>CP124713.1:28332500-29607500 GCA_031232105.1 Capsicum rhomboideum | reverse complement strand
AATTGTAATTGTGGCAAGTAAATCATTGGAAAATTTAATAATGTTATTAAATGAAAACAAGATATCTACTAGCCATTAATGACACATATAAATCTTGTTGTACTACTTCTACACTTCCACGTGGAAATGGGGTGAAATCCCCAATTCATTCTTATCCCATTATATATATATTCGGGTATTGCATAGGTTTGTGGTAAAATAAATATAACATTTTGAATATACCATAATTAATAGAAAATTATTTTGAATAAAACCTCTATAAAATAAGAATATTATTTTAACATATTTAGATTTACTATCTCCGCTTAAAATATTAATAAATTATATTATAAAGTAGTATAAATATATCATAACTAAAGAATTTTATAAATTTTAAAAACATTTTCGAAAGGTAATTAACTATATCCCTTTACCAAAATCCAATTTAATTAAATATTTTACAACTTACTCGGTATAAATAATATTCTCAAATGAACTGCCCGAAAATTGAACTGTCAGTCCCAGCAAGTCATAAATAACTTGGGGCAGTTATAGAAAAGCTCTAAATGCCAAGAACGCATGAAAATGAGGATATATATATGTAGTTGATACTCTTTTTTTCTTTTTCGCTATTCTTTTTTTTAAAAAAATTAAACAATTCTGTTTGTGTTGCACCTAAATATTGTATAGGATATGTATATAAACTGTATAATTATATATAGAATATGTATATGTATATGATTTCTATAGAGAACTATATAATTGTTGCATAAAATATGTATTTGTATAAGATTTCTATAGAAACTGTATAATTATTGTATAGAATATGTATCTGAATAATTATTGTAGCTAGAGGTTGTATAAGATGTGTAAAGAAACTGTATAATTATTGTATAGAATATGTATCTGAATAATTATTGCAGCTAAAGATTGTGTAGGATATGTATATAAACTATATAATTATTGTATAGAATATGTATTTGTATATGATGTGTATAAAAATTGTATCATTGTTGTATATAATATCTACTTGTATAGGATGTGTATAGAAATTGCATCAATATGTATCAGATATGTATTGTATTGTATATATGTGTCAATATTTGTCACGACCCAAAAATGAGGTCATGATGGCACTTATCACGGCCTCGCCTTGATAAGTAAGCCAATCACCCAAAAAGGAAAGAAATTCTCATCAAGCAACAATAATAATAAGGCAAAACTTCTAGAATGAAGTCAGACCAACACAAAACATAAATAAAGCGAAAGTCTGAAGAAATAACATAAAACCACCTGAAATCTAGTGTCACAAATGTAGAGCATCTAAACAACCATCCGAATACTGAAATAATACATAATTTGTCTCTGAGTCATAAGTAAAGACAAATAAAGATAGATGAGGTTTGAGTCAGCCCCGAACCCTAGAGCGCGTCAATACCTCAAACCTCAAAAATCTCTGCATGATGATCAACCACCGCGAGTCGTACTCGGACCAGGATCTACACCGAAAGGACACAGTAGTGGTGAGTATGGTCCATATGTACTCAGTTGGAATCATAGGTTGACTGAGCAAAGTAGACAATAATATAAGTAATGAAAACTACGAGCACGTCACCTGCAAACAGAAAAGTTTCCAAACGGTAGCTCACACCATCTCCACTAACAGTTCTAATATAATACTAAATTGAAACAACACAGATATGCATGAAAGTATACGGAAACTAAACACAAATCACGGAAAAACTAAAGGAATCATGAAAGATGCATATGCAATGCAATGCAATAATGATAATGGGGTGAATGGTGAAAGTCATCGCATGACTTTCTGTATACACCTACCGAGCTTGCAGCTCCACAATAGGACCCATGGGGTGGGGTGGTGGTGGTGGTGGGGTGGTGGTGGTTCACAACCCATATACTATATCTCATATCTCCAATATCAACCCACCTCTCCGGCTCGTGTTCGTGGAGAGGGTTTTTATGAAAATATCTCATTTTCTTTCAAAAACAGTGTTCCTCAATGGTACTAATATATAATGAATGTATATATATGGAATGAGGATGTAATGCTCACAATCAAATCAATATGAAGATATCCAATGCATTCAATACGTATATAAGTGAGCCCAGAAATCAGCTCAATATGTCCATAATTCATGATATCAACTCTAGTTTGGCACTATCACAATAAATATGCATGTAAGACATCATTAATATCATATAAACCCCTAACTCGGGTATTTCTATCATGATAAATGCAACCAATGCTCAATAAGGCCTATAATAAAAATTTAAGCCCTTGCGCGGACATCATATCTAGAATAAAGGCATTTAAATGTACAGATAAGGCCAATGATGTCAAATACAGCCCCCACCCGGGCAACATACAGTATCAAATATCACAAGACAACAACAACAGATTATAACCCCCTCACTCGGGTACACATCAATAATAATAATCTCAAAATATAAAATCATTAGTTATTCTCCCCAACCCATAGCATGCTTTACTTATTTATTAATTATTTAGCTCAATCTGAAAGAAGTTAAGCCATAACCTACCTCGAAACGACGAAATCCGAGCCTCAAGTCCTTCAACACGGTGCTTTCCTCTTTCAAACAACCTCAGAATCAACTAAAACATACAAATATAGCATTTATGCGTTAAAAGAAAGCCAACAAAACCTATATTGCCCATATTTAAACTGGATCCAAGACGGACTTGAAATATGGTTTGAAAATGAAAGGGGTAAAACCAGAATTTTATTTTAGAAACACATTTTCCAAGGTTATAGGAGTCTATAGTTGAAAACCAACGCAAAAATGAGTTAAAAACGAGGTCCAAATCGAAAAAAATCTATTTTTAAGCTTTACCGGCAAAACCCCCAAAATTTAATTTTGAAATCATGATTAAAAGGTTTTTTCAAAAAATAATCAATAGAAAATAGCGGGATTATGATTTTAGAGCTTACCCACATGAAAATCAATGAAGAAACGCTCGAAAATCGTCTTTCCCAAAGCTTGGAGGTCCAAAAATGGTGGGAAAATACAATCATATATGCGGCCAGGGTCAGGCATTCGCGAAGAAGGATCTGAAAAGCACCAGATATCAGCAAAAATGCTGATTTGCATAGTTTCCAAAATCTCTGAACGGACCGTCGAAAATTGTTCTGGACCCGACAAAAACAAATCATATATGCTACTAGGCTAATTTTGATGTTTCGGACTCAGTGGAAACTTTGAATTTTTGAAAAAGTATCATTTTTTATAAATTAACCCCCTGGACCCCTTTTAGGAAATATTCCGCTACTTGGCAGCCACGTCAGCAAAAAGGACAACAAAAATATAGAAAAAAATGAGTTTAGGGGGGTAATAGGAACCCCCGTAAAGTTTAGGTGTGTCATAACAACTTTGAGTACAGTTTAAGGAGGTACCTGTGTCTTATCTCAAGAAACTATATCAACCCCCCGAACGCAGGAAAGCTCACCATAACTTTGAGTCAACACTGCAAAGCAAGATATAAAAACAGCGTAGAAGACTGTACCAAGATCTGCATTGGAAAAAATATAGAAAGAGTAGGGTTAGTACACATTGTGACTAGGGTAGTGGCCGCGAGGTAGTGGTATAGTCTCTTTGGACCCGACTTAAATATGGGCAATATATGTATTGTTGGCTTTCTTTTAACACGTAAATGCTATATTTGTATGTTTTAGCTGATTTCGAGGCTGTTTGAAAGGGGAAAACACCGTGTTGAAGGAATTTAGGCTTGAATTTCATCGATTTGAGGTAGGTTATGGCTAAACTTCTTTCAGATTAAGCTGGGTAATTAATAAATAAGTAAAATATGTTATGTGCTGGGGAGAATAACTAAGGATTTTATATTTCGAAATTATTTTTATTATTGTGATACCCGAGTCGGGGCTTATGTGAATATTATATTTGACTTGAGAGATGATTATTATGGTGATATCCGAATGGGGGTTTGAACTGATATTATTGATGTCTTACATGACTATTCATTATTGTGGTGCCATGCGATGGCTTATTTCATAATTTATTGAGATTTGAGCTCATTTGATACCATCATTGACTTGATTAATTATATGATATTGTTTTGGTTATTAGCATGCATCCTTATTTCATTCATCCATATACATGGAAATGGTACCACAGAGACACATTGATTTTCAAAAAAAATGAAACATTTTATAAAACCCTTGATCGAAGATTCTACCGGCAAAGTTGATTGGGATATGAGATTGAGCTTGTGAAAGTATATGGGTTGCAAACCCCCCATAGGTCCTGTTCTGGAAGTTTATGCTCGAAAGGTGTATACGAGGAGCCATGCGATGGCTTACATCATTATCATTGCATTGCATCATTTGCATTTCCATTTACGTATTTGTTATCGTGTATTTTCTATTTTCTTATATATTTGTGTGTAGTTATTCTTATATAGATATTATACTTGTAGAATTGTTAAGAGATACGGTTTGAGCCACCGTTGGGAACTTTTCTGTATGTAGGTGGAAGCGTGCTCATAGTATTCTTTACTTGTTTTGTTTTCTACTTTGCTCAGTCGACCTATAATACCTACTGAGTACAAGTGGACAATACTCACTTCTACTTTCTGTACCCTTTCGGTACAGATCCTAGTTTGAGTGTGACCCGCGGAGTGTGAGATCATGCTGTGATCGAGGTTGATTTAGAGGACGGGTGAGATCCTCCGTTCGGGGCTTGATTCCAGACTTCATATTATCTATCATGTCTTTATTTTATGATTCAGGGTTAGACTTAAGTATTTTTCATACTATTTATCAGTAGTTCAGTACAAGCGCTCTTTACTCATGACATCAGATTTTGGAGTTTGGAGTTGTATTTTGTTCAGTTTCGGATAATATTATTTATCTATATTGTGGCCTGACTTTCTTATGAAGTCTCGTATTGGGTTATCTATTTCTTTTTTGCATTCTTTAACTATTTGGGTATTGGGCTTACCTACCTAGGGTTGGGGTGGGGTAGGTGTCATCATGACCTCAACTTTTGGGTCTTGATAAATTCATATCAAAGCTCTAGATTCATCGATATCATGAGTAAAAGAGCAAGATGTCTAATAGAGTCCGGTGGATCGATACGTTGACGTCCGTATCTATCTTCGTGAGGCTATGTGATATTTTTATGAAAACTTCTGTACTTTGATTCCATATCGTGCGTATTATTCATATCCCATATTCTAAACTTGAATTCCATTCTTTCTGCGCAGACAGTAAGGACTAGATCCAGAGTTGTTGAGGATACTGAGCCAGCACCCCGGTGTTGGAGCCCAAGTCATGGGACCGAGACAGAGGTAGATGTCAGGCACGAGGAGTGGCTCCAGATAGAGGATGAGATAGAGCGGCCACTCCCAAGCCTGAGATTGAGCATGATGATGAGGTTTATCATTCAGAGGATGTGGGACCAGCTCAGTCCCCTCAGGGTTTCATGGTTACCCCAGTATTGTAGAATATATTGGTTTGTCTTTTGGGACGTCTGGATGGCATTCTCCATACTGGTATTCTACCAGGTACACCAGATAGTTCTCAGACTACAGAAGGTGTACAACTACCAAAGTAGACTATTACTAATGGTTTTAAGACTCTCGGGGCACAACCAACTGATATTATAGCCCCATGTGTTGATACCTTACCTACTAGATTAGTTGTTCCGCCTATAACTCCAGGTTCTGTTATGTCTGCTGATGAGCAGAAGAGAATTGATACATTCACCATATTGTCCCCTCCCAAGTTTATTAGTGACATGGTGAGAATGTATATGAGTTTTTGATTGACTGTTAGGAGAGGTTGCATAACCTCGGTTCGCTTAAGTCCCATAGTGTTGCTTACACTACCTACCAGTTGACTGATGTGGCTAGGCAGTGGTGGAGATCTTTTGTCAGTTGTAGACTAGCAGGTTCCCTTTAGTTGACATGGACCAAATTTTCTGAAACTTTCCTGGAGAGGTTTGTGCCCTTTAGCTTGAGGGAACAGTAGATAAATGAGTTTGATAATTTAGAGTAGGGCTCCATGACTATTGCTGAGTATGACCCTCATTTTCATGCATTGTCCAGATATGCCATTGCTAGCATCTTCACTGAGTCTGAGAGGATCAAAAAGTTTGTTATGAGTTTGTCTAGTTATTACGAATTGTCGACGACTCAGTTAGTGGTTTTTGGTTGTCTAGTTATTACTAGTTGGCGATGACTTAGTTAGTGGTTTTTGGTGGTTCTTTTCAGAGTATAGTGGATTATGCCAAGATGATTGAGACTATTTGGTAGGGTATGCTGTGTGGTAGTGCTAAGAGGGTGCATCGACAGGGTGATTTCAGTGGTCATGCATCTCGAGGTAGGGATTTGTCAGACAGAGGTTCTCATGGTTATCATAGCAGACCGGTTCAGGCAGCTTTGCAGATTTCAGATGGTAGGTGTTGATACCCAATTTTGGCTCTCCTTCTTCCTAAAATTAATTTTTTTTCTATGCTTATGAGTCCCAGTGACTTTGCCAAAATATCTTTCTTACTTTTCGAATTAATTTTGATAAATTTGACACGAATAAATGATTTTTGAAAATATTATTTCCCTTATTTTCTATTCTACATATATATAGTAACTACTAATATCGTATCTTATAAAATTACTCGAAAAATATTTTTTTTTATATAATTTATTCTTTTCACTATTTTTCCAACAAAATATTAGTGTGTTAATTTTTATATCGAACTCTAAATAATTTTTGCTACATTGTTACATTACCTTATTTATAGTGCCATTTTTTCACAAACTATAGTTTTGTGAATTATTATTAATATACATGTATATATAGTAATGTGTATATGTATACGTACATGTACATGTATAAAGATGCAAATATGTATGTACATATACAAATGTATTTTGGAAAGCTAATTGGGACGAAAGATAGCATCGCTAAATTAATTAAGTGAAAAGGATTGGGAAAAATCAGTTTTTTCATCAACTAGTTTATTTACCTGAACTTGGGCCAATTTAACTCTATTTTTAATTAAATTGTAGCCCAAAACACCCAATTCCACCTAACCCGGCCCAAAACCACTAATTGATGCCTAAATTACCCTAATCTTTTCTCTCCCTCATTCCATCGTCTTCAACAGCAAAAGAAAAACACAAACATGCACAAACTCATCTAAACAAGACCCATCGACAAACTCTAACCACTCCCCTGCGCAACCCATCTCCTACACCCCGATATTCAGTCGTATTTCACGCTCTAGTATTCTATCTCTGCATCTTCCCTGTCTCCATGATTTCAAGGTCATAAAATTCTCACTCTCTCCACTGTTAGCTTGAAGAAGAGGAGAAAATCTGATTGTAATCAGGATAAGGTCACTGCCATCGGATTTTCAGCTCTCTATCTCTTTCAAATTAGCCTAAAAAGTTAAATCCTTATCGTCACTCCATCTATTTTCAAGATATGTGGGTTGTCCCATCCATAAATTTGAAATTCAAATTTCAAATTCAATTTGGGGCCTCTTTGAGAAGCTTTTTCATTCCAAAATGTGCCTATAAAAGAGGGCTTCGGCCATTCCATTGAGGCAAGGATTGAAGGTTGAAAAATTCTAATGATAATTGAAAGGATTCATCTTCTTTGTTCTCCAAAATTCTCTATCTCTTCTGCTCTATTTTCTTTCTTTTCAACGCACTAACACCTCTCGCCGTTACTTTTCATCATTCACACTCGGAGTCGGAGTAGTGGAGCTTAAAACTCGACACTTCAACGGCCTCAATCGCTGCCCAACATAAGGTAAACTCTATCCCGTTTTAGTTACGTTGCACTTACTTTTTGTTAATTGCTTATTGTGTGACTAGTTGAGATTTTAGCTAGCTGATTTTGGGCGTACAAAATGTGAAATGAAATCATTTTCTGGTCTTTTGAGATCATGTAGCCAAAAAATTATTTGCGACTTGCGATTTAGTTTGATTAAATTCCAAAAAGTCTTTAAGTGTTATTTTCTAGTGTTGTTGGCTGTCTATTAGAGAATAATTGCAATGTCGTTTGGGATATTTCTAACATCGTCGTAGTTATTTAACTTGTTGTGTGTTTAGTTTTGATAACCTGCTTTGCTGCCCGCCGTAGTCATCTCCATAGCCTTCATGCGTGTTTTGCTGCCCGTCATGGTATTTTTGTAACTTTATGCTTAATACTTGAATATGGCATCGGTTGTGCATCTGATTAAGATTTTCAGCTTCTAACTTTAGCATGATAAAAAATGATACGAGCTTTAAACTTTGAAGAGTAGTTCACTATTTTGTTTGATTTCGCAACATGAAAATGGAAGTAACCACTTGGTTAAGTTTCTTATTGATTGTGTGCCCTAACATATTTTCTTTTTTTAAAAAAACAAAAAGCTCCAACTTAGTATGAAATGAGGCTTTACAAGTTTTAGACCTTGAAATATGATTCATTGGTTGTTTATAGATCATTGTGTTATTTTTGTTTCATAACATAGACATGGAAGCAGTAACTTGAATCTTAGTTATTTAAATAAGAACGAAAACACACTGTTAAGGCAGAGTTAAATTAATTTGAGTGGCTTCTTATATAATCAAGTACTGTACCAACTTATATCTACCTAGCCTAAACAACTAATGTAAAGAATGGAATCAATTTGGAGTGTAAGTTGTTTTTGTTGATTCTAAAAATGGGTTTGTATGTGAATTTTGATCAAGTTTAAGTTGTTGTTGATTCAGAAAAAATGAATTTGTATGTGAACTTCCATAAAGTTTATGTTGTTGTTGGTTTTGGAAAATGGATTTATAGGTGGATACGTGATTTCTCTTGGTTTCAAGTTTGGTTATGGCATCGTTGTTTGTTTGAAATTGAGTTCAACTTAATTTCGTCCTAAATTTCTCTTGTTCTAATACATGGCTACCTGGTTTGATGAAAATATTATTTTGGGTGATCTGCGGAGCATTATCAAATGAAAAATAAACCGAAGTTAGGATTAAAATTCAGTTTTCTTCACTACTTTGGATTCACAAACATTTTCTGTTTTGGGTTTTTGTTTTGGCTCCGTGAATATGTGAACTTTGCTTTAATTTCGATCAATTCCATATTGTCATTACATTTTCGGATCATATATATATATATATATATATATATATATATATAACTTTCGATTCTGGAAGTTAGCTTATGTATGAAGACCTGGGTCTGCAGATATGTACACATATGTATTTATTTTGTTTAGGACTGCTGGTTGTGCTGTTGATCTTCTATTTTTTATGTGAGCTATTATCCTCTCCCTATTATATATATATATATATATATATATATATATATATATATTCTTTTCCTATTTACCTCCTAAAAAATGAGTTTGAATTTGGTTTCCTGAACATGTTTATGTGGATAAATATCTATCTATATATATATATGTGTGTGTGTGTGTGTGTGTGTGTGTGCTCATCTCATTTTGGTACCATTGGTCATTTTCGCAAGTCGAGTTCAAGAATATCATTTCATCTTAATTTTTGTTTGTATACATATGTCTGCTTAGCGTCTAAATATATGAAACATGTGAAATTTTTGCTCATCTATTCTTGTCCTATTTCGTGTGGTATGGGGCTGCTATAGTTTGAATTGTCTTCGAGTTGTTATTGAGAGTAAAGGGTAAATTCTAGAGTTAGAAATTTGTCCCTAGATAGCTTGGATTTGCAATCTTCTTGCTTCTATTTGTATCTTCATAGTTTACCTCGACTTTTGTTTCCATTGTTGGCACCTCCTTTAATCTTTTGCCTTGGCCTGAAACGTTAGATTTTTTAAATCTACTTCGATTAGCGTTTGTGATTTTTAAGTCAGATTTCAAGTGGGATTGATTTATAATTGAATATGGACCTTTTCTCTGTTTAAAATCTGATGCTTTGTCTAAAATCCAGCCAACGTTTGCTTCTTACTTTTAGATCTATTCACTGGGGTAAGTAGTAATGTAATATAGTTGAAGTTTTAAATACATGGAGTACAATTGTGTTGGTTTATGGCTGCAGAATCTCTCTTCTTAAAAGAATACTTGTGGATATGTGCATCCTTGTAATGTGTTTGTATTTCTGGCAAATGATAGCATATAGGTGTTACATCTCAAGTTCATATTTTGTGCTCTACTATTTCATTCTTTACCCTTCACCTATTCATTTGGAATTTGGGACGTTACTAATTCGGTTTTACCATTTTTTCTTACATGAACTCGGGAGTTGGAGTTTCAATCGAAACTCATTTTAACCCATATATCGGGTCAACCGCTAGGATTGCAACGCTTCGGGGTCTCGTAAATTAAAAGCTCAACTCCATTAGGAGTCTAGTATCTCTTAGACCTTTCTCTCTTTACTTATTAGCCATGTTATGTTATTAGTTTTTTGAAACTCGAAATGGTAATTAATTATTATTACTCATTATATTTTTTTTATTTGAATTGTATTATTTGTTTATTGCTTTATATTGATTTAAATATATGCGGATTACCTTTAAAGGTAGGTAGACGTTCTCACATTTTTGACAAATAACGCTTGATTAGTTAGCTCTCAATGGTAGATTTTCTTTGAAAAAAGACTTTAGCAACTTTAAAACATGGCTAAGTTTTTAACCGATTATTTGTCTAAAAAGAATTTTTTTTAATAAAGTTGTACGTCGCCATCTTAACTCTTAAAACAAAGGTAGAGTTTTCAATATTATTGTGGAACGGCTACGAATAGCTAAAATTCAGATTTTTAAAAGAAAAGGCCTATCCACTGATTGCGACTTATTTCAATAAATCAAAATAATCCCAATATTTTACGTTACTCTTTATTTGTTTTTCCAACACTTGTTTTGAGTTTTCTTAAGATTTCAAAAGGGCTCAAAAATCGCGAGGTATATATATATGCTACCATATACAAGGTATTTTTATCACTATTATATTTATTTGTTTATTTTCAATCATTATTATTATTTACACTTTAATTTATACTTACATACATGTATATTTTACTTTTACATTTATTTTATCTATCTTCTTCTATCACATTAAGTTTTATTTACCTTCATCTATCTTTTCTTTTACAAATAAAATAAATGTTAGCGTGATATCTTAAAACACGCAAGTCTATTCTACTCTCTAGCTATTACGTTGGACGGACCTTTGGCCCTGCGTACTACATCCGGAAGTGGGTTCCTTCTCTCGTTGGGAATAAGAGTTGGTCTAGGATTGAGAATGGTCGAGGTAGGCTGGGTCAGCCTAGAGTATCTTTTTGAGAGATTTGGTCGGAGAGAAAGTTATGATCGATTTCAGAATGATTTCTTTTTTTCCAAAATTGATTGTGAAAGACACAGGGCTATTGTCTTCATAGTGGATTTTTTGGGGATCATGGTGTTCCTAATGAGAGGAAATCGAATAAATATCAATTTGTTTCCAATGGTTCTTTTCATGTTCAGAGGACCACTCAGGGTGACAATCGTGCCGATGATCTTAATGGAAATCTTTCGATCATTGTCTACATACTCCAGGGGGTATGATTTTTTTAGAGGATGCAATTTGATACTGCATGTATGGGCATTGGAGCACTTTTATAGGAGGAATGCATATAATGGCATCAGAGAGGCTGGGTGCAACAAAATTCGCAGTCATGAGCTTAGGATGAACATGTGGGATGTCCCAAATAATGAAGAACAATGGCGTATTTTTCTGGCTCACCTCACTGGAAATCTTATCCAATGGAGGCTACCATGGGTCAACGGCTGAGTGATGTTGAGGATACATTACTGTTATTTTCTTGAATTGATCATACTAAAAGGAATCCAGCCCTACGCACCGTTAAGGGTTCTTCGACAGTTTGGGATAACACAAGATGTCCCTTTATGGTCAAACATGGCGCTAGCAGAAGGAGACTATGAAGGGAGGATCCCTATAGAGAGACTCAGGAACTTGATAGAATGATAGGGAGACATTTTTAGCCCAAGCATGGGGGTCGATTCACGGTGTACTCCATAATACTACACATGGTATATGGCTGGAGGAATTTTAGCCAGGCCGAGTTATGAAGGACATCAGGGGATCTCCGACATCCACAGGGTGAATCAGATCAAGAATCAACTCTTGCACCTCATGCCCATCACTACTGCTATGTACCAGCAGGTGAATCCAGGGTCAGTTGACCATCTCATACCCTTAGTTGACAATTAACAAAAAAAAAAGATGGAGAAAGACCCAAAAGAAGATCCGGAAGAGGATCCAGAAGAAGATCCATTGAAAGATATGGAGAAAGATCCAGAGGAGGAGCCAATAGAGGAAATGGAGGAAGATCCAGAATAAGAGTTAGAACATGATCCCGATGAGTACGACCCTATAGAAGGGGGAGTAATGCATGTGGACTTAGAAGGAAGTGAACTCACTTCGGATGCACACTCTGAGTATGAACCCATAGGATTTGGAAGTGAAGAGGATGTGGATCACCAGGGGTGGCAGCCTGACAAATATCCAGAGTACCACCCTGGGCCTTATTATGATTTGGATGACGACGACGAGGATCCCCCGATCAGGCCTTAGGCTTTTGTTTCGTATCTTTAGTTTTCCTAAAGGTCTTGCATGACCTATCTTGATATTTCTGTACTTTTATTTCCTATCTTTTACTTTTCCTCAGGTCTTGCATGACCTATATTGATATTTTCGTATTGGTATGCCAACTATTATGTAATCCTGAAGTCAAGACTTTTTCTTGAATTCAATTTTCATTCTGTAACTCAGGGTTTTCCACCCCTCTTCGGATATTAATGAAGTTAGATTTTCCTTGAATTTGAGAACGTGTTGAAAACTTTGGATCAATTAATCATTAATGCTTGCACCATAGGCCCACCTCTGGCAAAAAGAGGACCTATATTAGGATGTGTTTTGTGAATGTCACCAACTGGGCGTACATATATGCTACATATTTGTTACATCTTTCAATATCTCCCAAACTAACATGGTTTCCCTTTTCTTTTTCTTTCTTTTCATTATTAATCCCAAAAAAAAATGTTGATTTGTGTCGATTTGCAAACTGGTTGAATCATAATACAACATCCGATCTAAAGGAAAGATGACGGAAGAATTCAACGACGCCTCGATGGTACCGATAGATGGTGCCGAAAGCTCTCAAAAGCTGATAGATACTCAAAACGACGAACAAATAGCCAACATGGCATAAGAAATTGAGATCCTAAAGGAAGAACTTTACCAAGTGAGGGACTTGACTAAGCTTACGACTTCTATCTTCCCGCTCAATTCCAATTTCCAAATACTGAACTACCTCCAGTCACTCCCGCCAACATAACAAACCCACCTACGCAAACACTACATGCTCCCCCTTATGCTCAAGGTCCACTTGATCCTCCACCCGTCGCCAGGGCTGCACCTGATCTTTCATTGCCCACTCAAAGCTTCATCGTTCCCATTCACCCAATAATACAGCACATACCTGAGGCACACGTCACTTATGAGATACTTGTGCCACCGATATATGCTATTGAAGCTATGACTTTCGCAACATCCGTGGCTGTTAAAGTCCTGTATGAGGTTGATCGGTACGTGGGATTAGAGAAGGATGTCTGATTGAATGAATAAAGGTCGATAGTAGCTCAACTTGAAAGTCTGAAAAAGGACATTTAGAAACATGAAAGTCACCAGGGGAACCAAGAACTTGGATTATGATGACTTATGCATCCATCCGAACATTAACATGCCAGTTAGGTACAAACCACCAAAATTTGATGTATTTAATGGAAAGGGTGATCCTCATGCACACCTGAAGGCCTTTTGCTACAAGCTAGTTGGCATAGAAAGGAATGAGAAGTTGAGGATGAAGTTGTTTATTTAAAGTCTGTCAGGAGAAGCTTTGACTTGGCACACTTGCCAAGACCCTTGTAAGTGGCGTGATTGGAAGGAAATGGCTGAAGATTTCATGAGTCATTTCAGGTTCAATACCGAAATCACCCCAGACAGGTTCTCATTGGCCAACATACAGAAGAAGCCATCTGAGTCATTTCAGGAATACGCGTGGCGATGGAGGACTGAGGCTGCTAGGATACAACCCCTACTAGACTAGAGTGAACTCTCCAAGTACTTTATCCGAGCCCAAGAAGGTGTTTACTTTGACAAGATGATGTCAATGATGGGCCAAAAGTTTACAGAGTTGGTCAAGATGGTAGATTTCATAGAAGAAGGCATCAAGTCAGGAAAAATTCAGTCTATGGTTGCATTGCAAGCTGCAAGTAAAGCCATACAGTCAGGTTCTATTGTTGCTAACAAGAAGAAGAAGGAAGATGTCTCGATTATCACACCATACTACCAACCTGGAAGTTCTTCCTACCATTACCCTAACAACCCCTAAATTATTGCACACGTCCCTGTATACAATACTCAACCACACTATAATCCACCTCGAGCCCCAGCATACCAAAATCCACCAAGACCATATGCCCCAGTCCAAGCTCCAGTTCACCATAATAGACCATCATATGCACCAAGACCACGTCCAAATACTGAAGCCAGAAATACCCACACATACACATCTATTGCCGAACCTTTGGCTCGATTATTTGAAAGGTTGAGGGCAGCAGGATTGTTGCACCCAATAGAAGGAAAACCCCCTGATTCAACCTCTCCAAACTTTGATGGAAACAAGCGATGTGCTTATCACTCGGGATCCAAGGGCATGACACGGAAGAGTGTTATGGTTTAAAGAACCAGATCGAGTCTCTAATCAGAAAGGGAGTGATCAAATGCACCGCAGCTGCTCCAAATGTGAATAATAACCCATTGCCAAATCATGAGAATCGAGAAGTCAACATGATTACTCTAGAGGAAGAGTATGACTTGGAGGGAACCATTGTGCCTGTCGAGAACACAGAAGAAGTTTCCATTACATCTCCAACACGACCTTTTATCACAGTTCAGCTGAGGGAGCCTTTGACTGTTCAAACCTACCTGCCGAGAGTTGTAGTAACCACTATAGCCACTGGGAAGCCTAACTATAATACTAAATCAGTCCCATGGGACTATCGAGTGAAACCCAAGGGCAAGACGATAGACTCTGCTGTAGCTCACGGCATGACCAGATCAGGAAGGTGTTATGCCCCGGAGGATCTAAATCGAGGGGTTCCTAGGAAAGAACAAAATTCAAAGAAGAATGTTACTGATGCTGAAGTCGTCAAATTTTGGAAGATAATATAACCTAAGTACTATTCAGTCAAAGATCAGCTGAAGAAAATACCAGCCCACATATCCATTATGTTCTTGCTTATGAGTTCTGAAGCCTATAGGAACGCTTTGATGGAAGCATTGAGTGGAGTTAGCATGCCAAAAGAGACCACAAGTGAAACTTTGGCTGCAACAATCGTACATATGGTGGAAGCTAATAAGATCTTTTTCCATGATGGTGAGCTACCGTCAGAAGGAGCCGGGCACAACAAAACACTTCATATCATCGTCAAATACTGTAATAAGGTCATGAATAGGGTTCTGATCGATGGTGGTTCTGGTTGTAATAGCTGTCCATTCTCCACTCTGAGAGATTTGGGTGTGAATATAGAAGAAATAAGAGAAAGTCGAGTGAAGGTTCAATCTTTTGATGGATCGCAAAGGAGCGTCATTGGAGAAATCTACCTAACATTGCAAGAGGGCCAACTAAAATTCCCATCTTATTTCAAGTGATGGATGTGGCGTCCAGTTACAAATTGTTGCTGGGGAGGCCATGGGTCCACATGGTGAAAGAAGTTCCCTCCACTCTCCATCAGTGTGTGAAGTTCGAGTGGGGTCGTACGGAAGTTACCATACATGGGGAGCTCAGTCATCCCATCTATTCTGTTAATTCTGTTCCAGACACGAAAGAGTTAGATGTAGCCACTTTCCATACTCTAGAGATCATGCAAGCTGCAAGGATTGATGAGAAAATAGAGCCGGTTGAAGTGAAAATACTGAGTACAACAAAGATTGTTGCGTCAGAGATGTTGAAATATGGGTATCAACCTACGACAGGACTAAGGCCAAAATCCAATGGTATAATTGAACCAATCCAATTGAAACATCAGAGAGGTACCACTGGGCTTGGATATAATCCCACTTCTGGAGGAGTCTACAGTGAAGGATCCGGAAAGACAATGTTTGTGCCAGCCCAAGTCCTTATTTCAGAGAAAGCAGTTGATGAGGATATCATAGAAGGAATAAGGAATTTATTCATAGCCGTGATCGATGAAGGACTGGAGATAGATCCCAAAGAGATGACCATCAGTGATGCTGAACCTAGAGAAGTCTTGCAAAATTGGACCATAATCCCATCCCTGTTTCGACAGGAGTCCTGGTAGTGTGGAACTGTAGTTGATTTCAAAGTTGTTTTACATGATCAATTGAGGCTTGAATCATGCCTAAGCCCTTTTTACTACTCGCCTCTTGCTAAAAGCCGAGTGCTTTTCTATTAATAAAAGTTTTTATTTTCCAAAAAAAAATTAAATATATATATTTTCCCTATTTTTATTTATTATCTATTTATTTTACTCACCTTTTATAATTTTTATCACTAATATTAGTAAAAATCCCGGTTCAACGATTATGACATGTAACGAATCCACCTAGCAAAATTCAAGCGATGAGCAGGATTACGAGGAATATGACGAAAGCATGATACCTGAAAACCTGCCACATGAGATTGAGCAACTTGAAAATCAGAAAAAGCCTAACCTTAATGAAACTGAGGTTGTCAATTTGGGTGATGAAGAAACGGTGAAGGAAACGCGAGTCAGCATATACTTGGGATATCCAAGACAAAGCAAAAGTTGATAAAATTGCTCAAACAATACATTGATGTGTTTGCTTGGTCTTATGACGATATGCCAGGGTTAAGCACCGATATCATCTCACACAAGCTGCCACTTAACCCACTTGTCCACCAGTTAAGCAAAAGACAAGGAAGTTTAAACCCGATTTGAGTTTGAGAATCAAGAAGGAGGTGATCAAGCAGATAGAAGCAAACATCGTTAGGGTCACAAATTACCCCACATGGTTGACCAATATTGTGCCAGTGCCTAATAAGGATGGGAAGATCAGGATATGTGTAGATTATCGGGATCTCAACAAGGCTAGCCCTAAAGATGAATTTCCTCTTCCAAATATTCATATACTCATTGATGATTGTGCAAAACATGAGTTGCAGGCATTTGTTGATTGCTTTGTAGGGTATCATGAGATCTTGATGAATGAAGATGATGCTGAGAAGACAACCTTCATCACTCTGTGGGGAGTATATTGCTATAGAACAATGTCATTTGGACTCAAAAATGCCGGAGCAACTTATATAAGGGCCATGACTACCCTTTTCTATGATATAATTCACAAGGAGATTGAGGTGTACGTAGATGATGTCATTATCAAGTCAAGGAAGAGTTCGGATCACCTGGATGACTTACAAAAGTTCTTTGAAAGGTTGCGAAGGTATAACCTAAAGTTGAACCCAGCTAAATGCTCTTTTGGAGTTCCCACAGGAAAATTATTGGGGTTTATTGTTAGCAGGAGGGGTATAGAGTTGGATCCTTCCAAAATCAAGGCAATCCAGGAATTACCACCCCCAAGACTAAGAAAGATGAAATGAGTTTCTTGGGAAGACTCAATTACATCAGTCGGTTCATAGCTCAGTCGACGATAATTTATGAACCCATATTCAAGTTACTGAAGAAGGATGCAGCAACAAGATAGACGAAAGAATGCCAAAAGGCTTTCGATAGAATCAAGAAATACTTTTCTAACCAGCCGGTATTGGTTCCACCAGAGCCCGGGAAGCCATTGATATTGTACCTATCCATTATGGATGGTGCATTTGGTTGTGTGTTGGGATAACATGATGAGATAGGAAAAAAGAAGCAAGTCATTTACTACCTAAGCAAGAAGTTCACACAGTATGAAGCAAGATATACGTTGTTGGAACGAACCTGTTGCGCATTGACTTGGGTTGCACAAAAGTTGAGGCACTACCTGTCTGCATACACCACATAGTTGATTTCAAGAATGGATCCACTCAAGTACATCTTCCAGAAACCGATGCCTACTGAAAAATTGGCGAAATCGCAGATTTTGTTGAGCGAGTTCGATATTGTCTATGTGACACAAAAAGCCATTAAGGGACAAGCTTTGGTTGATCACCTGGCAGAAAATACAGTAGATCAAGATTACCAGCCACTCAAGACTTACTTCCCTGATGAAGAAGTATTATTCGCAGGAGAGGACATCTCAGAGTCATATGATGGGTGGAGGATGTTCTTTGATGGAGTTTCAAACTTTAAAGGAGTCGGAATCGGGGCAGTCTTAGTTTCAGAAATAGGTCAACATTATCCGATCTCAGCAAAGATTAGGTTTCCTTGTACAAACAACATGGAGAACTATGAAACTTGCATTCTCGGGCTCAGAATAGTTGTGAACATGAACATTAAAGAGCTATTAGTTATAGAAGATTCTGATTTGTTGGTTCATTAGGTACAAGGAGAATGGACTACTAAGAATGTGAAGATCCTTCCTTATGTACAATGTGTGAAGGAGCTGAGCAAAAGATTCATGAAGATTGAGTTCAAACATATCTCTCAAATTCAAAATGAGTTCGTCGATGCCCTGGCAACACTATCTTCATTGATCCAGCATCCAGATAAGAATTATATTGATCCTATTAAGGTGGAAATACACGATCAACATGCATATTATTTCCATGTAGATGAAGAACAGGATGGAAAGCCATGGTATTATAAAATCAGAAGGTTGCTTGAAGCAGGAGAATATCCAGAAAACACCACCAGGAACCAAAAGTAAACTTTGAGAAGGATGGCCAATCACTTCTTTCTCAACGGAGAAATCCTATACAGGAGGACTCCAGATTTGGGATTACTAAATGTGTCAACACCACAGAAGCAACAAGACTGTTGGAAGAAATATATACAGGAATTTTTGGATCCCACATGAATGGGTTCATGCTAGCAAAGAAGATTTTGAGAGTCGGATACTTCTGGATGACCATAGAGAGGGATAGCATCCGATACGTGCAAAAATGTTATCAATGTCAAGTTTATGGGGATTTTATATGGGTTCCACCAAACAAGCTTAATGTGATGGGTTCTCCTTGGTCGTTGGCAGCTTGGGGCATGGATGTTATTGGGCCCATTGAGCCTTCTACATCAAATGGACACTGTTTCATCCTGGTAGCTATTGACTATTTCACAAAATGGGTTGAAGCTTCGACGCACAAGGCACTAACTAAGAAGGTGGTAGCAGATTTTGTTTGCAATAACATAATCTGTCGGTTTGGGATTCCAGTGTCAATTATAACAGACAACGGGACCAATCTTAATAGTGATCTCATGAGAGAGACTTGTGAAAGGTTTTAGATCTCTCATCGAAATTACACAGCATATCGGCCACAGATGAATGGAGTAGTTGAGGCCATGAATAAGAATATCAAGAGGATCTTGAGGAAAATAGTGGACGGTAATAGAGAATGGCATGAGAAGCTACCATATGCTTTTCTCGGCTATCGCACCACGATTAGAACATCTACTGGGGCAACTCCTTACATGTTGGTTTACGGTACGAAAGTAGTGATACCCGCAGAAGTGGAAATACCTTCCTTGAGAATCATCCAAGAAGTTGACCTGGATGACGCAGAATGGATTCATAGTAGGATTGAACAATTGATGCTCATTGATGAGAAGAGAATGGATGCAGTCTATCATGGTCAACTCTATCAATATAAAATGATCAAGGCATTCAACAAGAAAGTCAAGCCTCGATGATTCACACTGTGACAGTATTGAAGAAGATATTCCCTCACCAAGATGAAGCTAAAGTGAAATTTGTACCAAATTGGCAGGGTCCTTACATGATTCACCGAGTACTCTCAAGAGGAGCAGTAATTCTAGCCGAAATGGATGGTACAGTGAGCACGAAGTCGATCAATTCAGACGCTATTAAGAAGTACTATATTTGAAGACATCAGATTAGTTGCTATTTTCTTATACTTCTGCATTTTTCTATAATGTAACAGAACTACGTATTATCCTGACTTCCCACGGCGGGATACGTAGGCAACCCTCATCGGGTTCGATCTCCCTTAGAAAAAAAAACAAAAACATCATCCTCCATGTATTCAGAACTACGCTCGACCTAACTTTCCTCGGTGGGATACGTAGGCAATCCTCATCGGATTCGGTCACTCCATATTTTATTTCCATTTTGTACTTGAACTACGGCCTGACTTGATTCCACTTGGATACGTAGGCAGCCTGAGTCAGGTTCGGTCATTGCATTGCATATTTTTGTTTGTCCCCTTGTACTTGAACTAAGTTCTGACCTGATTCCATTTGGATACGTAGGCAGCCTGAGTCAGGCTAGGTCGCTGCATCAGATATTTTTACCCTTTCTACCCTCGAACTACGTACAGATCTGATTCCCATTTTGAGATATGTAGGCAACCTAAAAGGTTCGGTCATACCCTTAGGAAAAACCTCCTTTATCCATAGCATGGCCCCAGAATATATGTGATCTCTCTATCAAAATCGTCGTAGCATCGATAAAAGCGAGAGAAGTGTCATTCGAAGGATAAGGCTACGTGGGTTACGATCGATAAACGGAGGCTCAACAGATTTTGAAACATGTCATAATCTAAATATGATATGGATTACTATATATATATATATACACTCAATATATATGTAATATATTTGCAAAATATATATACTTTTCAAAATTATTTTACTACTTTTCCACCTACCAAGTCTCTGAGATTGGAAAAGATCGAGTAGTCGACGAAGTATTGGAGGATTACGTTGACAAAGCCAGGATTCTCGAGTCAACACAAGTCAACACCCCCTCCCAATTAAGAATTTTTCTTTGAGCGCAGGAAAACAGGAATCAAGAAGGACGATATCAAGACAAGCTGTTGTACATAATTGAAGATATCACGTGATTTATCACTATAACATGAGCCAAAATATTCTCTTCCTACTCTATTTTTAACAACATTTATATTGATTTTCACAATCTCTAAGAGTTTCGTTTGAATTCTTTTGCAGGTACGTCGAAGATTTAGATTAGAGATGACAAAAAAAGAGGGCCCACATAGGACAAATAGGCTATTTTACTTCTTCCAATAAACTTCACCAATCAGAGTTCGCCACCTGACTGCATCGAATAACTTCGCCAATCGAGGAATCATCGTCTAATTGCATTGAATAACTCCGCCAATCGGAGAATGTCGTCTAACTTCATCAAAGGCTCCACGTTTCGAAGATTATACATAAGCAAACAAAGTCAAATTTTGTATCCCAAAGATTGTACGTAAGCAAATGAAGCTAAACTCCCGCACTCCGAGGACTGTATATAAGCAAACAAAGTCAAACTCCTGCATTTCGAGGACTTTACATAAGCAAATTATTCCGCATTCCAAAGATTGTACTTAAGCAAAGGAAGAGACCCTCTGCCATAGCGGAAGATGTAACTAAGCAATGCGACCCTCCACCATATCAAAAGGTTGTATATAAGCAAAGCGACATTCCACCACATCAGAGATTGTGGAAAAGCAAAATGATGTTTTGCCATATTAGAGAATTGTATTTCAGAAAGCAAAGCACACTCTGCCAATCAGAGATTCGCACCATAGCAAACACCATCAGAAATCCACTATCGCAACAACATCAGAAGTTCACTATAGCAGCAATATTAGATTTCCATAGCAACATCATCGTCAAGTTCACATTGAGAATCACCTTGCCAGAGGGAGACCTTTACTTTTTAGAAAATGCCCCACCAGTTGGAGGCTTTTACACAATTGCTCTGCCGACAGAGTCTTTATATTTCAGCAATTGCACCGCCGACAGAGGCTTTTACATTTCAACAATTGCACTACCGACAGAGGCTTTTACATTCCATCAATTGTCCCGCCAGTCGGAGGACCCTACAGAATAGATATTACAACACTAATTTGAATATCTACACTCTACTCTTTACATTACAATTTCAATTTTAATTTTTGAACCACATCAGGTACTTTTCACCCTTCTACCTATTTTGCAGGACAACACATTACAACGTGGAACTATCACTAAGTAGCGATTGAGGCATTGCTTGATGAGGAATACCAAACTCACAAGCTAGAGTTCAAGACTAGCACTCTGACTCCAATTCTTGCAATCAATCATTCATACTTCCAAATAGAACTCATCTATTCTTATGAACATCATTATTCCTCTCTAGTACACCTTACAAAATCCTCAGAATTCAACATTTTACGTTAAAGAGCCTACTCCCCATCCAACAGTCAGACATGATCTTATAGAGATGCGAGACATACTTAAGTGGAGTCTCGTTTATGGTTGTGTTGTGTACCACATTTATAACCAGGAGGCTACAAAGAATGCCCTACCTCGAAAGGGATCTCCATCATCTAGGAGTTTTTATCTATCTTTAACACCACAAAATTATTTCTAAAGAACCAGTGTCAACCATAAATCTTACACTGCAACAAAATTTTGAGGACTGCCTCCAAATTTACCATAATCTTTCATTCCAAAACTACAAATCGGCCTGATTTCTTAGGGATATGCAGTTAGCTCAATTTCCAGTACGGCCTTCCTCACTCGATTAGTACCAAAGTATTCTTATCTCCATCACAATTAACATCAGTGTCATTACAAATCTGACACTGGGGCAAAATTTTGAGGACCTCTCAAAATTTTACCATTACTCCACTTTTGAACTACATCGGCCTGATTCTCGTGATACCCGAGATATGTAGGAAACAAAGAGGCCAGGGTTCGGTCAAATTCATAATTATTCCCATGTAGACTCAAGCTTCATATTCCACCTTCCGAGTGTATCCTTTCCAAAACCAATCTGATTTACCAGTCGAGACAAAATTGATGAACTTCAACGTCTTTGCCCAAAGAATCTTTCATTATCTTTGATCTAAAATGGGCAAGCTGTTAATACCCAATTTTGGCTCTTCTTCTTTCTAAAATTTATATTTTCTATGCTTATGAGTCTCGGTGACTTTGCCAAAATATCTTTCTTACTTTTCGAATTAATTTTGATAAATTTGACACCAATAAATGATTTTGAAAATATTATTTCCCTTATTTTCTATTCTACATATATATAGTAACTACTAATATCGTATCTTATAAAATTACTCGAATTTTTTTTTTTTTTATATTTAATTTATTCTTTTCACTATTTTTCCAATAAAATATTAGTCATCTTCAACAGCAAAAGAAAACACACACTCGTACAAACTCATCCAGATAAGACCCATTGACAAACTCTAACCACTCCCCTGTGCAACCCATCTCCTGTACCCTGATATTCAACCGTATTTCACGCTCTAGTATTCTATCTCTGTGTATCCCCTGTCTCCACAATTTCAAGGTCATAAATTCTCACCCTCACTACTATTAGCTTGAAGAAGAGGAGAAAATCTAATTGTAATCAGGATAAGGTCGCTGCCACCGAATTTTCAGCTCTCTATCTCTTTCAAATCAGCCTGAAAAAGTAAATCGTTATCGTCACTCCATCTCTTTTCAAGATCTGTAGGTTGTCCCATCCATAAATTTGAAATTCAAATTTTAAATTCAATTTGGAGCCTCTTTGAGAAGCTTTTACATTCCAAAATGTGCCTATAAAATAGGGCTTCATCCATCCCTTTGAGGCAAGGGTTGAAGGTTGAAAATTTCTAAGGATAATTGAAAGGATTCATCTTCTTTGTTCTCCAAAATTCTCTATCTCTTCTGCTCTATTTTCTTTCTTTTCAATGCACTAACACCTCTCGCCGTTACTTTTCATCATTCACACTCGGAGTCAGAGTAGCGGAGCTTAAAACACACTTCAACGGCCTCAATTGCTGTCCAACACGAGGTAAACTCTATCCCGTCTTAGTTACGTTGCACTTACTTTTTGTTAATTGTTTATTGTGTGATTAGTTGAGATTTTAGCTGGCTGATTTTGGGCATACAAAATGTGAAATGAAATCATTTTCTGGTCTTTTGAGATCATGTAGCCGAAAAATTATTTGCGACTTGCGATTTAGTTTGATTAAATTCCAAAAAGTCTTTAAGTGTTATTTTCTAGTGTTGTTGGCTGTCTATTAGAGAATAATTGCAATGTCGTTTGGGATATTTCTAACATCGTCGTAGTTATTTAACTTGTTGTGTGTTTAGTTTTGATAACCTGCTTTGCTGCCCGCCGTAGTCATCTCCATAGCCTTCATGCGTGTTTTGCTGCCCGTCATGGAATTTTTGTAACTTTATGCTTGAATATGGCATCGGTTGTGCATCTGATTAAGATTTCCAACTTCTAACTTTGGCATGATAAAAAATGATACGAGCTTTAAACTTGGAAAAGTAGTTCACTATTTTGTTTAATTTCGCAACATGAACATGGAAGTAACCACTTGGTTAAGTTTCTTATTGATTGTGTGCCCTAAAATATTTTTTAAAAAAAAATAAAAAGCTCCAACCTAGCATGAAAAGAGGCTTTACAAGTTTTAGAACTTGAAATATGATTCATTGGTTGTTTATAGATCATTGTGTTATTTTTGTTTCATAACATAGACATGGAAGCAGTAACTTGAATCTTAGTTATTTAAATAAGAACAAAAACTCACTGTTAAGGTGTTAAATTAATTTGGGTGGCTTCTTCTATAATCAAGTACTGTACCAACTTATATCTACCTAGCCTAAACAACTAATGTAAAGAATGGCATCAATTTGGAGTGTAAGTTGTTGTTGTTGATTATAAAAAATGGGTTTGTCTGTTGAATTCCGATCAAGATTAAGTTATTGTTGATTCTCAAAAAATGAATTTGTATGTGAACTTCCATCAAGTTTATATTGTTGTTGGTTTTGGAAAATGGATTTATAAGTGGATACATGATTTCTCTTGGTTTCAAGTTTGGTTGTGGCGTCGTCGTTTGTTTGAAATCGAGTTCAACTTAGTTTCATCCTAAATTTCTCCTGTTCTAATACATGGCTGCCTGGTTTGATGAAAATATTGTTTTGGGTGATCTACGGAGCATTATCAAATGAAAAATAAACCGAAGTTAAGATTAAAATCCAGTTTTCTTCACTACTTTGGATTCATAAACATTTTCTGTTTTGGATGTATGTTTTGGCTCCATGAATATGTGAACTTCGCTTTAATTTCGATCAAGTCCATATTGTCATTGCATTTTCGGGTCCTGTAGATATATATATATATATATATATATATATATATATATATAACTTTCGATTCTGGAAGTTAGCTTATGTATGAAGACCTGGGTCTACAGATATGTACACATGTGTATTTATTTTATTTAGGACTGCTGGTTGTGCTGTTGATCTTCTATTTTTGATGTGAGCCATTATCCTCTCCCTGTTATATATATTTCTTTTCGTATTTACCTCCTAAAAAATGAGTTTGAATTTGGTTTCCTGAACATGTTTATGTGGATAAATATCTATCTATCTATCTATCTATCTATCTATCTATATATATATATATATATATATATATATATATATATATGTATATGTGTGTGTGTGTGTGTGTGCGCTCATCTCATTTTGGTACCATTGGTCATTTTCGCAAGTCGAGTTCAAGAATATCATTTCATCTTAATTTTTGTTTATATACATATGTCTGCTTAGCGTCTAAATATATGAAACATGTGAAATTTTTGCTCATCTATTCTTGTCCTATTTCGTTTGGTATGGGGCTGCTATAGTTTGAATTGTCTTCGAGTTGTTATTAAGCGTAAAGGA
The DNA here is from genome assembly GCA_031232105.1 of Capsicum rhomboideum. NCBI lineage: Eukaryota > Viridiplantae > Streptophyta > Magnoliopsida > Solanales > Solanaceae > Capsicum > Capsicum rhomboideum. Next base: position 29,581,677 of record CP124713.1, on the reverse strand, counting down.
TAAATTCTAGAGTTAGAAATTTGTCCCCTAGATAGCTTGGATTTGCAATCTTCTTGCTCCTATTTGTATCTTCATAGTTTACTTTGATTTTTGTTTCCATTGTTGGCACCTCCTTTAATCTTTTACCTTGGGTTGAAATGTTAGATTTTTTAAATCTACTTCGATTAGCGTTCGTGATTTTTAAGTCGGATTTCAAGTGGGGTTGATTTGTAATTGAATATGGACCTTTTCTCTGTTTAAAACCTGATGCTTTCTCTAAAATCCAGCCAACGTTTGCTTCTTACTTTTAGATCTATTCACTGGGGTAAGTAGTAATGAAATATAGTTGAAGTTTTAAGTACATGGAGTACAATTGTGTTGGTTTATGGCTGCAAAATCTCTCTTCTTAAAAGAATACTTGTGGCTATGTGAATCCTTGTAACGTGTTTGTATTTCTGGCAAATGATTGCATATAGGTGTTACATCTCAAGTTCATGGTTTTTTCTATACTATTTCATTCTTTACCCTTCACCTATTCATTTGGAATTTGGGACGTTACTAATTTGGTCTTACCATTTTTTCTTACATGAACTCGGGAGTTGGAGTTTCAATTGAAACTCATTTTAACCCAAATATCGGGTCAACCGCTAGGGTTGCAGCGCTTCGGGGTCTCGTAAATTAGAAGCTCAACTCTATTAGGAGTCTAATATCTCTTAGACCTTTCTCTCTTTACTTATTAGCCATGTTATGTTAGTAGTCTTTTGAAACTCGGAATGGTAATTAATTATAGTTTTTTATTAGAATTGTATTATTTGTTTCTTGCTTTATATTGCTTTAAATATATGTGGATTACCTTTAAAGGTAGGTAGACGTTCTCACATTTTTGACAAATAACGCTTGATTAGTTAGCTCTCAATGGTAGATTTTCTTTGAAAAAAGACTTTAGCAACTTTAATAAAGTTTTTAACCGATTATTTGTCTAAAAAGAATTTTTCTAATAAAGTTGGACGTCGCCATCTTAACTCTTAAAACGAAGGTAGAGTTTTCAATATTATTGTGGAACGGCTACGAATAGCTAAAATTTAGATTTTTAGAAGAAAAGGCCTATCCACTGATTGCGACTTATTTCAATAAATCAAAATAATCTCAATATTTTACGTTACTCTTTATTTGTTTTTCCAACACTTGTTTTGAGTTTTCTTCAAATTTCAAAAGGGCTCAAAAATCGCGAGGTATATATATACGCTACCATATACAAGATATTTTTATCACTATTATATTTATTTGTTTATTTTCAATCATTATTATTATTTACACTTTAATTTATACTTACATACATGTATATTTTACTTTTACATTTATTCTATCTATCTTCTTCTATCACATTAACTTTTATTTACCTTCATCTATCTTTTCTTTTACAAATAAAATAAATGTTAGCGTGATATCTTAAAACACGTAAGTCTATTTTACTCTCTAGCTATTACGTTGATATGTTTGACATTTTCTTTTACTTTGGGATAAAAACAGTTATATATAGTCATTCTCAAGTTAAATAATTTTCGACTTTCTTCATACTATTAGATATACACGTTTATTTTATAACAAATCTTCACATGTTTTCAAAATTTATATTTCCTTATTTTGCAAAGATTTTATCTATAAACTTAACTTTATATGCCATTAAACCTTTTATTCTTGTAAAACCACAAAACTCAACACTTTCTAATATACATATTCTAACAAAATTGCTATTGTTAACTCTTTCTTTTCTTTCTTTTCGTATTTTCATATTTTCGAAATACATACATGTATATTTTACAATAATTATATTATTTCCTAGTATATGATAGTGGTACATCTTATATGCCCCGAGTTGCTTTCATTCAAAAATAATAAAGTTTTCTTATCACCATTTTTAGTAAATAATAAATCAAATATTCTCAAATGTCTTTTCAAAAACTAAGTTTAAGGACTATCTTCGGATAGGCTCTGAGGGGTGCTTAACACCTTCCTCTCGAGTAACCAAAACCCTTATCCAGAATCTCAAATATTTTCAAAGACCAAAACAGAGTTTTACATTACAAAAAGATGGTTTTCCTAATTTTTCCTAAAAGTTAGGTGGCGACTCTAAACCTTTTCAAAACCAGGTAGAAGAGCCAGACGTTGCAAACGTATTTTGACCAAGTTCAAAATAAGGGCACGATAGTAGGTTTGCGGGTTTTGAGACTTTGAGTTGTCAGAGATCGGACCATGCAGGCCAAGGGTCTCATTCTGGTTCATCAGGGTATGGAGGGCATTCTGGTTTTCTTGGCCCGCTCAACGTGATTTTTCTTGTAGAAGATGTTTTGTGTGTGATGAGCATGGTCACTTAGCGATGGATTGTACCTGGTGTGTGGTTGGTTTTTTCCAGCAGGTTTTTCAGCTTTAGCTTTGTTAAACTCCAGTGTCAACAATAAGAGGTGGTACACAGGGCAGTAGAAGTGGTTCTAGAGATACCAGAGGTGGGGATCAGGAAGCTTGTGGTGGTGGATGAGGAGTCACTCAGTCTGGTAGCGTACGTGGTCTATGCTATGCTTTTCCTTAGAGACCTGAGGCATAGGCCTCTGATGCAAGTATCATCCCATTTCTCCATTGTCCTACTACAGTACTGTTTGACTCTAGGTCTATATTCTCTTACGTGTTTACATATTTTGCTACTGGTATTGATGCTATGTTTGATTTCCTTGCTATGACTATTCATGTATCTACCCCTGTAGTCTATTCTTTAGTAGTGGATCGGGTGTACCAATCTTGTGTTGTTACCTTTTTAGGGCGTGAGACTTGGGTAGACTTGATTATCCTCGATATGGTTGATTTTGATGTTATCTTGGGTATGAATTGGTTGTCTCCTTATCATGCGATTTTGGATTATTTTGCCTAAACCGTGACTTTAGCTACTTCTAGTATTTTGAGGTTAGAGTGGAAGGGTGCTCCTAGGTCATGTCTGAAGGGTGTTATATCTTTCTAAGTGCTCGTCGCATGGTAGGAAAGGGATGTCTTTCTTATTTGACCTATATTCGCGATACTAGTATTGGTCCACCGCCTCCGTTGGATTCTATACGAGTTGTTAAGGAGTTCATGGATGTGTTCCCTATGGACTTACCTATGGCTCCAAACCGGGATATTAATTTTGCCATTGATGTTGAGACAGGCACTAAGCCTATTTCCATTCCTCCATATAGGATAGCCCCAATAGAGTTGAAGGAATTAAAGGAGCAATTGTAAGACTTGTTGGATAAGGATTTTATTACACCGAGTGTGTCTCCTTGGGGTGCTCATATCTTATTTGTGAAGAAGAAAGATAGATCCATGCGTATGTGTATTGATTATCAGCAATTAAACAAGGTGACTATCAAGAACAAGTATCCTCTTCCACATATTGATGATTTATTTGATCAGCTTCAGGGTGCTTCACTGTTTTATAAGATTGACTTGAGATCTGGTCACCTTCAGTTGAGTATTAGAGCTCTGAATTTTCTAAATATAACTTTTCGGATGCGGTATGGACATTATGAGTTCTTGGTCATGTCTTTTGGATTGATTAATGCCCCTGCATCATTTATGGAGTTGATGAACTAGGTATTCTGAACTTATCTTAATTCTTTTGTGATTGTGTTCATCGATGATATCTTGGTTTATTCCAAGAATGAGGTTGGCCATGTGAGATATTTGAGGACTGTACTTTAGAGATTGAAAGATGATAAGTTGTATGCAAAGTTCTCCAAGTGAGACTTTTAGTTGGATTCTGTCTCTTTCTTGGGTCATTTGGTGACCACAGATGGTATTATGGTCGATCCGGCCAAGGTAGCAACTGTTCGTAATTCGGATAGACCTACTTCTCCTATAGAGATTTGGAGTTTTATTGGGTTAACAGGCTATTATCGTCATTTCATTCAGGTTTTCACTTCTATTGCGGTTCCTTTAACCAAGTTAACTCAGAAGAAGATCATTTTTCAGTGGTAGGATGCTTGTGAGGAGAGCTTTCAAAAGCTCAAGGAGTTGTTGACTTCAGCTCCTATCTTGACTTTGCCTGAGGAGATCGTGGGTCTCACCATATTTTGTGATGCTTCCAAAGTTGGCTTAGGTGGCGTATTGATGTAGAAGGATAAGGTGATTATTTATGCTTCTAGACAGTTGAAGCCTTATGAGAAGAAATACCCTACTCATGATTTGGAGTTGGTCGCGGTTGTGTTTGTGTTGAAATTATAGCGGCACTACTTGTATGGAGTTCATTCTGAGATTTTCTCTGATCGTTGGTACCTTCAGTCACTCACAGAGATATTAATATGAACAGCGCCAATGGTTAGAGTTGCTTAAGGATTATGATCTCACTATTCTTTATCATCCGGGCAAGGCTAATGTGGTAGCGGATGCCTTGAGTTGGAAGGCGGCGAGTATGGGTAGTTTGGCTCATTTATTGGTGGGGGAGCAGCCTTTAGCCTTAGACGTTCAGTCTTTAGCTAACTAGTTGGTTGGACTTGATATTTTGACACCCGAGCATGTTTTGGCCTATGTTGAGGCTAGATCTTCCTTGATGGATGAAATTCGGGCTTGTCAGTTTGATGATGAGAAGTTGAGGGTGATTCATGATAAAGTGTTGAGCGGTGAGGAAAATACTGCATCTCTTGATCCAGAGAGTGTTTTGAGGATTGGTGGTCATATTTGTGTGCCGAGAGTTGGTGGTTGGGTTAGACTGATCTTAGAGGAGGTTCATTATTCGAAGTATTCTATTCACTCAGGGGCGCCCAAAATATATCATGATTTGAAGCAACACTATTGATGATGTGGGATGAAGAAATACATTGTTGAGTTTGTGGGCAAGTGTTTAAATTGTCAACAAGTGAAGTATGAGCATCAGCGATCGGTTGGTACTATATAGAGGATGCCTGTTTTCGAGTGGAAGTGGGAACAGATTACTATGGATTTTATGGTGAGCCTACCCCTAACTTTTGAGAAGTTTGATTCTATTTGGGTGATTGTGGATAGGTTGACTAAGTCCGTGCACTTTATACTTGTGAAGGTAAGATATAATACGGAGAAGTTTTCCAAGATCTACATTTGAGAGATTATTCAATTGCACGGTGTATCTATCTCCATTATTTTGATAGAGGTAAGCAGTTTACATTAAAATTTTTAATTTCTATGCAGAGTGAGTTGGGTACTTAGCTTGATATGAGCACAGCTTTTCACCCTCAAATGGATGGTCAGTCAGAGCGGACTATTCAGCTGCTTAAGAACATACTCCGAGCGTGTGTTATGGATTTTGGTGGTCACTGAGACCAGTTCTTGTCCTTAGCAGAGTTCACCTACAACAACAGTTACCATTCCAACATTTAGATGGCATCTTTTGAGGCATTGTATGGGCGGAGGTGTAGATCCCATGGGGGATGGTTTGATTCATTCGAGGTTAGGCCTTGGGGCACTGATTTTTTGAGAGACTCAATGGACCGAGTTAGATTGATTCAGCAGAGGCTTGTGGCTGGCCAGAGTAGACAAAAGAATTATGTCGACCGTCGAGTTTGTGATGTAGCATTCACGCTTGGTGAACGGGTTTTATTGAAGGTATCACCCATGAAGGGTGTGATGAGATTTGGGAAGAAAGGGAATCTTAGTCCGAGATTTATTGGGCCTTTTGAGATTCTTGAGAAGTTTGGAGATGTGGCATATAAGCTAGCTTTGCCTCCACATCTGTTAGTTATTCATCCAGTATTCCATGTTTCTATGTTGAAGAGATACCATCCAGATTATTCACATGTGATCTGGGGGGACTCAGTTGTATTAGATCATGACTTATCCTTCGAGGAGGAGCCCATTGCTATCCTAGACAACATACTAGGAAGTTGAGGTCTAAGCATATTGATTCTGTGAAAGTCTAGTAGATACATCACTCGATTGAGGAGGCTACATAGAAGGTTGAGTCCAATATGTGGAGTAGATACCCCAAGCTTTTTACCAATTCAGGTACCTTATTTGCTTTTTTGTTCGAGGATGAACTTGTATTTTAGTGGTGGAAAATGTAACAACCTTTATGGTAATTTTTAGATTTTTTTGTGTTTTGACCATTTTTCCCCTTTTTATAGTTGTTATATACCATTTATGAATTGTGGGGATAGTTGGCATGGTCCCCGAAATATTCAGGAGTGATTTGAGTGAGTTTGAGGTTTTGAGTAGCCTTATAAGTAAATAGTTTGACTTTGGTCAATATTTTATGATCCGAGCATCGGATGGTGATTCTGTCAATTCCACTAGATCTGAAATGTCAATTTTGGGTTAGTAGCATGGTTGATTTGGGTTTCGAACCTTTATATTTAGTTTTGACCTATTAAATGAGAAACTAGTTAAATTTAGCCTAAAGGGATTCCGAGGATTAACTTGTTGAAAACGAACTATTTTGATAAATCTGATGGTTCTATTGAGTTCGAAACATCGAGATTAGCCTAGTAGCATTATTATTTTATTTATATGAGGTCTCGAACGGATCTCGAGGGTCCGTTCGGAGATATTTCTAGATTTGTGCACTGCTAGTTTTACTGATATTTGGTGCCTCGTTAATCCTTCTTCGCATTCGCAGGCCCTTGATCGTGATTGCGGAGAAGTAAAATATTATTCATCGTGAGCACAATGGTGGGACCACTTTCGCAAAGGATCACCATTTTTGTTCATCGCGAAAGCAAGGTAGTGGTCGAGTTCACGAAGGGATAGTGGGTCCGAGTCCGAATCGGTATTAATCACGACCGTGATGGTTTGACCACATTTATGGAACTCGGGACGGGTTGTCCTTCGTGTTTACGGGTTAGGGCCCGCATTCGCAAAGAACGAATTACACCTGGACAGAATTTAATTTCTTTTATCGTCTAAAACCCTATTTTCACCATTTTTAGACTTTGAGAGCTCAGTTCTTGGCAATTTCCAAGAGAAATTTCATCAATCTTGTGTGGGTAAACTCTAAACTCATTTTTCATTATTTCCCATTGATTTCACCTTCAACAACTTTAAAACGAGGATTTCAAACTTGGATTTTGGGGGTTTATCTGGTAAAGTTAGAAAATGGTTTTTCGATGATTTAAACTTATTTTTCGATGAATTTTCACATTTAGGATCCTTGAGGTATGAAAAACGTGATTCTTAAATAAAATTCTGGTTTTACCCTTTTTTCTTCAAGGTCAATTTTTGAACTATTTTTGAACCTGGAACGAAAGTAGCTAATATGGATATCATTAGAATCCTTTTGACATGTAGAATATATTTTTGATAGATTTGGTTTGTTCTGAAGTCGTGTGTAAAGGAAAGGCTCCATGTTGAATGGTCCAGACTCGTGTTTCGGCTTTTCAAGATAGGTTATGACTTAACTTTCTTCAGATTGGGTTGGGCAGTTAACCATTCATGTAAAGTATGCTATGCGTTGGGGATTTCATCGTGATATTCTTATTTTTGAGATAATTATTGTATCATGTTGTTCGTGTGGGGGCCTATTTGAGTATTATTATTGACTTGAGAGATAATTATTGTTGTGATGCCCCGATTGGGGGTTTATGTGAACATTATATTTGACTTGAGAGATGATTATTGTGGTGATACCCGAGTAGGGGTTGATATTGGTCTTGTTTGAGTATTAGTTTTCATCTATCTTAATTGTGATGCCCGAGTGGGGGCTTGAACTGATATTATTGATATCTTACATGACTATTCATTACTGTGGTGACATGCGATCACTTATATCATGATTTATTGAGATTTGAGGAGATTTGAACTCATTTGATACCTTTATTGACTTGATTCATTAGATGATATTATTTTGGTTATTAGTATGCATCCTTATTTCATTCATCCATATACATGGAATTGGTACCACAGAGAAAGTGATTTTGAAAGAAAATGAAACACTTTATAAAACCTTTGATCAAGGATTCTACCGGCAAGGTTGATTGAGATATGAGATTGAGATTGTAAAAGTATATGGGTTGTGAACCCTCCATGGTTCCTGTCCTGAAAGTTTATGCTCGGAAGGTGTATACGAGGAGCCATGCGATGACTTACATCATTTTCATCCCACTGCATTGCATTGCATCATTTGCACTTCTATTTACGTGTTTGTTATTGTTATATATTCGTGTGTAGTTATTCTTATATAGATATTATACTTATAGAATTGTTAGGATATACAGTTTGATCCACCGTTGGAAACTTTTCTATATGCAGGTGGAAGCGTGCTCATATTATTCTTTACTTGTTTTATTTTCTGCTTTGCTCAGTCGGCCTATGATACCTACTGAGTACAATTGAAACATACTCACTCCTACTTTCTGTACCCTTTTGGTGCAGATCCTAGTTCGAGTGTGACCCGCAAAGCATGAGATCATGCTATGATCGAGGCTGATTCGAAGGACGAGTGAGCTCCTTGTTCGGGGCTTGATTTCGAACTTCATCTTATCTATCATGTCTTTATTTTATGATTCAGAGACAGACTTATGTATTTTTCATATTCTTTATCAGTACTAGTGCTCTTTACTCATGACATCAAAGTTTGGGGTTTGGAGTTGTATTTTGTTCAGATTTAGATATTATTATTTATCTATATTATGATATGACTTTCTTATGAAGTCTCGTATTGAGTTATTTATTTCTTTTCCGTATTCTTTAACTATTTGGGTGTTGGGCTTACCTACCCAGGGTTGGGGTGGGATTGGTGTCATCGTGACCTCAACTTTTAGATCGTGATAGTATCTATGTCTTTTTTCTCTCAAAACTTTACTTCTTGCAAAAATTTGCTTTAGTACATGAAAAAATAGTCAAAAAAATCTAAAAAACAAAATAGAGGTTAAGTGGCTAGATTTTTTGTTTATATATTTTTCTTGCAGTTACACGAATAAAACTTTTTCTTACATACTTGTTTTGCAGTTTCATAAATAAATTATAGAAAAAATTATACAAAATGTTCATTGGGTTAAATTTCTTATAAAAAACAATAACCCATTTTTTTTATTACTTAAATGGCCAGTCGGCATGTTTCATTTCACAAATTGGCCGCTTGGCCAAATATATTACAGCTAATATGGCCATTCGGCCAGCTTTCTTCGGAGCATATTTTGTTATTATTCCAATTTCAGTTTTATATAAATATATATATAAAAAAAACATATAGAATACAGTCAACAAAATGAATATGGGGTCAAAAATATGGAGTAAACTATTTTGTAGCCACGTAGTAAAAGGATCTCTGTTTAGCGTTGCCAATGTGTTAACAAAATTATTATAAATAGCATAAGAGGATGGGAGAAAGTTTGTTAGTAGGGAGAATTTAATTCTAGAAATTAACCTTCTTGTTCTTTTTTGCCATGTGCATGTTTTGATGATTTTCATGTTTTTTGTTTGTTTTTTTCTATGCTGTTTTTTAAAAAAAACTTTTTTGTGTTTTTTTTTTGTTGCACTATTTAAAAAAAATAATCTTCTCGCTGTTTTTTTTTTTCTAACTTTTTTTAACAAAAAAATTATTGTTATTTCTTAATATAATTGTTCATACAATATCGATACACGTTTATATATCATAAAAACATCTTCCTTTTTATCAAAAAAATGAATATTTATGTTGTTTTATTATTTGTTATTTATACTTTTATTTATTAATGTAGAACACATGATAGTCAAATAAATATCGATATTGATACATTACATATAACATTACATAATTATTTATACAATATCGATACATTACATACCTATTTATACAATATCGGTACACGTTTATATACTATTTATACAATATTTCTACACACTTATACACCATTTATACAATATTGATACACGTTTATACACATTTATACAATATCGATGTATTACATATACACTATATAACTATTTTTACATCATATATACATCATTTATACAATATTGATACACGTTTATACACTATTTTATACAATATCGATACATTACATATACACTACCTAACTATTTATACAATATTGATACATTACATATACATTATATAACTATTCATACATTATATATACGTATTTATAAATCATTTATACAATATTGGTAAATGAAAAAAAGTTGTACGGAAAAAGTTTGGAAAAAAAAAACTAATTTTTTTTTCTTTTAATAAAAAAAATGCAGCATAAAAATTTTTTTTAAAAAATTACTGCTAAAAAAAAAAGAAAAAGGAAGAAAATGGCCATTTTAAATAATAAACAAAAACTTGACTATTTTTGTTGTAAACTATTTAATTTTTTTTTTTTTTTTTTTTTTTTTTATATATAAATGAAATTTTTTCTAAACTATATCATCTATGTTCCTTTTCAAAATAATGAGCAAATATATGTATTAACAACTTAAATGAAGCCATTTATGCTTTTCGGATCAAAACTCCATAACTCTTTTTATAATTAAAGATAAAGAACTAATATAACTCTCTTTAAGTTGTCTTTGTGAAAAATCTTTGTGCAATAACAATAAACTGATCTACCAGAGATTTTCTACTCATCAAATCATATGTACCACACACTTACTCTATTTTTTAATTACTTTTTCATTACATCAGTGCAAACATCATACTTCCTAACTTGTCATGTATATATGAAGACAATAAAAAAGATATTTATAGTGGCACACTAAATTGAACCAATCTTTGTGCGCTATGAGATCACAATGAGTTTCCTACCTGAAATTCGATTACATTATTACTTGCATATCAATTAATTTCATTAACCATTATCTGATATTATTGAAGCTCTCTTGTGCTAAAATGCTCTTGAACGATAATATCCCACTTTATATACAAAAACAAGAAAATGCATCAAAAAAAGATATTAGCCTCTTAAGGAACAAAATCAAACGGGAAAGGAAACACAAGTTTTAGATTTAGTAATATAATTAATAAATCAGATATTTACAGATAATTTTTCTAAAGTCAACTGAAACGATGCTAATCTAATCTTAAGTTGTGAATATATCATTATGCAATAAGAATAAATAATAATAATAATAATAATAATTTAAAAAAACAAGGTATTTACTATGTAAATGATAAATTATAAATAAATAAATAATAATAATAATAATTAAAAAAAAAAACAAGGTATTTACTATTTAAATGATAAATTCAAATCAATAATTAAGGTTTAATGAAACATAAACATTATCACGCCTTAACTACATAAGTTGAGCTTTCATCATCAACAAAAATAGTCAAAAATAAAAGTAAACTTATAGGATCTGGAGAGAAGAAACTAGAGGGGATCTTGAATTTTTTTTACAAAACAATTGTGTGACCTACTTGCTTCTGACCGAGAATGTCCAAATTAAAAGCTCGTGGTTGATTTAGAATAGTGGAGAGCCCTGCTTTTTGCCTTACCAAAATCATTAGTCACTTTATTTTGTTTCCCGTACGTGTGATTTAGGGTGAACTCATTCAACTTATGAAGGATCTTACGCTCTCAACACACTTGATGAAAAGTTTATTTTTAGTTCAGTCTTCTATTAGTATAACCATCAAAAACCGATGACTAAAATATCCTCATCTTCTATCCTTCTATCCTGTCTAATTATAACAGATTGCTATCAACTACAGTGTATCCTTATACTTGATAAATTTTCTTTAATATACTAATATTTTTCAAGGTCAAAAAAAAGAAAGAAATTATAATGTCTAGTAGATCTTAATCTTAATTCAACAATAACTGTAGATTATCAACAACTAATGATAGAGTAATTTATTTTTTAGAAGAAAATATAAGTGAAAAAAGGTTAAAAGATTAACAAAATATAAATATCAGTAACGACGTAAGAGAGATGTCGATCATCTACTCAATGTCTAATTTTAGTATTTATATAGAAATATAGATTATATCGATCATCATTTTAGCAGATTTCTATATTTTTATGATCGTCGGTCGATAGTGAAGTGCATATGATTTCTCTTCTATGTCAACTAGGCTAGACCACAAGGAATGTTTCTATTCTCGATGGCAAATTGATTCCCTTTCCCTATAACGTTTATGAACTAGCCTTATTTCCTCTTTTTACACTTGTAGTTCTCCTTTCCAAGTCCAACAAACAAACCCTAAATAGTATTCCTATGGTGATCAAGCAAAGAAATAATTACAATCAAGAAGAAATAAATAACTCAATAGATGAAAATCAAAATCAAACTCTATGATTATCAGACAACAACTTTCATGTTCAACCACAACCCTAGAAAGTAAAAGGTTTAGCTACTCATAAATTTCTTTGGAAGAAGAGATTCCATTAATTTACAAGGAAAAAATCGAAAACAAAATAAAAAAAAATCAACTAAATCTTGTTCTTGAGCTTTGCCCTAACTTTTGGCTTCCCAAAATTAGATGTCTCTCTTAAAAAAAATGTGTGAAGGAGATATTTATAGAGTTTAGAAACCCGTGGGACTTTAAAAATTTAATCCAAATCAAAATAGGAGAGCACCCAGTCTTGCCACTGCCAAAAAGCAAGGCAGTGGCACAAGAAACAACCAAAATGCCAAAGGACAGTCAAAACTGTTACGTTCTAAGTGAAAATGTGAATGGAAAATGGAGGGAAAACAAATGGAGGGAAAAGGAGTGAATTGTGGTTTCACTTTAAAGAAGAGTGTTTCTCCCACATTGGTGGGAGAAAGGAACTTTCTTATGCTTATATTGAAAAGCATTCCTTCATGTGGATAGTGAGACAAGAACAAGACAAGCATCGCGCTGTCGTCGTCATCGCTCGCTTGCTCGGCATTTGAATTTTGATTTGGATTTGGATTTGTCAAATGATAGATCAAGAGACTATCTTTTTGGACAAAATTCATTTGAAACTTGAGAGTTAATGATCCAAAAATTCAATCTGAAATTTCTCCATTTGCGTCCGCACCTAAGTAAGTGCAGACGCATGTCACAACGCACCTCGAAGGGACGCGACCCTTCGAGGTACTGTTTCGAAGGGGAAAGAACGACCTACGGCCGCATGTGGCCACCTACGGGCGCAGATGGGGTCCGCAGGTCAAGTGACGTTTCGGAAAGGTGCATCTCTTCAAGAACCATTGCTTCTTTTCTGAAGCACTACCTTTTGGATATAAATACCTGAATTTTTCCTCAGGTAAAGGCACTAAATTTGTGAAAGAAAAAACATCGTCTTCTTCTTAAAAACTCAAGTGTGATCATCAAATCGTTGAGTGCATTCGAAGTTCAGCAAATTTGAGATACCACTATTTGCTGAAGTGAATCATTTTATCATGGGAGGATATATTTCATTAACCTCGGGTACTTGAGGGGAATAAATTCCTTAAGAACACACCATAAATTTGGTGGACTTGATTCTATATTTCTGTTTCATCTCTTTTCTTTATGGTATTGCTATTTTTCAGAAAATAGTAGAAACTTCATTTTGATAGTTCGTAGTTGTTGAACTTGTGTTTGAACTTCTTTGTTGTTCTTGAACTTATTCTTGAACTTTAAGGTTGAAGTTCTTGATGTTAAATACAGATTTTGTACCTGAAAAACAACAATCTTGAGGAATTTATATAATCTGTATTTTTGATTTCTGGAGATTAAAACCATTTGGTTTTCTACTCCATTTGAACTTGATAGTGATTTGAAGATATAAAAACTCATCACGAGTCAAAGATCATTCGGTTGACGATTTGAAGAATATAAAAACTTCGTCGTTAAACTAGAAACAAGTTGTTTAAAGTTTAAAAACTTTGTTATTAGTATTTAAGATACTAAATTAGTTGTCTCTTTGTGACAACAAAATGACTAATAAAAATCAAGTCAATGATGGAATGGCGAATGTTGCAGTATCAAACATTGCTACTTCAAGCCGTTCAAATGTTGCTCCTGCCATGGCACCGGCGAAAAAATCAGGAAAATTTTCTGGTGTTGATTTCAAACGTTGGCAGCAGAAGATGTTCTTTTATCTGACTACTTTGGATTTGCAAAAGTTCATCACAGAAAGCGTTCCTGAATTACCGTAAGAAACTCCGGAAAAGAATCTCTTCGTAGTAACTGAAGTTTGGAAGCACTCGGATTTCTTATGTAAGAATTACATATTGAGTGGCCTACAAGACGACTTGTACAATGTGTATAGTTTGATGAAGACCTCTAAGGACCTCTGGGATGCTTTAGAAAAGAAGTACAAAACAGAGGACGTCGGAATGAAGAAATTCACTGTTGCGAAATTCTTTGACTTTAAGATGGTAGACAGCAAAGCTGTAGTTACCCAAGTCCAAGAGTTGCAAGTCATAATCCACGATCCTCTTGCAGAAGGTATAAATATAGATAATACCTTTATTGAATATATTAAGTTTGTTCTTGATATTCACTTAACGTTTGATGTCGATTTGGTGGTGAACGATGCTTTTCAAGTAGCTCACTACAAGAAAGAACACATTTCCAAATATTTTTTTTTGTTGCCATATATTAGATGTTGTTGTTAAAAGTGATTTTCGCAACAATAAAAAAGTTGTTGCATGTCGTTGCAATAGACGCCGATGCGAAATTTTTTTGCAACAACAAAATAAATTGTTGCCAAAAACTAACTTAACGTAACAAAAGAAATTGTTGTCTTACATTCGTATAGTTGTGGCTTATAAATTTTTTCGCAACAAAAATTTAATGTTGCTACAAATTAACTTTTTTACCAACAAATTTAGTTGTTGCAAAAACTTGGCAAAAAATTAGTTAGTAGTCTGTTAGAATTGTTTTTAGCAACAACAATTTTTATTGCAATAAGTCAAATATTTTATATACACATTTAGCAACAATTTGTGAGTAGTTGCTACATACACATTACTTTTAAAAAATTTACACAAATATTAAAATAAAAATTATATAAATTTGCAAAGGTCAATACATAAGATTGATGTACTAGATATTTTCTACTTCCAAAAATTCAAATACTTCTACATATGTCTTTACTTGTACGTAAAAGAAATAAATATAAGCAAGGTCATTATATTCTAATCCTACTAGTAATTCAAAAGAAAATCTTCTCCCAGTAGCACTTGTATTGCAGTTGTGTTGATTTATTAAGAATGTTCATCCTGTAAATAAAAGATAAATATAATTATATTTTGATAATGTAAGTTATAAAATACACAAATATAAATTTAAAAAGCAAGGAGAATCACATAATAATACACTCTACGAAGTACGCCCCAACTTACTTTAATTTCTCAGTGAATCTCCTTATTTCATTGGCACTTAAGGAAAAATCGTAATGATAATAGAAAAAAAATTCTAGTGTTCACCTACTTTGCATTTGCAATGTCGCTAGAATTTTATACTTAGAGATTAATATCTTTTAAAAGCCAAAACTTATCATAAACATTAAATGGGAACCTCCTACAGAAATATATAATATAATCTAAACACCAATGAAACCAAAAAAACTAATAGAAATAAAAAGTAATAGGAAGATATTTTTAGGACTTCAATAATAATTGGATATTTGATTTTGCAGGTGTTTTTCAAGTTGTCACGGTACTTTTGGAATTAGAGGCAACTGCATTACTACACACACTTTATCTTGCTCAATACCACAACATTATTCCCACTTCATATTAAATATAGAATTCACATTAAACATAGAGACATTTAGGCAGCATACCTCACTTGATTTCTTCTTTCCTAGGTCTTTAATTTTTTTTCTCAAGTGATATTTTTTCACTCAAAAGTTCCCTCTTTGTTTCTTCTGCAGTATGCAGCATAGTACGAGCTTTCAGCTCTTCTTGAATCTTTTGTAAGACCTGCAAGTGAACGTCCCATGAGTTTATGTTTTGTAGGTAACTGACTTATTTAGACAGAGAATAAAGGCCAAACACAAATTTATATCTCTACCGATTATTTGCTTCAACCAACTCTTTCGGAATATATTTCTTCTAACCTTGAGAATTCAACTTTGAAAATTACATTTCCAAGTTTCGCTTCTTCGTTAGGGCAGCCTGTAAAGAATGGAGTAATAAAATGAGATGATTGTCGCCTTAATAAATCAAATTTAATTACATTTAACACACACCTGAAGCTCTACATCTTTCTCATTGCATAAAGATCTGAATTTGTGCTTCTCAAAAGTCAAGCTATCATTAAAGTTGTTCAATTCTGTTTGCATCTCTGATTCTTGTTTTTTCTTTCCATGTAAATCTTCCAGTAACTGCTTATCAATACAAAGACTATGAGCTCGAAGCAAATATGCACCTCAAATACATTTCATATTGTGTTTTTCTTTTGTAATTTAAAAAGCTAAAGAGATGCATAATGGGTAGAGAAACAAACCTGGCATATTAATTTTAAACCCACCCTTTTCCCTTCTTTTTCCGTCTCCTAATGTAACCCCTCTCTACTCATTATGAATGATGAAATATGAAAAAGGATAATATTTACCATTCTTCCCTTGATGAAAGTAGGAAAAAAGGGTGATCTTTATCAGTCTTCCCTTTCATTCCCATTCTGGATTTCTCATTCAATCAAGTGGCTGCAACAGATTTTAACTGCTGACAAGCTAAATCTATATACTCACTTAGCATACACATGGAAATCTAAGACACTGAAGGAAAACTTTGACGTATCTGGTAAAGTTATTGCCATGTGATTAGGAGGTCACGGGTTTAAGTTGTGCTAAAAAGAGATTCATTTTTCTACATCAAAGTTATACATGACAGCAAGCTATGATTAGGAAGAAGGCAGAATTAAAAAGTTCTACAATATCTAAGGGTTACTAGTACTCTACTAGCCTTTGTTATAGTATTGTTTTGTGTGGTCCAGCACACAAACTACAAAGAGTGTACAAAACTACTTTGTGTTTGTCAATTCTAATGAGCTTATGCTCTTTTGGGTGCTGCAATTAAAGCATTAAACAAATAAGGCTGGCCATAAAATAGTGGAACTGAATTTGTTGAGAGCCTATTGAGTTCCACCTTAAAGCATAGCTCAATAGCTCTACAGTAAAAAGACAGACTCTTGAGCTTAACATGATAGCAACCACATAAAGACGAGTGACCTGTGTGAGGCTTCTTCTCCTAGCCAAGATAAGAGAGTGCTTCATCACTGAATTAGCCTCACTTGTGAAGGTCTGTTGCACTGCACTACCCGCTCTCATTTGTATAACCTAGCCCCAACCCCAACCCCTGCACCTCCTCTCATTGTTGAAACCATAACTTATCTTTACTGAGAATTGCTTTTAACAAGAAGATCTTGGAGGTATATCCACCACAAAATGCATCCCTGAAGATGTGATGCTCCAACGAACTAACAACATACCCTTTGTAATCAATTAGCAGCACCCAACACTAGCACTAGTTCAATATGTAATAATAATACTAATGCCTATCAGATGTACTCAATAGAAGACATTTCAGATTTTTTTGTACACAAGTTAAGCTAAATACTTGTCCAAACAAAGTTACACGAATACCTGCTAAATATTTTTAGTAAAGAACTTTACTAAAAAGAGTATTAATTTATGAAGTTTACTTACCCAGTTGTCATTCATAAGGCTTGCAGAACTTGCCTCATTTGAACTTGTTGAATTTGTAACCATATTGAAAATTGTTGCAGGGAAACCATTCTGTTAAATATAGTACAAATAAATAACTTAGTCTGTCATAAAAAGAAAGGATATGAGAACGAGAAAGAGGCAGAGTTATACAATAAGAGTGAAAAATCTGAAGTAGTTCGTCTATTAAATAAATACGTACCTTGAAATTTTGCATATGAGATACTAGTGCCATTACACACTCTTTAAACATTTTTTGGTCACGCACTAAACGTATTCTCATTTCTTCTCAATTTTTTCGCTTCTCTTCAAGCTGATTTTTAACTTCCATTAGCTTGCTTTCTACACTCTCTCGTTTACGACGTTCTTTTTCTGCTTCCTTTTGTTGTGCTTGAAATTCCTCTTGAATTTCATTTCTAGATATCCTACTTGCTGACTTAATTTTGGATCCTTGACTAAGGATGTACTTTGATTTTTCTCCCATAATTTTCACAAATGCAGCATTAATAATAGGATCTACATCGGTACTCTCTTCAATTTGTTGAATTTTTTTCGCAACAACATCTCTCACTTTATCCTACAGAAAAAGTTATACTAGCTTTAAATTTCAATATTTACTTAAACAAACTCATTTTATGAATAAAGATAAGATCTTTTTATGTACATTCACTTCAGCAGAAGCATTAGTAACCCAATGTCCGTTTGGCTTCATGTGAGTTATTTCCCAAAGTTTCTGAAAGTTTGGCTCTTTTTCAGTGTTTTTGTCCCTTTACCAAAATAAATAAAATTATGTTATTGAAGAAAATAATAATCATAATCGATCAAAAGAAAGACAGATCTCACCGCTTCATAAGACATTGCTTGAAAAGATTTTCTACCGCAAATATGATTCATTTCTTGTTTACCTTGTTACTTTTGTTTATTTCACTCATTTTCTGCATTGATTTTGTGTTCAGAGATTTATTTTGATCCAAGTATAAGAAGTCAAATAAGAAATAAACAGTATAAAAGTTAAATTATTTGTACTTTTAACTACCTTAAATTCCTCAAAGCTGAAGTATTCCATCAAGAATTTTCATTCAGCTTCATTAACATCTGTTGGCATGCTTTGCAAACTTTTCTCTTTTGTAGCAAATTTCTTAAAATGATCATGATTCCTACTACGACGATATCGATACAAATTTTTAGTTGTTTGAAGAATAGTATACCGATTGTGTTGTGTAACCAGAATCTGAAAGTTGTCCTGCACTCAAAATAGTATAAAAAATTAGGCAATAAATCTTTCTTAGTTTAGTTTCCAACCAAATCGTAGTTCTAAAAAGCTATCATTTGCAGCTTTACAAAGTTGAAATACATTAGTTATTGGCCCCAGTTATTTATGATGCATGTTCAAGTAATATAAATAATTGAAGTCTATTATAGAACATATGTAGCCAAGATCAAAAAAAGTTATCAATATAATAAAAACAAAGTAAATTACCAGCATATAAACAACAATCCTATCTTTTGCTAGATCAGGAACTCCCTTCCAATCTTGACATCATGTCTAGCATTATGAAGAACTTTCACTGAGAGTTCGATAACAAAATCTTTAGCTCCAAAATCTACTGCTACTGTTCGATCTGGTGGGATAGTCATCTTCAACTTTTCATTGTCATTGTCCTTATGTTTCTTTTGGGTTGAAACTCTGTTGTCTTTCCTCTTCCTTTTCTCTTTTTTTCTTTTAACAATACACAAAAATTTTTATATATATATAAATAAAACATATACGAGCTAGAGATTTTGGAGAGACACGACTTAACAAATGGATCAACTTACCTGGAGGTGGGATTGCAGATACATCTGTGGTTTCACAATTATTAGAAATATTCATATTTGTCATCATCATTGACTGCTATCAAAAAATTAAACAAACAAAAACTAGTCAAAAGTAGAAATCATGAAAGTAGAAAATAGCAATTAACAAATAAAAATGCTGTCGAGATATTAAAAAATAAAATAACGCTCAAAAATTGAGAGAAACAAATAAAGTTTCAAAGAAAAAAGACAAAGAAATAAAGTAAAACTAGAAAATAGAAATTAACCATTTCAGCAAGGTGATGGAAAATAAAACTTCTATGTACAAAGTGATTCAAGAAAGAAAAGTTATCTTGATGACGAGTTAAAATTCACAACCAATCATCATCCTCGACTTCATCATATTCACTAGTATTTTCATCTGTAGCAGAATCACTGAAGTCATTCACATCTTCATGATCAGACTCATCTACAGCTACTAAGTCTATTTCTTCCTAGATATTGAGAAAAGGTTCTTCAACACTCACTCCATCGATATCTTCTCTTTGTATTCTAATGTTATCATTCTCTAACTCTACTTGTGAATTTGCTTCTCCTCTTTCAACTAAGTCAATCACTTGATACGATTCCATTTCATCTTGTTGTTTCGGGAACATCATGTAAATTTCATGGTCTTGCCCTTATCACTAAATGTCATTTCTCACTTTGACCATGCTTAACATAGTACATTAGTTGAGCCTGCGAGCCTAGAATGAATGGATCACTTTTGTAATGGAGTCGTGTTATATCTACACATACAAATTCATATTCATCTTTTTTGTAACCTCTACTTTGACTACGACCTTGAGGAGGAACTTCAAACCAGTCACATTGAACTAATATAACTGATCTATTATCCATAGATTGAATCTCTAAAATTCTTTTTATCTTTCCAAAATAATCAACATTTCCTGTGTGTTCATCACTCTTCACCATCACACCACTATTTTGAGTTTTCAAACCTATCTCAAATTTCATTGTTCGAAATTGAAAATCATTCAAGATATATTCATTATGACTAGAAACACGAGGATCCGAAAGTCTTGCCAAAAATAGTAATTCATCAGTAATTCAATTATCACCATTCTTCTTTAACTGTACCACCTGTAATATTTTAATTATAAAATCATAAACATTAATATTAATTAAAAAATAAATTTACGAACCATCAAATACTAGATTTTTATCTTTTCTTCAAGCCACAAAGGAAATCCCTCTTTGTGTCTCTTGGCTACATTTCTATTATTCTCCTTTGCTAATGTGTCTAAATGTTCCCTATTGATTGTGAACATTTGAAAAAAGAATTACAACACAATTATTGACTATTTATAAGAAGATGATGTAAGGATGAAACATATCTTACTCAATCCAAGGTTTGACTTCCTCACAATTTTGGAGAATGTAAAAATGGGCTTGATTGATTCCAAGAGTACTCAACTTTGTCCAAGCACCCCCTGCTAGTGGTTTACCGTGACAGTTAAATATGGATAAGCTATTGTTATCTATGCTAGAAGAATCAAAAGTTCTATCTGGATGACTTTGCTTCGTTTTCATATCAGTCAAATAGCTAGAGCAAAATGTCATGCACTCCTCTGCAAGATAGCCCTCAGCAATTGATCCTTCTGCATGAGATTTGTTGCGTACATAACCTTTCAAGGTTTGCAAAAATCTATGAAATAAAATATATTAATATTTTAACAAATTTCAATTAAAAGAATAGTTTGAAAAAGTAATGAGTCAACCTTTCAATGAAATACATCCATCGAAATTGAACAGGACCACCCAACGAACTTTGCCTCGTTTGCCAAATGAATTGTCAAATGAACCATACAATCAAAAAGCATCGGTAAGAACACACGTTCTAATATACATAATGTAATTCATATGCTTTTATCAAGCTAATCCAACTTCTCCACACGCAACTCTTTAGCACGCAAATCACTAAAGAATAATGACAATTCGATTAATGGGTCATGTGCATCTTTTGACAAAATTTCTTTGATGATAAGTGGTAAAAGACGTTGAAAAAGAACATGATGATCATGACTTTTAAGCCCAAAAATTTTAACTTCCTTGATACAACGACTAATGTTAGAAGCATACACATCAGGAAACTTAACTTCTTTGATGAGTTGACAAAATTGAATCCTTTCAGCTTTAGACATTGTATAACTTGCTGGAGGACGTATGTATTTATCCCCACTTTTTATGGGATGGAGGAACTTTTTGATTTTCATCTCTTGTAAGTCCATTCGAGATTTAAATGTGTCCTTTGTTTTTCCTTCAATGTCCAGAAATGTTTCCAGCACACTTTCACTGATATTCTTTCAATGTGCATTACATTCAAATTATTTCTCAACGGTTTTGAACTCCAATATTGGAGGTCAAATAATGTACTTTTCTTTTTCAAATTATCACTTCTTTCACTCTCTCGTTTTCTTTTTCTTGTGTTGTCATCGACTGACCTTTGTGAAAAGGTATTAAGTTGCATAAGCACAGCTTCACCACTCAAAGCTTATGCTTCAAGTCTTTCTTCCTTTGTGTTGTCAAAATTACTTTTATTCCGTCAATAAGAATGATTTATCTCCAAGAACCTACGATGACCCATGTAGTATTGCTTTAGACCATATTTCAAGTAAACAGAAATAGTATCTACATGACAAACTGGACAAGCTAGTATACCTTTAGTGCTCCAATCAGACAAAATACCATAAGCAAGAAAATCATTGATTGTCCACAACAAAGATATTCAAATCATCAATCAAAGGTTGGAGATACACATCAATATCCATACCAGGACTTTTTGGTCCAGGAATAAGTAAGGACAACAAAAGATTAGATTGTTTCAGACATAGCCATGGGGGGAGATTATATGGAATCAAAATAACTAATCACATGCTATGTGAATTACCTATTAAATCAAAAGAATTAAATCCATCTTAAGCAAGTCCAAGTCTTACACTATGAGGATCTGAAGCAAAATTGAGATATTTTTCATCCAAATTTTTTCATACAAATGAGTCAGTTGGATGTCTTAACACTCCATCATCAACTCGTTTATTTTTATGCCATCTCATTTCTTCTGCGGTTCCTTTTGTCATAAACAGTCGTTGTAATCTAGGTATTAAAGAAAAGTTTCTTAGAATCTTTCTAGAAATTCTCCTATTTTTCTTATTCAAATTACCTAAAGCAACCTCATCATTGGCATCTTCTCCTTTCCTTATTGTCTATCTTTTTTCACCACATTTAAGACAGTGTTCAAGATCCGCATATTCCTTTCTATATAAGATGCAATTATTAACACATGCATCTATCTTCACATAATCTAAACCCAAATCTTTTATCATCTTTTGAGCTTCATAAATAGAATTCGGAAGCACATTCTCTTTGGATAAAGCATTACTTAGTAATTTCAATAAAGAATCAAATGAAGTATTACTCCATCCATGCATACACTTCATTTGAAAAAGACGTACTATAAAAGAAAGTTTGGAGAACTTTTCAGAATTTGGATACAACTCTTTTTCTGCATCCTTTAATAATCAATAAAACTCTTAGCTTCTGTATTAGGCTCTTCGTTCCCTGACTCAATTGTCTCATCAAATTCATGATTATTATTGGGAACACCATGATACATATCATGCAACATTTCAAAAACAGGAGCATCATCAGTTTCTAAATTTGAATCTTCACTAATATTTGTCTCATCATCTGAAGATAAATCCGACTCACCATGATTAATCCACATTTTATAAGTTTGATTTATTCCCCACCTATGTAAATCTATTTTCACTTCATCTCGCATTTTTCAAATCACATTATTACATTTCATGCATGGACATTAAATTCTTACACCAACCTCAAGATTGGAAAATGCAAAGTTCAAAAAATTTTCCACACCATTTAAGTATTGCGGTAACGTCCTATTCCCAATAAGCATCCAATTTTTATCCATTTTATACTTACCTACAGGAAATTTCAGATCAATAAATTTTAAATTATATGAATTTTTTTTATGAAAAAATAAAGAAAGAAAATGTTAGAGAAAGACTTTAAATTATAAAAAATTAAAATAAAGATCAAAAAGTGCTTTTAAGACAATACTTCTTTTGTCTACCTTTACCTCTCCAGAAATCATTCATATACAACCTCTCATACATAAGATCATAAAAATGGTAAGAGTAGAATTGTTAAACAGTTTGAATTCAAAGTTGCACGTGACTTTTTAAAACCAATATAAGCAACTTGAAAAAACTCTTTCAATAAGGAGGTATGAAAAACTATCATATCAATTATATATATTTCTAATAATAGACATGCCAATATATATAAAATTGTATCTGAATTGGCAGTATTTCACATGGACAGAAAATTAGAATCACAAAGTTTTAATACTTCTTGTACAACGAAATTTTTCTGTCAATTAATACTATATGTTCTGTTAGCCTTTTCAGAAAATAAAACAACATATGTTACTTTATATAGCTTCAATCCAGTTAACCTCCTTGATAACTAACTCATATAAGAAATTTTATACATCAATTCCTTAACCAACACAGAAGAATATTTTTATACATTAATTCTATCAATGAGATGATATTCAAATAATAACTCAGCAAACAGACAATGCATCCTCAATTCACATCCAGTGAGAAATATCCATTCTCCATCCTTGACTAGACTTAGTCATTAATATGTTCTTTATGATTGTCAACTTCATTTTGTGTTTCTTTGCACAAGTACAGATTGAAGAAATGGCCCTATTACATCACTTGTTCACACTTATCAAGTATTCTGAATTTCAGTAACGCTAACTCAAAAAATATTCAGATTTAATCTCTACAGTCATATCAAAAAGAATCTAACTAATAATGTATGTTAAAAGAGAAATCAACTAACAATATCAATCCCAATCTCTCTTTTCAAAATTGAATACCAAAAATAATTAAGAAAACAAACCCAATAATATATCATCATTGTTATCAATTCGAAATTTTCCACATATTAAATATCTTGTCACAACTTGAATAAGAAAGAAGAGCAAGAGAAAGTGTAATTACTACTTTGTATGCAGCAGCAACAAACAAGAGCTCCAACGTCAAAAGATTCTTCTAACTCAAACTCCACTTCTCGAACTTGATAATCAAATCAAAAAGAAAAACGAAGGAGAATGAAAGACAAGATTAGTGACTCCTTAAAACAAGAAAAATCTATGGGTAACACATAATATTTGTCTCAGGTACAAAGGTGATGAAAAATGCTAACTCTCCTATGCAGCCCAGCAAGTCAAGAACGCCAATCAAAGGATCATTGTATATAAATAATTCTTCAATGAAGTAAATTCTTAGATGAATTGCAATGATACAATTTAAAGCATTGAAAGAATTCAATTGAATATCCTAGCAATAATTTAATCACTGTTGCTTACATTTTTTAAATTCTTGGTCAATACAGCAGTTTAGTCATGGATAATCGTATTCTCCTAAATTATTTTTGCACACATGTCAGGTTCTCCAAAATGCACAACTTTTGAAATATTTAACACACCTATTGACATTTGTAAAGAGTACGAGCAACATAGGTTTAAGTCATGCTAATATTATTATTAAGTCCTTAATTAAGAATCGAACTGATCTAAACAAGAAAATTAAATCGAATAAAAAAAAATTCGATTCAGTATATATAATCTAAAAATCAAAAACTATAGTATGAACTGTAGTTCTAAAGAATTGAACATAACAGGCGTAGATTCTGATTACATTTATACCAGCAATAGAAAAGATCAATTCCAAGGTTGACTTGTGTATTTGAAAAGCTCCTAGCTGTTTTTGATTTTTACCCTCTGATCAATTCTCGAATCTTTTATTAACTTCTTTGGTTTTTTCTATTATTAACATATGGTGCTGCTGCAAGTATTGTTTGGCGATACTACGTAGAATGAAGTAGATTCCAGTTGTTTGAATTTCTAGTGAAAGCGAAATATCGGTACGCAAAGAAAAAATATTTGCTACCACTAGTTCTTTTCTTATTATTGGATGACAATCAATCTCGTCTTTTAACTTTATTTCAAAAATTATATTCATCCTCTGATTTTAAACAATAAATATTCTCTCCCTTTTATATCAATTTGAGTTTCTAAAGCACATATTCTATCATTATATTTAGAAATAACCAAATAATTAATTATTGTTACCTCCTCCATCCAGCCTTCTACTTAGCAAAATCATTTTAGCAGATAGAAAATTAACATTTTAGATGGACAATGACTGTTACTAGAGGCATACAGTATAATTCTTAAAAAAGAATGAATTGTTTACAAACTCTATGTTGCGGCATAAATATAATCTTTGAAAATTATATTAATACCAGCAATAGCAAAGACCCATTTGAGGTTCAAGGGCTGCCCCTACTATATCGACTCCTTCGATCGGAACCTCACAATATTTTGAAGTTTCGAGCCAGATTCAATACCCATAAAATTTAAAATAAAATCAACTTTTTTTAGAAAAAGAAGGAACTTAACAAACTTTTTGAAGGATTCACAAATTAAAAATAAGATATCTTATCAAACTTTGTGTAGAGATATCTTACCAGATTTGGAAAAAATGCGGAAGTAAACAAGAACGGAGAAGAAAACAAGACTGCAACAGAAGAAATTCAGAGGAACAATAGAAATAGAAAACCTAGCAATATTTTTGGGGAAAACTAAAAGACTGCTAAAAATTACCGCGTCTTTGATTATTCTGGCGGAACATTGAAAAGAAAAATTACTTAAAATATAGGACACAATCTACAAAAGTTATTACAAAATTAAATGAATTAGCAACAATAAAAAATAATTGCTGCCAAATATTAAATGAGATAGCAACCACTAAATTAAGTTGTTGCAATTTATTAAAATTGGGCAACAATCTTAGACTTGTTGGGAAAAAGTTGTCGCAATTGCTTTATATTTAAAATTTATTATATTAACACTAGAATATGGCAACAAGACTAAAATGTTTGGCAACAATACGAAAATTATGGTAAAAAATTATAAGATATAACAACGACTAAATTATATTGTTACCAATCATTAATTTAAGCCAACATTACTATAGTTGTTGCTAAAGAATTATTGCGAATTGTATTTTTTTTCTTGTAGTGAGTTACCACCTTTGTGGAAGGACTTTAAAACTACTTAAAGCATAAACGCAAAGAGATATCTGTTGAAGATCTCATTGTGAGGTTGAGGACTGAAGAAGACAATAAGGCAGCGGAGAATAGGCCTCGTGGGAACTCTGCAATAAATAGAGCAAATATTGTGGAAGATGATCCCAACAAATCAAAGAAGAGAAAGAAAGCACAAGCACAACAAGGCAATCCTCCTAAGAAGAAATTCAAAGGAAATTACTTCAATTGTGGCAAAGTTGGTCACAAGTCTGCTGATTGTCGGGCTTTGAAGAAGGGCAAGAAAAAGGACCAAGCAAACATGGCTGAATCCAAAGAAGAAATGGACAATCTGTGTGATATGCTCTAGGAATGCAATTTAGTTGGAAATCCTAGAGAGTGCTGGATTGATTCAGGTGCCACCTGTCACATGTGTGCCAACAAAGAACTATTTGTATCTTATGCTCCGGCTCAAGATGCTGAGAAGATATTTATGGCAAACTCCGCAATGGCAAAGGTTGAAGGAACAAGCAAGGTTTGCTTGAAGATGATTTCAGGCAAGGTGGTGACATTAAACAATGTCCTTCATGTTTTGGAGTTGCCAAAGAACTTAGTTTCTACTTCACTTATAACTAAGAATGGATTCAAATGTGTATTTGTTTCTGAAAAAGTTGTAATAAGTAAGAGTGAAGTGTATGTAGGTAAAGGTTACCTCACTGAGGGCCTTTTTAAGATCAATATAATGAATCTTGATATGAATAAAAGTTCTGGTTCTTCTCACTTACTTGAGTCAACTGAATTATGGCATGAACGTTTAGGACACGTCAATTATAAAACCTTGCGAAAACTAATTAGTTTGAAGTTTTGCCTAACTTTGAGTGCAGTAAATCAAAGTATCAAACATGTGTTGAATCTAAGTATGCTAAGCATCCGTATAAGTCTGTTGAAAGGAATTCAAATCCCTTAAACTTAATTCACACAGACATTTGTGATATGAAGTCGACACCATGCCGTGGTGGGAAGAAGTATTTCATAACTTTTATCGACGATTGTACTAGATTTTGTTATGTTTATTTGCTGAATAGTAAGGCTGAAGCAATAGAGACATTTAGGCAATATAAACTGAAGTTGAAAATCAGTTGGATAAAAAGATCAAAATGATAAGAAGTGATAGGGGTGGAGAGTATGAATCTTCTTTTGCGGAGATATGTTTGGAAAATAGAATTGTCCGTCAAACTACGGCCCCGTACTCACCTCAAACAAATGAAATCGCGGAAAGAAAAAATCGAACATTGAAGGAAATGATGAATGTCTTACTTATAAGTTCAGGTTTACCGCAAAACTTATGGGGGGGAAGCTATCCTTACAGCAAATCGAATACTCAATCGAGTGCCCCATAGTAAGACACAATCTAATCCATAAGAGAAATGGAAAGAAAGAAAACCCAACTTGAAATATTTCAAAGTGTGGGGGTGTCTAGCCAAAGCCCAAGTCCCTATACCCAAAAGGTTGAAAATAGGACCAAAGACTGTGGACTGTGTTTTCATCGGATATGCTACAAATAGTAAAACATGTTGATTTTTGGTTCATAAATCCTAACATCCAGATATCCATGATAATAAGGTAATGAAATCAGATAATGCTGAGTTCTCTGAACACATTTATCCGTATAAAACTAGACATGAATTATCTAGTGAAGGGTCTAAACGACCTAGGGATGAACCAAAGAAGAATGCACATCATGAAGAGAATCCAAGGCGTAGTAAACGTCAAAGAATGTCTACTTCCTGTGGATCAGATTTTGTAACATTTCTTCTTAAAAATGAGCCTCAAACATTCAAAGAAGCAATGTCATCTACGGACTTATCCTTTTGGAAAGAGACAGTTAATAGTGAAATTGATTCAATCTTAAGCAACCATACTTGGGAGTTGGTTGATCTTCCTCCAGGAAATAAACCTTTAGGTTCTAAATGGATCTTCAAAAGGAAAATAAAAGTTGATGGTACTATTGACAAATACAAGGTGAGACTTGTTGTGAAAGGATTTAGATAAAAAGAAGGCCTTGATTATTTTGATACATACTCACCAGTAACAAGGATAACATCCATACAGACGTTGGTTGCATTAATTGCGGTATATGGTCTTGAAATCCATCAAATGGATGTGAAAACTGCATTCTTAAATAGAGAATTGGAGGAAGAAATTTGCATGGAACAACCTTAGGGTTTTGTGGTTCCTGGTAAAGAAATAAAAGTGTGCAAACTTGTTAAGTCACTTTATAGACTAAAACAAGCTCCCAAACAGTGGCATGCAAAGTTTGACCAAACCATGTTGGCAAACAAATTCAAAATAAATGAATGTGATAATTGTGTTTACATTAAAGACACCCCAAATCAAAAAGTCATTATTTGTTTGTATGTGGATGACATGTTGATCATCAGTAGAGACATTTTTGACATAAATGCAACTAAGTGAATGCTTGAGAACAAGTTTGATATGAAAGACCTTGGTGTTGCTGACGTGATCTTAAGAATAAGAATTCATAGAACTCCACAAGGGTTGGCATTGTCACAGTCTCATTATATTGAAAAGGTACTTGACAAGTTCAAGTATTTGGATTTCAATATTGCCAAGACTCCATTAGACGTGAGCTTTGCACTTTAAAAGAATGAAGGTGAAAGTAACTCACAATTGGAATATGCAAGAGTGTTGGGAAGTTTGATGTATATCATGAATTGTACATGACCGGATATAGCATGCGCTATTACTAAATTGAGTCGGTGTTGACACCCAATTTTGGCTCTCCGTGCTTAAAATTAACGTCTTCAGGCTTCCTGATCGTTAAAGAGCACCAAATACAATTTTTTACTTATTTTTACAATTTATTGATATTATTCTTAATTTTGTAAATATTAGAATTTTTATCAATTTATTGTTATTTTAAATTTTTTGCAGTCATCTGCACATGAACACAACATAGCACTACAATTCTTTGCAGTACACTACATTTTTTAACTATTTACATAATAATGCTTTTTTTCAAGATAATTATATTTTGTTATTATTTACATTTTCTGTAATTATATTTCGATGCCCATATTTTTATACATTAATTACAATCCGCAAACGATAAGCCGGATCAATTACTTTGATACACGGAGCAATAATCCGATCAAGTCGGGGTCTTGTCACCTTTATTAAAGGTGACTTGTCACGTCACCTTTATTAAAGGTGATGTGACTACACATGACATTTATCCTTTGGATAATAATATTTTATTTTGGTTAAAAAAATAAAAATGCGTTAGACAATAACTGATAGACTAAAGTAATATTAAAAATATAATAAGATAGTCTATTATTTTTGGGATAATAGGAGGGGTTATTTGCTATTATAAATAAAAGGGAGGAAATAGACACACACACAATTCATACCTAAAAACACACACCACACTCAGCACACACACACTACTCTCTCAACTCTCTTCACTGCCGCCGCCGGAGTTGATCACCGGACGGCCGACGACCATCAACACCCGCCTCTCTCCTCTTTCCCCTCGTCACTGCCTCGCCGGAATTGATCACCGGCGTGCTCCAACGCACTACCACCGCGACCCACCTCCCTTCCTTTCCTCCTCTCTCCCGTTCTCTCCTTTTCCTCCTCTCCGCGACTGCCTCGCCGGAGGTGATGACCGGTGAGCACCGCCAACCACCACCCGCGCACCTTTTTCCTCCTCTCTCCTCGCGGCTCCACCACGCCACTGTTCCACCATTGACGGACCGGATCTGATCACAATTTCATGTTTTTCGACGTTGCTCCGGCGAAAGCCGTTGAAGCAACGCCACTTACATTACTGCTTCGTCTTGTTTGAATGTGGTTTCTGATTTTTTGGTTATTGTTGTTATGCCCCCAGATCTGTCCGGAGTTGTTTGTTCTCCGGTGAAGCTCTATTGACTCCAACAAAGTTAATATTGTCATTTTTATTGTTATTATCGTGTGATTGTTTTGCACGTATTTTCGGCGAAGCTCCGGCGTGTTGTTCCCCTATTTTTGGTCACTGTTTGCACTGTTTTTGATTAATTTCTTGCTGATCCTCGTCGGAAAAATCTTACTCCGGCAACCTAATTCTACATCTGCTATATTTTGTTTGACCCACTACTGTTTTGCATTTTTGGAAACTGATTTCGGACGACATTGTCCTTTACATCTCTTTAATTGATAATGAACAAGATACTATACAAAACTGGCCAATGAAAAAATACCCGTCGATTTTTGAGGCCTCCACAAATAAAAAGACGGGATATTACGTATACAAATACGTAATAATAAATAAATAAATTTGGGCGATGACGAAATCTTTATATTATCACGACAACACAAAAGTTTTATGATTCGTATCTTGGCAAGGCAATTTAGGACGGCCGATAAATTCGAGCAACCACTTCGTAGCCATGGCGTATCTAAAACTTAATCCGAGCCCACTTTATAACAAAAAAATCTATTTTTACATATACACATATTTTATTTTGATAAATATTTGTTCTTTACTAATATTTATATCAAGGATGTATGCAGGTTTCCGGAGACACTTTCAAAAGACGACAATGCTAAAAAGGAATTTGAAGATTCCCTCAAACTCACTATTTGTATTTACTTTTAGTCTTACAATTGTACAAATGTTAATTATAGTGAAACTTTATTTTTTGGGGTGTTGGGCGTGGGATATTCTTTACTTACGTATGCATTTAGGCAAAACTTAGGCCGTAAATACTAACATAAAAGATTAAATTGATTTAAGTATTTAATTAGTTAATTCACATCTTTGGCATTAAAAATATGGTGTAGTCTTTTCTCTTAAAATAAATCTTTATTTAATATTTTCTTTTCATGATTTTTTTCAAGTAAAAAGTATTATTTGAAATACTTTTTCTTTCTATATAATACAAAAAATAATTTTCTTTTGTTACATAAAGTGCTTTCTATAAATTTTCATTTCATATATTTTTATATTGCTTCATATATTTTATACATACATTTTACAACATTAGATTTTATTTATACATTTAATGCATCCTTTTTTATACATATATTTTTACATCATTTTAGTACATATTTAACATATTCATGCTTTTTTAAGAAAAAATGATTTTTACCTCCTCCCTCTTTGATAAATTTAGTCTAGTCGGAAACCACTTTTGTGGATTCTGAAGGGTGCCTAATCCCTTCCCTTCAGAATAATTTGAACCCTTACCTAGAATCTAAACTGGTTTTCGCAGATTAAAACACAAGTCATACATGTCAATAATTAAATAGGTTTCCTTATTTTTCTTAAAAATTAGGTGGCGACTCTGTACAAAATCAAATTTAATTCTTTTAGAGTCCATAAGTCGCGCTTGTTTTAACCTTGGTGAAAAATAGGGCATGACAGTCGGTATACGAGTAATCCCAATTAAACTCATTGGATGGCAATGAATAGAGTTTTGGAGTATCTAAAACATACTTAATACTTTTCTTTGCATTATAAAAAATATCTAGCGGTAATTGAAGTACATAGTGATGCAAATTGGATTACCGGATCGAATGAAGTAAACTCCACGAGTGAATATATGTTTACTCTTGGTGGAGGAACAATCTCTTGGAAATCATCCAAACAGACATGTATTGCCTGCTCTACTATGGAATCTGAATTTATCGCATTAGATAAAGCAGGTGAAGAAGTTGAATGGCTCCAAAATTTCTTGAATGATATTCCTTATTGGCCCAAACCATTAAAACTAGTATGCATACACTGTGATAGTCAAGCGGCAATAGGTAGGACAGAGAGAATAATGTATAACGGTAAATCTCGTCATATAAGACGGAGACATAATACCATTAGAGAACTACTCTCTAGTGAAATTATCACAATTGACTATGTGAGGGCAAATGATAATGTATCGGATCCACTTACAAAAGGCCTATCTAGAGAGGGAGTTGAGAGATCATCGAAGAAAATGGATTTACGGCCTAGGACAAGTCATCACGGCGGTAACTCTACCTAGCGGACTGGAGATCCCAAGAGCTAGGTTCAAGGAGATCAAACAAAGTTGTGACTGACGGTTCAACATTGTGAATTAACTCAATCCATTCTCATGATAAAGACAATGTTCAGAAAACAAGGATAAGGCTTATGGTTGAAAGCTTTTTAATAACTTCTAAGTTTGGCAGGTTTGACCAAATTGTTTGATCTATAGGATTAAATATTTGGGAATCACCTATGTGAGAGTGAAGTAGAAGCCGCTTCAAAGAGAATGATAGTAAAGGCTTATTCTCTAAGCTCTCACGAAATCAGGTTGTGTTCATGGTTGAAATAAATAAAATCGTGAGAACCATAAATAGTAAATGGCTGGTTGTGTGACTTGTGTTGCTTAGGTGTACATTAAAGTTCGACGGTTCAAAGATATCACACATCTACCGATTGATCGAGTACATCCGATGCAAGTTCACTACGGAAAGTTCAAAGAAAAACCTACTTATCCAGATGCAATTAGTCTTTGCTTGTAAATCACACACTTGTAAGTAAATTTTGTATGAAATAGTCATTCCCCATTCATGTGGGGGATCAATGGGTTCTAAGTAAAAATGTGAAAGGAAAATGAAGGAAAAAAAAATTAAGGGAAACTGAGTGAATTGTGGTTTCACTTTAAAGAAGAGTGTTTCTCCCACATTGGTGGGAGAAAGGAACTTTCTTATGCTTATATTGAAAAGCATTCCTTCATGTGGATAGTGAGGCAAGAACAAGACAAGCCTCCGCAGTCGTTGTCGTCGCTCGCTCGACTTCGAATTTGGATTTGAAAAATGATCGATCGAGAGACTATCTTTTTGAATAAAATTCATTTGAAGCTTGAGAGTTAATGATCCAAAAATTCAATACGAAATTTCTCCATTTGCGAATGAACCCAAGCAAGTGCGGACGCATGTCACAACGCACCTTGAAGGGACGCGATCCTTCGAGGAACTGTTTCGAAGCTGAAAGAACGACCTGCGGGCGCAGGTCATCACCTGCGGATGCAGGTGACCTCCGCAGACGACACTGAAAATTGTCATTTAACGACCTGCGGCCGCATGTGGCCATCTGCAGGTGCAGATGGGGTCCGCAGGTCAAGTGAAGTTTTGGAAAGGTGCATCTCTTTAAGAACCAATGCTTCTTTTCTGAAGCACTACCTTTTGGCTATAAATACCTAAATTTTTCCTCAGGTAAAGACACTAAATTTGTGAAAGAAAAAACATCGTCTTCTTCTTAAAAACTCAAGTTTGATCATCAAATCGTTGAGTGCGTTCGAAGTTCAACAAATTTGAGGTACCACTATTTGCTGAAGTAAATCATTTTATCATGGGAGAATATATTTCATTAACCTCGGGTATTTGAGAGGAATAAATTCCTTAAGAACACACCGTGAATTCGGTGGACATGATTCTACATTTCTGTTTCATCTCTTTTCTTTATGGTTTTGCTATTTTCCAAAAAATTGTAGAAACTTCATTTTGATAGTTCATAGTTGTTGAACTTGTATTTGAACTTCTTTGTTGTTCTTGAACTTTAAGGTTGAAGTTCTTGATGTTAAGTATAGATTTTGTACCCGAAAAACAACAAAAGCTTGTGTCACCCCTCCAAAGCAAGGGAGTGGCACAAGCCTCTCTGCAGGAACACTTCTAGAAGCTAAGTTAAATCTGCACCACTGCCCCAAAGCAAGGGAGTGGTTCAAGTCTTCCACACTTTGGCTATTTTCCGCTCCTTTTGCGACGTTGATTCTTCCTTGGTTCCTTGTAGCTCTTTTTCTTCTTGTTTAACCTCTAAATACCTCAAGATCTTCCTACATAACCAAAATACCAAATACAAGTGTAATTCACATCATTTAAGCTTAAAACAATACGATAAAGAGAACAAATGTAAGACGAATGATAGTAAAATAGCATGACTTTTTAGCCTCACATCACCCCCCCTCCCCCACGATCACGATGTGTGTCGCGCCCATTTTTCTCTCGAAAAGTGGGATTCGACGTGACAAACTCTTTTTGGGATTAATTTGAGTGAAGAGTCGCCACCTAACGAATTAAGGTGCGTTAGGGCACCATTCTAGACTAATTAAGATTAATTAATTATTAGCCTATGTCAACCAGAAATTCGGGTAAGGGTTCAAGTTACCTCGAAAGGAAGGTGTTAGACACCTTTCGAGGTCCACAAATGTGGATTCCGACCGAACCCATATATTACGTGGGAAATTCTATGTGATAAGCAAAAGTCTATTCTATTTATTAACTTAATGTTAACTAAGTGTTTAAACAAAAAAAATAAAAATAAAAAATAGTTATTTATCTAATTAATATAAACTTAAGTACTAAACATTAGGAAAAGTATATAAAAAATGAAGAAGAGAGAAGGACACAATTTATATAACCAAAACATTTTTATTTTAATAATATTAAACCTAAACTACCCCCAAATAATTGAACATTCAAAATAAGATAAAGAAAATCGATTTAGGAAAAGATTTTATACAAGGAGTTAATTTTAGCCTATTCGGATCAACGCCCGGCTTATTAACGAATAACAATGTCGTATGTTGCATTGTCGAATTCTGCTCGAGACACTTAGGGGTCGTTTGGTTGGGAAGAACTTATCCCGGGATAAATTATTCCGGGATAAGTTATCCCGGGATAAGTTATCCCACCATGTAGGTGGGATAACTTATCCCATCACTAAGGAATAAAAGGTGGGATAAATAATCCCAAGGCAACCTAATACCACCAACCAAACGTGGGATAAAATTATCCCAAATTTTATCCCGGGATTATTTATCCCAATACCCCCAACCAAACGACCCCTTACATCATTTCCGATTTTTCTACCTACCCACCTAGTTTGATTATTAGTCTTAAAGACATTCTAAAGAAAGCTATAAAACTAACGTTTCCTAAAATGCCTACCCGCCCCAACTTAATGTCCAAGAGGCGCCGGACTTACTATTTTGGGTAAGGATCTAGACAAGAAAAAGCCTAGTCCGCCTAATTAGACTCAAAATTCATGTCATACAAAACAAACGAGACAAGCAATTAACATGTAAAGGTTTCAAGTAAGCCTCTGGGTCAACTAGAGGGTGATTAGCATGCTTTAAAAGGACAAATATTTATGTTCCGTGATTTAAACATATAGGCATAATTTCTAGGCGAGACATATTAATTAAGGTGCCCAACTTTTAAATCACAATTGCTGGAAATTAATAAAGAATTGCTAAAAGTAGTTCTTAAAGGCTGGAAATTGATAAATAATTGTTGAAAAGTGATTTTCAATGCTGAAAATGAATTTAAATGTCGAAAATTAGTTAAAACGCTGAAATTAATTAAAAATGCTAAAAAAAATGATTGGACATGCTAGAAAACTGATATTCATATACTGGAAATTAACATTCATATGCTGACAATTAATATTTTACTTGTTGGAAAGCTAATATTTATATGCTGGAAATTAGTATTTATGCTGAAGATAGTCTGATATCTGGAAATTAATATTTTAGTTGCTGAAAAGTAATTTAAAATGCCAAAAATTGGTATTTTTAAGTGCTGAAAATGTAATTTAATGCTAAAAATTAATATTTTAAGTGCTGTAAAGTAATTTAAAATGCTAAAAAATTGATATTTTTAATTGCTGAAAATGTAATCTAATGCTAAAAATTAATATTTTAAGTGCTGTAAAGTAATTTAAAATGCTAAAAATTAATATTTTTTGGTGCCAAAAAATTAACTAAACACGCTTAAATTAAATTGCCATATTCAAACTTAATCTAATACATCCAAGGGTCAGTTAATGGTACTAGAACATAATTTCTAATCAATAAAATAATTAAATAATTATCCTAGATTGTTTGCCTAAGTGATAACATAATTTTTAATTAACACATGAAATTTATTTGAACGATCCTATAAGCATGGTTTCTAAGCGATAAAACACTTAGCACATAGAATCCCCACCCCCATAGCATCCCCAATCTTTTATTACATTAGCAAAGTTTATACAATAATTACTACAACCGGATATGAAAGAAAAATAAAGAAAGAAAGATACAGACTGTTTGGACAGCCTTCAAAACCCTCCCATACCCAGGCAACTCTTCAGCTATCCCGAACAACTTCGGTTGAAGACCTGTCAAACATAGCTATGCATACCAACAACACCAAAACCAAATTCAAGAAACAAACAATCTCACATAGTAGAAGAGTCATGCAAGCAACACAAAAGTGGAGAAAATACTACATTTAAGAAGAAAAATTATATAAATGCTTCGATAGGGACATACCAGTCAAGAGGCAAACAGATAACAATAAGAAGACCACACCGTAGCAATAAAGGACTGATGTAGCAAGATAAAACCAAGAACGGATCCTCTCAAAGCCAAACAAAAATAAGACTTGTAGTATATTTATGTGTGTAGAGAAAATATGTGATGAGAAGTCTTAAGAGTCTGTCAGTGAGGAGCAAAAAGTCTGTCTGCCTATGAAAAAAAAGAGTCTTTATATAGGCAAGAGTCGTACATAATTAAAGGGAGAAAGATTTTCAGAAAATCAATTGAGGGGAGTAAGAAGGAAAATAAATATTTCAAAGAATCAATTTGATGAAAATCCTTTTCTTTAAATAAACTAAATCAATTTAAGATGGAAATTATGTCATAATTACCATAAATAAGCAAGTAAGAATA
The DNA here is from genome assembly GCA_031232105.1 of Capsicum rhomboideum. Classification (NCBI taxonomy): domain Eukaryota; kingdom Viridiplantae; phylum Streptophyta; class Magnoliopsida; order Solanales; family Solanaceae; genus Capsicum; species Capsicum rhomboideum. The sequence continues at coordinate 29,544,454 of CP124713.1, read as the reverse complement.
TATTTTGAAAGATCAATAACATTAATCAAGGTGTTTAAAAAAATGAAAATAAGGCATGTGAGTATTAATCATGTAATGACTGATTGATCCTAATCAAAACATACCATAATTAGTGGTGTAACAATCAGTCATGTTTCAACTAAGGAAAGAGCATCAAATAAAAGGTAGACATGCTAGATTTTTTATAATCATGTGAGTAATTTAACCAAGCCAACAAAATTTACTGAAGTTGGTGAATAAACCGTTTCAAAGTTACACAACTTCAATGATAATGAATAAGCAACCAGAAATTTCATGAACTTTTGAATGCAAGGAGAAATCTAGTCTATCACTCCAAATTATCAACTAGCACATGGGATAGCAAGCTTTAAAGAAAAAAAATCAATCCCAAACTTAGAGAATTTGCAAATTGGGCATTTTAATACATGTCAACCAAAGATGTAAACAAACACGAATTCAGAAAGGGGTTCACCGGCCGGAGCTCGTGGTGGCTCGCCGGTGATGGGAGTTGAGGGAGATCGGTAGAGAGAGAGTAGAGAGGAAAGGGGTTTGCGGCTGTGGGGGGTATGGGAAAATGGATTAGGGTTGGGGGGGTAGGGTGTAGTTGAAAAAGGGAAGAAAAGTAGAATTAATCTCAGCCGTTGGATCAATTTTGATCAACGGCTGGGATAAAAATTTACAAAAAGGGCCAAAAATTAGGTTATTTAAATTGGGTTCAATTGGAGTTAATTAGGGATTTAAAATTGAGTCAAATTAGACTCAATTTAGGCTAGGATTGACACAAAGTAGGTAAAGTCAGGCTAAAAATTGAATAAATCGGAGAAATTGGATTTAATTAGGTTTCTATTTAGTAAATACCCTAATAACTTAGTAAATGTATAATAAAATACTAACACAAATAAATCGATGTCATAATATATTATTTGAAATCGACGATAATAATAGCTTGAAACAATTTAGACTTCTATAAATTATGAATACGACATTTTAAGAAATGCTATACTACTACTACTACTACTACTACTACTACTACTACTACTACTAATAATAATAATAATAATAATAATAATATGCGTGTTTATAAATTATGAGTATGCATATTTGCAGAAAATAATTTAATAAATATTTACAAAATTATGTAAAATATTATATTTAAATTATTAAATTATATATATATTATATAAAAATATAAAATGCTAAAAATAAATTGCATACCTTAAAATCATGAATACGAAATGTCAAACTTATTTGATACCAAAAAATAATAATTAAAAATTTTAAAATTAATATTTTAATAAAATAGCAGCCTGTGAAGAGTATCGGGAGGTCAAAATTGGGTGTCAACAATGTGTTACCACGAGGACTCTTTGTGATTGCGATAAGAGCTTCGCAATGAACAAAATTGGCATCACGAGAAACAACAAAATTAGTAGAAATCCCCAAGTTCCAATTTTTCGAATGAACCCTTGGGATTCGCTCAAATCCCCGTGAACACAAACCAAATATGCTATTAGATTGAAAACGGCATCTCAGACTGTTGAAGCCATCAAAACAGCGATCCACGGAGATTTTGACCAAATGTTTATTGAAGTCAACTCTTAACTTTGAAATTTCTAAATTTCAATCCAATAACTCAATATCCACCCGAAAGCTCTAGGACTCAAACCAAAGGTCCAACAAACCTATAAATCACCTTTTGAACCTAGTAAAATTGTCAAAATTTCACTCCGAGCTTGTTTTCATCAAATATTGACTTTAGTCAATCCTTTCCACTTTCCAATCTTTCAAAATGAAAATCTCACTCAAACCCATCTAACCACCTCGAGAATCATGCCACCCATCCTCATATATCAAAATTACCAAGTAAGAGTTATGGAAAAGAGTAAAACAATCAAAATACACAGAAATCAAAAAACAACCATGAAGGTTATTACACAAATGTAACCACTAGTGCTTTCCGGATAATAACTCTATAAGTCATTTTAGTTAAAGAAAAAACACAACTCTTTTAAAGCCGCCCTTGCAGAAAATCTCTCTGCAACAACAATAAACTAATCTACCAAAGATTTCCTCTTTAAAACATTGATACTACACACTTACTCTATTTTTTATTACATCGGTGCAAATTTAAACTGCAAATGTCATACTTCCTAATTTGCCATGTATATGTGAGGACAATTATTATTTTTAGAATTAAAAAGATATTTATAATAGCACACTAAATTGAAACTACTTTCGGCGTTCTATGAAATCGCAATGAGTTTTCTGTTAAAGGTTCGATTATATTATTGCATACATATCAATTGATTTCGTTAATCATTATCTGACTTTGTAAAATCTCACGACCTAAATTGACCGTCAATATTCCACTGCATATGCCAAACAGAAGAAAATGCACTAAAAAGGACTTGTAGTCTCTTAAGGAACAAAATTAAGTGGCGGATGGATCACGTTTTAGATTTAGTAATATAATTAATAAATGAGTTATTTATAGATAATTTTTACGAAGTCCACTGAAATGATGCTATGGTAATCTCGAGCTGTGAATCATTCTGCAACCATAAAAAATCAATAACAATAAAGAAAAATCAAGGCACGAGCTACGTAAATGAAAAATATAAATCAACAATTAAGGTTTAATGAAACAGAAGTATTATCAAACCCTAGCTACATAAGTTGAACTTTCATCACCGATTAAAATAGTCACAAACAAGAGTGAATTTATAGGATTGAAAGAGAAGAAATTAGAGGAACGTCCTGAATCTTATTTATAAATGAACGCGATGTACGACCTTCTTGATCCTGACAGAGAATGTCCAAGACAAAAGTTGGTGGTTGATCCAGAATAGTAAACGATCTCTGATTTATTGTTGCTTCTTGCATTACTAAAACAATCACCATTTTATTTTGTTCCTTGAACGTATGATTTACGGTGACCTCATTCAGCTTATGAAAAATCTTACGCTTCCAACACACTTGGTAGGAAGTGTTGACGCCCAATTTTGACCATTCTTTTCGTTATTTTTACTCATTTGGACATCTATTTTATTTACGAGGCCAAAACTGTTATTTTACTTATTTTTATAAGATTTTGCGCGATTAGATATTATCTACATAATTTTAATATCTTTATTATTATTATTATTATTATTATTATTATTATTATTACTATTATTATATTTATTATTTATTATAAATGTTTATTTGCAAAGGAATTTTATTTATTTACATACACTTTTATTTTATTATCTACTTTTTACTTAGTAATTCAATAAATACTCATTTTATATATTTTTGGTAGAATTTTATTTCACTCAAAACAAGCTTGAATTTCAAATTTTCAAACTTGATCAAATCCCTCTATATCCATAAAATCCTCCTACAAAATCAAAAATCTTTTCTTTAGATGGAAGAATATGACTCTTGTCTAAAAATATTTTCCTCCTATCAATCCTTTCCATGTAAAATGATTCTTGTCAAAATAAAAGATCTCGCTACCAATTTTATTTCCCTCCATCCCAACGTCTTTTTTTCTTCCTTCCCCTTCATAAATACCCTACACCAATAAACACAGGCAAGGGGGAACAACACAGAAAGACCCTCTCACGTCTCTAACTCATTGCCTCGCAATAGGATTTTTCACTTTCTTTTACCTTCTTCGTGCTTTCTTTTCCAATAATTATTCGAAATACATAGTAAAAAGGGAGAAAATGATAGACTAACTAGCAGCTCCTTTAGCACCATAACAACTATGTAAAGTCATAAACCTTTCCTTGCTACACCGGTCCTCCGCTTTCATTTTTTTTGTTCCGGCACCGAACCACCACAAGCAACCATTAAAACACCACAAACCTCCATCTCTGCACCTCCAGTAGCCATGAGATGAATGACAAAGTCTCTGTCCCATTATTTAACCATAATGGGTACCATTCAAGTATTTAGTCGAGGTCTGTGAATCAAAAGTCATCATCGAGTTCTAGTTTGTAATCCATTCTTATCAACAACCATCATCAGTGTTTCACTCAAAAAACACATCAGTGACGATGAGGAACTCAACCGGACAGCCCATTCAAGTTTTGGAGTGAAAACTTCATCATTGCTTAATCTCTTCAATGTTGTATTGTTGGGAGAACTTTATCCGGGTAATATTGTTTCTCTATTTTGCCTTGCTGGCTTTATTATTGTTATAACTTTCTTGTCCTCACCTCTTTGATGTGACACATGTTTAATTTTTTGTTGTCTCCCCAACTCTATATTATTGTGGCTTACAATTACTATTTGGTGGAAACTTTTGCTTATTTGATTAGAATAAATTTTAGGACTAATTTAAGTAATGTTACTGGAAGCCAATTTATCGTCCAGTTTTTTCCTTGTTTTAAATTCGCCAAAGATCTCAAAATTATTTCAATCTACGTAAGACCATTATATTATATTTTAGTTGGCTTGCATCATTTACTTCAGAGTTGAGTGTTCTAAAGCTACGAAGTTTCAACTTTTGTTTACATATCTTGATATATAAATGACATGTACTTTGACATTGTCCTGCTAAAAATGGTAGGTAGATTTATTTATTTATTATTTTTAAAAAAGAGGATATGCTAATGATAATGATAACTTACATGTGCTTTTTGTTCACTGCCAAGTTTTCTCATGAATGTTGGCTAAGATAATCATCTTTAGCACTATCGTTTAAAAGAAAATTACTCATGCTTTCTGTAAACGAGAATATTTTGATACTCATTTGCATGAAGGAACTCCGCTTTGGGACAAACTTTTGACCTATCCTTTTAAGTTATTAGTTAAGGATCAAGAGCATACGTAATCTCACCCCCTTTTTGAATATTTTTATGTGTACACTACAAATCATCACTTGGAGTTCAATCATGGGAGGGAAGGAGTTAACGCGTGAAGTAGAGCTCAAATGGAGTCGTCGCCCCAACGGGGTCAGGTACGTTTGGAAAATGATGACAAATCAAAAAGACAAGCAATAACTAACTTCTTATATGAAGCACATATAACTTTATTAAATATAAAGCACCTCGTGACTCCCTTTTTTTCTTCTATGCAAAGGCTGGACCAACTTGTCCCTGATTTTGTGCAACGACTATCTGAGTCAACTGGTGCACCCCATTCCTTATATCCTGCTCAGTAGCATTAACAAGTGTTTCGGCAGGGTCTTCTCTCCTTCTCGGCTCTTCTAGAGCTGGAGAAGTAGAAGAAGCCCGTGATGCAAATTCAGTTTCAGCCCCACCCTGACTAGCTTGGTCAAGTGGTGATTTACTAGTTCCTTCTCCGGCAAGCATCTCTACCTTCTTATCTTTGCCCCTATCTTGTCTTATAATGGGCATTTCTATTTTAACACAAGAAAACAATTCCCATGGTCAGATATGATTCCACCTACAACTTTGGCTCTAATGCACGATCTAGAAATGAAGAAAAGAAACAACTCCTAAATGTCCCGTAGCTTCCTACTTATAAATGTGGCGCGCAACACACCCATAAGCAAGACTCTACTCAGACACGGCTTTGTAGACACCCTTAGGACGACCGGCTCTGATACCACTTTTGTCACGCCTCGAATTCCAACGGGGTGGACTGGCACCCGAAACCGATAAGGCCCGAGAGAACCAACCTTCATTCATGTACACTCGTATGCATGTAATTAAATGAACAACACTCTATCACATGTGGCTACAAGATACCAATAGCGGAAGTCATGGAAAACATATGATTCATATAGATATGAAACTTGGCCGTTAGGGCCATTGCGTCAAAAGCATACATTTCTCACATTCCTTCATTCATCCCACAACGTACGTCTACAAAGCCTCTACAGATACATAGACATAACCAACCTAAAATCGGGACAAGCCCCCGTTTTATACAACATTTACATAATACCAAAACAAGTGTACACATATGACTCGGTAAGCCCCGAACCGAACTAGAGCTCACCAATAATCCGTAGATGATCCGCAGCCTACTGTGGAGGTCTACTAGCACCTGTGCCTGCAACAAGTAAGGTAAGTCCCCCAAGGGACGTCAGTACGAAGAATGTACTGAGTATGTAAGGCCATAAGTAATATCATAAGATATAAGAACTTTAATGAAATCAAGTACAAGTGGGTGGACGATCTAGGTTAACCACCGTAATATACATGTGTGGTGGAGTCGTGTACATTGCATTTATTTCTTCCATTTTCGTTCATATCATTGGCACAGTCATTTGTATAATATCGCTCATATAATATTATTCATGTGATCGTTCGGGATCGCCTCTAGCTAGGCTTCCGCCCCTTTGAGTTGCCATCAGTTCGGGATTGCCTCTAGCTAGGCTTACGCCCCTTCGAGTTGCCACCCGTTCCCAATAATCCTTTGGGATCGCCTCTAGCTAGGCTTATGCCCCTTCGAGTTGCCCCCCGTACTCAATATTTATTCGGGATCGCCCCTAGCTAGGCTTTTGCCCCTTTGGGTTGCCACTCGTACTCAACATGTATGCATTACTTCAATTCTTTTGTTATAAGAGTGATATGTTGGTGGTTGACGCATTATTGGAACTTTGGAACGTAAAATTGTTGGAACTTTGGAACAATGTCCACAATTATATGACACATGAATAACAATTGGTCATTGAATAAGAAACATGTGAATAACAATATATGACAACCTGAAATGAGATACCTTAGAACATTTCGGAATGGAACAAGTATAATGTCAATGTGAACAATATGTGCTGCAGAAGGATACGAAAAGAGTAACCTTACATACCTTATCTCTCCCCAATATGAATATACAGTCCTATATGTGAATACAACAATCCAGCTCCTTCCTTACGTGTTACTCTACAACACAAGTACATCACGAAGCTCCCGTTAACAACTAACTACATTACAAGTGTACAAGACGATAATGAATTACGTGACTGCCATATATAACGTCATTTTGCCCTCTTACAATACCATTTATTGCATCACCATACCAATAATACCATAACATTCCACACATTGACCAAGACACCATAAACCAATAACATTTCACACCAAGTTTATCCTTTATACTTCCTCATTAACACTACGTCACAATTACTCCATCAAGTCATCTCAATACCTTTCACAATAACACATGAATAACAATCCATAATTGATACCATTCAAAATACCTCCGGGATACTCCTTTAAAGTCATTCAAAAGGTACCATAAGTTGATAATTGCATCCATGAAGGGTATAGGGGTTTTGGGGATTATAGAGAGACAAAAACATGCAAAACAGGGTCCTGGACTGGCTTGCGAAGCCACCTGCGCCCGCAGGTGGTTGAGGTGTGGCCGCAGGTGCCTCTTGGCAGTGTCCAGAGTCACCTGCGAAGTCACTTGCCCCCGCAGGTGCCTTCGTTTGTGAGGGCGGGTCCCCGATTCGGCCAAAATGGGTCTCTTTTGGGTCCTTTTTGTAATGAATGGTCCATTATCATAATTAAACTTCTCTTTTCATATTTTTAGTTATCATGGATGCCAACGAACAACCATGGTTTCACAACGCACATAAACATCACAAAACTACATTTGTCTTTCAATACGCCACCGGTTCCATGTATAATTTCACAACAACAATCCCAAATGTTACACACAAAGAGAAAGCAAGTTAAGGACATAACCACATCTTACATGTTGATATTTATTCCATCAAATTCACTTCCTTCAAGACCACAAGTCCACTTCCAAGTTTACAAGGCAAAACCCTTTACCGATTAAACAAACATAGACTGTTTCACACATAGTGAACTTCTCACCACTTTGTCAACATAACCAACATGATTTACACACCATATTAAGCATATAATATATCAAATCACAAGAGTAAACACTTACCCAAGCCTGCAAAGTGAGGATCTTGTCCAAAGAGATGGTTGCCTTAGGGTTTGAGAGATAAGAAATATCTTTGGGAAATTTCTAGACTTGGCATGTGTCTTTTGGTTGAATAAAATCTGATTTTTGTGCCTCATATAATGCCTCATAGTCATCCTTAGCCAAACACTTAGTCAATAATTGATGGTTTACTTGGTCAAAAGGAAAAATGGATCATTTGCCATCTTTGGGCCATGTCTTTTGCATCATTTTATTAGGCCTTTATTGAGCCCATTATCACAAGATTAATTTAGCCCAATAACTTTCATGAATAATATACCATCTATCACAACTTAATTAATTCCATGAACATTAGGGTAGTCGCATGAGTTCAGAAATGTACGGGGTATTACAAAGAATCTGAGTTGGATAAAGTTACCTGATATTTGTTGCTGGTGGGAGGAGGCAGGTATCTCGTAAATTTGATTGAGGTATGCAAAAGTTGGTTCGAACATTACTATTATTAAAAAAATAGTACTATTTTTCAAGGAAAAAAGGAATTAGAATGTTTAATGGGAAGTTATTTCTTTCTTTTTTAATTCAACAATAAATGTAGATTATTATGAACTTATTGATTGAGTAATTTATTTTTTAGAGATAAATATATGTGGAAAAAAGTTGAAGAAAATAAACAAACAAAAAAAAGAAAATGAATAATAAAATGCCATAAGAGAAGAAGTGCCGAATGGCGTTCATCTAATTCACGTTTTTGCTATTTATAGATTATATACATCGATCTTCCTCGTTTTTCTTCGCCTATATAGAGAAGGCGTAGTTAATTTTGCCTTCGATTTAGTCGAGGTTGAGTTCATAGCCTTTTCTGAATTTCTTTTTCTCTCTCTCACTCTCTCTCTTTCTTGGTCGGCGGAGTGAAAATGGCTGATGCTTACTGGCGCTACACTACCGGCGGACAACAGGCGGCAGCGGCGGCGGCGGCCGCAGCGGTGCTTCCTCCAAGTCTCCTAGCTAAACGACCTCGTACCGAATATGGTATATAAATCAACTGCCTCGATCTCTTTCTATTTGAATGTTTCGGCGTTTCGGCACGATTTTTCGTTGTATGGCTTTGTAAAAACTAGGGTTTGTTCATTTGCGTTTATTTTTGCTGTAGAGATTTAATTTTTATGGATTTTGTTGTGGCTTGTTGTGATGTGATATAATTGCCTAGGGTTTGTTCATTTGATTTTTTTTTTCAGTGAAGATTTTATTTTTATGGATTTTGTTGTGGTTTGTGTGATGTGAATTGTGATACAGTTACCTAGGGTTTATTCATTTGATTTTGTTTTTCAGTGAAGATTTGATTTTTATGGATTTTGTTGTGGTTTGTGTGATGTGAATTGTGATACAGTTACCTAGGGTTTATTCATTTACTTTTTTAGTAAAAAACTTAATTTTTATGATTTTTGTTGTGGCTGGCTCGATGTGATATAGTTGCCCTAGGGTTTATTCATTTGCTTTTTCTGTCAAAAAATTAATTTTTATGATTTTTGTTGTGGCTTGTGTGATGTGTTATAGTTGCCTAGGGTTTATTCATTTACCTTTTCGATATAGTTATCTAGCATTTATTCATTTACTTTTTCAGTCAAAAAATTAATTTTTATGGATTTTGTTGTGGCTGTTGTGATATTGTTATCTAGCATTTATTCGTTTACTTTTTCAGTCAAAAAATTATTTTTTATGGATTTTGTTGTGGCTGGTAAGGTGTGATATAATTGCCTATGGTTTATTCATTTGCCTTTTCAGTCGAAAAACTGACTAATTTTATGGCTTTTGTTGTGGCTGGATTGATGTGATATAGTTCTAGGGTTTATTCATTTAGTTCTTCAGTCGAAAACCTAATTTGTATGGATTTTGTTGTGGCTGGTGCAATGTCATATAGTTGCCTGGAAAATCATGTATTTCATGATCTTACAAATAAGAGTGAGTTTATGTTAATTAGTCTCGGTTAACAATTCTATATTAGTTCCTCCCAGACACTAACAAGACTACCTAATTGACTATCTCTAGCCCAATTAGGAGCATTAAGGGCACCCGAATGCGACTACAAGTAGTTCTCCTGTTTCTAGCTCGAACTAGTAGATGAGGGTTATCGCCCAAATTCTTGTTAATTAGTCTTTCCCAACTTTAATTTTCATCTCTCGAGCTCAAATCAAAGTAAATGGGCGAGTCCTAGGGTTAGCTACTTCCTTTGGAAACATTAAAGAACAAAAAATTAAAGAAACAATTAACTCACCTCATTAAGAATAAAAATTCATCCAATACATAAGTAAAACAAGAGATTGTGCTAGCCCACGGCCCACTACTACTAAAGATTTTAACTTATAACTCTGCATGACGACAAGTTGCTTTAACTCAACGTTTACATTTTTTGTTTGGGGAAACTAGGGTAAAGATTGTTTCTAGTTTCAGATTTGATTCATATTTTGTTATCTCACGTTCATGCTGATATTAGTTGCACTTTAAGTAGTATAATTTTACTATTCTTTTCTTGTTGGTGCTCATATATTACCAGAAAAATATAAGTTGCTTGGCACACACTTCAGTGCTTCCTTCTCTCTTTCTGCAATTAATTTCTTTTGGTGTTTTCCCCTTTTTAGGTGCCCCAAGTGGTCCTGAATATCCTGGCTATTATGGCCGTGCTGATGAAAGGGGAATGCCTGGAGTCATCAGAGACGCAGATCCTCTCGAAGCATCCTACGAGCGCTACCTCCGTAGTGGGGTACTTCATTTTTATTTCCTTTTGAACTTTGTTCCTTGATACTGTATAGATCTAATATAGTGGTAAAATTTCCAGCAAATTCCATCCCATGTTGCCGGTGAGTCTGCAAGATCCATGAATAGTGGAATCAGTGGCCATCCTATTGAAGCTCCACGTGTTATGGGCATTGAGGGATCCGATCCGCTAGCTTTCAAAAGCAGAAATGTTGGAATGCCAGGTGGCAGACCAGAAGTTACCCTTCCTCCTGATGCTAGCAGTACGTTGTTTGTTGAGGGTTTGCCTGCGGATTGTACAAGAAGAGAGGTGTCACGTATCCTTGTGTGGTTTGCTTTTCTGTTTTATTGTTATATGGCCTATTCTAGTTTTTCCCTTGACTTTAGTTTTTGCAGATATATTCCGCCCTTTTGTAGGTTACAAAGAAGTTAGGCTGGTACAAAAAGGATCAAAACATGTAAGAATACCTTTCACATCTTATGAAGGCCTAGTTCTGTATACTGTTATTTTGGATTCACTGCTCTATCAACTTATGCAGGCTGGAGGCGAGCCGTTGATTCTTTGCTTTGTTGATTTCGCGAGTCCACTTCATTCTGCTGCTGCAATGGATGCCTTACAAGGTGAGCTTGACGCACCCTTCTGTAGTCTTATCTCATGACTGCTAGTAATTAAGCGTTGGGTAATTTAAAGACCTATATCCCCAGAAGTGCTGATTCACCAAAATTCTAGGTAATTCTAACAATGCAACTTAGAAGCAAAATATTTGTTCTTGTTCTTGTTTAAACTCTGAAAACCTCAATCTTATACTCCCTCCGACCTAATTTATGTGGCACTTTCCTTTTTTTTGTCACAAAACAAATGTCACATTTCTACATTTACAAAACATTTAACTTTTAAATTCCCATTTTACCATTACTTAGAACTTCGTCTCCAGTCAAACAGTGCCACATAAATTGGGACCGAGGAAGTACTTGTTTCCGTAGGCTAACAAAAGGGGCTAGAATATGAAGGCTAACAGTATTACTAACTGTTTCTGGGCAAAGGCTTAGTGCTTATGAATTAGTTTATAAACACTGCCCCCCTTCATCAGTTGCCAACTTTTGGTGGTGGGATGCAACTTTGACTATCATTTTCTAATATGACACAGTCTACCGACTAGCTGAGAAAGGGTAAAGAAATATCATTCCGTGCTGAAGGATCTGCGTAATATTGGCTGGTGGAGATGTATTTCATTTGATGTATGACATTGTTCTTTTGCTCTAGGATCTTGTTCCGTAGTCTCTACCCAAAGTTTAACAGATGGGCAGCGATCGAAATTGGCACTGCATGCTTTAATAATTTGGGGAATCTGATAGTGGAATTTACATTAAACTCCAAATTGTGACTCCTCTGTGGACCAAGGTTTTGTTATCTCTTATTTACAAAAAAATAAATCCTTGAGTCTGTAAGATCCAATTTTATTTTTGACCGCTCAAAATGGCTTGTGGAAAGAAGCCATTCTACATACATTTTGTGTATGATCCTTCAGCCAAAAGTTATACACGTTGAACAAGGCCAGTTTGTCTTGGCGGTGCTGTCTCCAAGGCTCAATCTTAGAAACTAGGCTTACTCCTTCTTGTGCGCAATTCTAGTGGTTGATTTATCACTTCTCCTGTAGCCCTTTCATCTTATCAAGTGGTGTGAATTGCATGTTAAGATTTTGGTCTTCTGGTGGTTTTAGGGGGACTAAACTTTCATGAAAGTTGAAGGACATCTGCAAGCTGTTCTCTTATGCAGCTCTGCTTGTCCCTTTGACTCTGCAGCAACCCGGGGAATACCTCTTGTCATTTCATGAGTTGGTTGCATGCTGATCCTTTTCTGCTTGAAAGCAAACCCATATCCAATTGTCGGTCAATGTATACAATATCGCATGTTGCTGATGTACATTCTAGTCGTCAGTGAAAGAGAAATTTATTGCGATGGTGAAGTTAGTAAAGCTAAATCTTGCAGGTTATAAATTCGACGAGCATGACCGTGATTCGGTCAGCTTAAGGCTGCAATTTGCTCGCAATCCTGGTGCTAGGTCAGGTGGTGGGAATCGCGGGAAACGTTGAAAACTGTGCGTCTTTACAGGTGACATGCTAGACTTCGGTGCGCTTGACCCTTTATTATCGATGGCCATAACATATGGTACAAAGTTCAATGGATCAAACTAAATTGTGGAACTATACTTCTGTGTAGGACTTGCCCAAGTTTGGAGTTTATGATACTTAGAGACGTTACGCCAGCTTTGCAAGTTTCGTGTGAGGCGTGTTCTGTGATCGGATGCTTTCGTTAGGGACCAACTTGAAATTGCTGGGTTTTACTTTATTCGGGGGAGGAAGTGATAGTTGCTAAAAAGCGTTTAGCTTTTGTTTCAAACTCAATTATCTGCCTTGACTTTACTGGACCCCACATTGTTAAAATCCATATCTAGAGTGACAAGAGATGATTTTACTTGAATCCTGTGTAGAGCATGTTATAATGTAAGTGTAATATTAAGTGGACCTGTTGCTTAGCAGTTTGAAGAGTTGCTTGTATCATGCCATGAATCGTTTGAATTCCTTTTTAAAATCGCTAAACAATTTATGATTTAGTAGACATTCCAGGGTATCGCATGGTGAGCCATTAGCTTCTGCTCTGTCGATAGGGGTGGCAATGGGACGGGGCGGTTGCGGGGTTGGGATAAATGCGTGGCTGGGCAGGTTGGGATATATGCGGTTGTTGGGATGGGCGGGCCAAATATTATAAAATTCATAATTTTGTGCGGTGTGGGTGCGGGTTAGGGCTGAAATAACTTTAGAAATCAGACGCTACCCCCAATCTTATTTGAATGGTCGCGTAAATGTGATTACTTTTACTAATTTGAAGTTAGCAATTTTTATTTTATTTTTGTAAGGTGTCCAAGTGATGGTAGTAATCTCTTATAAATGTATGTATGGCGTTGGAAATGAGGTTAAAGAAATAGTAATTTTGTCTTTTTGTTTAGATTTTTTTACTGTAATTATATAACCCGCTCAACTCTGTGAACTGGTTAGGAACTTGTAAAACGGGATTAGTTTTAACAATTTGAAGTTAGCGATATTTTTTTTTTGAAAGCTGTCAGAGTGATGATCGAATATATGTATAGTGTTGGAACTTGGAAATGAGGTAAAAGGTTTTAAGTTTTTGGGGTTCATGTCTTATGCAGTGGCTTTAATTTACCATATGGGGTTCATGTCTTATGCAGTGGCTTTAATTTACCATACTCGTAGAGATTACCGATCAAAGGAAATTTGGTTCATGAAATGCATACGTTAATTGGATTAATAAGTTATTTAAAAAAAAAATGCGGGGCGGGTTTTCGTGGGTATGGGTGTGGGAATGGTTTATGCGGGTTAAAAGATTATGCAGGATGGGGTGGGTTTATGCGGGTTAAAAGGTTATGTAGGTTGGGATGGGTTTTAATTTCGCGGGTCAAGACAGAACCCTCACCTGCACTGCACCGCTCCACTGCCCTCTCTGTTGATAAAAGAAATGGGGGACTTTTCGTGTCAATTTTGATTGTCTGATTGCTGCCAATCCTTCATAGAAAGTGTGTGCTTTCCCATGATTCCATTTCTTGATGGTTTTGGACTTTTGATTACCTTCTCCAAATAAAGCATTTCTGGTCGGTGCCCGTTGGGAGGGTGGGGTGGGGTTGGGGGTTGGCGCTGGTGGTAGGGTTTTCTTGGAGTCCATGAAAGCACTTACTATTGTACGTCTAGAATCCCATGTTCATCATTTTGTGGTTGGTCTATGACTGGGGCGAGAAATTAGTTGGTGCGAGCTCCTTTGGAGCTCCCTCCCCCATTCCGGAGCGAGCGTGTTCTGAATAACCTTCCTCTTATGGCTATCTCAAAAAAATTCATATTATAATCTGGAAAACGTGTCTACTTTTACCGTCAGTGTGGTTGCCACTTGTTTATTTTCTTCATTCAGGACTTACTAGTGTCCTTGAAATTTACAGAGCCAATTTTATATGCTCCTGGTTGAAAGTTTGCGCAACATGCTCATTCCATTACTAGTTCATATTAAAGAGCCATCGCCTATGATGGTACATACGGTCTAACTTTTCCCAATATTTGACTTAATGAGTGGATTTTTGGTTGAGCCTGGAGTCCGAAACTTAACATGGATGAAATACTTAAAAGGGCAGCTCGGTGCACTAAAACTTTGCTATGTCCGGTGTCTGGCAAAGGGCAAAACCACAAGGTACCCCGCATTTCTTTAGAAGGTTGTTTTCAAGACTTGAACCTGTGACCTTCTGGTTAACAAAAAGAAAATACATAGGTAGAGGATTTGGATCATATATATAAGGTATAGATATTTTTTTGGGGGGTGGGGTGGGGGGGGAGTCCAAGTATTATTGTCGTTACTAAAAGGAAAGCATCACCCAGCAATAATTCCAAAAAAGAACCGTTAAATAATTTCTTACTTAAATAGTCGAACGGTTGTCAAAATGCATAAGCCCCACATTGACTGGTGAAATGAAACATTTAGTTTGCGTAATATAAGAATGTCCTTCTAAACCACGTCCTTTAGTCCAATGAATACACTCACCAGCTAATTTCTATGGGTTAATGTCTGGACAAAATATCCAAAATAGTACTCCTATCCATTTTTTCCCAGCCTATTTCTGTAAATCTAAATTTTAAAGTAACTTTAATTAGAGGTGAATTTAGGATTGGGTACAGTAATTAGAAATAGGCGTGATTTATTCACTCTTATATTTACATACATAGGCCAAGCCAAAAGCAATGGATTCAGTTGAATATGTAGCAACAAGGTAAATTTGCCTGTAGCTCTCATCTCTATATCCTTCCTATTGAGTACAACAAAAAAGCTAACCAGCTTTGTGAATAAATACCAAAATTGATGCCTGATTTCTGTTTGAAGGTCTACAGCATAGTTACTGAATCTTATTCATGACGAACTTACAAGAAGATTTGGCGGCCATGGAGACAGCAGTGGAATCAGTGCTGTGTTTTCAGAATGTGGCCTACAGGGATCATTTTTATTTTTTTTTGCTTGCTCACTTTTCCTACTTGCTGATTTAAGGTAAAACGCGATATTAAACTATGTGCTAATTATGTGGATGCTTGGTCTGTTTATGCAACTCCCATATTGAGTTCTGTTAAGCTTTATTGGGATAGTTCACTTTGTTTTAGTCCTGCATGGCTTGACATGTCCTTTACTCAGAAAATCTCTTTACTGTTCTTTTAAGGACTCATTAACTTGAGGATGAAAAGAACTTTTTTCTTTTGTTGTTTTATAACATGATTGTGATTGGTGAATGATCAGAAGCTTATTAATTGTCTTGGACTAGGTAGCTAATTTGAGTTGAGAGAAAGCTTATTCACATTGCTATAATTTAACCACATTGTTTTAATCTTGTGTTTTTTGTTTTGGAACCCCCAGGGCAACCCACAATCTCTGCCCTTTGGGTGAGCACTACGTGGTGAACACTTTGTGGTAACCTACTCATTGTGCAATAGCTTGCAAACCACACAGGAGATATAAACCGAATTAGGCAAGCCCCATACGACGAGCTCATGGCTGAGCAGAAAACAGAGGCTGGATTCGATCCCATATGGGAGTCCCACCACTCAACCACTTAACCATGCCCTTGCGGGTAATTGATTTGAAGACCAAAAGATTTCATCACAAACATTTTCAGTTACTAGACTGCAGTTGGCAACTGAGTAGTTCCGACGTATCTTAGCTTCAATTTTCATCTTTATAGATCATGTTAATGGGAGTAAAAAGCCAAGAGTATGGACAGAAAAGTGCATCTTCCGTTGCTGGGATTGATAGCTTTTGGCTGGGATAATATTTTCCTAAAGCATCAACATGTTGAGCAAGCAGAGATGACAGTAGTATAGTTCCTTATTCAGGTAGCAGCACAGTTTTAGCTTCTGTAATCATAGTATATATAATGTTATTGACTTTTTGGTTTCAAGTGTTAATGGAGGACCATATATATTATGGATCTACTGTTTTGGTTTAGCTTTTAGAATAACTAGTTTTGCAAATGTTTCCTGGAAAACATTTTCTAACATAATTTTTAATGTATGAATCCTCTCTGGTTGTGTAAGTTGGGACAGTTCTAACTCATAGCCTTTAAATGCAGCTTTGCAGACTAGACTTCTCTTGGTTTTTTCTTTCAAATATTGATCACATTTGTTGGATTTGTTAATTCTTTTGAGATAATTTTTTAGATGATCACTCAATTGATAGTTGTTATCTCAAAAAGTCACTTTCGTTGTTGAAGAAAATTGAAGTCAAGAAGAAAGGTGACTTTTTGAGATAATAACTATTAGTTGAGTGATCATATGAGAAATCAACCCTAATTCTATCGGACCTTCGCATTGGGGATTTCACCAGCTACAATTGCATTCTACCAGCAAGTCCCCAGGCTGGTTTCATACTTGTAATGCCAAATATATCTGAATTTTACTTCCTAAGTCTATTAAGTTGGATGAAACTATGTCCATATATATAGAACTGGCCTATTGTGACGCTTTATTTGTTCATGTTAGTTCTTAATTTTGATCACTTGCTTAACTTTGTGCATTCTACAGATAACTTGTCCCTTTAAGTCTCAAGATTACAAAGCTCAATTCAATAGATAATCTATATCAATAAATTAGGAATACATAAAGTAACACCTCAGCGGGGACGGCTCAATATTATTGGTGGCTTAAAGGCAATAAAAAGCTTAATGTCTTTCCTCAAGAAAAAACAAACAAACTTTCGTATATATATTTTATTTGACGTCTATTTTTCTACTTTTTTTTATTTTCAAAGTTATGAATCTTTCGTATATATATTTTATTTGACGTCTATTTTTTTTACTTTTTTTGAGTTTTAAAGTTATGAATCATTGCTTTATAATAGACTTCTAATAGTTCTTTTTCAATTGATTGTTATGACTAAATCCATTCAATCTCTTTTAAGACATTATTGATCTTAAGTAAAATTTTATCAATTTTAAATTAGAAAAACTTCTTTTCGTTAAGGCAACTATTAAAGGAGTTGTTCACATTATTTTTTAAGTAATATAAGCATTTGAAAGGAATCAATTTTTTTTATTTGATTAGTATCTATTAGAAGATTATCATCTACTTGTATTATTTTTCTTAGCACTTTTAATTAGATAAATAAGTCTAAACTATCAAATTAAAGTGACTATTATGTTTTAAAAATTTAAATTCTAATGCAATATTTTCTCAAATTCTCATTATCTAATCTCAATTTTTAGCACTGAAAAGAAAATAAAAAAAAATACTTTTATAAGATTCAAATTGTACAAATCCATTAGACGTTCACTTCAAAATTCAGGTTCACAAATATGATTTCCTTAACAAAAGTCATAGAATTAATTTGTCACGCCCCGTACCCCAACGGGGCGGATTGGCACCCGTAGCCGATAAGGCCCGAGAGAACCAAGCTTTGCTTCTATTCATTTATACGCATGCCATAGGAAACACCACTGTCACGTAAGAACATAAAAGACTAATAACCGAAATTATGGAACATGTGATATATATATACATATGTGAAACTTGGCTGTTGAGGCTATCAAGTCAAACGTCATGTATCATCTTACATTCATACACCTACATACGTCTACAAAAGCCTCTAACAGATGCATTTACAAGACCAACTGAAAGTCGGGACAAGTCCCCGCTTTATACAACATGTACAATACCAAAACATATGTACAACTGTGACTCGGAGAAGCCCCGAACTAACTGGAGCTCACCAATGATCCGCAAACAACTGGCAACCTACTGTGGAGGCCTACTAGCACCTGCGCCTGCAGCAAGTAAGGTAAGTCCCACAAGGGACATCAGTACGAAGAATGTACTGAGTATGTAAGGCTCATAAGAAACTGTATGATATGTAAATACATCAATGAACTCAAATACAAATGAATAACCAATATAGATAAGTCACTATTTTGTATGTTGGGAACCATGTGTATTGCTTTCATCAGTTTCTTGGTTTTCTTTACTTCCATGCTTATTCATCATCACTTGTGCCACTATGTACCCGGGCCCCGACTGATCAGTGGGTCTTTACATAACATAACGTTATGTTGGGATCGGCTCGAGCTAGGCTTATGCCTCTAGAGCTACCACCCATGAATCAATATATCGGGCTTGGCTCGAGCTAGGTTATTACCTCTAGAGCTGCCACCCATACCAACATCTCAGGTTCTGCTCGAGTTAGGTTATTACCTCTAGAGCTATCCCCTGTCAGGATCGGTCCGAGCTGGGCTTATGCCTCTAGGACTGCCCCCTGATCCAATAGTCTCGGGTTCGGCTTGAGCTAGGCATTTCGCCCCCAAAGCTACCACCCATACTCCATCATTAACCATACATATGCATTACTTTATTCTTTACTTTTGAGATTGATACAATGATAGTCATAACATTATTGGAAACACAACCTTATTGGAAACATAATATGATTGGAACCATTGGACAATAATCAATGAATAAGAGACATGTGGATCACAATTGATCAATGAGTAGGAAACATGTGATAATGATAATTGGTAACCGGATATAGGATACCTTAGCACATTTCAAAATAGGACAAGTGTAATGTCAATGTGAATACTATGTGCTGCAGAAGGATACGGACATAGTAACCTTACATACCTTGTATTCTCAATATGAATATACAATCCTAGATGTGCATACAATAGTCCCGCTCCTTCCTTATATTTCACTCTACAATACAAGTACATAACGGAGTTTACATTAACCATCAACTACCTTATAAATGCATATGACGACAATGAGTCACATGTTTGCCTTTAAAATGTCATTTCCTTCTCTACAATACCATTTACGGCATTGTCATACTAACAATACCTTAATCATATCATACATTGACCACAACATCATATACCAATAGCATTTCACAACAAAGTTTCTCCTTTACACACTCTCATCGACACCATATCATAATTAATCCATCAAGTCACCTTAATACACCTCATATCACATATCGGCCAAAATCCCATAAGTTACATGTATGGAAAAATAACAAGTTTAGAAACATAATCACACCATACATGTTGATATTTCATCCATACCATACTCTTTCATCAAAACCACAAGTCATTTCTCAAATTAAAATTCCATGGATAACACATCTTTTAGTAAAAAGCAAGAATGCATTATTCACACTTCTAGACATAACCACCATGATCTACATACTCTCCCATGCCTATAATATATGAATCCATAAGAATAATCACTTACCCAAGCTTGAAAAATGATGATCTTGCTCCAAAAGATGGCTTAGGGTTCTTAGGGTTTGAGAGAGAAATATCTTGTATTTTGGTCTAAAAGGAATGAGAGTTTGTAATGAATAAAAATCAGATTTTTGGCCCTTTATATAAGCCCTCAATTCATCCTTAGCCACTCTTTATAGTATTTAATGCTATGTCTAGAAGGTCAATGGAAGAATGGGTCATTTGGCCCAAGTCTTTTGCCTCTTTTGGGCCTTTCTTTCTTTGAGCCCAATTCATAAATTCAATGTACAATCCACTAAATTTCTCATGTTTAAATTATTTCATGTGTGTTGCGATAATATTCCAACTCACGAGACTCACATTCGTCGCCTCATTCCCAAGAGCAAGTGATTCTAGCCAATCATGACTCATTTTGAACATAAAGGGTAAAAACGTAATTTGGATGCCAACTTCGCCCACGAATAATTTTACCAAATTGGAATACCAATATAATACTTCAATTATTCCATGTATGGGCTCGTGGTTGTTGAAGAAATATGGCAAAAAGCGGTCCGGTATGCCCCCTGGCACCCTTGGGACTTAGAAAAATTTTCAACATTTGAAAGGTGCGCACAAGTAGCCTGGCACGCCCTTGGGCGCACCACCTTGCTGCCTGAGCCCAAAAAATTTGGGCAATTAGCGGCCTGGCACGCCCTCTGGCGCGCTTGGCCTAATTTTTTTTGAAAATTTTCGGTCTTCGACTTTTCTTTGCGGATTTGGTTAGATACTTCAAGTTCTATTCTTTAACTTACTTCTTACCTTTAATATCCTTTTTTTGGAGGTCCCCCAAGTCTCGTTTTTAACCCCACAAATGCTCCACGAAGTCACAAAACACCTCCTATGAAGATCTAATCACATGTACGAGGGCCAATATCAATTATCTTATCAATAACATTACAAAATACATACTTATGGCTCTCGACACCTACGTAAACATTGTTCAACGTCGTCAAGTAGGGTTGGAAAGGTACGGGGTGTTACATAATCGATCCTTTAACAAGATTCAATTTTTTTTTTGGGTGGGTTGGGGGAAGGGGGGGGGGGGTTAAAAGGCTTCATTTATTATAATATATTTAGAGGGAAAAATTACACAAGGTAGATAAAAAGGGTTCTTAATTATCTATCATGGTTAATAATTAAAATAATTACCTGACATAGTCAAAAGTTAGTTAAAGAACTATTATTTAAGTGGGCCCTCATATACAAATATAATAGCTTGTATATCATGTAATTAATCTCTCTCATCTAATTAGCTTAAATTTTGGCTGACTTAATTGAGTACTTAATTTTATTTTTTGATTTAATTTTGAAAATTGACCACTTTATTTGATTTTTCTCTCTCTTCTTAAATTTTCTATTTATTTGATTTTTCTCTCTTCTTAAATTTTTCACCATCTTCTTCAATCTTTTTCCTTGAAAAGTAGAAACTATTGGTAGGTTTTGTTATATTGACTCTTAAATAATATATTTTTTTGATTTGCCCAAAGATTTATTACATCTAAAAATGTTTCTTCAATTTTTTTCTTCCAATTCATGCGAAAAAGAGGTTTCAATGTGTATACAATATATATATATATAATCTTCTTTTTCTGTTAGTTACATACAAGTATGTATACCGTGTCAATTTTTTTATGTATTTATATGTATACAAATAACCATCATATACAATTAGACAGTTGTCATGTGTTGGCATATACATATATATATACACATATAAAATATACATATAACTTGTATAACCAATTGGTTCGTATAAATATGTTGGTTCATATTTTATATATTATATATAGGTATACAATTATCACGTGTTTGTATATAACTAAGTTGTATATTTTTGAAGTTAGTTTGTCTAAACTAAGTTTCTCCTTCTATCAAACATTAGGTATATCTCAGTTTGTATAATCTGTTATTGATATTTTGTATAAACTAAAGGAAAAGGAAAAAAGTTTCAAGGATTCTCACTCCAAAGGGGGGAGTAACGACGTTGTGAATGACTCGAAGGTATTTTGTATATAACCAAATGTATATTCGTATGAATGTATATACAATAGATATACATATGTCTATATATCTTTTTTTTTCCTGTGAGTTACACCCAAGTATATCTACCATGCCAATTTTTTAATGTATATATGTATACAAATAACTGTCATATACAATTAGATAATTGTCATATGTTGGTATATACATATATATACATATATAAAATATACATATAAGTTGTATAATCAATTTTTGGTTTTATAAAATAAGTTGGTTCATATTTTATACATTACATATAGGTATACAACTATCATGTGTTTGTATATAACTCAAAGGTATTTTGTATAAATTATATTTAGTCATAAAGTGAATTTGTTTATATATTTCTATCAGTGCGTTTGTATTTTTGTAGTTATTTTGTTATATTTCTTTCACATACATTTTGAATTGGGAAAATTTCGTTTATATACAAAAAAGTAAATGATTTACAATAAAAATAGCCAAGGTTCTGTTTATTACTTAAAATGACCATTAGGCCAATTTTATTACTTTAAATGACCATTAGGCCATTTTCTTCCCTTTTTTCAGCAGTAATTTAAAAAAAAAAAAGAATTGTTTTTTGTTTGTTGTGTTTTCTATTTAAAAAAACTTTTTTCATTTTTTTTTTCAAACTTTTTTCGTACAACTTTTTTTCATGTATCAATATTGTATAAATGGTGTATAAGCATGTATATATGATGTACAAATAGTTGTGTAGTACATATATAATGTATCAATATTGCATAAATAGTTACTTACTGTAGATGCAATGTAACGATATTGTATAAATAATATATAAATGTGTATCGATATTATATAAATGGTGTATAAACATGTATATATGATGTACAAATAGTTGTGTAGTGTATATGTAATATATCGATATTGTATAAATAGTTATGCAATATATTGACATTGTATAAATGGTGTATTGTATCAATATTGTATAAATAGTATATAACGTGTATGGATAATCGTGTATCGATATTGTATGAATAGGTATGTCATGTATCGATATTGTATAGTGTAACGATATTGTATAAGTAGTTACGTATTGTATCATATTGTATAAAAGTTATGTAATGTAATTAATTATTATATCACAAATATAATTATGCAATATAGGACAATAATTCTGAAATTACTTGCACCATAGTTATGACATTATTTTATTAGCACACACAGTGTAAGATAGATTATAAATCCCAACAAATGACAAAGCTTTTCCTCCTAAGTTTTATTAAAAAAGTTAATATTAATATTAAAAATAAAAAACATTCAGCTCTATCTAATGTAATAACGTAAAATCAAAAACATATTCTATATTGTATTTCATTAGTTTAATGAAACAAACATTACTACTAATAAAAATATAATTATTAATTATCCTAGTAAAAAAAACAAAAAAATAAAATAGAGAAAACAAAACTTGGTAGTTGGTTTGCTAGTATAAAACAGGAAAAAACAAAAGTACAAAATCATTAGTTTTACTTAACCCAAAACGAACAAGGCTGATAAGTAGGTCTCCTGACTATTTCAAGTAATAATGTAGGTCGAGTGGACATTTCCGGTTAGAATGTTGGCCGAGTGGCCATTTCAAGTAATAAATCAAAAAGTGGGTTAGTTTTTGTGTAAAAAGTTTAATTCAATGGACAATTTGTATAATTTTCCCTTTTGAATTTGTATACATTTATACACTTGAATTTGTATATTTATACATATAATCTGAATTTATATCTATTTTATACTTTTGAATTTGTATCAATTCGTATTTATCTTGAAGATATGAGTAGTAAACGTTTGTATTTGTCTTTGAATGTTAAATTCAGAGCTAATTTTCATTTGTATCAATTCTATATTTGTATTTCTATTCATAGCTAATTTTCATGGATAAATACATTGAATGTATATTTTAAATTCTGAAACCATGCGAAGAAATCAGAGAAATTTTAGTTTGAATTCTATTTTTGTATTTTGAAAATTAATAGGTAAGCTATAACGGTCCATATGGAAAAGGAAGAAACAAAAGATTTAAAAAAAATATGTTGGGGAGAATAAAGGAAGTGAATCACTCCCCTTTCCTTTTTTTATCTCTAAACATAAATGAAATAATAATAAAATCTGTTAGTTAATATTTGTATATTAGAGTCCTAATACACTTAATCACTAACTAAAATTTATAAAATGTAATTACTAAATTTAGACTAAGAAGTTAGTTAAGAGGGGTATAAATTGGCTATATGTAAAGTTTTGCCTATTTAGAGCCATCATCATGGGTCAGGCCCATTGGGCCGATCCAGCCCAATCAGTAATTTGATAGTGTTGGGCTAAGATTTTTGCAGCCCGTTTAAGAATAGGGCTTTTTAGCCTGGCCCAAATAAGCTCGTTGGCCCGTGGGGCTTGAGCAATATAGGTTGGGCCAGCCCGTGGGCCAAACAAAAAAAGATTAAGAAATAGAATAGAGTACTAAGAATAACAAGAGGAGTCCAAATTCAAAGTCTACTTACACCATCATAGATATTTAAATATTAATTATGTATACAATTAAAATACAAAATACTAAATTTTCTAAGGAATCAGATATGTTTGATGAAGATGATGTGGTGGTGTTAAATACGCCATAATTGTCATGAAAGTTCTTTTTTGAGGAGTTCATTTTCACTTTTAATGGATTAAATACTGACATTTTTTTTTGTCTTTTATTATGATCTATTGAAACAAAATTAGGTTAATATTGCTATTTGACTAGCTATATTGTTACTCATTAACTGTTTAATTTGTTTATCAATATCTATATTTTATTTGAATGTCAAAAGTTATTTAATTTCGTACATTATTAGAATTTTTTCCCCCTGAATTTGAGACTTAATTAACAAGTAGTAACATCATTAATATTTGTGTTATTAAAATTTAAATTAAGATTATAAAAATAATATATTTTAAAAAGTGGGCTGGCTCGTTGAGGCCAGCAGCCCACAGAGTGATGGGTCGGACTTGCTGTTTTCTTGCCCGTCATCTTGATGTGCCAGCCCGGCCTAACCCGTCAAATTTCAAAGCCCATGTGGACTAGCCCGGATGGGCTGGGCCGACCCGTATTCACAGCTCTAAATATATTATACATCATTACAAACATAAGTGCCTCATATTTGCTAGCACAAGATAGAGTTTGCCTACTTGTTAGGTTACACTCCATATAAGATAAAGGCTCTATCTCTTGCAAAAGTAGTTCCTTCCTTATCTGCTTCCAGCGTCTTCGAAACAAATTAAACATGAGGGAACTGATCCAGTTACCGTTATGATCACGAATAACACCCCCTGCACCTCCCAGTTTATTTTTGTAGTTAAAATACCCATCAATATTGAGTTTGTGTCCATTTTCCAGAGGTTTCCATTTCACATTCTCACGTCCTTTGGTATTCATCAAGCTTATTGGTCTTTTCATTCGTTAGCTGGATATATTCCAATGCTCTTACATAGGGTAAAGACATTGGTATATCATCATTCGTATTTGTGGTAGTTGAGATTTTGGGTCAACCAAATGTTCCAGAGATAAAAAGGAATGCCAACTTCCATATCCATTAAGTAGTTGATCTTGTCTGGATATTTTCCTACATTGGTTAAGCCTATCTTGATCGTTGGAGTAAATGATTTTTTTCAATTTCATTGATCATGCCAACTTCATCCCAATATTTGCGTGCAGATAGGCATTCAAGTTAATAATAAAGAATATGGATTGCAAAATTAGGATAAAAAGTAGTTAATTAAAGACTTAAATTGGACAGGTGGAGTACTACTAAAAAAACCCGGAAAACCAACCACAAAAAGCTACCACATGTGGTCGGTTTTGGCCATTTACCTACCACAAAACCGACCACATGTTGTGGTAGGTAAAATAGTGATAGCTTTTGAAATACCGACCATTTCCATTTTTTTTTTATAATATTTATAAATCAATACTATTTATTAAAAATAAATTTTTATAATAATTTTCTTTATATTAAGTAAATAAAATTAAAATTTTCGACCACCATGTGTGGTCGGTTTTATTTATTTATTTAATTAATTTTTTAAAGAAAACCGACCACATGTGGTCGGTTTTTTAAATTATTTAATTTATTTAAAAAGAAATTGATTATTTTTTTAATTATATATTTTTTAAAAAAACGTCCACTAGTAGTCGTTTTTGTTAAATTTTTTTAATCAAAACCGACCACTTGTGGTCGGTTTTGTCTTATTATTTTTTTAATAAAACCGACCACAAGAGGTTGATTTTTGGAAATTTACCAGTAAAAACCTACCACTTGTGTGGTAGGTTTTTATGGAAATTTTCCAGAAATCGACCACTTATGGTAGGTTTTTCTGGTAAATTTTAAAAAAACGACTACAAGTGGTCGATTTTTCTGGTAATTTTTTTTTTAAAATTGCAGCATATATGCTGCATTTTCAAATAAAACCTGCTACACAAATATTACAGCCCACCAATTCAGATATAAATCATTCAAACATCAAAATCAAATCATTCAAACATTAAAATAAAATCATTCAAACATCATAATCAAATCATTCAAACATCAAAGTTTACAAATCAAAAATAAACTACAAACCACCAAAACATATAAAAGAGTAAGCTACAACTCAACCTCATCATCCCCATCCTCATCCTCTTCCTCCGTAGTATAATCGTCAAGTGGGCTTAAGCCTCTCGCAGCCCAAGGTGCATCACCAGGACACGGAGGAAGAATCCTTGGAGAATGAAGAAAACTTAAAATCTGCTCCTGCATCATTTTCATTTGAGCAGCAGTTTCCTCCTCTTTCTTCCTCAACCTCTCAGCCTGTGCAGCAAGTTCTCGAGTGAGCTGAGAAATCGTATTTTGTAACGAAATAACGGTTTCTCTATCAACTGGTGGGGTAGAGGAGGATCCACAATGCGAAAACCTAATATTCTCCGTAAAGTATTTTTTGGGGGTAGCTATAGGCTACACCTCTAATCGGAGAACCTGCACACTCTAGCCAATACTTTTCCTCTACATCTTGAGGTATTGGGTTCTCCCGACTTCTAGGAGACTGAGTACCACGTAATTCAGTAATCTTAGTTACAAATTTATCCTATATTTAAAGTAAAGTAAAAAATTAATAATAAAAAGATACTAAGCTATTCATAGTTAAATAATATAAACTTTAGTAAAAAAAAATCATAAGTACGAATGTAGTTCTTTACGAATGTAGTTCTTACATGTGTAGCTTTTGCACGTGGCTCAACCCACACATCTTCATCCGTTGGGTTCTTTTTCTTCTTTACGTGGGTCTCCATGAATAATTCATTATGAGCTATCTTCCGATCAATTTTTTTTTCCTGCACATGATAAAATTATTAATCTTCAAAAACAAAAATATTTAAAATAGAAATAAACAGTTAAATTGATAAACGTTATGTACCATTTTAACGGCAATCTGACTGATAGCTCCCGCAGTGTGTAGAGAGCCATCCTTCTTAGACGCTCTGGCTTTCTTTCCTTTTTTGCTCAACTTCTGATATTTTTTGCTATTCCAGTAGTGAAGAAAATCTTGTCACATGTCTTCATTTATAAACTCAGGCATCACCCTGTTTGTTCTTGCATAATCCAATAGTCCATTAAGTCTGAGCCTGACTCTTCTAAAAAAATTCTTCCTTATTGCATAATGGTTCGTTGGATCATACCAGAAATATTTCTACAATAAAAATAATAGTTTAATATTCAATTATTTTTTTTAATAACAATGTGTTAAGTAGTTGATAAGATAAATGTTTACCTGAAATTCTTTGAACATTTCCTCTCTATAAAATTCTGGAATCTTTTGCCAACTTGTCCAATAATCTTTGTAGTTGCGACGGATGCATTTGTAGACAACTTTGGCGATTCTATTATCAGGCCTAAATCTGTAATACAAGATCAAACATTAATATCATACAACATAATACAGTAAATAAAAAATAAATAGAGTTGTTATACATTGAAATCATACCCTGCTCCATATGGGATGATGTACTCCCTCCGACTAGCATCTCTCTGTCCTGGCTGTGGAACAGGTGCTCCTGAGTGTGCCGTCGTGGGTGTATCTAAAGCAGTAGATGGTGTGTCAACCCAATCGATCTAGTAGAATCACTATGAGTACCTGGATGACTGCTAGTAAATGGTAGGGCAAACGACGATAGATAACTATAAGTACCATCGATCGTATGGTAGTACTGTGTAGGTGGTGGCATGATGATCGGGGCAGGCTGAGTCTCGATAGAGCAGTGTAGTGGACCCATATGCGTAGGATCACTATATATCTGATGTGATGACCTAGAATAAGAGGGTCATGCTGGAAGGTTACTTGACCGACCCTCGGATATATGAATCTCCGTGGGTCGTCTATAAGGTGGAGGTCTCTTATTCTTTTTTGCCTTACTAGTATCAACTTTTTGCTTACCCTTGTCACCCTTACCTACCATCTAAATTATTTAAAGCCAAACAATAGTTTATTAAATGTCACTTTGTTAAGATTGTGGAGTGAATTAATCAAACAATTAATAAGTAAACTAAACAACACTTAAACACATAATACCAATTCTTCTGCAAGATTAAAATAAACAACACTTAAATGCCACACAGAATTTCAATAGGTAAAAGACTTTGATTCAAGTGCAGTAATCTTACCAAAGCTATTACATGTCAAACTTTAAAAAAAACATAAAAGGTAAGTAGTACAAAACATAAAAGGTAAGTAGTACAAAACATAAAGACATCAATAATAAAAAATAACGCATACAACTAATAAAGAGCTAATCCTCCTCTCCCAAAGATTCTCCACTAAACCATTCACCCTCTTCGGAAGTTTCCTCCTCTTCTACCCATTCAGTCTCTTCTGCAATATTTACTTCTTCAAAAATGTGTTTCGGATGGTTCAAATTATCCACTAAGTCAGTGTCCACTAATTGGTGATCAGTCTGCATTTCATTTTGATATGTAGTCTCTAACACATTCTCAACTTCCACCAGCCCTATAGGTTTGGTTTTGATTATAGCCCACCAATCCGACTTGTCCCTGCGCAACGGATAAGGAGCATAGTACACTTGTTTAGCATTTTGTGCGAGAACAAAAGGATCGTAAACATGATACGTCCTAGTGTGATTAACTTCAATGATGTTATGATCCTTAAGTACTCTTGTGCCTCTTGTGCTTGAATCAAACCACTTAAATCTAAAGAGTACTATCTTTTTAATTGTCCAACTAGCATACTCCATGTCCAAAATCTCTTGTATGATGCCAAAGTAATCAACACCATCATCGCCCTTAACCTAAACACCACTATTGTTTGTTTCCCTTGTTTTGGAGTGTTCCTCGGTTGAAAATTTAAATCCATTTACTGTGTAGTGGGATATTGTATGAGCTTCAACTGGTCCCAAAGAAATATCCTTCAAGAACTGATTATATGTGGCCGCATTTGGTGAATGGAATACCTATATATATATATATTAGTTGAAGAATGCGTAAAACTCTTTAAATTTGTTGTGTTATTATTAAAAGTACACACCTGATATGTATACCATGTTGCAAATGACTCATACACTTGATTTTGGTGGAATTGAACCTTAAATGAACTGAAGATTCACATTGCAAACACAATTAGTTTCCTTAGTGAAACGATTAATTAAATTTAATATGTAAATATTTAATATCCTTACTTTAAAAAGGGCTCAACTTTCGGGCAATTCAGCAAGACATACAACGTTGCTGATTTGTGTTCCGTGGCAGTGAGTCGGCGAAAACTGCTCTTTTTTGCCCTACTACCTGATTGATTGAAGATTGATATTGGTTGCAGATATGGCTCATTCTCATCATCCTGGGGTAGATTCGGTCTGTTTCTCAAACAAGTGACTTGATCACCAAAATAGTAAAAACAAGGTTGGGATGTTTCTTTAGCAAGGTATGCTGCAACTATAGAACCTTCCACCCTATATTTATTTTTAGGACCCTTTTTCAATTTCCCAATGGTCTTGCATAATTTTACGTTCGGTGTTTAATATATAAAAATAGCTATTTACTTGAACAATTAAGAAATAAATTAATTGTGTTCCACTTGCTTACTGCTCGCCTGGATACATCCATCTGGTTTGAACTGGACCGCCTAGCCGGGCTTCGTGGACAAGGTGGATAGGAAGATGTTCCATTACATCCAAGAACCCAGGTGGAAAAATCTTCTCCAACTTGTTGGTGATAACAATAATATTACCTTCCATTCGAGCCAAATTTTCTTCTTTTAATGTGGTGGAACATAAGTTTTTGAAGAATAAACTGATCTCTGCTATCGGTTTCCATATGTTTTCAGGCATAACAATAAAAGCAATTGGAAGTAATTGTTCCATGAAAACATGGCAATCATGACTTTTCAGTCCCTGTAAGATTCCATGTTTCATATCAACCCTCTTTCCCAAATTCAAGGCATATCCATCTGGCATCTTTAAACTTTGGACGCACTCACATATTTTTCGCTTTTGGTCCAACTTGAATGTATAACTAGCCTTGGGCTTAAGCAAATTGCCATTGGGCCCCTCCTGCAAGTGTAATTCCCTGCCCTTGCAATATTCTGGTAAATCAAGTCTAGCCTAGGATTATCCTTTGTCTTGCCAATCACGTCCATAACTGTGTTGAACAAGTTATCAAAATAGTTCTTTTCAGTATGCATGACATCAATATTATGTCTAAGTTTATCAGGCCAATATTCTAACTCCCAGAATATGCTTTGCTTAGTCTAATTATGTGAAACGCCATACCCATCAAACTTATACAATGGTTCCTCACTAACCTTTGGAAAATGTTGAACTCTCTCCAAAATGTCATAACCACTTAATCTTGGAGGTGGACCATCAGGTTCAGTTCTATTCTTTCTAAATGCATTCTTGAGTCTCCTAAACTCATGATCACTTGGCAAGAAACAACGGTGACAGTCAAACCATGAATTTTTTCGGCCATGTTTCAATGTGAACGATTTTGTATTTTCCATGCAGTATGGACAAGCTAACTTTCTGGCTGTCATCCACCCAGACAACATTCCATAAGCAGGGAAATCATTAATAGTCCATATTAGATAAGCACGCAAATTGAAATTCTATTTAAGTGAAACGTCCCAAGCTTCAACCCCCTCATGCCATAACAACTGCAGCTCATCAACACAAGCCAACATGAATATGGCGCAGCACCAACAGAAAAAGGTGAGAAACCATCCGCACACAAACCCAACCTAATATTTCGTGGTTCACCTGCAAAATCTGGATAAGTTGCATCAAAATGCTTCCAAGCCCCTCCATCAAATGGATGACACATGACACTAGGGGGCCTTCTATTTTCACTGTGCCATCTCATATGGGGAGCTGAGCTATTTGATGCATACAACCTCTTCAACCTTGGTATAAGAGGTAAATAATGCATCGCCTTAATAGCAATTTTATTTCCTGTACAACCACGTTTATAGAGAGATTGTTGACAAAACTTACAAGACTCTAGTTGAGAATCATCCTTAAAGTATAACATGCAACCATTTTCACAACAATCAATTCTAATCGAGGATAGACCTAACTTTGACACCATTCTTTTTGCCTTATAGAAAGAATTAGGAACCTCTAAAGTGGGGTCAACTAGCTCTTTAATAAGGTCTATCATAGATTCCATTCCTCCTTCACAATATTCCAATCAGATTTGATACTTAATAATCTAACAGCAACAGACAATTGAGAGTGCAAACTCCCATCAAACAAAGGATGACTAGCAGCACACAATTCTTCATAAAAACAACGTGCTTTTACATTGGGAACATCTTCTACATTTTCCCTGAATTCAACCCCTTTCTTGCATCCGAAAAGCATCATGCATCATTTCTGTCATCCTAATAGCTGGATAGTTATTATGCCCTACAGAACTACTACTTTCACCAACAACAAAGTTATTTTGCCCAACTTCTCCATGACTAGTATTCAATCTTAAATAGTCTTCATGAAACCAATTTCTAAAAAGATGATCCCTCACAACCTCTTCATTTAGAATCTTTGTACCATCACGCTTTACACAAGGACAACGAATCAATCGAAAAACAGACAAAACATCAAGTGTCTTGGCATGTTCAATAAATTGATTGACACCGACCGCATATTCCTCCCTCATTACCACTCTATTATCATTATTTCATTGATATATCTAGCTATAATCAGATTCCATCTACACAAGCAATCACAATCTTAATTAGTTCAAGACACTAATTCACATTGTTGACACCCACTATTCCTCCCGGGCTGCAATGTATCAAAAATATTAGTTTTTGAATTTTTAATTATTATTTTACTAACAAATAAATTCCGACGTTTCGTACTCATAATTTTTAAAGTTTGCAACTTATTTTAGCATTTAATTTTATATTTTTTTTTATATAATATATATAATTTATTAATTTAAATATAATATTTTACATAATTTATCAAACTATTTCCGCAAATAGGCATACTCATAATTTACAAACATGTAGTCTATTATTATTATTATTATTATTATTATTATTATTATTATTATTATTGTCGTTATTATTATTATCATAGCCTTTCATAAAATTCATATTCATAATTTATCAGCGCCTAATTTATTTCAAATTATTATTATCGTCGATTTTAAATAATATATCATGTGTCATTAATTTTTTTATTATAAAATTCATAATTAATTGGATTATAATTATTTTATGACATGGATTAATTTTTTTAGGTATTTTTATTATATATTTACCAATTTATTACTATATTTACAAAAGAGCAGCCTATTTCAATTCAACTCTTCCAATTTATTTAATTTCTAGCCTGATTTTACTCCAATAATGTCATTTTTAGCCTAAAATTGAGTTTAATTTGGCTCAATTTTAAATTCCAATTTAATTTCAATTGAACCCATTTTAAATAACCCAAATTTTGACTCTTTTTTGCAATTTTAAATCCCAATTGTTGATCAAGATTGACCCAACGACT
Organism: Capsicum rhomboideum; assembly: GCA_031232105.1. NCBI lineage: Eukaryota > Viridiplantae > Streptophyta > Magnoliopsida > Solanales > Solanaceae > Capsicum > Capsicum rhomboideum. The sequence continues at coordinate 29,511,442 of CP124713.1, read as the reverse complement.
GGGATTGCTTCCCCTTTTATTTCCTTTTAAACCCCCTAACCTAATTCCCTAAACCTAATTCATTTACACACCAAACAACTGCACCCTCATCTCCTCCTCTCTCTATCGCTGCCGCCGCCATCGGAGTTGATCACCGGATGGCCGACAACCACATTGTCCTTCTCCCTCCTCTCAACCCTCCCCGGTGAACCACCACCGGCGAAATCCCTATACCAGCCACACCCTTCTTCTCTCTCCTCTCTCTTCGCCTCCGATCTTCTCTCTCAGAACCCTCACTCCGGCGAACCCATGCTGGCAGAACCACCACAAACCAGCCAACACCCCTCTCTCTCACCCCTCCTTTCTCCCTCTCTTTTTCTCTCTCATTGATATCTTCTCCACGTCACTCCTCCAGCACATCGCCGCCTCACCTTCTCCGGCGAACTACAGAAACCTCACTGTCCCCACTGCTCCGGTGAAATCCCACCAACGCCAGCCTCCCATCGGTAAGCAAACCAGCGCCAGCAGTAACCACGCTACTGCAGTCGTACCTTCATTTCTCCGGCCATTTTTTGCTGGAGATGTTAACTTTATGACTATTCTTATAAATCCATTTCGAGTTTGATTTCTTGATTTCGTTTATATGTTCGAATTACCAGGTTCTCTTCTCCTACTTATTTATTTATTTTTCTTTATTTGATAGATTCCATGATTGAAATTGGTGATGTTTGGTTGAGATTTTCATTTAATTTCTTTGTGATTTGCGTTTGTCGGCTCATCTAGACTACCATATGTAAAAATGCCCAATTTACATAAACCTGAATTTAACCGTAATTTCCGATTGACTACTAATTTTACAACCCTTGACCTCTCGGATTTTGTGCATAATTGAAGTGATGTTCTTATGTAATTAATTACCTTATTGTTACTATTTTTAGTGATAGAATAATATCTACATAGTAAATTTCAGCCATTCAGGGCCTTCTATTACGTAATTTGCCTTTTTGTTAATTCAAAGAATCTTTTTATATATATTTATGGTAAAGTTGGCTCTTTTTATTAAAATGATTCAGCCATCTCTTTTAAGAAAAATTCTCATTAATTGATTGGGGTGAATATTTCCTTCCCTCTTTAATTCCCTAAAATAATTTTCTGAATATTCCTCTTCCCTTTAATGCTATACCACCCCATGCCTATATAATTCGCCCCTTTCATTCATTAAAAAGAAGTTTTTTTTTACTCCTACTCTCCAGACAAAGAAAAAGAAGAAAAACTCTTTACTTATATTGTGTCCTTCGGCTTTAGCTTTTGGCTTCAAAAGGTTTTCTCAGGGTTCATCTCGTTGTTTCGGTCTACTACTATGTGCTGCTTAAATCTTCTTATTATTATCTGTTTATTCCTTAACTGGTAAGTCCCTGTTGATGCAACTTTCAACATTTATATGGTAGTTTTTCCTGTAATCTATGGAGCATGCCTACATATTTAGTGTTAAAATAATATCTTATTTCCTCCATGTATTTGTTTCCCCCTTGGTTGCTGCATATTTTGGTGCATTTGTCTTCGGTTTTTGTATCTAACAGGTTTTGTTAGAAAAGAATTTCTTGGGACTTGAAGAGTTACCTGGGAGTTTGGGGGACTGCCTAGTTCATTTGTTTAAAATTCTTTTATTTACTAGTCATTTTTTGGGTATGTAATAAATTTTGTATAAACGCTATATGTATAATGAAATATCGGGAATGCTATGGGGCAGGGATTCTATGTGTTAAATATGTTATCACCTAGATATCATGCCTATAGGATTATCTAATAGATTTCATGTAAATTATTTTATCACTTAGGCAAGCATTCTAGGGTCACTAGTTATTTTATCGCTTAGAAATCATGTTTTAGGATTATTAATTAGCTTTTGACGCATTAGACTAATTTCGAGCATCGTCAATTTAATGCATGTTTAATTAATTCTCTGCATGTTTAATTAATTTCCGGCGTATTATAACTAATTTTCAGCATTTGCAAAATTTTTATTAATTTTCAACACAAAATTGAGTTTTCAGCTTTTTTAATTAATTTTCCGCAAAGTTAATTAATTTTCAACATTTTCAATTAACTCCCATCATTTTAATTAATTTTATGCATTTTTAAATTAATTTTCTGCAAACTTAAATCAATTTCCAGCATCCAAAAAAAACTATTTTCCAGCAATTGCTAATTAATTTTCAACACAAAATTGAGTTTTCAGCTCTTTTAATTAATTTCTTGATAAGTTAATCAATTTTCAACATTTTCAATTAACTCTCAGCATTTTAATTAATTTCCTGCATTTTTAAATTAATTTTCTGCAAACTTAAATCAATTTCCAGCATCTTAAACTATTTTTCAGCAATTGTTAATTAATTTCCAACTATTTTTCAGCAATTGTTAATTAATTTTCAGCATTGTGAAACTGATTTTCAGCAACTGTTAATTAATTTTCAGCATTAATTAAATTTCCGGCATCTTGATTAATACGCCTCGCCTAGAAATCACGCCTATAGGTCTTAATCACGTAAAAATGAATAATTGTTTTCTTAAGCATGTTGGTCACTTAATTACTTTAATTAACTAAGAGGCATATTTGAAACTGTTACGTGCTAAATGGTAGTCTTGTTTGTTTTGATTGACGTAAATCCCGAGTTTAATTAGGAAGCCTAAGATTTTCTTTGCGTCTGGATCCTTACCCAAAATAGGTCGTCCAACGGCTCTTGGACATTAAGTAGGAACAGGTAGGCATTTTAGGGAACAATAGTTTTATCGCTTTTTTTTAGAGCGCATTTAAGATTAATAACCAAAATAGATGGGGTGGGGTAGATAGTCGAAAATGATGAAAGTTGACCTGAGTAGAATCCGACAATGCAATATACGACATTGTCATCCGTTAATAAGCCGGGTGCTGATCCGAATAGGATAAAACTAACTCTTTGTCTTAGTCTTCTAAATTGTCTTTGCTTTTCTTTATTTTTGAGTGTTTTAATTATTTGGGGTAGTTTAGGCTTACCATTTAAATAAATCTTTCGGCTATATAAATTGTTTCCTTCTCTCTTCTAGCTTATCTAATATTTTATTTTCTTTTTCATATATATTTTTCCTAATTTGTATCACTTAGGTTTATGTTAATTAGATAAATAGTTGTCTTTTATGTATTTAAACACTTAGTCAATATTAAGTTAATAAAAAATAATCGACATTTTGCTTATCACATAGAATCCCCACACATAACTTATGAATTCGGCCGGGACCCATATTTATGGACCTCGAAAGGTGCCTAACACCTTCCTTTCGAGGTAATTTGAACCCTTACCTGAATTTCTTGTGACGTAGGCTAATTAATTAAATAATTCATAATTAGTTTAAAATGGTGCCCTAACGCACCTTAATTTGTTAGGTGACGACTCTTCTCTTTTAAACCATCCTAGAAAGAGTTGTCACTCCGAATCCCGCTTTTCACGAGAAAAATGGGGCGCGACACTATGGCGACTCTGCTAGGGATTACTTAGGTTCTAACTAATACGAATTTGTATATTTTGTGGGATTTTTAAATTATTTGGGTCTATTCGTTTATTATTGACTCCTTGTTTTTTTTTATTTGATAATTTTTAAATATTTGTCTTATTATGAATAATTATTTGTTACCATGAAAAAAACATGTTATATCCCGTTCCTCTTTCCCATTATTTAATTACTCTAATTTAATTAGTTTCTTCCATGCCAATCCCTTACCTTACCTCCTTGATTTGTTTATATGCAATTTCTAGCTCTAAATTATGTATTTATCTTTCTTTTCCTATCTGTTTATTTTTTATATATTGCTCAACATGCTATTATTTGCTACGTGTTACTGCTTTATATAGTTGACATTTCGTTCATATTTTTTCCACTTGGGAATTTCACACTTTCACACACTTTCACTATACTAGGATGTTGTGCCTTCGCACTTCTCCAAATTCTCTTCAAAACCCTGTTATAGAGAGTAGGCTAAGACGCGGTTGAGCGGATAGTTTTACTATTGTAAGACCACGTGCCTTCTCGCATAAGTTTATTGTCGCGCCCCATTTTTCTCGCGAAAAGCGGGATTCGACGTGGCAACTCTTTTTGGGATTAATTAAGGGTGAAGAGTCGCCACCTAACGAATTAAGGTGCGTTAGGGCACCATTCGAGACTAAATTGCGAACTTATTTTTAATTATTTAGTCTACATCAACCAGAAATTCGGGTAAGGGTTCAGGTTACCTCGAAAGGAAGGTGTTAGGCACCTTTCGAGGTCCACAAATGTGGGTCCCGACCGAACTCATATATTATGTGGGGAAACTATGTGATAAACAAAAGAATTGTTAATTAACTAATCTAAAATAACCAAGTGCCCAAGCATGCGACGTTTAACTTAATTATTCTAGATGAAGAATAAAAGCAAGTGAAAGAGTAATGAAAAGATGAATAAAAACCTAACAAAATACATGCATTTTAAATATAAAGACAACTTAAAATTACCAAACAAATTGATGCACAACCTATTTTATAAATAAAAGAAGTAAAAATTCAATTATTACTTAGTGACATAATACGAGCATAAAGAAATGAAAGAGATTAAGTTAATTAACTTATACTATACAGAATAATAACTGTAAAATTTGTGGGACTGACCTGATTTATGGAGCATCAATTTAATAAAAATGCTAAAATATTCAAAATGTTGAGTTACGAATAATAACGGGACTCCAATAAGCCAGCTGAGATTCCCGAAGAGCTCCAACCTATTCCACATATTGTTCCAGACCTCTCGTAAATTATAACATCTCACATAAGAAAAGAAATTGTTAGTAAAATTTATGCCACCTTAATTTGGTGGAAAATATAATGTAAGAGAATGGATAATAGATTAACAATACATAAAGTTAAGGCTAAGAGTGAGAGAATGTGGGATCAGGGTATGACAAGGCTGAAACGGGCCCAATGCAATGTTACTTCCTCTATTCCAATTTTTATGATCGACTCTCTTAAACGCCTTAAGACAAGACGAAAGAAATTATTAAAGAAACTCATTTAAGAGAACTAAATAAAATATTTCAGTATTTGAAAGTCATGTAAAGCCAAAAATATATATGTATATTATATAGATTGTATCGAAGCATGTCGATAATTAATATAATTGTAAGAGTTGTCAAGTCTTTGAGACTTTTAAAAGGGTGACATATCAAATAAGAAAATAAGGGAGTAACGGGGTGCTTTATTCAATAAAAATTATGTGTACGCTTCATACAAGAAGTCAGCTGTAGCCTGTCTTATTTGTCATCATTTCCCAAACGTACCTGATCCCAGATGGGGTGACAACTCCATTTTGCTTCACGCGTTGGCTCCTTCATTACCGTCGTGGTTGAACTCCAAGTGATACCGCTCCAGTGTGATGTACACGTAAAAACATTCAAAAGGAGGTGAGAGTATGTCTATTCTTAATGTTTAACTAATCGAAAGAAAACTAAAATTATAAATAAATAAAGATTCTTAACCGAAGTGAGCATATAATTAGGAATGAAAAAAAGTTTTAAAAAGAGATTTTCAGCCCTTCTGTTTTTACAAGACAACGAGTTTTGAATCAAATTTGCAACTCATCTTGCTCAAACTCACAACTAATTTACGTAGGACTTGAAAAGTTGATCTAGACCCTCATTCTCTCACTACTCGAACTTATATACAAACCAGGTGAAAGAGGTTGTTTAATGGGAAATTGAAGCAACACAAAAATTGACCGAAGCTAAATGAATTTACTACTTGCCTGATTCGATCTGATGAAACATAATAGAATTTTCACATCATTAAACAACCATGTCTTAACCAAATGAGAGGGAACAACATCTTTCTTAGAGAAATAAAAAATAGTTAAAACATGAACACTCCACTGCCATATGATAACAATGACCCATTAGTGTTGTATTCTATTAAACAAACATATTAAAATTAAACCAACATTCTGAACTATTTGATACTTACTAAGAAACTTAATGTATCTTACTAACTTAGAAACAAACAACAACGTGAGGAATTTTATGAAAGTAAGCACACTAAAATAATACACATGAACTCATGATAATGGGATAATAAACAATACACGTAGAAATCTTCAAATCAACTAGGAAACATAAGTGAACAAATTGTATAATGACGGAGATCAAAATAATAACGGAAGATTGGACTACTCCAAACATAATTATTCTTAAGAAAGACTTGAAGCATATAGTCATTTCTGCAAACTTATCTAAGGAAATTCATATATATTTTGTTAACGTTCAAAGCCTTTTCCACATTCGCAACAAAAAGGAAAAATCAAAACTTTTGACATGTATATAGAACTTAAACCATCTCACATGCATGAATACACTTTGTTTTACACACAATTAAAATAAGATATTGCATCATAATTCTATATAAGAATGGGATCACTGGCTTGTATTCTGACAATATTTGGATAAGACCAAAGCATGCTACACGCTACGTGTATGAAATATATTGAAAGATCTAACCTTTGCAAGCTTGGGAATGAGGTGAAGCTGTGCTTCCCATTCAATTTCTAGTCACCATTCCGACCTTTTCTTTCATGACTAATTTTAAATGGGAATCGAAAACTACTCCTGTTATAGTCGAAACCAATAGAGGCAATGTAGTCGTGAAAGAGGAGTGGCCTCGTGTAGAGAATGTGCCCCTTTTTTTTTTTTAAAGATTAAAATCTAGCCATTTGGGCAAAGATTTCCTTTTTGTTTTGAAAAAGTGAGAGGAGAATTAGAGTCAATCTTGCCATCTTTTTTGTGAGTGGGAGTGAATGAAGCTAGGTTGTGAATTGTGAGTATTCTGTGTGTGCCCCCCTTCTTTTAGCTCTAGAATTAGGTTTTAGAGAAGGAGAAAAATTAAAAAGAGACGTTGAAGATAACATGGTAAGAAGAAAGAAAATGGAAAGAGATATTTTTATCTTTGGTCGAGTAATATTTTCTAAGGAATGAATTTTCAAATTTTGAATTATGTAACATGATAAAACCTATTAAAATTTTACAATAAAATAAGCCACCAAAACTAGGATTAAATTGCCAAAAAGACTAATTATATTTATCAAATATAACTCACCCAACTCTTACGATGAATTTTAACTAACTTTTAAAATATTTGCTCATTCACAAAGAGAGTAGGAAAGTATAGAGAGGGTAAAAATAAAATACCTTTAGAAGTGAAAAAAAAGGGATAATAGTAATAATCATAATAAAAATAATAATACGATAATAAAGTAGATAATATTTGTTAGCAGAAAATTTGATTAAAATAAGTAAAAATAGCAATTAATGAGTAAAAAGACGAATAGGAGGGTCAAAATTGGGTGTCAACAGTTATCCTCAGTCCGTGTCTACCAACTCTTAGAAAAATTAAGATAGTGCCGTATCCACCCCGTTGCATTTAAGTAATGCACGCATAAGCCATAAGTGACCCTCGAGGTCAATCTGCCAAGTATAACCACCCAATTGTCGAAAGGGTCCCCACCACCCCTCGACTTAAAAAAAATACATATTATGTGCTGAGTGGTCATGATAATTTAATCCAAGCCAAATTGTAATGAATGGAGTTTAGAAATTTCCTTTGTTGCTTTATTTCAAATTTGCAATGGAAGATGCACCTATTTTTGATAACACCCAAATGGTCATTGGTGTGCCCCACAAGTTAAGGAGGTGGTGAAATGACATCAAAAGGGAGCATGGTAAATAGATTCGCCAGTCTCTGGGTTTTTTGACATCTTTGATGAATTTTGCTCTTGATCGGTATGTGATCAAAGCCCTGCTAAAATTCTGGAATTCAGATCGAGTGGTCTTCAAATTCAAGGACTTTAAAATGACACCCACCATCGAGGAAATTGGTGGATTTACTAATTTTCATTATCAATACCAAAAAATGATCTTACCTCACAAATAATCTGGAAAGAAATTCTTGCATTATCTTGGGCTGAAAAACAATTTCAAATTGGCTTGTCTAGATTATGGGTGAATCTCTCTGGACTTTCTATATGAACGTTTTGGTCACAAAAACGTTCATACTATATTTTGGAGAGAGTTCTCTTGCTCGACCGAGAAATGGAAAAAGAAAAGGTTGAGTGCTTTTGCTATAGCCCTGCTAGGTGCCTTGGTCTTTCCCACAGAACATGGGAAAATTGATACGTGTCTTAGTTCTGTGGTTCTGGGCATAGTTCGAGGAGTCGACAATATTGAGGTAACCTTGGTTCCTATGATTGTAGCGGAAATGCTAAGAGCTTTATCTAAGTGCGCCAGAGGTTACAGGTTTTTCGAGGGCTGCAATCTTTTGCTTCATTATGGGCCGTGGAAAATTTTTACAGGCGACCTAATATGGTGGATATTCTTAACGGAATGGGCAATAGGATTGACACACATGCAAAAAGGATAGAGCGATTTGTTTCTCCCGTGGGTGCAGAGGATTGGTACTGGTATATGAAGGAGCTTTCAGGTTATCAAATTCAATGAAAATACTCGTGGTTATCCATACCAACTGCTGTCATACGAGGCCATGAGCTCTATTACATCGAGCTCATTGGACTGAAGAGCATTAAACCTTATGCCCCAATAAGAGTACTTCGTACCTCTGCGAGAACATATGGGCAAGTCGGAAGTTGAGTTTGGGCAGGTCCAAGAAAGCCCAAAGGTCAAGGAAGTGTTGCGATGATGGGGTGAGTTATTAACTATTAGCGTATATGAAGAACAGGCTTATTGCACTCTGGAGTACTACGTATGGCTTGTGGAAGATGCCGAGGATGTCGAGCTCAACAAGCAAAAGCAGGCTCATGTGTTTGAGGACGTGGAGGAATCCATCTGGGCTCGGAACTTGTTGAATCAACACTATGTCACTTCTCCAGAGATGTTGTTGCAAATCATTCCATGCTCTCTAGATAATCACCACCATTGAAGAGTTTGATTGATAGGATGTTCCCCTTGTGTTACCCATTTCCCCTAGTTCGTTTATGTTTTTATTTTCGCAAAAGATTGTAGTAGTTTTTAATTTTATAGATTTAATAAAATAGTTGAGTTTTATTATTAGCTAACTCTAAACTCCCATTTGCGTCTAATGCGGCTTGGATTAATCATCATGAACCACAAAATTTATCGTCTTAGGCCTACCTCCGGCTCAATGAGGCTCCTTGCATTTTAGGGCGATTATTTGTTGCAAATCAATGTGTTTATTCTAACATTATGTCTCACCATGCTAAATTTGGTTGTCTTTGATTTTGTGTTTGTCTTTCCCTTTTCCCAAAGGTTGATTTGTGCACTCTGGCCTATCGCACAGGTTCAAAAGAGGCTCCTCCTCCTTTTACAAGTTTGAAAGGTAAAGAGAAAATGGGAGATAACAACAACGCTACAGATAGAAGCACAGAAGGAGAAAGTGTCATGGGACAAAATGAAATTATCCTAAGAATGGGACAACAGAGTCTCGAACTATAAGGAGAATTAGCGCAAGTGCTAACTTGGCCAATCTTTCTGTTACCCTTAATACCCCTCTCGAACCACAAGTCGACTGTCATACTGGTGCAAAATCTCAAAACTCTACACCAAGCCATCAATTGCCCTCACCTAAAAAATCCAAAACCTTCCTCCTCCTCAAAACATCCAAAACGTTCCTCCTCCCTAAAATATCCAAAACCTTCCTCCTCCTCAAAACATCCAAAACCATTCCTTCCCTCAAAATGTCCAAAACCTTCCACTTTCTCAAAATACCCATAATAATCCAAATCCCATACATCCCACTTAACATGTCCAAAATGCTAAATATCACACTTACCTATATACACTTTTCACTAACGTATCCTACAACCAATCATCTGGTAGCTACTATTTGAACCCCATCTATGACGAAACAACCCCATTCACCTATCCTCAGTATGCACCCGATCCTTCAGAAAAAGACCCCATGATACAATCTGTTGTTAAGAGGCTGAAGTAACTTGAGGGAAGTAAGGGATTAAGGGGGCTCAGTTATGAGGATTTATGTGTACACCCTGATGTGGAGTTACCGGAGGGGTACAAACCTCCAAAGTTTGAATTGTATAACGCGATTAGAGATCCCAAGGTGCATTTGTGCATGTATTGTGATAAGTTGGCAGGAGTCGAGAGAAACAAGAAGATAAGAATGAAAATGTTCATGAGAAGTCTCACTGGGGAAGCGTTAACCTGGTATATTGAGCAGGATGCGAAGAAGTGGAAAGGCTGGATTGATATGGCATAAGATTTTATGGAATGGTTTGGGTTCAACATTGACAACGCCCCCAACTGGTTCTATATGCAGACTTTGAAGAAAAAGTCAAATTAGTCATTCAGGGACTATGCTATAAGATGGAGGTCTGAGGCTACAAGAGCTCCACCCCTGATTGAAGAATCTCAAATGAAGGAATACTTTATTCGCTCGCAGGAGCCACAATATCTTGAGAAAATGATAACCGTCGTAGATAAAAGTTTTGCTGAAATCATCAAGGTAGGAGAAATGCTTGAGGAGGGTCTCAAGAATGGAAGCATTATCAATCTGGAAGCTTTACAAGTTGCCAACAAGGCTTTGCAGTCTGGAGGAATTGCTGAGAACAAAAAGAAAAGAGAGGTAGGTACAGTGATGGTAGCCCAGGCTTCAAGGAGTGTGCCCAACTACCAAACTCCTATTACAACACCGCCTCTCTATCCATAATATCCAATGTCATACCCGATATCTCCTTACAAATGCAAACCCCAATGCCATATCAGGCCCCGCTATACCAAGTACATACCTCATATCCGCTACTTCTACAATTCCAAAGCCCTGCTTACCCTGTGTATAATGCCCAACCCACTCATGTCCAAACACCCCAGCCTTCTCCCCAACAAAATCAGAGACCAAGAGCCAATTTCTAGAAAAAACAATACACTCCCTTAGCCGAACCTATAGCCCTACTGTACGAGAGACTTAAGAAAGTAGGCTACATCACGCCCATTGCTGCAGGATGTGAGAATACTCAAGCCAAGCATTTTAATACTACCAAGGTTTGCTTGTATCATTATGGAATAAGGGATCACACTGTCGCGCCCCATTTTTCTCGCGAAAAGCGGGATTCGACGTGACAAACTCTTTTTGGGATGGTTTAAGGGTGAAGAGTCGCCACCTAACGAATTAAGGTGCGTTAGGGCACCATTCTAGACTAATTACAAACTTATTTAATTAGTCTACGTCAACCAGAAATTCGGGTAAGGGTTCAGGTTACCTCAAAAGGAAGGTGTTAGGCACCTTTCGAGGTCCACAAATGTGGGTCCCGGCCGAACTCATATATTACGTGGGGGAATTCTATGTGATAAGCAAAAAGTCAATTTATTTTTATTAACTTAATACTAACTAAGTGTTCAAAAGATAAAAGATATTAAACAAATTACACATGCAACTTAATTATTATCTAATTAATAATTAACTACGTGATAAAGCAAAATAAAATTAAAAAAAAATGTAAATAAATAAAGAAATGAATTAGATAAGCGAGAAGATAGAAAAAGACATAATTTATAATGAAAGAATTCATTAAATTATACTTAGACTACCCCAAACAAAAGACATGCAAAAATAAATAAAATTCAATCGAATGTAAACAAAGGTTAATTTTTATCTTATTCGGATCAGCGCCCGGCTTATTAACGGATGACAATGTCGTATGTTGCATTGTCGTATCCTGCTCAGGTCAACTTCCATCATTTTCGATTGTTCTACCTAGCCCACCTAATTGGTTATTAATCCTAAAGGCGTTCTATAGAAAACGATAAAGCTAGCGTTCCCAAATGCCTACCCGTCCCAAGTTAGTGTCCAAGAGGCATTGGACTTACTCTTTTGGATTGAGTTCTAGACAAATAGCCTAGGCTACCTAATTAGACTCGGGATTTACGCCAAACAAAACAAATAGGACTAGCAATTAACACGTAAAGGTTTCAAGCAAGCCTCTTGGTTCATTAAAATTGATTAGGCGGTTAACATGCTTGAAAAGATAACTATTTATTTTACGTGATTAAGACCTATAAACATGCTTTCTAAGTGATACGTATTAATCAAGGTGCCGAGAATTAAATTGAAGTGCTAGATGTTAAATTAAGGATGCTGAAAATTAATTTATATATGCAGAAAAATTATTTAAATTAACTGAAAATTAATTTATATGTGCTGAAAAATGATTTAAATTAGTTTAAACAAGTAGAAAATTAATGTAAATATGCAGGAACTAAACTTAATTGTGCAGGCATTTTAATTTAAATGTGCAGGGAATTAACTTAATATGCAAAAAAATTAATTAATTGTGCAAGAAATTTAATTTTTAATATGCAGGAAATTGATTTAATTGTGCAAGAAATTTAATCTAAATATGCAGGAAATTAATTTAATATGCAGAAAATGAATTTAATTGTGCAGGGAATTTAATTTTAAATATGCAGGAAAATTAATTTTAAATATGCAGAAAAATAATTTAATGTGCAGGAAATTGATTTAATTGTGTAGGAAATTATTTGTAAATGTGCAGGAAATTAATGAACTGTTTCTGGAAATTAATGAACTGTTTCTGGAAATTAATGAACAATTGCTGAAAATTAATTAAAAGGGATGGAGAATAATTTTTTTTTAAGTGCTGGAAAACATATTGGAAACTATTATTATATGCTGAAAATCAGTTTCAACATGCAAAAACACGCTTAAATTAAATTAACGCGTTCATAATTAATCTAATATGTCCGAAGGTTAGTTAAAGATCATAAAACATGATTTCTACGCGATAAAAAATGATTAATTAATTATCCTATATTGTTTGCCTAAGTTATAAAATAATTTAACTAATGAAATTTAGTAAGTAATCCTATAGGCATGGTTTCTAAGTGATAAAATATTTAACACATAGAATCACATAATCCCCGCCCCCCTAAGCAGTCCCATAATTTTTTATTATACAGTCATGGAGTTTGTACAATAATTATTACAGACCAATGAATAAAAAGAAAAAGAAAATGGAGAAGGGCTAAGTGGGATGGTCTTTAACTACTCCCAAATCCATGCCACTCGTCATCTTATCTAAAGTTTCTCCTTCAACCTGTTAAACATAAACAGAGACACCAAAACACTCCCAGAATCTAAAACATACCTTTGGCAGCCCATAACCATCCTTTGGTGCTGTCGAGATCCTAAGGATCTCAAGGATCCCAGGCAGGCTCACACCAAAGGGGTTATGAGATGAGCAAAGGTCATTTCAGATTCACATACATAACACCATGGTGGAGAAACGCTTAATTGCAAAATAAATCAAAACAAGATCATAATCACACAAGATTATCACGAAAGGAATGAATGCATCGTTAGAGAAAACTAACCGGTTGGTAGCAAGAATAATAAAACATAAACAAGAAACCACACTTCCAAAGTGAGAACCAATGATAATAGTTAGCAACCAAAGCAGTCTCTCAAGATCAAAAGTAGAGAAATATTTTTAAGTGTAGAGGAGAGTAGTGATGTTCAAAGTCTGTGAAGTGAATGAAAAGAGGTTCATTATATAGCCAAAGGGTAGGAGTCTTCCAATTATTTTAAAGGGAAGAAGAATATTTAGAAAATCAATTAAAGAGATTATTTTTTTCTAAATCAGTAAGCCGAATCAATTAAGAGAAGAAAATCTCATCTAGTTTACCATAAATAGGTAAAGAAATGTGTTTAGACAAAAATAAATGTAGGAAGATCAGTAAAGATATTGCGAAATCAAGGAATTTGCCAAAATAGATGAGCAATGAAAACTGTCACACAATTTCAAATCAAATCTTTGAAGACCCAGCCAAATAATCCTCACTATTGGTGTAAAAATGAAATAAATCTTCCATAAATAACTACGTAGTAAAGCTGTCCGTATTAAACTAAATCTTAATTTGCCATAATTAAACATGAAAAAAATTGTCTTATACTACTACTGAATAGGAAAATCATAACGTATACATAGCCAAAACACGAAGATTATTTCCATTGGTGAAACATTGCAACACGAGAAAGGGGAAGAAAATAATCACTCACTAAACGTAATGAATCATTGTGAATTTCTGATAATCATGAGCATACTGTCATGAATGATCAATCACACCGGATACTAATCACAGATCAAAGTCAGACAAGAAAACATATTGATTGCCAACATGTAATATCGAAATAAACCATATCTTAAAGCATGAACATGTACCAATAGCTTAAACATATTAGCAATCAGGTCAAAATTTAAGTGCATGTAAAATTGGGGCTTTCTAAAAGTGTAAATAAAGATGAAATTGAAACAAATAAGTCAAAATCCTTAGCCATGTTTCACAATTTTCAAATCTAGAAATCAAGCAAAGCAAACGAAATAATGAAGTTTAACTCGTAATAGAGATCAAACCCAATGATACTCATAGCAATCTGTTGTATTTCTTCAAACTCTTAAAGTTCGGTGAAAGCGAAAGAGCGGGATGAAGGTGGTGGTGCGACAAGAAGGAGATCGAGATCAGCAGTGGTGGAGTGGTGTCTGCCAATCAGGGTTGGCTGGCTCGTGGAGGAGCAGTGGCGGCTGGTGTGTGTGTGTGTGGGGGGGGGGTTGCTGGTCGCCGGCGTCGGTGAAGAGAGAAGGAGGGTCACAACACTGGTGGATGCCGGAGCAGTGGCGGTCTAGATGGAGGTCGAAGGAGAAATTAGAGAGGTGAGGGAGATAGGGTGAGAGAGTGGTGGCCGGTGGATTTGAGGGGTGTGACTGGTTGAAGGGTGGAGGTTGAGAGAGGTCAGAGAAGCAGGGCTCCGACGACTAGGGGTTAGCCGGAACCGTGGAAATCGAGAGAGAGGGTTGAGAGAGAAAGGGGGCTGATGGAGACGAGGGGCGGCGCTGGTGTTCGCCAGCCATGGCTGGCCGAAACTCATGATGGCTCGCCAGAGAGGAGATGGGGCCTGTGGGAGAGAGTTGGCTGTGAGAGAGGAGAGTGAAGGGGGAGGTGCGACTGAAATTTTTTGATTAGGATTAGGTTTGGAGTGTTAGGGTATTAAAAAGGAAAGAAAAGGAACTTAATCTCAGTCGTTGGATTAATCTTGAAAAGGAAAGAAAAGGAACTTAATCTCAGTCGTTGGATTAATCTTGATCAACGGCTGAGATTTAAAATTACAAATGGGGTCAAAATTTGGGTCAATGAAAATTGAATTAGGAATTCAATTTGGGGTTAAATTAAAATCAATTTGGGCTAAAATTGACACACAATTGGGTATAAAAATGGCTAGAATTTAAATAAATTAGAAAAATTTGAATTGAACTGGACTGCTATTTAATAAATAAGTTCAAAATTAATCAATGTCATAAAATTATTATGAATAAATTACGTAAGTAAAAATAATGACACGTAATATATTATTTAAAAATTGGAGATAAATAATAATTCGAAATAAATTATGTACTGTAGATTATGAATGCGAATTTTAAAATGCTATAATAATAATAACAGTAATAAAAATAATAATAATGATAGTAATATACCACATGTTTGTAAATTATGAGTATGCACATTTGTAGAAATAGTTTTAACAAATATTTACAAAATTATATAAAATGTTATATTTAAATAATTAGTAAATTATATATTATGTAAGAATATAAAGTAAATGCTAAAAATAAATTGCATACCTTTAAATCATGAATATAAAATGTCAGAATTTATTTGATACAAAAAATAATAATTAAAAAATTCAAAATTAATATTTTTTGATAAAATAGTAGCCCTGGAGTAAAATCGGGAGGTCAAAATTGGGTGTCAACAGTTGCCCCTTCGTTGCTTGGTAATGAGGGAAGAATTGTCGAGCAACGAATGTTGACCTAGTAGCCAATTTTGTCTGATCGATAGGATGGTTCGCTTGAATCGAAAAGTGAGAGAAATTTGGTAAAAATGGTGTGACTGAGACTTTGGTTTTAAGTCGCCTATATATCTCGAGTTTACGTGAATCAAACCATGTGTAGTTCTAGATTTAAGAACGAATGAGATTCTCAAAGAAAATTGAAGGATTTGAGTAAGGATAACACTAGTCGAGTATGAGTGATGTAAAAGATGAAGAGTGAGTGTGACTTAGTTCATATTGCGAGATATAGGGATAGAGAATTATGTTTCAAAAGCAGGAGTGAGAGAATTACCTGTCGTCTCTTATTTGTCTAGAAACTCAGTAGCAACTTGTTTTAAAGCTCGACGGAGAAATCAATAGTGCTTATTTTAAAGTCCGGCGAGGAACTCATGCTTATTTTAAAGTTCGTTAAGGAACCCAATGTCGTTTTAAGGTCTTGCGGGGATCCCAATACCGTTTTAAGGTCCTGCGGGGAGCCCAGTGCCATTTTAAGGTCCTGCAGGGAGCCCATTGCCGTTTTAAGGTCCTGCGGGGAGCCCATTGTAGTTTTAAGGTCCTGCGGGGAGCCCATTGCCGTTTTAATCCTGCGGAGAGCCCAATGCCATTTTAAGGTCCGTTTGAGGAACCCAATGCTAAGTTTGATGCCGAATTATTAATGCAATATATTATTGTCAAAGTTAAAGAGATAGATAAACTTAGCTTCTTTTCCAGATTGAGGATATAGTTTGGGTTTCCTTTGATGATGTTGCAAGGCAGTGGCTGCATTTGTACTTGCTATCTGCACTCAAAGAAAAATTTATAAGTCGAAAAGTAAGTTTGACCCATACCTTTGCTTGGCTTGGCTCCTCGTCATTGTTTTGATCTCAGAGATTGAGACTTGCTTTCTTTATGGTGAAATTTTTGAGAATATCTCAAAAATTTCTGCCCCAGTTTAGAATAAAAGATTCCCTTCGCACATCCTTGTGGATTGACATATTACTTCCTTGTGGAATTTTTGAGGTTTTTTCAAAAATTCTGCCCCAGTTTAGAGTCTTATATTCCTGCTGCACTCAAATAAAAATATTAGTTCAAAAGAAATGGTTGCCTTTGAACATCGTGATTTCCATTCGAATCTGTCTTTATATGCTCAAGAGTCGGGCTCATTAGCCTGATATTTTGAATTTGAGCGAAGTGTTTGAATTGGAAATGGAGGAAATTTTTTTTTATTAGATTGAGACCGGGTCCAGTAATGGACTGCCTACGTATCCAAATGGAAATCAGGTCAAACGTAGTTCAGGTTACAAGGAAAAGATAGATAAAGTAGGAAAATGTTATTAGCTATAAGGCGGACAAATAGAAAAATAATGGCATGATGGTGGTCTGTCCTTATTAGTCCATGTGATGTGCTTTACACTTTCTTCGCGAACTTCTCAGAAATATTTTTGTTGGATCACCTTGAACAATGATTTCGCCTGCAGTGATGAGGTCGTAGATGTTGCTTATTGGGCCTCACTGCACTTTTATCTTCCCCTTTTCAATCAGATTCTGAATTTTGTACCTAAGTGTTGAGCATTCCTCAATATCATGGCCTTGTATGTTTGAGTGATAAGCACAATTTTTGGATGGGTCAAAGTTAGAAGGTGGATACTTAGGAATCCATCCCCTTCTTGGTTGCACAATACCTTGGCCCCTCAATCTTTCAAATATGCTTGCCAATGGCTCAGTCAAAGGAGTAAAGGTATGAGGCCTCATTCTCTTTGGTTGATGAAAATTACCTCGTACCGGATAAGACTGATGTTGAAAGTTGGGTTGTGTATGATAAACCTTAGCTTGGAAATTTTGCCAGAAAGAGTAGGGTTGGATCTAATAAGCCTCATGTTGAGTATATTGCTGGAATGAGTAGGGTTGAATCTGATAAGCCTCGCTTTGAGAATCTTGTAAGTCATAAGGTTCGAGCTGCTTATGTCGGGATTCAAACACAACAAGGGCTTCTTCATTATTCTGATAGCATTGTGCCTGAGGTGATAAATTCTCTTCCTCTTCCTCAGATGGACTCTTTGATGCTTGGAAAGTGTTTGGCATTGCAGACACATGAATAATTCTCCCTGTTTGAATACCATATTCTAGCTTCTTTTCGATTGAAATCAGACTCTCGAAACTGTGACTGCTTAGGAAGCACAATTTTTGGTAGTATATTCCATCTAGCGACCTGATGAAAGTTTGGACTAACTCTTCTTTAGGCACAGAAGGACGTATCTTAGAAGCTTCCAATCTCCATCGGATTGCATAGTCCTCAAAAGATTTGTGAGTCATTCTCTTTACTTTGAGCAAATCCCACATTGTCAGATCAACTGTGATGTTAAACTTATATTGCCCCACGAAATCTTGAGCCATGTCTTCCCATGTATACCATTTTTCAAAGTCTTATTTAGTGAACCAAGTGAGTGCTATCCCTGACAAACTTTGAATAAACAATATCATTAAAAAAGCCTCATTATGCTCTATGCCAACTAACCTACCACAATAGTCCTTTAGATGTGTGATTGGGTCTCCATGCCAATCGAACATGTTGAACTTTGGGACTTTGTATCCTGGAGGTAACTCAACCCTTAGATGTAGACATAGTTTCTCATACCTCATGTCATGAATACCTTTGGAGCATGGATTCTCATCCAACCTCTTTTCTAAGTCATGAAGCTTTTGCTGTCGTGCATCTAAATCGATTTTCTCATTTCCAAAAATGGTGCGAGCTGAAGGCAACTGTTGAGAGGGTGTGTGAGTAAGGCGGGAATAAGGAGATACAGACCATACAGTGGTTTGCATCGGGCGAGAGGAAAGAAGGCTGGAATATTTTTGGATATTGAGCATATTTGTCATATTGCAGGTTTTCAATCGAGTCGATGTTCAAATGCTAGACAACCTTTAAACAAACTAAATAAATCAAACAAAAGTTACCACATAGCACAAATAAGTCTAAAACAATATAAATAGAAAACATTCTAAGCTGAAGACTATGACTTAATAAGTGATCCAAGCGTAGAGATTTGGGCTTTTAACGCATAAGATAGACGATAGTGATAGAGCTTTCGCTTTCAAGAAATTAACATGATGCTGAATTTGAAATTGTAGTTGTAAAGAAAAATAAGAAAGCTAGGGGAATGAACAAGGTCGACTCTTGTTGAACATCAGAGTGGTCGATTCAAACATCCCTTGTGATTGATATTAGGGGTGGGCGTTCGGTTCTTTGGTTTTCGGTTTTGCAAAAATGAGCACCGAACACCGAACCAAACTAATTCGGTTTGATTCGGTTTTTTGAACTTCGATTCAGTTTAATTCGGTGTTTGTGAATTGGTTTTTTGGTTCAAGTGAGAAACAATACAAACAAAATGTGAAGGTTGCAAACTTAGCATATTATATTGTAGCTACTGCCTACTAACCCTTTCACCAGTGCAATAATTAGTTGCTTTATCACATTTTGAGCTTCTTGTCTTTCTTGGCATCCACAAGTACTAGACAGTTGGCACTACCATACTAGCAAGTAGCAACACCTACGCCATGAGTGCTGGTAGCCTGGTACCAAATGAAGAAAATAGTCTAATTGCAAATCAAAGTACCATACTTTGAAAACAGCTCGTCCAGCTGCCAATCTGCCATCAAGGCATCAACCAGTACTCAACCAAAGTTGAGAGTCTTTAGAGTTGTGTGATAGGATTGTGAAGAGGCGATTAAAATTGAGGTCTGAATGTGTCATAGGATTAATTAGTTGGGTTATTGGGTATTGGTCTTTAAAATCTTTTGGGCCATCATATGAATTACATGTCATATGAAATATTTTTTTTAAAATATAATTAGTAATAAAAGTTTGGTTCTTCGATGCACCGAAGAACCGTGAACCTTAAACCAAACACCGAACAGAAGAACCAAAATTTCAAATAAAAAACCGAAACCGAACCGAAGAACTGAAGAACCGAAATCGAAAAACCAAATTAATTCGGTTCGGTTCGATTTTTCGGTTCTCTGATTTTTATGTCCACCCTAATTGATATCACATCATATTGTTAATCCAACCAACTTCAGGGGGAAAGAAAATTTTATTATAATGAGACAGAACCCATTAAATGAGCGCCTACACATCCCACTTATAGGGGAATCAGGTCAAACGTAGTTCCAATTACATAAAAGAAAGACATGAAAGAAAATTTATATTATTCCAAGTATGTAAAGCTTAAAGTAATTTAAACTGCTTGAGGGCCCAAGAATGATATCCTCTTCATCAGTGCCAAACAGGTGCCAGTCATGCTTAGGAAGTTAGTCAACACCGAGTTTTAACCCAGTTACAGTTATCATCTTGGTATCAACCATCGCTTGAATCTTGTCCTTCAAGGCAAAACACGCATCTATGGGATGCCCTTTCATCCCAGAGTGGTAGGCACAAACTTGATTAGGATTGTATAGTTTAGACTGAGTATTGACAGGTACGGCAGGGATAAGTGTGATGTAGCCTGCTTCCCTGAGTCTTTCATACAACTGAGTTATGGGTTCAACTAGAGGGGTGTATTGTCTTGGTGGATTTTTCTGCAACTTGACTGGAGGTTTAGCGAATTGATTGGATCGTTGATTTGTTGGTGGATTTGGATAAGACACGGGAATGTATTTTGATGTTGGAGCAATGGATGGAAGTGGGTACCAAACAGTTTGAGGATGAGGTTTTGTGGAGGATTGGGGGTAACAGGCGTAATTTGGTGTTGGAGTGATTTCTGGAGATGGATACCATATCAGTTGAGGGCGACTTTTCTTTACTATCCTCCCTTCGCTTATCAAATTTTGTAGTTCTCTCTTCACATGGCGGCATTCATCCGTGTCATGGCCAGGCATGCCAGAATGGAAGGCACAATGCTTTTTGGGATCAAAGAAAGGACTTGAAGGGTAACAGGAACCAATAGGCTTAGGCTGAAAGATACCATGTGACCTCAACATTTCAAAAGTGATTGACGGTGGTTCGTCTAAGAGAGTCATAACTTGGGATTTGCTCACTTTGGGCTTTGGAGACTTTGATGCCTCATTGATAATTGTCTTTCCCTTATTCCTGAAATGCGTCCCAACCTTGTCGTGTACTAGAGTTTCACCTATGAACTTCCTGTAACAACCCTCTTAGTCATTTTGTGAATTTTCCCATTTTAGCTCTTTCCGTTGTTTGTATACGTGATTTATGACTTACGGGGATAGGTAGTACCGATCCTCGAGGTGTTTGAAAGTGATTTAAGTCATTAGTTAGGTTCTTGAGTTAATTGAAGTAAGCTTGATCACGGTCAACCTTAAGTCAAGATGACCCCGGATTTGTGTTTTAGTGATTCCAATAGGTTCGGAACATATCTTTTAGTCAACTTACATATTTGATTATTTTTATGGGGTTCCGACCAAATTTGGAGAATTTATTAAAGGTTAGTATAATTTAGTTAATTAATTTAATTAGTGATCTAATGGGTAAAAACCACAATTTATTTACTTATATGGCCAATACAAGAATGAACTTAAGTGGGAAGGGTTTTGACAAAATATATAATAATTATAATAGTAACGCCAAAGGGTATAGCAAGAGGGACGGCTGAACATTGGAGTTACAACATTGACACTGCAAAGAGGAAAATTCTCAATTTTACCTTCAGGTTAGTAGTAGAGAGGTGTTAAACATTTTAGACCAATTGCGGTCGTTGGGATCTATTTGTGTCATTAGTTTTAGTGGAATTAATGAAACAACCATTGGTTAGAAATGAACTAATGATTGAACCTATCATGATCTAATGATACCAGGGGTGATTAGCTAATAATTACGTGGATTCTATTCATATTATACCACTATTTGACGTGAGGCGTGTGGGATTTGTAGTGGGAATTTAATTGCTGCTAAGGTGAGTTTGTTCACTGGTGGGTTAGTCATGGGTAGGAAATTAATGGGTTGTAGTTATATGCTAATGATGTAAGTGACGGTAATAATGATCAACGTTAGGTTAGCATATTTCACATATGATTTTCTCTCACTGTTTTGACATTTAGGTTTTAGGCCTTGGATTCTTAGAGTAAAAATTTATAAAACGAGTGTCATTAGATTCGTACTCTTATGTAAATTATATATTTGAACAGATTTTGAACATTCAGAAGCTTTACGGAAGGGCAAGACCCTTGCAAATTAGCTTGCATTCGGATTCTCCGGTTGAGGTAGGTTATGATTTAATTGGAGTTTAGACTTGATTTAATTGTGTGTATGCTCCTAAATTGGATGATTGTGGATTGGTCTTCGGACATACTTGAATTTGATGATATTTGGATTGTTAACACTTGTGTGAATAATTATTGAAAATTTAACTTGATCAAATTGCCTTATGATTATAAGTGTACTTGTAATTTAGTACATTGTGTTGTATCCTGAGAGATAGTGTGAATTTGATAAAATATACATAATATGGTTATGGAGGATCGGGTACCACGTCGGTACGGATATGGATATTGATATTATTTATTTTTGGAGGATCGGGTACCACGCCGGTACGGTACATGGACTTAGATTGTCCCCTGCAGGTCATGACTAGTTGGGCAGAAATAAGTCCCTTAGCATGTGTGTACATATTAGTGTTGGTTTTGAGAGATCATGTGGTTAATAAGTTGATAACGGGCTAATGGTGTTCTAATTGCGAGGTTGAGAAGAACATAGTTGTTACTTATGGTATTATTGTTGATTTTGTGGTTGTTTACGATTGGGTTGATACTTTTGATGGTTACGTGGTTTGTTATAAGCATTGTTTGGTCCGTCATTAATGTATTTACTGATTCATTGAATACTTGCTATGTGTTGATGCCCATCTACTTGCTATTTGATTTATGTTGTATACATGTTATTAAATTGAGTTGGCCTATGATACCTACCAGTACATAGTGGCTTGTACTGATACTACCCTGTACTCTTCTTTTGTTGAGTGCAGAAAGAGTTCCAGAGGCTCAGACACGACCTCATCTCTAGCGTTTAATAGCTGATCTCGATCCAAGGGTGAGCACTTCATCTCCAGGCTGCCATGGATCATCACATTAGTTCTTGTCCTTGTTTCGGACAATGAGACACTCTTTATCTTTGTTATTTAGATATTTCTTCTAGACATGGTTTTGGTTTTAGAAGTTCTTGTACGATGACTTTCGGGTCTCGGGGATTTTTTTTTAATAAGTAGTTTGTTTGATTTTCTGCATTATTAATGATTAGTTTTGGATTTATTATTATTAAGTTGATTTTTATGATAACCTCATCTTAATATTGACTAAATGATTGGATAATGGTTTGGGTTAGATGGTTCTCCCACCGAAGTATTAGAGTGGGTGCCACTCATGGCTATTTGGGTCATGAAACTTCCTCTTCAGCCTATTGTCGAACCGCCCAATAAAGTCACCTGCCAAATTGTCCCAAGAAATCCATTTGCTTGTATCCTTCTCTGCGTACCACATCAATGCTAGACCTGTAAGTGAACTGGCAAAAAGTTTCATCTTAAGACCATCACTTTTCCCTATAACTGCTAGCCCATCCAGGTACGATTTCAAATGAGAATGAGGATCGCCAGACCCATCATATAACGAAAAGTTCAACTCCCCAATTCTATCCTTATTTTCTTCTACTGATTTGGATAGCATATCCATCCCGAACTATTGAGATGACCCAGCCTTATGGTTAGAAATCTTTCCTTCTGTTTCCTTTTCTTTGCCCATCTCTGTCAACCCATTGAGTGCTTTTTGCAGTGCAACTGCATACAACCTCGGAGATACTTGTGCATCGCCATTAGGCATAGGGGAGATCATCAATACTGGCGACTCCATAGTGTATATGGGAGCAATAAAATCAGTTTCAGACAATGGCTCTGGAAAGTCTGGTGGCATATCAGCTGAACGTCGAAGATTGGTCATTATTCCTCTGATTTTCTCAATTTTTCTTTCCATACTCATGATGCTTGAGTCAAAGGGAATAAACTTGTCTTGGTGCAAACCCAAACTCCTACGCTCAACTCCACTGTTGGCAAGATTGATAAACATTGCTTGACTAACCATTCTGATGTTCAACTTTGGTCAACATTAAAAGAAATGACTTATGATTAGTAAAAACGCACGACAATAGAATGTATATGAGTAATATCATGGAGTAAGACATTTGAGTTATGCTTATTCGAAATGAATAGGAGTTATGAGAGCTCTATATGGCTTAAAAGTTGGAAAAACTAGAGTATGACACGAATATGAAAACATTAATTGTCAAAAGTTATGGTGAAGACAATGGTATGTTATTATTGAAAACGTTGCGTAAAAGTGTCCTAAAAGAATGAATTAACCATAAAGGACGAGAAATAATCTAGAGCATCCTATCGAGGAAAGGACCGATTCAGGAGACGAAAAGGATGCTAAAGGATACTTTAGAGTATGAAACCGAGCTATGAAGATAGATGGAAGGAGGTTTTTGACTAGGCCATAAAATTGTATGATTCAGGCCTAAAGGAATAAAGGTAACATAACAGGATAGGAGTTTTAAGAGTAAGGAAATCTAAGAGTAACGGATTCTAAGAGTAAGGAATAACTAAGATACAAGATAGGCAAGATATTAGCACAAATTGCAGAAATTGACACATAACAAATAAGATTATGCATCCTTTTGGGGCGTGAACCCCTTTGGACTTGGGATAAGGTTTCACTAATTAACATTCAGCGCCTCAAGGGTGCCAAGGCATTCCAGGCTGAATAAGATGCATATTCTTTAGTAAAAGAATACGCAGCCACGATCTAAAGAACAAGAATAGTTTCATGACACGGTTCTCTCAAGTGGACAACTTGAGAGTGGGAAATCTCATGACTGTCGAAGCACCGCTGATCGACCAATCCATGAGGCATTTTCCGCAAGGGTGTTTTAGGAATGAACGTCCGTGCAACCACGCAACCGTTCTTAAAAGAAAAGAAAGGAGGTTCCAAGTGGAGGAAGGTATAGGCGGAATAACGATTAAATAAAGTAATAACTACATAACATGTAAATAAAGCGATAACAAATACACAATTTATGAAAAACAGCAATATAAATAAAAAAAAAAGTAAATAATAGAATAAAAGAAAAGCAACACATGCTATAAGACACATAATGAAGAAAAAGAAAATAAATTAAACATGAAAAGATATATATCAAATATTCACGAAAATGAATAAATGAAAAGGGAGTAGATGAACACGATACAATAAATGACTCAAAAACGAAAAAAATAAAACTAAATAAGGAGTCAAATTAATCATTTAAGAAAACAAAGGAAGAGGAAAGGCGTGGATCTTGCATAGCATGTAAGTCCTATTATGAAAAGAAAACACAAAACCCCACATAAACATGAATCCGTAATGGTTAGAACCTAAGTATCCCCAGCGGAGTTGTCATGCTGCCGCGCCCCATTTTTCTCGCAAAAAGAGGGATTCGACGTGACAAACTCTTTTTGGGATGGTTTAAGGGTGAAGAGTCGCCACCTAACGAATTAAGGTGCGTTAGGGCACCATTCTAGACTAATTACGAACTTATTTAATTAGTCTACGTCAACCAGAAATTCGGGTAAGGGTTCAGGTTACCTCAAAAGGAAGGTGTTA
This sequence comes from Capsicum rhomboideum, assembly GCA_031232105.1. Lineage (NCBI taxonomy): Eukaryota > Viridiplantae > Streptophyta > Magnoliopsida > Solanales > Solanaceae > Capsicum > Capsicum rhomboideum. The sequence continues at coordinate 29,485,904 of CP124713.1, read as the reverse complement.
GGCACCTTTCGAGGTCCACAAATGTGGGTCCCGACCGAACTCATATATTACGTGGGAGAATTCTATGTGATAAGCAAAAAGTCGATTTATTTTTATTAACTTAATACTAACTAAGTGTTCAAAAGATAAAAGATATTAAACAAATTACACATGCAACTTAATTATTGTCTAATTAATAATTAACTACGCGATAAAGCAAAAAATAAAAATAAAAAATATATAAATAAATAAAGAAATGAATTAGATAAGCGAGAAAATAGAAAAAGACATAATTTATAATGAAAGGATTCATTAAATTATATTTAGACTACCCCAAACAAAAGACATGCAAAAATTAATAAAATTCAATCGAATGTAAACAAAGGTTAATTTTTGTCTTATTCGGATCAGCGTTCGTCTTATTAACGGATGACAATATCGTATGTTGCATTGTCATATTCTGCTCGGGTCAACTTCCATCATTTTCGATTGTTCTACCCACCCCACCTAATTGGTTATTAAGCCTAAAGACGTTCTATAGAAAATGATAAAGCTATCGTTTCCTAAAATGCCTACCCGTCCCAACTTAGTGTCCAAGAGGCATTGGACTTACTCTTTTGGATTGAGTTCTAGACAAATAGCCTAGGCTACCTAATTAGACTTGGAATTTACGTCAAACAAAACAAATAGGACTAGCAATTATCATGTAAAGGTTTCAAGCAAGCCTCTTGGTTCATTAAAGTTGATTAGGCAGTTAACATTCTTGAAAAGATAACTATTTATTTTACGTGATTAAGACCTATAAACATGCTTTCTAAGTGATACGTATTAATCAAGGTGCCGAAAATTAAATTGAAGTGCTAGATGTTAAATTAAGGATGCTGAAAATTAATTTATATATGCAGAAAAAATTATTTAAATTAACTGAAAATTAATTTATATGTGCTGAAAAATGATTTAAATTAATTTAAACAAGCGGGAAATTAATGTAAATATGCAGGAACTTAACTTAATTGTGCAGACATTTTAATTTAAATGTGCAGGGAATTAACTTAATATGCAAAAAAATTAATTAATTGTGCAAGAAATTTAATTTTTAATATGCAGGAAATTGATTTAATTGTGCAAGAAATTTAATCTAAATATGCAGGAAATTAATTTAATATGCAGAAAATGAATTTAATTGTGCAGGGAATTTAATTTTAAATATGCAGGAAATTAATTTAATATGCAGGAAATTTAATTTTAAATATGCAGAAAAATAATTTAATGTGCAGGAAATTGATTTAATTGTGTAGGAAATTATTAAAATTGTGCAGAAAATTATTTGTAAATGTGCAGGAAATTAATGAACAGTTTCTGGAAATTAATGAACAATTGCTGAAAATTAATTAAAAGGGCTGGAGAATAATTTATTTTTTTTAAGTGCTGGAAAACATACTGGAAACTATTATTATATGCTGAAAATCAGTTTCAACATGCAAAAACACGCTTAAATTAAATTAACGCGTTCATAATTAATCTAATATGTCCGAAGGTTAGTTAAAGATCATAAAACATGATTTCTACACGATAAAAAATGATTAATTAATTATCCTAGATTGTTTGCCTAAGTGATAAAATAATTTAACTAACTAACATGAAATTTATTAAGTAATCCTATAGGCATGGTTTTTAAGTGATAAAATATTTAACACATAGAATCACATAATCCCCGCCCCCCTAAGCAGTCCCGTAATTTTTTATGATACAGTCATGGAGTTTGTACAATAATTATTACAGACCAACGAATAAACAGATTATTTTTTTCTAAATTAGTAAGCCGAATCAATTAAGAGAAGAAAATCTCATCTAGTTTACCATAAATAGGTAAAGAAATCTGTCTAGACAAAAATAAGTGTAGGAAGATCAGTAAAGATATTGCGAAATCAAGGAATTTGCCAAAATAGACGAACAATGAAAACTGTCACACAATTTCAAGTCAAATCTTTGAAGACTCAGCCAAATAATCCTCACTATTGGTGTAAAAATGAAATAAATCTTCCATAAATAACTACGTAGTAAAGCTGTCCGTATTACACTAAATCTTAATTTGCCATAATTAAACATGAAAAAAATTGTCTTATACTACTACTGAATAGGAAAATCATAACGTATACATAGCCAAAACACGAAGATTATTTCCATTGGTGAAACATTGCAACACGAGAAAGGGGAAGAAAATAATCACTCACTAAACGTAATGAATCATTGTGAATTTCTGATAATCATGAGCATACTGTCATGAATGATCAATCACACCGGATACTAATCACATATCAAAGTCAGACAAGAAAACATATTGATTGCCAACATGTAATATCGAAATAAACCATATCTTAAAGCATGAACATGTACCAATAGCTTAAACATATTAGCAATCAGGTCAAAATTTAAGTGCATGTAAAATTGGGGCTTTCTAAAAGTGTAAATAAAGATGAAATTGAAACAAATAAGTCAAAATCCTTTGCCATGTTTCACAATTTTCAAATCTAGAAATCAAGCAAAGCAAACGAAATAATGAAGTTTAACTCGTAATAGAGATCAAACCCAATGATACTCATAGCAATCTGTTGTATTTCTTCAAACTCTTAAAGTTCGGTGAAAGCGAAAGAGCGGGATGAAGGTGGTGGTGCGACAAGAAGGAGATGGAGATCAGCAGTGGTGGAGTGGTGTCTGCCAATCAGGGTTGGCTGGCTCGTGGAGGAGCAGTGGCGGCTGGTGTGTGTGTGTGTGGGGGTTGCTGGTCGCCGGCGTCGGTGAAGAGAGAAGGAGGGTCACAACACTGGTGGATGCCGGAGCAGTGGCGGTCTAGATGGAGGTCGAAGGAGAAATTAGAGAGGTGAGGGAGATCGGGTGAGAGAGTGGTGGCCGGTGGATTTGAGGGGTGTGACTGGTTGAAGGGTGGAGGTTGAGAGAGGTCATAGAAGCAGGGCTCCGACGACTAGGGGTTAGCCGGAACCGTGGAAATCGAGAGAGAGGGTTGAGAGAGAAAGGGGGCTGATGGAGACGAGGGGCGGCGCTGGTGTTCGCCAGCCATGGCTGGCCGAAACTCATGATGGCTCGCCAGAGAGGAGATGGGGCCTGTGGGAGAGAGTTGGCTGTGAGAGAGGAGAGTGAAGGGGGAGGTGCGACTGAAATTTTTTGATTAGGATTAGGTTTGGAGTGTTAGGGTATTAAAAAGGAAAGAAAAGGAACTTAATCTCAGTCGTTGGATTAATCTTGAAAAGGAAAGAAAAGGAACTTAATCTCAGTCGTTGGATTAATCTTGATCAACGGCTGAGATTTAAAATTACAAATGGGGTCAAAATTTGGGTCAATGAAAATTGAATTAGGAATTCAATTTGGGGTTAAATTAAAATCAATTTGGGCTAAAATTGACACACAATTGGGTATAAAAATGGCTAGAATTTAAATAAATTAGAAAAATTTGAATTGAACTGGACTGCTATTTAATAAATAAGTTCAAAATTAATCAATGTCATAAAATTATTATGAATAAATTACGTAAGTAAAAATAATGACACGTAATATATTATTTAAAAATTGGAGATAAATAATAATTCGAAATAAATTATGTACTGTAGATTATGAATGCGAATTTTAAAATGCTATAATAATAATAACAGTAATAAAAATAATAATAATGATAGTAATATACCACATGTTTGTAAATTATGAGTATGCACATTTGTAGAAATAGTTTTAACAAATATTTACAAAATTATATAAAATGTTATATTTAAATAATTAGTAAATTATATATTATGTAAGAATATAAAATTAAATGCTAAAAATAAATTGCATACCTTTAAATCATGAATATAAAATGTCAGAATTTATTTGATACAAAAAATAATAATTAAAAAATTCAAAATTAATATTTTTTGATAAAATAGTAGCCCTGGAGTAAAATCGGGAGGTCAAAATTGGGTGTCAACAGTTGCCCCTTCGTTGCTTGGTAATGAGGGAAGAATTGTCGAGCAACGAATGTTGACCTAGTAGCCAATTTTGTCTGATCGATAGGATGGTTCGCTTGAATCGAAAAGTGAGAGAAATTTGGTAAAAATGGTGTGACCGAGACTTTGGTTTTAAGTCGCCTATATATCTCGAGTTTACGTGAATCAAACCATGTGTAGTTCTAGATTTAAGAACGAATGAGATTCTCAAAGAAAATTGAAGGATTTGAGTAAGGATAACACTAGTCGAGTATGAGTGATGTAAAAGATGAAGAGTGAGTGTGACTTAGTTCATATTGCGAGATATAGGGATAGAGAATTATGTTTCAAAAGCAGGAGTGAGAGAATTACCTGTCGTCTCTTATTTGTCTAGAAACTCAGTAGCAACTTGTTTTAAAGCTCGACGGAGAAATCAATAGTGCTTATTTTAAAGTCCGGCGAGGAACTCATGCTTATTTTAAAGTTCGTTAAGGAACCCAATGTCGTTTTAAGGTCTTGCGGGGATCCCAATACCGTATTAAGGTCCTGCGGGGAGCCCAGTGCCATTTTAAGGTCCTGCAGGGAGCCCATTGCCGTTTTAAGGTCCTGCGGGGAGCCCATTGTAGTTTTAAGGTCCTGCGGGGAGCCCATTGCCGTTTTAAGGTCCTGCGGAGAGCCCAATGCCATTTTAAGGTCCGTTTGAGGAACCCAATGCTAAGTTTGATGCCGAATTATTAATGCAATATATTATTGTCAAAGTTAAAGAGATAGATAAACTTAGCTTCTTTTCCAGATTGAGGATATAGTTTGGGTTTCCTTTGATGATGTTGCAAGGCAGTGGCTGCATTTGTACTTGCTATCTGCACTCAAAGAAAAACTTATAAGTCGAAAAGTAAGTTTGACCCATACCTTTGCTTGGCTTGGCTCCTCGTCATTGTTTTGATCTCAGAGATTGAGACTTGCTTTCTTTATGGTGAAATTTTTGAGAATATCTCAAAAATTTCTGCCCCAGTTTAGAATAAAAGATTCCCTTCGCACATCCTTGTGGATTGATACAGTCATGGAGTTTGTACAATAATTATTACAGACCAACGAATAAACAGATTATTTTTTTCTAAATTAGTAAGCCGAATCAATTAAGAGAAGAAAATCTCATCTAGTTTACCATAAATAGGTAAAGAAATCTGTCTAGACAAAAATAAGTGTAGGAAGATCAGTAAAGATATTGCGAAATCAAGGAATTTGCCAAAATAGACGAACAATGAAAACTGTCACACAATTTCAAGTCAAATCTTTGAAGACTCAGCCAAATAATCCTCACTATTGGTGTAAAAATGAAATAAATCTTCCATAAATAACTACGTAGTAAAGCTGTCCGTATTAAACTAAATCTTAATTTGCCATAATTAAACATGAAAAAAATTGTCTTATACTACTACTGAATAGGAAAATCATAACGTATACATAGCCAAAACACGAAGATTATTTCCATTGGTGAAACATTGCAACACGAGAAAGGGGAAGAAAATAATCACTCACTAAACGTAATGAATCATTGTGAATTTCTGATAATCATGAGCATACTGTCATGAATGATCAATCACACCGGATACTAATCACAGATCAAAGTCAGACAAGAAAACATATTGATTGCCAACAGGTAATATCGAAATGAACCATATCTTAAAGCATGAACATGTACCAATAGCTTAAACATATTAGCAATCAGGTCAAAATTTTAAGTGCATGTAAAATTAGGGCTTTCTAAAAGTTTAAATAAAGATGAAATAGAAACAAATAAGTCAAAATCCTTAGCCATGTTTCACAACTTTCAAATATAGAAATCAAGAAAAGCAAATGAAATAATGAAGTTTAACTCATAATAGAGATCAAACCCGATGATACTCATAGCAATCTATTGTATTTCTTCAAACTCTTGAAGTTCGATTAAAGCGAAAGAGCGGGGTGAAGGTGGTGGTGCGGCAAGAAGGAGATGGAGATCGGCAGTGGTGGAGTGGTGTCTGCCAATCGGGGTTGGCTGGCTCGTGGAGGAGCAGTAGCCGCTGGTTGGGGGGGGGGGGAGGTTTGCTGGTCGCCGGTGAAGAGAGAAGTAGGGTCGCAGCACTGGTGGATGCTGGAGCAGTGGCGGTCTAGATGGAGGTCGAAGGAGAAATTAGAGAGGTGAGGGAGATCGGGTGAGAGAGAACGGTGGCCGGTGGATTTGATGGGTGCGACTGGTTGAAGGGTGGAGGTTGAGAGAGGTCAGAGAAGCGGCGCTCCGGCGACTGGGGGTTAGTCGGAGCCATGGAAATCGAGAGAGAGGGTTGAGAGAGAAAGGGGGATGATGGAGATGAGGGTCGGCGCTGGTTTTCACAGGCCATGGCTGGCCGGAACTCTTGATGGCTCGCCAGAGAGGAGATGGGGCCTGTGGGAGAGAGTTGGCTATGAGAGAGGAGAGTGAAGGGGGAGGTGCGGCTGAAATTTTTTGATTAGGGTTAGGTTTGGAGTGTTAGGGTATTAAAAAGGAAAGAAAAGGAACTTAATCTCAGTCGCTGGATTAATCTTGATCAACGGCTGGGATTTAAAATTACAAAGGGGTCAAAATTTGGGTCAATGAAAATTGAATTGGGAATTCAATTTGGGGTTAAATTAAAATCAATTTGGGCTAAAATTGACACACAATTGGGTATAAAAATGGCTAGAATTTAAATAAATTAGGAAAAATTGAATTGAACTGGATTGCTATTTAATAAATAAGTTCAAAATTAATAAATGTCATAAAATTATTATGAATAAATTACGTAAGTAAAAATAATGACACGTAATATATTATTTAAAATTAGAGATAAATAATAATTTGAAATAAATTATGTACTGCAGATTATGAATGCGAATTTTAAAATGCTATAATAATAATAACAGTAATAAAAATAATAGTAATGATAGTAATATACCACATGTTTGTAAATTATGAGTATGCACATTTATAGAAATAGTTTTAACAAATATTTACAAAATTATATAAAATGTTATATTTAAATAATTAGTAAATTATATATTATGTAAGAATATAAAATTAAATGCTAAAAATAAATTGCATACCTTTAAATCATGAATATGAAATGTCAGAATTTATTCGATACAAAAAATAATAATTAAAAAAATTCAAAATTAATATTTTTTGATAAAATAGCAGCCTAGGAGTAATATCGGGAGGTAAAAATTGGGTGTCAACACACACCATAGAAACATGCTATACTTTGAAAGATAAAATTCAGATGTTGATCGACACTAAGGCCATTCAGTTGAAAAATCCAACGCCGAATGTCACCAAAAATCCACTGCTGGATCATCAAATAAACATGCTCAATGTTGATGAATTAGTAGACCTGAAAAACTCTATCTGGTTTATCGAGAAGGCGAATGGTATACCCATCAGTACACCAAAACGGGCACCATTTGAGGTTGAGGTAGCGATACCTAAGACTCCTTTCACAGTCTTTAGAGCTTCCCCAAATACTTATAATACTCATGCAGTCCCTTGGAACTATGAGCAGAACACTCCGGCAAGAGTAAGGGTGGCTGAAGCAGACGTCTCTTAGGGTGTCACCAGATCTGGAAGAATGTATACACCAAAAAATCTGATCCAGGGAAGTGCTAGTAAAAGTAAACAACCCATGATAGAAATGGAGGTGAATGGTATTTGGAAGAAGATACAAGCTAAGGAGTACTCTGTGGTAGATCAGCTGAACAAGACTCCGGCTCAGATATCCATACTGGCACTGTTGTAGACTTCTGAACACCATAAAAATGCTTTGATGAAGGTGTTAAGTGAAGCCTATGTACCATCTACTATAACAGGGGGAGAGATGGCCCACATGGTCAGGCAGGTATTCGAGGCATACAAGATATCCTTCACAAGGATAAGTTGCCACCTGAAGGAAGGTCGTACAACAAAGCCTTGCATGTTACAATGCAACATGGAGAAAGAGTTGTATCTCGAGTGCTGATTGATCCAGGTTCGGGATTAAACATATGTACCTTGGGTACACTGACAAGGTTGGAAGTCGATTTAGTTAAAATGCAAAGTTGGAAGATGAACGTGAAAACGTTTGATAGCTCCCAGCGAGATACCATTGGAGAGATCACATTGGACATGGTAATAGGCCCTGTCACCTTCCCCGTAATATTTCAGGTAATGGACATCCCCGCTTCCTACAACCTCTTGCTTGGTAGGCCATGGATTCACATGGCTGGTGCAGTCCCCTCCACGCTACACTAATGTATCAAATTCGAGTACAATCACCAAGAGGTGGTAATACATGGTGAAAGAGGATATCCAGTATATGCTGTCGAGGGAAAGAAAGTTCTTGATGGAGAAATGTTCCACACATTAGAGATGGTTGGAAACATTGAAGAAGAGCTGAGTTGGAAGATTAAAGGTGAGAAAATGCTCAAATCTGGATATGAACCAGGTAAGGGTCTTGGGGCCAGATTACAAGGAATAGTTGAACCCGTACAACCTTTTATGAAGAATGACACTTTTGAATTAGGCTACATGGAACAGGGTCATGCACTTGATCCTTCGCTGTCATTGTATCAAATTTTTCACTGTACTGGGTTCCTTGATGATGGTGAAAATGAAATATTAGAGAGTCTGAAGAATTTGTTTTTGACTGAAGCTAGAAGAGAAGATTATAACATCATCATCAGTGAGGAGAGGGGAGCCCCTAGTCTGAACATTGAACAAAAGGCTACACTCAGCAACAAGACTGCCACTCCTTCCAGGCCTCGCCGGACACTTGGGTAGATTTGAAAGATTTTGATTTTATCTTATTGTTTGAAATAAAGACTCGATTTCGAGCTAATTCACATCTTTTCAATTTTTTTTTTATGTTTGAAGACATTTAACGTTATTTGAATTAATAAAAGCTCTCTTTTCACTTTATTGATATTATTTATTTATGTTTCTTTCAGCAAAATAACTTTTAAAAAAGTTGAGTCTGAGATTGTGACACATAATGAGACTATGCAACATAATATAAGTGAATTAGAAGAAATGGAAGAAGAGGAGGTGCCCAAAGAATTTGTTAGTAAGGTTGAAGATTTTGAAGATAAACCCAAGGCAAACTTAGTAGAGTCGAAAATAGTGAACATAGGGAATTTTGAGATAATAAAAGAAACCCGTTCTAGTATTTATATGCCATAAGATGAGAAAGAGGATACATCCAGTTTCTGAGGAAACATCCGAATGTTTTTTCTTGGTCATATGCCGATATGACAGAACTAAGCACGTCAATAGTAGCCCACAGGCTGCCCACTGATCCATCTTGTCCTCCTATTAAGCAGAAGCTGAAGAAATACAAACCTGATCTGAGTTTGAATAATAAAAAGGACATTTCGAAGCAAATTGAGGCCAGTATCCTCCAAGTAATTGAGTATCCGACCTGGTTGGCCAATGTCGTGCCTGTTCCTAAAAAGATGGAAAAGTTAGAGTTTGTTTGAATTATAGGGATCTCAACAAAGTTAGCCTGAAGGATGATTTTCCTCTCCCAAATATACATTTGATAGTCGATTATTGCGGTAGGCATGAAACACAGTCATTTGTGGATTGCTTCGTCGGTTATCATCAGATAAAGATGCATGAGAATGACGCTGATAAAATCATTTTTATTACCCTATGGAGAGCCTATTGCTACAAGTTTATGCCCTTTGAGGTGAAAAATACTGGAGCTACATACATGAGGGCCATGACCGCTCTGTTCCATGACATGATCCACAAGGAAATTAAAGTTTATGTGGATGACGTCATCATTAAATCCAAAAAGTGATCAAGTCATCTGGCCGACCTGGAAAAGTTTTTTAACAGACTGAGGAAGTCTAATTTGAAGTTGAATCCTGCAAAATGTGTCTTCGGGTCCCTGCTGGAAACCTGTTGGGCTTCATTGTCAGTCGACGAGGCATAGAATTGGATCCAGCCAAGATCAAAGTTATTCAGGATCTTCCACCTCCAAAAAGCAAGAAAGAAGTAATGAGCTTTTTTGGCCGCCTTAACTACATCAGTTGCTTCATAGCTCAGTATACTATTATTTGTGAGCCAATTTTTAAGCTACTAAAGAAGGATACGGCTATAGAATGAAAGACAGAGTGTCAGCAGGCATTCGACAAAATCAAGGATTATTTATCAAATCCCCCCATTTTGGTTCCTCCTAAACCTGGTAGGCCGTTATTATTATATTTATCCGTGATGGATAATGCTTTTGGTTGTATTCTGGGGAAACATGATGAAACAGGCAAAAAAGAGCAAGCAATTTATTACATGAGCAAGAAATTTACATCTTATGAGGCTCGGTATTCCTTACTGGAACGCACGTGTTGTGCTTTGACCTGGATAGCTCAGAAATTGAGACACTATTTTTTGGCATACACTACCTATTTAATCTCCGAAATGGATCCTCTGAAGTATATATTTCAAAATCCAATGCCTACATGGAAGCTAGCTAAATGGCAAATTCTATTGAGCGAGTTTGATATAGTCTATGTCACGCAGAAAGCTGTAAAAGCACAAGCATTGGCAGATCATTTGGTCGAGAATCCTGTGGATGAAGAGTATTAGACATTGAAAACTTACTTTCCTGATGAAGAAGTGGTATTCGTAGGGAAGGATATCTCTGAAGAGTATGATGGTTGGAGATTATTCTTTGATGGAGATGTAAATTTCAAATGAGTAGGTATTGGCGCCGTTTTGGTCTCGGAGACTGGTCAACATTATCCTGTGTCAGCCAAGCTTAGATTCCCCTACACTAATAACATGGTTGAATATGAAGCTTGCATTTTAGGGCTTCGTTTGGCAATCAATTTGAATGTCCAAGAAATATTGGTGATTGGAGATTCGAATTTATTGATTCATCAAGTGCGAGGGGAGTGGGCTGTAAAAAATACAAAGTTCCTACCATACTCGGATTGCATATAAGAGTTGCGTAAGAGGTTTCGTAAGACAGAGTTCAAGCACATCCCGAGAATCTAGAATGAGTTCGCAGATGTTTTAGCCACTTTGTCTTCCATGATCCAGCATCCAGACAAGAATTATGTTAACCCCATCCCCATTCACATACAAAAGCAGCCTGCATATTGTTTTCATATAGAGGAAGAGGTGGATGGAAAACCATGGTATACTGATATACAGGGATATCTGAAGAATGGAGATTATCCAAAGAATACAACGAGTATTCAGAAGCGCACCATTCAGAGGTTAGCCAATCGATTCTTTTTAAACGAAGAAATCCTGTATAGGAGGACTCCCAATTTGGGTTTGTTAAGATACATCGAAGCAAGGGAAGCGTACAAGTTGATTGAAGAGATATATGCTGGAACATGAGGTCCTCACATGAATTTATGTTGGCAAAAAAGATATTGAGATCAGGTTACCTTTGGTTGACTATGGAGACTGATTGCATTCGTCATATGCAAAAATGTCATCAATGCCAAACTCATGCCAACATGATTCGAGTTCCTCCCAATGAACTCCACGTCACTATCTCCCCTTAGCCCTTCGCAGCTTGGGGCATGGATGTCGTTGGTCCAATTGAACTATCCGTGTCCAATGGACACAGGTTTATTCTTGTTACAAATGACTACTTCACTAAGTCGGTTGATACCACTTATCATAAGTCAGTCACAAAAAAGGTCGTAGATGATTTTGTTCGAAATCATATTATTTGCCGATTTGGAGTACCTGAGTCTATCATTACAGATAATGGTACCAACCTCAATAGTGATTTGATGAGAACAACATGTGAGATGTTCAAGATCAAGCATCAAAACTCCACAACATATAGACCATAAATGAATGGAGTGGTGGAAGCTGCCAATAAGAACATCAAGAGGATACTTCGAAAGATGATTGATAATTACAAGCATTGGCATGAAAACTGCTAGGATATCGCACTACAATCAGAACCTCTACAGGAGCCACACCCTATCTTCTGGTCTATGGTAATGAAGCAGTGATACCTGCTGAGGTAGAAATACCTTCTCTCAGAAGCATTCAGGAAGCAGAATTGAGCGACGCTAAATGGGTATAAGGTAGATTCGAGCAACTGGCACTCATAGACGAAAGGAGGATAAATGCAGTCTGTCATGGTCAACACAATCAAAATCGAATGGCCAAAGCTTTCAATAAGAAAAGTTAAACTGAGACACTTCTCGACCGGACAGTTGGTTCTGAAGAGGATTTTTCCGCATCAAGATGAAGCAAAAGGTAAATTCTCACCGAATTGGCAAGGCCCTTATGTGGTTCATCAAGTTTTGACAAGAGGAGCACTCATACTTGTAGAATTGGATGGAAAAGTTTGGTCCAAGCCTATCAATTCAGACGCTGTTAAGAGATATTATGTTTAAGCTATTGTTTTTTGTGCTCTTTCTCCCTGTAATTGGAACTACGTTTGACCTGATTCCCGTAAGAGGGATAAGTAGGTGCTCCTTTGAAGTTCGCTCCTATCATAATAAAATTTTCCTATTTCCCTTATAAGCGTGTAACTGGGGCAGAATTCTTGAGAGGATCTCAAAAATTCCATGGGGTAGAATTTGCGCAACTATGATACTGGGGCAGAATTTTTGAGAAAATCTCAAAAATTCACAGCAAGCAACCTTCACCTACCGAAGCAATCAAATCTACACCGGGACAGGATTTTTTGAAGATAAAAAATTTCTAGACAAAAAGATATTCGCTTACAAGAAGTTGCGTTGTCTCGAAACGTGTCACAATCAATGATTCAATAATATCTTAATTTCCTTTGCAATAATATTTTTTCATTTCTCATTTTTCAAGAGCAAATATTTTCAAAACACGATTCTTAAATTTGTTTTTATTTTTCCCCAAGTGAAAACCCGAACGAAGCCTATTATCAGTCCACGATATCAAGCGAAGAGGAAGCATGCTAGTCATAGCAGAGGCACAAATCAACCTTCACCTTTTACAAACTTATATTTTTTCTTTGAGTGCAAAAACAACAGGTACAAATGCAGCAGCTACCTTGCAACACCTCAACAATCATCATCAAAGAAAAACCACTATACATCCAACGTGGAAAAACAGCTAAGCTACTTTATCCTTCCATCAATATTGCATGGCTCCTGCAAGAGTCTACATTGCATAGCTCCCGCAAGAGTCCACACCGCAGTGCATCCGCAGAAATCTATATTGCACGGCTCCCGCAAGAGTCTACATTGCATGGCTCCTGTAAGAGTCCACACCGCAGTGCCATCTACAGAAATCTACATTGCATGGCTCCTGCATGAGTCAACATGGTATGGCTCCCGCAAGAGTCCACACCGCAGTGCATCCACAGAAATATACATTGCACGGCTCCTGCAAGGGTCAATATTGCATGGCTCCCGCAAGAGTCCACACCGCAGTGCATCCACAGAAATCTACATTGCACGGTTCCTGGAAGGGTCAATATTGCATGGCTCCCGCAAGAGTCCACACCGCAGTGCATCCATAGAAATCAACATCGCATGGATCCTGCAAGAGTCCACACCGCAGTGCATCCGGTGAAATCTACATTGCATGGCTCCTGCAAAAGTCCACATCGCAATGTATCCGCAGAAATCTACATGGCTCCTGCAAGAGTCTGCATTACATTGCACCTGCAGAATCCGCAATCAAGCATACAAATTGCATTAAGCTGCTGAACCACGTCAAACTACTATAGACCAAGCTACTCAAATCACTCAATAACACATTATGCTACTCAAGATAGATACGCTCTCTTTAATCATCAAATAGTTACCCTAAGGCATCATAGTTTAACGGCATCATCTTCATGGCCTGCGGATATCATCTCATGGCCTTAGAATTTAATTTCTGCTTATCATGCTCCGAAGGCGTCACAGTCTCAAGGCGTCATTTTCATGGCCTACGGACATCATTTCATGGCCTAAGAAATTACTTTCTGCTTATCATGCTCCAAAGGCATCATAGTCTAAAGGCGTCATTTTCATGGCCTGCAGATATCATTTCATGGCCTTAGGATTTACTTTTTGCTTATCATGGCCCTAAGACATCATGACTTAGAGACATCATCCTTGTTGTCTCAAAGTAAATGCTCATGGTCTAACTAGGAAATTGCATCATGTTAAAATACTTACAACTATTACTTATCATTTATTTTATCCACATGCTCCAATCTTTTTATTTAGTAATACTAGAAAACACGCAGGTGACGAATGAAGAACGGGTTACGAATGAGAGCAACTTTCGCTCCTGTTTTCAAGATACAATTCTACTTATCTCTCGGGCACCCTAATACAACTTGAAACATATCCACCTCTCATTCTCACACTTCTCAATCAACTACTGTTTGAATTCCACCTACTCCAACCTCAATGGTTCATACTACCTTTGTTATCGCCCGTATACCGTATCATTGGCATTCTTTAAGAATATTGTTCGTTCCTAAATCTAGAACTACACACGGCCTGATTCTTGTAAACCCGAGATATGTAGGCGACTTGGAACCAAGTCTCGGCTTCACTATTTTGACAAACTCCCTGTTGCTTTTTAAAACCATACTTTCGATCGAACAAAATTGGCTACTACGTCAATGTTCGATGCTCGAAAATTATTCTATCATTCCCAAGCAACGAAGGGGCAGCTGTTGACACCCAATTTTGACCTCCCGATATTCCTCCTGGGCTGCTATGTTATCAAAAATATTAGTTTTTGAATTTTTAATTATTATTTTGCTATCAAATAAATCCCGACGTTTCGTACTCATAATTTTTAAAGATTGCAACTTATTTTAGCATTTAATTTTATATTTTTTTTTATAATATGTATAATTTATTAATTTAAATATAATATTTTACATAATTTATCAAACTATTTCCACAAATAGGCATACTCATAATTTACAAACACGTAGTCTATTATTATTATTATTATTATTATTATTATTATTATTATTGTCATTATTATTATTATCATAGATTTCTTAAAATTCATATTCATAATTTATCAGCGACTAATTTATTTCAAATTATTATTATCGTCGATTTTAAATAATATATCATGTGTCATTAATTTTTTATTATAAAATTCATAATTAATTGGAGTATAATTATTTTATGACATTGATTAATTTTGTTAGGTATTTTTATCATATAATTACCGATTTATTACTATATTTACAAAAGAGAAGCCTATTTCAATTCAACTCTTCTAATTTATTTAATTTCTAGCCTGATTTTACTCCAATAATGTCATTTTTAGCCTAAAATTGAGTTTAATTTGGCTCAATTTTAAATTCCAATTTAATTTCAATTGAACCCATTTTAAATAACCCAAATTTTGACTCCTTTTTACAATTTTAAATACCAACCGTTGATCAAGATTGATCCAACGGCTGGGATTGCTTCCCCTTTTCTTTTCTTTTAAAACCCCTAACCCTAATTCCCTAAACCTAATTCATTGGCACACCAAACAGCCGCACCCTCATCTTCTCCTCTCTCTATCACTGTTGTCGTCGCCGGAGTTGATCATCTGATGGCCGGTAACCGCGTCGTCCTTCTCCCTCCTCTCAACCCTCTCCGATGAACCACCACCGGTGAAATCCCTATACCAATCGCACCCTTTTTCTCTCTCCTCTCTCTTCCCCTCCAATTTTCTCTCTCCGAACCCTCACTCCGGCGAACCCATGCTAGCAGAACCACCACAAACCAGTCAACACCCCTCTCTCTTACCCTTCTTTTCTCCCTCTCTTCTCCTCTCTAATCGACATCTTCTTCACGTCGCTCCACTAGCACATCGCTGCCTCACCTTCTCCGGCGAACCACAGAAACGTCACGCCCCCAATACTCGGGTGAAATCCCACCAACGCCAGCCTCCCATCGGCAAGCAAACCAGCGCCACCAGTAACCACGCTACTGCCGCCGTACCTTCATTTCTCCGTCCATTTTTCGTTGGAGATGTTAACTTTATGGCAATTCTTATAAATCCGTTTCGAGTTTGATTTCTTGATTTCGTTTATATGTTCGAATTACTAGGTTCTCTTCTCCTACTTATTTATTTATTTATTTTTCTTTATTTGACAGATTTCGTGATTGAAATTGGTGATCTTTGGTTGAGATTTTCATTTAATTTCTTTGTGACTTGCGTTTGTCGGCTCATCTAGACTACCTATGTAAAAATGCCCAATTTGCATAAATTGAATTTAACCATAAATTTTGAGTGACTACTAATTTTACAACCCTTGAAATCTCGATTCTTTCTTTGTTGCCTGTTTAAGGTTTTACCACTGATGTAATGTGGAAATTAAGTTGGAACTTTGATTTTGTTACTCGTTTTGATCATACATGGGTAATCTTTGTTTTTTTTTCTTTGATGTTCTTAATTCATGTGTTCACTGTCCTTTTGAATTTGAAGCACTATGACAGCCCTATGATAGATTATTTTTGGCAAATTAGAATTCTTATTGATTTACATGTCTTCGATTGACCTCTCAGATTTTGTGCATAATTGAAGTGATGTTCTTATGTAATTAATTACCTTATTGTTATCATTTTTAGTGATAGAATAATATCTACATAGTAAATTTCAGCATTCAGGGCCTTCTATTACGTAATTTGCCTTTTTTTTTTAATTCAAAGAATCTTTTTTTGTATATTTATGGTAAAGTTGGCTCTTTTTATTAAAATGATTCAGCCATCTCTTTTAAGAAAAATTCTCATTAATTGATTGGGGAGAATATTTCCTTCCCTCTTTAATTCCCTAAAATAATTGTCTGAATATTCCTCTTCCCTTTAATGCTATACCACCTCATGCCTATAAAATCAGCCCCTTTCATTCATTAAAAATAATTTTTTTTTACTCCTACTTTCCAGACAAAGAAAAAAAAAGAAAAACTCTTTAATTATATTGTGTCCTTTGGCTTTAGCTTTTGGCTTCGAAAGGTTTTCTCGGGGTTCATCTCGTTGTTTTGGTCTACTACTACGTGCTGCTTAAATCTTCTTATTATTATCTGTTTATTCCTTAACTGGTAAGTCCTTGTCGATGCAACTTTCAACATTTATATGGTAGTTTTTCCTGTAATCTATGGAGCATGCCTGCATATTTAGTGGTAAAATAATGTCTTGTTTCCTCCATGTATTTGTTTCCCCCTTGGTTGCTGCATATTGGTGCATTTGTCTTCGGTTTTTGTATCTAACAGGTTTTGTCAGAAAAGAATTTCTTGGGACTTGAAGAGTTGCCTGGGAGTTTGGGGGACTGCCTAGTTCATTTGTTAAAATTCTTTTATTTCCTAGTCATTTATTGGGTATGTAATAAATTTTGTATAAACGCTATATATATAATGAAATATCGAGAATGCTATGGGGCGGGATTCTATGTGTTAAATATTTTATCACCTAGATATCATGCCTATAGGATTATCTAATAGATTTCATGTAAATTGTTTTATCAATTAGGCAAGCATTCTAGGGTTATTAGTTATTTTATCGCTTAGAAATCATGTTTTAGGATTATTAATTAGCTTTTGACGCAATAGACTAATTTCGAGCATTGTCAATTTAATGCATGTTTAATTAATTATCCACGTGTTTAATTAATTTCTGGCGTATTATGACTAATTTTCAGTATTTGCAACATTTTTATTAATTTTCAACACAAAATTGAGTTTTCAGCTCTTTTAATTAATTTCCTGCAAAGTTAATCAATTTTCAACATTTTCAATTAACTCCCAGCGTTATAATAAATTTTTTTCATACTTAAATCAATTTCCAGCATCCAAAAAAAACTATTTTTCAGCAATTGTTAATTAATTTTCAACACAAAATTGAGTTTTCAGCTCTTTTAAATTTTCAACATTTTCAATTAACTCCCAGCATTTTAATTAATTTCATACATTTTTAAATTAATTTTTTGCAAACTTAAATCAATTTCCAGCAATGGAAATTAATTTCCAACATCTTAAACTATTTTTCAGCAATTGTTAATTAATTTCCAACTATTTTTCAGCAATTGTTAATTAATTTTCAGAATTGTGAAACTGATTTTCAGCAACTGTTAATTAATTTCAGCATTAATTAAATTTCTGGCATCTTGATTAATACGCCTCGCCTAGAAATCACGCCTATAGGTCTTAATCACGTAAAAATGAATAATTATTTTCTTAAGCATGTTGGTCACTTAATTACTTTAATTAACTAAGAGGCATATTTGAAATTGTTACGTGCTAAATGCTAGTCTTGTTTGTTTTGATTGATGTAAATTTCGAGTCTAATTAGGAAGCCTAAGATTTTATTTGCGTCTGGATCCTTACCCAAAATAGGTTGTTTTGGACATTAAGTAGGGAAGGGTAGGCATTTTAGGGAATGCTAGTTTTATCGCTTTTTTTTTAGAGCTCATTTAAGATTAATAACCAAAATAGGTGGGGTGGGGTAGATAGTCGGAAATGACGGAAGTTGAACCGAGTAGAATCCGACAATGCGATATATGACATTGTCATCCGTTAATAAGCCGGACGCTGATCCGAATAGGATAAAACTAACTCTTTGTCTTAGTCTTCTAAATTGTTTTTGCTTTTCTTTATTTTTGAGTGTTTTAATTATTTGGAGTAGTTTAGGCTTACCATTTAAATAAATCTTTCGGCTATATAAATTGTGTAAATTGTGTCCTTCTCTCTTCTTGCTTATCTAATATTTTATTTTCCTTTTCATATATATTTTTTCTAATTTGTATCACTTAGGTTTATGTTAATTAGATAAATAGTTGTCTTTTATGTATTTAAACACTTAGTCAATATTAAGTTAATAAAAAATAATCGACATTTTGCTTATCACATAGAATCCCCCCACATAACTTATGAATTCGGTCGGAACCCACATTTGTGGACCTCGAAAGGTGTCTAACACCTTCCTTTCGAGGTAATTTGAACCCTTACCTGAATTTCTGGTGACGTAAGCTAATTAATAAAATAATTCGTAATTAGTTTAGAATGGTGCCTAACGCACCTTAATTCGTTAGGTGGTGACTCTTCTCTTTTAAACCATCCTAAAAAGAGTTGTCACATCGAATCCCGCTTTTCGAGAGAAAAATGGGGCGCGACACACATTTTCAAGTGACTACCTTAACCATTTTCAAGTTACTAATTCACATTTTAAATAAATACACTTAAATATTTTCAAGTCACTAATTCATATTTCAAATAACTACACTTAACCATTTTCAAGTCACTAGTTCACAATTCACGTTACTACACTTAACCATTTTCAAGTCACAAGTTCACATTTCAAGTAACTAATTCACATTTCAAATAAATACACTTAAAACATTTTCAAGTCACTAATTAATATTTCAAATAATTACACTTAACAATTTTCAAGTCACTAGTTCACAATTCAAGTCACTACACTTAATGATGTCGCCTAAAATATACCTCCAAACAAGTACAATGCGGTCGCTGAATCAAATATAGAACCCAACTAGGTTGGGGTTGATCCCACAGGGAATAGGTCGAAGTATGAGTAGACTACCAATTGGAACGTAAGTAAAACTGGGGGGTTTTGCTAGTGAATAGTAACAATGACGATTGCTGGTTGATATTGAGTTTGTAAATAATAAGAGAAATTCACTAGGATTGTGATCCCCAATGATTCCTTAACTCCACCGGTTGCTTGTGTTTAACAAGATTGCCCCACTGCGCTGCATGCAAAACCTAACAAGTTAGGTTCATCTAACTGTCTCTCGACCTTCATTAGACGAAGTTCACTCTTCTCCTCTCGGACTCCGAGTGTCGCACTACTGACCCTTGTTTTAGATTTCAGATAACCTTTCCCGCTAAGGCTCCGGTTATTAGATGAATGTTGATAGCTTCAAATCTCTGTTGTTATCTCCTTTTCCCAATCTCTACCTCTCTCTCGAGCAAGTCTAGAATACAGGCGAGTTTCTAACATTTGCAACAGTTAGAAAAGCAATCACAACGAAGGAAACAACAATACATGCATACACAGCAGTACAAAGTTGCTTTGCACTCAACCGATTTCGTTAATTCCTCATGGTTCACACAACCCTAGTTGATGGATTTAGCTGCTCATAATTGTAAGAACACAAGAATAATTCAAAGATGAAAACATAATTATTATCTCACAAGAATGAAGGAAAACCGAAATTTCAATTGTTAATCAACCTCAAATTAGGGTTTGTGAATACAAAACCAAATATATGTCTGAAACAGTATGAAATAACTCTCAAAATTGTAAATTGTCCAACTCTCTCCCTTAGGACTAATAGGGGTATTTATAGATACAAAACTAGTCATATCCAAAACAAAATAGGAGAACAGCATAGGCAACTTTCACGGTGTCGTGACTTGGTGTCGTAGAACCAAGTCACGGCCCATGACATGTGTCGTGGAAATCAGCTTTTTGTTGGGTCTCTAAAGTGGACTCACGCCAGCAAGTCACGCCACGTAGGTGGACTCACGTGGCGTGAGTCCTGTCGTGGAACTCAGGTGACATTGAACCCCTCTGGAACTTGACTCACGACATCCTCTCACGACTCGTGAGTGGTAACCACGGCTCGTGAGTGGTGTCGTGGGTCACACTCAGGTGCAGATTCTTGTTCTTTCATCTTCATACACTTCGTTCTCGGGTTTGATTCTTCCTTTTTTGATCATTTTGCCTTTAAACTCTGTTTTCCTGCAAAGTAGGACAGAAACCACATCATACCAGCAAAACACACCCAAGTTATTGCATATTTTCCTTGTTTTAAGCATCGAAAGTGTCATATAACCATGGCACATCAACACCCTCAACTTAGAACGTTTGCATGTCCTCAGGCGAACAAAATAAGAGTACACAATGCTTAACTAAGAGAACCTATGGGACCTATGGCAGTCTACTCGTTGCTTTTGACTCAAAACCTTTTCAACCCCTCCTACTTTTAAAGCAAAACCAAAGTGTGTATGTAAGCAGTGTAGGACCATGACATGAAAAGGATCAAGTGATGGCACCAAATTACGCACAAACAACTAAGCATATATGCAATTGGCATTTTGCGAACAACTAGCAGCTAATGACACAACCCATGTGCTCTCACAATCAAAGAAGTCCCATGCACTCTCAATGTACTAATGAATATCAACATAGGGACGAGGTCAAAACACTCACGCTCACAAAGAAGTTAAGGCAGTGTGCATTAGATACCATAGGCTTGCCCTTATTTTCTACTCCTTCGTTTTCGGATAGTTGGACTAGGATCACTACAGGACATTACTCGGCTTGTAATGTAGGCTTGGGGACGGGTATGGTACATATGGGAATGGTGACTCAATCCCCCTTGATACTACACTATCTTTGGCTTCAGTTTTCAACCTTTCTCATTTTTCTTCTCCCTTATTCTCCTTTCTTTTATTTTCAGATTTTGGGTGTGATTTACTTCACTTTCAAAACAAAACTTCTTTTTTTTTTTCAATTTCTCTTCTTTTCACTCTATATTAATTTTTTTTTTCTTCACATCCAAACCTGTTTTCCCTTTTTCTTTTATTACTTCTTCTTCATACCCAACTCAATCTACGCAGCCCTATACTAGCCACCCTCAACTTAGGCGATTTGCCCGTGTTGAGGTACACAGTGTCCAAGGAGGGACCAGGGCCAAGACAGGTTCATTGTGATTAAAATGGGAAGGTGAATAGGCTAATGAAAGAAATAGGACAATTATGGCTCAAAGTCGGGATCAAGGGATACTTCTTCCTTTGGTTCGGTATTTAGGCTAAAAGTGGACTTTATTCAAAAATGGCCTATGATCCTTTCCTAATCCCTATCCTTTAGCTTAGGCAAGACTAACCGGGCAAGTTCTGGATTGTACACACACAGCTAACTAAGTAGTGACCTCACACACACATAGTACAGGGTTGAATTACCAACTACTACCTATCCGTTCATGCAATGCCAGCTACGGTTATCTGCCTATAATCCTAGTGCCATAACAAGATCCAACAACTGTCACACAAGCAGGCTATTCACACAATAAAAACCAAAATTTCAGGAGGGGTATCCTTAACATTCAAAACACATACAAATCTTTCAAAACTGGACTGCACTATAGTTCCCTCATTTTTCTCCTAATTTAGCAAGAAACACATAAACATCATCCTAAACATGCCGGTTCTACTATGATAGCACACTCGGGGGAAAAGAAACACGGCAACAAAAACTCCCAAGTGATGGTACACCCCCACCCCCAACTAAACATGGTGCAATGCCCTCAATGCACCGACATTAATCAAATACAAGGGAGTGAAGACATACATGTGAAGCCTAAGCGTCGGAAGTGGGCCCGCCAGCAGCGGGATCATCAGACTGTGCAGTATTCGCATTCGGTGGAGGGATAGCCTGACTGGCAGATGCACCAAGCGCCCTCTGCTCTGGCTCAATCTGGCTCGCATGGTACTCTACCCGGGAGACTTTAACAGCCCTTCTCAGATCATTCTCGAACTCCTCATCACTAGCAACCCCATCCGCCGGACTGCGGGGTCTCTTGCCCCTATCCATCGGAGGCTCCTCATCAGCGAATAAATCAATCTCAAATGCTGGTCGTACAGCGGTCGGGACAGGCATAAGTGGTATAATGGGAGTGCTACTCGATGCCAGTGCCCGAACCTCCTTCCTCAACGCAGCTACCTCCTGGGTCAAGCCGGCCATATCAGGGCACGGTGCAGCACTCAAGCGGGAGGCCATACGTGCCTCGAAACTATCAATACGCCCATGCAGTCCCCACATAAACTGGTCCATAGCTGCATTCATCCGAGCCTCCACCCTAGTCTCCGCAGCCTCTACTGTAGATCGAACCTAAGGCTTAAGCTGGGATACCAACTTAGCCATCTGAGTCTCAGTGTGAGCCTGACGCTCAAACATCTCCGTCTGCCTGTCAACCAGCTGCTGCAAAAAGTCTCGTGATAATAAAACCATCCCAGCAGGAGTCGGTGGGGCGCTAGTAATAGGTACCCCATCATCAATAGTGCCAGTGCCCTCAGTCTGCATAGGTACCCTAACTGGTGCAGGAACAGGCAAAAGTGTACTACTCGTCTCATCCAGCGTAGCACCCGACGACTCAGACGGCTGTGACCCGCGTGGAAGAATGGGGTGCAAATCCCTCTGCTGCATCATAGCAATATCTGCTAAATGGGTCACTTCTATAGAATGATCGATGGTCGGTATCCTGGCCACCCCTGCCCTATCACACAGTCCCTGGATCAGGCATGTGAAGGGTATACTCGTGTGATATCTGAAAGCCCACTCGTGGATCTCCCGGACGATGTACATTGCGAAATGAATCTCATAACCAGCCAAGATGTTGGCTACTACTACAACCCTATCCAATGTGAGTGAGTTATCAGCGTTGGTTAGACCCAACCTATGCCGAACCACTGACCACCAGAATCGACCAGCAAAATAAAGCGTGGACTTTTTGATGTCCAGTTTCCTAGTCACCCAACTAGCCGCTACACCCTCCTCGGCTATGTAACCTGCAATCCATTTAATCAACTCCAATTTCTGCTCCGCATCTCTCATTCGAACTCTATCTCTGACCGTGTCCATCCTGTGATCAAATTCAGCCGTCGAAGCTGGAAGTGGACGGTCATCCCCAAATAGAAAGCGGTGAATGGTCTCTTTCGAAATGTCTACTCGGGTACCGCGCACCATGACATGAGTCAGCACTAGCTGCAAAAGATATCGCAGCCCAACTGGGGTACTCAAGCCAACCGACGTAGCATAGGAGGCATAAAAATCTCGGACCAACTCCTAGCTATAACGACCAGAGGCCTGCGCCATCCAACCCAAGCCATATTGCTAAAAACAGGCCAAATATCCAGCAATGTCCTCAACTCCTCCACCCTATATCGGGGCTCCCCCATAATGCTCCTCCGACACATACCACGCTCTGTCAGCTCAGCATCTCGATCATAAATAGCATGCATGCTCTGCACATACCACTGCTGCACCTCCCTATTCTGTGCAGGAGCTGGAGCACTCTCGGCACCAGAGCCTGAAACAGAAACCGTAGCCTCTGCCGCAGAAGTACCCTGACCCGTAGCATCATCAGCAGAGCTGGACGCAGAACCATCCTCCCCCTCTTCAGACTGGGGGGCGAACTCAGATGACTCAGCCGGAACAACTGGCTCAACAGGTGGTGGGGTCGGCTGACGCGCCGCCCGGGAAGCCGCTCGAGTTCGTGTCTGTAATCTCGTAGCCCGAGGAACTAAAGCAGCATAGTCATGGCTACTATCATATTCCTCCACAGAACCACTTGGCTCAGACTCAGTTGGTTCATCCCGCAGACGGGTCGGTAAATCCAGATTTTTAGTCCAAATTTGGGATGAGGCATCAAGGTGGTCGCTCTTGGAGTTGGATTTTGGAGGCATGGTAACGGATTTTTGATCAATTTATAGGTATTTAGGTCAAATTTGGGTCGGGTTTGGTATGTTGGATTTGGATTTTCGGACTTATTTGGTAATGGGGTTTGGATTTTTGGATGGATTTGGTAATGAGGGTCGAATTCTTGAGATTTTGGGAGTCTAGGGTTCTTATTTTAGAATTTGGGGTGATGAAGATCCGAATTTAGAAGAGAAGGATGAGTTGGTTTTGATTTTAGGGTTTGGTTAGAAGAGATTTGAAAGTGGGGAAAGAATGGCCATGGTTCGGGTATATATCGGGTAAGGAAGACAAGATTCGGGTTTTATTTGAGAAAATTCGGATTGGGTCGGGTCGAATTTGGGTCGCTGAAGTTTTTACTTTTCACGGAACCACCCACGTGACGTGGGTTGGACTCACGTCACGTGGGACCTGGCGTAGATGGGATCCTGGGTTTTGAAAACTTCACCTGATTTCCACGAGACTACCCACGAGATGTGGGTTTGACTTACATCTCGTGTATCTTGTCGTAAGTGGGATCCTGAATGCTGAAAACTTCACCTGATTTCCACGAGACAACCCATGAGTCGTGGGTTTTACTTACGGCTCGTAGGTACTTTGTCGTAGGTCAGTTTCATAAATCTGCAGTTTACTTCTGATTGTCACGACACCACTCACGAGTCGTGACTAGTGACGTGAGTTGTCCTTATTGTACTGAACCAATGCAGGTAAATTTTTTTTTGTGACATTCAGCTAACTGTTCCTCAATAATCCGATCTTCACATAACAAATCTTGGGTTGCCTCCCAATCAGCGCTTGATTTAATGTCGCGGCACGACATGGATAACTTGGATACTCAGACTTCCCCAACTAGCCCATGGGTTGCCTCCCATGAAGTGCCTGATTTAACGTCGCGGCACGACATGGCTAGCTTGACTACTTAGACTTCATCAAGCTCAAGATCTTCAACTGTTTGTATATCTTCCGCAACGCCCACATAATGCTTAACCCGTGGGCCATTTACTTTGAATATAACATCATCTGCCCCTTTCAGCTCAATAGCACCATGTGAGAATGACCTAACTACCCTGAATGGCCCGAACCATTTGGACTTTAGTTTTCCAGCAAACACGCGAAGCTTGGAATTATACAGTAACACCAAATCTCCCAGATGAAACTCTCGGTTCTCAATTCGATGATCATGATACAATTTCATCTTTTCTTTATATAATGCTGAACTTTCATATGCCCGGAGATGAAATTCATCCATCTCATTCATCTGCTCCAGTCTCAGTTGAGCCGCTTCATTCCAATCTAAATTCAACCACTTCAATGCCCACAAAGCTTTATGTTCCAGTTCGACGGGCAAATGGCAAGCTTTTCTAAAAACCAACTGATATGGCAATGCACCAATTAGTGTTTTGAAAGCTGTTCGATATGCCCATAACGCATCATCCAATCTACGATCCCAATCAGTCCTATTAGCATTAACTGTTTTCGCCAAGATAGACTTGATTTCACGATTTGATACCTCAACCTGCCCACTTTTCTGCGGATGGTAAGGTGTGGCCACCTTATGCTTTACACCGTATTTTTCAAGAAGGGCTTTAAACAGTCGGTTGCAAAAGTAGGATCCTCCATCACTAATAATAACTCGAGGTGTCCCAAATCGTGAGAAAATATTCTTTTTCAAGAAAGCTGTGACACTTCTCCCTTCGTTATTAGGAAGCGCAATTGCCTCCACCCACTTAGAAACATAGTCAACAGCCACCAAGATGTACTTCATTCCATGTGAGCTCACAAAAGGACCCATAAAATCAACTCCCCACGCATCGAACAATTCAAGTTCAAGTATAGTTGTCATGGGAAGTTCATGTCTGCGTGAAATATTACCTTGCCTTTAACACCGGTCACAAGCACGGGCATAGTCATAAGCATCTTTGTAAATGGTGGGCCAATAGTACCCACACTGCAAGATTTTATGGGCAGTCCTCGCACCTCCATGATGACCCCCAACTGGAGATGAGTGACATGCCTCCAAAATACTCATCATTTTGACCTCTGGGACACATCTTCGAGTTATACCATCAGCACACACTCTGAACAAATATGGCTCATCCCAGAAGAATTTTCTTACCTCATGCATGAACTTTCTTCTCTGCTGATATGTCATATCTTCCGAGACTAGATCACTTGCCAAAAAGTTGGCAAAATCAGCAAACCAAGGGATTAAATCTTGGGATGCTGCCAACACTTGCTCATCTGAAAAAGTATCATCAACCTCAAGATCATCCTTCAATTTAAGCATGGCCTCCTCCTCAAGGCGTGAAAGATGGTCAGCCACTTGATTTTCGGTCCCCTTACAATCCTTGACTTCAAAGTCAAATTCATACAACAGAAGTACCCATCAAATCAGTCTTGGCTTAGCATCCTTTTTCGATATGAGGTACCGAAAAGCTGCATGATCTGTATGCACAATCACCTTCGTACAAATCAAGTAAGATCTGAATTTCTCAAAAGCGAATACTACAGCCAACAATTCCTGCTCAGTCACAGTGTAGTTCTTTTGAGCTGGGTTTAGTACTTTGCTAGCGTAGTAAATCGGATGTAATATCTTCTCACGCCTTTGGCCAAGGACTGCACCCAAAGCCACTCCACTCGCATCGCACATAACTTCAAAAGGCTTAGCCCAATCCGGTGACACAATAATAAGGGTTGAAACCAACTTCTCCTTAATACACCCGAACGCTTTAAGACATGCTTCGTCAAACACAAATTTCACCTCTTTCTCTAAAAGTTTGCACAAGGGATGTGCAATCTTGGAGAAATCCTTGATGAATCGCCTATAAAAACCAGCATGACCTAGAAAACTTCGAATACCTTTTACAGAGATAGGTGGGGGGGCAGCTTCTCAATTACTTCGATTTTTGGCTTATCCACCTCAATGCCGTTTTTCAAAATCTGATGCCCCAATACGATACCTTCATTTACCATAAAGTGACATTTTTCCCAATTTAGCACTAGGTTGCACTCCTCGCATCTTTGTAGCACATTGGCAAGGTGTGCCAAACAAACCTAAAACGAGTCATCCACAATAGAAAAATCATCCATAAAAACCTCGATAGTGTCTTCCACCATGTCAGAGAAAATAGACATCATACAGCGTTGGAAGGCGGCCGGTGCATTACACAAACCGAAAGGCATCCTCTTGAATATGAACATCCCATATGGACAAGTGAAAGTGGTCTTCTCTTGGTCTTCGGGGGCAATAGAAATTTGATTATACCCCGAATAACCATCAAGAAAACAATACCATCCTCTACCTGCAAGACGGTCTAACATCTGGTCCATGAAGGGCATAGGAAAATGATCCTTTTCAGTCCACGAATTCAGCTTTCTATATTCCATGCAAACTCTCCATCCAGTCACCGGCCACATTGGTATCAACTCATTCTTGTCATTTGGAACCACAGTGATTCTTCCCTTTTTTGGCACACACTGAACCGGGCTCACCCACTTGCTATCCGCAATAGGGTAAACCACTCCTGCATCCAACCACTTGATGGTCTCTTTCTTTATAGCCTCCTGCATAGGGTATGCACTCAGGAACAAGCTGTATCTTATGAGTGCAAATGCCGGGTGGAATACCTATGATATCCGCAATGGACCAACCAATGGCCCTTTTGAATCTCCTCAAAACTGAAACCAAAGCCTCTACTTGCCAATCCACCAATTTAGCAGAAATAATCATTGGCAAGGTATTGTTTTCTCCCAAGAATGTGTAGCGAAGGTGGGACGGAAGAGCCTTAAGCTCTAACACTGGAGGCTCCTCAATAGATGGGCGAGCTGGTGGAGTTACCCTATTTCAAATCAAGATCCAGTTTCTTGGGCGCATAAGTGTACGCTCCTTTACCAGCTAGTGCACCTACCATCTCATCATAGTCTTTTATACCATCGTCTTCAAAGTTCATGATCACGGCAACCAGAGGTTCTACTCCCAACCTTTCTTCAATGGACACAGCAATCTCAATATCATCAACCGTATCTATCACTGAAATTACTCTCTTATCTCTTGGCTGCTTTATTGACCGATAGACATTAAAGGTACCCTGTTCATCATTCAATCTAAATTTCAGCTGCCCAGTTTCCATATCAACTAATGCACGACCCGTGGCAAGGAATGGTTTTCCCAATATGATGGGAACCTCAAAGTCAACTTCACAATCGAGGATCACAAAATCAGCCAAAAATATGAAAGAAGCAACCTTCACCAAAACGTCGTACAGAATGCCAATCGGCTTTTTCACAGTTCTATCGGCCATAAGAAGTCTCATGGAGGTTGGTTTTGGTGCACCCAACCCCAATTGCTTGAACACGGCTAATGGCATTAGGTTGATGCTAGCACCCAAATCACACAGTGCTTAGGCAAAGCCGTAGGACCCAATAGTGCAAGGAGTTGTGAAAGCTCCTGGATCCTCCTTCTTTTCAACTAAGGACCATGAAGCAACTGCACTACAATGATGAATGTTATCTTTTGGCTCAAAACTGACCGTTCTATTCTTTGTCACCAAGTCTTTCATGAACTTTGCATAACCTGGCATATGCTCTAATGCCTCTACAAGAGGGATGTTAACTGACAGCTCCTTCAACATGGTGATGAACTTCTGATACTTTTCTTCCTCAACCTTTTTCTTCAACCTTTGAGGATAGGGAGGAGGAGGTCGCGGGATAGTTTTGAGCACTTTTGGTACCTCTTTTTCCTTCCTCTTCTCAGATTTTGCATTATCACTATCGTCCTGATTTGGAACCATACCACCCTTTGCATTATACGACTCTAACTCAGCTTCTATATCAACAATCACTGGATCATTAGGCACACTACTGTCGGCAGGCATAGGTGGATCTGTCGTGCACTTCCCACTTCTAGTAGTAATGGCGAGGCAATGACTATTATTTTTAGGATTCTGGACGGTGTTACTTGGAAGGGTGATTGGCTGACGTTGATTCAGTGCCAAAGAAATCTGCCCAAACTGTTGCTCCAACTATTTAATGGCAGTTGAATGGGACTCCACTTTCTAACTTATGCCTAAAATTTCAGTCCTAGTTTCTTTCAAGCAATTCTCCTGACTTTCTGCTCCTTTAACCAATTTATTGAGAAGCGCTTCCATCCTCGAATTTCCCGAATCCTCATCACGTCTTCCAGGTGGTACATAAATGTCATTATTTTCTCTATGATCCTCTTTCTACCTCCAATCACCATCACGGTCCCATTCTCGATCTCTGCATCTCGATTTGTTGTAGCTGTCACCATAATAGTTCCGACCTCGATTCCCTTGCCTTGAGTCCCAAGAGTCTTGATTAGACCCTTGGCCCTTGGCTCGAAACCCACCACTTCGCGATCTAGATACTTTGCCTCTTCATCAGACACATTGTCATTGTGTCTAGCCAATTTACTTTGTGCACCTACAACATGCACTTTCTCCGCATCTCTGGCCGTCATCTGTTTGGCCAGAAGGCTAATTTCTGTCCTCAACTGCGCAACCTCTTGCGCCATGGATTCATCCAAAGCCCTTTGAGCTGCTGAAGCTCAAATGGCATATGTTCCAGCCGGTGTATCTGCCTCCCGAGTATGCCATCCTCGGTTGGTCTTAGTGACACGATACAATATCTCAGAAGCTTGGTTCCATCCCAGACTCATGAATGCTCCACCAGTGATAGTATCTGCTACCCCCTTTGTGTTGACATTCAAAGCTCTGTAGAAGATTTCAAGTAAATTCCGGCCACTCATCCTGTGATTTGGCACGTTCTGCAGCTTCTTTTTAAATCTCAGCCAAGTTTTATAGAATGCTTCCGAATGAAGCTGTCTGAAATTGTAGATCTCATCTTTCAACTGCAGTATCTTGGACCGTGGGAAAAATCTTTCCAAAAATTGATTTCTCAATTCCTGCCAAGTAGTGATGGAATCTCGTGGTAGCTCAGCCAACCATAAAGTGGCTTCTCCTGTAAGAGAGAATGGGAACAACCTCAATCGAATCGCCTCTTGGTCAACTCCAGGCAGATTGTACGATGTGCAGACCCCCATAAATTCATAACATGTATGTTTGGATCATCTGTAGGAAGACCCGCAAACACACATTTCAAGTTCAGTAGATGGATCATGGCACTAGTAATGTCAAACTTAGTGCCTGGAGGTAACTCTGGTGGAATAATAGCACCATTCTCGATTGGCTCAAAATAGGCCACATATTTATCTTTAGGATCATCATAAACAGGCACATGTTGTCTCGGTTGTTCTCTTAATCGTCTTTGTTGCTCTTCAGCATCAGCCAGACGCTGTGCTGCTTCTTGCATAACTCGATTATCTCTTTCTGCTTGTCTAAGAGCGGCTTATCTAATATGCTTTTCTCGTGTTAATCGAGCAGTAGTTTGTTCCATTGTTTCCTGACCAGCCGGATGCAGTGGCTGGTTGTGAATGTCTCCCACAGCTATGGGATTCTGGACTCCCTCAGTATTCGCCATTCTCCGATTAGCTCTCAAAGTCCTTTCGATTTCAAGATCAAGTGGAATCAGGGGATTGCTTAGACTCCTAGTATTTGGCATACACCGGCGTATGCCCTCAACAGTATGTAAAAACACACCCACTCAACTCCAACCAGTAATGTTCAACTTCGTAATCGTATTCCCCGGCAACGGCGCCAAAATTTGATGTCGCCCAAAATATACCTCCGAAAAAGTACAATGCGATCGCTGAATCAAATATAAAATCCAACTAGGTTGGGGTCGATCCCACAGGGAATAGGTCGAAGTATGAGTAGACTACCAAGTGGAATAATTGGAACGTAAGTAAAACTGGGGGGTTTTGCTAGTGAATAGTAATAATGACGATTGCTGGTTGATATTGAGTTTGTAAACAATAAGAGAAATTCACTAGGACTGTGATCCCCAATGATTCCTTAACTCCACCGGTTGCTTGTGTTTAACAAGATTGCCCCGCTGCGCTGCATGCAAAACCTAACAAGTTAGGTTCATCTAACTGTCTCTCGACCTTCATTAGACGAATTTCACTCTTCTCCTCTCGGACTCCGAGTGTCGCACTACTGACCCTTGTTCTGGATTTCAGATAACCTTTCCCTCTAAGGCTCCGATTATTAGATGAAGGTTGATAGCTTCAAATCTCTGTTGTTATCTCCTTTTTCCAATCTCTACCTCTCTCTCGAGCAAGTCTAGAATACAGGCGAGTTTCTAACATTTGCAATCGTTAGAAAAGCAATCACAACGAAGGAAACAATAATACATGCATACACAGCAGTACAAAGTTGCTTTGCACTCAACCGGTTTCGTTAATTCCTCATGGTTCACACAACCCTTGTTAATGGGTTTAGCTGCTCATAATTGTAAGAACACAAGAATAATTCAAAGATGAAACATAATTATGATCTCACAAGAATGAAGGAAAACCGAAATTTCAATTGTTAATCAACCTCAAATTAGGGCTTGTGAATACAAAACCAAATATATGTCTGAAACAATATGAAATAACTCTCAAAATTGTAAATTGTCCAACTCTCTCCCTTAGGACTAATAGGGGTATTTATAGATACAAAACTAGTCATATCCAAAACAAAATAGGAGAACAACATCGACAACTTTCACGGTGTCGTGACTTGGTGTCGTAGAACCAAGTCACGGCCCATGACATGTGTCGTGGAAATCAGCTTTTTCTTGGGTCTCTGAAGTGGACTCACGCCAGCAAGTCACGCCACGTAGGTGGACTCACGTGGTGTGAGTCCTGTCGTGGAACTCAGGTGACATTGAACCCCTCTGGAACTTGACTCACGACATCCTCTCACGACTCGTGAGTGGTAACCACGGCTCGTGAGTGGTGTCGTGGGTCACACTCAGGTGTAGATTCTTGTTCTTTCATCTTCAGACACTTAGTTCTCGGGCTTGATTCTTCCTTTTTTGATCATTTTGCCTTTAAACCCTGTTTTCCTGCAAAGTAGGACAAAAACCACATCATACCAGCAAAACACACCCAAGTTATTGCATATTTTCCTTGTTTTAAGCATTGAAAGTGCCATATAACCATGGCACATCACTTAACCATTTTCAAGTCACAAGTTCACATTTCAAGTAACTAACCTTAACCATTTTCAAGACACTAATTCACATTTCAAGTCACTACCTTAACCATTTTCAAGTCACAAGTTTACATTTTCAAGTCACTAATTTACATTTCAAGTCACTACACTTAACCATTTTCAAGTCACTAATTCACATTTCAAGTCACTACCTTAACTATTTTCAAGTCACTAATTCACATTTCAAATAAATACACTTAAAACATTTTCAAGTCACCAATTCATATTTCAAATAACTGCACTTAACCATTTTCAAGTCACTAATTCACATTCCAACTAAATACACTTAACCATTTTCAAGTCACTAATTTACATTTCAAGTCACTACCTTAACCATTTTCAAGTCATAAGTTTATATTTTCAAGTCACTAATTCACATTTCAACTGAATACACTTAACCATTTTCAAGTCACTAATTCACATGTCAAGTCACTACCTTAACTATTTTCAAGTCACTAATTCACATTTCAAATAAATAAACTTAAAACATTTTCAAGTCACTAATTCATATTTCAAATAACTACACTTAACCATTTTTAAGTCACTAGTTCACAATTCAAGTCACTACACCTAACCATTTTGAAGTCACAAGTTTACATTTTCAAGTCACTACCTTAACCATTTTCAAGTCATAAGTTTACATTTTCAAGTCACTGATTCACATTTCAACTAAATACACTTGACCATTTTCAAGTCACTAATTCACATTTCAAGTCACTACACTTAACCATTTTCAAGTCACAAGTTTACATTTTCAAGTCACTAATTCACATTTCAACTAAATACACTTAACCATTTTCAAGTCACAAGTTTACATTTTCAAGTCACTACCTTAACCATTTTTAAGTCACAATTTTATGTTTTCAAGTCACTAATTCACATTTCAAGTCACTACCTTAACCATTTTCAAGTCACTACTTCACATTTCAACTAAATACACTTAACCATTTTCAAGTCACTAATTCACATTTCAAGTCACTACCTTAACCATTTTCAAGTCACAAGTTTACATTTTCAAGTCACTACTTCACATTTCAACTAAATACACTTAACCATTTTCAAGTCGCTAATTCACATTTCAAGTCACTACCTTAACCATTTTCAAGTCACAAGTTTACATTTTCAAGTCACTAATTCACATTTCAAGTCTCTGCCTTAACCATTTTCAAGTCACAAGTGTACATTTCCAAGTCACTACTTCACATTTCAAGTAAATACACTTAACCATTTTCAAGTCACTAATTCACATTTCAAGTCACTACCTTAACCATTTTCAAGTCACTAATTCATATTTCAAATAAATACACTTAAACATTTTCAAGTCACTAATTCATATTTCAAATAACTACACTTAACCATTTTGAAGTCACTAGTTCACATTTCAAGCGACTACACTTAACCATTTTTATGTCACTAGTACATATTTTCACTTCTAATATAAATCAAAAAATTCTACAAATTTAATAAAGCAAATAAGTGGAGGTATCGTATGTCCCTCTCACACCATATAATCAACACAAAACCTATGGCTTTCAAAGCCTTCTACAACAAATAATCCCACCATAACATTACATTTAAAGACTCCAATATAAGAAAATAGAGAGAAATCAACTTACCTTCAAGTAAAGTAATGTTCCAAAATTGCTTTCACAAAAATTGCTCCTTCCTTATAATATGCCTCTTTGCAAATATCTAATTCAAATCTGAAGAAAAAATGTCATTTATGAAAAGAGAAACCACCGATTAAGAATTTTTTGACTCTCAATAACATACTTGGAAATTTTTTAATATTTTTCACTCGTTGATTCTTCCTCCTCCTCTCACTCTCCACCATCTATGGACCCACCCGCCTTTGTCCCCAAAATTCGAAATAGAATTTACACAAAAAAATGCAAAAGATACAGATCGGAGGTCTTCACCTTCCGTGGTAAAAAACATAGACGAAAGAGGAGATGATGTTGCTGCTATCGATGTTGCTGCGAGCTGCTGCTATCGGCGTGGTCGGAGTCGGAGGCGGAGACGAACTGTTGCTGCTACGTCGATTGCTGCGTCGGACTGTGGTAAGGAAGACAAACGTCGGAGTGTGGGAGTTGGTCGGAGACGAACAATGGAGTGTGGGAGTATTGTTGGTCGATCGATGTTGTTGTTGTGGGTAATTAGGAAACGGATTATAAGGGTAGTTGGGCTGGGTCGGGTGTGGGAAAAAATTGAGAAAACCGACCACAAGTGGTCGATTTTTTTATTTTAAAAAATATTTATTCAAAAACCGACCACCTTTTTGTTAGGAAAAATTTAAAAATATAGAATAAATCGTATTATATTTATAATAAAAAAAATAATTTAATACGATGTATATAAATCAAATAATTAGTTAATTCATCGTCACACACAAGTAGTATATTTCCTCAATTGTATAATAATATCAATGTATTTCGTATATTAGGATGAATTTTTGGTTAGTTAGCTTTTGAATATGTATTAGATACCTCGTAATACAACGTATTTTATATGTAATCTGATGAATTATCGATTAATTAGCTTACTTCATTATAGCTTCAAAAGTATATTATTACATCGATCGTATGATATCAATGTGTTATTCAAAATACTTGGATAGATTCGGTTAGCTTGCTTTTGACTACTACGTATATATATCACTACACGAGATATACGTATATATACATATCGAGTGACTAGATCAGGTTCAACATACGTATTGTATCCATTACATAAACGAGTAGATATACTCTGATGAATTATCGATTAATTAGCTTACATTATTATAACTTCAATAGTATATATATTAGTACGTGGATCGTATGATATCAACGTGTTATTCAAAATACTTGGATAGATTCACTTAGCTTGATTTTGACTACTACGTACATCACTACATGAGATATACGTATAAATACACACGTACACTCTATCGACTATCAGGTTCAAAATACGTACTGTATACATTACATACACGAGTATATTACCCCGTAATACAATAAATTTCATATATACTCTGATGAATTATCGATTAATTTAGCTTACGTTATTATAACTTCAACAATATATATATTATAACGTCGATCTTATGATATCAATGCGTTATTCAAAATACTTGGATAGATTTACTTAGCTTGCTTTTGACTACTACGTACATCATTACACGAGATATACATATATACACACACACTCTATCGACTATCAGGTTCTAAATACATACTATATATACATCACATACACGAGTATATTACCCCATAATACAACATATTTAATCTATACTCTGATAAATTATCGGTTAATTTAGCTTACATATTATAAGTTCAACATTATATTATTACCTCGATCGTATAATATCAACGTATTCAATATACTTAGAAAGATTCAGTTAGCTTTTGACTATAGTACATACATCACTACACGAAATATACATATAGATCACATGCACGAGTATTTTACCCCATAATACAACGTATTCCTTATACTCTAATGAATTATCGATTATTTACCTTACATTATTATACCTCCAACAATATATAATAATTTCCTCAATCGTATGATATCAACGTATTCAATATACTTGTATACATTCAATTAGCTTTTGACTACTATGTAAATAACTACACGCGATAAACGCGTATACATATATATATATATATACTCGATGGACAATATATTTATTTTATTAAAACGTAAGTAAAAAATAAAGATTATTTTTTATGTTATTTATTAATTTTATTTAATATATTTAATATTTCTTAATTTATTTTAAA
Organism: Capsicum rhomboideum; assembly: GCA_031232105.1. Taxonomy (NCBI): domain Eukaryota; kingdom Viridiplantae; phylum Streptophyta; class Magnoliopsida; order Solanales; family Solanaceae; genus Capsicum; species Capsicum rhomboideum. The sequence continues at coordinate 29,449,628 of CP124713.1, read as the reverse complement.
TATTTTTTACAAAAACCAACCACAAGTGGTAGGTTTTTCTTAATTCATTTTACAAAAACCGACCACTTGTGGTAGGTTTTTTAACATTAATTGATTTTTATTATTATTAAAAAATAAACCGACCACACGTGGTAGGTAAAATTTTAAAAAATATATTTAATATATTTTAAAAATTTATGTTTTTTATTTATTTTATTTATATTAATTTTTTGGGAAACCAATATAAAATATTTTTTATTTTTTTTAATTTAAAACCGACCACAAATGGTCGGTTTTTGTAAAATATTTTACATTTTTTTAATCGGTTTTTTATAAAATATTTTTTATTTATTTTTTAATCTAAAATCGACCATAAGGGGTAAGTTTTTGTAAAATAACTTTCACAAAAATTTAATATATTTTGTATAAAAAAATAAAAAGAATTTTTAAATAATTATTTTATTTATTTGTTATTACCGACCACAAGTGGTAGGTTTTTGATTTAAAAAAATTTAAAAAATAAATTTAATGAAAAATAATTTTTTTGTTTTTTTAGTAGTGAGTTTGTGCAAGACCTTAAAGAGCATGATTAGTTTGCCAACATGTACATATGGACAGCAACAATATATAGCATACTCGGTGTAATTCCACAAGTGGAATCTGGGGAGGGTAGAGTTGTACGCGGACTTTACCCTTACCTCGTGTAGATAGAGAAGTTGTTTCCAAAAGACCCTCGACTCAAGCATATAGGCCTAGAATCAGTTTCATAAAATGGGTAAAAGACCAATAACAATAAACAGAACTGCAGTATTGTATCACATTTTCGAGTTTAAGGCTATTGAGAAAATAATTCAAACCGTTGCTTATTATAACCATTGTAAAAAAACAAGTTTCAACAAGGCACTTACTGGAACTTGATTGTAGTCTTTTGCAACTAATCAATGCAATGATACATAATCTTTTTTTTTTTTTTTGCCAAATATGCCAAGCTACAAAGTATTGAAGAACACATTAGACTTTAAAATCCTAGGTTCATATATAAAGCAGTTAAAAACAGTCATGTGAAATTCTATGTCTTAATTAAATCATATTTACAGACATATTGACAGGAAGTAATAATAGTTTGTGAGAACTAATCATCAAGAAATTTTAGTTTGTAATCTGTACTTGTAGTTCATGTGAAATTCTATGGTATGTGTTTATCTCTTATAGTTGGCTAAGGCTACAATCCTTTTGATAATTAGCTAATTTAGTTTTGGTTTTCATTAACTAATCCATTCATTCAACAATGAAAAAGATATGCACAGAAATTCCAACATTTTGAATATGTATCCAACGAGGGAACGAAACCAGTTTATTCCCACATCAGGCAAATAGAGAAAAGGGAGACAAAAGAAGGAAGTATAATAATGGGCCAAGTAGGAATGGGCAACATACTTACCTGGATGGGGTCAATGGGTGATTATGAAGGCCCATGGCCTAGGCTGGTGACTTCCATTGCACTTTGGAAGGGTGCCCGTCTAAGGTCGGCCCAAGTGGTTGAGCCTATGTCATAATTTGTGGTAGAGGGGCCCTGCGTTCGCGCGGCCCCTACCAATTCCAGTTCATTATTTTTGCCCTAGCGCTACTGGCCCAAAACACCCTTAGCGACTAGCAGAGATGACACTATAGTTTTAGCTTCTGTAATCATAGTGTATATGGCCATAAACACTACTTAAAGCCAAAAAGTCAATAATACATTTCAATTCGAACATAATGCATGAATCCTCTCTGGTTGTGTAAGTTGGACTGTTCTTCCTCATAGCCTTTAAATGCAGCTTTGCAGACTAGACTTCTCTTGGTTATTTCTTTCAAATGTTGATCACATTTGTTGGATTTGTTAATTTTATCGAGTTAATTTCTCAGATGATCACTCAATTAATAGTTATTTTCTCAGAAAGTCACTTTCGGTGAAGAAAATTGAGATAATAATTGTTAGTTGACTAATCATATGAGAAATTAACCCTAATTATATCCCACTTTAGTAATTGGACCTTGGCATTGGGGTTCTGACTGGCTACAATTGCATTCTACCGGCAAGTCCTCAGGCTGGTTTCATACTTGTAATGCCAAATATATCTCAATTTTAAATTAGATAAACTTCTTTCCATTAAGGCAACTGTTCATATTATTTTATAAGCATTTGAAAAGAGTCAAATCTTTTTATTTGATTAGTATCGACTAGAAAATTACAATTTAGTTGTATAATCTTTCTTCGCACTTTTAATTAGAGAAATAAGTAAAGTATCAAATCAAAGTGACTATTATGTTTTAAAAATTCAAATGTTAATACAATATTTTTTCAAATTTTCGTCATCTAGTTATCTCAATTTTTAGCAATGAAAAGAAAATCAAAAAATACTTTTATAAGCTTCAAGTTGTACAAATCCATTACATGTTTACTACAAAATTCAGGTTCTCAAATGTGATTTCCTTAACAAAAGTCATAGAATTAACCAATCCTTTAGCAACATTCATGTTTTTTCTTATTGGGTTAAAAAGGCTTTATTTGTTATAATCTATTATGCATCATCACAAACATAAGTGGCTTCATATTGGCTAGCACAAGATAGAGTTTGCCTATTCGTTAGGTTACACTCCATATAAGATAAAGACTATGATATCGTCTGGTAGAGTGTATAAAATAGTACTGAATAGGCTGTATTAGTGATGTTGGATTAGTAATGTAGGGATTAGTAGTGCTGGAATTATTAGTGTTGGGCTTATTTCTTATCCAGTGTTTGGTATGATGTATTAAAAATAGTATGTATTGCTATATTTTTAAAAAGGTATTGTTTGTTTACAAAAATACCCTCCACATTCTATATTTTTTTTATTTTCTTTGCAAAGCTTTTTTATTCATTCTTAAAGATGAAAACAAATATATATATATATATATATATATATATATATATATATATATATATATTCTCACTTAAATTATTTGGGGGTAAATTGTCATCTTGATAAATTAAAAAGATATGATCCACCAATTTTTTTTGATCTTTGTAAAGCTTGATCAAATTTTTATTTTATTTTATTTTCTTGCAACAAATCGTCAAGGTTCTTATTCAAGATTCGCAACTTCAAAGGCAACAACAACGATATGACAGACCAGAAAACAATCAAAAAATTTCAGCAACTATTGCCTATGCTAATTGTAGCAAATCACTGTGAGAATAAATAAACATTTGCAAAGTCATAATGTGCAGCTTGGAAAAATCGAAGGATATACAAAAGTAAAAGAATTTGAGGGGTATTTTTGTCTTTACATATATTAATCCCATGGTATTAAATCTTATGTATTACTAATACCTCCAAATGAGAGGTATTAGTTATACACCCTATAATACCACATAGGGTGTATAACTAATACATGTATTAGTTATACATTGTCCTAAAAATGCTACCAAACAAAGTATTAAATAATACCACATTTAATACATGTATTATTTATTTAATACACTCTACCAAACGACCCCTATATGTCTTGCAAAAGTAGTTCCTTCCTTGTCTGCTTCTAGCATCTTCCAAACAAACACGGTGAACTGTCCATTCCACCAAAAAGCAACATTCTTCCATAGCTAGGCCTTGTTTTGCTAGCAAGTCATCTATCATGTTTTGTTCTCTGTACTCATGCAGCTTGACTGGGGGGCTAGCTTCCTATGGAGCAGCTCCCTGCATTCTCAAGTAAAATATTTATAAGTATTAGCTTCTTGTTCATTTTGTAGAACATTAATTACCTCAAGAGAATCTGTAGCAATTTCCATATGTCTGACCTGCAGTTTTCCAGCTAAACAAAGTCCGTATGACCGGGATAACAATTTAGTACTTTTGGCAGAATTAATGTTTATCTTTGCACTATATCCGGTTATCCAATTACCCGTATGATCACGAATAACACCCCCTGCACCTCCCAGTTTATTTTTATAGTTAAAATACCCATCAATATTGAGTTTAATTATGTCCATTTTCCAGAGGTTTCCATTTCACATTCTCACGTCCTTTGGTATTCATCAAACTTATTGGTCTTTTCATTCGTTAGCTGGATATATTCCAAGGCTCTTACATAGGGTAAAGACATGAGAATATCATCATTTGTATTATCGTGGTAGTTGTGATTTTAGGTCAACCAAATGGTCCAGAGATAAAAAGGAAAGGCAACTTCCCATTCCATTATGTTGTTGATCTGTTGGGTCTGGATATTTTCCTACACTGGTTAAGCCGATCTTGATCGTTGCAGTTAATGATTTTTTTCAATTTCATTGATCATGCCAACTTCATTCCAATATTTGCGTGCCGCTAGGCATTCTAGTTAATTATAAAGAATATGGAATGCAAAATTCGGATAAAAAGTAGTTAATTAAAGACTTAAAACTAGCTGATGGGTGGAGTTTTCCAATGTGTATGGACAACAACAACAAACACAGTGTAATCCCACGAGTGGGATCTGGGGAGCGTCTGTGTACGCAGACTAATTTACCCTTACCTCAGGTAGGTAGAGAAATTATTTCCAAAAGACCCTTGACTCAAGCATATAGGCCTAGAATTAGTTTCATAAAATGGGTAAAGACAAATAACAATAAGCAAAACTGCAATATTGTATCGCATTTTCGAGTTTGCGGCCATTGTGAAAATAATTCAAACAGTTGCTTATTATAATCATTGGAAAAATAGTTTTAACAAGGCACTTACTGGAACTTGCTTGTAGTCTTTTGCAACTAATCAATGCAATTATGCATAATCTTTCTTTCTTGGGCCAAATATACCAAGCTACAAAGTATTGAAGAACTTATTAGACTTACTAATCCTTGGTTCACATATAAAGAAGTTAAAAAAAAATCATGTGGAATTCTGCAGTCTTAATTAAATCATATTTGCAGACATATTGAAAGGAAGTAATTGTAAAGATATGATACCTGACCTAACTCAACTCCAAAAGTCAAGAGGGGAGGATTGCTCAAATCCATATAAGCAAACAACCAGTCCATTCCTCAACCAATGTGGGATTTTTATCCACTCTAACACCCCACTTCACGCCCAGGGCCCAAATGGCGCGTGGATCGGGAGCTCAAACGGGGATGGACCTACTTTGATACTATGTAAAGATATAACACCTGGGCCTAACTCAACCCCAAAAGTTAGCTAACAACCTATTAACTAGGATTTATTCAAAAACTAAAGCAGTAAAATAAAGTCACTACAGTTTAAAAGCATAATTCTAACAGTCTTCCTTGCTTGAGAAACTGCAGATTCTAGACTTGACTGGAATAGACCTCATGAACAAATCTGTCAATTCATCTTTGGTCTTGCAAGGTTTTTGTGCATCTTCCATTGAATTAAATAGGAACCTTTTACATCTCATTTCAACTTGTAAAATCTCCTGATTAGTGGAATCAAAGATTTGACAATATTTGTTTCCAAATAATAATTTAAATCCTTCTTCCATTAGTTGGCCAACACTTAACAAACTTTTATCAATATCAGACATGTAAAGGACATCTGAAATTATTTTGATACCTGAACTTGTTTTGATTGCAACAGATCCTTTTCCTTTTGCAGGAATATAATCATCATTCCCAATTCTGACTTTCTTATTTTCCATAGACATAAACTCTTTAAAAAGATTTCTGTCATATGTCATGTGGTTTGTACAACCACTATCAATCATCCAAAAATAAGGTTTTTTGGTAGAAAAATATGCTGCCACAAATAAGTGGTCTTCTTCTTCTATGTTGGTGACTTGGGCATCTGCTTCATATTTTTGAGATTTGCTTTTGCAAATCATAGCTTCATGACCAAAGTGGTTGCAGATCTTGCATTGTGCATCTGGCCTATTCCAACATTTAAATGGATGATGATCATTTTTGTCATAGTGCTGACAAGGTGGGTAATTTTTCAGAAATTTACCCTTGCTTTTAGTTTCTTTGGTTGGCTGCTAATGCTCCTTCAACCATGCCATCTTGCCTCATAAGCTTCCTTTGCTCCTGTACCTGAAAAGAATTCAACAATTCTGCCAAAGTAATTTTGTACAAATCTTGTGCGTTTTCCAAAGTAGTTATACATGCTTCATATCGTTTTGGCACTGTTACAAGAACTTTTTCAACAATTCTTGAATCTTTAAATTCAGTGCCTAGCAACCTTACCTTGTTAACAATACCAAGCAATCTGTCCGAGTATTCCTTGACTGTTTCAAACTCTTTCATTCTCTACAACTCGAATTTCCTCATTAAATTCAATATCTTCATTCCTCGTATTCTTTCATCTCCAACATATTCTTTCTTCAGATAATCCCAAATTTCTTTTGGTGATGTAAGAGTCATAATTTTCGTGAAAATAGTTGTTGAAACTGCAAAAAAAGTTGCTTTCGCCTTGGACTTGATGGTTTTCTTTTCCTTGTGACTCTTGATTTGGGCCACGGTAGGATTATTTGGCAGCGGATTAAGTTCATAATCCTCTTCCACGACTTTCCAAAGATCAAGAGACTCCAAGTAGGTTTCCATTCTCACAGCCCATAGTTGATAATTTTCACCATAAAAAATAGGAGCCATTTGTGAAAAACTATTTTCGGAATTCATCTTTTCACTCACAGATCCCTCAAGAAAATGTCTCTAGATACCAATTGTTGGTCTTTATAAAAGAAATTGAAAAATAACAGAGAAAAAATATTGAAAGAAAAAATACTGCAATGAGGTCAAAAGGAATTATTTTTATTCAGCTTTGTTGAACTCTACATTTATAAGAAAAAAAAGTAAAAAGATAATATCAACTAGCCTAGAATATCTCTGGAAAATATATCTTAACTAACTAATTACTAAGAAATAGAAAAAGCTAGCTAAAAACCTATTAACTAGGATTTATTCAAAAACTAAAGTAGTAAAATAAAGTTACTGCAGTTTAAAAACATAATTCTAACAATAATGATAGTTTATGAGAACTAATCATTAAGAAATTTTAGTTTGTAATCTGTACTTGTAGTCCATATCTTAAAGGGGAGTACTTTTAAGTTCTTATGGTCTGTTCATCTCTTATCTAAGACTACAAACCTTGAGATAGATTAGCTAATTTAAGTTAACTAATTCATTTAACAATTTAAAAAGATTTGCAATCCTTGTTGTGGAGCTGGCCGACGATTGGGCTTCAAAACATTTTATATTTGGAAGGATGCTTTCACAAGCGATGGAAAGAGACCATGTTCGATACTCACCTAGATCGATAACCAGTCAACCTCTATACCCTTAACGTAACAGAAGGACCACAAGATGGTTACTGCTTCTGTCTGAATTCAACATATGTAACCAAAAAGGAAGGGTGATGGCATAACACCTTGCACCCTATCAAGGACGAACGTGCGAAGTTCCAACATTTTGAATATTGTATACAAGGGGTGAGTAACTTGGCAATGTGGCCAACGAGAGAAGCAAACCAGTTTAGTCCCACATCAGCAAATAGAGAAGAGGGAAAACTAAGAAGGAAGTATAATAATGGGTCAAGTAGGAATGGGCAACATACTTACCTGGACGGGGTCAATGGGTGATCAATAAGGTCCATGGCCTAGGCTGGTGACTTTCATTGCACTTTGGAAGGGTGCCCGCCTAAGGTCGGCCCAAGTGGTCGAGCCTACGTCATAATTTGTGGTAGAGGGGGCCTGCGTTCGCGCGGCCCCTACCAATTTTAGTTCAATATTTTGGTCCTAGTGCTTCTGGCCCAAATTGTGTTCTTCTGAAGCCCAGTGTTGTGTAGCTCTTGATAAGAGAGATTTTCCCAACTTGCTTAGCACTAAAAGTGAAATCTAATAGTGATTAGTTTAAAAATGTTAATTTACGACTAAAGGTTTTTCTTAGTTACGGATAATCCTTACTAAAAACATTTAACCAGGTAGTAATTCCACCAGTTAGCAACTTGTCAATTGCTCTCCTTTAACAAGTTAGCCAGATTAAGAAATACAATATTTGCTTTCTTAATGTTTTCGCAAATACTGTTGTAACGGTCCAGCCCATTAGTGATATTATCCGCTATGGGCCTAGACTCACATGGTTTTAAAACGCATCACTAGGGAGTAAGGTCTGCTTACTTATACACCCAACATTTGTACTGTGTTTTGTCGATGTGGGACTTTAATCCTAATCTGGGGTATTACAACTGCTTTCTTAAGAAATACAAGATTTGCCAATCAGAGTACCTTTAACAACTAGCAGAGATGCCAGTTTAGTTCCTTATTCAGGTAGCAGCACAGTTTTAGCTTCTGTAATCATAGTATATATAATGTTATTGACTTTTTTGGTTTCAAGTGTTAATGGAGGACCATATATATTGTGGATCTACTGCTTTGGTTTAGCTTTTAGAATAATTAGTTTTGCAAATGTTTCCTGGAAAACATTTTCTAACATAATTTTTAATAGATGAATCCTCTCTGGGAGGTGTAAGTTGGACAGTTCTTCCTCATAGCCTTTAAATGCAGCTTCGCAAACTAGACTTCTCTTGATTTTTTCTTTCAAATGTTGATCACATTTGTTGGATTTATTAATTCTATCGAGTTAATTTCTTAGATGATCACTATATCAATAGTTGTTATCATATCTCAGAAAGTCACTTTCTTTTTTTTGAAGAAAATTGAAGTCAGGAAGAAAGGTGACTTTAAGGCTGCCCGTCGGACCGATATATACCGGTATCGATCCGGTCCATTCCGGTATCGAATCCAGTTTGTACCGGTTCGGTACGTACTGATACGGTACGGTACGGTCTTCACTGGTACTCCAACCGAAACGGTACCCGTTTTCATACCAGTTGGTACCGGTTCCGATTCCGGTCCGGTCAAATCGATTTTTTTAAAAAAAAATTTAAATGGCTACCGTTGGCAACAGCTAGTGGGCCCCCCAACGGCTAGTTTGACCCCTCCCCCCCAACGGCTAGTTTGTACCGGTTCGGTACGTACTGATACGGTCTTCACCGGTACTCGAACCAAAACGGTACCCGTTTTCATACCGGTTGGTACAGGTTCCGGGTCCGGTCCGGTCAAATCGATTTTTTTTTTAAAAAAATTAAATGGCTACCGTTGGCAACAGCTAGTGGGGCCCCCAACGGCTAGTTTGACACCTCCCTCCCACCCCCCACCCCCCACCCAAGCCGTCCCTCTCCCCTAAAATTCTAATAAATACCCCTCACCCCTTCACATTTTTATTCACTCTCATTTCAACTCTCATTCTCTCAATCTCTCTCAATTATCAATATCTAATATTCTAATTATTCTTATTATTTTTCAATTAAAGTATAATTTGGTGAATTTTGGAGGAGCAATCTTCAAGTTTCAAGTTTCGGTTATCGTCTGCTTTTACGGCAGACGTTTGGTACATTTGTTCCATTATCTAATCTTTTAATGTAACACCCCGTACTTTTATAACCTCACTTGATCCCTTGGGATCATATCTACATAGGTGTTGAGATGCCATGCGTATGTGTTTTATAGTGTCATTGGTGAAACATTTGATATCGGACGTAACATGTGCGATTAGATCATCGTAGGAGGTGTGTTGTGATTTCGTGGAGCATTTGGGTAAGAACTCGTATACATTCTAACCTCATTTGGTGACTTTAAGTCATGTTTACTTGATGGTTAAGATCACTAAGTAAGTATTTTGTAGTGTTTTGATAAGGGATTGGACGATACGTAAACGTTGGATTAGTGGCCGGAAATTTCAGCAAAATGTTGAAACTTGCGCCACTACCCTGTTTCAGGGGTGTGGCGCAAGCCACCAGCCTGCAGAAACTTCAGAGAAGGCTGGATTCTTGCGCCACTACCCTGTTTCAGGGGGTGTGGCGTAAGGCACAACACTTATGCCCTTTCCGGCGTCGTTTCGTAACGCAATTCTACGACGATTTCTCGATGGTTTCTTTTGGTTCTTTGGAGTTATTTGAGCATTGTTAAAGCTTCAAACACTTCACTATACTCCTACATACTCCTACATGATCAAATCATGAAATGTGAATAGTGATCCAAAATGTCCAAGGAAATCAAAGGCGACTAGAATTCCAATTTTTGCGATCGAAAGGACGAATGAGAATTGTTTAAAAGAATATTGTCATGACATGATGGAATTACGTAAACATGAGATATATGGTGAATAATACATGAAAGTTCATGGATATGTGTTATTGGGCCCAATTTGAGGCCCAAAAATGAAAGAAAATACATGGGCCCAAAGGCAAAAATGATCCATTCTTGCAATAATTGACCAAGTGAACATATCCCTTAATGCCACATGGGGATAAGGATGACCTTGGGTCTATATAAAGCCCCCAACATCAGATTTTTATTCCCCAAAGTCTCTCATCACTTTTGGATATTTTACAAACATTTCTTTCATTTCCAAACCCTAAAGCAAATAAACCCTAAGGCATATTTGGACAAGATCATCCTATTCCAAGCTTTGGTAAGTGTTTATTTTCATGGATTAACATATTATATGCATGGGAGATTATGTATATTATGCTATTTGTGTCGGCAAGATGATGAATAGTGTATTTTTGCCTTTGGTGCAAGATATGTCATCTTGGTGATTTGAATTTGAATTAGGCCTTGTGCCTTTGATGAAAAAGCATGGTATGGACAAAATATGAACATGTATGGTGTTATTTTTGGTATAAAACTTGTTCTTGTCTAAAAGTGGAAATTATGGGATTTTGGCCGATATGTGTTAGGAGTTGAATTAAGGTGCTTTGATGGATTATTTGTGATATGTTATGGATAAGAAAGTGTAAAGGAGAAGTATTGTGGTGAAATGTATTGATTTTCATGTATTGGTCAATGTTGGGAATATTATGGAATTTTTGGAATAATAGTGTGATCAATGGTTTTGTCAAGGGGAAATGACATGTTTAAAGGCAAACATATAACTCATTGACATGGTATGCATTTGTAAAGTAATTGGTGGTTAATGTGCATTTCGTTATGTATTTATGTTGTAGAGTGACACATAAAGAAGGAGAGGGATTATTGTATACGCATCGAAGGTTGTATATTCGTATTGTGAATCCAAGGTATGTAAGGTTACTTTGTCCGTATCTTTCTACGGCCAATAGTGTTCACATTGACATTTCTCTAGTTCTATTCCGAAATGTACTAAGGTATCCCATATGCACTTATCCATGGTAATTGTCATATATTTCCTACTCATTGATCAATTGTGAATCTCATTTCTCATATTCATGGTTAATGTTCCGAAAGTTCAAATAAGGTTATGTTCCAATACTCCAATAGTGCCTATACTTGTGTCTCTTTTTCATGGCTTATTGTCCAATGGTTCCAATAGTATCATGGTGCTAGTGATGTTATATTTCTCATTGATATTTATTCACATGTTCTTCACTTATTGGTCAATGATTCAAAGTTTCCAACAATGTTGTGTTCCAAAGTGATGTTATGATTATCAAAGTATCAATCTCAAAGTAAAGATCAAAGTAATGCAAATGTGGGCAATGATCAAGTACGGGTGGCAAGTCTAGGGGCGTAAGCCTAGCTCGACTCGATCCCGAGATATGGATTTATGGGTGGCAAGTCTAGGGGCATAAGCCTAGCTCGACTCGATCCCAATATGATGTTATGATATGAAAAGACCCACTGATCAGTAGGGGCCCGGGTACATTGTTATCATTGAGCATTGAGATAAAGAAAGCAAATAAAGTAATGAAAGCAATCCACATGGTTTCCCAAAATACCAAATGGTGACTTATGCACATTGATTCTTCATATGTTTTGAGTTCATTGACATATTCATTGAAATATTCGTGTGTTGTTTAGTTTCATCTGAGCCTTGCATACTCAGTACTTATTTCGTACTGACCCCTCTCGGGGAATTTACCTTACTTGCTGCAGGCGCAGTCCCAGTAGGCCACCCCAGTAGAGTGCCAGTGTTAGCAGTTCTTTGGTGAGCTCCAGCTCATTCGGGGCTTCTCCGAGTCAGAGTATATACATATTTTGGTATTGTACATAATGTGTAAAGCGGGAACTTGTCCCGACTTATGGTTCATTTTGGTCAATGCTCTTGTTAGAGGCTTTTGTAATACTGATGTGGGTGTATCAGTGTAAAAGACATATGTTGTTTTGACTGGATAGCCTCAACGGCCAAGTTTCATATGTATGTATAAATATGTCCCATGTTCTCCTTTATTCGTCTTTCATATTATTATGAAATGGTGGTTATGATTATGAGATGAATATGATTGAACATAGGCAGAGGTTGGTTCTCTCGGGCCTTATCGGCTATGGGTGCCAATCATGTCTCGATGGGATTCGGGGCGTGACATTTAATTTATTTTTCGTGTGTATTAGTTGTGATTTGCTTATATTAATTTGCTAATTTCATATTTTATTTCATTATATTATGAATTTTTCTTTAAAAAATCTGGTAAAAAAACTATTGCACAAACAACTAAAGGCTTAATGAAATTTGGTGGTAGAAAAAGTAAAGGTTCTTCTAATTTTTCTCGCTTGCCTGAAATTAGATTTAATACGGATGATTTTACGCATTTTAATGAAACTGATCTTATGCATGTCCAACCCGGTGTCATAGAAATTAATACCGATACTCCTATTCCCAATGAGAGTTTTAGAGAGATTGCAATGATTTAGAACCCATTTGGTTAGGAAACATTCGAAAGAATGGAATGCACATTTAGCAAGTAAAAATGTCGGTTCTGGCACTGGACCATCCGTTGCCGGGTCAAACATAGTTCAAAGTGAACTAAATCCTTCAAACCCTGCTGGTTCAGCTACACAACGACCCTATAATAAGGATCGTGATCGTGAAAATTTTGCTAAAATGATTGTTGTTTGTGGTTCGCCTTTTAATTTTGGAGAGAATCCGGGTTTTATAACATAAATTTGGGATACATATAATCCCAGTGTTACTTTAGATAATGCTTCTGCTAATTTAAATGCTATGTCTTTGCTAGAAACTAGACTTTGTCCACTTATTCCCTATTCTTTTCATGTTAGATGTGCTGCACATATATTAAATTTAGTTGTGAAGGATGGTATTAAATTATTTGATAATAGTTGTGATAAAGTTGAAAATGCTGTGTTTTGGATTTTTCATATGCATAATAGTAGTAGAATTAGACAATATAAATAATTTTGTAGAGGTTGTGAACTTCCGTATAGAAAAATTCCAAAACATGTTAAACCTAGATGGAATTCTTTTTATAAAATGATTGAAATTGCGTATAAATATAGACAACCTATTACTATGACGTATAATTCGCATAATGCTTATCCTTCTCATCAACTCAATGAAGATGATTGGATTAAAATAAATGAACTTAGAAAAATTTTGAAACCGTTTTATGCTGCTACCCCTTTTTTTTTTGGAACGTATTATCCTACTATTACAGAAGTTTTATTACATATATGGGGTATTTCATGCACTTTTGCTAAGTATAAAACAAATGAATATTTTAAGGTTTCTATTGTAGCTATGATTGAAAAATTCAAAAAATATTTTTTCCTATCCCCCAAATTTATTTAACAGCTCTTGTTTTAAATCCGAAATGTAAAGAACATGGTACAAAAGCTATGGTTAGAGGCATTTATCAAAATTTAGCTATTCAATCAGATGAAAGTCCGGATTTGATAACTTGTCAAGATAACATTAACACTTGTGCGATGGAATTCTATGAAAAATATTGTAACTTGAATAATATTTATCTTCCTCAACCGTGTAGCTCTCCAACAAATGTCCATGATTTAGCAAAAACATCAATTGGTATTGATTCTTCTAATAAATGTGAATTTGTTAAATATCTTGAACAGGGTGTGGATAGTATTACGGATAAGAAAGGCGTCCACAACTATTGAATTGGTGGAGTGCTCGTGGCCAATAATTTTCAAAACTTAGCAGGGTGGTGAAGGACGTACTAGCTATTCAAGGATCATCGGTTGCTTCGGAGCAAGCATTCAGCACGACAAGATTTCAAATCGGAGACCATAGATATTCATTAGTAGAAGACAGTTTGGAGGTATCGGTGTTGTTTAGAGATTGGATCAACACTGAACGAAGAAATAAAGGACCTCCAAAGTTAACTAAATTACAAGAAGATTACATAAATGCAATCCTTAATAGTGACGATGACAATGAAGTTGAAGAAACTCAACAAGCTATACCAAGACCGAAGATTTATAATGTTCAAAGTTTAGAAGAGTTAAGAACAAAACTTTATAGGACTATACAACTATTAGTATTACATTCGAGACTTAGTTGAAACAAAACCCTTCCTAGAAGGTGGCTGCGTAAATTTGACGCTCTACTTATAGTTGTAAATTGTAATACAAATTTGAAATTTTGAATAAATTGAGTTGGTTTTTTATTTTTAATCATTGTTTTATACTTTTATTTAATACCTTTCTTTTAATTTGAGTTTTAATATTACTAACTTAGAAACTTAAAAAAATATATAAACTTAAAAACTTATAACTTATAAATTGAAAAACTTAAAAACATAAACTACTTTAACAAACTAATAATCTTTAAATATATAACTTCAAAAAATATAAACTTAAAAACTTATAACTTATAAATTGAAAAACTTAAAAAAACAAAATACTTTGACAAACTAATAGTCTTCAAATATATAAACTTAAAAACTTATAACTTATAAATTGAAAAACTTAAAAAAAAACAATAAAAATAACTAATAAACTTCATAACCTTCGAAAACAATAAATTTTGTATGTAATTTAAATTTTAAAATAATTCAAAACTTAATTATTATTTTTTTAAAATGACTGATCGTACCGGAATCCGATCCGGTTCGTACCGGTCCGGTGCCGATGTATACCGGTTAAGACCGGATCGGAATGGAATGCTGATTTCGTATCGGTTATTCCGGTTCGGTTCATACCGGTACCGGTACCAGTCCCATTCCGGTAACGGTCATACCAGTCCGGTCCTGAACAGGTCTATTCCAATCCGGTGCACAGTCTTAGGTGACTTATGAGCCATTGTTGTGTGGTCCCTTCCGAGCGGTTCCTTCCTTTCGTTTTTCGATAATTTAAAGGCGACAACTCTTTTCACCAAGGAATTGAGGCTAAGCTATGAGCTATAACACATACGTAAGAAGGAAGAATGCCTTAATGAACGGGTACGCTAAGGAAGGGGAGTCGCTTGCTTGTTTGGTGTGATTGCAACTGGGATGTTTAAAGCTACCCTTTCCTGAAGAAAGAGAACTTGGGCCAGGTCTTGGTGTATTTTGACATGATTCTCAATACGCTATCTAAATTAGGAAAGTCAGTAAGGAAAGATGGGACAATGAAAGCCCTACTTCGGGTAGCATTCTGAGATAATAATTGTTAGTTGAGTAATCATATGAGAAATTAATCCTAATTCTATCCCGGTTTAGCAATTGGACCTTGGCATTGGGGATTTCACCAGCTACAATTGCATTCTACCAGCAAGTCCTCAGGCTGGTTTCATACTTGTAATGCCAAATATATCTCAATTTTACTTCCCAAGTCTTTCAAGTTGGATGAAACTATATGTCCATATATATTAAGTTGGCCTAGTGTGACGCTTTATTTGTTCACATTTGTTCTTAATTTTGATCACTTGCATCCATTTAATGGCTTCACCGATTAGTTTGTGCATTTTACGGATAACATCTTTCTTTTTAAGTCTCAAAATTGGGAAGCTCAATTCAATGTATAATGTATATAAATAAATTAGGAATACATAAAATTAACAACTCGCACGGACGGCTCAATATTATTGATGGCCTAAAGCCAAAATTCAATAAAAAATTTAATGTCTTTCCTCAAGGAAGAAAAAACTACTGTATTTGAAGTTTATTTCTCTACTTTTTTTGAGTTTAAAAGTTATGAATAATTGTTTTATAATTGATTTCTTCTAATAATTTTTTTTAATTGATAGTTATACCTAATTCATTCAATCTCCTTGAGATATTATTGATCTTAAGTAAGATCTTATCAATTTTAATTTTGAAAAACTTCTTTCCATTAAGACATCTGTTAGAGGAACTGTTCATCATATTAATTTATAAGCAATATAAGCATTTGAAAAGAATCAAATCTTTTTATCTGATTAGTATCGATTAGAAAATTATCGTCTACTTGTATTATTTTTGTTAGCACTTTTAATTTGATAAATAAGTCTAAAGTATCAAATCAAAGTGACTATTATATTTTAAAAATTCAAATGTTACTGCAATATTTTCCCAAATTCTCATTATCTAGTAATTTCAATTTTTAGCACTGAAAAGAAAATTAACAATACTTCTATAAGCTTCAAATTGTACAAATCCATTACACGTTTACTACAAAATTCATCAAATGTGATTTCCTTAACAAAAATCATAGAATTAATCGATCCTTCAGCAACATTCATTTTTTATTTTTTTTGGGGGGGGGCGGTTTACAAAAGGTTTTATTTATTATAGTATATTATGCATCATTACAAATTAACATAAGTGGCCTCATATATTCTAGCACAAGATAGAGTTTGCCTATTTATTAGGTTACAATCCATATAAGATAGAGGGTCTATATGCCTTACAAAAACAGTTCCTTCCTTGCCTGTTTCCAGCGTCTTCGAAACAACCACAGGGGAAACTGTCCATTCCACCAAAAAACAACCTTCTTCCATAGCTGGGCCTTGTTTTGCTAGCAAGTCAGCTATCCTATTTTGTTCTCTGTACTCCTGCTTGATTGGAGGGTCCATCCTATGGAGCAGCTCCCTGCATTCAAGTAAATATTTATAAGTATTAGCTTCTTGTTCATTTTGTAGAATATTCAATTACCTCAAGAGAATCTGTCATTTGTATTATGGAGTTTGTGCAAGACCTTAAAGAGCATGATTTGTTTGCCAACATTTATATATGGACAACAACAATATATAACATACTCAGAGAAATTCCACAAGTGAAATATGGGGAGGGTAAAGTGTACGCAGATTAATCCTTGTTATTTCCTGCAACCGAAAAACCAGAGAATAGATAGAAAACGGAAGTTCTAGGCCCACAGTAAACTGTGTTTCCTTAAAAATTTAATCCTCTCATAATTGCCCAAGGTTTGGATTAATTCCTCCCAGTATATAATAGAACACTATTCTGCAATACCGGCAATGGAAATTGCAGAACTTCAGTGAACTTAACAAATGGAGTAAATCACACTTACTTTGATTTCTTTGAAAAAGAAGAGAGTTTATATCTTAGTAAAATAATATATTTCGTATCCTTCATCTGAGGAAAAAGACAAATATTTATAGCCCAAAAGGTAATGCTTCAGAAAGGAAGCAATGGTTCGTGAAAAGTCACAACTTTTTGAAACGTCGCCTGACCTGCTGACCCCATCTGCGGCCGCAGGTCGTCTTTGGCCCAAAACAGAATGTCTTGGCTGACCTGCGTCGGCACATGCGCTGGCATCTGCGTCCGCAGATGACCAGGTGCGCACGCAGGTCCCCGTTTCGTTTCCAAACAGTGCCTCGAAGGGCTGCGTTTCTTCGAGGTGCGTTGCGACATGTGTCCGCAGATGTTCGTACGCGTCCGCATATGGAGAATATTTTTCGTATTGAATTTTTGGATTAAAACATCATTAACTCTCAAATTTCAAATGATTTTTGTCAAAAAAATAATCTCTTGATTAATCATTTGACAAATCCAAATCCAAAGCCAAGATCAAAGACAGCGCAAGACTTGTCTTCTTCTTAACTCACTAAGAAAATGAAGAAGTGCTTCTATATTTAAGCACAAGGATGTTCCTTTTCTCCCACATTGGGAGAAACACTCCTTTTACAAAGTGAACACCCATTTCACTTTTCCCTCCATTTTTCTTTTCTCCATTTTCCATTCACTTTCATTACCAAAACCCAACAATCCTTACCTTGTGTAGATAGAGAAGTTGTTTCCAATAGACCCTCGGCTCAAGCATATAGGCCTGCAAACAGTTTCATAAGGTAAAGACAAATAACAAACAAAACTGCAGTATTAATGTATCACATTTTCGAGTTTGAGGCTATTGTGAAAATAATTCAAACAGTTGCTTATTATAATCATTGGAAAAAAAAGTTTTAACAAGGCACTTACTGGAACTTGATTGTAGTCTTTTGCAACTAATCGAAGCAATGACGCATAATCTTTCTTTTTTTGGCCAAATATACCAAGCTACAAAGTATTGAAGGACTTATTAGACTTTCTAATCCTAGGTTCCTATATAGAGAAGTTAAAAAAAAAGTCATGTGGAATTCTGCAAGTCTTAATTAAATCATATTTACAGACTATTGAAAGGAAGTAATGATAGTTTTTGAGAATTAATCATCAAGAAATTTTAGTTTGTATCCGTACTTGTAGTTCATATCTTAAAAGTGGAGTACTTTTTAATTTTTATGGTATGTGTTTATCTCTTATTGTTGGCTAAAACTACAATTAGCTAATTTAGTTTTGGTTTTCATTAACAAATCCATTCAACAACGAAAAGATTTGCACAGAAATTCCAACATTTTGAGTATGTATGGTTGTGTATAAAGTGAGTAACTTGACAATGTGACCAACGAGAGAAGCAAACCAGTTTAGTCCCACATCAGCAAATAGAGAAGAGGGAGCACAAAGAAGGAAGTATAATAATGGGCCAAGTAGGAATGGGCAACATACATACTTGGACGGGGTCAATGGGTGATCAATAAGGCACATGGCTTAGGTTGGTGATTTTCATTGCACTTTGGAAGGGTGCTTGCCTAAGGTCATACCAAGTGGTCGAGCCTATGTCATAATTTGTGGTAGAGAGGGCTTGTGTTTGCGCAGCCCTTACCAATTCTAGTTTAACTTTTTTGGCCCAAAAGCTACATGCCCAATTATGTTTTTTAATCCAGCGTATTTTAGTTCTTGACAAGAGAAATTATTCCTAGCTTGCTTAGGAGTATGTGAAGCCTATCAAATATACCCCGAGGGGTGTACAAACCAAATCAAATTGAGAAAAAAAACAACTTGTGGTTTGATTTGATTGGTTGAACATTAGAAAAAAAAACCTGACCACTAGCACCTGAGTGAAAACATACTTGAACTTATCTACAATCACAAGATAATTGTAAAAACTAAAGATTATAAAAAAAATCGAAAAAAACGACTAAAACTAAACCGAAAAAACCTATTTTATGTTGATTTGATTTGGTTTATAGATTTAATAAACCGACATGATTGGTTGACTTTTTTTTTAGTAAAAAACCAAACCAACCCGATCTATGTACACCCTACCTGCCGTTAGCAAAGTTAATAAAAAATCCTCTCTTTTTAATATTTTTCCAGCAGTTTAAGATGCCACATGACCTTACATTTGAGTGAGGTGGACGCCACTGGCATGCCACCTCACCACCAATTTTTTAGTCCTTAATATTTATTTTCATTTCAAATTTTTATTCTTTTTCTTATTCTTATTCCTTTTTCTCTTTCAAAAATATTGTAACTTAATAGTATAATTTTTATTACCAAGAAAAAAAAATTAAGGAACTGATTTCCAAATTGATACAGAAAACTACATGCTTGACAACCAAAAATCGAGATGAGATAACCAAAATCCCTACAAAAACAAATAAAAAACCTTTACAACACCCAGAGAAGTCTTCCACTCTCTCTCAAACACATTTCTATCTTCTACAACAACTTCTACCATAATGGGTGGGGTAACGTCGGCCATGGCGGCGAAGTTAGCTTTCTTCCCACCAAATCCTTCTTCCTACAGGGTTATTACTGACCAACTTACTGGCTTGTTGCTTCTCCACACTTTTCCCTAGTCGCCGTGGAAATTGAATATACTACTACTACTACTTTAATATTGTAATAGACTACAAATTTGAATAGGATGAAAATCATTTTCTCCCCTCAATTTTACTTTAAAAATCAAACTCCCCCTCAACTTTAAACAATAAGCATTGTCCTTCCTTTTTTTTAATTTGTTTTTTTTAAATACCCATTTTACCCTTACACTATTGATCTTTATTTTTCTTTACCTCTTTAAAATCATGATTTTTTTTAATATGTATAGTAAATTTCTTTAAATAAAAAATAAATATTATTTTCTAGATAAAAAAAGAAAAGTGAAAAATATTTATTTAGTATATAAGTTAATGACGTTCTAAATGAAATATGATTTGAATAAGAAAATTAATTTATTAATAATAATCAAAACTATAATATACACAGACATAGGGAAAAGGAGGTGCGAGAATGCGTCAGTGAGAAGGTGTGAGAGGTTGGCTATAGCAGGAGTTCGGAGAGGTGGAGGTAGGCCGAAAAAGAACTGGGGGAAGTGATTGGACAGAATATGATACAACTTCAATTGACTGAGGACATGACCCTAGATAGGAATGCTTGGAGGTTAAGGATAAGGGTAGAAGGATAGTAGGTTAGTTAAGTGTTGTCATATTTCCCTTCTCCTTTTCTTTTTTCTCTCCAATATGTTTTAATATCGGTTGCTACACTTATTATGTACATTGTTATTTTATTGTCCCTTTTCTCTCGTACTTCTTTGCATTTTGAGTTGAGGGTCTATCGGAGACAACCTCTCTACCATGCAAAGATAGTGGTATGGTCTATGTACATCTTACCCTCTCCAGACCCCACTTGTGGAATTACACTGGGCATGTTGTTGTTGTCAATCAAAACTATAATATCTATTTATATAAGTGAAAATAACAAATAAAAATAACTTTATAAAAATACTCCAATGCATGTAATGCAATAGTATTTAATAAAAATGGAGATATATTTTATAACAAATTAATTCTGAAAGTATACTTATATTGTAAATAAATTTTAATTTATTATTTAAAATATTTAATTAGTGACAATCGAAATTCATTTATCTACATAAATAATAGAAAATAAGAGAGAAATGAACCTTAAATGTGCACACATACATGTGCATACATATGTATAAATGCATACTTAATGCATGTAATAAAATAACAATCATAAAAAATAGCATTAGCTTTTGTGGCAAGTTCATAAAAAAATTATTCTACTTATAATATTAAAGAATTTAAATTAAAAATATATAAATACTTGAGTAAAATAAATGATATATAATATAAAAAATATTATATAAGTGGAGGATTGTAAATGTCAAGGTTAAAATAGACATTGCCAAGGTAAAAGGGAGAGAATGCTTATTATTCAAAGTTGAGGGGGAAGTTTGATTTTTAAAATAAAGTTGGGGGGGGGGGGGGGGAAATATGATTTTCACCCAATTTGAATAAATATAAAATTTTCAATAATTCCCAGGTTTGTGATGTTTGAGGAAAAGAGATAAAGGCGAAGAAGAAGAATTTATTTTTGGATTAGGAATTTTGTAAATAGATAAAAAGAAAAGAAGAAAAGGAATAAAAAAAAAAGAATAAAAAATTAGTGGTGAGGTGGCATGCCACGTGGCGTCCACCTCACTTAAATATAAGGTCATGTGGCATCTTAAATTGCCATGGTGGAGAAGTGTTAAAAAGAGGGGTATTTTTATTAATTTTGCTAACGGCAGAGTATATTTGGCCCTATAGTATAACTAGGGATAAATTTAGCCAATAAACTAAAGTAGAGGGATATTTTTGATCCTTTTCCCTTGAGTAAATATTTAATAAAAAGTATTTATATCTTAAGGCATAATTAAGAATAAAATAATCAAGAACTCATTCTAAATAATATTTTTTTTAAAATACATATAAAAGAGAAGGACAATAAATAAATTTGAGGAAGTTGAGACAGTTTGATTTATTTTTTTTTGGCTTAATTCGCCTTTACTAAAGAAAAAGATTATCCTTTGAGAATAATAAAAAATGGACAGTGTTCGATTGGAATATGAAAACATGACTAAATTGATCCTACATAAAAAAAAATGAAATTAGATCTTGGAATAATCGACTCAAATAAATGTCCATCATAACCTTTTTTTTCTTTCTTGTTTTCAAGCTCATCATAACCTTTTTTCCCGCCTCATGCTTATCAATTTAAAAAGGAGAAAATCTCAAAACGAGGTGTGGCAATTAGATATCCTTAAACGAAAGAGAAGTCTTTCAGAATTGATCAGAACAATAAGTTTCAACTTCTAGTATTGTATGAAAAATTAAATTCCCCTCTAAGCTTAAGCAATAAATATTCTTCTTTTTAGCCCTATTAAGTTCTATAGATGTCCTTTTTTTAAAAAAAAAAAAAAAGGGTCATTATTGTGGTGTGGAGTTGAGGTTTAGATCCCCTATTTATATATATTTCTCCAGTTTTATATTACTTGACCCTTGCTAATTTAACTATTCTCTAAGAAATTTTTAATTAGAGATATATTTTACTAAATTAATCTTATTAATAATATTTTAAAATTTTAAATTTGACTATTACAACTTTTATAGGCATTTAATACAAAGAGTAGTATGAAAAAAAAAAGTAATAAAGTTCTCTAGATTTACTAAAATGGATAAGTAAAATAAAATAACTATTTTTAGTATAAAGACAAATAAATTTCAGCCCGTGTTTTTTACATATAGTTTTCTCATGTATGATTAAAGTGCACACATATATGAAAAGATTCAGACATACATGATTGAAAAGTTCAACTAATTTTTCCATGCACTTCAGTCAAAATGTTCGAACTTATACCTTTACCAATCATACTAAACATCATGCGAAAACATCTAATGTTAGGCCTTTGACAAGGCCACACTTTCAAACGCAAATGTATGATGTTATTAAGCTTCAGATGCGAGTGTCTGACCTTTTTTCCCAAAGCGAGTAAACCTGAAAAATAATAATTATAAAATGGTTATTAATTAAATAACGACCTTAAAAGCGGGTATTAATGCACTAACTTAAGGCAATTTTATTTTTCTAAAATTTTCCCAAAGTTAAGGGCCTAAACCTTGGGTTTTGATTATGGACAAATTACATAATACCACACCTTAACTTATTATTATTACTTAAAATTCCAACCCTTTAAAACAATTACATAAATCTCTTTTTTTACTTTCTCTTTCTAAACCACCGGATATATTACATCTACCCCCGAATTTCAAATTCAATTCATTTTTTTCCTCCACAACCAGCAGCTCCCATAAAACCAGTCCCTCCATCGTCTTCTCTGTTTCCAGCCGCTCACCCACAGGAAAAATCACCAAGCTCCGACCTCCCTCACTCCCTCCTTCTTCCTCTCTTCTCCTACCAACCAGACCCTAACACCATTTTCTCCACCATCTCTGACCAAACAACCACCATTAACTCACTACTCCGAACGGCCCAACGACGGTGAACCAATATCAAAACGTAAACTTTCCAAAGCTTCATCTTTTTCGGCGAATGTCGGAGAATTCAGTCGATACAGGAGGAGATCTAGCCAGATTTGATAAAAAAATGTTTGTTTCTTCCGTTCAGAGAATTCTACAAAATCTAT
The DNA here is from genome assembly GCA_031232105.1 of Capsicum rhomboideum. NCBI lineage: Eukaryota > Viridiplantae > Streptophyta > Magnoliopsida > Solanales > Solanaceae > Capsicum > Capsicum rhomboideum. Next base: position 29,426,188 of record CP124713.1, on the reverse strand, counting down.
GTATCTGACGAATTTTCATGTTGTTGATATGTAAACTAATGTTTCTGATTAATGGCAGAATGGTGAAGAACATGAAGATACATCACGGGACCAGCTAAAAAAGTACAAATGTTATATATTATACTGATTTTTGTATACAGATACGTAAGAATGATGTATCTGGTTGAAAATATGACAAAAATTATGTATCAGAATGCTTTTTTATATTACTGATATATAAGACTTATGTATCGGAATGAGATCTATGTTACTAATACATAAGAATGTGATTTATTAGTTATGTATTGGAAAGTGATGTATTCGACGCAATGGGATGTATCCAGCTGCTTCAAAATCAAGGATTTTATGTAATTTAGAAAAGAGTAGGGATAAACAGTAATTAGCTACTAAAGGGTTGGAATTTATGAAAGTTGCCCAATTATTATTTACTTTACTCAATAATCGTTCATACATCTCAGTATGATAGCAAATATGATTTTATGACCTTAAATTTCTCCACTAAAAAGTGATTCCTTAATAACACCTTATTAGCAAAACATGTTGATCAAATCCTTACATCCCAACTCTTAGTAGGCGTTTGGACATGTGATTTCATGCCTGTGATATAAAATTAGCATTTGGTTATGCGATTTCATGTGGTGATTTCATAGCATGACATGAAATTTCAAATTCTCCAAAAAACATGATTTGGGAACTTTAAATCATGATTTGAGATTTTTCAAATACAAAAGTTAACCCACAAGTTTATATTCTGTAAAAAAAAAAAAAAAAAAAAAACCCCACCATTTATATCTAACAACCATTTATTTATATGTAAATAAATTTTATAGTTTATATTATTATTCTTTAAACCATTTATATCTCATATAACTATTACTCTCATCAACATAAAATTTACCATTACTTCAAATCAACTCCTACTTTACCATTAAAAAAATCATTCATTAAAAAATATAATTTTCTCAAATTCATTCATTAAAAAATATAATTTTTCATAGTGAATTAAAAGAATAAGACTCTTACCAACTACCACTATGGCATTAAATTTAAAAAGTCAATTTTCTGAACAATAGTAATATGCAGTTACTATTTTACCATTACTCACACCTACTAATTATTGAGTAATTAGTTTATTTACACCAACTCCTAATTCATCACTTCTACCCTCCTTTAATTTATAACACATCCCTATCATCCAGAAGTCTTATTGATTAAATGTCACCAGAAGTTTCTTGACTCAAACTTATGTCACCAGAAGTCTTATTGATTAGAGTAAAGTATTACGTATGTTAAAATAAAATGTATTCGCTAACTTATATTCTTTTCCTATTTTATAGGTTATTTGTAAGAATCGTTGAAAGATTATGAGCATATCAAGTAGTGCCAGTGAGTCCGATAGTGACATTAAGGATGTTATCTTATGTGTTGCAATAGCTGAACATATCGAACAAGTCACACGAGAACATAGGTTGTTATGTCGAACACAATAACATACATCTAGGTCTGGTATGATATGGATCAATGAACTTCTTTATGGACATCACATGCATATGTATGAGTCTATGCGGGTATATCTTAAAATATTTTATCAGCTTGTTAGTTTAATAAGATAAAATAACTTGTTTCCAATTGAGCATCGAACCACACGAGTTCAAATTGAAGAGGCTGTGAGTATTTTTCTAACCATTATTGCACGAAATGATAGTCAATGCTTGGCAAGTGAAATTTTTCAACATTTACTTGAAACAATTAACGGCATGTTAAAATAGTTCCTAAGGCAATTAGCAAGATGGCATCAACATTTATACAACCAAAAAATATGAATGGCTTACATCAAAAATTCGACATAGTACCCAATTTTGGCCTTGGTTTAAGGTAAAATTTCAAATACACTAATGAATTTATTTTGTAACCTTGATAAATGTTCACTTATTTTATGTGTGTAGTTTATTAGTATTTAGATAAATGCTCACCAATATTGATGTATTCTCTATTTGGTAAGATTGTATTGGTGCGATTGAGGGAACATATATAGAAGGGGAGGTTCCAAAAGTGGTGCAACAAGCATATCGTAATCGCAAAGGAAGAACATCACAAAATGTCTTATGTGCTTGTGATTTTGATATGCGATTTACCTTTGTTGCTACTGGTTGGAAAGTAGCGCACATGACAGTAAAGTTCTTGAGAACTCACTTGTTGAGCCAACGGCACAATTTTCATTTCCGCCACATGGTAACTTTAAATTACATCCTTACTAATTTCAATCGTTTAGAAAAAGTCATTGCCTGGAATAAATATTAGTTGTTTACACAAAGCTATCTCATTTCCGTCACATGTCTTTTTAGTAATTCTTTACAAAAATGTTATTTTTGTTGAAAGATAAATATCATGTTGTTGATGCTGGTTTTCGATACACGAAAGGATTTTTAACTCCATACAAAGGACTACGCTATCATTTGCAAGATTACAGAGGAAGTGAAAGAGAGCCTCAAAATGCTAAAGAACTGTTTAACTTTAGGCATTCATCTCTGCGTAATGTCATTGAACGAACTTTTGGAGCTTACAAAAGTAGATTCCGAATATTAAAACAAGGCATGAACCATTATGATATTGACCCACAAGTGATAATTGTCATAGCTTGTGCAGTGTTACATAATTTTTTGCTAGAATACCAAAGGAGTGATGAAATATTCACGGTACATGAACATGAAGATATAGTTACTAATGATATTGACCAACAAACGACTCAAAGTAACAATGTTGGTTCGTCTTCTCGGTTATCTGAACGAGAAACGCAAGCTCAACATGAGGAGATTGTCTGTACTATGTGGGAGGATTATATTAAAGAGTAGTACACTAAAACTCATGTTCAATTTTACTTTTTTATTGAACTAAAGTTTAATTAATAAATATTGTATTTTTTTTATAATAGCTCTATGATAATGCATTATCCTTTGTTATAAACTTTTACTTATTTGGTAAGATTGTATAAAGAATCGGGGCAATTTTGATAGTTTTCACAACTTATGAGGTTCTTATGTTCATGAGAAAACATACAACATAAAAAGTTCAAATTGCATGTTCAAACAAAACTTTAACTTCATCTTATAATTTTAAATCATGACTTCACCTCGCATGGCCAAACGGGGCCTTAGAAAAGTCGTTTAGGGTCTATTTGGAAAGCCACCTGGTAATTGAAATTGGTGTGATTACTAGGGTAGTAATTACCAGTCTAGTAATTATAAAACCTAGTAATTACGATGACCTGTTTGTTTGCACAATGTAATTACAGTGTAATTTCAAGAGTATTGTTTGGTTGCACAAGCGTAATTACATGGTTATATTAAATTTTTAAAATAAAAGTTAATTATCAAAAACTAAAAATTTATATTAGACAAATAAGGGCTTTTATAAATGATATTAAGTTAAATATTTAAGATATATATATTGTCTTTTGAAAATATATTAACTAATAAACATATGTTTTTAACTAATATTATAAAAAAATAATTGATTTATATTTTTCAAATTAGTATATTTTAATTAAATTAATCATAAAAACTAAAACTACATGATTTTTAATAACACCACAAAATACTTGTTTGACAAAGAAATTAATATTATAAATGTAATGTCATAAAATTATTAAAATATTTAACAAAAAAATAAATATATCACATTTATCTAAAAAATGAATGACTTGCAATATGAAATATCAAGTCAATACTAGTAAACCAAATAAATTTGAACTGAAAATATAACATAAGTTCAAAATTCAAACACAAAAAAGTTAGCATAATACTCTTATGTCAAATGTCACCATAACGTACATAAATGTGATTCAAAATAATTGAAAAATGTAAGTCTATAACCTTATTCAACAATGAATTTTAAGTTAATTTAAAAATTAGAATACTAACAAAATTATGCTAAATAACAAAAATAAACATAGAATAAAAAAAATAGATAATGCGAACAATTGCATGAAATCGCAAGAAGTAAAGGTTGGGAAATGAAATATAAATAATATAAAAAAAATATATTTTTTAAAAATATTAGAATAATAAAAATAAAAAAGAATTTAAAATAATACAAATAAAAAATAAATTAAAACGAAAAAAAATAAAAATAGGAATAAAAGAAAAAAATTTAAAAGTAACCAGCTTGTAATTAAACCATGTAATTACCAGTAACCCATAGCTCCCCTTGTGAATTAGAGAGTGTAATTAGTCCCGGCCAGTTACACAATTACCTGTGGACCAAGTAATTACCTGACCAACCAAATATGTCAAACAGTGTAATTACACTCAATTACACCAAATCCAATTCCCCGGATGGCTTTCCAAACAAGGCCTTAAGATATTTAAGAAGTCCTTATCGTTGAAAGTTCAACCTTAATTAACTTATTGGTAATGTCAATCAAAAATTGTCATCCCTATTGTCGCGCTCCATTTTTCTCGCGAAAAAGCAAACTTCGACGTGACAACTCTTTTTGGGATTGATTAAAGTGAAAAGTCGCCACCTAACGAATTAAGGTGCGTTAGGGCACCGTTTTAGACTAATTACGAACTTATTTTAATAGTCTATGTCAACCAGAAATTCGGATAAGGGTTCAGGTTACCTCAAAAGGAAGGTGTTAGGCACCTTTCGAAGTCCACAAATGTGGATCCCGGCCGAATTCATATATTACGTGAGGAAGTTCTATGTGATAAGTAAAAGGTCGATTTATTTTTATTAACTTAATACTAACTAAGTGTATAAACATGAAAATAATAAATAAACTAAACATGCAACTCAGTTATTAATAATTATCTAAGTGATAAAGTAGTAAAATATATAAACAGACTATTAATCGGATAAGCGAGAAGATAGAAGAGATACAATGATATAACCGAAAGATTCATTTAAATGGTAAGCCTAAACTACCCCAAATAATTAAAACACTCAAAAATAGAGAAAAGCAAAGACGGTTTAGAAGACTAGGACAAGGAGTTAATTTTATCCTATTCGGATCAGCGCCCGCCTTATTAACGGATGACAATATCGCATATCGCATTGTCGGATTCTACTCGGAGAAACTTCCATCATTTCTGAATGTTCTACCCACCCCACCTAATTGAATATTAAGCCTAAAGGAGTTCTATAGAAAACGACAAAGCTAGCGTTCCCTAAAATGCCTACCCGTCCCAACATAATGTCCAAGAGGCGTTGGACAGCCTATTTTTGGATAAGGATCTAGACAAGAAAAAGCCTAGGCTGCCTAATTAGACTCGAGGTTCACGTCAAGCAAAACACATAAGACTTGAACAAGTAGCACGTAAAGGTTTTCAAATAAACCTCTTGATTAGTTAAAGTCTATTAAGCGGTTAACATGCTTGAAAGATGACTACTTATTTTTGCATGATTAAGACCTATAGGCATGATCTCTAGGCGAGGCGTATTAATCAAAAGTGCCAAAAATTTAATTAAAATGCTAGATATTAAATTAAGACTGTTGAAAATTCATTTAAATATGTAAGAATTTACTTTTAATGTGCAAGAAATTGATTTAAATATGCAGAAAATTAATTTAATTGTGCAAAAAATTATTTAAGTGTGCAGAAAATTAATATTAAGTGCAGAGAATTAATGAAAGTGTACAGAAAATTTTAATTTTTGCATAAAATTATTAAATTTGCAGAAAATTAAATAAAGTGTGCGAAAGTTATATTAATTTGCAGAAAATTAACCAATGTGTACTAAAAATTAATTAACATGCTGGAAAGTTTATTTTTAGATGCTGAAAATTGTTTAAAGTGCTTGAAATTAAATAAACATGCTAGAAGTTATTTTAATATGATGGAAATTAATTTTAAGATGTTGGAAAACTTATTTTATATGCTGGAAATTGTTTTAAAGTGCTGTAAATTAAATAAATATGCTAGAAGTTATTTTAATATGCTAGAAATTATATTTAATATGCTGGAATTTCAGTTTAAATGCTGAAAATTAATTTATATATATGCTGAAAATTAATTAAGAGTAGTGAAAAATTAATTAAACAGTTGCTGGAAATTAGTCTAAATATGCTGAAAATAAATTTAAATAGGCTGAAAATTAATTTAAACATGCAGAAAATTAGTTTAAACATGCTAAAAAATTAACTTAAACAAGCTAAAAATTAAATTATTTATTAAGACATACTTGAAATTGTTTAAACAATCCTAGAGCATGATTTCTAGGTGATAAAGCAATTAAATTAATAATCCTAGAATGTATTGCCTAAGTGACAAAATAGTTAAAACATTCAAGTCACATAATTCCCCCACCCCCATAAGCAACCCCATAATCTTTTATTAGCAGTGTTTATACAAAATTATTACAGACCCAAAAATAATAATCAAATTAAAAATGAACACATAGAGCCAAATCTTTAGCTCCCTCTTCCCAAATAACTCTTCGAACCACGACATGTTTGTCTCCAACCTGTTGAAAACAAAACAAAATACCCCAACCACTAACATCCGAAAATAGCCCCGGACAACCCATAATCGACCCTTGACGCTGTCGAGATCCCAAAGACCTCGTGGATCCCGGGCAGACTCACGTCAAAGGGGTTATGGGGTGCACCAAGATCATTTCGGATGACCACAAAGAGAATGCAAAACAGGTTTTCCAATTTATAACTATGAATGAGACAAGTAGTGAGGGCACAACATTAGATATAATCACATAAGCCAAACAACATGCGAGTACATTATTATTCATACTAACGTAGAATTTTGTATGCACTGACCTACCATGTAAGAAAAATAAAAGGGTACTTTGAAAGAGAACTAACCAGATTTGACGCGAGAATAACAAAAGATAAACAAGAACCACCACTTTCAAAGTAAGGGACCAGTGACAAAGTAAGAGACCAGTGATAATAATGAGCGGCGAAAACAGTCTCAACCGAAATCAGAGAAAAATTTTAGTGTAGAGGAAGAACAATGCTGAAAAAGCCTTTTCTTTTGTATATATGAATGGGGGCAAAAAAAAAGTGTCCAAATAATGAGAAAGATCATTGTTTATATAGTAAAAGAAATCAGTCAGTTAAGGCAATCAAGAAGGAAAAATCATCAGTCGTACCATATTTTCTTTTAGCCGATCAATTGTACCAATCAAGTGTAAATAAAATCTCGATTTACCATAATTAGTTGAGCAACAAAACTTTCTCAAGTCAATTAAGGAAAGAAAATCAATTAACAAGATGAAGGCATGCTAAAGTTTCCATAAATATCTAAATCAATTTAGGCTAAATAAAGGCAAAAGATCTGTCCAGGAATCAATTAATAAAGCAAAATCAATTAGAGGCAAGAATCATGTCCAAATAAAAGAATATATAAATAAAATCTGCTAGGCATTTTGAAGTCACATACGTATATAAAAATCCTCTAATTGCCATACTAACTACACCAAAGATGTTTAAAACATGTTAACCAATGAAGACAACCAAGAACACAATGCCTGGCCTAGTACAGTGAATTCAACAACGGACTCAATTAACACAAAGGTTTCAAACATGGACTAATCAGTACTGATTTTAAAATTAGAGCTTAGCCAAGATTGATAGAAATTAGGGCTTTTCACATTTATCAATCTAAAGACGTAGATAAACATGATATTGAAACATTCAAACCAAAAGTCATATCCGGACATCGTGAATTTTATATCTAAGAACAAAGATGAAGAAAAATCATCAGTATTCAAAAAAAATGGGGACAGGAATGATCGTACCTGATATGGATTCATCGTCAAATCACCATAGGAACCTTAAAATTAAACCTTTGACACCCCTGCGAATTCTTCTTTGACGAATTTCAGTTGGGCTCTTCGATTCTGATTAGGGACATGGTTGCTCGATGGTGTTGTTGTCCATGGTGTCTCACCGGTCATAACCTTCGGTGAGATAGTGGCGACAGAAAGAAGGGAAAGGAGACGAAGGGAAGAGTTGAGGGAGCATAGGGACAGCTGGAGGAGGAGAAGCGATGAGGGAGAGGAAGAAAAGGAAAGCGGACGGCGGCGATAGGGGTTTCACCAGAATAGTGGTGGACGCGTAGAGTAGCTGTTCACCGGCCAGTGGTGGATGGCGGCGGTGGCTGGATAAGAGGAGATCAAAGGAGTCGCCGGCCTATGGTGGCCGGTGATGGCCGGCGGTGATGGAGTAGTCGCAGGTGGAGCAGAGGGTTGAGAGAGAAGAGGGAGATCGGGGAGAGAGAAGAGAGGGTAAGAGAGAGGAGGATAAGAGGGAGAAGCGGTGGCTGGTGTGGTTTGCCGTAGCCGTAGCGTGGTGGTCACCGGTGGAGTGTGAGGGAAATCGGAGAAGGGAGGAGATTGGTGGCTGTGGGGGTAAAAAATATTTTTAGGGTTAGGTTTTGGTTGAGTAAAGGGATTAAAAAGGAAATAGAGGGGGATTTGATCTCAACCGTTGGATCATATTTGATCAACGGCTGAGATTAAAATCAGAATGTGGGTCAGATCTGGGTCATCTGAATTTGGATCATGAATTGGGTCCAATTGAAATTAAATTGGGAATTAAAATTGGGTAAAATAGGAATCAAATTAGGGTAAAATTGACATTAATAGTGTAAAATCAGGTTAGAAATTAAATAAATTGGGGAAATTAAATTGAATTAGGCTGCTATTAAATGTAGTAATAAATTATTATTATTATTATTATTATTATGAATAAATTACGTATATAAAATCAATGACACGTAATATATTATTTAATGTTGACGATAAATAATAATTTTAAATAAATTATGTACTTGTAAATTATGAATGCGAATTTTAATAATAACACTATAATAATAATAATAATAATAATATAATTAATAAATAATAATAGTAATAGACCATGTGTTTGTAAATTACGAGTATGCATATTCGTGGAAATACGTTAATAAATATTAACAAAAATATGTAAAAATATTATATTAATAAAAATATATATTTTATATAAAAATAAATTACATACTTCAAAATTATAAATGTAAGACGTCAAGATTTATTTGATACTAAAATAAGAACTATTAATACCCAAAACTAATAATTTGTAATATAGCAGCCTAAAAGGAGAATCGGGAGGTCAAAATTGGGTGTCAACACCTATCAATAACATGCCATCAATATAAACAAACAAACAATAAAAGAATTAGTAGGCCTTTTAGCAACATTGCAAATTAATAATGAAGAATATGCAATGTAATTAAAGACTTAAACTAGAAATATGGAGTTGGCGCAAGATCTTAAAGAGCAATATTAGTTTGCTAACATGTCTGGATCGATTCTCAAAAGCATAAAGGACTAGAGTCAGTTTCATAAAAATTGGGTAACGACGAATAGTAAATACTGATAGTGTATTTGAGCATTTTAATATTATTATATCAATATGTTGTACCAATGTTAGTGGTAGGGAGTGACCTTTTGTTTTCTTATAACTCCTATAACCCATGTCGCCACTTAGTCCTTATAATTCATGTGGCAACTTCACATTTTGTCTTTCCATTTCTTTGCATGGATGATTTCCTCACCTATAAATGGTGAGGGTTTTGCATATTTTTGAATAACAAGAAAAGAACAAGAAATGAACTAGAAAAGAGAAAGTTCACTAAATTTAGTAAAATAGAGAGTTTATTAGTTAGAGAGGTGTTCTTTTTTGTGGAGCTTTGAACTCAACTCTTGTCCAGAGTTTGTTGAGTTGTACTTTGTGAGAAGGTTGTTGTATCCTGGAGGGGACAAGTCAAGAAGATTACTGCTGGACCGGTGAAAAAATTTGCTGCAGTGGGCTTGAATCTCCTTAAAGAGAGCGAGATATCCGCGCCTCAGCCAAGAAGAAGATATTATTATTTTCTTCTTTGTATTTTTTTTCCAATTATAATTTTATTGTAATTTCACCAACAATTTTAAGGAGATTCAAGCCCAACAATTGAAAAATCCGCGGATGTCAAGATGGGAGATCTTAACAAGCCATTCCTGTTCAACGGTACTCATTTCAAGAGGTGGAAGGGTAAAGTGTTTTTCCACTTAAGTCTTCTTAATGTCTCTTGTGTGTTAACTGAGAAGAATTCAAATAAAGTAGATAATTCTTCCATGAATGATGATGAACTTATTTCTCTTAAAGAGAAAGTTGAAAAAGTAAGTATGATACCGAGGAGGCTGGAGCGAAAAAATATGCTGCTAGCAGATTTTTTCGTTTCCAAATGGTGGACAACAAATCTGTGGTAGACCAAGCTCAGGACTTTATAATGATTGTTAGATAGCTCAGGTCCGAGGAAGTGAAAGTTGGAGATAACATTATTGTTTGTGGCATAATAGATAAACTTCCACCTTCTTGAAAGGATTTTCAAAATACTATGCGCCATAAACAAAAGGAAGCTTCTCTTGAGACTTTAATAATGGGAATCCGCATGGAGGAAGAAGCAAGGGTCCAAGGTGCACTTTTGCAAACAGAAGAGAACAACATCACACCGAAGGTAAATTTAACTACTTCAAATAATGATACCCCTAATGCTAACAAAAATACTTCTTTGAAGCCTAAGAAGAAAAAATTCAAGAAAAATAATGGTAGACATCCCAAGGACATTAATGGTGGAAATAACCAAGCTAAAAATCAACATGTTCAAGAAAAAGGACAGTGCTTTGTCTGTGGTAAGAATGGACATATTGCTCGATTTTGTAAATTTCGAAAACGTGGGTCTACACCTCAGAAAAATGTTACCGAAGAATCATTTGTGGCGGTGATAACAGACATAAACGTGGTGGAGAATGTTGATAGATGGTGGGCTGACTCTGGTGCAAACTGTCATGTCTGCTATGACAAAGACTGATTTAAAAAATATACTTCCTTTAAGGAGCCCAAAACCATCATGCTTGGTGATTCTCACACCACTCAAGTGCTTGGAAAGGGAGATGTCAAATTGAGTTTCACTTTGGAAGGGTATTGACTTTAAAAGATGTACTTTATACTCCTTCCATGAGAAAAAATTTGATGTCTAGTTTTCTTCTTAATAAAGCAGGTTTCAAACAGATTATTGAATCTGACCAATATATAATTGTGAAAAATAATATTTTATGGGAAAGGAATATGCTTATGATGGGATGTTCAAGTTGAATGTTGAAATGAATAAAACTACTACGTCTGTTTATATGCTTTCTTCTACTAATTTTTGGCATGCTCGTTTGTGTCATTTTAATGATCGTTATGTGGAAATCATGAGTAGTTTAGGATTAATTTCAATGATCAAAGAGAATTTTGAAAAATGTGAGGCTTGTAGTAAAGCCAAAATCACAAAAAGGCCTCATTTTCAAGTTGAAAGAAAAACTGATTTATTAGAATTAGTTCATACTGATATTTATGAACTTGGAGGAATTTTAACTGGTGAAGGAAATAGATATTTTATTACTTTCATTGATGATTTTCTAAGTTTACATATGTTTACTTGATGAAAAATAAAAGTGATGCTTTTGAGAATTTTAAAACTTTTCTCCATGAAGTTGAAAATCAGTTTAATAGAAAATTAAAAAGAATAAGAAGTGATAGAGGCCGTGAACATGAGTCAAATGAATTCAATTCTTTTGTTAGATCATTGGGTATAATTCATGAAACTCCTCCTCCTTATTCTCCTGCATCTAATGGTGTAGCGGAAAGAAAAAATAGAGTTTTGGTTGAGTTAACTAATGTCATGTTAATTGAGTCTAGTGCACCTTTAAATTTTTGAGGTGAAGCTCTTTTGACTGCTTGCTATGTGTTGAATCGTGTGCCTCATAAAAAGACCAAATTAACACCTTTTGAATAGTGGAAAGGTCACAAGCCAACTTTGGGATATCTAAGAGTTTGGGGTTCCTTAGCCTATGTAAGGTTAATGGATCCTAAAATCTCCCAGTTGGGTAAAAAAGTTACTACTTGTGCTTTTCTTGGTTATGCTTCACAGCATATAGATTTTTTAATCCTGAAGATAGTATTATACATAATAGAATCTGGTGATGCTATATTTCATGAAAATAAATTTCCTTTTGATTCTAAAAATAGTGGGGGTCAAAGGATTCAAGAAAATATTTTGTCACTACCAGTTCTTCTATTTCTATTTTGAAAAATAAAGAAAATGATGATTTTGAGTTAAGAAGAAGTAAAAGAGCTAGAGTAGAAAAAGATTTTGGTCCTAATTATCATGTTTTTAATGTTTGAGATGACCCTCTCACTTTAAAAGAAGCTTTATCTTCACATGATGCTATTTTTTGGAAAGAGGCTATAAATGATGAAATGGAATCACTAATTTCCAATAAAACTTGGAAACTAGTTGATTTACCACCGGATTGTAAAACAATTGGGTGTAAATGGGTGTTACAAAAAAAGTTAAAATGGGATGGATCAGTTGATAAATATAAGGCTAGACTAGTGGCTAAATGTTTTAAGCAACTAGAAGGCCTAGAATTTTTTGATATTTTTTCTCCGGTAACTAGAATTACATCCATTAGATTTTTAATTGCAATTGCTGCAATTTTTGATTTACAAATTCATCAAATGGATATAAAAACTGCTTTTTTAAATGGAGACCTAAATAAGGAGATTTACATGGAACAACCTGAGTGTTTTGTTGAATCTGGCCAAGAAAGCAAAGTATGTAAACTTACTAAATCCCTATATGGCTTGAAACAGACACCTAAGCAATGACATGAAAAGTTTGATTCCTGCATGATTTATAGTGGCTTTAAAACAAATGAGTGTGATAAGTGCATATATCATAAGTCTTGGAATAATTCACATGTTATTATTTGCCTATATGTTGATGATTTATTAATGTTTGGCTCTAACATGAATGTTATTGAAGAGACTAAAAATATTCTTAGAAGCCATTTTGATATGAAAGATCTTGGTGAGTCAAATGTTATTCTAGGAATAAAAATTACTAGAACATGTGATGGAATTTTTCTGAACAGTCACATTATGTTGAGAAAATTTTGAAAAAAATATAATTTCCTTGATTGCAAGCATGTTGTAACTCCATTTGATTCTAGCGTTCACTTGTTTCCTGTTGAAAGTGAAAATGATGTTATAAATCAAATGGAATACGCTAGCGTAATTGGAAGTTTGAGATATGTGACTGATCGCACTAGGCCTGATATTGCATATGCAGTAGGAGTACTTAGCAGGTTTACTAGTAAGCCAGGTAATGAACATTGACATGCTATAACGAGAGTTATGAGATATTTAATTGGGACAAAAACTTGTGGTTTGTTCTATAAAAAATATCCTATGTACTTGAAGGCTTTCGTGATGCGGATTGGAATACTTTATCAAGTGATTCTTTATCTACTACTGGTTATATGTTTACTTTGGGTGGTGGTGCTATTTGTTGGAAATCAAGAAGGCAAACAATTATTGCTAACTCTACGCTGCGATTGGTAGAGTTCAAAACCGTTATTACAACGGTAAATCCAGACCTATAAGGAGAAAACACAGTAATGTGAGATCATATTTGATAAATGGTACCGTTAATGTTGATTATGTCAAATCTTGTGATAATCTTACAGATCCATTGACTAAGGCCTTAGCAAGAGAAAAGGTCTGGAGCAAATCGAGGGGGATGGGATTGAAGCCGATAAATTCTTGAGTCATATGTGAGGAAACCCAACCTGGGGACTAGAGATCCTATAACCAGGTTCAATGGGAAAAATGAATCACATGATGACTTCTTGTGAAAAAATGCACTATTTTTTCTCTATCCTTATGATGTGAGTGCATTTTCCTGTAATGATTTGCGAGGTTGAGTTTAAAAAACTCTTAATGATAATTTGTAGCTCGTATGAGTGGGGTTCTAAAATTACAGGAGCACTCTCGACCGATTTCACCTATGTGAGTGTGGAAGGAGGCCGCTTCCTATGAGAACTAGGCTCATTCTTAAAGACACTCATGAAACTGGGATAGCACAAGGCCGTAATGTGCTGGCTATAAAGCTCATGTCAACACCTTGACTATTATGTGTAAGCAGTGACTTTTTATTTTCCTAAAGCAGTCATAGTTCAAGTCTGAGACCACTACGACTCTGGAGTAAAAATTACTATTTTACTAAGTGGAGGTTCAATGCAGAGCAAACCTTCATTATGCATGGTAGTCTTCCTTCAGCTAGTAGACTCTCTTATTAATATTAAAATGAGTGGGGTATTGATAGTGTATTTGAGCATTTTCATATCATTATATTAATATGCTGCACCAACATTAGTGGCAGGGAGTGGCCTTTTGTTTTCTTATAACTCCTATAACTCATGTTGTCACTTAGTTCTATAACTCATGTCACCACTTAGTCCTTATAATTCATGTGGCAATTTCACATTTTGTCTTTCCATTTCTTTGCATGATGATTTCCTCACTTATAAATAGTGAAGGTTTTGCATATTTTTGAATAACAAGAAAAGAATAAGAAATGAACTAGAAAAGAGAGAGTTCACTAAAGTTAGTAAAATAGAGAGTTTATTAGTTGAAGAGAGGTGTTCTTTTTTGTGGAGCTTTGAACTCAACTCTTGTCCAGAGTTTGTTGAGTTGTACTTTGTGAGAAGGTTGTTGTATCCTGGAGGGGACAAGTCAAGAAGATTACTGCTGGACCAGTGAAAATATTTGCTGCAGTGGGCTTGAATCTCTTTAAAGAGAGCGAGATATTTGCGCCTCAGTCAAGAAGAAGATATTATTATTTTCTTCTTTGTATTTTTTTTTTAATTGTAATTTTATTTTAATTTCACCAACAAATACTAATGACAAGTGCATTATTGTGTCGCATTTTTGACCAAATATACCAAGCTAGAAAATGTTGAAGGACTCATTAGAATTAAAAATAGTCATGCGAAATTCTACAAGTCTTAAATCATATTTACAAGCATAACATAAATTGATTTCTGAGTGCTAATCATGAGCGAAATTTTAGCTTGTAATCTGGACTTGTAGTTCATATCCTAAAGGGAGTACTTTTTAATTTTTATGGTACTCCCTCCATTCCAAAATAAATGAATTGTTGAGATTTTTTTTATAGTTCAAAATAATTGAATTGTTCAAAGTTCAAGAGAATTGTTTAGACCTTTTTCCATATTTACCCTTTGCTTTAATGATGTTTTTAACTACTTTACATTTTTCTAGGAGAATAGGTTGAATAATCAAAAGGGTAATAGTGGAAAGTAGCCTTAAATTTATGTCCTTAACTATTTTTCTTAATAGGTGTGCATTACCTCAACAATTCATTTATTCTGGAATGGAGGGAGTATGTGTTTATCTCTTATTGTTGTCTAAACTTACCATCCTTGTGATAATGACGTAATTTAAGTTTATATTTTTTATTAACTAATCCATTCATTCAACAATGAAAAAGATATGCACAGAAATTCCAACATTTTGAATATGTATCCAACAAGGGAACGAAACCAGTTTATTCCCACATCAGGCAAATAGAGAAAAGGGAGAAAAGAAGGAAGTATAATAATGGACCAAGTAGGAATAGGCAACATACTTACCTGGATGGGGTCAATGGGTGATCATGAAGGCCCATGGCCTAGGCTGGTGACTTCCATTGCACTTTGGAAGGGTGCCCGTCTAAGGTCGGCCCAAGTGGTCGTGTCTATGTCATAATTTGTGGCAGAAGGGGCCTGCGTTCGCGCAGCCCCTACCAATTCTAGTTTAATCTTTGGCCCAAGTCTTATCGGCCCATCTCCTGGAGTCCAGAATCATTTAATGGTTGATGATATGAGTCTTTTTGCAAACTTGCTTTAGCACTAAACATGATTTTTTTTTAAAATAGTAATGAGTTGAAACTACGACTAAAAGTTTTCTCTTTAATAATAAGCTTAATTAAGGATAATTCAATAGCATTTAATCAAGTAATACTTAATTTACTTTATGTTTCAATTTTTAAAAATGACACATAAAAACATAGATAAGGATAAAATATAGTTATAAAGATTTCTAATTAATACTTTTCAAAAGAAAGTATAAAAGAAAAACAAGTGAATAATTTGAGACGGTGTACATCCCAACTTCTAATGTTGCGTGAAAAAATAAATTTCCCTATTAAGTTCTCTAGATGATTTTTTTTTTTTAAAAAAAAAACAAAAAGTCGAGAAAAGGGACATAATTCATAACCTTTTCAATTACATTGATTGAGTTAAGGTGTAATAATCCCAACCGTCCTATTAAGCTTACAAGATAATCAAAGTAAGGATTTGTTTATTTGCATTAAGATTTAAATACTTATTTGGTTTGAATGGTTTTAACTATTAACATCTAGAACAAAATTATAATATCATTAAATTAAAAAGTATTTGTGTGTTAATAATTTTCACCATGTATCACTTCGTTCATGGTTACCAGCCACCATCACTAATCATCTCTGTCATCACCACCATTACTATCAACCACTAGCACTATTGCCAACAATCACCGCTAACCACCTCTGTCGTCATAAGAATCACCGACAATCACCATCGTTGTCAACAACTACTGTCAATCGCTATTACAGTTATCACCTCCATCATTATAATTATATTTATTGCCACCATCACCTCGATCAAACTATCACTACTGGTCATTACTACACTGCATCCAATTTCTACCACTAATTATCTCTATCGTCACAACTAACACCACCGCCAACAATCATCTCACTACATATTCTTCAACCACCACATATTCTTTCACTTTTGTCACCACCTTTGCCAATACTACCGGTCATTATGACAAGTGTGGCAATCACTATTACCAACCACTTTTGTTACATCCCAACTACCACCTCCCCCAATTATCACCACATATTCTTCAGCCACTATCATCATAGGTTTTGACTTGCTTTTACCCCAACTCATTTAACCTAAGCAATATTTTAGCGGGTCAACAACCCACCAATTTTTATCTGCCAAATTCATGCTAACTCACTCATTTAACACTTATAACAGAGTAAAATTATCCTATTTTAAATAGCTAGGAGTATTGGATAAAACTTACCTACACCCAGTGTATACATCAAGTCAATATTCATGTCATGTGTTCGAATTTAGAGTTCATGTTACTTAATCATGACTAATTAACATATATTTTACTTCATGTAATCACTTAATTATGATAAATTATATTAATTTGATGTATATATCGAATGCGGGTAAATTTTTATCGTATTTTGCCCCTTCCCTTAAAAGAAAAGGGAAAATAATATGGCCATTTTCCACCTGTTATAGAGAGGGCGAGGATGATTATCCTTGTATAGAGAAAAGACATATGACATGGAAACAATGAAATCCAAATAACCCCACTACCTTTAAACTGTCACCACAAACTCGGATTGCCTAAAATATCCTCATTCCTCTGATCTTGAGATATTTCAAAAGACATTTCCAGACAAAAGAAGAAAGTAAAACACATCAAATTTACATCTTTCAATCTGTGCTGCAATAATTAGCATCTAGCATTAATTGTTCAAAATTAAAATGGCTGCTCTAACTTCAGTTAGTGCAGGCTCAACTACTGCTCCTTTGCAGCATCGATTTCATTCGGTAGCATATTCAAGTCCCAAAGAATTATGTGTTACATTTGGTTTAGCTACCACAGTGAACAGAAGATCCTCCTTGAGCTACAACCGTTCAACCCTCACAATTAGAAGTGCTGCTACTAAACCTGCAAAATCACCAGGTACTTAATCAACCATTAATTGAAGCAGACTTCGTTTGTGTTTAATTTCTAACTCTATATATTTATTTATTTTTGTTGGTCTAGCTGAAGAAGACTGGTCAATTAAAAGAGCATATCTGCTTGAGAAAAGGGTAAAACAATCTCTCTATATTTTATATATCCCTTTTATATATCTTTAACAATTATTGCATTTTTATATATAGGATCATCCATGTTTATCAAGAATATATTGATCAAGATGATCTTTAAGACAATTTCGTGCTGTAAATGCCTCCCTAAAGTGAGGCAGAGCTCTCCTCTCCTCAACTTTAGAAACATCGTGTAATAGAAAACAATGTACACCTTACTTACTTGTAAACTATTTGTTAAGTCTGCGAACAAAGTCTGTCTCATATTAGTAGTTGAAATGATTAAAGAACTACATATATAAATGTAGGATACTCTTTATGGTATAAGGCTTTTGGGTAAACCACTGGGCTGGCTTAGCCCAGAACTATTCGCACCATGGAGGAGCCTTTGATCACATTTTTGGAAAGACAATTTTTCTGATTCCAGGAACTGAGTTCCTCAACTTTACCCCACAAATATAAGCTTTCTATTGGGAGTAATTTGTTTGTCCCGAAGAATACAAGTAATAATCGAATATCTTTTTGCTTTCAACAAGAAAATGTAGTTTATCATGTCTATTAGTTTCCATCTAATTGGGCCAGCTAGAGGTCGCATAATAAGTTACACGTTTGGGACGGAGGCATATTAGTTTTTGGGACGGAGGCATATTAGTTTTTGTTGTACCAAATTAATGCATATTAATTTCAGGTGAGGAGTGTTGAGCCAAAGGAAGCACTCAGACTTCAGAAAGAGAACAATTTTGTGATTCTTGACGTACGACCTGAGGCCGAGTTCAAAGAGGTATGTACAGTCCCATGATCATGAAGGAGGCGGTATGAGTTAGCTATTCGGGTAATATAAAGCATGAAACTGATCAATTAACACCTTCAAGTGAAAGAGAAAGCAGAGGAACAAAAACATGAGCAGCTCAGATATCTCAATTTGAGATAAGACTTTTCTAACTGCGATAGTTGCTCTTTCACGTGCAGGCTCATCCAGAAGGAGCTATCAATGTCCAGATATACAGGTTAATAAAGGAATGGACAGCATGGGACATTGCTAGGAGAGCTGCATTTGCCTTTTTTGGCATATTTTCTGGAACTGAAGAAAACCCTGAATTCCTACAAAGTAATAATCCGTTAAGAATACCCTTCCATATGTTTTTTTTCTATCTAGATTGATTCGTATATTCAGGGGCGGAGGCAGAGTGCTGCAAGGTGGTCCAACTGAACCCCCTTCGTTGAAATATTATACTGTGGAAATAGGGTAAAAATAATTTTTTGGTATATATATAAATTGTTGAATTCTTGGCTCCGTCACTGCATATAGTGTCACTTGATTAGGAGCATATGCATATTATGTTTCCTTGTACCAAAGAACTAACAATTTGATAAACTCGAGCAGTTGTTGAATCTAAAATAAACAAGGATGCAAAGATAATAGTGGCTTGCTCATCTGGAGGTACAATGAAGCCTACCCAAAATCTTCCCGAGGGCCAACAGTCAAGGTTCTTCATACTGCTCTAATCTTCTTCATTTTTGTACTTCTCCTTTTTTGTGTTTTCGTATTTTACTGGGGTTAACTTCTTCATTAGTACTCCTATTTAATCACAAACAACTTAATTAGTTGGGTGTCCAGAAGAAAGTTGATAGTAAGAGAAATTCATTGAACTAGCTAGCTACACTTGCAAACCATGATAACTATACCAAATCTAAGGTGGATGGGGCATGTTACAGATCCTTCAACAATTTTGGCCACCTAGAATATATCTCAAAGATCTTTCCAATAGTATGAATGTAACACTGCAATTAGTTCAAAGGATCAGAAGTAAATTATGGTTGTGAAGTTTTTGTTACTTTAGCATAAGCTAATTTCATGTGTCTTTAACCAAGAGAATACAGGAACAAGTTTTGAATTCTTTGTCTAACTCTAGAGGAAATAAAGACTTGTAAACTTAATTCACCTTTTGCAGGTCACTTATTGCTGCATATTTGCTAGTTCTGAATGGTTATACTAACGTATTTCATTTGGAGGGAGGAATCTATAACTGGTTCAAACAAGAATTACCAGCAGCTTCTGAAGAATGAAGTTCAGTCAGCTTAAACCACGTAAATTCGATCGGATAAGAATTAATGCTGTACCATTTTTCTTTTGTACAGAGAAGGCGTTAGAAATCAAACCCTCCATTTGCTGAGATTCATATTGTAGATTATTAATTTTTGAGAGTTTAATTAATGCATTTGCCTTGATGTGTGCACTACCATTTCTAAACACATATATCTGCAATGTCTCTGTTAGCGACAAATGCAATGACAAAGAGGTCTACAAGATTTTGGTAGAGGGTATATCGGTTGGAAAACAAACAATGTATGCTAAAAATTAATCATGAATTTTTGACCAACACTTTCCTTAAGTTTAGCCTAAAACTTAGATACATCCTCAAATATTCAAGTTAATGAATAACCTCCTCAACACTTTAAAAAAATTGGCAGCCTATGAATGTTCTTTCCGTTACTACATTCTCTTTTATTCGATCTCCATAACGGTGATATCTGTCTGTCTTTTTTACCTCATCATCCTAAAGATCTCAGTAAAGTTCTATCAGGATATTCTGTTTTAGAAGTTATGATTTGCTTCTATCAAGGCACGACACAAGTTAAAACTTTGACAAAATGAAGAAGTATATATACCCTGAGTTCTAGGAGTCTGTTGTAGCCGTCCGCGAAGCCTCGAAAAAAGTTTTGGTTGACTTAGTCTACAATATACTACTCCCTCCATCTGTGACACTCTTTTCTTTATCCATATTTAGTAGGAGTAATACTATTTATAGCCACATAAATAATATATAATTTATTTTGGATTACAAATTTCAAAATTCTTTTCATTCTTAAACTCTTTGTCCAATCAGACACATCCGCATACGGTTGGAAATGAGTCCTTAAAACTCCTCAGCCTATTCTCGTGTGTGATGAATCTATAATTGTCAAATTAAAGAATGAGCAGTTGCAATGATCGTTGATTTCTTTTGACATCTTTAGATTGTTGTGGACCCATGCATTGACTTGGTCTACAATATAGTCAGCCCAGTTGGATGGTGCGTTAATAGCGATGATATGTCGAATCATGCATTCATTCAGACTACGACAATCACGTCGAGTTGCACCTACTTGTGGACTGGGCGTGGCTAGATTTGGCAGTGAATTTAGGAAAAAGGCTTAAATATGCCATCGAACTATTAGAAATGACTCATCTATGCCATTTGTTATAAGTTTGGCTCATCTATACTACTGTCATTGAAAGTTTGGCTCATCTATGCCACTGTCATTATAGAAAGGTTCATTCGTGCCATTATTTTGTAATGGTGATTTTTGCAAAATTATTTTTGCCACGTGACCTCTTATTAGAGGTCCACATTATCAAATCCAAATCAACCAATATTACTTAAAATTAAAAATTAAAAATTGGACCCATTAAAATAAAATTTATCCACACAGTTAAAATAAAAATTGGACTTATTAAAGATAAAAATCGGACTAATAAAAAATAAAAATCAAACTCATTAATTGTGTCGGATTTTATTTTAATAGGTATGATTTTTTATTTTGATTTAAGTAATATTGGTTGATTTAGATTTGGTGATGTAGACCTCTAATGAGAGGTTATGTGGCAAAACTAGTTTTGCAAAATCACCGTTTTAAAAAAATGACATAAATGAACTTTTCTGTAACGGCAGTGACATATATGAGTAAAACTTTCAAAGACGATGACATAAATAAGCCAAACTTATAATGAATGACATAAATAAGCCATTTTCAATAGTTCAATGAAATATTTGACTCTCTTTGTGTTGGGCAAGGTGCAAGTTAATTTTGCCTCCACGTTTGACTATATGATTTGGCTCTGGCATAGTACCATGAACATTTGAATTGAAGGAAATTATTATACAAAGATATGTTACAGTCAATAAAAGCAGAATACGTAATTGGATAGTAATGTTAAATTAACTTTGAGCCCACATGTTACATTATGTGTTTTTAAGGAATTTAATCTCTTATTGTTGTCAAGGTTTTGAATTAATTCCTCTAAAAATAAAAGAAGAACAGTATTGTAATAATGACACTTCAAATTACAGAATTAAGGTAAATTTTAAGAATGAAGTAAATCACACTTGACACTTACTTTTATTTATTTTCTAAAACAATGCAGAAAAAGAAGGGAAGAGGATTTGAATTTCAATTTTTGAAATCTGAGGCAAGGCCTCTAAATTTACCAGCAGGTTTTGGAAACTGATGGTTGTTCAAAATATCATTGGTGTCATGCCTCTTCAAAAATAATTATTGTCTGTTCTGAAAATAGGCACGCGAAAAATAACGAGAAATATTATTTAAAAAATTAAAAGAAAAACGAAAAGAAATTTTTGTCAAAAAAATATAATCAATCAATCATCAACTCAAGAGCATGTCATCTTTCTAACTCTATAAACAGCGATTTGTATTTATACCCAATAAATTTCTTTCTTCTCTATATGGGACAAAGTCCCTTCATTAACGAAAAAAGATTTTCAACTCAAGATTACCTATCATTGAACTATAAAGTTACTTAATGATGATTCTAGTTTCTTGTGATTATAATATATAACAACACTTTAAATTATCTCCCTCTCCCCCCACAATTAATTGGTTCCAAATTATCAGTCCCAACACCACCCTACGTATCCCTCACGTGGGCACTCCACCCCCTCACCCTTAAAACACATACTCAAACAAATAAATTATTTTACTTTTCAACTAATTTATTTTCAAGAAATCTTGGATTAGTTTATATCCTCCATGAAACTATTACTAACTCTTCATCTTTGTATTTTGTACTCTTCCATGTTTTATAGTTTAATTTTTTCGTTTGGTTATATTATATAAAATAAAATATTAGTAATTTTTTTATAATAATAAATTGTATGTTTATTATTTTTACTATGCCCAAATCATAAATGATTAAATTAATTAAATGACCATCATATTTATATTCATTAAAAAAAGGATTAACTTGATTATTTTACTTTAAAATATTATACATATTTAAAGCTATTAAAAATATTATCTTGAACAAGGTATTAAAATTGAGTGGTCAAAAATAAATAATAAAAATAGGAAAAATGTGTGTGTGGCGGGGGGGGGGGGGCGTGTTTGTGTGCGTGTGTGTGTTTTCAAAAGCATTTTCGAGGCGAGTCTCGGAGCGGGGCGTATGCTTCGGGGCATAAATAAAGGCGTAAATTCATAGGGCGTAAGCCCATATCATAAAAGCGTAAGTCCCGAGCATAAAAGCATAAGTCACTGGAGTAAAAGTGTACTCTCCGAGCGTTAATTTTAATTTTTATTACTTTAAAAATATTTTTGCTATAAATTATATTTTATATTATTCGTGTAATGGTATTTATACTTTATGCTAACATTTTTTTTGAATATATAAATAAAGAAAACATATTTCCTAAAAAATAATTACAATATTTTATCTATATATTGATGATTTATTTAAATTTATTAGCATAATAATTGAAAAACTTACTTTTACTTTTTTCTTAGTAATAAAATTATAAAATTGAAGATATGAGATACACGCTCCGTAGATTCATGGAACTTATGCCCTATATTTCGGGACTTACATCCCTCCTTGTGCTATGTAAAACGCCTCGTCTCACACCTTTTAAATACTGATATATATATATATATATATATATATATATATATATATATTATTAGAAAAAATTAAACATATGAAATAACCGTGGAATTAGAAATTGAGTCCATATATATAGAAATAATGAGAAAATATTGACATATACAAAAATATTAAATAAACTGAAGATAATTTTTTGAATAAAAATATTAGGAAAAAAAATTACAAAATAACCTTAAAACTAATAACTGAGTGCATATTTGGACAAATAATATAACATTTAAAATATTAAGATTTTAAAATATACATAAAATTAATTTAAAATTATAAAAATAACGTAGAACACATAAAATTAGTGAAAACAAAAATAGAAAGGTAAAGAAGATATAAGCACATGATAATCGTGGGTCAAACTTTGATATAATGTTTGGATCAATTGAAAAATTAAATTGCTTCAGTTTGTATAACTCTAAGTATTATAAGAATGAATTGAGAATCAATTTGTGAATGTAACAATTAGTCAATAGAAAATTTGACTTCAATTGAAAAAATGAATTCATGCCCAATTTGTGGATATAACAATTAGTCAACTCTAATATTTGACTTTAATTGAAAATTGAATTGCTTCAATTTATATATCTCTAAATATATAAGATTGAATCGGGACTCAATTTGTGGATGTAATAATTAGTCAATATAAATTTTGTCTTGAATTGAAAAATTTGAATTGAGACTCAATTTGTGGATGTAACAATTACTCGATTCTAATGTTTGTTTGTAATTGAAAACTTGAATTAATTCAACTTATATTACTCTAAGTATCACGAGATTGAATTGAGAGTCAATCATATTGTTTGACTTTAATTGAAAAAATAATTTGCTTCAATTTATATAACTATGAGCATTATAAGATAGAATTGAGACTCAGTTTATATTATAATAATTATCGATTTTAATGTTTGACTTTAATTGAAAAATTAAATTGTTTCAATTTATATAACTCTAAATATTATATGATTGAATTGAGACTCAGTTAATGGATGTAACAATTAGTCAATTCTAATGTTTGACTTTAATTGAAAAGTTAAATTGCTTTAATTATGTAACTCTAAGTATTATAAGATTGAATTGAGTTTCAGTTTGTAGATGTAACAATTAGTCAATCCTAATGTTTGACTTTAATTAAAAAATTAAATTGCTTCAATTTATCTGTAAGTATTATAAAATTGAATTGAAACTCAATTTGTAGATGTGACAATTAGTCTCAAAATAAGTAAAGACTGTCCCAAAATAGTAGAAGGAGAGAGGATCAGCTCCTCTCTGAAAGCTCACCCTATCTCCGAAACCCCAGCAAGCCTGAACGAAGCGTCACCGACAGTAGCTCGTACTCGGATCTGCATAAAAAAAAATGCAGAAATGTAGTATGAGTACCAAAATCATCGAACACTCAGTAGGCATCATCGATCGACTGAGCTAAATTACAATAAAAGTATAATAAAATGTGAGAATGTAATCTAAGTTAGGAATAAAGGAGCATAAATAGAAAAAATGCTTCAATCGACAAACATGGTAAGCATACAGAATAAAAAGGAATCCGAAAGTAAATGCAAGCTAACTATACCTAACTGGGCTCCATAAGTCCAGAAGGTACAAACAAGAGAGAAACAACCCAATTTGGCCACCATAAGCGCAGTGACCCCAAACACGGAGGAATTACCGAATATAATAACACAACGTGAGCCAACAAGTAATGACATACCTGGAATCCCCTTTGAATCATAACTGTCGGACTTGAACCGAAACTAGTAAGTAGTACATCCTAGAAAAGTTCCATATATCTATTATGAATGCCGGACTTGAACCGAAACTAGTAAATAAGTTTAAATTAATAATAACTCAAGCTTATAGCTTCCTCCATGTCCAAATATTTCCAAATTCCCATGACGGACGGCCAAATCTACAAGTGAAGCAGGTTTTAGTTACTAAGTCTAGGTACAAGGTTCTAAAGGCCAAAAGTCCTTCTACCCCGAGTAACCAAGCTAACCGGGAGTCATCAAGTGACCTAAGTCGCCCTAAGACTAAAGATTTAGTCTAAAGTGACGAATAAAGGCCTCTTAGAGCTACAAGGGGCTAATCTAGGTATTTGACCTAAAAAGAGAGCCGGCGGAGCCCGCTACTAGTCCCAAAAATCCATACTAAGGTAAGCACCTACCCAAACCTAGAATAAGGACATACAATTCCATCCCAAGGTCTTAAATTAGCCAAAACTAGTTCTAGAGTATCATTATAACTATCACAAGGGAAAACGGGGCCGAATTCTACAAAGAAAGACTCTAAAATGACTAAATTCAATCAATAAAGATGCTAAACTATCACAGAGTCATAAATACTTATCCATCGCTAGCATAATACTATATTAATACCATAATAAAGCTCAATCTATGAGGAAAGTAATCCTCGCCTACCTGAACGCCGCTGAAAGCTCGAAAAAAGTCTACTTCTCTGGAGCTTTTCCCTTTCGAGAAGCCTCTGAATGCTGTCATACTGTCAAAATAATAATCTACGCATTAAGATGAGAATAACGATACCCATATTACATATAAATGCCCCAGGTCAAAAGTCAAACTAAAAATTCCACATGGGATCCACTTACAGAATCTCAAAATAAAAATCGTCAACGCGTCTCTCATAGCTCAAGGATCATTTACCTCAAAATTTGGGTGAAATCTGAGCTCAAATGAGTCACAAATCAACCCCAATGACATTCAAAATCTAAGAATAAAATCAAAAAATTAAACCAGAATTTAGACGGAACTTACAGAAATAAAGTCAAGGAAACGATCGCAAACTCGCCTTTAGATTAACCCCGACACTAGATAATTGGTCCCTCACTATAAATAAGCTCCCAAGTAGAGCCACCAAAATACCCAATCCGTTATTAGGGTTGGATTGGGTTATGACTTTTGAGCCCATTTAAAACTGGGGCTTATAAGCCCATCCCAAGTCAGCCCACTAGCCTTTGAGGCTTGATCGAGGCCGGGCTGGGCTGGCCCGTGGGTCAAAATATTTTTAATTTAAATTAAGAATTTAAATAAAGATTATGAAAAAAGAAGTAAAAACTAAGAATAGTAACTTCTGAATAAGTTTTAATATCTTACACAATACTTTATTTATTTAGCGTTAAATCTTATTCACCACGTATAGATGTTTTATTCATGATTGCTATTCAATTTAAACTTAAAATTGTGAACAAAAAGAATTAAAAACTATAAATAGTGATTACTGAATAAGTTCTATCTAGTATATTACAAAATATTTTACTCATTTAGCGTTAAATCCCTACTACCAAAATTCTTAACCACCAATATAAAAATTGTGTTTACTATGAAATGCTCAAACAATTATTGCTACTAGAAATCCATTGCACGACTTTACTCAAATTCAAAGCGATAATATTTTTAAGTGAATATAAATATTATTCATTTTTTTTATATATATTTTTTGATAATGTTTATCTAATTAAATCTTCATATGAATTTAGATGAAGGTGATGTTAATTAAGACAACTTTATCGATGAATTCAAATGTGCTTGACGATGTATTGGTGTTGAATATGTTATAAGTTATAGTAGAATATGTACTTTCATATAATCATATGTTAGAAATGTTAACAAATTATCATATCTATACGTTCAACTATAGATTGAAAAGAAAAAAGTTAACAAAAAAAGACAGACAAAAATGATGGGCTAGCCCGCCCCATCCTGCGATGCTTTTAGGGCTGGGTTGGGTCATACGTTTTAAGATCCTTCAAAATGAAGGGCTGGCCCGTCCTAGCCCATCAAATTCTTTGGCCTGCGAGACCTGGATTGGGTTGGGCCAACCCATTTTGACAGCTCTACTCTCAAGGCCTTTAATGGGGGATTTCTCTCAAGTAAATGCCCTAAATGTCGTGGGAAATAAGCTTATAACAAAGCAGCAACAGCAACAACAGGCATCAGCACTTGGCCAAGATGCCAAGTCTCCGATCGACCTCTCGGAATTTGTTCGGATCCCGTGAGCACAAACGAACTACACTACCTCATCAAATTAGAAATTTCAGACTCAATGGCGCCATTGAAATTTCCACATGAGATCGCTTCGATCAAATGTGGGTCCCACATCCAAGGGCCATTTTATCCAAGTTCTACTCAATAGCCCAAAACGAGTTTAGCCTAAAGTTGACGTTTTGAAGCTGATGGAACTGTCAAAACTGGAATCCGGGACCGCTTGACTGAATTTTAGGTCTGATACCAATCTTAACACCGAAAGCTCCAAAACAATGAATAGGCTTTAACAACCAAACGAACTGCCCAGTGACCAAACTGTCAGTCCCAGCAAGTCATAAATGACTTGGTGCAGATGTGGGAAATCTCTAAATGTCAAAAAATCATGAAAACACAGGAAATGACCTAGAAGGTCATTACAAATAATTAGTCAATTTTAATGTTAATTTTAATTAAAATTAAATTTCTTCAATTTCTATAACTCTGAGTATTATAAGATTGAATTGAGAATCAATTTGTAGATGTAACAATTAGTCAAAATAAAAAATTGACTTCAATTGAAAAAATGAATTGATGCTTAATTGTGGATATAACAATTAGTCAATTTCCATGTTTAGTATTAATTGAAAAATTGAATTGCTTCAATTTACATAACTCTAAGTATATAATATTGGATTGAGACTTGATTTGGGATGTAACAATTAGTTAATATAAAATTTTGACTTCAAATCCTCCCTCTCTTGTACTCTTGCAAATTTATGATCTGAGTGATAGTTAGCTTTGTTGTCTCTTTGCCTCTGCAGTCGTGTGCACACACCAAAAACAACATATTTTTGTTTCTAAAGTTCAAGGTCTTCTCAATGATGAATTCTTCATCAAAGAGGTAACCTTTATATGGGTGGGCAAAGGGGTCCTCCTTGACGTTTATAGTCAAGGACCATGTGGTTGTTGTTGGGCAATCAGGGGCGTCTCAATCAAATTAGTGGCGTAAAGCTAAATTTTAATAAGAGGCCTTAAATATATACACATACATACAAAAATAATACAACAATAATTTTAAGTTGTCTGTTTTTGTTCTTTCATATTAGCTGGTTTTGGTGTATTATTTTTAAAAGATGCATAACCATTAACTTCACATATTAATATGATTATTAATAAAAGTAAGGATTAATTCTAGGGAATAAGATGTTAGACATTTGTTTGCAATATATTAACTTAGATGTTATTGTTAAAACTTTATTTATTAATATGAAGTTTGAGTTGTTTAATTCAAAGTCCTAAAGTATTTTTGGTATAAATTAGATATATTTTTCTTTCTTTATTATTTCTTTTTTTTTAGACAATTTTTTAGACATATTTCACAGTCTTCATTATTATTTTAAGTGAAGTTGAAATAATAAAATTTACTATTAAAATTTTTGTAGCCTCAAAATTTTGGGGGCCTAAAGCAAACGCTTTACTAGTCTTATACCTGGGCCACCCCCGTTGGGCATGCGCCGATAATGGCGCAATAACCGTCATCCATGCCATTAAATATGACGAAGTGACCCCATTGTCCATACAACAATTGTTAAACTGCATGCTTGTTCATTACCCAGATGCTACGCCTACTACTGTTAAGGCAAAATTAGAGAAAAACAAATGTTTTCCATGAGGTGCTCAATTGGTCTATAAATTTACCAAGAACTATGGAATAATGGAAGAAGAAGCATGTCCCTACTTAATGGAAAGATGCAAGTGTGAATCCCCACCATCTGAAGTGAAAATAGTGAAGATTAATGGACACAAAACCTTTAAACATGAACATCCAAACATACGAATGGAAGACATAGAAATCGGATCAGAATACAACCTATAACATGTAGTATGGAAGTCTATGAATCTTTTCATTTGTACGATGGAGAGGGAACTTAAATGGGATCAACCGATGAAGAAATAAATGAGTTGATTAAAAAAGGAGAAAACTCGAGAACTCATGCTATGTCGATTGTCGATTTTGGTGAAGAAGAAAATGGAGAAAAAATCTATATCATACAAAATAGTTGGGGAAAAGGATGGGGACACGAAGGATTTGCGAAAGTCAACACAACTTTCTCTACAATTTATCATTTCCTTATATAAAGGAGCCGTGATATGTTGCAATTAGCTTATTCCTAGTAGTTTCATTTTGGATTTGATTATTGATATCTATCTACCTACCATTTGATAAATTTAATTTTTTTACTTCAATTGAAAATTTGAAATGAGACTCAATTTGTGGAACAATTAGCAGTTCTAATGTTGGACTATAATTGAAAATTAAATTGCTACAATTTATATAACTCTAAGTATTATAAGATTGAATTAAGACACAATTATGTAACAATTAGTCAATCATAATGTTTGACTTTGATTGAAAAATTAAATTACTTTCATTTATATAACACTGAATAATATAAGATTGAACTGAGACTTGGTTTGTGGATGTAACAATTAGTCAATTCTAATGTTTGACTTTAATTGAAAAATTAAATTACTTCAATTTATATAAATATAAGTATTTTTAAAATAAGTTTCAGAACTTTAAAAAGTGCTTTTAAAGTACTTTAAGTTACTTCTTTTTCAGCCAATCCAAAAGGGCTCTTAGAACATTTTTTCGTTAGAAATTTTATTTTTTGCTCAATTTTTTTCATATCATGAATACATTTATTTCCTCCATTTGATGATTGGTATGTATATATAAGTTTAATTGATCATTTTTTTTGTATCAGTTTTTATATCAATAAAGTAAAAAATTTAATTATGAAATTTTTAAGATTTTCTCAATTTTCTTGAGTTTTTTTTTTAAAATTCGATATGAAGCACATTACAGTGAAATTAATTTGATTTTTATGAAATATGGTATAAATACCACACTATTTCATATAAATATATCTAATCTAGTTCATCATAAACAATTACATAAAAAGTTATCAATTATAACGCCACAAAATAAGTAAAAAAATCGTATCATGTATGGAAGCTTCAACTTTTAGAAATTGAGTTCTTACTAACTTTATATTTGTATATAAAATACTTTATTAAAATGTGTATATATAATGTGGATTTGTTTAGTATCAAATTTACTATGTTTAGTTAAAATCAAATAGGTCAATTATGATCAGAATTTTTTCAATACAAAATTATTGATTTTTTCGATTTATCAATTTCGTAGATTTTGTCAAATTTAGTTTATACTTCTGTTTGGTATAATGACAATTTCATATACTTTATTGACAAAAAAAGTTACTTTTATAGATGTTTATCTTGCTTAAATAGCAATTAATAGCTAAAAATTAATATTTTATTTTTACCCTTATTTTTTTCATTGTTAATGACTTTACTTAACTAATTAGAAAAATACGATTAATTACAAAAAATTATTAATTCTTTGAGAAAATAGTCAAAAGCCCCCCTAACCTAGTAGCCAATTACCAACTACACAGCTATACTTCATGGGAGCCCTATTACCCCCCCCCCCCCCCAAACTATTTAAAATCGAAATTATTGCCTCCCTAAAAAGTCACAATCACATTTGCATTGTCTGGTGAAATTCACGTGTTTGACACATATTTAACTCGTGTAAATTTTATTAAAAACTCTTTTTTTTTCTTTTTCCTTCTTGATTTATTATTTTAAAAACTCTATTGAAGGTCAAAATGTCCAAAATATGTTGATGGGTGTCTTGGATCTTCAAATTTGAAACTTATTGATTCTGTATCATTGTTTGGAGCTCTTTATGGACTGAAACAAATCTCGAGGTTGAAAATGTGAAGGCCAACTGAAAATCACCATTAAAGCTTATTGAAAAGCTTGAGTTTCAATTTCGACTTGTCATAAATGAGTTCCATTTTGAGTGAAAAATATATCAAAAGAATCGAAACATTGAGAAGAGCTCATATCTAAAATTTGGGATAATTAAGAGAAGATTTAGGGTGGTTTTGCATCAAATTTTCAGATTAACTGTATAAAGGAGATGAAGTACATGGTCTACATTTTTAGATTTGTTGTTGAAATCAGTTGAGGAATATTATTTGGAAATGAATTTAAGTTTACCTATTGGTTGCCTGAAACTTGAAGAAAATATGTAAAGCACCATTGACGAAGCTTGAGCTTCGAATTAGAGAGAAATTAGATCACAACATATGCAGTTGATTACAAGAATTCTAATGGGTATGTTGGGTATTGATATTGGACCAGAAATTTTCCTAGTATTGAAAATTTATGGAAGAAAATCAGTTGGGGGTCACAGTATTAAGCTTATTCAAGCTTAAATTTGCTTTGGTTTGAAAGATTTTGGGTCCATAATTTCTGATTGTGAAGAGTGCGGGTGAAATTGTTGTTAATGATTGGTGGTGTATCGATTGACGTAATGGTGGTTGTGGTTTCACGGAGAGTGGTAGTGAAATTTGGTGGCTTCCATGGATGAGTGTTACGTTGCTATGAAGAAGAAAAGTAATTAGATAAATGATATAAATAAAAAAGAAAAAAAGAAAAATATATATATTTATGAAAAAGGATAATAAGAATAAATTTTTAATATCCGTTTTTTGATCTTCACTCTCTTTGAGAGAGTGAAATACACTCACTTTGCCACATAAACTTCAGGGAGGTAATAATTAAAGTTTCAAACGGTTCAAGGGGAGTAATAGGCCTCCCGTAAAGTTGAAGTGTGTAGAAGGGAATTCGGATAGAGGTTGGGAAGGCTTTTGACTATTTTCTCTTAATTCTTTCAACATGTTTTATCATGTTATTTAAATTTTTGCAATCAAATATCTTGTTTAAACAAACCAAAAATGAAAGTTTTTCTTTAATCAAAGTTAGTCAAATAGAGATTATAATTTGGAGGAGAGGGGAAGGGGGTGGGTGGTGTGGATGGGGCGGTTAGGGTATGAGGAGGAGGTGAATTATGAATTGGCATGACCCAACCCGCCGTGAGTGACACCCACACTAAATCTCCCGGTGGAAGAATCAACTAACCTCATAAACCATCCAACACTTAGTCGAAAATAGTCAACTAAATCGCTATCATTAGCGAAACCAGTATTCAATACCATAAACGAAGAGTAACCGTAAAATATGCGGAATAAACTAGAACCTAAATGTCATTGTACCAAAACTCTAATAATTGTCAAAAAGGGGATGCTAACTCAAAACCAAAGTAATATCTAAGTCCGAAACAATGGACCAGAAAACAAGTGAAGAAGTCATGATAGCCCGAAAGATGCAACTCACCATTGAGTTCGAATATGGTCTGACTCACAGTTGTCGGAATATGCACTCAACAAAAGGAAGAACACTTGTAGTATCAGTACACAAGAAACAACGGTGTACTGGTAGAGTCATCGATCAATTCAAAATAAGAAATATCCAAAACGTAGTACAACAAGACAACCATGAACCTTATCATGCAAATCTACTCCAAGTACATAACACTTAGCTTTGTAAATAAGTACAACATCCTATTTAGTCAATATAAGTCAACAAGGATAACAAGTCAAGTCAACTATAACCACCAATAAGACTCCAAGTCAACAACCATGATGCAACAATCATGTAAATCATGTCCTAATTACAAAAGTAATAGACAACACAGAGTTATGTCACAACTTGCAATTAACGCGGACCACTCAAGGATCCACAAGAACAATAACAATGGCAAGTATCATGTATCCATGTTTACATAAAGAAACTACCCTTAGAAATTAAGCACACAAACCCGATTCACTCAAGGAACCAACATAATGATGGAAACACTTAAGCCAGATTCACTCAAGGAACTAATATAATCAAGAAAATACATAATCCTCGGTTCACTTAAGAAACCGTCACACTCACCAAACACATGTACACACATGCTAAGGATCTTATGTTCGCCTACTAACTATGACCTGCAGGGGATGAGCTCTTGTCCATGTACCAAATTCCAGACATCAAGTGTTTGTCAACCTTATACCAACCAATCTCGTGAAGATGTCAAAATATCGGTACATCCCACAATAATGACAGATATCACAACACTCACATCTACAATGAATACAAAAACAACACTTGTACCAACCAACAAGCTTTACATATAAGTTTTATTGCATGTGATTAACACTTAGGATATCAAACAGTCATTCACTTTCCTTGAACATGCATTGTACAAACAATACTAAGGAATAATTATCATGCACACATAATACAAATTGAGTTTCAACTATGCTTAAATCATCACCTACCTCAATGAAAGCCCGAAATGCTTTATTAAACCTGAGCTTTCCCTTTTCTTACAACCTCGACTTAATTATGGTCTAAAAACAAGGATATAAACACATAATCAATCAAATGACCTATAATATCAAGGATCACAACCTAATCCCGAACCTCAAGGCCAATTTCATGATCATCCCACCCATTCTAGGGCTTTGACACTATAAATTCACCTTAAAATTATCAATTTCATGGTTACATTAGTGAATTATAGTCATGCAAGAGTAAATAATCAATCTTTAACTAAAACCCAAAGGTTTTACACCCAATTTACCCCCCTGCACCAGAAAATATAGCTAGGTCAAGTTAAATCCTCCCCAAGACCCGACAAACTAATGATTCTAAGGTCATAAAATCAAAAAACTAGTTAATGGAGATAAATAACTTACCTTTACGACGAATTCTTGTGGAAAATAGGTGAAAATCGCTCCATATCGCCTAAGTCCTCTCCAAAACGTGTTTAGACATGATAAACCATTTCTGGAGAAATTTCTGCATAAATAGTGATTTACCTTGCTATAGCGACCCGATCCCGCTACAGTGTCATCGCTATAGCGGAAGCTGCCCATTATAACAGGATTGACCGACTTTGACTCTTGCTATAGTGGAAATTTCTCCATATAGTCGCAGCTCCATAGAGGTCTGCCACCCGCTCTAGCGGGTGTGGCGAGAAAGAAACTCAGAATTGCTCCCAGTTTTGCCTATTTTGCAATGCACCCTCAAACTATGACATTCCAGACTAACCCCTTTACGTTAAGTTCTATATCGAGAGTTCTACTTACCCAAATTCAGTTCTAAAAATTCCTACGGGTTTTTTATCGTCTTAGCTAACATAAAATCGAGCTAAATTTTATTACATTTACCCAATCCATTTCTGAATTACCCTAGACCATTGCTAGCTCAAATTTCATCCAAGACTAGCCTATCCTGAAATTTTTAACTTCCAATTCGAGGAAAAACTTAACCCAAATTTTTGCACGATTGACTCACCCGTAACGATAGAAAGGATCATTACATTAGATACCAATATACCCATTATTCTTCCTTGAATGATCAAACAAGAAAAATGAGCCAAGTCAAGAAAAGAAAGAGTACTTTTATCCTCAAACAAGTGAGGGTACTTATCCCGCATGCCCTTCTCAGTTTTCTAAGTGGTTTCTTCAACCAAATGATGTTTCCACTGGACCTTTACTGATTGAATCTCCTTTTTCCTCAACTTTTGGACATCCCAATTAAGAATGGAAACCGATTCCTCCTCATAAGTAAGATCTTTATAAAATAAAATTGAATCCCGCTAGATAACGTAATCCTCATCGCCATGGTATCTATTAAGCATGGATACATGAAACAGGATGGACCCTCCGACAAGCTTGGCGGTAGTGCCAACCTGTGCGCTATCAATCCTACATCATCAAGAATCTCGAATATACCGATATACTGAGGGCTAAGCTTGCCCTTCTTACCAAACCTCATGACTCCCTTCATAGGTTACACTTTCAACAAAACTTGTTCACCAACCTTGAATGACATATCCCTCACCTTATAGTCTGCATATTCCTTTTGCCTACTCTGGGCTGCCAACAACTTGGTTTGGATAATTTTCACCTTTTCTTGAGCTTCCTTCACCAAATCAGTGCCCAAAGGCTTCACATCACCAGCCTCAAACCATCCTATGGGAGATTTACACCTCCTCACATAGAGTACCTCGAATGGAGCCATATTAATATTAGAGTGATAACTATTATTGTATGAAAACTCACACAACAATAAGAATTGGTCCTAATGGCCACCGAAGTCGATCACACATGCCCTCAACATGTTCTCAAGCACCTAAATCGTCCTCTTCAACTGTCCATCAGTTAGAGGATGAAAGACTATGCTAAAAGTGAGTTGGGTGCCCAACTCTTCGTGCATCCTGTCCTAAAATTTAGAAGTGAATTGTGTACCTCTATCTGAAATGATGGAAAGTAGCACTCCATGTAGACTCACTATCTCTCTGATGTAGATCTTGTCCAACTTCTTAGAGTTGTATGTAACACCCCGTACATTTTCAAACTTATTTAACTACCTTAACATTTATGGAATTATTTAAACTTGAGATAGTTGGTGTATTACCCACTAAATTTATTGGGCTGAATTAATATTATGCTAATGGGCTCAATTGAGGCCCAAAATTAAGTAAATAAGACATGGGCCCAAAAGGAGATGATCCATTTAAAAATGGACCAAGTATACACATCATCTACTTGGACTTTTTGACCAAAAAATTGTCTAAGGATGACAAAGAGAGAGGCGGTGTGGAGGGGCTATTTAAGGCTGAAATTCAGCTCATTTTTCTACATGATACACTTGTAAAAATTAGATTTTCAATCAAACATTTCTCCTCTCTCAAAACCCTAGCCACCCTAATTTTCTCTAAAGATTTTTGGACAAATCTTCCACTTGCAAGCCTTGGTAAGTGTTTACCCTTATAGATTAATATATTATATGCATAATAGGTTGTGTATATCATGTTGGTTATGTTTAAAAAGTATTGAGCAGTCCACTTATTGTGAAACAATCCACTTTTGCTTAATCGCTAAAGGATTTGCCCTCTATGTGGTTTAAACTTGAAAGGGGACTTAAGGTCTTGAAGGAATTGAATTAGATGGATGAAATTTTAGTATGTTTAAGTGTGATTCTATACCTAATTCGTTACTCCTTGTGTATGACTTGTGGAAATGTTTATACGTAATTGTGCATGGAACGTTTGACGTAGTGAAAGGAGAATACTTTCTTGTTATGTTAAAGTGAATTCTGAAACTGTGTGGACTGTTTTTGATATATTTTTGTGGAAGGTATTTATGTGAATTGATGGAATAAAAATGTGGAGTTGCATTGAGGTAAAAATGTGAAGTATGCACTTGGTGGGAAATCTTGTCGGTTTGTGACGTCTATGTTGATGTGTGGACTGTTTTGGTATTGTTGGTGTTGTGGGGTAGTAAATTGTATTGTATGAGGGTGGAATGAAGTCATATGGCAGTATAAAGGAAGGTGGAATGATATATCATGTGTTTGGGATGTTGGATAGTTTTTACTTCCCGTCAAGTAGCTAATCATCGCCTTGTGAACTTGTAATGTAATTATAAAGAAGGAGATGAATTGTTGTAGTCACGTGGTGGGAAGATAAGGTATGTGAGGTTACTCTTTTCAGTATCCTTTGGCCGCACCTATTGTTCACATCGTTAACGAACTTATTTTCGCTCCGAAATGTTTTAAATTATCTCATTTCAAGTTTGTTAGCAATTTTTATTTACGTGTCTCTTATTTGTTGACCATTGTTCCACATCTCCAATAATTTTATGACCACCGATGTAACAATCTCACAAAAAATTAAAGAAATGAAGCAATGCATATTTGGTTGAGTACGGGTGGTAGCTCTGGGGGCGAAAGCCTAGCTCGAGCCGATCCCAATGGATTATTGGATACAGGGGGCAGCTCTGGGGGTGAAAACCTAGCTCGAGCCGAACCTGATTTATTGATTTATTAGTGGTAGCTCTGGGGGCATAAGCCTAGCTCGAGCCAATCCCAATGTTATTTACCACTGATCAGTTGGTCCCGGGCATTATATGATGTATATTGATATGAAGGTAAAAGGAAAGAAATGAATGTAATGTACATGGTTCCACATATACTGTATGGTGGTATATCAGTATTATCTATTCACTTGTATTTGATTCCATTTGAGTTCCTATATTTCATACAGTTACTCATAGCCTTACATACTTAGTACATTCTTTCGTACTGACGTTCCTTGGGGGACCTGCCTTACTTTCTGCAGGCACAAGAGCTAGTAGACCTTTACAGTAGGGTACGGGTCATCTGCAGGATTCGGGGCTTTCCGAGTCATTTGTATTTATTTTTGGTACTGTGTAGTAGTTCTATAAGGCGGGAACTTGTCCCGAACTTAGTCGTGGTTATATATCTTTTAGAGGCTTTGTAGACATTGTAAAGTCAAACGTAGAAGTGTCTTACCTTTTAGACGTTGTGGCCCTAACGGCCAAGTCTCATATCTGTTTTGAACGTCTTTACATGACTCTCGTCATCGATATATTATATCTGTATGTGGCAGAATTTTTGTTCACTTAATGGCATGCATATGAATGTACATGATTATATATTGGTTCTCTCGGGCCTTACGACTACGGGTGCCTATCCGCCCCATTGGGATTTGAGGCGTGACAAAAGTGGTATCAGAGCAGGTCGTCCTAGGGTGTCTACAAAGCCGTTTCTGAGTAGAGTCTTGCTTATGGATGTGTTGTGCACCATATCTATACGTAGGAGGCTACACGACATTTAGGAGTTGTTTCTTTTCTTCATTTCCTAGATTGTGCAATAGAGTCAAAGTTGTAGGTGGAGTCATATTTAACCACTAAATTTGTATTATGTTTTTGTTTCCTCAGTATAGCAAAATGTCGATTACAAGAAGAGGTAGCGGTAAAGGTAAGAAGGGAGACATGGCTGTCGAAGCAGGAACCAGTAAATCACTACCTGAACGAGTTAATCAAGGTGAAGCTGAAAATGAGTTTGCATCGCGGGCTTCTTCTACTCTTCCACCTCCAGGAGAGCCAAGAAGGAGAGGAGTACCCCCAGAACCACTTGTTAGTGCTACTGAGCAGGATTTAAGAAATGCAGTGCAAATGTTGACTCGTATAGTTACGGCACAAAATCAAGAACAAGCTGGTCCAACTACAAGTAATGACAGTGCGAATAGGGCAGCTAGTCGGCGGATACAGGATTTTCCTAAATTAGACCTTCCCACATTCACCGGGTCAGATCTTAATGATAACCCACAAGACTTCATGGATCAAATTCAAAGGGATTTAGATATTATGCATGTATCTGGTACAGAAACAGTTGAGCTTACAACATATAGGTTAAAAGGAGAGGCTATATTATGGTATGAAGATTGGAAACGATCTAGGGGTATCAGTGCACTTCCAGCTAGTTGGGAAGAATTCAAAGCGGCATTCCTTGATCATTACCTTCCATATGAGATTCGAGAGGCTCGTGCAGACCAGTTCTTAAATCTTCATTAA
This sequence comes from Capsicum rhomboideum, assembly GCA_031232105.1. Taxonomy (NCBI): domain Eukaryota; kingdom Viridiplantae; phylum Streptophyta; class Magnoliopsida; order Solanales; family Solanaceae; genus Capsicum; species Capsicum rhomboideum. The sequence goes on along the minus strand of CP124713.1, from coordinate 29,387,324 downwards.
GGTAATATGAGCGTCAGAGAGTACAGTCTTCGGTTTAACTCTTTGGCCAGGTACGCTCCTAATGTAGTAGCTACTATGGACGATAGAGTTCATCGATATTTGGATAGATTAGATCCATAATTGGTTAGGGATTGTACTATTGTTGCTTTGAATATATACATGGATATAGCCAGGATACAAGCTTTTGCACAAATGATGGAGGATCAGAGGCAAAGGAGAAGAACGCAAGAATTTGAAAGAGGACCGTCAAATAGGGCTAAACCTATGGGACAGTTCATGGCATCCCAAGGAGAATTTAGGCCTAGAGTTTTTAATAGACCGCCTAGACCATCATTTTCTTATTCTACAGCAGATACTCCATCCCAATTTTGAGGGTTTAGAGGCAGTCAAGTTGGGCAAAGTAGTGGGATTCAAGGTTCACAGACAGCAGGGTATCAAGAACAAGGAAGAATGAGCCAATTGAGTTTTTTTCGTCAGCCGTGTCAGCACTGCGAAAAGATTCATTTAGGTGCATGTCGGCTTGGGACAGATGCTTGTTTCTGGTGTGGTATATCGGGGCTCATAATGAGAGAGTACCCACGGAGGGGCACGGGTAGTATGACGCAACCTACTGGTCAGCCGTTGCATCATCCTCGTCGGGTGTACATACTACTGGGCTTGGTAGAGGTGTTCGAGGAGCAGCTAATTCTAGTGGAGTCCAGAACCGTACCTATGCTTTAGCGGATCGAAAGAATTTGGAGGCTTCTCCTGATGTGGTTGCAGGTACATTATCCATCTTTTCACATAATGTATATGCATTGATTGATCCAGGATCTACCCTATCATATGTCACTCCATTGATTGCTGAAAAATTTGAAAGAACACCGAAATTACTAGTCAAGCCATTTGAAGTATCTACACCCGTTGGTGAGTCTATTATAGCTAAGAGAGTCTATCGTAATTATACAGTAACTGTTTGTGATCATGATATGTTGGTTGATCTTATTGAGTTGGAAATAGTAGATTTTGATGTTATAATGGGTATGAATTGGTTGGCTTCTTGTTATGCCACGGTAGATTGCCGAGTTAAGAAGGTATATTTCTATTTTCCACAAAAGACCGTCCTTGAATGGAGAGGTAATGTTGGAGAATCGAGAGGTAAATTTATTTCTTATCTTAAGGCAAAGAAAATGATATCCAAGGGGTATATATGCCATCTAGTAAGAGTGCAAGATATCGATGTGAAGCCACCAACTCTTCAATCGGTTCTGGTGGTAAATGAATTTCTTGATGTATTTCCTGAAAATCTTCCAGGTTTGCCTCCAGAACGGAAAGTAGAGTTTGGTATTGATGTGATTCCAGGTACTCAGCCTATCTCTATTCCTCCGTATAGAATGGCCCAGGCATAGTTACGAAAATTGAAGGAGCATTGAAGGACTTGCTGGACAAGGGATTCATAAGGCCTAGTATGTCCCCGTGGGGTGCACCAGTGTTATTTGTGCGAAAGAAAAATGGCACATTGAGAATGTGTATTGATTATCGACAACTGAATAAGGTAACAGTCAAGAACAAATATCCCCTCCCCATAATTGATGATTTGTTTGATCAATCACAGGGTGCCAAATGCTTCTCAAAGATTGACTTGAGATCGGGTTATCATCAAGTAAGGGTTAGAGAAAAAGATATACCCAAGACAGCTTTCCGAACACGGTATGGTCATTATGAGTTTTTATTTATGTCATTTGGGCTAACAAATGCACCAACAGTTTTTATGGATTTGATGAATAGGGTGTTCAAACCATTCTTAGATGTGTTCGTGACAGTGTTTATAGATGATATTTTAGTTTATTCAAGATCAAAAGAATACCATGCTAATCACTTACGGCAGGAGTTACAGATTCTTCGTGATCGTAAGTTATATGCAAAGTTCTCTAAATGTGAATTTTGGTTAAAATCTGTAGCATTCTTGGGTCATATTATGTCAGATGAAGGAATAAGGGTTGATACTCAAAAGATAGAAGCTGTGAAGAATTGGCCAAGACCTACAACGCCTACATAGATTCATAGTTTCCTCGGGTTGTCAGGGTATTATAGAAGATTTGTTGAAGGATTTTCTTCTATTGTTGCACCTTTAACAAAGCTAACACACAAGGCAACCAAGTTTTAATGGAATGATGCATGTGAGAAGAGTTTCCAAGATCTGAAGGATAAGTTGACTTCTGCACCTGTATTGGTACTTTCAGAAGGCACAAAAGGGTATGCGGTATATTGTGATACTTCAGGAGTCGACTTAGGATGTGTATTGATGCAGCACAGTAATGTAATAGCTTATGCCTCAAGACAATTGCGGCCACATGAGAAAATTTTTCGACACATGATCTTGAGCTAGCAGTTGTGATATTTGCTTTAAAGATATGGCGCCACTACTTGTGTGGGGTTCATGTTGACATACATACCGACCATAAGAGTTTACAATATATCTTTAAGCAGAAGGATTTAAATCTGAGGCAGCAGAGGTGGCTTGAACTATTAAAAGATTATGACATTGATATTTTATATCATCTAGGGAAAGAAAATATAGTAGCCGATGCATTAAGCCGCAAAGTAATAGGAGGCACTGATGGCCAGCTCACGAAAAAGCAAGGTATAGTCAAGGATCTACATCAACTAGCTAGTTTGGGGGTTCGTCTTCTTGAAACTCCAAATGAAGAAATTATGGTGCAAAATGCAGCAGAATCTTCATTAGTAGCTAAAGTGAAGGAAAAACAGTATGCGGATCCTATTTTATTGCAGCTGAAGGGGAATGTACAACAAGGGTTGACAAAGGCATTTGATCTTACACAAGAGGGAGTGCTTCAGTGCCAAAGTAGATTGTATGTACCTGATGTAGATGAGCTAAGGAGACAGATTATGACAGAGGCACATCATTCACGGTATCCTATTCATCCGGGAGCCACCAAAATGTATCATGATTTGAAAGAAATGTATTGGTGGAGTAACATAAAGAAGAACATTGCAGAATTTGTAGCTCATTGTCCAAATTGTCAACAAGTAAAAGTAGAGCATTAGAAGCCGGGAGGTTATATGCAACGTATGGATCTTCCAGTTTAGAAGCGGGACATGATTAATATGGATTTCATCACTGGTTTGCCTCGTACATTTCAAAAATTTGATTCCATATGGGTAATAGTTGACAGACTTACCAATTCAGCACACTTCCTACCGGTTAAGATTACTTACACAACTGAAGAGTATGCGAGATTGTATATTAAAGAGACAGTTCAATTGCATGGAATTCCAATTTCTATTATATCGGACAGGGGAGCTCAATTTACTGCAAATTTTTGGAAGTCTTTTCAGAGGAGTTTGGGTACACAAGTGAATTTAAGTACGGCTTTTCATCCTCAGACGGATGGATAGGCAGAGTGTACCATACAAACACTTGAAGATATGCTACGAGCTTGCGTGTTGGACTTTAAAAGTAGTTGGGATGATCATTTATCTCTTATTGAATTTGCCTACAATAATAGCTATCATTCAAGTATCAAAATGGCGCCTTCCGAAGCTTTATATGGAAGAAAGTCTAGATCACCAATTGGATGGTTTGAAACGGGTGAAACTGTCTTATTTAGGCCAGATTTTGTTCATCAAGCTATGGAGAAGGTTAAGATGATACAACAATGGCTACAAATGGCCCAAAGTCGGCACAAGTCATATGCCGATGTTAGAAGAAGGGGGCTAGAATTTGCCATAGGTGATTGGGTATTCTTGAAAGTGTCACCAATGAAAGGGGTAGTGAGATTTGGGAAGAAGGGAAAGCTGAATCCACGTTATATAGGGCCATATAAGATTGTCCGAAGATTTGGTCAAGTTGCGTATGAATTAGAACTACCTTAAGAACTCTCTACAATTCATCCAGTGTTTCATGTTTCAATGCTTCGAAAGTGCATAGGAGATCCATCTCATATTGCTCCCACTGAAGATGTACAAGTTACAGAAGATCTCACCTATGAAGAAGTACCTAATGCTATTCTGGATTGACAAGTTAAGAGGTTAAGAAATAAAGAAGTAGCTTCTGTAAAAGTGCTTTGGAAAAATCAGCAAGTAGAAGAAATCACATGGGAAGCCGAGGAAATGATGAAGTCTAAGTACCCGCATTTATTTCAAACTAAAGAGAAAGTTCAAGACGCGGAATTGGAGAAATAACAAGTAAGTATATATAAGTATTATGTGTATGTGATAATATGAGGAGTGAACTTAGACTTGAACTTGTTTAGATTGGATAATGTTACTAATATTCGAGTACGAATGTTCCTAAGGGGGGAAGGATGTAACACCCCGTACATTTTCAAACTTATTTGACTACCTTAACATTTATGGAATTATTTAAACTTGAGATAGTTGGTGTATTACCCACTAAATTTATTGGGATGAATTAATATTATGCTAATGGGCTCAATTGAGGCCCAAAATTAAGGAAATAAGACATAGGCCCAAAAGGAGATGATCTATTTAAAAATGGACCAAGTATACATATTATCTACTTGGACTTTTTGATCAAATAATTGGCTAAGGATGACAAAGAGAGAGGAGGTATGGAGGGGATATTTAAGGCTGAAATTCAGCTCATTTTTCTACACAATACACTTGTAAAAATTAGATTTTCAATCAAACATTTTTCCTCTCTCAAAACCCTAGCCACCCTAATTTTCTCTAAGGATTTTTGGACAAATCTTCCACTTGCAAGCCTTGGTAAGTGTTTAACCTTATATATTAATATATTATATGCATAATAGGTTGTGTATATCATGTTGGTTATGTTTAAAAAGTGTTGAGCAGTCCACTTATTGTGAAACAATCCACTTTTGCTTAATCGCTAAAGGATTTGCCCTCTATGTGGTTTAAACTTGAAAGGGGACTTAAGGTCTTGAAGGAATTGAATTAGATGGATGAAATTTCAGTATGTTTAAGTGTGATTCTATACCTAATTCGTTACTCCTTGTGTATGACTTGTGGAAATGCTTATACGTAATTGTGCATGGAACGTTTGGCGTAGTGAAAGGAAAATACTTTCTTGTTATGCTAAAGTGAATTTTGAAATTGTGTGGAATGTTTTTGATATATTGTTGTGGAAGGTATTTATGTGACTTGATGGGATAAAAATGTGGAGTTGCATTGAGGTAAAAATGTGAAGTATGCACTTGGTGGGAAATCTTGTCGGTTTGTGACGTCTATGTTGATGTGTGGACTGTTTTGGTATTGTTGGTGTTGTGGGGTAGTAAATTGTATTGTAGGATGGTATAATGAAGTTATGTGGCAGTAGAAAGGAAGGTGGAATGATATACCATGTGTTTGGGATGTTGGATAGTTTTTACTTCCCGTCAAGTAGCTAATCATCGCCTTGTGAGCTTGTAATGTAATTAGCTTTTAATGTTAGCTTCGTTACGTACTTGTGTTGTAGATTAACACATAAAGAAAGAGCTAAATTGTTGTATTCACGTGGTGTGAAGATAAGGTATGTAAGGTTACTCTTTTCAGTATCCTTTGGCCGCACCTATTGTTCACATCGTTACCGAACTTGTTTCCGCTCCGAAATGTTTTAAATTATCTCATTTCAAGTTTGTTAGCAATTTTTATTTACGTGTCTCTTATTTGTTGACCATTGTTCCACATCTCCAATAATTTTATGACCACCGATGTAACAATCTCACAAAAAATTAAAGAAATGAAGTAATGCATATTTGGTTGAGTACGGGGAGGTAGCTTTGGGGGCGAAAGCCTAGCTCGAGCCGATCCCGATGGATTATTGGATACAGGGGGAAGATCTGGGGGTGAAAACCTAGCTCGAGCCGAACCTGATTTATTGATTTATGAGTGGTAGCTCTGGGGGCATAAGCCTAGCTCGAGCGGATCCCAATGTTATTTACCACTGATTAGTTGGTCCCGGGCATTATATGATGTCTATTGATATGAAGGTAAAAGGAAAGAAATGAATGTAATGTATATGGTTCCACATATACTGTACGGTGGTATATCAGTATTATTTATTCACTTGTATTTGATTCCATTTGAGTTCCTATATTTCATACAGTTACTCATAGTCTTACATACTTAGTGCATTCTTTCGTATTGACGTTCCTTGGGGGACCTGCCTTACTTGCTGCAGGCACAGGAGCTAGTAGACCGTCACAGTAGGGTACGGGTCATTTGCAAGCTATTGGTGAGATCCAGGTTAATTCGGGGCTTTCCGAGTCATTTCTGGCCTTGCACCGACCATCCAATGGACCATGGACTAAACGGCCACTGCCTGAATATATTTTTGGTACTGTTTAATAGTTGTATAAGGCGGGGAATTGTCCCGACCTTAGTCATGGTTATATATCTTTTAGAGGCTTTGTAGACCTTGTAAAGTCAAATGTAGAAGTGTCTTACCTTTTAGACGTTGTGGCCCCAACGGCCAAGTATCGTATCTGTTTTGAACGTCTTTACATGACTTCCGTCATCGATATATTATATCTACATGTGGTAGAATTTTTATTCACTTAATGGCATGCATATGAATGTACATGATCATAGGTTGGTTCTCTCGGGCCTTACGGCTACGGGTGCCTGTCCGTCCCAATGAGAGTTGAGGCGTGACATTGTAGTCCGCCCTAACCGAAATAAAATAGGTTGATTTAATCAGCCTATCCACTATAACCTAAATTGATTCATTCTTTCTCAAGGTCTTAGGAAGACCTACCACAAAATCCATAGCTATCCTCTCCCACTTTCACTCGGGAATGAGTATCCTTTGGAGTAAATCAACGGCCTTTGATGCTCGTACTTTACCTACTGACAGTTGTGATATTTGCATACATACTCCACTATGTCCTTCTTTATCTCAGGCTACCAATAAAACTACCTCAAGTCATGGTACATTTTGGTTGCACCTGGATAAATAGAATATCGTGAACTATGAACTTCAACAAGCATATTTTGAATCAAATCGCTAACTCGAGGGACACATACTCGCCCTCTAAACCATAATACTCTACACACATCAAGTGTAGCATCTGAAGCCTCACCAGAAACCACCTTGTTTCGGAGTTTATTCAATTCCCTATCCTTAAACTGTCTGTCCTTGCCTTGATTTCGTCAAGGAATGTTGAGTTTACCTCAATACTAGACAACCCTCCACCCCTTACTAAAACAACAAACTGCATGAAGTAAGATGCTAGAGTTTGAAACTCCCTAGCCAAGGATCACCTTGACACCCTCAAATAGACCAAACTGCCCGTACTTACCACTTTCCGACTCAATGCGTCTGCCACCACATTGGCCTTACCCAGATGATACTGGATGGTCACATCATAGTCTTTCAACAAATCCATCCATCTCTCCTGTCTCAAGTTTAAATCCCTTTGTGTGAACACATGCTACAGGCTACGATGGTCTGTGAATACCTCACACTTGACACCATAATGATAGTATCTCCAAATCTTAAGTGTAAAAACCACCACTGCCAACTCCAAGTCATAAGTTGGGTAATTCTTCTCATGAGGCTTCAAGTGCCTCGAAGCATAAACAATGATATTCCTGTCCTACATAACACAACACCCAAACCCAAGCATGAAAAATCACAAAATACAACAAAATCCTTACCTTCAATCGGCAATGAAAGAATATGAGTTGTAGTCAAAAGTGTCTTAAACTTTTGGAAGCTCTCCTCACACTTATCCGATCATATAAATGACACCTCCTTTTGAGTCAACCTTGTCAAGTACGTAGCAATAGAAGCAAAATTCTTGAAAAACCTACGATAGTAACTAGCAAGACCCACGAAGCTCCTAACCTCAGTCACATAGCTAGGCTGAACCCAACACATAACCAAACTGTAGTACAACAAGACAACCATGAACCATATCACACAACTCTACTCCAAGTTCATAACACTTAGCCTTGTAAACTTGTTTAGTCAATATGAGTCAATAAGGATAACAAGTCAAGTCAACTATGGCCACTAATAAGACTCTAAGTCAACAATCATAACGTAACAATCATGTAAATCATGTCCCAATTACATAAGTAATAGACAACACAGAGTTATGTCACAACTTGTAATTAACCCGGACCACTCAAGGATCTACAAAAACAACAACAATGGCAAGTATCAAGTATTCCGGTTTACATAAAGAAACCACCCTTAGAAATTAAGCACATAAACCCGGTTCATTCAAGGAACTAACATAATGATGACAACACTTATGCCAGGTTCACTCAAGGAACTAATATAATCAAGAAAACACATAATCCCTGGTTCACTCAAAGAACCGTCACACTCACCAAATAATTGTACACACATGTTAAGGATTTTATGATCGCCCACTAGCCATGACCTGCAGGGGACGAGCTTTTGTCCATGTACCAAATCGCAGACAACAAGTATCTGTAAATATTATACCAACCAATCCCATGAAGATGTCCAAATCCAGAACATCCCACAATAATGATAGATATCAAAATAATCACATCCACAATGAATACAGAAACAACATTTGTAAGAACCAATAAGCTTTATATATAAGTTTCATTGCATGCGAATAACACTTAGAATATCAAACAGTCATTCACTTTCCTTGAACATGTATTGTACAAGCAATAATAAGGAATAGTTATCATGCACACATAACACAAATTGAGTTTCAACTACATTTAAACTATCACCTACCTCAATCCGAGCCTGAAATTCTCTATTGAACCTGAGCTTTCCTTTTTCTTGCAACCTCAGCTTGATTATGGTCTAAAAACAAGAATATAAAAACATAATCAATTAAATGACCTATAATATCAAGAATTACAACCTAATCTCGTACCCAAAGGCCAATTTCATGATCATTCCATCCATTCTAGGGCTTTCCCACCATAAATTCACCTCAAAACTACAAATTTCATGGTTACATTAGTGAATTATAGTCATGCAATAGTAAATAATCAACCTTTAACTAAAACCCAAAGGTTTTACACCCAATTTACCCCCTTGCACCAGACATACAGCTAGGTCAAGTTAAATCTCCCCAAGACCCGTAAACTAATGATTATAGGGTCAAGGAATCAAAAAACTATTTAATAGGGATAAATAACTTACCTTTATGAAGAATTCTGGTGGAAAATTGGTGAAAATAGCCCCAAATCGTCTAAGCCAAGTATTTAGAAATAATAAACCATTTTTGAAAAAATTTCTGCATAAACAACGATTTACCCTGCTATAGCGACCCGATCTCGCTGTAGCGGCATCGCTATGGCGGAAGCCGGTCTCTATAGCGAGATTGGCTGACTTTGACTCCTGCTTTAGCGGGAATTTCTCCGCTATACCAGCAACCCCATAGCGGCTACCACTCGCTATAGCGGGTATGGCGAGGCAGAAACTTGTGATTGGTCTCAGTTTTTCCTTTTTCGCAATGCACCTTCAAACTATGATATTTCAGACTAATCCATTTACATCAAGTTCAATATCGGGAGTTCTACTTACCCGAATTCACTTTCAAAAATTCCTACAGGTTCTTATCGTCTTAGCTAACATAAAATCAAGCTAAACTTTATTACATTTACCCAATTCATTCTCAAATTTTCCTAAACCATACCTCGCTCGAATTTCGTCCAAGACTAGCCTAGCCTGAAATTTTTTACTTCCAATTTGGGAAAAAACTTAACCCTAATTTTGGCACGATTGAATCACCCGTATCGACGGAAAGGGTCGTTACATGGATTAAGAGAGAAATTAAATGAAGTGGGACCCATAACATACACTTGTCAATTAATGAAAGCCCTCATACAAGTATGGTGTGGCGTATCTCATACATCATAAAGTTTTTCGGCAAAAATAGGAAATTAGCTTGTAGTAAGAAATCAAAATAAATGAAAAGAACGAAAAAAATTAAAGAAACATTGAAAAAACAAATACTCCCTCCGTTCATCTTTACTTGTCCACTTTTCTATTGGCACATGGATTAAGAAGTAATAAATGATAGGGGTAATTTTACCATATTACCCTTTGAATATAATAAATTTAACGCTTTGGGAAATGCATTAGATAATGAATCGTATTTAATGCTAAGGGTAAAATGGATAGAAATAGGTAAATTATTCATTGGTTTTATAAACTGGACAAGTATTGTTGGACATCCCAAAATAGAAAAGTGGACAAGTAAAGATGGACGGAGGGAATACGTTTTTCAATGCAACATGCATAAAAAAAAATTCACTAATAACAAAAAGTAGAGAGAGAATATTAACAAATAGTATTTTTTAAAAAAAAAAAACGGGTATAAGAGTCATTTAACTATAGAGGAACATTCAAAAAATAATCAAAATGTCTCTGTTTGAATGTTATGGATGGAGTTTGTTTGGATGTTTAACAATAATCTTCATGAACTATCATCAAATCCTATATTAAGACCAAAATCCCAACAAAATTTTCAATATTTTACTTACTGATCTCCTATATTATTTTTTATAGGGAAAAGGCTCAAATATGCTATCGAACTATTAGAAATGGTTCATCTATGTCATCCGTTATAAATTTGACTCATCTATTTCACCGCCTTTAAAAGTTGGGCTCATTTATGCCACTTCCGTTACACAAAGGTTTATTCATGCCATTATTTTATAAAGGTGGTTTTGCAAAATCATTTTTTCCACGTGGCCTTATATTAGAAGTCCACGTCGTGACCAAATTTAAATCAACCAATATTATTTAAAATCAAAATAAAAAATCAGACCCATTAAAAAAAATTCGACACAATTAATGAGTCTGATTTTTATATTTAATGAGTCCGATTTTTATTTTTAATGAGTCTAATTTTTATTTTAACGGGGTGGATCAAATTTTATTTTAATGGGTGCGATTTTTAATTTTGATTTTAAGTAATATTGGTTGATTTAGATTTGGTTATGTGGACCTTAATATGAGGCCACGTGGCAAAAATGGTTTTGCAAAACCACCATTACAAAATAATGGCATGAATAAACCTTTATGTAACGGTAATGACATAAATGAACCCATTTTTTAATGGCGGTGGCATAGATGAGCCAAATTTATAACGGATGGCATGGATGAATCATTTCTAATAGTTCGATGGCATATTTGAGCTCTTTCCCTTTTTTATAAATCTCCTAGGGAAAGGACCATTTCAATACAGTGACATTTGTAATGAGTCAACACTAAGGGTGGCAACGGAACCGGGCAAGCCGGTTTCGGTAGGCCCGGTTGGTGACCGGTACACGGACCGGTGCGGAAGGGGGATATTTGACCGGTTGATCGGTCCGATTAACGGTACAATTTAAAAAAAATAAAAAAAATAATATTACCGTTTTTTAGCCGTTGGGAGCCGTTAGTGGGGGGCCCAACGGCTAGTTCCAGCCCCCCCACGTCATATTTTCCTATAAATACCCACTCTTCCCCCTAATTTTCCCACAAATTCTCAAAAACTCTCTATTACTAATCACTCTCTAATACTCTCTATAATATTGTGTATTTTGTTAATTGAAGGGATTTTTTTTGAAGCAAGCTTCAATTGTCATCTCTCAATTCCGGATTTTTGGTTATATAAGTCTGCTTTTACGCAGACGTTCGGTACATTCGTTCCAACTTTCATCTGTTTATTTATTTAATTACTATTAATTTTTCATTATATTTACATTGTTTGTTTTTATATTTTTATATTTCTTTTTTTAATATTAAAATATGGATGCAGGTAAAAAAGGTAGTGGTAAGAAAACATTTATTAGTCAGGTTAAAAAGAAATGGGGTAAAAAAGATAAGGGTGCTAGTTGTAGTAGAGGCGGTGGTGGAGGTAGTTCTAAATCGTTGCCACCTAGATTTAGAATTAATAACGATGATTTTAATCAGTTTGATGACACTTCTTTTGAACGTCCTTGTGCTATTGATGTTGCTTCTGGTAATGTAGTAGACCATGAGGCCTTAGATAGATGTTTTGATACTTATTTTGAAGACGTAGAGGAAGAGGAAAATGTAGAAGAACAAGAGTTAGAAGATACCCCTACCCTTACTAGTCCGACTACGGAATTACCGGAACAAGATAAAGTAGGAAATTTACCTACGTTTACTAGAGTAGGAAAGAGCGAACGTCCTAAGAGATCATTAGTTTGGAAATTTATGATCCAAAATAAGGAGAAAACTACTGCAACTTGTAATATGTAAGAGAGTGATCAAACATTTGACTGGGGGATCGCATGGTGGGACAGGAATGCTAACTAGACATTTTAGAGCTTGTGTTCCTGAATATGTTCGTCTAGAAGCTATCGCTAGGGCTAAAAAAAATGGTACACCCTTGCCCGATACTAACCAATCTGTCGGATCGGAGGTTCTAACATGGTCCAGAATATTTTAGATTATAGTAACCCGGCTGGCCCAAGCACATCACTCACATATAGTCAGGATAGGGATCGTGAAGAATTATCTAAAATGATTGCGGTTTGTGGTTTGCCTTTTAATTTTGGTGAATATCCCAGTTTTATTCATTATATTCGAATGATGTATAATCCTGATTTTAGTGGTTTTTCAAGAAATACAATTAAAGCTGATATTTTTAAATATCAACGTGAACATTGTCATTTTCTTCGTTGCTACTTTAATTATTTTGATGGTAAATTATCTATCACTTCTGATATGGGTGTAAGTCCTAATGGTAATGATTATTTTACTGTTACTACTCATTGGATTGATCATGACTAGAACATGCAAAAAAGAATTATAGGTTATAAATATGTTGAAGAGGGGAAAACTGGTAGTTATATTGCTTCTTTGACAGGAGAGATTTTATGTTATTTTGGTCTTTGTGATATGATAATGGGTGTGACATTAGATAATGCTTCTGCTAATTTAAAAGCTATTGAATTTTTAAAATCCAGACTTTGTCCAATTGATGATGATGCTTTTCATGTTAAGTGTAATGCACATATTTATAATTTAATAGTGATGGACGGTATTAATGTATTTAGTGATTCTTGTGTTAGAATTCGAGCTGCTTGTGCATGGGTTTTTAAAGCTAAAATAAGGTCTAGAATTATAGAATTTGAAAAAACTTGTGCTTTATTTGAAATGCCGTTTAGAAAAATTCCAAAAGAAGTGACTACTAGATGGAATTCTTTATTTGAAATGCTTATTGTTGCTATTGATTATCGTGCGCCTTTACAAATGCTTTATAATAAACATCAATCGGAGCTTTAAAATCACCGACGAGGTTCTGAGAACTTTTTATAGTGCTACAAATATTATATCTGGTCAATATTATCCTACTATTTCTTCAGCTTTAGTAAATGTTTGTGTTATTTCATCTGAATTTGTTAAATATAAAGATCGTGAACATTTTAAAGTTGCGGTTTCATATATGATTGAAAAATTTTAAAAATATTTTTTTCCTATTCCTCAAATATTTTGACTTCTACTTTGTTCAACCCAACGTACAAAGAACATGGTGTTAAAAAAATGATTGAAAAGATTTATAAAAATTTAGAAATTACAAGTGATGAAGTTCCATCTGTTGAATCGTGTAAATATAGTATATTAACTAAAGCTAGACATTTGTATGACATTTATAGAGAGAAGCTACTAAATGATGAACCGTCTGAACCTCCATGTCGTAGGGCTAAATTTAATGATTTTGATGAAATTATGGATGAAGAACTTGGTCTTGATTCTTCTAACAATAATGATTTAGATCAATATATTAATCAGGCACGGAAAAATATTAGGGATGAAAATGGAGATCCTCAACTTTTAACTTGGTGGAAGAACCGGACAGAACAATTTTCATATCTTTCAAGGGTGGTTCGGGATGTGCTAGCTATGCAAGCATTTTCAGTAGCTTCGGAGCAAGCTTTCAGTTCAGAGAGATTTTTCATTGGAGACCATAGATATTCGTTAGCAAAAGATAGTTTGGAAATATCAGTGTTGTTCAGAGATTGGATCAACGCCGAACGAAGGAATGCTGGACTACCAAATTTATCGCATCAAGCCGAAGAAGAAATAGATGAAGCACTTGGAGATAATAGTGATGATGGCATGGAAGCAATGGATGAAGAAAACCAAATACAAATTTCGGCTCATGTTTCCAAGGAATTGATAGATAAATTACGAAAAGCATACTTTCGAAATTATAGATATTAGTATAATAATCGAGACTTAGTTGAAACAGAACCCTTCCTAGAAGGTGGCTGTGTAGATTAGGTGCTCTTCTAATATTTGTAATACATGTACTTCTTTATTGATTTGAATAGCATTATAGGCTATTCGCCTTCATTTTCTTTTTAAAGTTATCTTTTATTTAAACTTTAAGAATTAAAATAATAATAATTAAACTTTAACTTATAAATTTAAATTTAAACTTTAAACTTGAAAATTTAAATTTGAACTTGAAATTTGAAAATTTACATTTTAACTTTAAAAAAAATCAAAGTTTTCAAAGTTGAAAATTTAAACGTAAACTTTAAATTTGAAAATTAAAGTTTTCAAAAAAATATTTTAAAACTTAATAAAATTTGAAAACTAATTTAAATTCAAACAAAAAAACAATTATTAAATTTTTATTTTTATTTTTTTTGATTTTGAATTTAAATTAAAAGTTAAAAAAAAAAAATTGTGTCACACCCCGAATCCCAACGAGGCGTGATTGGCACCCGAAGCCGATAAGGCCCGAGAGAACCAATCTTTGCTTATGTTCATTCATATGCATGCCATAAAAAAAATATCATGACCACGTGAGAATTTACCATGCTAATAACAACATTCATGAAACATGTGCTAAATATATATACATATGTGAAACTTGGCCGACAGGGCCATCTTACATTTGTCTTCCCACAACTGTCTACAAAGCCTCTACAGATACATGACCATGTCTATATAATATTTACATAATACCAAAAACCTAGTGTTCACATGTGACTTGGGAAGCCCCGAAGCAACTGGAGCTCACCAGAGACCTGTAAAAATCCGCAGCCTACTGTGGAGGTCTACTAATGCCTGCACCTGCAGCATGTAAGGTAAGTCCCCAAGAGGGGTCAGTACGAAGAATGTACTGAGTATGTAAGGCCTTAAGAAAATGACAATGACATCAATGCATCAATACATAAGAACTTCAATGGAAATGATTATAAGAAAAACTCTATATGTGGAATTATGTACCTTTCTTTCTTTATGATTATCTTCAAGGATTCGTACATAATAACCATGTGCATTACGTTTATTATATTCCTTACTTACAGTCGTCATCTTTAATAGTCGTCCACCTTATTGGTGGGTTATTATGATCATCCACCTTTTGGTGGGCATCCACTTTATTGTGGGTGGTCATCCACTCTTTGGTGGGCATCCACTTTACTGTGGGTAGTCATCCACTCTTTGGTGGGCATCCACTTTATCGTGGTTAGTCATCCACTCTTTGGTGGGCATCCACTTTATCGTGGGTTAACATTACATACATTGCTTCCTTTATTTCATTACTTTGAGATTAGTACATTTGCTTGTGGGAGATTGATTAATTCACTTGAGAGAGATTGATACTCTTGCTTATGAGAGATTAATGCAATGATAGTCACAACTTTATTTGAAGCTTTGGATCAAGAATTAATGAGTGAAAAACATGTGAATAAGCAGTATTGGAAACATAACACTGTTGGAACCATTGGACAATGATCAATGAACAAGATACACGAGTATAACCACTATTGAAACCTTGAAACATACCTCATTGGACTTTTGGAACATTGCTCATGAATATGAGACATGGATCTAATTCTATTGGAACTTGAACCATGACATGATTGGAATAATGCTATTCAAACTAAACAAACCCTCTTTACCTCATTGCTCTTGTTAGGATCATACTCTTAGGACCTACAACCAATGATAACTTAAGACCTTCCGCCCATAAATAGAAGACAAGTGGATCCTAATTCATCCAAGAAGAAGTATATATCAACCTTCGTTGGAATACTATAGATCCCCATTGGAATAGAACACTTTTGTAATCTTAGGATAATAAGCACCAAACACTATGCATATGGATTTCAACTGTCACCGACTAGAAATGTGATACCTTAGATCCTTATAGGACTTTTAGCATACTAACCAATGATCATAAGTCAACCAATGGACATGCGTCCATCAATGAACATGAGTCATACGATTCACCATTGACCAAAAAGGACATATGAGTAACTCTAGCCAACTATTGGATACGGAATACCTTAGGGTATTTCGGAATCGAATAAGTACCATGACAATGTGAACACCATATGTTGCAGAAGGAAATAGAAGAATAACCTTACATACCTTTGTTTCCAAGTACAAGTACACAAGCCGAAATATGAACGCAACAGTACAGCTCTTTCTTTACGTCTCACTCTACATCATAAGTACATAGCGAAGCTTATATTAGCAATCAACCACCTTACAAGTGCACAAGATGACTGTGACTCACATAGTTACTTTAGAACGTTATTTCGCCTTATTATAATGTCATTTATCGCATCAACATGCCAACACTACCATAACATTCCACTCATTGACCAAGATTTCATTCAACAATATCATTTCGCATCACACTTACCCTTTATGCTTTCCCATTATCATTCCGTCACATTTACACTTCTCAATTTGACTCACAACAACATATGAACAACCATCCACATTTAATACAGTCTAACATGCCTTCATATGACACTTTAAAGTCATTAAAACGACATCACAAGTTGCTATTTACATCCATAAAAGGTATCGGGGCTTTCGAGGATCAACTGGGTACGAAAACATACGAAACTGAGATCTGGAAGTGACCTGCGCTGCCACCTGCGCCCGCAGGTGGCAAGGTGCGTGCGCAGGTGCCCTCTGGCAGCAGCCAGAGGCATCTGCGTTGGCATCTGCGCCCGCAGGTGCCTCCGTCTGCGGGGGCGGATGCCCGTTTGGTCCGAAATGGCTCCGTTTTAGGTCCTTTAATGCCATGAATGGTACATGATCATAACCAAATCCATTTTAACATATTTTTTTTATCATATAACATGCCAACTACCAGCCATGGTCTCACAACACACATACAACACCCAAAACTACACTTTACGGCCAATACGCCACCAAAACCATATCCAATTTCGCAATAACTTTTCCAAACATTATACACAAGAATAAAACAGGTCAATACTATAATCACACCCCACATATCAATATTTAATCCATCAAGTTCATAGTCTTCAAGATCACAAGCCCATGTTCAAGTTCACAAGGCAAAATCATCCTCCGATTTAACCAACACATACACTTCACACATAGTAAACTTATCAATACTTCACCAACATAACCAACATATTATACACCATATCTCATGCATAATATATATTAAATAACAATAATAAACACTTACCAAGGCTTGAAAAAAGGTGATCTTTCCCAAAGAAGATGATAGCTTAGGGTTGTGTGTAGAGAGAATTGTGGAGAATTCTAGAAAAAGGGCATGTGTCTTTTTGATGAATAAATTCTGATTTGGGGCCTTATATAATACCTTATGGTCCTCCTTATCCATCCAATTAATCAAGAATTAAGGGTCCTCTTTTGGTCAAAGCAAGAATGAACCCTTTTTTTCATTTTTGGGCCATATTTGTCTTGAAGTTTTTGGGCCTCATTTAAGGGCCCAATTGTCTTAGCCTTTTTTTAAATGCCCACAATTGAACACGTAATTCATATTTTCTCTCATGTTTTCTTATCTCCACATATGTACACGTAGTCATATGGGTTCGACAACATACGGGGTATTACACGTCCTACAAAGTTCGAATCCCATGTACTAGGCCCAATACCAATTATCTCCTCACTACCATTACACAAGACACCCTTTACACTCTCGACACTTGGGTAATCATTGTTCAACGTCGTCGTATAGGGTTTCGTAGGTACGGGGTGTTACAAATTGGGCGGAACCGAAAACCGGACCGGTTCGGACAAAGGGGATTTAACCGGGCTGCCCGGTCCGGTAGGCCCGGTTCCGGACCATATCCGGTCACCATCCACCGGTGACGGTCCGGAAAACACGGACCGACCGGTCCGGCAGGCCCGGTCCGGTCCGTTGCCACTCTTAGTCAACACCAATTCTCCCCTCCTTCCGTCCAGTTACCTTTTCTTTTTCCCAACAACATACCCAGTGTATTCCCACAATGTGGGGTCTGGGGGGGGTAAAGTGTACGCAGTCCATACCACTACCTCAGAAGAAGTAGCAAGGCTGTTTCCGTCAGACCCCCGGCTAAAGGTTGCTTGCTGGCTTCTGCTATGTAGTGTGACCTCAATAGCTTTTTAATAGTGATTGGGAAAAGAAAGAACCACGGAACTCTCTCCATAAAAAATTTAATTCTATGGAGTCGAGATTTTATCCTCTTCCTTTTCTTCACTTTTCATACTCTCTTTTTTGGTTTTGGTGGTCAAAGTGATGGACATGAAATGATCAAACTTCAAAAGAGCTACTTTGTGATGGAAAATGAATGTCCAAACCTTGTGAACATATGAACAATAAAATTGAACTATCCCAAGATGAATGAGTTGATGTTCCTTGTGGATCATGTCTTTGACTGCTCCTTCTCTAAGTATTAAACTTTTTTTTTAATTTGGTAATCTCTATATATCTAACTAATATATGTATATAGTGAGTCAAATTTGACGTACGTATTCAGAATAATCTTTTAAAGATGCTTACAAGTTAGCTTGTTCAACTTATCAATGTTATATTATATTCTTGGCGTATGGCCTTTTTGGTTTCACATTACTAACTGAGGGTTCCAAAAGTCTACACATTGGACTCGGGAGGAAAAATATTTTGCAAGAGTACTTTTACTTTTTGATTTTTTCATATGAATTAATATTATTATTGAAGAAGTAATGTAATGCTTCAAAAAGGTGATTAAAGTTCATTTGCTTAGCAAAAAGAAGACACAGTAAGTTTCTAAAACTTGAATCAAATAATAGGATAATAATGAATCCTAGTTGCATCAACTCATAGGAAGGTCTCATTCTAAATTTACTTTTCATTATTGAATTACACTAAACAAAGAGATGATTATCTAACAAAGGATCCATTAATTGTTGGAGCCCCAAAACTAAAATTCATGTCACACCTATTTGAACAAATGCATTTTGATGCTAACTAGCTACCAATACCATCCCTAGAATTTTATTTTTCTGAGGCATCAAAATCTAAAGACTTCTTCCTACTACTCTTTATCCTTATAAGTCCATAAAACTTTCTAAGCTCGTTTACACTTTCCTTGCCAAATGTACCCGACTCACCCGATTCCACCATGGGTCGAACCGATTTAGATTTCATTAACCCTTGTGGATGCTTATCCGACTCACCCGATTCCTCCATGGGTCGAACCGATCTAGATTTGCTCAACCATAGTGGATACTTAGGTGCTAGTTCGGCCTCATTGTTACTCTGTGTCGTTTCAATTTTATCTGATGTTCTCAAAGGGACGAGCTTACGGTTACTCTGATGAGTAGAAATCACCAATTTCAACGCCCTGCTCGGTGAACTCCGGTTTGAAATCATGATTTCACTAATCTCAGCCGGACTCAAAACCGACCCGGTTTGAAAATTTTCCTCTACCTGTGGGAAAAGCTTGTGATCCTTCAATCCCAGATGACTACTAGCTAGACTTTTGAATGCATTGAAATCACATAAAGGGAAGTGTATGTGATGATCAATTCTTCCAGGCCTTAAAACCGTTGGATCAATCTGCTCTTTGTTGTTCATCGTGAATATCATAACTCGCTCCTCCCCGCAGCACGAAAAGATTCCGTCCATGAAATTGAGAATCTCAGAGAAACTTAAAGCTGTGGAGTTGTTAGATAAGTAACTGTCAAGATCTTCGATGACGATCAACGATTTACTCGTGCTCTGCAATAGAAGTAATTTCAGATCTGAATTGTCAGCAACTTTTGACAAATCAATGTTGTACACATCGTAGCTTAGGAAATTTGCAATTGCAGAAATGAATGTTGATTTTCCTGTCCCAGAAGGTCCGTATAGTAAATAATTCCGCTTCCAAATACGACCGATTCTATTATAATGCTGCTTTGATTTCAGGAACATTTCCAAATCAGCTTTGACCTTGTTCTTCAATTCCTGTTCCATTACGACAGTGTCAAATGTTGCTGGATGAGTAAATGGCACTGATATCCACCGTCTGTGACCGTTTAATTCATCGTTAATGTTGACAAACAATCTCACTTCCTTTCTCCTTTGCTCAACTTGGTCGAATTTCGAGTGAATGTGCTGAAGATAAGGACGGAGAATTCTACGCTTATCATTCCTCCTTATCTTCAGCACAAACCATTGGAGACCGGTTTTTTCATCCTTGTCATTGATCCAAAAAATTCTGGCCCCAAGGAAATCATCAACGATCTTCTGATTGGTATCGAGAACGAGGTTGATATCATTCGGTTTGCTTCCCGAGAAAAGATTCGTGAAATCAGAATCCTCAACACATGGTAGAGAATTCAGGTAAGTGCTGATTTTTCGGTATAGTTGATTTTCCTGCATGTTGTGGTTGAATTGAGGGACTTTGTAGAATTGGTACACATAGCATTTGTCTTCTATCAAACGCAACCATTTCTTGATAATGTGAAGTAAACAAGTTTTTGATAGAAATTTCACAAGGAAACACAAAGGAATAATTGCTAACAAATACAAAAACATGATTAAAGGGGTGCAAAACAATCACAAAAAGTGAATGGTAAAGTGATAAAACCAATGTGTTGAAGAATTTAGTAGTAGTAAAGTGCAATTGGAATGTTGAATAATGAAAAGCTGGGAGTCTTTTTAAATGGATTAGGTGGTTTGTTTTGAAGTTAGGGAGAGACGGCTAAAACCCGGCATGTGGTTTGTTAATTTTTTTAAAATGTTTTGCAGAAGAATTGGTAGGTATAATTGGTCAAATAAGGAATATGGATTTTGTCCGTCATATATTTTTCTAACTTTTCAGCTCTTTGTACACTAGCTGGCACTAGCCGTGCTTATCTGACTATTTACATATCCATTCTTTTTTAGTAGTTTAACCAATAGTTGATGCTAGCAAGTTATATTTATGTGTTAGTAATAGGTAACATATTTAACTATGAGATATAAAATTCATATTTTAAGAAGACTTATAAATAACTTTGGTTTTATAGGATAAATAATTATTTACATTGATAGTTTATAAAATTCGTTGGTTTTTGGGAACTGAGCATGTAATAGTATTAAATATTGAGTTTAAATTACATACACAAGGTAAAAAATTTCATAGTATTATGTAAGTGTATTTAACTGATAATAGTACATTATTGTTATTGTGCGCTCTTATCTACTAAATAACTATATCAATGTTGCTACGCGGAGTACTTTGTTATCGTGATGATATAACAATTATTTATACTGACAGTGCATTGAACATAAGGTCTTTTTTCCCCCTCGTGTTCTCCTACTGGAGAATTCTTTGAATACTAGTCCTAGCTGTTATATTCTTATAGTAGGACAATACATGTATTTTCTAGTTTCTTTCCTAATAAGATGAGCAAAATTTTCATAGTTACTTATTTGGACTAGATTTTTCTTGTGTTAATTGTTATATTTAATATACCTGCGGACAAATTTGGTTGTGATTTGTGGCCAAGATGTAGTACTAGTTTTTAAGTTTAGTCACGTTTTTTGTATATATGTTGCTTGATATTTTAATTTCCTGCTCATCTGTGTTGACTATAGTATGTTATATATAGTCGACCAAACTAACATTCATGCGTCTTGTTCCAATCATTGGTGCTTTTTTTTTTCTTTCGTCACAGAATAAAATATATTACTCTCTTCGGTCAGATATATAATGAACCTATTAAATTCTATTTTTACTATTATTTTTCAACCATTTAACCTATAACTGTACAATTTAAATTATCGATTAAAAGGGAATGACACTTTTTATATTTGAGAAGCTTTTTAGCTTTAAACTTTTGTATTATACCCTTAACGACATGCTTTCATAGTCTATAGATTTATCATGACATGTGTAAGATTGCAATTAGTATTAGTAGGCGTTTGAACATGCGATTTCATGTCTGTTATATGAAATGATGAAATCAGCGTTTGGTCATACGATTTCATCTCATGATTTCATATCATGACATGAAATTCCAAATTCTCGAAAAAGCATGACTTGAGATTTTTCAAATACAAAAATTAATCCACAAGTTTATATTTTGTAAAAAGAATCCCACCATTTATATTTACCAACCATTTATTTCATATGTAAATAAAATTTATAGTTCATATTATTACTTTTACAAATATTTAAACCATTTATATCTCATTTAACCATTACTCTCACCAACATATAGCCCCGCTTGATCATTAGATACATTCATTTTTCTCTCAGAAAATCTTTTTATTTTATTAAAAAATGATGTTTGGCCATAAAAACTCAAAATACAACTTGAAGTTCTATTTGGAAAAGTGAAAACAAGTCACAACTTGTTTTCACTTTTTTCTAATTTCAACTGCACCTTTATAGTTAAAAAATTCCTTCAAAAATATATGACCAAACACAACTCCGACTCCAACTTCAACTCCAATTATTTTTTATTTTCATGGCCAAACACCTACAAAATTTATTATTACTTCAAATCAACTCGTACTTTATCATTTATTATTCACCAAATTTATCATTTGATCAATAAATATTGTATTTTTTAGAATAGTTTTGTGCTAGTGTATTATACTTTTGTTATAAACTTTTGCTTATTTGGTAAGATTGTATAAAGAATTGGGGCACTTTGATAGTTTTCAATAACTTATGGAATTCTTTTGTTTATAAGAAAAAAATACAACTTAAAATCCCAAATTGCATGTCCAAATAAAATTTCAACTTCATCTCATATGATTTCATATCATAATTCATGATTTCATCTCACATGGTCAAACAGGCCCCTTAGTACTATCTATTTAACGAGCTAGTTATCTGTTATTCCTTTGATTCCTCTCACTAAATTTTCTCCGTAATTCAAGATTTGTCAGTAGCATATTTCTCGAATATAGAATAATTTGAACCTCCTGGCGATGTATTTGATTGCTAGGAACGTCGGATGGTAGGGTTGACAAGACAGTATTTGATGCCTCGTCTTTATGAATCTCAGGAGTTTATGGGATATTGAGATCTTGATCTCTTTATGAAATATTTGAGTGATAGGCGTGAACAAGGATTTAGGATAGACTAGCATCCAAGAACCCTAACAGAGATTGAACTCATCTTGTACAGTCCCACAAAATTCCGATTTATACACTAGTCAATGGCATAATACAAGCTGAAACAACACAAATATCCCATCACGAAACGGTATAAATTATTTGGTCCTTTTCAACCATAATCACTTTTCAACTGCATGCACTTTGCCCATTTCAACATGAGCTCTTTTCCACTGAATGCATTTTATCCTACTATAATAGTAGGCAGAAATGTGGGGTAGAGTGTTTAACATCAAGAAAGATTGGTAAACTTTTTGCAAATTAAAAACACCTCTAAATGTTGTAAGATGTCCATTGTGGTTGGATCATATTTCTATACATTCCAGAAAAAGTGCCAGACGGACAATGGGATAGATAGGGGGACTGTCTGCTTTTTGTGGTGAGTTGGGCCAAAGTAGGCACAATGCTTCTTTTATAACTTACTTATTAGACTGGCTTTAATTTTCATTTTTTATAGAAAAAATAAATAAAATAAAATTGGAGAGTTAGGTTGTAAATGGTCCCTTTTTTCTCTCGATAATATCAGAGCATCTGTACTGGCATATATAAATACACTTATGAGAGAAAGAACAGTTATTTGTATTTGGTGTATACACAAAATTAATTAATTTAATTTTTATATTATTAAAATGGGTGAAAGGACAAAAAGTTTCATGATTTTTCGTAAGGAGAGAATTGCCAAAATTTTAAATCAGAATTCTAGCTTGTTCGTAGAGTAAGTCGTACTGATCAACATGAGGTGCTGAACTAATTTGGTCAGTCGATCAATAATTACTCAAATGGCGTCATGTTGCCCTATAGTCTTCGGCAGTCCAGAGACAAAACCCATGACTATCTTAACTAATGGTATTCATCTCTGGTGCTCCGCTTTAATCAGCCTCGAATTACAAATTAAAGTGAAAATATACATGAGTTAATTATGATTAAATGATAAGAGTGTATTGTTGGGAGATATGTCTTGCATTTATTTATGAATTCAAGTTATGTATGTTGGACAATAGAAAAATTATTTGCACTATTAGTAGTTACCAAGTATTATGTGGTTACCTCACTTTCTTCGTTAATTCACATATTTGGAGTCCATTTCAGTGTCATCGCCCTTGCCTAACTACACCATACTTTTCAAATCCAGCAGCGTCAAAGATGCTGGCTTTTCAGCCTTTAGTATGAACTATGGAGTCAGAATTTGACTATATATGTGTATTGTTCAACATATTTGAATAGTGCTGCTTTTCTTTAAACCCACCCACCCAGTCCTCCATGAGATTATTTAACAATAAACAAGAATATACTTCATCAGTAAAGTGATCAGTGTGTGTGTGTATACTGCAGATGGGTGAAGAAAAAAAAGAATCACACACGAAAATTACGGTACCAAAATCTACTCAGGGAGGTAGAGTAATCAATATTCCCTCCGATCCACAATAAGTATTTTTAGATAGTTGATACATCATTAAGAAAATCTCTTAATAATAATAATAATTAAGAGGATTATTTGACTGAATCATTTTGTTAATATTAATCAAGTAGTGAAAGACTAGATTTTCTTTTCAGATAAGTTTTTGTTAGAGAAGTGTAAATGTGAAGAAAAGAATATGCATACGGAGTACCATCTTATGTTCTTTTAGGAAAAACCACTCACTTTGTACCAGACTATAAAAGTTAAAACATCACTTATTGAAAACATTTTCTGGATACAGATGTCATTGTCGAGCAGAGAGGGTATATTGCTATAAAGAGCGGGAAATAGAATGTGTCTTGGGTTTTCTGGATACAGATATTTTCTCTTATAGACCAAACACCATGTCTGTTTTATACACATGTCCAACAGTTTACACTGCTAATGTATTCTCAGCTGTCTAATCATCTGAATTTTAAATCAAATTTGAGCACTTGATTCAATATTTTCATAACTTAAATATTCATTATGTTTGTTTAGCCAAGAGCCAAATGTTGTATTCCTTGGATAGACTGCACAGCTACAATATCATTTAATAGAAGATACAAGGCCTAACTATATTAGGTACCCTAATATATCATACATATTAAACTTAAACATTCAGTTCACTTGGCAACAAAAAAGTCTGTCAAATATGACCCTGAACAATACAATAGCAGAAAACCTGATACCACGTTCTCCAAGACACAGCCATACAGAACCTTTCAATTTCCCACATATGCATGCAAGTCCCCGACACCTAAGTTGCTCAGAGTCTCCAAAAATGTTGCCGCACCCATGTCGGATCCTCCAAAAATACACTACTTTTGAAGGATTCAACCCGCACCCGATGACATTTTTGAAGAGTCCGGGCAACATAGCCTGACACCGCTAAAATGAAGTGAAAAATAAGATTTAACTGCCTATGTAGCTCGGTTACTCATTAGACATTAGATGAGCATATAACAGTTCACCCTATGCAGTGAACATCAAGAAATGACAACATAACTACTGTTATAAATTTAACAAGGTGGATAACAGCACACAGTGCTTGAAAGAAAGTATATTGGCACCCGGCATAACCAAGATACAATCAAAATATTAGAGTCTATAAAACTGTGTGGCAATTGCTAGTGGCAGTTAAGAATCCTGGTTTTCAGCCTGGAGATTTAAAATTTGTGAAACCACAAGCTTAGAGAGCTCGCTGATTGCAGCTTGGACTGGATAATCATCTGTCTCTGTTTGTCTTGACAATCCAACCAATTGTGAACGTAAGGAGTTGTATTCACTTGCAGCAACCTGTGTCTTTTTTGACGTAGCTATAACGTTCTCCAAATCGGATTCTGATAATGGTCTTGGCTCCTGCTAGAAGAAAAACAATAAAACGTTCATCCAAAGAGCTTTGTCCCGTGACACTTTTGAGAATATACAACTGAAAAAACAAGCATATCCCCACAATCCCGTGCAAATACACTGACTTGTCAATTTTTCCTAGCAAATCTTCTCATTGCAAATACACAGCTAACAGAAATCAAATAAACAATCATAACAGAAACCAACGTCACAAATAGGTGCTACAATACATCAAGCTCAAGAGCACAAGTCCACTAATCCAGGGTCAAGCACCAACTATATAACAGTTGCAACTATATAACAGTAGCAGTTGCAAACTTGGTTCTTTTTTTGGGGGTGGGGGTGGGGGTGCTAAACGTAGCAAAACAAAAATGAAAGGATTCTCCATTCTCTTAATAATGCGTTTCTTTTTCTTCAAGGACATTAAAATCAAAGTTGAGGTTAAACGAAATAAAAAAACAAAAAAGAATCAGAATTGAGGTAAAACAAAAACAAAAATGAAACGGCCAGACATGCATAAAACTAATTTTAATGAATCACAAAAGAGGGGGACTTCTATAAGAGGTTCCTTTTCTAGGTACCGATGCCTCCCTCTGTGTCAGCGGTGTACAGACAGCTCAAAACTAGAGCAGTTCAAGTTGAACACACATGGTTCCTCATAATCCAAAGAAAAGATGAATTTATATTTCAAAGCAATCTTTATCTTCTTTTTCCTTTATTTGTCTATTTTTTGGGAACCCTAAGCCACGAGTATCAATGGATAAGATAAGCTATAGGTTGCTTACCGAGGTAAGCATTTCTAAGCCAATATAAATTCAGCTTAGAATTCCAACAAAAATTAAATAATACCAACCTTGGAAGACTTTCCACTTTTCTCGTCATTAAGTAGGTCTCGGATAGGAAAGTAGGCAGCTTTTTTACAGAGCTCAAAAAGATCTGAACCAGTGTATCCATCACATAAACTAGCAATGTGGTCATAGTCGATGTTATCTTCCACCTTCTCTCCCCTCAGGATCACCTTCAGAATCTCCGCTCTCTCTTTGCGGTCGGGGAACCCAATCTCAAAGGCCTGAGGAAGACGTCGAAGAATTGCTTCATCAAGCTCAGATGGGCGATTAGTTGCAGCAAGAACCATCACTCGTGCATTCTCTACATCAGGCATTTGACAATGATTAAAGCCGACAGAACATTGTAGCTAGTCCACATTAACTAGATAAAAGATAGACCATCTCAAATTATGATGGATCCTCAAAATAAAGAAATGGATAGTGAGCATTTATATGCCGAAACCAACTATCTTAAGATTGAGGAGTAGAAAGTGATATGAAGTTCACCAATCAATTCCTCTCTACAGCATATACATATACAATCATACACACACATGCATTATATACATATGTATGTGTGAATATGTCTTCTGCTAGGTGGGAGAAACTACTGGTAAAGTATTCAACTGACTCAGCAGTGTACTTACGATCTGTGGTAAAACCATCCCATAAAGCCATGAATTCAGTCTTCATGTTTGTTAATGCTTCGTGATCGCTAGTCTTGCGCTGACCCAAAAAGCTATCGACTTCATCAATAAATATAATTGCTGGCTGGAGTTTATGTGCCAAACTAAATACAGCAGCAACTGCAATTTTCAGAAGATTATCAATTAGTTAAGTATAACACCATGCTGAAACACAATATAGAACTAGGCAACTGAGTTTCAGTTTAAGAAGGGAGAAAATCTCACTAGGACGAGGTTCAAAGGACTTTTAAGACATTACATGACATGAGGGATATACAAATCATCCACATGAGCCATCATACAGAGAATTCAAGCAAGGGTATCCTTAGCATGTAATTAGAATTATGATATGATACTTATGGCTTTAAGGCTTTACATGACCTCAACCTAGGGGTTGTTCATGAGGAATTCAAGACGAATTTCCTAGGTCCTAGATTTGTAGCATAACAAAGGTCACAGCTTCTTTTCCTCAAGATTCATTTTGCTATTAAGACAAAGGAAAGACCATTAGCTTCCATGGGTTCTCCATGGGCGATACCACCTTAATCATATTTTTAGCCTGCATCTACTCCCCTCCCCCCCTTTATTTTAGTGAGCGCCAATCTTCTTCATCTAGCCACAGTGCATTAATATGGATCTAATAATCCATTGGGTGTATATTCAGATTTGTATATGGATTATGGCCCTGCTGTACTTCGCTTATCTAATCGACTGTTTTTAGCTTTCACGTGTCGAGAGGGATTCAGTGAGCAAGAGCTTATATTCTTGTTGTTTCTTTAACAAAAGCAATTCTCTTTCTTACAGCCCTTCCTCCACCAGAACTAATGGCATCAGATCTAACTCCACTCTCTCCCTTTCCACCCAAAATCAAGCCTCAAATCAACCAAGGAATCCATGGTGATGAATACTTTCTTACCTTACTTTTTTTTGGACGGCAGTGGTGTTTGAGCCAGCCCTGCGGAATGACTATTTTGAGTACTTGCTACCTCCCACCAGCACAGGTACCAGGCAACTCTCTAAAGCTTAACCAGATGGGAAAAAAATCACGTTTTTTTGCCTCCACTGGGATTTCAATAGGTCACACACTTGGGTGCCACTTTTCTTACATCATTTTTGGTTTTAAGACAAAGTCACAAAGATACCCCTGTTGTGAGGATTTGATACTTCTGTGAGGAAATAAAATTATATGGAGCAATAAGTTGATGACCGTGAATGAGTTATCACTCTATTATATATACGTTGGTGGCTTGATGGAGAACATGGAACTTACAGCTTAAACTAATTCCAGCAATAAAACATATGAAGCAAGCAAGTATGAAAGCTCGTGATTCATTAGATGGTAAAGAAAAGCCAGTTTGATCTTCAAAAGCAAAATCAAATGCTTAAGCCAGGATAACAGTACTACTTTTTGATAAGCAAGCTAGGATAAGAGTACAAGTATATACTATTATACAAGAAATAATTCATACCTATATATCTTAATATCATGTTCTCTCTTCTTCTTTTTTTTTTTGAAGTCTTGAACATACCCCATATCCTTCCCTTACTCCAGTGTCCATGTCAGGTAGATTAACAAGGCTATAAAGCATCAAATATTATCTACTTTTTCTTGTAATTCTTTTTTTTTCTTGTAATTCTTGCAACATTTTCCACCCGAAAATTCACAGCGGTGTGGTTTGCCATTCTTGGCACTTAAAATAAGCCATTTAAACAGGCACCGTTTTATATAAGGATAACCTTACTGACATCCAAAGCTCATAATCTTGCTAAAAAGGTAAAAAGAGTTGCAAGATAGTGAAACTAAAATTCGAACTATATATTAACGTGCACACAAGCTAATTATATACTAACTGCAATAAATCAATTTAATAAGCTAAGGAAAATCCAAAAATCACGACCTATCAAAAAAAATTACGGAAAAAATCTTGATTTGATGTTTGTTTTTTGTATAACAGTGGTGTCCGGGCCAACTTGTGCACACCTCGACTAATTCCATAGGACACCTGACACCTCCCACCCGACCAAGGCTAGGACAGATGGGAAGAAATCACCCCGTGTTTTTGTCACCGCTGGGATTTGAACTTGAGACGTCGTGGTTCTCAACCACTTCATTGACCACTAAGCCACACGCTCTCCTGTTTTTTTACTACATCAACTTCACTAGTTCATATAGCGTGTTCATAGCAAAAGAACTCCCATCAATCACAAAATCTTGAAAGATTTTTAAAACGAACAGTCTCATGTTGACGTCATGCAGAATGTCACTATAAAGATGAATGTAGAAAGGACCAGCCAAAATCAAGCGACTACCTCAAGAGATACATTAACAGACACAGTACTCATGTTCTTTTAGGCAGAGTATAATGCTTGTGGAGGATTCCCCGTTTGGCCATGAATTTTTTTCACTTTTTTCCGGAATTTTATTTCACTTTAGTGAAAAAAGTGAATTTTGGTGGTGTTTGGCCATGGAATTTTTTCCACTAAAGTGAAATAAAATTCCGGAAATGTGAAAACAACTTTTTCTTGTTTTCACTTTTTTCACTTCTACTTCTCTC
The DNA here is from genome assembly GCA_031232105.1 of Capsicum rhomboideum. Lineage (NCBI taxonomy): Eukaryota > Viridiplantae > Streptophyta > Magnoliopsida > Solanales > Solanaceae > Capsicum > Capsicum rhomboideum. The sequence continues at coordinate 29,357,171 of CP124713.1, read as the reverse complement.
ACAAAAAGTCAAATTTATTTTCATGGCTAAACATAACTCCAAATTCCTACTTCAACTCCAACTCTAAAAAATTTAATTTTCATGGCCAAACGCCTACTCAGTAACAAACACTGAAGAAACAACAACAACAACAACAACATACCCAGTGTATTCCCACAAAGTGGGGTCTGGGGGGTAAAGTGTACGCAGTCCATACCACTACAACATACCCAGTGTTTGCTTCAGTAACAAACACTGAAGCAAGATTCAGAAAATACAATGCAGTCATGTGATTTTCAGCAAGTCAAACAACACACCAAAGAGTAGACTAATGCTGAGAAATGAACCTTGCAAGACTGAAGGCAAAATCTACACTCACCTAATTTTTGTGCATCACCGAACCATTTGCTCATCAAATTTGATATTCTCACATTAATAAAAACAGCGCCTGACTCCTTAGCAATTGCTTTGGCAAGCATGGTCTTTCCAGTCCCAGGTGGTCCATAAAGCAAGACTCCTTTTTGTGGACCCAGTAACTTTCCGTGAGAAAATAGCTCAGGTCTTCGCATGGGAAGAATTACTAATTCACATAATGCTTGCTTAATGGATTCTAACCCACCAATGGAATCAAATTCCACATCGATATGATCAGGGTTCACTACATCACATGCTATCACATCCTATTGACAAAAAGTACAAAAGAGAAATCAGTTATCACATCTCAATATGAGAATGATTGAATTCAATCTGAACATGATCAGTGGTGAATTTATAGGCAAAAAAATGGGGCACGTAAACCCGTGGTCTCTCCGTAAAACTAGGTATTTTATGTATCTATTTTCTAAAATTAGCATAGTATTATATTATGGCACCCATGCTACAAGAAGGTTAAATGGTGCACTTGGATGAATGTTTAAGTTATTTACATTGAGGACTAGAGATTAATTCCCACTTAATAAATTTTGTCCTTCTGTCTTTAGTGGTGCACTCATGTTTTAGAAATTCTAGATTCACCACTGAACATGATCGTTTTTTACTATAAGTTAGAAGGTTCTACAAAGTCTGCTTCTTGAAATTATTCACACCAAGAAAGAAATATTCTACTTGAAATAAAATATACTACTCCTTATACATAAGCTGATCAGTCTTTTTAAACCTAAATTTTCAGATATCACAGGTTTATTATAAAGCTAGGTATTAAGTCGAAAGGAAGGGCGGGGCGGGAGCTCTGGCAAATCAATAGAAAAGTGATCTTAATCAACAGAAGTAAATATAAATTGAGTCAGACTAACAAATACAACAATTTCACAAGAAGTAGAAGGGTGCAAGTTCTGAAAGCTACATTACTCTCTTTAACACAGCCAACTCATCAATATTACTTGAACAAAAGAGTTGTCTCACCAATGTAATGCAGGATTATTCAACCTAAATACTAGTATTAATAATTGATAGCATGTGAACATCCAAATTAATCAAGATTAAAAGAGTGAAATCATTATGCCCTTGCCCATAACTTCCGTCTCACAGACGAATAAGCACATGCATGCGGAAAAGACGGTTCTTTTCAACATAAGCTCAAACCAGAATACCATTTATTCTGTAAAAAAATTGAGCTGCTATAGCAATCAAGCTCAAAAACAATAACTTTAGGGAGCTGAAAATATCCAAATCATATTTCCAACTAACTTTTAGGAAGCAAGCTAAATCCTATTCAAATAACAATTAGATGCAGCACTTTTACTATCTCACCTACCAAAGCTCTTTTCACTTGAAGCAGATACTATACACTCAATGGGTATATGTAAAAGATTACAAAGCAACACAACAACAACATACCCAGTATAGTATAGTACCACAAAGATTATTAAGATTTCAAAAGAAATATATTAAATTTTGAAAGTGTAATTGGTAAATTGAACCCATCAAATTTAACTGCTGAAGTAGGAGATGAGAGCAAAAATAAGCACTGGGGAACCAAATCCTATTGGCCTCATCAAAAAAGAATAGAATAAAGACCTCATAGGGATTGGTTTGAATAAGGGGTCGACCCAATCGCTTAGCGATTTCCTTCTTGTGTTCAAGTGCCTTCTTCGATGCCTCCCGATTCGGATCAAGCTGTCGGAGCCCCACAAACAAGACAAGGCAACTAAGTGCTGCGCTTGCCGCATACAGTATCAATTCTTGTAACAATTTCGTCTCTGATGAACCACTTTTCATCCTAATTACCCTTTATTTTTCTATCTATTTTTCAATTTGGATGAAGAAAGAAAGAAAGAAACAAGGGAGTTTTGGGTTTCAAAAGTTTATATAGGATAGAGATAGAGAGTCGTCTTGATTATCAAGAAAACTTTAGGATTCAGACGGTTTGGTCGGAGACGAGGATAATGTACGTAAATGCCCCTTGAACCAACGATTAATCTCTTGGCGGCCACAATCACACGTCATTTTAGAGTTTGGGCTTCCACTCCAATCCACTAATTGGGCTCTCACATGTTCCTAACAAGTTAGGATTATTTACCTAAATGATATCTTTTGAAGGCATTATTACCTATTCAACTTTTATTTCAAAGAAAATTATCTTATAAATACTTTTTAGATTATTTATTACAATTTGTAACAGTACTTTTTTATAATTATTAAATTAAATTTTTTATTGCAAGTTGTTTTTATAATTTTTATCAAAAACATTTATTTGTTAAAATTGTTTAATAGTTATATATTAATTAAATCACTCCTAAATATTTGTGTTTATCCTTTCCTACTCACCTCAATTATCGTGTTGATAATTATTAGAGGAGTAAACTCTGGTTAATAAATTATCTTCATTTATATACGTTTTTTGCCTTTTCCGTAAAAGTCACATTAATTTACTTTTCTAAGTAAACACGCCTACTCTATTTTCTTTATTGATTGAAAATTTCTTCCCATTAATACACTCTCTTTCTTAATTAATTTACTTTCACTTTCATTTCGTCACTGAGTTCTTTGGTTTTGGTTTACTTTCACTTTCATCTCGTCACCCAGTTTAAACCATGTTATATACCAATATCATATACAAAATGGTTTTGATTTTTGGATTTTTGATCTATGAAATTGGTATGTAAAATGATATACAAGAATGATGCATAATTATTAATGTTTTTAGTGGATGAAAATGGTATTGAAATAAACGTAAAAAATCTGAATAATACTTTTTCTGATGTTACAATCAAAATATGTAAATCTGTATTTTAATGAAAAAATTTCAATGATAGATAAAAATTTTGGATAATATTGGGTTTCACTCAGAATTTGATTTCTGATTTTTGGAGGAAGAAGAAGAAAGGCATTTTAATGAAATTTTCCGACGATTAAGATAAAAAATCTAGATAATAATGGATTAGAGTTTTTTTTATATCTTTCCTTTTGAATAAATTTTATATCTTTTATAGCAGGTTATATACGAATGCTTAATTTTATTTTTTATATGAATGAAGTAGATATACAAATTATTTTACTTAATCTTTTTTTTATACCAAGTTATCTACAAACTCTATGGATTGTGATATTCAATTAAGAAGATATACTTTAGATTATAAATTGAATGGAATCGATTTATAAAGTGATTTCTTATATGTCACATTTCTTACACGTCCTCCTTGTCTTCTCCGGCAAATTCACAGAGCCGGAGTGACCGTCGTCGGAGAGAGTTTTTCCGGGAAGATCAGATCTTCCAACGAAGTTTTAACTTGGAAAATAAAATAAAAATTAAAGTGAAAGGGAAAAGGGAACAGGGGCTGGTCATCGCCGGTTTTCATGGAGCTCACCAGAGGTCGTGGTTTTTTGTTGGAATTTGATGGTTTTTCGGTTAGGTTGTTGCGTTGTTTGTTGTTATTGGATCTATTTGGTGGTGTTATGAAGGTGGAAAAGAAAAAGGAGTGTTGGGGTGGTTACTGTTGTTGTTTAATTCGTAGGAGAAACCATCTTCGGTAGTGGGTGGACTGCGTGGTGATGGTGGTGGTTTGTTTTTGGGGTGGTTGGACCTACGGGTAGTCCGGCGGTAGTTTACATGAGTGAGTAGTTACTGTTGGCTCCTCCGGCATGTGAGTTCGCCGGACAAGACGAGTTGTTTGGTTGGGTGTTGTTTGGTGGGCTAGCTCACTGAAAACAAATAAGAAAAGGGAGGTGATGGGTCTGGTGGTGATTGTGGTGGAGCTCTGGCCGGAGTTTGGTACAGGTGACAGGAAAGAATGGTGTACGGTGGTGGTAGCGTTGTGATTTGTATTAAAATTGTATTAAACGTAAAGGATCGTTGTAATATAATTCAAATTCAATATTATACATTTTTATGAATTCGAAAGTTGTTATTTCATAACAAATATAATACATTTCTAACAACGTAAACTAATTTAAATTGTAACGGAATGTTTGAAATTCACGTATAATACTTATAATACATTTGGAATTCAATATATTATACGTATTAAAGACGTATTTCAATATACGTGGCGAATATATACAACTAAAATATTTTTAATACAAATGTATTAAAATTGTATTAAACGTAAAGGATCGCTGTAATACAATTCGAATTTAATAGTATACATTTTTATAAATTCGAAAGTTGTTATTTCATAACAAATATAATACATTTCTAACGACGTAAACTAATTTAAATTGTAACGGAATGTTTGAAATTCACGTATAATACTTATAATACATTTGTATTAAAAATATTTTAGTTATAGATATTCACCACGTATATTGAAATACGTCTGTAATACGTATAATATATAGAATCCAAAATGTATTAACTTTATTGCTTATTTTTTTCTCTTATTAATGATGTTAAAATGGAATTATACTTGAATTTGAAATATTTAAATGCTATTCAAGTTAGTTTATGTGTTACTATATTAAAATTGTGTTTAAAAATATATTATATATGTATTTAGCTACTCTCTAAGAATAAAAATGTACTATAATTGATAAATAAGACTACATATTTATACTATTTATGTAAATACCCCAATAAGTTTTTGCATGGATTCCTTATCGTATAGATAAGATGATTTTGAAAGAAAATTTTAGTTTCACGACAGGTCTTGGGGTTCACTTTTTTGGCTCGATTGTGATTCGAATATTTATATTACAATATGAGTATCGATGGATTCATATTTACGTATAGATCAAAAGCGTTCTAAGGCCGTACAAAAAGGGAAGGTCATCAAGTGATAGTTCGTAACTTGTGGTTCGATTTTGAGTTAGGTTATGCCTTACTTTTCTCAAACTTAGTTTGAGTGATAGCTTATTATGTAAAACATGTTATGAATTGAGTGAAACATTGGCTTGAAGTGGTAATTGAGATGATTCAATGTTGTGGTACCCAAAATAGGGTTTTAGCCCATAAATAGCTTGAGACGTGAAAATTGTATTGTGATTGTGTTATACATAGTTTCATACATCATTACATATATGGGGAGTTGTTTGTCATAATGGACATCGTATGGAAGGTGAATTGATTGACAAAGAACTGTGGCATGCGGACATGAGTTGAGGATAAAGTTATTGATCGTTGAGGTTTGTAGCCTACATTTATGTGTTGAGAAAGACATTTCTTTAAGTACTTGATGCATTGAAGTTTACTTTATTACTGTGATCATGCATATACATTTATCCTCATGGATCACTGAAATGGTATTACAAAAATATTTTTTTTTAAAGAAAAAACTGATTTTAGCCTTGATTCGTCCGGACAATTATATTGAGAGAGATGACAATGTGCGCCAGTAGGAAAATATTCTGAATGGGGTATATAGACCTCATGAGTCCTCCATGGATTCTACCTCATAACATAGAGACTGCGGAGGGGCGTATACCGGTAGGATTATTGGTCATTTTATTTGTAATTATTACTTATTTGTATTGATTCTATTTGTTGTATCGATTGAACTATCAAGACTTTTGTGAGTGCATGGTTGTTAATATTCTTTATGCAATATAGTTATTAATTCTGCTTGGTTGGCCTATGATGTCTACTGAGTACATATGGTCTTGTACTCATACTATTCTTGTTGCATTTTTTATGATGTAGACTTCAGTACTAGTAGCACCTGTTGACTCTGATCATGTGTAGTACTTGTGACTCAAAGTTGAAATGTCTCTTGGCATGTGGAGACTTGGTCCAGCCTCATCTATCTTTACTTTCGTCTTTACTACTTCTTAGCTAGCTAATACACTAGACTTGACATTTACTTGCATTAGAAAGCTCTTGTATACGTGATAATGAGTTTTGGGATGATTATGTTCCGTACTCTTGCTTTATTTATGAAATGTTTGGATATTGAGACTATTTGTATTGTTATTTAACTTATTTATGTATTTACTTCATGTCCTTTAAATTGTGAAAATGATTGGCTTACCTACCGGATGACTAGGATAGGTGTCATCATGACCTGAAATTTCTCACATAAATTATCATAACTACCATCAAACTACTGTAACTAATAGATTCCTCAAATAAATTTTTTAGATTTGAATTTTTAGTTGGAGGTTTTTAATAGAGTTTATCTGGAGTTATTCTTCAAACTCATCCATTAAGTTAATATTTCAATCACAAAAGGATTTCAAATTTTTTACTTTTAATTAAAATTCTTACGAATAAGTCTTGTTAAGTAGGATAATAATTCAAAAGTATCTATAAAGATAGCAATTAGGGGTTCACATTTCGTCATATGATATAAAAATCTCATTATTTATTTTTGTGAACCAAATCAAGTTGTTGTTTTTTAAATATATTAACATAATAAGGAGGGTATAAATGGGTAAGGTCTAAAAAATTATTGGACAAATAAAAATATAATGATTATATATTGGTGGATTGAGAGTCTTTCATTTGATCATAGAATTAGGGAACATAATTCTTGTATAAAAATTAAATTATTTTATTCTTTAAAAATTTACACATAGTAGATTTTTTAAGAATTATCATTTGACTTTTGACTCTATTAAGAAAAATTGTGCAAAAAAAAAAATTTTGTCAGAATTTGTCCTCCCTTGCCGTCTTCTTCATTTTTTGTTCTTCTTCTTCTCATCATTTCTCCTTTCATTACTTATTTAAGGGAGAAATTGAATGGTAATATCACATTGAACTTATATTGTCTAACTTTAATGATTTTAATTATTTTAATTGGAGGAAAATGAAGAATATCAGTATTGAATTTTATTGAATTGAAAAATATATTGAAAAGAGAAAATGAATTTATTGTTTCTCAAGGTTTGAGTAGAATCTCATCATAAAAAAAATTAGAAATGATATTAGAAAATCATATATCAAATTTTGAGTCATTTATAGTTGATTGGATCAATTTTGAAGTAAATATATCTTGGTAAAAAAGTTTATACCAAAAAGTTTATATGTTAGGCTATACCGATTCGTCTAGATTTTGAAGTCAAGTGTGGTGATTTTTTAGGATTTATAGTCATATATGTTGGAAAAAACACTACAATATTGATGTGGAACTAGAATTAATAATAGTGAGAGAATAGTCACAAATACTGTGTCGTGGTAAGCCACTGTCTTGAAAGTGATTTCGGTCTGACTCCGATACAAATCGTTGTAGCCGATTGTTCCCCAAGGTTCCACGGCTACTTTCAAACACGTGCACTCGTGGCTGAAAGTTTGGTGATTGCCCAAATTAAGTCAGGAAAAAAAGGAAAGGAGGACGTTGTTTTTTTTTGTTTTTTTTTTGGTGTATACTTTTTTGTTCTCCATGGATGCTCCTTATATAGGATATTGAAAGTGAAAAGGATGAGTGAATTTGAAAAACTGATGGTGATCATTAATGTTATTAAAAATTCATTACTTCACATGTTATATAATTCACATTCTGAAAGTGATATGTTCATCTTCTTTGTAACGTAGAAGTGTATGTTCACCCCATCTCAAACGTATGTATTTTTCTTTTTATTCTTCGTATTACACAAATGAATAACGGATAGTATTGATGTTATAACCCCCCCACCAATGCAAAGATAAAAAAATAAGAATAAATTATGGGCAAAAGGAAGAAACATGTACTTACGTGTCAATATCTTTTGAGTTGAATTAACACGTAGTGAGATGAAGCAACAACTAATATATACAAAGTGAAGTACTCTTGAACTGAATGGATATGAGTTGAGACCCCCATAACACATACCATATCCATAATTTTGAGCAACCTCCATGATACTATCACCGTGCTTTTATGGTCATGCACAAATCTTGGGTCTCATGAATGCTTTAGAAAGATGATCCAAGTCTTTCATAAAAGGCGAACACCCTTTTACACTCACGTAGGTGAATCCATCAAGTCTATCTCAAATAGACCACCTTAAGGTTATGGATCATTAAAGGCAAAATAATCTCAATCTTATAAAACACTACCTCACGCCATAGGAATAGAATATGTAGTGTTTATTGAGGGCTTATATGACTTTGTTTGACCACAAATTGGTATTCACCATACTACTTCAATCTATGGCCTTCAACCCTATCCCCCTTGATGATTCAAGAATCATTTTTCTTGTCAAACCCTTTATTAAAGGATCTGTTAAATTTCTTTTGGACCTTACATATTCTAAGAAAATAACACCATGTTTCAACAACTGTTTAACAGCACCATGTCTGATGCGAATATGTCTCTTTTTTTCATTATACACACTATTTTTAGCAATTTCAATTGCCGCTTGTGAGTCACAATGTAAAGAGACTATTGAAGCTTGTCTACCCTATAACGACACATCTGCCAAAAGATTTCTCAGTCACTCAGCTTCTGGCCCTGCCAACTAGAGAGTAATGAATTCAGATTCCATGGTAGAACGTGCAATACAAGTCTATTTTGAGTACTTTCATAAAATAATACCTGCATCCAAAGTAAACACATAGCCACTAATGGAGCTACCTTCATCATTGTCAGTTACCCAGTTTGAATCACAAAAACCTTCTAGAACAGCAGGAAATTTATTAAAATGCAAACACCAATCCATAGTACCTCTCAAATACCTTAACAAAAAGAAGAGCATTCCAATGTTCACTACTTGGATTATGAGTATATCTACTCAATCTGCTAACAACATAAGCTATACCAGGCCGAGTACAGTTCATGGAAAATATTACACTCCTAATTATTTTAGCATATTCAGTTTGAGAAATACTTGAATCTTTGTTCTTTATCAAGTGTATGTTAGGATCATAAGGTGTTCTCAGTGAAACTACATCAAAACAATCAAAACTTTTCAACATCTTTTCAATATAATGAGACAGACACAAAGAAAAATTATTAACTGTTCTTTTAATTTTAATCCCTAAAATCACATCAGCTTCTTTCAAGTATTTTATTTCAAATTTAAAAGATAAAAAGTTTGTAGTCTCATTAACAACATTCACATTAGGGCCAAAGATTAACATGTCATCCACATACAAACATATAATCACATAATCTGATTCTATCATTTTGAAATAAACACAGGTATCAGATGAATTAACAACAAAATTATTATCCATTAATGTGAAATTAAACTTTTCATACCACTGCTTAGGTGCCTACTTTAGCCCATATAAGGACTTCTCAATTTGCATACTTTATCTTCGTTTCCTGGGACCACAAAACCCTCAGGTTGAGTCATATAGGTCTCTTCCTCTAAATCACCATTTAAAAATATCGTTTTGATATCCATTTGGTATACCACTAAACTATTAATAGTGACTAGAGCAATAAGAGTCCTAATGGTCGCTATTTTAGTCATAGGAAAATAAGTATCAAAGTAATCAACACCTTTCTTTTGGTTAAAACCGTTAATCACAAGTCTAGCCTTATATTTATCAATTGTACCGTCAAGCCTTAATTTCTTCTTAAATATTCACTTGCTACTTATGGATTTACAACCTTTGGGCAAATCATATAAGTCCCAAGTTTGATTAGAAATTATAGAATCTAATTTACTTTTAATAGCCTCTTTCCAAAACATTGCATCTATTGATCCCACTACTTTATCATAAGTCTCAGGGTCTTTTTTTATTAAGTAGATAGACACTAATTCATCATTTAAAGCATCAATGTCAAAATTCTCAATCTACATCTTTTACTTCTTCTAAGTTCATTACCATGATCATTAGAAATAACATCAGAAGAAGTCACAACAAGAGAATTAATAGGCATAGATGTAGAAATATTATTTTGCACATCACTAGACACATTAATTTTTAAAGGAAAAACATGCTTAAAAAATTCTGCATCTCTAGATTCACAAATAGAATGATCATTTAATGGCATAAATCTATATGAAGTACTACTTTGAGCATAACTAATAAAGACAGTATCAAAAGTCTTAGAGACTATAATTACCCATTTAAAATCAGGTAGACCAATCTTAGCCAAACACCCCCACACTTTCAGAAATTTCAAGTTAGGGGCAAACCCTTTGTAATGACTCTCCCGGTCATTTCCTTCATTTTCATGCATTTTCGGCATTTATAGCTTTCTCATATCTGTCCCAGGTCATTTGTGACTTGCTGGGACTGACAGTTCGGTTACCGGACAGTTCATTTGGTTTTTAGAGCCATTTTCCTATTTAGGAGTGTCTAAAGATCAGAAATGGGTCTCGGGCCTAAACCTCAGGTAAACGACCTTGGATGCTATTTCTGACTGTCTCAACAGCTCCATAACGTCGATTTTAGGCTAGGAGGATCCAGACTCATTTTGGGCTATTGGATGGAAATTAGTAAAAATGGCTCCTTGGGGTGTGGGCCCTACTTTTTATTGATATGATCTTGAATAGAAATTTTGATAGCACCGTTGAGTCCAGAATATCGAATTTAGTAGGTTAGCATAGTTTGTTTACGTCCATGGATTTTCAAATGAATCCCGAGGGCCCGATTGAGATACTTTTCAACTTTAAAAGTTGTTGCTGCATCAACACCTGGTGCAGGCCAAAATAGCCATCGCGTTCTCGAGGCCTTGGCCATGTTCGCGAGGGTCAAGATTGCTGACCTCCACGTTTGCGGGCTAGCCTTCACATTTGCAAAAAAAGAGGCCGGTCAAACCGGTCCAACCTTCTTCATCGCGATCGTGGTGGATCGGCCGCGTTCGCGAAGGTCTGCTTGGCTCGGTACCCGCGTTTGCGACAGGTGTCCCTCGTTCGCAAAGAAGGAACCCCTGACAGTATATATAGTTTCTTCTTCATTTTTTTTCCTCATAAAATTCAAGTCCTAAACTCCATTACAGGCCCCTTTGAGCTCTGAAAATTATGGATAATCATATAGTTGAGCTGGGATTTGCTTGGGATCGTGTGTGTGGACCTTATACCTTCGAAACCTCGTAAGTTTCCCGTCAACTTCTTGCTTAACTCTCTATTTTAATTACTCATTTTGGGGTTGTTGTTGGGACTGATTCGGGGCTGTTTTAAGCCTGGTTTTGGGCTGCAATTTTATGACTTTGGACCCTTGAGTCGTGTGGGACGTTGTGACAGTTTCAATTTTGCGATTCTGTAAGTGGGCTCCGGATGAGATTTTTTATTCGATTTCTAACCCGGAGCCTTTATATGCAATATGGGTATCGTTTTTCTCATCTTAATGTATAGACTTTTATTTTGATAGCGTGATAGTTGTCGGAGGCTTCTCGAAAGGGGATAACTCTGGTTTAGGGGATCCAGCGAGCGTTCGGCGGCTACCAGGTAGGCTAGGCTTACACTATCCTTAGACTAAGTTTATTTATGGTGATTGTGTACAATTATTCTAGTTTTGGACTGGTAATTATAGTCGGGGCTTCATTTCAGTATTTTATGCCTTGTTTAGTCGGTTAGGGCCCAATTTTGGTAGGTCTCGGGCCCGTTGTCCTTTAGAATGGTGTAGTATCATATTATAGGGATAGGTTAGTGCTTTTAATACTTGAGTTAGGAATGGGAAGACTTAGGCTAGATTAGACTAGGTTTCGGCCCAAACTTAGTTTTTGGGCCTCGTAGTGGGCCTCGCTACCCTTTATATCTAGTGTGTTTGACGTTAGGTTCCTTTAGGCTTAACTAAGCTCTTGACTACTCTTTTTAGGCTATCACCCTGGGTTTGGTTGACTTAGACTTGGTTTTTAGCCTACTTTAGTTCTTTTTCCTCGGGTAGAGTAGTATTTCGACTTGGACCGTTAGTCCTTGACCTAGTTATTGGGAACCCACCTAGCCTTAGCGGACCTGCATGCTTGAGTTTAGTATTTATGACCTTTTGGCGTGGTGTTAAACTTGGAAGCCTTGGGTTGCTTCTTTAAGCTAAATTAGCGGTATATTTCTATAAATGCATTTCTTTTTCGATTTGGGACCTACATATTCTATATTCTTCTCTATTTATTCTAAGTTTTAGCACAGTTCTGGCTTCTGTTATGATATGGTATTGGTTTGGTTTTACTATAGAGTTTGGTTATTTATGGGATCTCTTTGGTTATTTATGGGATCTCTGGATTTTGGTTATGATGTGATCGGGGTATTTTGGTACTGATTACGGTTGTTCTGGGAGTTGTGGTTCCTATGAGTCCCGGTTCGAGTATGGCATAAGGTTATGAGTTCTGTTGTCCATTATTTATGTGGCCTCTCGATATCATCCACTATTTCCTGTTCGAATCTGGCGTATGGCCTCTTGTTATTATCCACTATTTCTGGTTAGAGCCCGGTGTCTAGCCTTTCGTTATTACCCATTGGTGTCGGTTCAAGCGCGGTGCACATCTGGATGTTTGTTACGGTTTGGGGATCATATGGTTACTTGAGATCGGTTCAATTATGGGTTGTTTATGCTTTTACTTTAGTTACTTTTTGTGTGTACCCACCAGCTTATGGGGGCACGATTGGGTTAATTATCTTCTTTTGTGTGCCTATTGGGCTTATGGGGGCCCAGTTAGGTTATGTTTGGTTTGCTTTCTTGCTACCGAGTTATTTACTTTCCCACACCGCACTTATTTATTTCTCTTATCTTACCTGCTTAGTCCAAAGAGAAAGAAAGGGCAAGTCTGTGGCTATATTGTGTTTACAAGCAAAGAATTTAGGTAGGTTAAGATTTAATTATAGAAAAGACTTGCTTGACTCTGTATTCATATGTGATTTGGGTGTTCATGATTTGTTTTCGGGCATTACTTGTGATTATTGATTGTATCAAGAATTGAATATATGATTTGAGATGATACATGGATCGGGTGTCACGCCGACACTGTTATATGAATCGGGTGTCATGCCGACACTATTATATGGATTGATTTTCATATCGATCCTGTTATTGGATCGAGTACCACGCCGGTACTGGTACAGGAATTGGTCCCTACTGACTCTAGTATGTGTGTACACCTTGCATGCATGCAATTATCATTTTATTTGTATTCATAATTGTGGTGCCTATTGTTGAAGAACATGCCTAAGTGTAATTGATGAACTTGTATACTTGCACTCCTGATGAGATGAATGCCATGATTGTATTTATTTGTCAATTAATTGTGAGTTGTGTTTTGATTATTGTTACTTGCATTTAACTTGCCTATTTGTATAGTGCTGAGTTGAGTCACAGTACTTAGTTGTTGTACTGATGCTAACTGTACTCTTTTTTTTATTGAGTTCATAGCGTGTTTCCGCATTTGAGATGAGACCTCGACTGTAGTCCATGACTTCAGCATCAATTCAAGGGTGAGCACCATGTCCGGGCAGCCATTGGATCATCTCAACTTTGTTTACTTCCTTTGTTTTAGGACTAAGACACTTCTTTATTTAGTATTTTGGATAATGTTTTAGACTTGGTTTTAAATAGTATTTAGATGTTCTGCAGAGTTGACTCACCAGGTGTTGGGGTTTCTTAGTAGTTTGGCTAGTACTGGTACTACTCCAATAGTTTCTATACTTTCGTCCCTAGTTTTGCAGCATGTCATTGATGTAGCACCTCTGATGGACAAGGGATTTGAGACAGGAATGTTTCCCCAACAGGTATTGGGACCGCTGATGACTGATAATGAGCATGGGTTGTTTTGTAAGTTCATAAACATGAAACCCCCAATATTTTAGGGTACTGAGTCAGAGGATGCATTTGAGTTTTTGATTAACTGTCATGAGAGTCAGTACAAGATGGACATTATGGAGAGGTATGGTGTAGAGTTTGTGACATTTCAGTTGCAAACGGAGGCCAAGCAATGGTAGAGGTCTTTTGTTAAGTGTAGGGCTGGTTAACCTCCACTTACTTGGTCCCAATTTTAGAATGTGTTTCTTGAGAAGTATGTCCCTTGTACCTATCGAGATCAGAAGAAGGATGAGTTCCTGTAACTTAAGCAGGGCGATATATCTGTGGCGGCCTATGAGGCCAAGTTTCATGCCTTGTCTCGCTATACACTTCAGTTAATTACTTCAGAGGAGGAGAGGATCAGGTATTTTGTGAAAGGTTTAAACTCAGATCTTCAGGTGGCTTCCTATCAGTGGCTACATCCAAAAAGACTTCAGGAACTAGTCGAGTTTGTAAAGAAGGTGAAAGGGATTAAAAGTAAGGAAAGGTAAAGGCAGAGTAAAAGAAGGCCCAAAAAATGGGTCATTTCAGTGGCACTTATTCGAAGGGTCGTGGTTCACAGGGTTACTCTTCTCGGCCATTCCATTCAGCTATGCCTGTAAGAGGCCCGTCAGGGGTCAGTTATCAACCCTCTTGGACAGATAGTTATACCCTTCAGCATCTTTAGTCCAAAGGACTGCTTTAGACATCAGATGCCATAAGTGTGGAGGAGTGGGTCATATTCATAGGTTTTGTCCTAACTTCTTATTGTAGGACAGTTGACTCAGCAGCCAGCTTTTATTACCTTAGTCCCCGTAGGACATGGTGGTAGAGGATATGGTAGGGGTCATCCACATGATGGGTATGGTGGTCACCATCCAGGGAGGGGTGGCTACCAAGACAACCGTGGTGGAGGATAGTTTGGCCGTAGTGGTGCTCAGACTGGTAGAGATGGTGGTCATGGTGATGACAAGACTCATCTTTATGTTGTTGCGGCTCAACCTGAAGCTGGAGCTTCTGATGTTGTGATCGCAAGTACTATTCTTATCTGTGATTGTATGGCTTCTGCATTATTTGATCCAGAATCTACTTTCTCTTATATGTCTGTGAATTTTACCTTGGGTTGGGACTTATAATGTGAATTCCTTGATGCACCTATGAATATGTCTACACTAGTTGGGGGTTTTGTATGTGTTGACTAAGTCTATCGAATGGTCTAGTGATGTTTATGGGGTATAGAACTTTGGCAGACTTAGTGATTTTAGATATGGAGGAGTTTGATATTATTTTGGGAGTGAGTTGGTTGTCTCATTATCGTGTTATTCTTGATTGTTATGCTAAGACTGTCATTGTAGCTATTCCCGAGATGGATAAGTTAGAATGGGAAGGTACTCTTAAGCGTACTCCTTTGAGAATTGTGTCAGTTATCATGCCCAAAATTTAGTTAAACGAGGGTGTAGGGCGTTCTTAGCTCATCTTCGGGATGATAGTTCATCACTCCCTCCTATTGCTTTGATTTCAATAGTGTGTGAATTCTTAGAAGTGTTTAATGATAAAATTCCTGGTATGCCACCCGACCGTGATTTTGACTTCTATATAGAATTAGAGCCGGGAACCTGTCCTATATCTATCCCTCCTTATAGTATGGCACCGGCAGAGTTAAGAGAATTGAAATCCCGATTGCAAGATTTATTGAGGAAAGGTTTTATCTGTCTGAGTATTTTTCCTTCTCGTGCTTTTTATGAAGAAGAAGGATGGTAGTATACGGATATGCATAGACTACCGACAGTTGAATAAGTTGACTATTTATAATAAGTATCCTCTGCCTATAATAATAGATGATCTATTTGACCAATTGCAGGGAGCCGCAGTGTTCTTAGAGAGTGATTTGAGGTCAAGTTACCATTAGCTTATGATTCGAGATGAGGACATTCCAAAGACTGCCTTCCAGACTAGTTATGGACATTATGAGTTCCTGATTATATCCTCTGTTTGACCAATGCCCCAGGCGAATTTATGAGCTTGATGAATGAAGTGTTTAAGCCATTTTTGGATTCATTTGGTATTGTTATCATTGATGATATTCTGGTTTACTCAAAGAGTAAGAAGGAGCATGAAGCCCACTTGCGTACAATGTTGGGATTACTTAAGGAGAAGCAACTTTATGCTAAGTATTTGAAGTGTAAATTTTGATTGCCTTCAGTGTCCTTTTTGGGGAATATGGTATCTACGAAAGGGGTTATGGTAAACTCGCAGAAGGTAGAATCTATTAAAAATTGGGCTAGACCAACCAATGTGGCAAAAATTCACAGTTTTATGAGGTTGGCCAGTTACTACCGTCGGTTCATTAAAGGGTTTGCCACCATTGCCTTGCATATGACTTACCTGACTCAGAAAGAGGTACCTTTTCTATGGGATTATAAGTGCGAGGAGAGCTTTCAAAATCTTAAAACCTTGCTAACTTCAACTTCTATTCTTACCTTGCCTATTGAAGGTAAGGATTTCATTATGTATTGTAATGTTTCACGATCTGGTTTAAGTGTTGTATTATTACAGGGTCAGAATGTAATTGCTCATGCTTCGAGGCAACTGAATCCATATGAGAAAAACTACCCCACCTACTATTTGGAATTGGCAACAATGGTCTTTGCTTTGAAAATTTGGAGACACTACCTCTATGGGGTAAACTGTCAGGTGGTCACAGACTACCGTAGTTTGCAGCATGTGTTTACTAAAATAGATCTAAACTTGAGATAGAGAAGGTGGATGAAGTTGATCAAAGATTATGACATCCCAATCCTGTATCATCCAGTCAAGGCCAATATGATGGAAGACACATTGAGCCGAAAGCCGGCAAGCATGGAAAGTTTGGCATGGTTGGAGGTGTCGAGGCGTCCATTAGCTAGAGAAATACAAACTCTGACTATTGGTTTTATGAGATTGCAGGTGACTAGCAATGGAAGGGTGTTAGCATATGTTGTGGCTAAGTCTACTTTCTTTGAGAAGCTTAAGAGTAGGCAGTTTGAAGATAAGAAGTTGAGCAACCTTATAGAAAAAGTGTTGCAAAGTGAGGCCAAGGAGGCCAATCTTGATGAAGAGAGTGTTGAGAATTTGGGGGCACGTGTGTGTGCCTCGTGTGGGTAACTTGATTCCCACTATCCTTGTTGAGGCTCACAATAGAGTACATCCGAGTGCAACCAAAATATATAGAGACTTGAGGCAACATTATTGGTGGTGCAGAATGAAGTGGGACATTGTGCATTTTGTGACCAAGTGTCAGAATTGTCAACAAGTCAAGTATGAACATCGAAAACCCAGTGGTACTTTTCAGAAGATACTCATTCTGGAATGAAAGTGGGAAAGAATAACTATGAATTTTGTTGTTAGTCTTCCTAACACTCTAAGGAAGTGTGATTCCATATGGGTGATCGTCGATCTATTGACCAAGTCTGCACACTTTATTCTGGTAAGGGTGGATTATAATGCAGCCAAGTTGGCCAAGATATATATGAAGAAGATTGTGAGACTTCATGGGGTGCCTGTTTCCATAGTGTCAGATAGAGGTACTCAATTCACCTCCAATTTTTGGGAGAAGTTTCGGTCAAAATTGGGTACTAGGTTGGACCTAAGTACAACTTTCCATCTGCAGACTGAAGGGCAGTCAGAACAGATATACCAGGTACTTAAGGATATGTTTCGAGCTTGTGTAGTGGACTTTAGTGGTCAGTTGGACCAATATCTGTCCTTGTGTGAATTTGCATACAACAACAGTTACCACTCCAGTATTGACATGACTCTTTTTGAAGTTTTGTATGAAAGAAGGAGTAGATGTCCGATTGCTGGTTTAATGCTTTCAATGTGAGACCTTGGGGCACCGATATACTTAAGGAGTCAATGGAAAAGGTGAGTTTTATCCAGGAGAAGTTGGTAGCAGCTCAGAGTCGATAGAAAGAGTATGCAGACAATAAGGTAAGGGATGTATAATTTGAGAAAGGTGAGAAAGTTTTGCTAAAGGTGTCAAGAAAGGTGAGAAAGTTTTGCTAAAGGTGTCACCCATGAAGGGTGTAACAAGATTCGGAAAGAATGGGAAATTAAGTCCAAGGTACATCGGACCATTTGAGGTTTTGACTAAAGTGGGGTCAGTGGCGTATAGGTTGGCTCTACCTCCCAGCTTGCCAGGAGTTCATACTGTGTTTTATGTGTCGATGGTCAAAAAGTACCACAGTGATGGAAATTACATCATTCGTTGGGATTCAGAATTGTTTGACAAGAAGCTCTCTTATGAAGAAAAGTCAATTGCTATCTTGGATAAAGATGTGAGAAAGCTGAGAACTAAATTCATTCCATCTGTGAAGGTTCAGTGGAGAAATAGTCCAGTGAAGGAAGCCACACGGGAGATGGAGGCGGATATGCACAAGCGTTATCCACACTTATTCATCAACTAAAGTAATTCTTTTACTTATTTGTCGTGTATTTTGGGTTAGTTGTCATTAGGGCATGAACGAGGGGTAAATTGGTATCTAATGTAATGACCTAAATTGTTGTTACACTGAAATAGAGAATAAAACCCTTGCCTAGTTTTCTCTTAGACCAAAATTTAAAATTCAGAGTTGGCCTAGTCTTAGGCGAATTTTGAGTGTGTGGTGGCCTAGGGAAATTTGATAGTTATTAAAGCATTGGTTGGTGGATTTGATTTGATTTTGTGTTAGAGGGAAAGTTTAGGAAGTCATAGAAAATTTCGGTGCACAAAACAGGTTAGTACAACTCCGATTATAGCGGTTACCATGAAAGGGTCAGTTCATAATATCGGATTTCAAGAAATGTGTTGTGAAATAGATGGAATTGGAAAAGATTCTCGAGTTACTGGTTTGGGATTGCTGCATCCATAGAAGTGTCGCTGCAGCGACAAAAGTGTCACCACAGCAACAATCACTTTTGGCCTGAGGGCTGCTGCAGCGGTAGATCCTCCGCAGCAGCGGTGAAAACACAATATATTAGCATTTAAAAATCATAAATCCATTTTTCATTCTCATTTTTCTAAAAAAATGTTCAAGGGCTTAGCAGGGGCGATTTTCTTCAGCTTTTGAGGTTTTTCATCGTTGAGGTAAGGTTTCTTTACACACTTAAATTACTCCTTTAGATTCATAGAAATTATAAGGATCATAATCATAGTGGAATTTGGAGATTAACCCTAAATATTGAACTGGTGGGAATTAGTGGGGATTTAGTTTGTTATCGGTTGTTGTTGATCCTAGAGTGTTAGAAAATATTTCCAATGGTAGAATTCTTGATTGTAATGTTAAAATATGTAGAATTCAAGAGTTTTAAAGGGTAGAAAATCCTAAGTTGATGAACTAGGTTAAGTTAATAAGTTATTTTGTTAAATGTGAGTTTCTAATACTTAGAAAGGGTGAATAGTTGTGTTAAATCTATGCAATTGTTGGTTATAGATCAAGAACGGGCTGAAAGTGAAAGAAAGGGAAAGTCTGTGGCTATATAGTGTTTACAAGCAAGGAATTGAGGTAGGTTTTGGTTTAATTATAGTAAAGAATTTCTTGACTCTGTATTTATATGTGAGTTGGGTGTTCGTGATTTAATTTAGAGCATTACTTGTGATTATTGATTGTATCAAGCATTGAATATATGATTTGAGATGCTATATGGATCGAGTGTCACGCCGACACTGTTATATGAATCGGGTGTCATACCGACACTATTATATAGATTTTTTGTCAAGTCGATATTGTTATTGGATCGGGTACCATACCGGTACTAGTATATGGACTGAGCTCGTCCCCTACAGGTCATAACTGAGAGTCCCTGCTGACTCTAGTACGTGTGTACATCTTGCATGCATGCAATTATCATTTCATTTGTATTCATAATTGTGGTGCCTATTGTTGAAGAACATGCCTAAGTGTAATTGATGAACTTGTATACTTGCACTCCTGATGAGATAAATGTCATGATTATATTTGTTTGTCAATTAATTGTGAGTTGTGTTTTGATTACTGTTACTTGCCTTTAACATGCCTATTTGTATAGTGTTGAGTTGAGTCACAGTACTTAGTTGTTGTACTGATGCTACATGTACTCTTTTTTTATTGAGTTCAGAGCGTGTTTCAGCACTTGAGATGAGACCTCGACTCTAGTTCATGACTTCAGCATCAATTCAAGGGTGAGCACCATGTCTGGGCAGCCATTGGATCATCTCTACTTTGTTTATGTCCTTTGTTTTAGGACTAAGACACTTCTTTATTTAGTATTTTGGATAATGTTTTAGACTTGGTTTTGGATACCATTTAGATGTTCTTGTACGGTGATTTTTGAATCCCGAGGGTTATAATAATTAGAGATACTTCTATACTCTATTCCTTTATGGATATTAAATAGGTAGTAATGGAACCGGTTGATTTATATTGTGTTTTTGTGAGTTTAATGATAAGTACTTGAGGAAAGTGACTTGTGAAGGTTCGAATAGTTGAATAAGGATTAGGTTAGATGGTTCTCCCACCGTAGAATTAGGATGGATGTCACTGATGACCGGTTGGGTCGTGATATAGTATGTTCCACCTCCACTTGAATTTGCTCTATCAGCCATAGAATCCTTTTAATTTCAACAACAATCTTCCATGGCACTTCTCATATTCCATCAAAAATCTTTTTAAGTATTAGGGACTCTGTTTCGATGATAACAAGAAGATAATTTTGATCAACACAAAACTCCAACACCTTCCTCATAGCTCTTGTTTCAGCTTCCAAACTAGCTAAAATTCCAAAATTATAGGCAGCTGCAGAAACAAAATCCCCTATACTATTCCTTATACAAAATGCATCAATACTCTTGGGTTGCCTTTAGAGGCACCATCTGTATTACATTTAAAAAAACCTTCAGTATGGGGATTTTACTTCATTCCTTTAGCTTTGATAGAAGGTTTATAAGCTTCAAAAAATTTAACCAACATAGGCCAGTTGTTAGGCAAATTTCTCAATCATGGATACCTAAACTTAGCAAGTAGATATAGGTTTCTGTTCACTTATAATAACATACTATGAATAGACATCCTACCACCATGTTTAATCACATTCCTTCTATTCCAAATCTGCCACAAAATGAAGAAAGGGACTGCATTGTAAAGAGGCCTGAGTTTAGCATGATTTTTAAAGTTTATATCACGTTTTCATTGCTTTATCTCATATTTACTATGAAAAGTGACTTGAAATTCGAAATCTCATGTCCATGAAAACCTACAATTTCCTCTAAGTATGAAAATGTATGTGAAAGAAAGTATTGTTATTTGAAACTTTAAAATTTACAAATCATTCAATAAATTGGACATAGGCTCACCAGCAGTTTAGTTTTAGAGATCAAATATTGAGCAAAAACTTATAATAAAATTTCATTTTACTATAAATGAAATATATTATGAGCATATATAATTTTGGAAAGACTATTTAACACCAAGAGGGATAGGGGTACAGATAACACTTATTCCAGAACTACAACTACTAGCATAAGATAGAATAGTTTCGCAAGTCAAATGATTCCTCTTTTAGTCCAAGAGGCCTAGTATGGATCCACAATTTCAGTTTCATTTTATATCTTGATAAGGTATAGGATATCTCTCCTAACCGGATCAGAGATTAGACATCACACGTGGTATATGTCAGCTATGAAAAACTCTCCAAATTAAAAAATTCAATATTTTTTGTTAATTATGTATTGATTATGATTTTTGCATACAAACTACTTATGCTAAACTCTTAGTTGCTCAGGTAGTTCATGATTCAGACTTACAGATATTTAGTGTTTTTTCATGATTTCAGCAGTTTAAATTTTCAGTTTAATATTTTTTTTAAAATTTCAGTGTATTTTGAACTTTCATTTATCATATGTTGATGATACTATTCTTTTCTATTCAGGACATACAGGTTCAATAAAGCAACAGATGAAAGTATTGAGAAAATATAAGGTGGTATCAATACAGATGATCAATCTAGATAAAAGTTTGTTTTACCTCTATGAGAAGGTTCCCAGTAGTGAGTAGCAACATAAAAAGGATAACAGGTGTGAGACAAGGCTATCTATTTAGGTTGTCTTATGTTTTATAAGAAGAAGAACAAATCAAATTTTAAAGAACTGATAAAAAAGGTTATGCAGAGGGTCAATTCATGATAGAATATGCTACTATCTTTTGGTGGAATATATGTGTTGATATCGCATGTGTTATAATCAATGTTATTTATCTCCTCTCTACCAAGAACCCAAATGCTATTATTGTGAGACATATGCTGAGGAAACTATGAACCACCTTTTTCTAATAGCCCCATAGCCTTTAGTCTATGAAAGTAGTTTGCTATTTTTGTAGGTATCAACATTGAAAACATACATTTGCAGCAGGTGATTATAACATGGTAGATACTATCTGGGCCTCTTAAGTTGGAGATAGTATATAGAGCAATGTAAACAATTATCATGTGAACTCTATGAAAAAAAAATGCAAGAAAACATGGAGGAGAGATCATTTTCTATACTATGGTGGTGCAAGTTCAGAACATAGTGAGGCAGATGATGAGAATGTTGTATCCTAAAAGTAAAAGGCATCCCCATAGAATGACCAATGACCACACTCAGAAACTACCGACCTTAATTGTATTACTGCAGTGTAACATGAATACCACCTAAAGGGGATACCATAAAGTGTATTACTGTTGGGGCAAGTAAGGATAATCCAGGTTTGAATTCTTATGATTTCTGTTTTAGAGACAATATAGAGGATCTCATCTATGCTCAAGCAGAAATCATTAGAGTGGCATCAACTATGAAGGGAGAGTCTACTGCTATCTTAGAAGCTTTGAGGAATTATAAGGAGAAGGAGATACAAAAAGTTAGGGTGGAAACACTCCCTTAGCTTGAGAAATAAAATTCAAGAAGTGTGGAAGGTCCCTTGGGAGTTAGCAGAAAAAGTGAAAGAAATTCAAAGTATAATGCAACAGTTCAACATACAAATCAATCATACATTTAGGTAGGAAAACAACTTGGCAGATTCACTAACAAATAATGCAATTAAACATCACAATAAACAGGAATTCCACACATTTCATGATCTACAAACAATCACAGAAAGATCCTAAATATGGACAAAACACAAATACCTAGTCTAAGGGTAAGAACACGAAAAACCACAATAATAGCAAATATAGCCATAACATCCATTCACATTCATAGCACATTCAATACAAAGTTTCATATAACAACAATTCAGAGTTTAAAGGAAATACACATCAGAAATATGTATAGAAAAGTATATTCAGAAGGAGACATTGTTGTGTAAAAACTAGCTAGGTTTTGATAATCTAGATATCAAAATACTTCATAAAAAATGAAGGATAGCAGGGTTTTGTTGAACTTGGAGGCTGGGGGCATATTAATCTCTAGTGACGACGCCATGAGAACACAACCACCACACCTACATATGCATGTGTTAGATCAAATGATATTTGGTTGGGGAAAAGCACAACTGGATGAAGAGGGTTTTGGACCTATCTGGATCTGACCTAGATGCAAATTATTTTCTTCTCCAATCCCTTGGAGATATAAATTTACGACCACCTCGTTACACAGATCTGGTGTTAGACAAAAGATATCAAGCAGAGCTAAGATAAGAAGAAAATTTTCTACCTTAGTATTGTGAAGTAGATAAAACAAATCGATTAAGCTTGAGAAAGGGCCCCAAAGTGAAGCAAATCCAGAGGTGAAGCACCTTGAGCTGGTGGTTCTGGTGACAGCAGGCAAGCAACATTTTCAAGCGACAGAACAGATAAAGTGAAAGAGTATCGGACAACCTTTAGGAAAGTCCGATATATTTATTTTTGTTCTCAGCTTTAGGATTTTATTTTGGATCGAATTATGCTTTTGGACTTGGCCTTTTTTTGTTCTTTTTATTTTGGCCTTTGGTATTTATTTTGAGGTATAGATTCCTTTGATATTAAATAAAATTCAGTCCATGGACCTAAAATTTGATTTAAAAATAAGAAGTAATAACACCTCATAATCAAGGACTTTAGCAGTCTTCAAGAAAAACTATATAGCTCCCTTTGTTGCTTCTTAGTTGTCATAGTTTTTATTTATGAGTCAAATGATATAAATTTTCACCAACATTTCAAAATGTAGTATTCATCGTATTGATATGAAAAAAAATTGCAATTTATAGTATTTTTCGTATAGTTTTTGAATATCTAAAGTTTTTATTTTAAAATATCGAATTAATCTAATTTAATTTAACTTTAAAAATTAGTCAAATCAACTCCCGAAAAGTGAAATGCGCCAACTAAAAAGGAATGGAAAGAGTACTAAGGATAAAATGAAAAAAGATAATTAATTTTACCTTGAACTTCTAAGATGGCAAATAAGTTAAAGACAATTATTCTTTTTTTTTAAATCACAGATAATTTGAAAGGGAGGAAGTATATTATTTCTTTTTTCTAACTATATATTGAGAAACTAAACGTGAATAAACTTGTGCATCAGTTGAAGGACATGGGACTAAAAAGGATTATTAAAAAGGACAAATTACATAATACCACACCTTAACTTACTATTATTACTAATAATCCCAACCCTTTAAAATAATTACATAAATCCCTTTTTTTTGCTTTCTCTCTCTAAACCATAGGATACATTACATCTACCCCCAAATTCCAAATTCAATTCATTTTTTTCCTCCACAACTAGCAACTCCCACAAAACCAGTCCCTCCGTCGTCTTCTCTGTTTCCAGCCGCTCATCCACCGAAAAATCACCGAGCTCAAACCTTCCTCACTCCCTCCTTCTTTCTCTCTTCTCCGACCAACCAAACCCCAACACCATTTTCTCCGCCATCTCCAACCAAACAACCACCATCAGCTCACTACTCCGAACAACTAACGAAGGTGAACCACCACCAAAATAAAAATCTCCCAAAGCTTCATCTTTTTCAGTGAATGTTGGAGAATTCCGACAATAAAGGTGGAGATCTGGACAGATCTGATCGAAAATATTTGCTTTCTCCGTTCGGAGAATTCTACGAAATCTATGTATCTGATGAATTTTCATGTTGTTGATACGTAGACTAATGTATCTGATTAATGGCTGGATGGTGAAGGACATGAAGATACATCATGGGACCGCCTAAAAAAAGTACAAATGATATGTATCGTACTGATTTTTGTGTACAAATACATAAAAATGATGTATCTGATTGAAAATATGACAAAAATTATGTATCAGAATGCTTTTTTGTGTTATTGATACATAAGATTTATGTATCGGAATGAGATTTGTGTTACTGATACATAAGAATTTGATTGATTAGTTATGTATCGAAAAGTGATGTATCCGACGCAATGGGATGTATCCCGCTAAAATCAGGGATTTATGTAATTTAAAAAGAGTGGGGATAGAGAGTAATAATTAGCTATTAATTAAGGGTTGGGATTTATATAAGTTGAAAAGTACCTAAAAAAACAAGCTTCAAATCCCCATAGGATCCATATATTCCTAGGGGCATAGGTCTTCTCCATGTTATTTGTCATGATTTATAAAAATAATTATTTTAAATTATTTTTTATTTTAATTCTTAAAATAAAATTAGTTATTTTTTAATTTTATTCTTAATAGTAATTGTTCTTGAAGACTACAAGCATTTCAATATAGTAAATATCTAATGAAAAGATTATATCTTACGATATAAATAAGAAAAGATTCCTTCTAATTAGTATTTTCTTAAGAAATATGTAAAAGAAAAATACGAACATAAAGAGGTAATTTTAAAGGGAAAACTATATGGGGTAGCAAACATAAGTTCCTAATTACCCGCCTAAGTTTCAATTAATTATAATCTATAGCGTTTGTTCTTAATTAAATACAATCCATAACATTCCTCCTTCTATTAAAAAAATAGAGAAGGAAACTGCCGCCCTGGGATTCGAACCCAGTCATCAGGGCTTCTTTTGAAAAGCCTTAACCACCGGGCCGCCTCTCTCTTGTTCTCTTTCATTTTTTTATTTTTATTTTATTTTACACTTCCAGGAATAAAATTGTATTTGTATTTGTCTATAATTTTTTAAAAATTTTCATTTTTGCTGGTTTTGTTCCCTTTTTTTTTTTTTTTTTAATTAATGTAGACCTCTATGTTGCTCATTTTTTTTCTTCTATACTGATTGTATTATATAAATACACATGTGTGCAAAATTTTTATTTAAGGTATAATATTAGACTAAAGAAATGTAAATATATTCAGATAGTTTTGAAAAAAAATAGAATTTATGATATTTGGTTATGACAGTTAGGTATATTTTAATTTATATTTGTATTTTATATTTGATTTATACAATCAAATTTTGTTTTATAAAATACATCTAACTCGTGATATTCTTGTATTTTTATTTTAAATATGATTCATGATATATTTATATTTGTATTTTATTTTGTAAAATACAAATTGAACCATCCAAATACAAATGATACATTTGTAACAAACGATACATTTGTATTTGTATATGATAGATTCAAGCAAATACAATGATACATATACTTGTTAATATAAAAATACAAATAACAAGTTTGATACATTTGAGAGAGAGAGAAAGAGAGAGAGAGAAAGAGCGAGAGAGAGAGAGATGTGAAAATATAAAATAAAAAAAGGTGAAAAAAGAGGAATAAAAATACAAAATACCAAAAAAAAAGAGGTTTGCATTTATTGATACACATGTATTCGTTGATACAAATATAATAATATAACGGCTGCCTAGCTAACGAATACAAAGAATATTTTTTGGTGCATGCAATTAATCATTGTATTTATATTTTATATCGAATACAGTCAGTTGCATACAGTTGATACATTGGCTATGAATGATAATTTGTAAAACTTAGGCTACAACACCCCTATTTAGCTGAAACATGGGCTATGTCGTGAAAGTCCCCCAATTTTTAAACATAAACAAGAAGCCATTTATGTTGAATTAGCCTTGTCATAACAATCCTTTAAAAGCGAAAGTTTTTTTTTCTTCGGATTCTTTCCCTTCCATTTCCACCCCTATATTAATAAATATTAGTGCCGCTTAAAATAGGAGTCCAGAGCCAAAAAGACCGTTCTTTTTAAGCAAAAATGTCAATAGGGACATTCCTTTTTGAGAAAAATCAAATGGGACAAAGTGTATAGCTTCCCGCGACAAATATTTTTGTAGTAGTTGGAGGCAAACGCCATTTACTTTAACTGTCAATTTACCACAATTTCGGAAACAATCTCTTTATCTTTCTGAGGTAGTGGTAAGGTTTGCGTACACTTTATCCTTCTCAGACCTCACTTGTGAGATTTTACTGAATATGTTGTTGTTGTTGTCAATTTACCACAATCCTAATTCTTACTTCAGATATTGGACCAGCTACACTTGAGCAACATTATATACACTCAATGTCACTGTACTTAATCTCCAAAATAGATGTAAAAATTCTAACTAACAATAGTTTTTGGACATTTGAAAGAGGCTTACATATTTTATAAAGGGATAATTTTAAATATGTACAAAAAAGTAAATAATTTACAATAAAAATAGCCAAGTTTTTGTTTACAACAAAAATAGCCATTAGGCCATTTCTTTTCTTTTTTTTTCAGCAGTTTTTTTTTAAAAAAAGAAAAAAAAAACTATTTTCTTTGTTTTTTTTTCTGCGTTTTTTTTATTTAAAAAAAACTTTTTTCGTTTTTTTTTCAAACTTTTTCCGTACAACTTTTTTTCATGTATCAATGTTGTATAAATGGTGTATAAACATGTATATATGATGTACAAATAGTTATGTAGTGTATATGTAATGTAACGATATTGTATAAATAGTTATGTAGTATATATTTAATGTATCGATATTGTATTAATAATGTATAAAAGTGTATCGATATTGTATAAATGGTGTATAAACATGTATATATGATGTACAAATAGTTATGTAGTGTATATGTAATCTATCAATATTGTATAAATGTGTATAAACGTATATCGATATTGCATAAATAGTTATTTAATGTATCGACATTGTATAAATGGTGTACAAGGGTGTATTAATATTGTATAAATAGTATATAGACGGGTATCGATATTGTATATATAGGTATGTAATGTATTGACATTGTATGAATGGTGTATAATCGTGTATCGATATTATATAAACAATTATGTAGTGTATCAATATCGATATTTATTTGACTATCATGCATTCCCACTTTAATAAATAAAAATATAAACAAAAAATAATAAAATAATATAAATATTCATTTTTCCACAAAAGAAGTGAAACAATTAGAAAATAAATATATTTTAGAAAAAGAGTAACAAAAAAAATTTTAAAATGATTTTTTTTTAAAAAAAAAATAGCACAACAACAAAAAAAATAATTAAAAAGTTTTTTTTTTTAAAAGAGACAGAAAATGGACCGAATGGACCAAATGGCCCAATAGCCAAATGACCAAGTGGCCCGACACAGAGCAACAGTAAGGCCCAGGTAGTGGCTATTTTCAGTAAACATAATGGCCAAAAGGCTATTTTGAGTAAAAAAAAAAAAAAGTGGGTTATTTTTTGTGTAAATAATTTATCCCAATGAACATTTTGTATAATTTTTCCTTTTATAAATCCCACTTCCATTTATTTCCTCTAGCTATTTTACGAGTTCTATTTAGCTTTTCACTTAAGTGGGATACTAATAGCATAATTATGTATTTCACTTTTAACTAAACAATTGAAATTTGGAGTTAGGACTACATTCAATTTTGGTGGCTAGCTATATTTCAATTCTGACGAGCTGAATTTTCCTGTTTTTTCTTTCTTTCTGGCCATCTCTTTCTCGAATTTCAGTAGGACGTCAAAGTTTAAATCCAAATTTAAAAGGAGGAAAAAGTTGACTTATATGCATTTTATAAAATTCAAAAAAAAAAAAAAGAAGAAGTAGTACTTCTGATTTCGACCATTACTACAACAAAATTAAATAATAAAAAAAAAGGTATGTACAACTTGTGTTTTTTAATTAAACAATATCGTAATATGACTCGAATTTTCGAAAATATAAATTCTCCTGCCTAACAACCAAAAAAAGAAAAGAAAAAAAAAAGAATATGAGACAGAAAGACCATTAAAGGTTGTGACGAAATAGCTGTTTTACACTTCATAAATTCTTGAGTTCGAACCATAAAATTAAAATACGCAACTCCAAGTAGGTGACACTTTCTCTTTTAATAAGCTCTACCTAATACGCCCTTAAATAAATCCAATCAATAAATTTCGAGTACTAAGAGGTTTTCTGGTAATTAATTAAAAGGTAAAGTATTCATTTATTAAATTATTAAATTATGATTTGTAGCATTTATTTGCAATACATAAATTAATACGGTATTTGATTTACAATTATGAAATCGTATAATATCTATATATATATATATATATATATATATATATGCATGATAGAAGATAAAATAAGTAAATCTGACGTAGCTAATCTCTGTATAAAATATTCTCTTCGTTCACTTTTATTGTGCATATAAAAAATAATATTGCATAATATAGTATTACTTACTTAGTTTCTAATTTAACCTTATAATTATAACATAATTATTTTCTAATACATTTCTCAAAGTATTGAATTTATTATATTAAATTGACATTCTAACTGGATAAGTAAAAATGAATGGAGGGAGTAGTACATAAGTTCCCTCATAACTAATCCTTGTATTACTAATTAACACTTGCATAGCTCTATGCAGAGGCGAATCTAGAATTTCTAGAACACAGGTGCACCTCTTAAAAAAGAATGAAAAAATGTATTTAGTGGGAATTAGGGGTGAACAAAATTGAATCGCAAACCACACCAAATCACAAATCGAGTCAAACTGGAAAAAAAAACGATTAATGATTTGGTTTGACTTGGTTTAATGTTGGAAAAAAAAATCCGACTATAATTGATTTGATTTTAACTAAAAAAAAGTCAAATCGAACCAACCCGATATTACATTTATATAATTTTTAAAAATATTTACTATGATGTAATTTATAAATATTTTTAAAACTTTTTCATTGTTTTTATCTTTCAACATATCATTTCAAATTTAACCTTAGAATTTTGAATGATCCAATAAGTTTTATAGCCCATAGATATTAGTAACTCAAATAAAGCTCAAATCAATACTAATGATCATAAAAATATTCAATTAAATATTAGGAATGACAACAATGTTGGATATCTATTCTTTAGTTTTGCATAAATGCATAACCTAAATTTATTTTTCTATTTAATATTTATTCACATAACCAATACTTACTAGACTTATCTTAGCATGACTTAATATTTTTTAAATTATGATTATTTTTATTATAACTTGTTAATATGCAGTATTTATTTTATACGATTTTATTATTATTTTGTGTTGAATATTTTATTGTCATCACTTATTTCATTTTTTTTTTAAGAAACACCTAAAATAGCTATATCTTGCTAGGACTAAAGAAATATTTGAAGCATAAGTTTAATTATATGTTTGTATGAAGACTTTACTGAAAAAAACTTGAGAAAATTAAAAAATTCAAAATAACCCGAGGTTGAAAACCCAAATTTTATTGGTTTGGTATGGTGTATAGATTTAAAAAACCTGACGCAAATGATTTGATTCGTATTTATAAAACCCGAACCAACTCGATCCATGTACACCCATGGTGGAAATAAAACTCTAATTCCCAAGGTAAATAACTCAACACTCAACTAAGAATACCTTCTTTTAGCATGGTTGCCACTTGCCAGAATATAATAATATTATATCAATTTTAAAAAATATATATATATAAAATATCTAATTTTACGAAAAGATTATGGGTTCATGTGCCCCATTTTTTCCCTTTAAATTCGCCATTGGCTCTATGGGCTTGTGTGGTATATAGAATGAGATAAATAAAGTTGTTCCAAGGATTGAGATATTTCATATAATTAGTTATCCCATCATATTTATGAGTGACTTACCACATTATTGTAATACAAACAACGAGATAAATTTAATCCTGAAATTATTCCCTTCGTCCATCTTTACTTGTCCATGTTGGACGTGACACATTTCTTAAGAAGTAATAAATAAAGGGATAGTTATTATATCACTCTTTGAATATAATAAATTACATACCTCGAAAAATGAATTGACTAATGACTATAGTTCATAACAAGAGTAAAATAGACGAATAAATTATCTCTTAATTTTTTAAATTGAATAAGTAAAATTGAACAACTATTTTTAGTATAATGAACAAATAAAAAATAAGTAAAGAAAATAATTAATACTCCTAACTAAATATAAAATACAATAGTTTTACATTTTAATCTAAGGGGTCATTTGGTGTGAGGTATAAGGTATAATAGTTTCGGAATAAAATATTGAGTTATTTTATCCCGCATTTGATTAAAGATATTAGTTAGTCCCAAAATTATTTATCTCGTCATTTATATCATAATAATAAAATAAGTTATTTCATATATATAATGAGATAATTAATCCCAAAAATTAATTTATCCTGAAATAACTTTTTCCCAATCAAACAACCCCTAAAATTATTATTTCTTATCTGGTATACCAATCGAACACATCTAGCTATCAAATCATAAAACTAAAAGACAAAGAAACACAAATTTGGAGGAAGTAAAGACCAAACAGGGTAAGAAAATCCAAAAAAGCGGTGTGACATATGTCATAGTTTTCAAGTATTTGTACTAATCTTCCCAACTTTTAACTACCACCACCACGGACCGCAAAGGATTTAGTTGAAGCGCGTGTGTCACACTCGAGACCAATAACTATGGGCGTGAAAATAAATGACATTGTAATTTCCATCAAATTTCAAGGGCATTTCTCTTCTCTTCAGCATCTTCACCACTATGTATGTGCATTTCTATATTCTAACGTGTTTGGTGAAGAATTGTTTAGATTTGGAGAATCCAAGAAACTAAAAGTCTTCTTTGGTGAGTATATATATAAGTGTATGTATAGAAATTCCATTTATATTTGATTGTCTTATTTATGTGTTAAAGTTGCAATTAAGGTGAATTTGGGTGTGCAGTAAGCAGGAAGAGATGGGGTCAGATGAGAAAGTTCATGTATTTGAGGAGGTTGCAAAGCACAACAAGACCAAAGATTGTTGGCTTATCATCAATGGCAAGGTTAGATCTTTACTTGTAATTTGTTCTCTTTTACTAATCAGATATATATTCTGATGAGTGATGATCAATTGAGTCTGAATGTTGTTACTATTGATGGGGTTTCTAATTTCTTCTCTTTGGGGCTATTAAATCAACTTATTAGTCAGATGAATTATCAGTAAAATAAGTGGGTTGTAGAAAGTAATGTTCATTGAAGTTATCAAATTGTTTGTAATCTGGGTATTAATTTGATCTGATATAGTTTTGTTCATTATTCTTAACATTGCCCAGTCTATTTTCTGACTTTGCACCCATTTGGTGCTAGTGGTTTTAAAGAGACCAAGGGGTTAATACTTACTCCCTGCGTTTCAATTTGTTTTTCTTAGTTCCGTTCTAATCCGTTTCAAAAGGGATGTCTCTTTCCTTTTATGTGACAACTCTTTAATTCTAACTTTCCACACGACATGCTTGAAACACAAGATTAAAGGGCATTTTGTTACATTCTACATATCTTTAGTTTAAGATCACAAGATTCATAAGTCTTATTTACTTTATTAAACACCATGCCTAGTCAAAACCAGAAACAAATTGAAACCGAGGGAGTAATAGTGTATAGAAAGGGCACTCCAGTGCATGAAGGGGATTGCATGAAGCATCCCCTGTTAATGCAGGGTCGTACACCAAGGGGTGTGATGTAGGCAGTCTATCATGATGCATACATCCGTGGTTGATTCCACGGCTCTAACCTGTGACCTATAGGCCACACTGAGACAACTTTACTTTTGCTCCAAAGCTCCCTTGTATAAGTAATAACATTTTTGCAGATGCTGAGATTTGAGAGGGTTTATCTTGGTAACATAAATTTAGATTTCCCCCTTGGAAACTGAGAGCAGGTGTGCAGGTAAATGACTGGTTGCAGAGAAGAAATTAGCAATGTAGAAGATCAGGGGTTGATAGTAGAAATAAACAATTGAACTTTAGAAATAAACAATTGAACTTTATGTTTACACAGAGGTGGATAAAGCCAGTATTCTTTTTCCTTTGTGTCTAAGTCAGGACAAATAGATTGTTCCCATGAATGTTGCTATGTTAATAAGTGACTAGTATCATATTACCCAAAAAATTGTGACAGATATCACATATACTGAAAATAGGATTGTCACTTGATGAATTTATGGCATAAAACATAAACATATATAAGCATTTCGTAGTTAAAAGACAACAAGGGCGACATTTTTCTAATGTTGTGTTGATTCAAAGAAGAAAATCTCTAGACACATGAAGCATTGTCGGTCCTGTATCTCTCGTGTCTCAGTGGCACAGATTTACCTTGGAGGAGTATGTTTTATGGACAGGCAAATCAGACTTACGTTATGCTAAAGAAGTAAACTATATTTTAATCCTGACTTCCCCTACCTGTTCTTAAAAGTTTTGAAACATAGAGTAATCTCATAAAGCAAGGATCCTTTGATCTCATTTGAGAAACAGGGATTGATCTTCGCAACATAAATGTAACATACATCTGATTTATTCAAAAGAAAATCTTTAATACGTACATCATACGTACATCTAATACAATGGTTCATCTTTATCACCAGCCAGCCAGCTATAACTGCTGGAGATTAAGAAAGCAGTTTCTTACTCACAGAGGTGGACAATGGACATTCTGCGCTAAGCTACTTACGATGTCAAACATGTTTTAACGTGACTTCCCTTCCCATCTGATTTTTCTTGGATACTTCCGATCGTTATAATGTTATCTAGACTAACTCATATCTCCTCCATCGCTTCCTTTTGAAGGATCCAAGTTCTTATTTTTTTCTCCTTGTGTAATACAAATATTGATTTATGTCTTGGAATCAAATTGCTGTGTAGGTGTATGATGTGACTCCATTCATGGAAGATCATCCAGGTGGTGATGAAGTTTTGCTTTCAGCAACAGGTAATGCCCAAGTATTTCACACAGTTTATCTTGGTTGTAAGTCTTGATAACAGGTTTCTCTATGGCCTGGTATCTGAAATATATCTCTGACAGGGAAAGATGCAACAAATGACTTTGAAGATGTTGGTCACAGTGATTCCGCAAGAGAGATGATGGATAACTATTACATTGGAGAGATTGATAAGTCAACAGTTCCTCTAAAACGTGCTTACATTCCTCCACAACAAGCCCCATACAATCAGGACAAGACTTCAGATTTTGTTATCAAAATTTTGCAAATCCTTGTGCCCCTCTTGATTTTGGGCTTAGCATTTGCTGTTCGTCACTACACCAAGGAAAAGTAAATACGTGGCAATCTAATTCTGATTGTCAGAACGCCTTCTGTTTATTTGTGAAGTTGATTGGCACTTTGGTTTATAGTTCATTAAGGAGCTGTAGTAGCTGAACTTGATAATCAGTTTGTATGTGGCCTCACAGTTGCCATTCGCAGTGACCTCTTGTAAACAATAGACTTCACTGGTTTATGTTTATGATATTTGGCAGATGTCCTTATCCATTCTGAATAATTTATGTACTACATCAGTCCATGCTAGAAAATTTAGCTGCAGCTAGTCGATCGACTCTAAAAGAACAGTATATTAGACTGGACGTAAAATGGCTCTTTAAGCTGTTTAGCGAATAGTATATTTTCCTCTTCATGCAGGGCAGAGCCAGAGCGGTGCAACGGGGGTCACTTCGTTGAAAAATTAGACCATTTAGATAGAAAAAGTTGATTATTTTGGCATACACATGAAAGTTGCTGAATCTCCTTGGTACAAGAATTTTTTCCATTTTTAAAAAAAAATCCTTGTCTCCGCCACTGTTCATGCATCTTGAGATTAGAACCCTTTGGCTTCCCTAAATATTCGATTTCAATTCAGTTTGTTTGACAATAGGAATGAAACTTGCCTGCAAGTCGATCAATTCACTAATCAATCTATTCAGCCTACAAAGTAAATGCTATCAAGACAAGTAGATAATACTGCCTACCAAGGCTGGTTTAGATGGAAAGTGTTGCAGTTAGAATTCGAACCTACAGTCCCTAGGCTATTAATTCTATGCCCCAACCGCTAGGCTATCCCCTTGGAGAATAACATCATCTAATACCTAATCTGAAGCTACTCCGGCGGAAACTTGTGAAAGGTTACTAATATGGTAATAATTCATGCAGTTTGTGCACATTCAGAAGCTTGCCCGTGGTGGTGTTTTCACTCGGGCACAATAACAGCTCCAGAAGTTAGGTAATGTTCCACCACCAGCTTTGAGGCAAGCCAAGTTGCAGGCAAACAGGATAACAATGTCAAACTGTACAAGGCTTTCAATGTTTCTGCTTTGCAAGATATAGCAGTTGCTTAGCACACTATAAGTCAAAAACCAAAAACCAACCATTCCACATCCCAACTGCTAAAAGTATCACGAAACAGTGTAAATACACAACTCTAAGGCTCTCCTGACCAACATAGGATACTTAAATATAACTAATCTAGCTCATGCTTGCTCACACTACTCCCACCTCGACACCCCCCTCCTTGATCCCAAGGAAGTTGGCAATGGGCACAAGATATCCACTTTGAATAAGTTTTCCTACTAGTATTAAAAAGACCCTATACTATAACTCTATAAGCATTAAAAATGAGAACTTAAAAGATATATATTGAGCATGGTAGACCAGTCTGGAAAACAGGCTTTCTAATAATGACTACACTGAAATCAAGCAAATAGCAGTGCCTGTACTCGGCAGAGTTACTAGTTATAGATGTCCCCGATCTCTGACCCAAAAAAAGCAGCAGCAGCAATGTTGTCACTTGCCAGGTAGAAAGTCCTTTCTCACCACAAAAACATGATGACATGAAGAGCACCAACTCACCAATGCTGAATTTAGCAAAGAGAATAAATTAGTGGTATACAATCTTGGAAGGCACTATATGAAAGGTGTCTATATCTTGTCATGGAGAGTGACCACCAAATCATGGGCATCATCTAGTAGCTTCCATACATCAAGATGACCAGCCATGTTATTGCACTCCCTTAAAATTTCATCCATGCTACTATACTTCTCAGTGATTTGTTTTCTCCTCTGTAATACAGACGCTGCAATTGCATAAAGCAAAAGATCATCTGTTGGTGGGGCACGCTGCCTAATCCTACTCCATGCAGACTTCCCAATCCCAGCCCTAATAGCGGCCTGGTCTGCCCACATTACCTCCCATAGGCAGAGTGTTTGCTCAAAAGTTAATTCCCTCCTGAAGAGCACTACCACCATCCTGTACACAAAAAAGCAATCCTCTGCTTGGAGCTTCTCTAAGTGCCTATAGAGATGTGAATCCTTGTGTTTGATAATCTTAGAAATAATTTTTAGTTGCCTCCTAATTCCAACCTCATCAAGCCTGAAGTTATGTCGAGCCTTCCTCATGAAACCAACGAAGCACCAAAACGCTTCATGGTCCTCTGTCATCACAGTAATTATTGGTGAAAGCAAATCACTCATTCCCTGGCAATAGCCAATTTCAGGGTCATAAAGAGCATAGGCTTCAAGGATGGCAACTAACCGAGAAGCATGGAAGATCCTTGAGGGCTCTAGATGATCATAGTCCTTCAATCCAACGGCCTGCGCAGAACAGCGTGCGCGGCCATCTGATACTACTCCAGCCTGAGGTGTGGAATATGCTATCCATTCTTCATTAGCACGAACTGCGTCAACCCGAATTATTCGTTGCCATGTAGCAAAATCTTCTGCATTGCAGGACTCATGCTGGACTTCTGTCTTTGAAGGAGAAGAGTCCTCCTTAGAATGCACTTCACCTGTATTCTCATATATGCTTCTTATAGAGAGGAAAGTATGACTCACATCATGATCTGCAGAGGAATCAGAATCAGACGATTCAGAGTCAGAGACATCATTTGACTCCATGGCTCGTTTGGAACTAGAAAATTCATCCAACATTATATTCCCCTGATTGTCCGACTCCTCAACAAATGGGCTTCTGTCCCCACTAGAGAGGGATTCCAGGGCACTGACAACATCTTCATAATCGGGGAAATCCATCCCTTCCATGAGATTTCCACTGTTTCCGCTGCTTCCAATTCCACCCGTCACTTTCATTTTAAAGGTTTCACTATTGTGTCTCAGTAGTTGGCAGCACTTCCTCCGAAGTCTCTCATATTCTTTTCTGCATTCACATATTTATGCACCATTAAGGAGTATCAACTATGGGAGTCCAAAAATAAATTGGAACTACTAATAATAAAAAGTGATTATGACTTGTCATTTGAAAAGCAGTTGTATGACACCTTTGTCAAAGTAGAGCAGATGAATTTGAAAACTTTACCTGTTCTTTTTTCTTATAGTATCTCTTTCTTTTTTGCAACTGTCCAATTCATAGCTGCAGAGACACAAGGAATAATCATCAGCACTGACCCAAGGGTTCACCAGTGTAAAACTTGACACATGAAGTAATTAGACATAATTAGACAGACACAGACCCTCCAAAAACATTGCCTGCTCATCACTCCACCAAGTTAATAAATGACAGAAGCTATATAGGGTCTGTCCTTTCTCAGCATAGACCTAAAGGGACATAAGCAATTAAGAACCCACTAAATCATCAATCACTGAGGTTATTTTCAGACTTACTGACCAGAGCTTGGTTTCATTTATATAACTTCCGTAGGAAACAGCCCTAACAAAACAGATCAATAGAAAACAGGGATCCTACAATATATAGAAACAGGTTCATAAGAGGATTCATTTAAAAGATCCAATAGAATAACTGCAGTACTGGTCTCTCATTATGGAAACGAATTAATTCACAGAACTGGAAGAAAGTTTAATGTCATCTATCTGGACAATGGAACTCCATCATCTCCCTTGGAAAGTTAAGCAAATTAAATTGGTACACCAAAGTGAAAGTGGAAAGGGGGAAGGAGTGTGCGGAATGAACCAAATTTACGAAAAGACGAAAAACTTACACCCCAAGGAGAAAAGGCCAAACCTCCGCCCTGATGCTAGGATCAACTCCCTGCATAAGAGAGAAAAAGATCAGTAAATGAACCCACCCTTTACATGGACAGTAGGGAAGAGAAACAAAAGGAAGATGGTAAAGTTTTCTGCTATTAGGTTTGACAATAGAGGGAAAAGATTTCGACAAGAAAACTGATCTGCAATTTGCCCTATAAGATTCACTTTGAAAGGGAGAAAATCTACAGAAATTTTGAAAAGTAAAGCATGTCTACACTACACTCCAATTCACCATGCTGTTCTTGTTTTGGACTCCAAACAAAAGAAAACTGTGTTATTTTCACCTTTAACCAAGGGAAAGAATATCATTTTCTCTTACAAATTCCCTCTTCTCATTTCCCTTTATTTTGCTTCCCTTTCATACTTTCAAACAAACATAAAAGTTTTAACATGTAAAATAAATGAATACATGGAAAATGTGATTCTCAAAAAATATCAAGGTGCAGGAACTCACTCCACTTCGAACTTTCTTTAGAAATTTAACTCCTCCATTACGAAGTTTTCCATCAGGTGTAAAAAAGCTTCTCCACCGCGGGGGTGCAAGGACATGTTTTCTCTTTCTACGAGACCATGGTGATTTGAGATGACCTCTGAAATGAAACAACCATAATCAAACATCTCAGTAAACGACAGCTACAGGTAAAGATAACTACTTTAGGAGACCAAATTACCATCTAATAAAACAGACATTCAGCATCATTAAAAATTTCACTACTTCAACAATCCAGCAACAAAAAGGAAAAGCATAAAGGTGACAGGGAAAAATTGTTCACCAGAGCTAACACAGATCAAACCAAAGAAAATTAAATGACCACAAGTCCACAATCTACATCTTGGAGATGATAAGCTTATACAAATTATTTTTTCACCTTCTTGGTGCATAATTTGAAGTAAGAGATACCCAGCCCAAAAATAAAGATTAACATTTCAGGATTCATTACAAAATAAAGGATTCTTACAATACACCCTTGTGGTGGGGCCCTTCCCCGGACACCGCGCATAGCGGTAGCTTTAGTGCACCGGGCTGCCCTTTTTTTTTTTAACATTTCAGGATTCATTACAAAATAAAGTAAGATGCATTATCTTCTGTGAATACAGATTCACAGTATCTTAACAACCAAATATAAGGGACAATTTTGCAGGAAACATTACGAGAGGAGATAAGCAATGTTCTGTCTGAAACGGCAATGTAAGAAGTTCAGTCATCCAGTTCAAACAACACAGACCAACAAGCCGTGCCTAATTACTTGGGAGTTATGCCAGTATAGACTATAAATGAGAACATTTATGCCTTTATCCTAGAGCATCAGATTCTGTTAAACATTTACCAAATGATACCACAGATTACACGAAAAAAAGACACAATGCAAGAAGATCACATAAATAACAGATCAGAGAAATAAAAAGTCCTTCATAAGGCAGAACATCACATCCCAATTCCGAAAGAGGCTTTTCTATCCAGAGGAAACGAAAATAAGAGCACTCAATGCACCAAGTAATTCTCCTCACAATATCTACTAGGACTGGAAGTACAAAACTGGTCGCAAAAAGAAACTAAAACCTAGCAAGATTGAACAGGAGAGCATCCACAAAAAAGAATTTTAAAAAAATCAACAGGAAATAGTACTATGATTTTCTGAACTTAAAATATGTACTGTCAGTCCTGAATAAGAGAGCAGCAAGAGGCCAAAAACAAATACTGTAGCTATTAGCCTTCCAATTTTTTTGTCAAATAAATAAACTAAAATATATAGAATACAGCCACCAATCAATCAAATAAAAAAATATCATCACCTTATCACAACTTAAAACAATTGAAATAGAGATCAGATGTAAATTAGCAACCTTTGACACATATAAATCAAGATGTCCAAATTGAAAACAAATACAAAGATAATCAATCTATCGACTAACAGTACAGACATGAATTGAGTAAATGATTTGGAAGAACATCCAACTTTAACACTTTCGAGATTCGAGATCTGAGAGGAATACACTAAATTTAACTGAAATGTTAGCTGAATCGAGAAATTACAGTGATATAAATAACTGAAAAGCAGATCAGAATAACCGAGAAATAGCATAGAAAGTGAAAGAAACTCGACACTCACCGATCAGAGGAAGAACAGTAAGCTGGTGAAGAGGAAGCAACAACAAATAGAACTGATCTCAAATGAATCCACGACGATGATGATGACGCCGACGCCGTCGTCGTTGCTGTCGATGAAGATGGTGAAGGTGAATTTGAAGACGATGAAGTCTGACTTCTTCTAAGAGCTTTCATTTATAAACAAATTACTATAATCTTTTACAGATGATTTCTAGGGTTCTCAATGAGTGAGAATGTAATTTCCTTTTCACTGATAATATCTTTGAAAATTTCAGTGTTTATTTTTTTTAGAATTGTTTTTTTAACTAGATGACGGCGGCTGGCAAATGCGAGTCCGGCCAAAGCCGTTAAAAGGGAAAACTACTCCGGCATTTGAACGGTGGCTGCTGCTTCCACCGCCGATTAGGAGGAGCAAAAGAGGAAAAGCATGGAAAGGAAGAGAAGAGAGATAAAGGAATAAGGAATGACGATTATGCCCTTTTCAACCATAACACACACACATGACCTGACCACAACAAAAACTGAACCTTTTTTGTCTTTGTTTAACTGTTTTTTCTTATAGATTTAGTAACTTTCAATTAAGATTTTGTGTTTGTTTTTGTCTCTTGTTGAAGATGTGGATGAGTGAGTGAGGGGAGGGGACCTAAAAGAGTCACCTAAAGAGAGAGGGGGGCTTAGGGTGGATTGTCTATTTTCATTTTGTAGTGTATCTACCACATTTGCCTTGAGAGAGAGAGAGAGAAAGGGGAGAAAGAGTGCACGCCGGATCTGAGAGTGCAGGGAGTTAGTTTCGTGGCACTCTTGTGCCTAAACTCGCCTTTTTTGGCACTTGATGTGACGTTCCAACTAAGCCCAATCTCACGCTACACTACTTTCCCTTTCATTTTATATCATATCATTTGGCTAATTTCTTTTTAGTATTCTTTCCGTTTTAATTTATTTTATAATTTTAGTTTGACACAAAGTTAAAAAAGTATAATAGATTTTTAAAATCTTATGGTCTTAAATAAAATATATATAAAATACATTAAAATATTTTTAAATTTTATAATATTAAACATGTTATATGAAAAATTATAATTAAAAAATTGTAAAATAGACACTTTCTAAAACAAATTTAAAAAAAATTAATACAAACAAAATGAAACGGATAAAGTATTTGTATTCTTTTTCAGTAGTTCTGTGTAACATTTTTTATATTAGTGCAATTCTTAAAATTTAAAACAATTTATTTTATTATGAAGACCATATCCTTATAGTCATAAAAATATTATGACACATTTACATCCATAACTTTTTTAGAATATTGGTTAAAGTATATCGAAGCGAAGATTATTTGATCAGATACGTTACAAGCATAAAGAAGATTACAGTCAACTCCCAAATCAGTCAAGCGAAAAATTTATTGATAATACGAAAATTACTTGTAGGACTAGCTTCATTCACATTGAATATCAGAGGCTTGGAATGATCCGTCAGAGAAGGTTCAAAATGTTCAGACATATGATAATTAAACAATAATCAAATTCTCCACTTTCTTACCATTATAGACATATGAAACCACCTGAATACACAGTGTCATACTTATTTTCTACTTAAATTGATTAAATTAGTGTGGCTTTTGATCGTTGCTCGTTGTCCACCGATCAGAAAACACAATAAAACTCACTCTTCTTTTCTATTTCAGATTATTTTAATTTAATTATCTATTTTGCTATTTTCATAACGTTATTATATACACTATCAAAGGATTAACAAGATTTGATTTAGTTACCTCACATGTGATTTTATTCCTAACAATTTAATTGATTGACCTAATTATAAATCAATTTTAGGCTAAATATATAGATAATTTTGACATCTGCGGAAAAAAAATTCCTTATTGTCCATAGTCAAACACCGCACATAGAAATGAAAAGCATTAATAATTAAACCGATAGATAAAAGAAATAGCCACGGCAAATATATCGGAAACATATACATACTTTTGACAAATATGTATAAAACTATTTCCCTAGCCAAAAAAATCATTCTATGTAATAGACCATAATTCGAAATGGACAATTCAAACAAACTATTAGGTGAAAGTTAGAAGAAAATGGGAACTTCTAATTGGGCGGGACTAAAAGTTTGGATTAAGCTGAACTCAGTATTAATATATTTTTAACATAAATTTATTGAATATGTATAAATATTAGATTTAGAACTCAATTACTATCACTTATAGTCGTCACTTTAAAATTCAGAATTCATAAAGTTAAAATTTAGGCTCTGCTTCTAACTTCTATACTAAGCACGCAGTAGAAAACTATTTACACTGTAAAATAAATATAATAAGTTCATGTAAAAAATTTGACAAAGATGTATTTTTTTTAGGTTATCTTTCTTATTATTCTCTCATTTATTTTTCAAGTTTGAAGTTGTATGGGTCAGAATATGGACTTGATAGATGGGCAAACCAGCAAGAGACACGTGACAGCTAAAATCTAGTTAAATCCAATTTAGCAGGTATGACATCAGTTAAGGAACAAGGTCACATCTAAATTACAATACCAATTAATTTGGTTCCGGTATAGCAATATTGGCCAAGTTGATTTTGAGGTAGCGTGATATGTACTTCATCTATGACCAATTCAGATAAGCTTCTTCTGTGTTCGTTTTCGGTAAAATTCAAAATTTACTCCAACAGTTGTGCAATCATGTACATAATGACTTCAACGTGCAAATAATGCTCATATGAGGGGCTTGAAAGTCACAAGTCGTTACTTAAGGTTTAGACTATAGATACATCCTTTTTCCTCATTTATTAGGCATCTAATTTTCATTATATATAACATTACGCTCATAATTGTAACACAAACTCTCAAGCTATTACTTTCTCGACGATGTTGTCTAACAATTTTATCAAAATTACTCAATCTATTAATTAATCTCTTCTGCTTACTATTTCGTAATTTGCTATTCGTGTTGTTTATTTCATTATTCTTAATAACAAGAAGTTATTAAGCATCAAGGAGTTAATATTTGCTCTATATAATATGTCTGCCCTTGATTTTCGAATACAAATTCAATTATTATTTTAAATTACAGATATAGATAAACAAGAGTCGTTACTTACTACCTAATTTTACTGTGCCAAATTGGGGAAGAAACTTTCGCAAGCTTTTTACGCAAGCTAGCCAGCACAAATCATTTTTTCCTGAAGCCAAGTGATGATTCGTCATTTACTCATTAGCATAGTCAACCTTAGGGAGGACTGATGAAGAAGTCGTAACTGGTAAGTTGCCATTTCTTTTCGTTAGGTCAACAAAAAATAGTCAAATTAATTTAAAATATACATTATATTATTTCCGCAATTAGACCAAGCATAATAATGATTAATTTACCAGTCAGACCACCACTTATGGTTAACGTGGATGAATATGATCTTTTCATACTTAATAAGAAGTTTTAGTTTCGAGTCTTGTGATTGAAAAAATTCCATCAAAAAGCGCCTTCTCACTTAATGATTCTTACACAATGCATATTTAGATTAATCCGAGTCTAAAAGAATGGTATTTAGAGTAAGAATTTATTTGCACCATGTGTTTACACCAACTCAATGAATATATGACATATGTATTTATGTACACTCTTATAATTAAACCATAGATAATTCATACATATTCTCATATTAATTCATAAGTTAATCAAAATAAATTACTCCCTCCGTTTTCAAAAAAAATGACCTATTTTCACTTGACACGGAGTTTAAGAAAATAAAAAAAGACTTTTGAATTTTATGATCATAAATTAAAGTTGTATCAAATGTACCAAAATGTCCTTTAATTTTGTGGTCTTAAATATGTTATGTGGAAAGTTGGAATTAAAGTATTGCCAAAAAAGGAAAGAGCCATTCTTTTTGAAACAGACTAAAAAAAAAAAGTAGGTCATTCTTTTTTTAAATGGATGGAGTATTATAATTTAATATAAATATTGAATGCGAGTTAAGTTTATACACATGTTCATACCATCGTTTTGTTTTCAAATTTTGTTTATAATGGGTGAAAAGTATTTCTATTCAAAAGCAAGAGACATGTGCAATTGTGCATTGACAAATCTTGGATCGTAATGATAATTATAATCAATGAAGGCAAAACGTATAGTTTTTTCAAATCTTATGCTTCATGGCCTAATTTATTTGTGGGGATTACCAAAGTAGTAATAGCTAAGGCCTACCACCACCCTGCTAATGCCCGACACCCCAAGGATTAGTTATTTGGCAATTCATTTCGTCAAAGAAAACTACTTAGCTTTCTCCGTTCACTTTTACTTGTCATATTTAGACTTGGTTCCTCAAACAGTAATTGACATGACTATTTTGTCACACTACCCATAGTAATTGATGTTTAATGGAGTATTAGATACTGAAAAATGATTTAGAGAATAAGTAATCAATGTTAAAAATAAAATATGGAAAAAAACAATTGTCTTT
The DNA here is from genome assembly GCA_031232105.1 of Capsicum rhomboideum. Classification (NCBI taxonomy): domain Eukaryota; kingdom Viridiplantae; phylum Streptophyta; class Magnoliopsida; order Solanales; family Solanaceae; genus Capsicum; species Capsicum rhomboideum. The sequence continues at coordinate 29,312,396 of CP124713.1, read as the reverse complement.
TCTTGATATGATTAAAGTGATAAGTAAAAGTGAAAATCTATTTTTGAAATTGTGGAAAAGTAAAAATGAACGGAGGAAGTATATCTTATTGCATATGGGTTAATTAGTAAAACAATCATATCGTTTTACTCTCCTTTAAATCACATATTTGAATTTGATAATGGATGTTTGGATTTCAGAGTTTAGAAATCATCAATGGTGAAAAGCATTTCCCTCAGGTGGTGGACTATGGACCTTGACGCCAATGGAAAGAAGAAGTAGAGCCAAGATTTGAATCTTATGATTCCTAAATTTAAGATACAATATCATTATTAATAATTGGGTTCTGAATTAAATTATTGTTCATAGTTAGTGATTTTTAAATACATATATAAAATTTGAAACCAAAGCTATTGATTCTGTCGAACCCACATGATATACGCTATTTCCACCCTTGCGGAAAGACCCGACAAAGGATCAGGTTTGGTCATTTTGTTTCATTATTCAGGTCACGTTTGCCCTCAAGTAGAAAAAGTATGGCATCTCAATTTATGTAGTTATATTTAATTGGACATGAAAGTTTAAGAATAAATTCAAAATTTAAATAAATTATAGGCATATGCATGGTTTTAAATCATCCTATTATAGATGATATGAAATTTTAAAGTTAAAATTATAATATTCTCTTTAGACAAATTAAAAGGAAACACACACATCAATTGTGATAGATAAATTACTTGTGTAATCCAAGTATAGTTTTGTATGCAAGCAACACCCACACGTCAATTTTTCCCCTTTTTCTCTGAACTAAAGTGATGATTCGTCATCACCACAATTAGCTTTCGATTTATTTATTTAAATCAGCTCCTGCTTAAATCTTTTTTTTTTTTTGGTAGAACAAAGATTATATATATAATAGACATAGTGCAGACTATTACAAGTCCGACTACTAGTCAGGATTCAAAATAAAAATAGTAGAAGTTTGATCATTAGGAGAAAGTAGTTCCTAGAATGTCTGCCCAGACATCTTGCATGACATACATAGGAGGAACTGCCAAAAGTCTGATGTTTTCAAAAAGATTCTTCTTAGCTCCCTCTTTAGCTAAGGCATCAGCTACTGAATTCTTCTCTCTAAAGCAATGTACTACTGCTGGGCTCCCTATTCTTCTCAGCACAGACCTGCAAGCATGAACAATTGGGTCATAGTGCAAGTTATCATTATTTAGCATAAGGATTACCTCCTTTGAGTCCACATTTATTTCAACTGCATACAGGTGTTCCTCCACAAGAGTGAGACTCTAACAAGGCTACAAGCTCCATCTGGTTGTTAGTGGAAGTGGAAAACCCCTTGCAAAAACCAAGAATCCAGTCCCCTCTACCATTTCTAATTACTCCACCTATACCCCCAACCCCAGGGCTACCAAGTGATGACCCATCAGTATTGAGCTTGTGCACCCCTTCCTGAGAAGGGTTTCATTTCATAGAGATAGGGACAGCGGTATTTGCCTGGTTAGAGGGAGAGTTACTCAGGTGGATGTACTCCACAACCTCTCCATAAGTATTGTTAAAGGAGGGAGAGATATTGATATTATTGAACAAGTTACCATTCCTACATTTCCAGATGTGCCATAAACAAAAGGAACCAGAGTATCAAAAGAGATAAATTTATCAAAAGGTTTATTTTTTAGCCAATTCCAAATTGATGACCAATCACTAGTGCCCATAGGGCAGAGATCAGTGGGAAGGGGACTGTCATACCTGTTAGAGAGACAGATCCACAAATTAAAAGCCTTGGGGCAATTCCAAAAAGTATGATTAATGTATTCATTGTCATAGTTGCACTGCTTGTATCTTTGATCAACTTTAAGACTCATTCTATTCAGAGTATAGCTGCAAGGCAGTCTTTCATGATGAAAAAGCCAGAGGAAGAACTTCAGTTTATTTGGGATTTTCATAGCCCAAATCCATCTGAACTGTTTTCCATCAGCATGAGTAGGGTGCTTTTGGTCAATGAAACTATAAGCACTTCTACAAGTGAAAGATCAATTGCATGTGAGTCTCCAAATAGGATAATCCTTAGTGATTCTGGTTAAGGGAATAAAACTGCTTTGAATGGAATGGACAATGGTGGAAGGGAGGTCAAAGGAGAGTGTTGATAAGTCTCAAATACCATCCTTCCAAACATCAGATACTTTAGTATCAAAATGGTTATTTGGCATAGGGCCTTCAACAAGATTCCTAAGAGGGTCTATGTTAGTAATCCACTTATCACTCCAGAATAAAACATTGTCACCTTTATGCACAATCTACTGGGATGCATCCCTGTATATTCTTTTCCCTTTGGTGATATTTTTTTCAATTCCTTGACACAATGTGTTCAGGATTTGAACTGTTGTTGGTGTTCCTATTGGTGAGATCCTGGCTCACAAGGAGTTAGGATTTTTGGACAGTCTCCAAGGAAGAGCAGTATGCATTGTTCTATTCTTAACATCAGTTCTTTGAATTTCCAAAACACCCAATGGTTTTGGCTTAGTGACTTTTTCCCAACTAATCATGTGCATTTTCCTTTTTTGATCAGTGGTGCCCCATATGAAATTCCTTTGGATTTTGTCAGTTTGATTGAAGATTTTTCGGGGGAGGTTAATGTACTGCATGACATGATTAGGGATACTATTGAGGGAAGCCTTGGCTAAGGTTGTTCTCCCATCCATGTTCAAAAACTTGATTTTCCAACCTGCAAGTTTGGATTTAAGGTTATCGAGAATGAATTAGAAGTCACTATTGATGGGGGCCTTGTGAAAAATGGAAAAACCAAGGTACTTTCCAAAGGTGTCTTTTGGCTGGATGTTGAGGTGAGTTACCAAGGTATTGATTGTTTCAGTAGTGCAATTTCTTGAGAAAAATACTTTTGACTTAGCTATGTTAATTTTTTGACTAGAGAAGGAGCTAAAGCTAGACAAAGTGCTATTGATGGTCGCACAATTCTTACTATTATCTTTAGCAAAGAGGGTAGCTGTTGAGACCCAATTTTGTCCCTCCTTTCGACTAATTCATTCACTTGAGCTTCTAATTTATTAGTAAGTTGAAAATTTTGTATTTTCCTCTTATTTTTATTTATTACTATTTTTTACCGTTATTATCTATTTAATACTTTTACTTTTATTATTATTATTATTATTATTATTATTATTATTACTTTATTTACTATTTTTCTTTAAAATCGATCGTCGTTACTTTATTTCAAGTTTCATACTTATTAAGTTAGTTATACATACTTTAACTTGTTACGATCGTCGCATAATATATATTGCGCTAGCTATTGAATTAGGAGCTCAAAAGAATTATTTTAAGGTAGGAAAAGGCCATAAATTGTTGAGTCATCCATAGCCCAAATCAAACCTTTCAGCAGCCCCTTTATCCAAGCCAAGAACCCATAATTCAGACTAAACTAATTAGGCCCAACCAAACACTCTTTTAAAGAGCCCAATCTGCCAAACAAATCAGCCCAATACTCATTACAACCCTAAAATCATCTTCCAAAACAACAGCTCACCCACACTTTTTTTGCTTTCTCCTTCCATTTTCAGCAAAGCAAAAGCTTCATCAACTGTACAGAGATTTGTCCATTCCTTTTTCATGTTTGTTTTTGTCTCTATCTTCTGCTACTCCTCTCGATCACTTGAGGGCTGCTCAAGCTTCAAACGTTCGAATTTGAAGACTCCCTTTGACCACTTTCAAATTTCGAAATTCAATTCCCGCTCAACATACCAAGAACCCTAATTTTGCCCTATAATATCAACGTTTGGGGTTCATTTTAAGGGAGTTTTCATCCTTCCTCTTTCACCTCCATAAGAATACTAATACACATGGTTACTTACAATAGTTAGCTACTATCCTCCTCTTGCTTTTTATCTTTATTGCTTTACTTATGGATTCCTTTGGTTCGAGGTTCGAATTTATTCATAATGAGAGAGTAGGTTCGAGACCGACGATTCCTAGTTCACTGCACCACGAAATGTCAGCCTCGCCTTTTCTTAATTTTAATCTCGTTTGTCTTTTAATTGTCAAAATGTCAAATTGAATTTGTCTTGTTACCTTTTGTGTGAATGAAATTGTGTGCTCCCTGGATAATAGAAACCATATCAGTGAAAAAATGAATTGTTCTGTTTTTAATCGAATGCCAGAGACAAGATGTTAGATCTAAACCAGATTTTGTTTCTAATAGTGTAATGTATTTTGTGAGCTAAATATTATGCATTAGGATTTTTGTACTATTAAGAAATCTCATCTGCTAAAAGATAGCTTGCTGATTTATTTGTTTAAATATTGTATATGTGTTTAGAAACCATAGCTAAAGTATCTGAATAATCTCTTATGTAACTAATGCATGCCATTTGTGTTTAAATATTGGTAGAAATTATGCTTCCAAGTGATGTTACTCATGACATAAAGAAGTTGGGCAGATTGTTTGTAGCGTTTTGTTTACACTAGAAATCATATTTTAGTTATTCATCCTAAATTCTGATTAGTTTAGTTAACCTCAACTATGGTCTTTATGTATGCTACTCGTTTCTTTGTCTAAAACCTTGAGTTAGATTTTCTTTCCTAGTTTTAAAACCTATGTATAAAGTTTCTCTGTGGTTTCCTCCATTTGAATTAGTATCAAAATAATGAATCTGTGTGTATGTATTATTCATGACTGTGTTCATTTTTTGTTGTCACTTAAAAAATGCATTTGGGATAACTTACTTTTCTGGTAGTCTATTAGGATCATTAGAATCGTATCTTTGATGTTTGGCTATATAAAAGTGTTTTAGAATTTACTGTTGCTTTGCAAAATGTAGAGGATAACCTTCTTGTTATCTCATGCATTCTATTTTTATATATCTTGAATTTTCCTATCCGTTTCTAATCTTTCATTTCTTTTCTTTTTACATGAACACCGGAGTCGAAGAGTCTCAACTTTAGGACTCGACGTCACTGCAAGACCTGAAACGTGCATCTACATCTTTGTTTCCATCTCATGCTCCCTTGAAATACCATCCGAACAGCTTTGAAAGGCAAAACGACGAGGAAGTGACGGATATTCTCTTCTCTACTTTATTTATTAGCTTCGCATCTTTCTTATTTTTTTTATTTTTTTTGGATCTCTTTTGACTACTAATATGTTATTTATATTTATTAATTGGACTTGTACTCCATACCTGGTTCGCCGGGGGTCTTGGTAGATTGAACAGTAGTAGAACTTTTTGAAATAGCACGATCCTAGATATTGAGGCTTGATCGTGCCTAAAACTTTATTTTGTTTTGCCTCATCTTTTGGAAGCTTAATTGCAAAATCTATGAATGCATTTTCTATTTTTCCCTTAACTTTCTACTACGTATTACTTTCTATCTTTTTTATATAAATTATCAAATTTTCCAATTTATAATTGTGACATAATGAAATAAATGAACAAAGTTTGGTGCCGAGCAAGACTATGAAAGATGTGAAGCTTAGTTCAAACAACCAATTAAGGAACATGACAGATATGGAAATACTCGAACACGAAGGATATCTATTCAAGAGAAGTCAAGATATTACATCATAGGACAACTTTAGATAGACTTTATTTGGATGTATCGTTCACTTTTCATGTAACTTACGAACTACATTTTGACCTGATTTCCTTGGCGGGATACGTAGGTCACCCACATACGGTGCGGTCAGATGAGGGTAGAAACTAGAAATCTTTCTTATGTAATTTGAACTACACACGACCTGATTCTCTTGGTGGGATATATAGGCAACCCATGTAGGGTTCGGTCCCTTTATTAGAAAAATTCCAAATCATTTTCTATATACCTTGAACTACGGTTTGACCTGATTCTCTTTACGAGATACGTAAGCAACCTATATAAGGTTCGGTCTCACCACAACAAAAATTTAGTATACTTTCCAGAAACTGAAACTGGGACAGATTTTGAGAAGACATGATCGAGGAGGATTGAACAAACGAGAAGTAATCAGACAAAGGACGTTTCATTTTGTTTCAAAAGTGTCACAATCTAAGATTGGCAGAATGTTTTACAACCTATATACATATCTTTACATATATTTTTATATATATCCTTTATATGTTTATATTTTTTCCTAAAATTCATTCACTACTTGTTCATTTGCCAAGTCCCAAATGGAGATCACGAGGTCTGAATAAACAATATGAATGGAGGATCAACAAAGTCAAGCTCCAAGTCAACACGAATCAACACCCCCTCCCGACTAAGAATTTTTCTTTGAGCGCAGGGACAACAGAGATGCAAGATGACAATACTAGATCATTGTCAAGTCTACCAATCATGGCTAAAATTATCATTTGGTCCCTACACGTATTTGCACATCAATGATAAATGTCGAAGATCAGAGGGCGACATTCAGCCAATCACAATCACCATCATTAGCCGGGCGACTTCATTTATTTATTCTTTACTTTGTAAATTTCTTTTATAATTCACTTTATTCATTTAACGACTTTACCTTGAATTTTGCAGGAATCAAGATCAGTACCCGAAGAAAATTAGGGACATCATTCGGCTACACAAACCTTTATCATAACTTATCATCTCTTTACCCTTATTACTTTATCATGATTTTATGACTTTATTCAACAACTTTACTCTAAAATTGTATTTTTCTCTCTTTTCAAAATTTACAACAATGAACATCATTCTCCGAGGATAATCGGGGGATTTTACAACAATCAACATCTAGCCCCCGAATACAATCGGAGGACATTTGGGTTCATTTCCTAAAATAGGATAACATTCATTTGGGTTCATCCGCCCTAGAATAGGATAACATTCATTTGGGTTTATCTGCCCTAGAACAGGATAACACGCATTGGGTTCATCCACCCTAGAACAGGATAACATGCATTGGGTTCATCCGCCCTACAACAGGATAACATGCATTTGGGTTCATCCGCCCTACAATAGTATAACATGCATTTGGGTTCATCCGCCCTACAACAGGATAACATGCATTTGGGTTCATCCACCCTAAAATAGGATAACATGCATTTGGGTTCATCCACCCTAAAATAGGATACACATACATAATGAACTCAAACTTTATGAGTTTATAAAAAACTTTACCTTAAATTTTGCAGATATTATTTTTCATTGAGTCCCCGAAGACAATCAGAGGCCTCATTTAACATTAAAGTCCCCGAAGACAATCGGAGACACATCATTTACCTTCGAGTCTTCGAAAATAAACGAAGATGTTATTTATCATCAAGTCCCCGAATACAACCGGAGACGTCATGCAATCTCCGAAGACAACCGGAGACATCATTTATCATTAAGTCCCAAAAGACAACCGGAGACTTCATTTAACATTAAAGTCCCCGAAGACAACTGGAGACACATCTTTTACCTTTACAACCGGAGACGTCATGCATCATTAACTCTCCGAAGATAATCGGAGATATCATTTATCATTGAGTCTTCGAAGACAACCGGAGGCCTCATTTAACATAAAATTTTCCAAAGAACAACCGGAGACTTCATTACATCATCTGCATAAGACAAGCGGCTACACTCTTATTTTACTCTCTACTTTATCAATCACTTTAAATCATTTTACCTACTTTAATGACTTTAACTTAAATTTTACGGACATCATTGATCAGCAAGTCTTTGAAAACAACTAGAAACGTTATTGTTATTTAGTCCCGGAAGACAATCGGATGAAATATAATCTGCAACAACAGGACATATAGCACAACGTGGAACTTTATCTTAGCAGTGAACTAGGCAATTTGTTGGAGAGTCAAACTCACCAACAACGGTCAAGAATCTACTCTTGAACTCTATCCAACCTACGTCTCATATTCGGGATATGTAGGAAATTTCACATCAATTTTTTCTCATATTCAATAAACTCCATCTCAACTCCTTTCAGCACCCAGTGTCTCCATAACTCGATACTGGGATAATCTTTGGAAATTTGCATCCAGACCACTTGTCAACTCAATCTTAGGATGACATGGAATAGTGTCTAGTAGAGTCCTACTTATGGGTGTGTTGTCGACCACATTTATAATTAGGAGGCTATAAACATACCTTCCATTCTTGAACTACATATGACCTGATTCTCATGAAACCTGAGATATGTAGGCGCTCAAAACTGGAGTTCGATCATAATCCTCAAAACATTCTATCGTAGTCTTTTCAGCACCCATCATCCGATCCTTTCAAAGTTGTATCTGTTGGCCGGGACAAAATTGGCTACTAAGTCAACTTCTTTGCCCAAAAACTCTTTAATCATATCCGGTCAAAGAGGGACAGCTGTTGACACCCAATTTTGTCCCTCCTTTCGACTAATTCATTCACTTGAGCTTCTAATTTATTAGTAAGTTGAAAATTTTGTATTTTCCTCTTATTTTTATTTATTACTATTTTTTACCGTTATTATCTATTTAATACTTTTACTTTTATTATTATTATTATTATTATTATTATTATTATTATTATTATTAATCACTATTATTATTACTTTATTTACTATTTTTCATTAAAATCGATCGTCGTTACTTTATTTCAAGTTTCATACTTATTAAGTTAGTTATACATACTTTAACTTGTTACGATCGTCGCATAATATATATTGCGCTAGCTATTGAATTAGGAGCTCAAAAGAATTATTTTAAGGTAGGAAAAGGCCATAAATCGTTGAGTCATCCATAGCCCAAATCAAACCTTTCAGCAGCCCCTTTATCCAAGCCAAGAACCCATAATTCAGACCAAACTAATTAGGCCCAACCAAACACTCTTTTAAAGAGCCCAATCTGCCAAACAAATCAGCCCAATACTCATTACAACCCTGAAATCATCTTCCAAAACAACAGCTCACCCACACTTTTTTTGCTTTCTCCTTCCATTTTCAGCAAAGCAAAAGCTTCATCAACTGTACAGAGATTTGTCCATTCCTTTTTCATGTTTGTTTTTGTCTCTATCTTCTGCTACTCCTCTCGATCACGTGAGGGCTGCTCAAGCTTCAAACGTTCGAATTTGAAGACTCCCTTTGACCACTTTCAAATTTCGAAATTCAATTCCCGCTCAACATACCAAGAACCCTAATTTCGCCCTATAAATATCAACGTTTGGGGTTCATTTTAAGGGAGTTTTCAGCCTTCCTCTTTCACCTCCATAAGAATACTAATACACATGGTTACTTACAATAGTTAGCTACTATCCTCCTCTTGCTTTTTCTCTTTATTGCTTTACTTATGGATTCCTTTGGTTCGAGGTTCGAATTTATTCATAACAAGAGAGTAGGTTCGAGACCGACGATTCCTAGTTCACTGCACCACGAAAGGTCAGCCTCGCCCTTTCTTAATTTTAATCTCGTTTGTCTTTTAATTGTCAAAATGTCAAATTGAATTTGTCTTGTTACCTTTTGTGTGAATGAAATTGTGTGCTCCATGATAAATAGAAACCATATCAGTGAAAAAATGAATTGTTCTGTTTTTCGTCGAATGCCAGAGACAAGATGTTAGATCTAAACCAGATTTTGTTTCTAATAGTGTAATGTATTTTGTGAGCTAATTATTATGCATTAGGCTTTTTGTACTATTAAGAAATCTCATCTGCTAAAAGATAGCTTGCTGATTTATTTGTTTAAATATTGTATATGTGTTTAGAAACCATAGCTAAAGTATCTGAATAATCTCTTATGTAACTGATGCATGCCATTTGTGTTTAAATATTGGTAGAAATTATGCTTCCAAGTGATGTTACTCATTACATAAAGAAGTTGGGCAAATTGTTTGTAGCGTTTTGTTTACACTAGAAATCATATTTTAGTTATTCATCCTAAATTCTGATTAGTTTAGTTAACCTCAACTATGGTCTTTATGTATGCTACTCGTTTCTTTGTCTAAAACCTTGAGTTAGATTTTCTTTCCTAGTTTTAAAACCTATGTATAAAGTTTCTCTGTGGTTTCCTCCATTTGAATTAGTATCAAAATAATGAATCTGTGTGTATGTATTATTCATGACTGTGTTCATTTTTTGTTGTCACTTAAAAAATGCATTTGGGATAACTTACTTTTCTGGTAGTCTATTAGGATCATTAGAATCGTATCTTTGATGTTTGGCTATATAAAAGTGTTTTAGAGTTTACTGTTGCTTTGCAAAATGTAGAGGATAACCTTCTTGTTATCTCATGCATTCTATTTTTATATATCTTGAATTTGCCTATCCGTTTCTAATCTTTCATTTCTTTTTCTTTTTACATGAACACCGGAGTCGAAGAGTCTCAACTTTAGGACTCGACGTCACCGCAAGACCTGAAACGTGCATCTACATCTTTATTTCCATCTCATGCTCCCTTGAAATACCATCCAAACAGCTTTGAAAGGCAAAACGACGAGGAAGTGACAGATATTCTCTTCTCTACTTTATTTATTAGCTTCGCATCTTTCTTATTCTTTTATTTTTTTTGGATCTCTTTTGACTACTAATATGTTATTTATATTTATTAATTGTAGTGCATGGTGTTCTAAATTTGAGTATTCTAGTTATAATTAATTCCCTCATTTAGCATAGAGTTTCGTTAAATTTCTTAACTTGAAAAGTTGTAGTATAATACTTTCAAAGCTTAAAAAAATTGTTTCCTTCTTTAAATCAATAATTTGTGTCTTGGCTAATTTCTCAACGTCCTTTTTTATTTTAAGAAGTTCTCTGAAATCATTTTTCATCATAAGATTTTCTTTCACCACTTCTCATGTTTCAACTTTTGATAAAAGTTAACATCTCTTTTTTTAAAAAAAAAATTTCAAGCGAGATCTTTAGTTCACTAATAACTTAAGCTTTTTTTTTCTCCTTTTCAATCAAGAACAAATAATGTTTTAACAACTATTTTAGTTTCAATTTTGCTTTCAACAAGGGTTTTCTAAGATGTTTTTTAGCACCTATTTTAAAGTTACTTGACACTTAGCATCTCTGCATAGTTTTTGCATCTTTATCACTTAGTTTTTTAATTAACCTAAGTTTGACCGGTTAACCGTAGTTAGCGGATCTTAAAGGATGCCTAATACCTTCCCTTTAGGATTAATTGAACCCTTACCTAGAATCTTTGATTAAGCAGACCTTAAAACAGAGTTTAACTTTAGACAATTACTTTAGTTATCTAGGTGTCCTAATTCACCTTAGAATTAATTAGGTGACAACTCTTTAAGTTAATCAATTTAGGAATCTCCAACACGTCGTACGCTATTTTGACCTCGGTTGAAATGGGGTATGACAAAGGTCATCAGTAAAGAACAAGTGGAGATTCTTGGTTCTCCTCTGCTAATGGTAATTAGGGTCAAATTGGTGAGGTCAACTTCATGGTCTATCCTTGTAGAGAGAAGTTCCATACAGAGGATGAAGAGGTAAGGTGAAATGGGGTCACCTTGTCTTATTCCTCTGGATGGCTAGAAGAAGGTTGTTCTGGAGCCATTAACCAAGATGGAAATAGAGGAGGTTGAAATGCAAGACATGATCAACTTATTGAGTTTTGGAGGAAAGTTAAAGAAGTGCAGAGCTTGTCTAATGAAAAACCATTCAATTATGTCAAAAGATTTCTCCAAGTCAATTTTGAGGATCATATTAGCCCCTTTTCCTCTCATTTTGCAAAAGTGGCTAATGAATTCTTGGACAATGATGGCATGGTCAGAGACCCTTTTATTAGCAAGAAAACTAGCTTGAATAGGGCCAATAATGTCAGACAAGAAAGGCTTTATTCTATAGGCAATCATTTTGGTGATGATTTTATACTGAGTATTGCAAAGACCTATAGGTCTGATTTTTTTTAGAGAAATAATGATTTTTTTAGAAAAACAACATTAGCACATTTAGGAATGAGACAGAGGTAGGTAGCGTTCACCTTATCCTCTATTGTGCCAGAACTGAGGGTTTTGTGGAAGAAATTAAAAAGGTATGGGTTGATGGTGTCTCAATATTTCTGGTAGTTGAGGGGATGGAACCCATCAGGACCAGGGACCTTGGTAGGATTGACAGAGAATACAACCTTCTTAATCTCATCCATAGAAGGATTGGTCTCAAGGAGATAATGTGCTTGATCAGGGATGGATACCCTAGAGAAAGGGTTTGTTTAACAGGCAACATGAGACACAACACGGTCAGTGGTGTAAAGACTCTTGTAGTAGGACTGGATAGAGTCACTAATGTCATTGGGAGAAGTGATCCAGTTCCCAGTCTCATCTTTAAGAGAATTGATCCTATTTGTCCTTCTCCTATTCAGAGTGGAAGTGTGGAAAAACCTAGTGTTGTTGTCCCCCTTAGTGAGCCAGTTAATTCTAGATTTGAGTTTCCAAAAATCACATTCTTGTCTAAGAATGTCACTGAATTCACTAAGAAGGTTGCTTTCAAGGTTATGGACGAAGGAACTTGTGGGGTAGTGAGGGGATCTCTCGATGCCGGCTAATCTAGCCAGAATCATTTTTTCTTAAGAAAGATATTACCAAAGACTTCTTTATTCCAGGGAATAATGTTTGATTGAAGGGTAGAGATGGACTCAGTAAGATTTCTACCTTCTGGGAAAGCATGATGTACAATATGAGGGAAATCAGGATGGGAGTACTAAATAGTTTCCATTCTGAAGGGCTTATTTGGTGGGGTTGAGACCTAGACAAGTTGATAAGAAGGGGGTAATAGTCTAAATGAATTTTAGGAAGATGGGTCATAGTTGCTTTAGGAAAGGAGTGAATCCATTACTCATTAGCTAAGCATCTATCTAGTCTTTCTAAGATGAGATGGCTCCTATTCCTATATCTCTTATTGGTCCAAGTATATTTGCTACCTTTAAAACCACGATCAATGAGGTTGCATTGCTTAATACACTTCTAAAAGAGATTGGCCCTACTGTTACTAATACTATTCCCACAAACATGTATGAAGCTTTGAAAACCTCATTAAAGTCCCCTCCCACTAACCAACTATTATCATTGGAGTTCTTAATAATATCAGTTATGGAGATAAGTTGGTCCCAAGAAATTTTCCTGTTATCAAGAGAAGTGCTAGCATAGACCATACTAAAAAACCAGAAAGAAGGGAGAGGGGAGAATTGACCTTAACAGCAACATGCAATCCTTGAGTACTGATGGAGATATTGTTGATGTTAAGGGAGTCTTATTTCCACATAAGAATAATGCCTCTATACCTTTCAATGGCACTAGACTGGATTTGAAAGTCATAGCCAAGGTCTTGAGACAGTTGGTAGTAGTCGGTCATGCGAGTTTCAAGAAGAGCTAGCATACTTGGTTTATGAAGAGCAATCATGGAGGAGCAGTGGTGCTTGAACTCGGCATTATTAGCCCTTCTAGCGTTCTGTATTATCACATTCCTCATTGGATTGATTTGGTGGTGGGTGGGTTCCTCTCTCACTTTCTTCCCCTTGTCCTTTTGGGGTGGATTGGGCTGGGGACAATTCACATTTATAATTGATTTCAATGGTTTCAAAGTGTTCACAAACATCCCCCCTATTAAGATACTTTGAATCCTGACCTTCAAGTTGAACTTGTGAGATCCCTGGGGCAGATTACTATGACCATTTCTCTTACTAACTCTGTGAATTTTAAAGTTAGCAGTTTGTCTAGGGTGGTAGCTTCTATTATGGGTACTTTCATTGAGGCTAAGAATGCTTCCATTTTCTTGTTGTTTGTTCTTAGCATTTCCAAAGTCCTTTCTCTTTCCAAAATCTCCGGATTAGGAGTTATGGCCAATAATGGAGTTGTAGTTTGCATTGGGGCGGGGGGGGGGGGGAGCAGTGTTTAAGTTTTAAGAAGTTTAGGCCATTGAGAAGAAGAAGAGGGTTAGGAAGAGGAAAGAAGGGTAGGCGTTGAATCACTTGACTGAGAGTCTCTGACGATAGAGAGTCTAGGGAGTTCAGGCTTGTGATGTGCATCAGGGTTGTCATCCAAACATTGTTGTCGTAGGATAATAGACCCTGGTTCAAGCATTTCCTCTCCAGCAGAGCTAAGTATGATGTATTTTGGACTGTTACTTTCACTGGTCTCTCCTCTATTTCTATCCTCAGTGATGGTTGCATCTCTTGCAGTCCCATCTCTAGCCATGAGGCTGGAGCATGGTCTAGAGGGAAAGGTTCGGTGACTAACAACAATAGAGTTTGGAGTTTTTGGTCTTGGAGTTGTTTATCCATGTTTAGAGGAACTTTCTATTTTGACTTTTGAGTTTATTGGAAGAGGATTTCTCGGGTGACCTAGTCGCAACAGTAGTTGCAAACTAAAAATCCTCTGATCCCCACGCCAATATCTCTTCAATGGAAGTGATGAGAGAACTATTGTCATGATGCCTATCAGTCATATCACTGTCTGATGGGAGGTTTTCAGCTAAGTCGCAGCTCAAAAGTACGAAACTACTAGAGCGGGTATTAGTAGATTTTAATTCAGTCGTGGGTCTTTGCATAGATATTTAGGCCGTTAGAGTTGATTTAATCCCTTGGTCCACTGGGATTGACTTGTTTTGTGATATGGGCTGGGACCGTTTGTCCAACAAAGTACTTGAAGGAAAATTGGGCGTAATGCCTATTTGCTTATGGTCCATTGGTGGTGGGTCACCGCCCAATTTTCTTTTCCCTTTGTCGGAAATGGTTCTCGCTGAGTTCACTACCGATGAAGAGTAAGAAAAATTTCTAGTTTCAAGAAACTTACTTGAGACCGCATCATACATCTTAACCTTGACCTTGGAATTTAGTGGTGGATTTGTACCTGAATCCGACCTCTGTGGCTTTTGACTTTGACTCCCTTTTTTCTTTGCAAAAGACACTATTTTTCATTTGTTTTGTGGTCTCTCCTTGTTTTTTGCCCCCTTAGTGTTCTCACCTTCAGTCATTTGCTCTTGGCTTTCAGTCTGTTTAGGAGATTGGATGAAAGAGCATTTGGCGATGGTGTGACCCAATCGACCACACCCAGTACATAAAACCCCCTCCCCCCTATAACATATGGGTTGCAAATGTTTACCAATAGTGATGGAAGTTTTAATCGATGTTATCATCGGTATTTGGACGCAGATCCTTGCGTATCTACCCCTTAGAGTGGAGGATGTGCAGGTATCAATTTTGAGTAGCTTGCCAATCTTCTGCCCAATCTTTTTCAAGATTTCTTTATCATAAAATTTTGTTGGGAGAGACGGCAAGCGTAGCCATATAGCTTTGAAAATGATATGGGATTTTCAGGGACAAAATTTGGCTCCCATTTCCTAATGGATATGAATGAACCTGCTACAAACCAAGGTCCCTCGTAGAGGGCTTTCTTTTGACTTTCTTCAAGAGTGAACTTTACCGTGAAGAAGTCATTTTCTAGATCAATGAGGATTATGTTTTCATTCACCTTCCATAGATCTGTTAGTTTTGTTCGTAGATATTGGTGACTGAATTTTTTCCCTGCACTTTTAATGATAATGGCACGTTTCAATGGAGAATAGAGCCTTGATTTATCTTCCAGAAAAAGACTGATGATATCATCTTCCATGGATGAAGGATTTGGGTCTTAATTTAAGAAGTCCGTATCGGAGTAATCAGATTTTGATAGGTTCTTCTCCGCTACAATGTCCTTGTATGTTAAAAATTAATTGGGGGGGGGGGGGGGGGTCCTCTTCCATTTTGTTCCCCTCCGTGTCTGGTGGTTTCGGAGGTATCGAGGTGGAGGAGATATCAACACTTAGTGATTTCGATTGGGTCATATCTTTCTGAAAGTTTAGTTGGTGTGGTTGAGTTTAGACAGAGGTTGGTCTTTCTCTCTCTAGACGTGTTAGCTTAATGTATCATTCCCTGCTTAAATCTAACTTGCACAAGTTGACGGAGTAGATTTATATTGTTAACTAAAGATAATATTTTTATCTCAAGATATCTTATTTTATTCCACTTCTTAGGTGAATAAATTATTCTTAAATTATATTTTCAAAACTATAATTTTGAGATAAGTTAATTCGTGAACTAAATAACTTCAGTATACTCCCGCGATAATAGACAATTGCTTCTAGTTATTTTAAATAAACTAATGGGGTAAAAAAATTTCTACTGCCTTATCTTTAGAAGTTAAAATCTACTGACTTTTTTGTTTGTTCTTCGATGATTTTTTTACTTCTTTTTGTCAACTAAAACGGTCCAATTAATTAAAATGTGTATGCTATTGTCTCTACTCTTAGACGAAGCTCCCGTAACTGTTTTTGTCCTTTTATTTTGGTGTATAATGGGTCAAATAATTTGTATTCAAAAGCATAGAATTTTCAATTGTGCATTGCCAAGTATTTGTATGGTAATGCTAATTGATAAACAATCAACGAAGTGCATGAAAGCAGAGTGGGGATTGTTGTCATGCTTCATAGCCTAATTGATTAGTGGATGTCTAAAATAAATAAATTTATGATCGTTTTTATGGTTCGAAGTGAATGATTTATCAGAGTTTAAACATGTATTAATTATTATTTTTTTCAAAATCATTCTTCTCTTTAATATAATTTTTAATCATATTTAGTCTTAGGAAAAAATTGAGAAATAGTAAGCCGGTAATATTGACAAATCATTATTTAATTAATATCATTAACTAGCTTTCAAAAGGGGTATACACCACCTCAAAACTTCATTTATTTGGACTTGAAGGAGTAATAAATAATAATCAATGGCCTAACTACGACCTGCTGATACTCCCTCCGTCCTATATTAGCTGATCACTTTACTATAAATATTTGTCCCAAATTATTTGTTCATTTACTAAATCAAGGTAGAATTAATTGTATTTTTCTCATTTCACCCTTACTTCTCTTTGAAAGTGTAAATAAGTAATTTGTAAAGTTCCAATAAGGTATCTTACAAGATAAATTAGTAATACTATATTACCCTTTTTATTTATGATTTCTTAAGAAATATGTAAAGAGGAAAGTGATCAACTAATATGGGACGAAGGGAGTATCAAGGTTTATAATTTGTGATTAAAGATAAAGCTATGTTTTGATTCACTCATTAAAAAATTACTACTATTTAATTTAATATTGATAATAAGAGTTATTTGATAAAATTCTTTGTATTTAATATATCACTTTTTGAATATAATAAATTCAATATTTTGGAAAATATATTGGATAATAACTATAGTTACTAAGGATAAAATGGACACAAATAAGCATTGGTTTTCCAACTACTCCTTCCGTCCAATAATACATGTCCATTATACTAAAAATAGATGTCCAACAATACTTGTGTCCACTATACTAAAAATAGATGTCCAACAATATTTGTCCAGTTTGAAAAACCAATGAATAATTTATCTTTTTCTACCCATTTTGTCCTTGCTATTAAATACTATTTGTCATTCAATGCATTTTTCAAAATGTTAAATTTCTTATATTCAAACAGTAATATAATAAAATTATTTCTATTATTTATTATTTTTTAATATGTGTGCTAAATCAATAGTATACAAGTATTATTGGATGGAGACAATATTGTTAAATATCTATTTTTAAGTATAACATGGATATGTAAAGATGAAGAGAGTAGTAATGAAATTCACAATATCACATATTGATTAACTAAATAGAGATTCAATAACCAATAAGTTACGGAGACTTGCTTGACATTTAAAATTGAACAAAACAATTATTTATCTCGGAGAAGTTTGGAAACTTTTGAAAAAACATCAATGACTACTAACTTATTTATCCAAGAAAAACTTTTAATGAAATTTCGGCTATAATTCTCAGTTTAGCTATAAATTTTTCTGTATAGCTAATCTTCCTCAACAAATTTTAATTTTTTCTCTAAAAAAAAGTGAACTTGTTGAATTTCATATTAATTTGGCTTTGTTCACTTTCATTTTATTAGCAATGGTTATCTTTTTATTATTGTCGAGAGTGAAGCGCTGGATTTTGTTGACCAAACGCTCCTCTTCTTTCAATGAACTAATGAGTTTAGAAGAAGACGGCGGAAAGGGATGGAAGGGAGAACACATGTTTCTTTAAAATAATTTCACGTGTTCCATACTGCTTCCCCTTTTTTGGTCAATGTCACTGCATTTGAGAGTTAGGGTGGGTTCGGTACCATGAAAAATGTTTTTCATAAAAAAAATTTGTTAGAAAAATAAATAAATTTATTAAGTACTTATTTTTTTATGTTCGATAAATAACTAAAAAAATATATTTTAAAAATATCAGTATATATTTTAGACAAATATTATGGACATGTTTGACCATGTGACATAAAATCATGATTTGAAATTATGATATGAAGTTGAAGTTTTATTTGGATATGCAATTTGAACTTTTTATGTTGTATGTTTTCTTATAAACACAAAAATCTCATAACTTGTGAAGACTATCAAAATTACCCCAATTTTTTATACAATCTTACCAAATAAGCAAATGTTTATAACAAAAGTATAATATACTATAACAAAACTATTATAAAAAAATACAACATTTATTAATCAAACTTTTGTTCAATAAAAAGGTAAAGTTGAACATGAGTTGTAGTGTATTATTCTTTAATATATTAGTCCTCCCACAGAATACGGACAAACCCCTCACGTTGAGCTTGCATTTTTTCGATCAAATAACCGAGAAGACAAACCAATATTGTTACTTTGAGCCGTTTGTTAGTGAATATCATTAGTAACTATATTTTCATGTTCATATACCGTGAATATTTCATCACTCCATTGGTATTCTCGCAAAAAAATTATATAAAAAATTACTAAAAAGAGCACTCAAGGGTGTGTCCTAGTGGTTAAATGAAGTTGAGTTGAGCACTATGAGGTCTCAGGTTCAATTCCCAACAGAGACCAACACTAGGTGATTTCTTCCCATCTATTCTAGCCTTGGTGGACAGAGTTACCTGGTACCTGTTGTTGGTGGGAGGTGGCAGGTATCCAGTGAAATTAGTCGAGGTGCGTGCAAACTGGCCTAAACACCACAGTTATTAAAAAAAAAGAATTACTAAAAAGATATGTACGGAAATGAGATAGCTTTGTGTAACAAATAATATTTATTCTAAGCGATGATTTTTAAATCATGAATTTGGTGAATAATAAATGGTAAAATAGAAGTCGGTTTGAAGTAATAATAAATTCGGAAAAGGGCTAGAAATACCCTTCAAGTATTGAAATTGGTTCAAAAATACCCTCCGTTTACCTATTGGGCCAAAAATATCCCTTCATCCACCTTTATGGCTCAAATATACCCTTACAACTAACTGTTCTTTTTTAAACCATAATTAAAAATTCGAAAAAGGGCCAGAAATACCCTTCAAGTATTGAAATTGATTCAAAAATACCCTCCGTGTACCTATTTGGCCAAAAATATCCCTTCATTCACCCAGTGGCGGAGCCACCTTGAACCCAGGGTGTTCATCCGAACCCCCTTCGACGAAAAATTATATTAATTATACATGGTTAGAATTATTTTTTACGTATATATAGTAGACGTTGAACCCCCTTCGATTAGTTCGTGTGTTTACTTCTTTCGATCTTGAACCCCCTACGTGACATTTCTGGCTCTGCCACTGCATCCACCTTTATGGCTCAAATATACCCTACAACTAACTGTCCTTTTTAAATCATAATTAAAAAATTTATTTATTACGTGTCAGCTTTCTATTGATTGCAAATTAAATCAATTTAAATCTTATTATCTTATAACCAAACCCGAACCCAACTAAAACTACCCGACCCAATCTATTAAACCCGTCCCAATGGAAAGCTGGGTAATTCGTCGACATCTAAAGATTTGTCAAATCGGTAGTTTTAGTTGGGTTTAGGTTTGGTTATAAGATAGTAAGATTTAATTAATTTAATTTGCAACCAATAGAAAGCTGACACGTAATAAATAAAATTTTTAATTATGGTTTAAAAAAGGACAGTTAGTTGTAAGGGTATATTTGAGCCACAAAGGTGGATGGAGGTTTTTTTTTGGCCCAATAGGTAAACAGGGGTATTTTTGAACCAATTCCAATACTTGAAGGGTTTTCTGGCCCTTTTCCGTAATAAATTTAATGTTGGTGAGAGTAATGGTTATAAAGATATAAAAGGTTTAAAGAGTAATAATATAAGCTATACATTTTATTTATATATGAAATAAATGATTAGTTGATATAAATAGTTTGTTTTTTTTACAAAATATAAACTTGTGAGTCAATTTTTATATTTGAAGACTCCCAAATCAAGCTTTTTTGGAGAATTAGGGATTTTATCTCATGATATGAAATCATGAGATGAAATCAGTGTTAAATCGCATGTCCAGACGCTGATTTCATCTCATGATTTTAAATTACGAGATGAAATCACATGTCCAAACACCTACTATGAAAGATGGAAGTAGAGAGATTGGCGAGGTGATGCGGATGAGGGTTAAGGGGGCTGGAGATGAAGATGACATGTGTCGGAGGCTAGGGATCAGAAGACAATCAATCTGGAATGTCACTAGTAGAACTTGTTTTCCTACTTTCATTAGGAAAGTAATTTTCTTCTTTTTAAGGAGCTTGTTTTCCTAGTGAAAATATTTTTCAGAATACTTGACCAACCGAATATGGGAAAATTGAAGAACATTTTCTTCATACCAAACACACCCTAGACACTTATTTTTTGCGAGAGACAATCAGTTAGTTGCTTAGTAGGTAGAATTAGATTTGAATTCGGTGTTTCAACAAACATAAGTCTCAATTGAGATGTCTAAATGGAAATTGATGCAAAGTTTGGGATTGTCTATCTATTATGCCTTTTAAAGAAAACATTACATAAAACGAAGGAGGAAGGAAACAATGAAAATCAATCTTTGCATGTTTTTTGACGAGAGACTAGTGTTCACTAAGAATAAGCCTTGATATACCCTTTCAAAATGTATAGACACCAAACCTATTTTGACCAAGTTTTTTTTTTTTTTTTTTTTGTGGAAATAGGGAACTTTCTACTTACGTACTACTACTTATTTATTGGAATTATCTTATAGTGAATACAAGTGGTTACTGCTTGATTTTGGGATACCTAGATGCAGTACAAAAAATAGATCTAAAAATGATGGTAGTAGCATGAGGTGTGGATTTGGTCCTCGTCTCCTGACGTAAAAAAGAAATATTGCAAAGAAAAATAAGAAACTTGATCAAAGGGTGACTGCTTATATTGAATTGATCTTTATTACTGTCTTTTGTTATGCACTAAAATATTTAATATAAAATGTTATTTCTATACAATTTCAAATGTGATTTTGTTATATTCTAATCCAAAAGTGTTTGCAAACCTTAATTCATTCATGAATTTTTCGTTGTCAAACATGTATCATGTAGATAGGTGCAAGTTGGATTCGGGGACGGAGCTACAGTTTTACCTACCAAACTCAATAGTTTTGGCTTAAATCTTGTATTTGTATAAAAAAAATCGGCTTAATATGTATATATAATATTATCTAAAACTCAAAGCTCCTTTTCTAGAATCAAGAATTCATAAATTGAAAATCCTGCCTTGTGGCTGGATTTATATTGAATCAATGTATATACAAAAGAAAGACCAATATATATGTTCTTGGAATTTTTTGAAAATGCAGTAAGCGCATAAAGATTAAAAAAAAAGAAGTAAAATACACCACAATAGATTAAATCAAATAATAATTAAAAAAAAGATTGTGGATTCAAGCCACCATGAGAGCAAAAAGGTAAGAGCTCTTACCGAGGGCAAGAAGAAAAATAAAATATTAACTGGAAAAAAGGTCTCTAGTTCATTTTTTGGTAGAGGTAACATATCCTTTTTTCCTTGGTTGGATTTTCTAGTACAACTATGGTCTATGGAAGGGGACCTCTCTGCTAGTTAATGGAAAAAAACTACCTGGAGATAAAACATTGAAGTCATAAACCACAAGAACTAGGAACGAGCAAGCCATTTTCCAAGGGAAAACAATCACATACTGAGGCATAAGAAGAAGAAAACCAATGGAAGTACTGAAAGCAATAACCAAATAATACTTGCAGATTGCTTGATGGCCTAAAAACTCATTATTATCAGAGGCCTCAAGTATTGAAATGAATCAATGATTACTTGACGGTTACAGCAAATGGAAGTTCTGCAGGACAAACGATTCCAACATCCTTAGCATCATCCACACATGAAGCAGGAAAGCATCACAAGCAATTTTTGTCCACCACAATGGCAGTAACACGAAGACCTATGCAGATGAGTTGCGGTAAACAAGAACATACCTGGAGTACGTGCAATCACCTCTAGAGCTACTGACAACTGAAAGGCCAAAAGCAGGATCCACAGACTAGAGAAATAAGAATATGTTGTTTTTTCATATGGAGTGTGGGGAAAGGTGGCAAGGGAAGCACTGCCTTTTCTCCAGCATCCACCTTCTGTAAGCTAGAAGAGAATCAGAAAAGCTTGATGGCCATAGTTTCAGATAAAAAATGTCCTCCCTGATATAATACTTAAATACAATGCATTACATCTGATCATGGACCTCAGTTCGAAAAGAGAAGTTATCGATCCTTATAGAATATGCAATTCTTCATAGATTGTATAACTTTTACCCTAAAAGGTGGGTGCACTAGAACTCTCGCTATGCGTGGGGTCCGGAAATATAGTTAAAGATATACTAACACAGGCAATATCAGGAAAGAAGTACAAAGCAAGGATGGATAACCATCACTAGGCAGCACATCAGGGGGGGGGGGGGGCAGCAAACTTTATGCCCAAATCCTATTTGGATTACCGTTATTATCTATCACATGGGTAACAAAATCATTCAGAGGTCTGTAGCTTAGAAGCAGCATCCTTGTCTAAAAACCAGGTCAGCTCCTCTTCAGCTGAAACCTCAGTACAAGGGGGAGGAATCCCATCAGGAGGAGACGCACTACCCAGAGCAACATCAACCATATTGGCCAACTCTGCTCCCGTGATCACCATTGCTATCTCTGAAGCCGAATTAATTACTGGAAAGGTGAAAGTAATCCTTGGTGGAGGAGGCTTTGGTGAGTCTGTGATGAAGGTGACTAGTCGCTCCTTCTCATGGCGGTGAGGACGCGAAGGGAACAAAGAAGCTACATGTCCATCTGGCCCCATACCTAATAGCATAAGATCAAATTTGGGGAATCCACTAACGGCTGATAAGGGCAGAATTTTGCTTTCAACCAATTGTTTCAGACGAGCCTCATAATCAGCAGCTGCACCCTCAGGTGACTCTTTGTCATTGATCGCATAAATGTTGGAGGAGGGGATTGGAACCTGTCAAAAGAAGCCAATAATCCAATTAATTTGTGGAAGTCACCAGTCTAGCAATATCATCCAATTGATTCAAACTTCTAGTATGTAAAGTCATGTGGATCAAGAACCTAGTAGCTGATTCGATGAGATTGAAAACTGACGGAAACTCAATAAATGCAATTTGAGTGTAACATTACCAACAACAACAACATACCCAGAATAGTCTCACAAGTGGGGTCTGGGGAGGGTGACCTTAACCCTACCTTCGTGGGGTGGAGAGGCTGTTTTTAATAGACCCTCGGCTATTTTAGAAGTTCAGAATACACAAAACATCCCCACCCCATTTATACCTTTAACCCAATGGAATATTCTCCATTCAACCCAATAGATTAAACAATTTTTCATACCTTGAGCAAATAAAATATATACATGGTTCTTAACGGTGGTAGAAAGGATATAGGGCAGGAATGATGCATAAGGTGTCAGCATGTGGATTTTCAAGTAGCAACACTAATTTTGAAAGCACAATGTGATTATTTGATACATGTAACTTTATAGTTTTACTTTGATATATACATAGATGATGCTGATGAATATATTTTTGCAGGATAAAGCAAAAATGTTTTGGTAGTAGTGAAGCCACACAATTTAGATTAAGCTAGTTTGCATGCACCTCAAAAAGGACAAATCGTAGTACAAGTTATAGAAATGAATTTTTGAGTGGAACATTACCAAAAAAAGGAAGAGATATTCCAATATAAGAATTGAAACACAATTCAACTCCTTTATTCCTAATTTTTTATTCTGGTCAAGTCATCGAAGTAGAACTTCTTACACTATCTATTTTAGGATCATAGTTGCTTTTGCCCTTCCAGCTTTGTTAACAAGATTAAAAGCAGATTCAAGATTTTAAACAGTTGGGTACAGAGTAGCATTAGTAGGTACACCCTATACTTATTTCTAACAACATGTAACTTTCGATAATTATAAACTATATACAGTTTGAGCTAAAGGCAGCAATTACAGTTACATTGGATTCCCAATGAACAAGACAATATAGCAACAGTAGCTTAACAAAATCTGAGCAACCAGAGAAAACTTTCACAGAAGGCATAAAAAACTAGTGCTTCCATTTCTTGTAATCCGAAATAAGAAAAAAGATACTCAACAACAACAACAACCCAGTGAATTCCCACAAAGTGGGGTCTGGGGAGGATAAAGTGTACGTAGACCAAACCACTACCTCAGATGAAGTAGAGAGGCTGTTTCCGATAGACTCCGGCTCAAGACAAAAAAGTATAAAGCGACGAAAAAAGAAGAAGCAAAACACAAGATGGAATAACACACCAACATAGAATAAGAGAAAACAAGACACCCACAGCGTAGAACTATAAACTATCTATCTAAAATCACATAAATCACCAAAACACCACGAACAAGAAACTACAAGACACACGCGAAGCACTACGACTACAGGCACAACTACAAACAAAGCATCCCTTCCTACTGGCAATGACGTGCTCCCACCTGCTAGCCCTCTACCCTAATCTGCGTCCTCCACACCTTCCTATCTAGGATCATATCCTTAGTAAGAAAAAAGATACTCATCCATCACAATTTGTTTGACACTATTTGATCGAGTATGAGTTTAAAAAATAAGAAAAGACTTTGTTACGTTTACCAAATTGTCCTTGTTAAAGTCAATTGATTTTTCTTATCAATAAAGTGTTAAGTGGGACCCAAAAGGGTAAAGTGTGGAAGATGTCAAATTGCCAAATAAGTAAATGTGACATTCGGACAACTAAAAAGAATATGTTGCCACACAAATTGCGACACAAAGTAAATTAATCTAATGGATCTGAAACCGTACCTTAGAAAGAAAACCATCCAAAGCAAGTTTGTAATTGCTGTCAACATGACCCAGAGGAACCACCCTCTCATCCACCCAAAAAATCCACCATTTAGACCAATCAACTGAATCTTTATACGGCGACTCCACCAATTTCCTGTTCCACTAAAAATCTAAAAGGAGGAAATAATACATAAAAGCCTAAAAACACTGTTTGATCAATAAAAAATTACCTCATGGTATCGATAAGAGAACCTCCAGAGAGCACAACAGTGAATGAATCTTTTTGTTTGATGAATTTTTCAGATAAATCAGCTATATATTTTGCCAGTGCCTTTGCTACATCTTCTTCCGAGTCGAATTTTAATACCGTCTTCTTCCCCATCTTAGCCTAAATCTGAAATTATTTCCTCAGTTTTCAGAGAGAAAAAGTGTGTTTTTGCGCTTATACGCTACATTTGCATTTATACCTATATATTTGCACATGTAAAAAAACAATACACTAATCAAGACGGGATACTTTGCCCACTGTCAACTAGGCACGTTGCATAAAAATGAAAAGGGAGAAAAAAAGAGCACGTTGCCTATTCATATTTATTCGAATCACTTAGAGTCATTAGATAGAGTGTATAAAAATAATAGAAAATATGATATATTAATAATATTTGTATTAATAGTGCTTGTGTTGGCTATATTTATATTTTTCTTATGCATTATTTGATTTAGTGTATTAAAAATAATATGTATTACATAATTTCTAAATAAAATATTTTTTTTTTATAAAAATACCCTTCATATATATGGTGAAAAGGATGTGAAAAAGATTTTGAGGGATAATTGTATCTTTAATTATGCTAATAGATGCATTAGAATTCATTGCATTGCTAATACCATTAATTTTGAGATATTAGTAATACACACCTCAATACACAATAGAGTGTATAACTAATGCATGCATTAGATATACATAAGCTAAAAAAAATGTACCAAGCAATACACAAGACTAATGCATGCATTATTCTTTTTAATACACTCTACCAAACGACCCCTTAAAGAGAAAAAAATCCCTAGAAAAGAAGTGATTAGTTTCGAAATAAGGAATCTCACTAGCTTATTTCGTTAGTTTTCTGAATTTTATTTTGGTGGTGAGAATTTAGTTCTTTACTTTGTAATCTTCTCCCTTAATTTTTCTTTTCCTACTCCCAATTTTTTTATAAAAATAGTTTCATACTATTTAAATTGTAAAGGAATTGATGTGACAAAACTCAATAATATTTAAATATTAAAAATTAATTTTATATCTGACCATTTATATGAATTCAACATAATTAAATCCCTTAAATGTATCTGTTATTAAATTAGAGTAATATAAGACAAGAAATATAGACAAAGTATATAGAGAACAAGAGAGAATTTTCTCAAGTGTACAAGTATCTTTAAGTGTATACAACATAATTTTTAATACCTCTATTTATAATATTACGTACAAAAGATAGTCATAAGCATGACATTAAGGGAAAAGATTATGGAGGAAGTCTAACATTAAGGACTTGGGGTCATGGGGTAGGTGTAACATAATGGTGAAAAATAGTGAGGAGATGGGGATATTATACATAGTGGACACCCACATAAATAATAGGAAAAAAGCATCGAAATTATACTAAACTATATCCGAAAAATTAAAGACACACTTAAACTATTGAAGTGACCTAATACACACCTGAATTATAAAAAAAATGAATTTATTTACCCCCTAAAACTAACGTCGCAAAAAAATTAATTAAAATAAAAAATAGGCGAGTCTGAGCACAAAATTGAAGCGAAAAAAAATCAAAATCCCCCCACCCTATCCCCATCTCTTCTTGTTCACACCCCACCTACTGTACTCTACTACTTATTCTCTACAACCTCATTTTTTCATCAAATTTATCAAAAAACAGTGGAGAAGAATATCACACCATCATTTATTTCTTCATATCAATCAAGAAGAACCACTACAATCACTATTAATTTTACTATCTCCACCAAAATTATAATTTTATCACCCGATTTTACTACCTTCGCTATACTTTTGTCACCTAACTCATCACCACCAATTTCACCACTGGCCACTACCACTTATTTCATCATCTACCACCATCAATTTCGTCATATTACCAATTTCATCACATGTAATTTTTTTTAAAACATATTTGTCGGATCTTTGTCAGGCAGATTGTCCCCCTCAATTTTGTTTCTCTCTCTATCATTTCCTTGATTCGTTCAATATCCCACTTCTTTCAATCTAAAAAAAATTATTACCTCGCGGAAAAATAAGTGAAGAATGAGAAAAGAGGGGTTGAAGATGGATGGCACAAAGGGGTTAGAAGAAATTGGTAGTGATGACAATTTTGTTGGTGGATGATAAAGTTGATGTTGGTGATGAATTGATGATTGGATTTGGGGATGGGGATGACACAGGTAACAATGGAGGTTTTGTGATGGGTGTAGAAGAAAACAATAAAGATAAAAGTTTAAATTAAAAGAAAAAAATAGTGAAAAAAAAAATTTATTATATTTTTTGTGTGATGTTGACGTGACCGGCGCGTGTGGAACACCTCACCTTGTGAAAGTGGTATAACACTTTACGAGGTGGAAATAAATTCACTTTTATATAGTTCAGGTGTGTATTAGGTTACTTCAATATTTTAGGTGTATCTTCGACTTTTCGGGTATAGTTTAGGGTGATTTCAATGCCTTTTTCCTAAATAATATATTTCATAACACTCCTCATTGGATGTTCATAGATGATGTATCTTGTTAAAATCTTACTAGAAAAAATTTAATGAAAGATAATCTTAGTGATGAAAAAAGAGTACACATCTTGAAATATGTATTGTTTGTTGCCTTGCTAAAATTCTTGCCAGAAAAATCCAACAGGTCAAAGCCTTAGCTAAGGAACAATACATATCTTACTCCCCTTATCAAAACATCACTTTATATTTAGGAGACCACGAATTTCATTCTTGATAATAACTTCTCATATGTTGAGATGAACAATGCACCAATGAAATATTCTGCTAAAATATCATTTCAGTGAATTTCTATTTCACAATTCTTTTGAAAATTGTGTCTGAAAAAATACTTTGCTAAGATGTACTTTATTTTATTTTATTCGATATATTCTTCTTTCAATTTAGCTATGCAAGTAGCATCGTTTTCAACGTTACTAAAATATTCTTTCAAAGAAAAATCACATATCTCCTATATGTTGAATTATTTTTTAAAAAATAGCTAATATCTTGATAAGACTTGAATAAGTATTAACGATTGAGTTATGAGTGTCTTGTAGAATATAATAATAAGATAGTGCCCTCACGTATAAATAGATATTTTTCGTGCAATTAAACGTTATGTAGATCAATAATCTCTCTGTATATATTTGCATAACCAATAATCCTTTAATAATATTGATTAGAAATAATAAATTCATATCAATGTTTGATTTCACCCAAATATCTCCATATAAAAGTGTAATTATATTTTATTTTTATATTAATAAAAAAATATTATTTCACAAATAGTAATAGAAGGATACATATGTGCACCAATTGCACTAAGACATGATAATTCATGAGATCGAAATTAATCTTTCTTTAAGTTAAGAATCTCACAACTACTGGGTATTCAATGAGATTACTTTAAAATATTTTAAGTCTTTCAAGGATTTTCATATAAGCTTCGTATTCTATGTAGCATAAAAATAATTTCATTATACGCATATCAATTTTTTCATGTATTGTTAGACATCATATTTTTCATGTATTGTTAGACTCATAAGCAACCTAAAAGCAAATTGCATCCACTATAAGATCTCATCACAAAATAATGTCAGGACGTTTGCGAAAAACTTTTATGTCATAAGATATAAGTCGTACTTTATATCTTACGACTTTATTTTTTCATTTCACCTTTTCCATAAGAATCTATTTGTACCCCATTGATATTATACCTTGAGGTCTTTGGATTATAGGTCCAAATTTTTACTTTTACAAATAAAACAAAATATACTTGAATTGCATATTCTTATTAGGCCAAACATTTATTTATTTGCTAACAAATTTAAATTCAAGATCCTCATTATCATTAAATATGTCGAGTGCTATATTGTATCAAAGATATCGTCGATGGTCATATTGATATCGAATTCTAACGCGATTTAACTTAACTCATCATTTCAAGTATCTGAACCTTTTCCAAGGTTGTATTTAATATTAAATCGTAATGCCCTTTTAAAATATTTAATTTGCCTCATTATTATGACCATCTTGATCATTTGTTCCTCTCTTTCTTTAAGAAATTTACCTTTGGTATCAATTAATCTATCAAGCTTCAGGCGTGCTATAGATTTTTTTTCTTGAAAATTCTAATTTTCGTTGGAGCATTTTCAACTGGATTATGACATAGGATCAATAAATACATATGACAATTGATTTGTAATATTTTGCAAATGGATTATCTCTTGAACTTTAAGTTCATATTTTCTTTGAGAATCTAGATAATTTATCCTACACATAATTTCAGCTGGTAATCATCTCTCTTCCTAATGCTAAAAAAATCTAACATTTACCCCCAATCTTATTCGAAAATTCATTTTATGCGATGTAGTGAAGCAATTTAATCATATACCGCACATTCTAAATTTTTAGATAAGAATTATTGATTTCTGACTTTGAACCAATTGTCATAGGAGAACTTTAGCTTGGTGGCTTGATGCGTACAAGTGCTACTACATTTTAAATAACACATCTCACACAAAATTTCTTTTGAGAGATTTATTCTCATAATCAAACGGTTTAGCTATAGTTGTGTAACAACCTGTTTTGTTGTTACTTAAGGCACTTCGTCCAAGGGCATGGGGTATGGAAATTCTTGTAAATTTGACTTCGAATTAGTACAAATGGACTTAATTGAAAAAATTCAGAATTTTAAATTTTGGGTTGGATTGACGTCATCCCGCTATAGCAGAATTTTTTTTCGCTATAGCGGTGTCGTGGCAGCGGCCTACCGGCCACTATAGCTTGATGCCAAGGGTAGAAAATAGTCCCTCATTATATTATTTTTCCTTCTCCTCTTCAGTTGCAAATAGGATGAGGTTCACTCCAAAAATCCCCCTAGGATTGCCTCATGGCCTTGGAGCAATGGAAGGAAATTGCAGAAAACCTGAAAATTTCTGGGCTACTATTGTAGGGCCTCCATAGAAGCATTGTCCCACTACAGCTAGCCAGCTATAGAGGGAATTATCTGATACAACGGTGTTGTGGTAGCGGTGTGCAGGCCACTATAGTGGGATGGACTGGGACAGATTTCCTGCCCTATTTTCCCTTGTTTTGCATTTCATTCCCAACTTGTATATTTCGTTATTTTAAGCTACGAGCTACTACGTGATCAATAAAAATAGCATAATACAAGGTAATCATGCATTCATTACTAATTATTAAAAACAAGCCAGTGTAATAAAATAAAAAGAAAGGAAAGGAAAGATTGTCTGTTACATTCCCCAAATGGGGGCAACCCAAATCAAGTATCAGTATAATAAAAGGAGGGGAAGACTGAGCTGACATGCACCATGGACCTAGCTGGATGCCCCATCATCATCATAGGCTGCGGTGTAGGGCCATTTTCTTTCCAAGTCACTCAAGAAAGAGAACTTCTGCACGTCCTCCAACTCCAACCAGGGAAGCTCCTTGTCAGATACAACACACTTAAACATGACCTTGACGTTCTTCCACATCCGTACGAATCTATGGTCCTGGGAGTGCCTCCTCCTCTTCTCTTTATCGAGCTCTCTCCGGAGCTCTGCATAATACTGGGCAGTGGGAGGTGGGGATGTATAGCTGGAAGGGGCTTTACCCTGGGGAGCTAAGTGGGCATGCTCTATGAACCTCTTCATGGTAGCCAAATCTGCCTCTAGGTGACTGTTGGAAATCGGGGCTGGGAGGGAGGGGCATTATCATCATCATCATCACCTTCCTCTACGGCCCAGCTACTCTTGGCCTCGCCCACTTCCTCTTCTTTTTGATCTTGGATGAGGCACCCGTCACTTTGAGTGGATGGAAGGGTATGTCCATCTCCACGTCCTGGTCAGCATCCTCTTTGAGCACCCCGATGCGCCTGGACAACTCAGAAATCAGTCCTGGAATGTAGGGGCCCTTTTTATTGTCCCGATAGAAGTCTTTCCACTCCATCACTATCTGCGCCCTTACATTCAGTTGTATCCCCCGCACGACACATGCCACCACTAGAGCCAGAGGGTAAGTCACATCAAAAGTGTTGTCCGGCGAACGAATCCTCTATATTACCTGGTTCAGCCACCTCCAAGCACCGACGGTGAAGTAGGTGCTCTGAACCCCCTCAGTAGTGGGCCAATAGACCTAGTCTCTATCCTCCTCATCTATCAGTGTGTTCCTCAACCACTTCATGTCCATCTCCCGAGCCTTATCCATATACCTGACATTGGAGACATTCGGCACCTCGAGTACCTCATTTATAGTAACAGTATCTACAGGGACATCCACTCCCAGAATATAGATGATGGGGTTACGGTCGTCTCAAAGTACGATTGGGAGTATGACATAAAACACCCTGACCCAGCTCGAGACGCCAGTAGGAGGAGCCTCCATAAGTGACATCTAACCAAACTCTTGCAGCTGGTTGTAGAAGTACGGTGCCTTGGTTACACACCCTTCGTCAGGAACCCCCGCTTACAACATAACTCCATCATTTGGTATTCTCAGAATCTTTCTCGATAGTTCTCATCAAGAAATCTCATGAAGGTGGGGGGGAGCATCTTCTCGGTTTCCTGCCATTTAAGTAGTAAATATGTGAAAATTGTAAGAAAGCAAGTTAGAATTCATAGGGATATCAAAGGGATTAAATTTCACAAAAAGGCTAAGCCTGGGATTTGGCTGGGAGCCTACTGCCTGCAGCCTTTCGCTATAGCGGGCTGCATCCCGCTACCACAGGACCACTATAGCGGGAATATTTCCGCTATAATAGGGCCACCATAGAGGAATGAGGCTGTTGTAGCAGCCTTCATCGTCCCCAAAGTTTCAAAGGTGCGTCAATGGTGCCCCTTGAAGAAAAATCCCTTTTTGGCATTCGAAGTACAGATCAGTGTAGGGGAAGTGTCCTAGAATTAGTTTATGCAAAAATTCGGTCATTTAAACTCCTAAAACATGCTCGAATCATAAAAAACAAATCAATAACAACTCTTCACATTCATAACCTATTTCAAGTCCCATTTGGCCATGAATCTTGTAATTCTTTCGCCTAGAATGTTATAGAAGCATTGTAAACGTAAGAAAAGCAACCATGCTTCGACAATTCATTCAAATCAAGCCACAATTTTTGAATTGAAAAACCAACACCAACCTACTCTATTTCTACGATTTCAAGCAAAATTCATGCAAAAATACGAGTAATGAAGTAAAAAGTCAAAGTTTACCGATGATTACCTTGATTTCGGTGATGAGAGCAAAGTGATTAGGAGAGGAGGGGAGTTTTTGAAGAGTAAAAAATGAGAATTTTGAACTTCTTTCTCCCACTATAGCTGTTGCTATGGCGGGAATATTCCCGCTATAGCAGGATCTAGTCTCCGGGAGTACATAAAACTTTTTGACTGTTTTTTTAAATTCTTTTCTTTTTGGTATATTAGCGAGGCCTAGGTTACCTTGGGTACTCAAAATTTTTTTACTCCAAGTAGTCTCATACGACTCGTACGTGTAGAAATTCCTTAAGAAAGGGAGCGTAGTAGTAATAATGTGTGGCTTGAAAATATAGTTCGCCCGTGATAAGAATTTTAGTGATCCATGTAAGTGTTGTAGTTGTGTAATCTTTGAGGGGGGTATTATGGTCTGGGTGAGTTTTGTTCCATCCTTTTCCTACCGTGATTGTTTGGGGATGAATGATGGATAAGTTAGTATCTATTGTAATGACAAGCTGACATCATCCCGTTATAGAGACGCCGTGGTAACGCCCTACCGACCACTATAGTGGGATGCCAAGGGCAGAAAACAGTCTCTCATTTTATTATTTTCCCTTCTCCTCTTTAGTTACAAATAGGACGAGGTTCACTCTAAAACCTCCTAGGGTTGCTTCATGGCCTTGAAGCAATAAAAGGGGATAAATATGTTTGAACGAGGTAAAATCCATGATTTTATCATGAATTTCACGTTCGAAATCGCTAGCACAGAGCCATAAGTTTGCGTTCACGCCTCTGTAGTAGCTGTTTGACTTCCAGGTAGGCTATGTTTAACTGAGTAGAATAGACCTTGATTAGAAAACATATGCATGACATAGATTAATGAGAGATTTCATATTTAGGCCTGCGGACATGGTGTTGGGATGGATAAAAATGGTAATTCCTGGTTGCTAACCCCAATTGATATACAAATTATAGGTGATGGTTTAACGTAGTTGAAACCCAACTTGATGTATGTCTGCATGTTAACTGTTCCTTAGTATTCTGTTACAATGCATGTTCAAAGAAAGTAAATTATTGAATGATATCCTAAATGTTAGTCACAAACAATAGGGTTGTATTACAAACTTGTTGATTGTACAAGAGTGGTTGTAATTTTCTCATGTTGGTTGTGATTGTTGTGATATCTGTTACTTATTGTGGGATGTACCGAGATTTGTACATCTTCACGAGATTTATACTTATTATCGTGGAATGTACCGATATTCTGACATCTTCACGGGATTTATACTTATTATTGTGGGATATATCAGTATTTGGACATCTTTATGGGCTTTATATTATTATTCGTGATCTCACTGTGAATGGTATCTAAAATTATCTGTGTGTAAAATTACAAATATTTATAGTATTTTATGTGATTGAGTTAGTTATTGATCTGTTTTGACAACTCATTTAAATATCTTTGTCTACACTTGCTTATAACATGCTCCGAAAAAAATTAGTTTACATACAAAATTATGAAGTAAGAGGTTGTTTCAAGTAGTTAATTTAGTAGTGAAAGAAAAAATAACATTAGGTACTTGTGCATAGGACGGGCACACTCATCTAGTCAATTAATATGAAAATCTAAATTCTTTTTTTTTTTTTGGGTGACATTAAAAGCATAATAAATCTACTTTTCAAGTTTTAAATTTGATTTCTCAAGTCTATAACAGTAAAAATATTTTAAAATTTTGAACTAAACTACTCAAATATTTATATTTGTAGATAATATTTTTCACAATAAGATTCAAGGTAATTATATTACAAACACATGGCAAATTAACATCCTTTTAACTTAAATTTACTTTTTGCAAATTTAAATAAATATTACTATGTTAAGATACTTGTTGTGAACTTAAATTAGCTTTGTGCCTTATAAGAATACTGCATTATAAAAAACAGTTGATTCGGAAAATGATGCTTTTTGAACGTGGTTCTTTGAACTGTTCAAAGAAGCATACGACTAAAATAAACACATGTATGTTATTTCATACAGAAACGATAGCATCATAAAGGCAATTTCTAGGGTGTTTGATAATGTTTCTCATTACGCATGTCTTTCAAATTTGTAGGCAATGTGAAAAAATATAGAAAGTCTCATGATGCATTATCTGAGTTGTTTTATACAATGTTCAAAACATATACAAAGTCTGAATTTAACAGACTAATGAAAAAAGCGGAGAGTGTTGATGTGAGAGCGAAGCAGTATTTGAAATTGTCAGGTTACGAAAAGTGTGCTAGGTCATATGCACCAGTTCATAGGGGCTGGAGTATGATATTAAACATTGTCAAATTAATAAATTTTGTACTTGTATCAGCTAAAGAGCTACCCATAAACGATTTTCTAGAACAAGTTAGGTTGATGTTTGGTAAATAGAGTTGCAAAAATCGACAAGAAGCCTCATATACATTCATACCATTGTTGGAAAAGTTTCAAGAGATACTCAAAGATAACGAGGTACATAGTACACGTATGATGGTATATTTCAACTTAATTTTACCATAGTTATTAGTGAAACAACTGTGTCTCTATAGGTTAGTGTATGTATCTGTTTGTATTTGTATTCAATAGTGACAATGTTTGTATTTGTCATTTGCTTAATTGTACTTGTTTTTATATTGAAATGAGAGTGTGTTTGTATTTGTAATTATTCTAATAGTAGTTGTTGGTTGGTCCAGCCTATTTCTTGAAATAAACAACTCGCACATACTCTTTTTCCAAAAAAAATCAATACTTTAGGTTGTACCAGCCACAGAGTATGTCCATAATGTACATGATAGAAATAAGCATTTCATAATTTGCATTAAGAATAAAACATGTTCTTGTGTGAGGTTTCACGTGGAGTAGATTCAATGTGCACATGCTTGGACTGTATTGAAGAGAAATAATTTAACTGTAGATGTTTATTGCTCATACTTGTACAGTATTTAGAACATATGGTCTTCCAATACATTCTTTACCAGATAAAGATGACTGAAAGATATTTCACATCATACAATTTGAGCTAGTATTGCCACCAAAATACAAGAGACCTCCTGGGAGGCCGTCAAATAAGGACCGTGGAAAAACAGTAAGGGTTATGTTCGGAAAGAAAAGCATAAATGTATGTAGTGCTTGTAGTTTTAAAGGACACAACAGATATTTGTGTAGGAAAATACGTAAGGTTGAATAGATGATACCTATCTCATGTTGTTATATTCATCTTAAACATTTTGATCGATTTGCATAAATTATTTCTTTATCATATTGAAACAATTTGTATTTGACCAATCTATATTACTTCGTAAATGCAGTTGATCACTTTCATACTAATATTTTATTATGTTAATGATGTTAATAATAATAATATTACTGAAAATTTATATTTGAATTTATATATCTATTAATTATATACAATCAGACCTAATGTACATACAAATACAAATACATATTAGTCATATATATTTGTGTACTTAAAACAGAACATATTTCTAGCTGCATGCGATATTCTATTATTTATGTATGATAAATTATACAAATACAAATATAATTTATATTCTGTTTTAAGTATACAAATAAATATTAGTTATATGTATTTGTATTTATACATTATAGGTACAAATACATTTCTAACGAAACAGTTATTAGCTCACACAATGGAACCAATAATATGACACATTTTTAACAAAAACTTAATAATCATTTGACATATTGTCATGAAAAGAGTAATTATTATTAGTCGTCTAGTTTGCATTAAAAGATCTTTTAAAACATTGAGTATTTCATTCCCATATACAACTGATAACAAATCTCCTATTCAACAAGAATACATTCACTATTATCAGTTTCCTTGGTTGGTCTAACTGGCCTCATTGATATCTCATCATTGTTTTCAGCACCGATAAGTTATTTTTGCACAGCGTAGACTACAAGAGTGACACATATCTTGTACAATGTAAATTAGGCTTGAACTCAATTGAATGAATTCCTTGACCGTAACTCAGGCACTCTGCATATGTTACCAAATACAAAACACAATCGCTACACGTGATAAAAAAAAAGTCTTCAAATACAATTTATTTAGTTTTGAAAAATTAAACTAGTTAAGTATGTTGAACTTACAAATTATCATTGGGTTGTTGAGGCAATTCATCCACATAGTAGACATTAAAAGTGTCTAATTTTTCATGATCTTTGTATTTGAGATGATTTTCTAGTTCAATATCCTTTCTACTGTAGAGCCTTAAAAAATATAGATATAAGTTCCGCTAACTTTTCTATTTCAACATAGACAACATCATAATGACCGGAGACTCTGTAGGAGTCGTATATAAATATGCACCTTTCATCGAATGATACAACAACGAGAACCCAATTAAGTTTCTCTAATACACTGGCAAAAATAAAAATATGGTCATTTGTGTATCACGGCACTATAGCGTGCATTCAGTAATCATCTATGTATTAAATGATATAATATTATTATGCACTCGATTTAATCTCTTATTTCTTGACATCTTAAATATCAAAAACACTGAAAATTATTTTCATGAAGTTGCAATCAACCGTATTATATTTGTGTATGCTTTAAGGGTCATACTTGCACTTCTTCCGCATATAGTATAAGACCACATCAATATGCTGTATAAATAATAAATATACAAAATTTAGCAACTGGAACATAAGATGAATTAATGATTGTAAACATAATATGATACATATCGAGGCAGTCAACGGCTGACTTGCAAAAGTCATAATATAAAATCAATTTTTATCTTCGACTGTATGTACATCAAAGTGCTTCATTGGATATATGGCTGATTTTTTCCTCTTGTAGTGATCCCTTTTGTTCTTCATGTTATTTTATGCAAACAATGCGGTATAAGAGATGTTTCACAATAAAAAATAATATAAAAATACATGTGCAGTGAAATACATACTTCTTATCATGCCTAATAAGAAGAACATTCCGAACTCACTTCAAGAACTTATTGGTAAAGTTTGATTCTTGTTGCCCATGAATGAGTTCAGACACAAAAGGATGCTTGTCCATAAATATGGGTCATGCTCCCGATGAACTAACTGTAACGGCATACAAAAACAAACTGATTAACTATTAACAGTCGAATCATTGTTATTGTAGCAAATTAATTCAGATACATATGTGTATCAGATGTATTTATCAATACAAATGTATATGGATAACATACAAACACAAATATACATTTATGATTAGGGCTGTTCAAAATCAAATTATATCCAATAATCCAACCGCGAAATTAGTTTATTGTTTTATTGGTAATTGGTTATCTGATTAATGGTTGGGGGAAAAATTAAAATTTTATAGTTAACGACTTATCGGTACAGGGGCAGATTACTCAATTTTCTTATCGGGTAAACCTTTGACCCGTAAAAAATTATCATATTTATAATTTTTACCTCTAGATATATCAAGTATCTTTTGTAAACCCAAAAACTAAAACTCCATTCATTATTCTATTCACTTCTTAGCTTATAAAATAAATGCCATTTCTTGTGATATCTAACCATAAGAAACAGTCAGTCTCCCAAAACCATAAAACCTGAAATTAATTTTTAAACCAAAATATAAATTATTCTTGATAACATGATGGACCACAACAAAAATGAAATCACCTCAATGTGTTCTTCACAAAGTTTGATATAAGCAAATAAATTCAAATTATATTAAAGTTTTAATTTTTTTGTCGACCCAGTAATTAAAAATATTTCTATATACATATTAAGTCAGAAGAAAATTCTCATTTGATTCTATGTTTTAATATATTAAAAATATACGAACAAAACTCAACAATCCTAAAAGATTGATAAATATATGAATCATAGTATATACAAACAACTTAGCTAGTGAAGAAATGGAGTACCAATAATCGCTCAATATTTCATTGTCTCTTAG
Source organism: Capsicum rhomboideum (assembly GCA_031232105.1). Classification (NCBI taxonomy): domain Eukaryota; kingdom Viridiplantae; phylum Streptophyta; class Magnoliopsida; order Solanales; family Solanaceae; genus Capsicum; species Capsicum rhomboideum. Next base: position 29,273,897 of record CP124713.1, on the reverse strand, counting down.
ATTTATCCATTACATCGCCTAATAACCATCTGTTAATTGCTAATTTGATACCGAACCAACCGTTATCTTATCGGTTGACTAGTAAATTAGTATATTTAAAAATAGATAGTCAATAAGCCAAATCGTTAAACATAATTATCCAACTGATCCACCCGATAAGCAGTCCTATATATAATGCATCAAAATACAAATATAAACAATAATTTTATACAATATGAGTAACAAAAGTATATTGTATAATGTATAATATATGTACATCTCGGGGAGTTAAATATACATATACATATAGGCATGATCATACCAGCAATTCCATATACATATATGCATAATCGTACCATCAAATTTATATAGAAATACATAAGAGTTTGTAATTATCATCTTCTGAATCATATTTCAATGTGTATAAAGATTCCTTCCATCTAAATGGACGCCTATTCCTTCCAAATGGTACATGTGTTTGTTCATCCATATTGGTTGATGAATGTACAATCATGTTTTTCTCCATATTGAGGCTTGGCAGCAGGTCATTGGGGATGGAGAATTGTGAATCAGATATAACTAATCCACATTCTTCTTTTGTAGTCTTACTATTTGAATAGGTAATGCTTTCATAATATGATCCTCTGTATCAATTCATTTTGTATCGGAAGATGCTCCACATGCACTTGCACCTACAACTGCACCTAAAGACGATGCACCATCTATTTTTATTTGCAAAATCTGTATCCATACAATCTTTTAAAATCTACAAAATATTAAAAACCTAATTAGGTTTCTATAATATTTTGCAATAACTTGAAGTATTTAAATACGAGAAGGGTTACTCTTGTTTAATGTACATGTGATTTATTTTGACCTGCCGACTAAACGTCCATGTTTGCAATTTCATATGTGAGAGCTTTTGGTGGTTCAACATTAATTTCAGTGGGGCTAATTTCAGATTGATGAGTATTAGTATGTATTTCAACGGTATTACCCTTTCATGTAAAGAAACAAAACTAGAAGATAAGTGTGTTCGTGTCTGTTTAATACATAAATAAATTAATATATATATATATATATATATAAAGAATCTTTACTACTGCATCATAGTTGTTTGTTAGTGTGCTTGTAATATTGGGACAACTGTATTGGGATGACATGTGCACTCCAAGAGGAGGTGTATGATGTGGTGGGTCAGTTTTCATTCCTTGAGAATATCGCTATGAATACAAATACATTTTATCATAAAAATTGTAAATGAAGGGAATATACAAATCTATTTGTATTTAATAATTTTCATGGAAGTGTAAAAATACAGCAGTTGTTAACTGGTAATATTATTTTTGTATATGTATTTATCAAAGAATATGTCAACAATATAAAATAATTTCAAAAAATATATATGTATATGTATGTAAAATGTTATACCTTGTGTCCAGTTTTGTTTCCATTAATGGCATTTAAAAGAAGATCAAATTTTATAGTTTCTAATATGCGAATATCTTTAAACTCCTGTCGGGCCTGTTTTTAATACAAACAAATGAAAAAAATAGAAATTTCATTTGTACATGTACTTTTCTGTACTTCCCCTATCCATGAATGATTCAAACACTTCTCTTGAGATGACATATTCCTGCAGACTGCTTAACGATGGTACATTATTCGGGATCGAATTGAGAATTTGCCGTGATGGTTGTTTAATCACTTGTTGTTTGAGAGCTGCAGTTGGGTGTTTCTAGACCGGTCTAACTATTGGTGTCATCCTTATGAGTGATTTTTGCAGCACGAGGTGACGGTGTCTTTGTTGCCATTTGTGCAGGAACTAGCTTTATGGGTGACTTCTTTGATTTCTTTGTATTTGTTCAGCTCCTTGTATAGGTGTCTGCTGCTTCAATTTCTTTTTAGCAGGTGAGGCAGATGGACCAACCTTTTCTTTGCCTTTTGCATAAAGACTTGGCGGCGAAGGTTTCTGAAAATCATCATCTAAAAGGACTCTTGTGCTATATGGTTCATGATGTGGTTTAGATACAACTTGAACGTATGCAGATATTTAAAGAATTGCAAGTTCCCTCATCATTAACTCGACGTTCCTATAAGCGACCTATAATATAGGAATTTTATTCGGTATTTCACTCTCATGCTACAAGCGTAAAGTGGATACAAACAGAAAATAAATGACTGTGTGTGAAATACTATCACGACCCAACCGGTCATGAGTGGCACCCACCCTAACTGTACGGTGGAAGAACCATCTAACCTAACCCTTAGCCATTTACCAAATAACTTAAATTAAACATCTTCATCATTTACTACCATTAAACCTACTAACACAATAACAACAACTTAAAATCATTGCTAACTTATCATACCAAAACCAACGAGAGTGCAAAAGTATCTCTATTTATTACAATTCTCGAGACCCAAAAGTGACCGTACAAGAACTCTAAAAAGTCCAAATAAGATCTAAAACATAATCTGAAATTTTAAATAAAAGGAGTGTCACTGTCCTGAAAACAAAGGACATGAAATAAATGGATATGACCCAATGACTGCCCGAACATAGTGCTCACCCTTGAATCGATACTAGAGTTACGAACTAAAGTCAAGGTCTCATGTCAGATGCTGAAACACGCTTTGCACTCAACAAAAAAATGAGTACAGGTAATATTATTAAAAAAACTAAGTACTGGTAGGCATCATCGACCGACTTAACCCAACACCACACAATTAGGCAAGTGAATTTCTAGTAAGAACAATCAAGACAAAACTCACAATTAGTTGACAATCAAATGTACAGTCATAACACTTAGACAGGTTCATCCAATAATAGTCAATCCAATGTATATGCAAGTGTAGTGATGATTTCATGCTTGCAAGATGTACACACATACTAGGGTCATTAGTGACCTCAGCTATGACCTGTAGGGGATGAGCTCAGTCTATGTACCAGTACCAGCATGGTACCCAATCCAATAACAGTGTCTGCATGACACCCAATCCAAATAACAGTATCAATGTGACACCCGATCCAAATAATAGTGTCGGCATGACATCCATTCATACATCACCTCGACATATATAAGGTCTCAATCCAATGCTCAAATACATGATAATGATCAATAGTTACAAGTAATGTCCGAAAGCTAGTCACATACATTCAACTTATATATAAGCATAGATTCAAATCAAGTCTCAACAACCATTAAACTATAGCCTACCTCAATTCCTTGCCTAGAAATACTATTTGGCCACAACCTTGACTTTCCTCTCAATTTTTGCCCATTCTTGATCTATAAACAACAAATACACGTGTTTCAATACAACAATTCACACTTCTAAGAATTATACACCCATACCTATTAATTTCCACCTATGAACTTGACCTAGTTCATCATTCTAGGGTTTTCTATCCTTTAATTTTCCTAAATTCTCCATATTTAAAGTTTACAAAGATGAATCCTACCATAAGAAGTGTTTTCTAACACCCTAGGAGCAATAACAACTGAAATACAACCATTCTCTGCCAATTTCCATCAGTTCATGAACTTAGGGCTAAATGTCAATTTCAACTAAGACCATGATTCTTGCAACCCTAAGGATTTAATGGAGTGATTTCAAGTTTAAAGGGTGGAGAACCTTATCTCAAAGATGGAAAACCCGCAAATTGGTGCAAAATTGCCTTAGCTTAGCCCTGGAATGAGTTTTTGAAATAAAGAGAGATGAAAACGCTATTTTTGACTTAAAATTATTTTTCTGTGCTTTTCATCACTGCAACAACACTTCTGTCGCTGCAGGGACACCAAGGATAAATGGTTTATCATTGCAGCGATGTTGCTGCAGCGGTACTTCTGTCTCTATAGCGACACCAACTAGTAGTTCGGGATTCAATCCTAGCTCTAGCCAATTCACAACACACTTCTCGATTCTCGACATTACGAACTGACCCTTTCATGGTAATCACTATAATCAAAGTTCTACTAACCTATTTTACGCACTGAAAGTTTCTTTGACTTTCTAAACTTGTCCTTTAACACAAAATCTACTCAAAATCATCACTCTAATAACTCTCAGATTTTTCTATACCACAACACACTCAAAATACGCCTAACACTAGGCTAGCCCTGAATTTTAAAATTTGGTCTAAGAAAGAACTAAACTGAGGTTTCACTCTCTATTCCAGCGAAATGACATTTTGGGTAACTAGAAAGTTCTTTTTATAGTTATCGAAACTTGAGTTATCTGAATGATGAATTTATGGGCAAAGATACCTACTATAATTCTTACATTAGATACCAATTTACCCCTCATTCATCCCCAAACGACAACTGACCAGAACGATGCAAAAAGATAAGCAAAAGAGTACCTGACTTAATGAACAAGTGGATAGCACTTGCACATATCTGCCTCAGTCTCCCATGTGGCCTCCTAATAGGATAGTTACTCTATTGGACTTTAACAAATGGAATAACCTTAGTCCTTAGCTTCCTCACATCTTTGTCTAAAATAGCTACTGGCTCTTCTTCGTAAGAGAGCTCCTTGTCAAACAACTCTGAATCCCAACGACTGAGGTAGGTTCTATCTCCGTGTTACTTTTTGAGCATCGATACATGAAATAGTGGATGAACTCCTGAAAAACTAGGAGGTAGAGACAACCTATACGCCACCGACTCTACTTAATTTAATATCTCAAAGGTTCTGATATACCTTGAACTCAGCTTACCCTTCTTTTCGAACCCCATTACACCCTTAATGGGTGACACTTTCAGCAAAACTTTCTCACCCTTCTCAAATTACACCTCCTTTACCTTGTTATCTGCATACTCCTTTTGAAGATTCTGGGCTGCTACTAACTTCTCCTGGATAAATATCACTTTCTCCATTGACTCCTTTAACATGTCAGTGTCCTAAGGTCTCACCTCAAAGGCATCAAACCACCCAATTCGCGATCTCCATCTTTTTCCATTTAAAACTTTAAAAGGAGTGATGTCAATGCTTGAATGGTAGTTGTTGTTTTATGAAAATTCACACAAGGAAAATAATTGGTCCCACTGACCACCAAAATCCATCACACAAGCCCGGAGTATATCCTCAAGTACATGGATCTTCTATTCAGATTGCCCGTCAGTCTCCGAATGAAAGGTTGTACTAAGGTCCAATCTAGTGCCCAACTTTTCTTGGAACTTCTTTCAAAAGTTGGAGGTAAACTGCATACCTCTATCAAACACTATGGAAACAGGCACCCCATGAAGTCTCACAACCTCTTTCACATAAGTCTTAGCCAACTTGCTTGCATTATAGTCCACTTTCACCGGGATAAAGTGTGCCGACTTGGTCAATCGATCGACGATTGCCCAAATGTAGTCACATTTCCTTAGGGTCTTAGGAAGACCCACAACAAAATCCATGGTTATTCTTTCCCACTCCCACTCTACAATGGGCATCCTCTGAAAAGTACCACCAGGTTTTTTATGCTCATACTTAACTTGCTAATAGTTTTGACACTTGGTCACAAAATCCACAATATCTCACTTCATTCTGTGCCACCAATAGTACTGCCTCAGGTCTCTATACAGTTTGGTTGCACCCAAATGTATAGAGTACTAAGAATTGTGAGCCTCTGCAAGGATGATGGAAATCAAGTTTCCTAGACCCCATATTTTCCTAGACCACAACACACTCAAAATACGCCTAACACTAGGCTAGCCCTGAATTTTAAAATTTGGTCTTAGAAAGAACTAAACTGAAGTTTTGCTCTCTATTTCAGCTTAACGACGTTTTGGATCGTTACAAATACAAGTGACTAGATTCATTTAATAATGACTATATATATATATAAAATGAAACATTGTATATTAGTAAATAAATACATTTATATGTACTGCATACAAATACAAAACAAAATTAGTGTATTCAGTAATGTATGAGAAGAAATATAGAAACGCACAATCATTTGTATATGTATATTTGTAAGTTGGACATATTAAGTTAGAAATGCCTTGTTATTTACTTCATGTAATATATTCTTTAAAATATACTCAAAATGGAGACGAGGCTGTTTTGTCTTCCAGTTTAGCAGACGGGAAATTTGGTTGTCCACCTTAGAAAGTAATCTTCAGGTCAATATCCAAGCAACACTCATACAACCACATTTGCATATGAAGTGGCATGCCATGAATGAGGTAAAACTGCCATGTGACGTCAACTTGTTGGTGATACTTTTAGCCAACTCCTCAAATGCTATAGATCCCCATGGAAAATGCTCAAATTGATAACTCGCAAGTCTCAACCAAGTCGAAATGCACATGTGGTATATTTGTACCCTTCAGTTATGTCGATAAAATGTATGTATGAATGAAATACAAGATAGTGAACTTCAATGCATCATCATCGTTGTTCTTCTCCCATACTTTATTTTCAAATGTGGTAAACAATCTTTGTTTTGAAATCATATTCACACCTCCAAAGTACTTATTAACTTGTTTGGTACCTCTGTGTCAAATATAAAATCGTCCTTGTTTATGATGTAGTTCAATTCAGTGATTATAGAAAATTTCTTATGGGTGAATCGTAGCATGATCCCATTTGCACGTATCATAATGGCATCAACACAACTATCCTTGGTCTATAATAGCATAAAATATCTGAATATTTGTGTCTGGAATAACAATGCTTTATTTTTGTAAAGGTCTCAAAAATAGACTCACCACGAAAGCCTCTTAACTGATTGACAGATAACGTATCATTGAAAGTTTTCAAAATTGCATTATTTATGTAACAACACAAATGTGGTGCAAACAATGATAGTTTGCTGAACATAAATATTTCATCACAGATCAACTATACAAAAAAAACAAGTGTCTATTCGATATACAAATGGAAACTGAATGATTTTGTATATGAGATACAATTCTGGACACAACTACATATACATCTATTTACAATTATAAAGTTATATTAATATAAATACAAAATGATTTTGTGTTGTCAAATACAAATGAACTTAGACCTATATATACAAATACAAATGAATATTTATAATAGTGATTCGAAAAAGCTATTACATTTATGTGCACCAATAATACATGTACAAAGAAATTTATTCAGAGCATATGCAGGATATTTAATCAAAAACTAATACATTTCTAAATCTCTTTAACTTTAGTACTACATATGTACTAAAATACATATACAAAATTTATATCTACTAAAATATATATACAAAACATTTATATGTACTTAATACATATACAAAACAGGATGATGATAGTAAAATTATGTACTAAATACATACACAAAACTACAAATTTCAAAAGATAATCATAATTAACAGATGACATGATATATACCTCTATCACCTCATCTTGTTCAGAGTGAGCATCAGAAGCTTTTTCAAGTTCTCACGTTAAATTTTTGATAGTGGTTGTAATTTTTTTTGGCTTTCCTCTTTTTTTAAAAATTTTTTTTGTACCTTTTTAGAATTTGGAGAATTTTTTTTCACACGTTTTGATTTCAGTATTTTCACCATTTTTTTACTGGATCGTTACAATGCTTGGATCTCATCTCTTCTACTGATACTAATTTTGACTACTCTATGTCAGTAGATCCTACATTTGTATCTTGAGATATATCCAAATTAAAAGATGGTCCATCATCAGAAACAAGATTGATAGGCGATATACCTCTATTAGATCTTTTAGATGATGCATATTCTGCCATTAGAGTAAACCTCCACACTACTAACAACTGTTGCTTGAATAGAAGCTACAGAAGATGATGAAACACGAAATTATTTTGAAAAAAAAATTACTTTTAAATGTATTTTTGGAAGATATATTATGCAATAACTGATAATAATGGTTACCTGATTTTCTGGAGCACTATTTTGGATAGAAAATAGTTTGAAATAGTGCAAAATTTGAAAGCTAAGAATTTGGAGAAAATTTGAAAAAGTAAGAGAGAGGTAAAGTTTAAAAAAAGAAAATGGTAGACGTGCTAAAAGTGTGAAAACAGGGGAGTTACATTTCGCGTGACTGTATTGACAATAATTGCATGGCCCCATTAAAATAATATTATTATTGTTGTTTGAAGTAATTTTTTTAAAATGTTGTTATGTGGCTTAATTAAGGGCTTATGTTTATTATGTTGTATAGTTTTTCCTTTTTCAAAACAACACATATGAATATCACAAATTTGAATTATTTTTAGCCTTTAAAAATTAAGGCCCACACCAAATGCTCTAGAGATCTGTCAGAAATTATTATCTCGATGAGAAAAGTGATGGAATCCCTCAAAATTTCCCATACTTTCTGATATCGGGGAGAAATTGACAACACTCTAAAATGACCAACTGGGGAGTTGAACCTAGGTATATACTATGGTATGGAACTATTCTACCACTAGACCACTGTCGCTCATTGGCATATATTGGACTTCTATTTTTTTTATTTGTACTCTTCAATCGCATTTTTGTATGAAACTAAATAACGGATGTTCAATAAAACCCCTATACTGCAATTTGGGATCAAAGTTTACTATTTCAAGATGAAATTCTAATAGAATTATGTTTCTGCTCATGCCAAAATTTGTTGAGATTATCTCTTGACTCGATCAGTTCCTCTTCTTTGGACTTCTAACTGTCACAAAATTTGGAACAGATCAACATGTTTTAGATCTTCTCCCAGTCTTTTTTCTAATTAACGAATCTTATTCTTTGTATTCTTTTCGAATGCAACTGATACTGAGAACGTCGAATAATTGTCAACTTCAAAATAGGTGGATATGGCTTCATGTTATATGTAACCTAGTTGTCTCAGAAATTTAAGCATGAAATTTTTAAGATTTCTGAAATAAAATTTACGTATGTTCATGAATTCAATCATGAAATCTTTAAGATTTTTGAAATAAAATTTACATAGTTGAAAACTATGCAAAAAGTACTTCAAGTTACAATTCAAAATATTTAAAACATATAGGAAAGAGTTACGGTAAAAAAAAATCTTATTTGAATCTCGAAACTTGAAGGTGTCACATAAATTGAGACATAGTGGGTAGGTTATGTACAAATGGGAAACTACTTACTTCTTTTTTTCTCTTTAGCATAGTAATTTCAATCCTTGTTTGCTTTATTGAACTTACACTTGCCTCATAAAGTGTGAAATAAAAGTTTTGCATAAGATAGTTGAAAAAATTCTACCTATGTTCATCTGTTCAAGAAATTAGCAAAAAAATACTCTTTCCCCGTGAAGTTTAATGTCCAGCTTCACTGGTGTAATGACCTCATTTGTGGAATCTTGCTTTTTATGTGTTTTGGCCATTTTGCCCTTTCTCGTAGTTGTTACATATTGATTTTAGGGTGTGGGGATGATTGACACAGTTCCCAATTCCTTCGGGAGGGTTTTGGGAGTTTGAGGTTTTTAGAGGCTTCAAAAGCTCTATAGTTAACTTCGATCGATATTTGATGTTTCGGATACTGGACGACGATTTGGACAGTTCCATTAGATTCGAAATATCGAATTTGAATGAGTAGCGAGGTTGGTTCGGGTTCGGAACCTTTATTTTGCATTTCGAGCCTCCGTTTGGAAAATAGTGAAATTGCCTAAAAAGGGATCCCAGGGGATAATTCGTTGAAAACAATCCTTTTTCAAAATTTGATATTGCCAGTGAGTCTGGAACGTAGAAAATAGCCTAGTAGCATATATAGTTTGTATCTGTGGGGTCCCGAATGAATCTCGATGGTCCGTTTGGAGATATTTCAACTTACCAAAACTCATTGCGAACGCAACAGGGCTGTCGCGAACGCGAGGGTCCGGGTCATGGACCTCTGCGAATGCGAACCCTTGCCGCAAATGCGAAGACCATTTATTGGCCTGGTCAATGTTGACCTACGCGAACGCAAAGGGTTGATCGCGTCACGAGGTACTGCTCACAGAACAATACTAATAGCTTAAAATCGCAATTTTTCTCCATTTTTGGACCTCCCAATCTTTGAAAAAGGCAATTTTTCTAGGGTTTCTTCATCATATTTGCGTGGGTAACCTCTAAACTCATCTTTACATTATTTTCTATTGATCATACCTTCGAAAACACCTTTTAACCTTGATTTTGAAATTAATTTTTGGGGTTTTACCGGTAAAGCTTAAAAATGTTTTTTTTTTAATTTGGACCTTGTTTTTAACTCGTTTTTGCATGGGTTTTTAACTATAGACTCCTATAACCTTGGAGAATGTGTTTCTAAAATAAAAATTTCTGTTTTACTCTTTTCATTTTCGAACCCGATTTGGACCCGACTTGAATATAGTCAATATGGGTACCATTAGCTTTATTTTAATGCATGAGTGTTATATTTATATGTTTTAGTTGATTTCGGGACTACTCGATGGGGAAAATCTCCGTATTAAAGGATTTTAGGCTTGAATTTCGATGCTTTCAGACTAGGCTGGGTAGTTAATGAATAAGTAAATCATGCTATGGGTTGGGGAGACTAATTTGAGAATCGTATTTCGGTATTATTATTATTGTTGTGTGCCCGTATGTAGGCTTATATGCTTATTACTGATGACTTGAGATATCATACTTTGAGTGTTGCCCGTGCGGGGGCTTTATTTGACATTATTGGCCTTATTTGTGTATTTAAATGCCTTATTTCTTAATGTGATGCCGTGCGGGAGCTTTAATAGATATTATAGGCCTTATTGAGCATTGTTTGCCTTTGTCATGATAGAAATACCCGAAATAGGGTTTTGATATGATGTTAATTGTCATGCCCCAAATCCCATTGAGGCGGACTGGCACCCGAAGTCGATAAGGCCCGGGAGAACCAATCTTCATCTATGTCTATTCATATGCATGTCATTCACGAAACACCACCATCATGTATAGAGATATAAGATACCAATAGCGGAAGTCATGGAAACATGTGATATATACATAAGTGAAACTTGTCCGTCAGGGCCATCAAGACAAAACATACGTTTCTTACATTTGCTTCATCTGTCCCCACAACATCTACAAAGCCTCTACAAATGCATAACCATAACCAACCTAGAGTCGGGACAAGACCCCGCTCTATACACATATACAATACCAAAATAAATGTACATAGACATCTCGAAAAGCCCCGAACCAACTGGAGCTCACCAATATTCTGCGGATTTCTCGTAGCCTGCTGCGGAGGTCTACTAGCACCTGTGCCTGCAGCAAGTAAGGTAAGCCCCCCCAAGGGAGGTCAGTACGAAGAATGTACTGAGTATGTAAGGCCATAAGAAATTATAAGACACATAATTATTCCAATGAAATCAAATATAAGAGAATAGTCAATATGGATAAACCATCGTTCTGCATATGTAGAACCATGTACCTTATATTCATTATTTTCTTTTGCTTCTAATGGTTATTCATCATCACTCATCTCATATCGTACCAGGGCCCCAACTGATCAGTGGGTCTTAACATAACATAATGTTATGTTGGGATCAGTTCGAGCTAGGCTTATGCCTCTAGAGCTGCCACCCATAAATCAATATATTAGATTCGGCTTGAGCTAGGTTCTTACCTCTAGAGCTGCCACCTATAAACCAACATATCAGGTTAGGCTCGAGCTAGGTTCTTACCTCTAGAGTTGCCCCCTGTCAGGATTGGTTCGAGCTAGGCTTATGCCTCTAGGACTACCCCCTGATCCAACAAATTCGAGATCGGCTCGAGCTAGGCTTATGCCTCTAGAGCTACCACTCGTACTCTTACAACCCACAAATATGCATTACTTAATTTCTTACTTTTGAGAGATTGATATGTTGATAGTCGCAACATTATTGGAGTTTTGGAACATCAGTCCATGATTAAGAGACATATGAACAACACTTGATCCACGAATAAGGAACATAAGAATAACAATACATGACAACCTGAAATGAGATGCCTTAGAACATTTCGGAATGGAACAATTATAATGACAATGAGAACGATATGTGCTACAGAATGATACGGTAAGAGTAACCTTACATACCTTATGATCTCAATATGAATACACAGTCCTATAAGTGAACACAATGATCCAGATCCTTCCTTACGTGTTACTCTACATCACAAGTTCATAACGGAGCTTATGTTAACAATCAACTACCTTACAAGGGCATGAGACGACAATGAATTACATAATTGCTCCATAACGTCATTTCACCCTTTTACAATACCATTCACGACATTATCATACCAACAACATCATAACATTCCATACATTGACCAAGACATCATAAACCAATAACATTTCACACCAAGTTTATCCTTTACACTTCCACATTAACACTATATCACAATTACTCCATCCAGTCATCTCAATACCTTTCCCAATAACACATGAACAACAATCCATAATTGATACCATTCAAAATACCTCTGGGACACTCCTTTAAAGCCATTCAAAAGGTACCATAAGTTGATAATTGCATCCATGAAGGGTATAGGGGTTTCGAGGGGTCAAAGAGAAACAAAAACATACAAAATGAACTTTTGGGCTGACCTGCGAAGCCTCCTGAACCCGCAGGTGGATGAGGTGCCGCCGCAGGTGACCCTTGACAGTGTCCAGAGTCACCTGCGTTGGCACCTGCGCCCGCAGGTGCTCCAGACGGGAGGGCGGATGCCCGGTTCGGCCAAAAAAGGTCTCTTTTGGGTCCTTTTTTTTGTAATAAATGGTCCATGATCATAACTAAGCTTCTCTTAAAATATTTTAGATCATCTTAGATTCCAACTAACAGCCATGGTTTCACAACGCACATAAACATCACCAAACTACATTTTTCTTTCAATACGTCACCAATTTCATACACAATTTCACAACAACAATTCCAAATGTTATACCTTAGGAGAAAGCAAGTTAGGGACATAAAAACATCATACATAGTGATATTTAATCCATCAAATTCACCTCCTTCAAGACCACAAGTCCATTTTCAAGTTTACAAGGCAAAACCCTTTTCCAATTGCAAAAATAGACAGTTTTACACATAGTGAACTGTCCAACACTTTGCCAACATAACCAACATGATTTATACACCCTCTCAAGCATATCATATATTAAACCATGAGAATAAATACTTACCAAAGCTTGCAAGAGAGTGATCTTGTCCAAAGGAATGAAGGCTTAGGGTTTGTGAGATGAGAAATATCTTGTGGAAATTTCTAGATTTGGCATGTGTGTCTCTAATGAATAAAATCTGATTTTCCTTGCCTTATATAGTCCCTCAATGGTCATACTTGTCCACATACTTAGTCTTAAATGTCGTGTTTACTTGGTCAATGGTAGAATGGGTCTTTTGCCCCATTTGGGCCATGTCTTTTAATTCATTTTGGGCCTCATTTGGGGCCCAAATCACAAAATTAACTTAGCCCACAAATTTAATGTATAATACACCAACATTCACATGTTTAAATAATTCCATATATGTTACGGTAATCAACTAGGTTCGGAAACATACGGGGTGTTACATTAATGATGTCCTACATGACTAATCTTCCGATGGTGCCAAATGAGAAATTGATATCTTGATTATTGATATATTGAGTTGATTTTGAGCTCACGTATACATGTATTGGATGAATTATTATCTTCATACTGATTTGGTGGTGAGCATTACATCCTCATTCATACATACACCTTCATGAGATATTGATACCATTGAGGAACATTGATGTGAAAGAGAAATGTGACACTTTTATAAAAACTCTTGATCCATGAACAATAGCTGGAGAGGTGATGGATACATTTTACAAAACCCTTGATCCATGGACACTAGCCGGAGAGGAAAGTTGAGATTGGTGGCAGTATACGGGTTGTGAACCCCCTATGGGTCCTATCATGGGAGCGCTGAGGCTCGGTAGGTGTATACATAAAGTCATGCGATGACTTTCAAATCATTCATGATCCCATCTTCATTGCATTGCATTGTATATGCATTTTTGTGTGTTTTCATATACTTGGTGCTTATTTAGTTTTTCGTACTTGTTTGAATGCATCTGTTGCTACTCGTCCCTTATTTATATATATGCTAGAACTGTTAGTGGAGACGGTGTGAGCTACCATTTTAGAACTTTTCTGTTTGCGGGTGATGTTCTCATAGTATTTCTTTACTTGTATTATTTTCTGCTTTGCTCAGTCGGCCTATGATACCTACTGAGTACAAGAGGACTGTACTCACTCCTACTGTGTCCTTTCGGTACATATCCTAGCACGAGTACGACACCAGATGGCTGAGTTCGTGCTTGTGGAGTTAGAGATTTCGAGGTAGTGGCACGCTCTAAGACGTTCGAAGTTGACTCTAGACCTCCTCTTATCTATTGATGTCTTTACTTATTTCGGAGACAGACTCATGTATATTTCAGACTCAGATATGGTTTTTAGATGCTCTTATACTTATGATATCAGTTTCTGGGGATGGTTTTGTATTTTGTTCAGACTTCTGCATTTATCTATATTTATGGCCTGACTTTGTTCTAGAAGTCTCGTCTTGTTCTATTTTATTACTGTTTTTGAATTTTCATAACTGTTGGGAACTTGACTTACTTATCAAGGCTGAGCTGAGATAAGTGCCATCATGACCTCACTTTTTAGGATATGACAACTGGTGCCGTCTTAATTATTTCATTTATAAAGAGGATTAGATAAAATTCTATTTTTTTACCTCGTAAAAAAGAATATTAAAAGAATTTGAATATTTATTAGAATGAGAGTGGACTTCAACCTCGAAATTCCTTTCAATATGAGCCAAAACAATATGAAAGCATCAACCCGTCAACAAGAAAACTGAACCAAAGATCATAACCCAACAGAGAACTCAGCGACATCGAATAAAATTGAAAATGATAATACGAGACGATGAATTGGAAGGAGGAGAAGAGCAAGGAAGTACAAAAAAATAGGACATGTGTTTAGTATTCTAGATGGAGGGACACATAACTAAAGTTTTTGAGCTGATGTAATTATAAGTATATCTTTCGGCATACTTATCGCTCATTCTTATTTTAAAAAAAGAGTAAATCTACTATTCCAAAAGAAATTTTACAAATTAATTTCACATGTTATTAGTAAATTTTTTCAAATAATAGAAATATTTTTCTGTTACATATTAAAGTAACTGAAATTAATAACATTAAATTAAATGAATTTAATTATTTTAATATATTAATGTGAAGAAGATTGAAAGTTTTGGTAGGTATTCGTAATTATTCGATCTAGAGGGGAGGTGAATGGATTTAATGTTTCCTGAACCCTAAATAAATTGCATCACTATAAGCCCTCCCTGCCCGATACTAACAAGAAGAAAACCCACCACCGTCCGAGTGACTGAAGAGAGAAGAAGATGCAGATCTTCGTGAAAACCCTAACAGGGAAGACCATAACCCTTGAGGTTGAATCCAGCGATACCATTGACAATGTCAAGGCTAAGATTCAGGATAAGGAAGGTATTTAAATTTTTATAACCTTTTATCTTTTTTCTCACTTATAAAGGTCAGGGGAGGTCACAGGGTGAAAACAGGCTGTATACAACAGACTCTTGTAAGTCCGGTTCTTCCCCAGGCCCTGGAAAGTTTAGTGCATCGGGCTTTCCTTTTTAAATGTATCTGATTGGTGTGTACTTTCTAGGCATCCCTCCGGACCAGCAGCGTTTAATATTTGCTGGTAAGCAGCTTGAAGATGGCCGTACGCTAGCAGATTATAATATCCAAAAAGGTTAGTATGTAATATGGAATTGGATACTCTGAATCAGCTCTAAGGATCGAAATTAGTTAATTAATAGTATTGTTTTGAAAAACAGAGTCCACTCTGCATCTTGTTCTGAGGCTTCGCGGTGGGATTATTGAACCCTCTCTTATGGCTTTGGCTCGGAAGTATAACCAGGATAAGATGATTTGCCGCAAGTAAGTTATTAACTTAATAAAGATGACTGATATTTACGTGCTTAGCTTTTGGAATGATGTGAATGAGTATAGAAGATTTATGTAGTCGATTCCAATTAATCCCGATTTATGATTGTAAACCTTTACATGCTGTCTAAATGTAGTAGCTATTGGTATTTTGCCAAGTTTTGATAGTTCTAGTAGGTTCTATCGGAGCCACAAACCTCCTTTGGTGGAAAATTACATTGTTTATATATGATTAAAATTATTTTTACGTATACATAGACTAGATGTTGAGCCCCCTTCAGTTTCTTCCTGTGTTTACTTCATATTTTGAACCCTCTTGGTGAAAATCCTGGCTCTGCTATTGCCCCTAGGTCCTTCAAGTAAGTAGAGAGAAGATGGATACATTTCTAATAGGTGAAAAGTCTTAAGAGGGAAGAATGACTGTGTAATGAAATGCCATTTTTTTAGTGTGAGGTCAAGCTTGTAGATGGCATTTCGGGTTCTTGTTCTCACTTGTAAGACATGGTAATTATCTTTTACCTATGTATTCTTCATTTGTACTGGAATAATTGTTGTGTGGTTTGACATGGAAAAGTAACTTGGAAGGCGGTCGTTCTTAGATATGATCTGAAATTATATAGCACAAGAAAATTAATGTCTATCTGCTGCTGTTATCTAATTTGTATTGCCAAAGAGCATTGTACTTAGCTAAGATTAAGATCCTTTACAGTGTTATGTGTTTGTGAGCCAAAGAGGAAACTACAAAATGACACTGAGGGAATGGGAGTCACGGAAACCTGCTAAATACTTTCTTCCCTCTGAGCTATCAACCGTGTACAGATTTGCTAGTATAGCTGCTCTTCCGATAATCTTGTTTGATTTTCTATCTACTTTGTTCCATTTGGTAGACATGATATGGAAGTTATTCTGGGCAATGTAGTGGCTAGAACATTGTATGCGTGACATTTATGTATTTGCTCAAGTGACTTGTCTAGCAAACTATTGTTCTCACTGTCGTTTCCTGAGGGGTCATCTGGTCATTGCATGACTAAATAAACTTTTGGTGCTAAAATGAAGTCCCTGTATATTTCCTATAAAATGAAGTCCACGTGCTATGAATTTGCATTCTATTGGGTTAAGTTGCACGACTGATGAGTTATGGTCTTTTTGTCCTTTCGATTGGGGGTATTTATGCATTTTCTACTGCAGGTGCTATGCACGCTTGCACCCTCGTGCTGTCAACTGCAGGAAAAAGAAGTGTGGCCATAGCAACCAGGTTTCTTCTTGGTCAATTTTGTGAAACATTGTGTATCACTGGGCTCCTTACTAAAGGGTTCTTCTGTTTCCTACTTTTATTGCAGTTGAGGCCAAAGAAGAAGATCAAGTAAACAGGTGGTTCTATTTGCTGTCGAGACGCATTCTAATTTGGCACTCTCTTGTATTTTTATTTGCTGAACCTTTCGTCTGTCTTTCATGTCTGTTTCACTATATAACATAAGTTCTAAAATTCTATTTCCATTTGCTTTAACTTTATCTACTCAACAAAGTTTTGTAAAGTGCGCAGCAATGTAGCATCTTCCTTATCAGTTATGAGCAGCGTCATGCAATATGCATGAAACCATTTGTTACTGGAAAAAGTTGGCGCGTTTTTGTAGATCATCAACTCACTTGACTCGATAATGTGTTGTGTTGCTTAACACTTGTGTTTTGCGATGAAAATTATTTTTGTGCTTCACAGAACTCACACTGGTTGTGTGAGGCTGCTTTTTGTCTCACAAATTAGTGGACCCGAAAGTATAAGATCTGAATTGAAAAGCTTTATTATGTTTCTCACGCGTTATGTGAGACTCAATAAAGTTTTCCGTTTAGCTAGCCTTCAGAATTATTCTTCCATAATTTTTTGCGTTGGATCCCATATTGGTTCCTTTTCTTTGGCAACAATTCCACCTTCTTTTTCTATTAGATTTATGGCATTCAATTGCTGGCTGCTGCCTCTAGCTTTAAGAATGCTCAAAACATTTAACCATCAAGTATTCGGAGTTGGCTAAGCCCGATTAATCTAGATTCATTCATAAAACCCATAGGTGGGGGATGCCTATGAGGAGTTTCTATTCACAGAGCTTGAAATCAAGACATCTGATAAGGGCGGAGGGATTTTTAACTTTTTGACTTGGTCGTATAACTTCATGCAAAGTAAAAGGTATATGCACCTTTGTTCTGGTAGTGCTGTGTTAACAATTAATTAGCTTTAATTTACTTGATTGTTTAGACTTCCATTCATTGAACTTTAGCTTCCATACTACGGATTGACGGGCAATTTGAAGAGCGAGTATATCCCATTGTTTATTCACTGTGATCACATCGAAAAGCCCTATAGACACTGTTTCTCTGCTTGTGAAATACATTGCAATTTACAAGCTATCAAATACCAAAAGAAAAAAGAAAAACAAGCATCACTGGAATATTTCGGAAAAAGGCAATTGTATCTCTTGTTCATGCACCTGAATCACATGCAAAACCTGGACTCTTTATGCTACTAGTTCTCCTTCCAAATCATTTTGGCAAGCTCCTTGAGAATTCTGGGCACAATGGAGAGAAGCAACTGAGAAAGAACTTCTTCCTTCTATTTCTGCACACAACCTTGGCTCTATCAATGTGAAAAAAGAAACTGCTTTGTTGATCAAATTTCTGTCACAACTGACTCCTTTGAATGTTTGGTGTATCTGTCGTGTTCAAAATTCCCACCACTTGGAATTGCCACATGACGGTTCGAAGGAACTACCTTGGCCTACTGCATACCATTGCTCTGGTGATCCTAAGGAACTGTCTCCTAGTTCCTCCATGTTCCAAAACTCTGCTTCTTCTTTCCACCTTAAGTGTTCGATTAGTGTTCCTTCTCTGTCACCATCCGCTCCCTTAATCCTCTCATGGTCTAAACTCTCATTTAAGCAACCTGGGATATTGTCCTTCAAATCTAATTCTGTTCCTACATTTTCTGAGCTTGTATAGATTTCACTGTCTATTGAATCTTGGCTTCTGCTGCAACCAGCATGGTTGTTTTTCATCTGATCATTTAGTTCATGTAACTGTTCGAGAACAAAAAACATCATTCGAGCTTTGATATGTTAGGATTGAGACGACGGACTTAAATTTAAAAGTTTATATAGCCAACTTCAACTTGCTTGAATCTAGGCATATTGAGAAAGTTAACTGAAAGCGAAGGGAGTTAATAAGATACCTGCTTGAGCAAAGTTTCCTTTTCTTTCTTCAACGATTCAAATTTCATAGCTAAATTGTCGAATTCAGCTTTGAGTAGTCTGTATTCGTGCTCAAGTTGCTTTGTTTTCCATCTTGCCCTTCTGTTCTGAAACCAAATAGCAACTTGACGAGGTTGAAGCCCAAGATCTCTGGCCAGCTCGAGCTTCTTGCTTGGTTCAAGCTTTGTCGTTTGTTTAAACATGGACTCAAGTACCTTCACTTGTTCATCACTAAACCTTTTACCATCTTCACTCTTCTTCTTTGAACACTCACCTAGACCATCTTCTGCTTCCATCAGTTTGTTGAGTGAGTGCCAATACACTTGAAAGGTTCAATTTGTTTGATGGGATAGGAGATAGTCGATTTGCTTTATAAAAAGAAGATAGCAATGAACTTCTATAAAATGGTTTCGCAGCTAGTGTTAATATATTGGGAACTTGCTAAGGAGGTGGGCTTCTATTGATATATAGCAAGCATGCAAGAAATATCTAGTTTGGTTACTCTCAGGTGATTGGGACTTGTGGTTTGTTGTTTAATTTAAGCCAATCGTTTAAGCTATCGTGTATCTTTTTCTACTTCTATCACTTTTTGGACATCTCTATCTTGGACCTCTTTTTATCCTTTTAGTTTGGGGCTACATTCCATCTCTTTGGTCCTTTTCTCTCATTAATAACTCTTGACAAGTGTAGACATTGAAACTTTATTGGATTCTAGCTCAATTCATCTTCTTCAAATCAGACGGACTGTTTAGTATCAAAAAGATAAAATTAGGACTGTTGAGTTCTTTTGGAGGCATCTCAAAAATCTAATAAATTTCTAAATATTCATAAAGAGATTCGACACTTTAAAAGTCGTTTTTCTAGAAATCAAAGTGATCAAACGGCGTTCTTCTTCATTCGAAGTGGTGCCTGATGTCCTTGGAGATCAAACGCATTCAAGGAGGTCTAAAACATCCCACGTTTGAGAAATATGCTACTAACAAGTCTTAAATCATGAAAATAATTTAGAAAAGAAAAATCAAGGAATACAAAAAAGTGCACTCACAGTTTCGATGCATACAATTATTTTGTGATTGTAATTTATTTTCTATACTTTACAAAATTTGTTGCAAACACCAAGATTGTGGACTCTTTAGAACAAGTCAAAGATAATTATGTGCATTCTTCTTATTGATAAAAAGGAGAGTTTATCCTTCTAACTAATCTGTCTTATCTTTAGATCAAAATAATTCACTTTTTATGTATAATTGCCTGCAGTTTTTCTGTAAGATGACATCATAATTCAAACAACAATATATCCAGTATATTCTTACAAAGTGTAGAAAATGACATGATAACTCACCTTATTAAATAACGTATTTAAGTTAAATTCATTCTCTATAACATTGCATGTGAGACATGTTGTTACGTTACTTATATTCATCGTATATGCATAACTATATACTCTCTAATTCAATTTATTTGTCTGATTTTAATTTGACATGTAATTTAAAAGATAAAGATTTTTTTTGAATTTTGTGATCATAAACTAACATATGTATAATATATTAAAATATTCTTTATCTTATAATATTATGCACATCGTGTGAAAGTTAAAATTAGAAAGCTACCACAATATTTTGAAAAAGACTAAGTAGGCGTTTGGTCATGAAAACCAAAGACATATTTATTTTATTTGAAATTTTTGAAGTTAGAGTTGTGTTTGACCATTTTATTTTAATATTTAGAATTCAAATGTGTTTTTTTTTTAAAAAATAATTTTTTTTGAACATGCAATATAATTTAAATGGAGTTATTTTATGAAAATAAAAAATTTAAAATTTTTTTGAAAAAAAGAAAATTAAAAAGTGAAAAAGTAAAATCAAATAAAGTGAAAATGTGTTTTCCAAATCCCAAATATATTGTATTTGGTATTTTTATGGCTGAATATTTATTCGGGAATAAAGTGAATACGTATTCTGCAATAAAGTGAATAATCCCTCCATTTTTTAATATGTACATTTCGTTTTTCCAGAGTCCAAGATATAAACTTTGATTAATATTTTAAGATATATTTTTTTAATCATATTGAATTTTTTTTTTTTTACAACTTATAGTACTTTTCATATGAATTTTGAATATTTAAATTTAATTTTAAAATATTGAATAAATCTAATCTAATTTAATTAAATTAGCTCTCAAAAAATAAAATATAAAATATACATATAAAAAAGAATGGAGAGGGAGTAATATTTTTGGCTAAACGGCTCCTAAAAATCAGTAAGTATAAAACGAAGAGAGAGGAGTCTAGGCAGCTAATCGTACGGGTACGGGTTTCACAGGAAGTTAGATAGATGTGCTGTCGGTAAGCTGATGGATGTGGTCGCCTAATAACGACAAACTAGAGAACTAATGATTCATTAATAATCATGAGGAATACCGAAAAGAGTGTACAAATTGCGGCCAATTAGAGCACTTATTTTGATTAAAGCTAGGTAAAATGTACAAAATATCTTTAATTTTGTAATATTAAATATGTATAGCGTGAAATCCAAATTAAAGAGTTGTATAAAAAAAAAAGATATTTTTTACACTTAAAAAAAAAATAAAACAAATAAATTAGATAGAAAAAATATATATATTAGTCACTTTAATTAGATATTTATATATTAAGACAATATTTAATAGTATACAACAACAACATACCCAATATAATTCCCACAAAGTGGGTCTAAAAGATAGAGTGTACGCAGATCTTACCTCTAGAGACACTGTTTCTAATAGATCCTTAGCACAAGAAAAATAGTCCCCCAAAAAAGTAATAGAAGCACAAAAAATTCAGATAGTAACTAAACAACATAGAGCAACAAGACAATAATGATGGGAATAGAATCCTCGATTTTATTTTAGTTTATTTGACATAATTTTGATTTAGGTTGACCTTTTTATGTACATGTATTGCTAATTTCTTTGTTCAATATGTTCAGGTGAAGAAAGGTCTTGGAGAGCTAAGGATTGTCAAAAACACAAAAAAGTGCACCAAATGCGAAGGGAGGAGTTGCACTGCCGCACAGACTGAAGCTGGCAGCTCATAACAAGGCAGTGATTCTGGTCAGCTGCGCCCCAGCGCAGTAGCTGGGTCCTTATCTGCGAGCCAGGGCACCAGACGACTTAGCAACATCATTTTTAAGGGCAATTTTGTGATTTTTCACGAGGGACTCCACATTATATGAATTGTAACTCATCCCAAGTTAGGTTTATCTTGATTTTGAGCAGCAAAAACTTGGAAGAACGTTAGAGAACACAAAATTCACTACTTTTTATCACGATTCATTTCAATACGAAAGTTTGAATCAATCGTCGGTTGTAATGTTTTCTAATTTTTATTCATATGTGTTTTCTTCTTCTATTATGGAGTAGTTTTTCTTCGGATTTTAGACAGACATGGTGTATTGAGGATTATGATTCTTATTTTTATGCTTGAATTCGTTTGTGGAGTTTGAAATAAATTGAGAATTTGTTCACTATTTTATTTAATCGAAAGAGAAATATTTTAGTGAATAAATTTTTATTATCTTGTTTGGTTTAAATCATGATTTCTTTACAGTAATCGAAAGAGCTTGTTGAAATTGTTGATTGAACCAACAGGAAAAATATTCGAAAGACATTATTCCTTAAGACTAAAACCTAACCGTTATTCTTGCATATCTATGTTCACAGGGCTGGAGTAGTTTATTCTTTCAAGTTTAGATTTAATCGAAAGAGAAATCTAAATCTTAGAAATTCTCTAATTAACTATCGAATTCATGAGAATCGATAGGACTTTAGATATGAATCTTAAAGAGAATCATATCCCAATTATTGTCTTGCACCTGTCTTGTCTACTACCCTTACTTCTTACATTGATAGTAATCGTTGTTTTTTTAATCAATTGTTTTAATTTATATTACAAGCTATAAATCGTGGTTCTAACCATAACAAATCAAGTTTTGATTCCATGGATAATACGTAGGAAGATTTTATTTGATTCATTGTTTGTACGAATCCCTGTGGAGATGACCTATAAAAATTATACTATCTTTGGCTAGCGAAGCTCTCAGTTTATATTGCGTTTTGCGTTCGTCAAATAACTATGATAAAATAAAATAATAGTCGAAGAACAGAAAATACAAGAAGTGACATAAATCAAAAGGCAAGCAACGACAGGAGTAACACTACAAGTCTACAACTACTAGTAAGGATGGGTAACAAGACAACACTCTGCTACCTACTAACCTTCTACCCTAATTTGTGACCTCTATAATCTCCTATCGAAAGTCATGTCCTCGGTAAGTTGGAACTTCGCCATGTCCTACCTAATAACCTCTCTCCAAACCTTTTTAGCTACGTCTACCTCTCCTGAATCCATCCATAGCTAGCATCTCACACATCCACACTGGGATATTCATACATCTCATTTTTACATGCTCGAATCATCTCGACTCGCTTTTCATAACTTATCCTCCACCAAAACCACTCCTACCTTGTTCAGGATATCCTTATTTCTAATTTCATCTCTCCTAGCATGGCAACACATCAATCTTATTATCCTCATTTTTGTAACTTTAAAATTCTAATTGTGAGGGTTTTTGACTGGCCAACACTTTATCCATACAACATAGTTGGTCTAACTACCACTTTATAAAACTTACCTTTAAGTTTTGGTGGCACCTTCTTATAGGACTCTAAAAGCTAGTCGATCTTCATTTTATCCACCCTGCCCTAATATGATGAGTGACATCCTTATCAATCTCCCCATCTTTTTAGATAATAGACCCAAGATACTTGAAACTTCCTCTGTTATGGATGACCTTTGTATCAAGCCTCACTTCCCTATCCGCCTCATAAGTTACGTCACTGAACTTACATTCTAAGTATTATGTCTTGGTCTTACTCAACTTGGACCCTTTAGACTCTATGGTCTTCCCCAAACCTCTAGCTTAATATTAACTCTATTGTGAATCTCGTTAATAAAAACTATGTCATCTGCAAATAACATACATTATGGAATGTCACTTTGAAGTTGTTGCGTGAATATATTCATCATCAAGTCCAATAAAATGGGTTTAGGACTGATCCTTAGTGCAGCCCCATCAAAATTGGAAAGTGCTCCAAGTATCCTCCCACTGTTCTTATGTAACGACCCAGACTATCGTTACACTGAATTAGAGAGTAAGACCTTATCTTAGTCTTCCCATAGGCCAACTTGAGAAATTCAGGGCTAACCTAATCTTAGGCAGATTTTGAATGTGGTATGGTCTTTGAAAATCTGGTAGTTATTGGTGTGTGGGTTGGTGTATTGGAGTTGATAAAGTGTTAGATGATGAGTTTAGAAAGTCATAGAAACTTCCAGTGCATAAAATAAGTTAGTAGAACTCCGGTTATAGAGATTACCGTAAAAAGGTGAGTACGTGATATTGAAATTCGAGAAGTGTATTATGAAATGGACAGGGCTGAGAATAATTCCCAAGATACTATTTTAACATCACTATAACGATAGGACCATCACTGCAGTGATGGGAACATCACTGCAGCAATGTCCGTGCAGCGAAAGAAGTGTCACCACAGTGATAAATTATTTTGCCCGAGTGTCACCACAATAATAGATCCGTCGTTGCAGCAATGTCTCTACATCGATGAATCCACCACAGTAGCGATGAATTCACAGTTTTCACAGTTAAAAATAGAAGAATGGCAGTTTTCATTCCCATTATTTTAGTTTTATTCTAAGGGTTGAGAGGGGTTGATTTTCACCATATTTGGGGGGTTTTCATCTTTGAGGTAAGGTTTCTTTATCATTCAAACTTGTAATTAATCCATTAGATTTTTAGAATTATAAGGATCATAGTAATGAATAAAAATTGGGATTTAGCCCTAGGTTTATGAACAGATGGGAATTGGTTGGGGATGATGTAAATTCCATTGTTGTTGACTCTGGGTTGTTAGAAATCACTTCCTAAGATATAATTCTTCATTGTAATCTTGAAATACGGATGATTCAAAGAGATTAAAGGGTATAAAATCCTAGAATAATGAACTAGGTGAAGTTCATGGGTTGAAATTGATGGGTTTGGGTTTATAATGCCTAGAAGTAGGGAATGTTGTATTGAATTGTGTTATTTGTTGTTAATAGACCAAGAACGAACAAAAATTGAAGAAAAAGGAAAATCTTTGACCAAATAGTGCTTCTGGACAAGGATACAGGGTAGGTTATGGTTTAAATGTAGTTATAGACTTGATTTGACTCTGTGCTTATCTTTGAGTTGAATGTTTGTGACTAGACTTCGAGCATACTTGTAACTGGTGATTGTTATCATGCATTGAGTATTGTGTTGAGATCACTCATTGAGTTGATATTAGGACACAGCGACATGGATTGATATTGGGCTCATGTGTTACGCCGATACGAATTGATATTAAGATCAAGTGTCACACCGACAAATTGATATTTGGATTGGGTACCACACCAGTACTAGTACATAGACTGAGCTCATCCCCTGCAAGTCATAACTAAGGGTCCCTGCTGACCCTAGTATGTGTGTACACCTTGCATGCATACATTCATTGTTATATTTGCACATATGGTTGTCTTTGATTATTGCAGTTGAGTGAATTTGCCTAAGTATAAATGATGTATCTAAATAACTTGAAAAAGGTTGATATGGAAAGGATTGTTGCAGGTTATGTGAGTTGAAGTGTTTATGAATATGTATTTAATTGTCAGTTGATTATGAGTTGTGTCTTGATCATTTCTTACTTTCATTTAACATATCTATTTGTATAGTATTGAGTTAAATCGGCCGATGATGCCTACCAGTACATAGTTGTTGTATTGATACAACCTGTACTCTTTTTTTGTTGAGTACCGTACGTGTTCCAACATTTGAGATGAGAACTCAACTTTAGTTCGTGATTTTAGCTTCGATTCAAGGGTGAGCACCATGTTCGGGCAACCTTTGGATCTTCTTATAGTTCATGTCCTTTGTTTCTAGAAAATGATTTTCCTATTGGTTTCGTATTATGGATTATGTTTCAGATCTTGTTTTGGATTTAGCAGTTCTTATACGGTGACTTTAGGGTTTCGGGGGATGTAATAGATAGAGATTTTTCTGCACTTTTTATTTTATTTCAGTATTAATGGATTAATAAATGACTTGATTGGTTTGAAATGTTTTAACTTTAATAAATGGGTTTTGATAAAGAAAAAGGTAAATATAAGGTTTATATCAATTTTCTAAAGGTTGGGTTGATTGGTTCTCCCACCGTTTGGTTAGGGTGAGTGCCACTTATGACCACTTGGGTCATGAAAAAATGATATCAGAGAACTGAGTTTGCCGATCTCATTGTAAAAAAATGGGTCTAGTAAAGTCTTGTGGAATGGTACGAAGATGTTTGTACTTTTCTTCGAGAGTCTACGGGACTTTAGGAAAAACTTTCGCTTCTTTTTTTCCTTCGTGCCAGTACTTGATTTCAATTGGTATCTGACCTCCTTCATTCTTGTTTTACAGAAGGTGAACACTCGTTTAGCTAGATCAGTAGCGACAACAGCAACATCAGGATCGGGCCCTGGGGCTGTGGTTCGGGTCAGAGCTCATGTATGGAATATGAAGAGAAGGAAATATGATGGGCAATACCTATCAGGGGTGGAGCTCGGGCTTTCGAAAGACCAACTAGGCAGAGTTCACCTTCTCCTTCCCCATAGAATGATGCTCTAAGCCTAGTCCAGGAGGAAGAGGTAGTAGTTGGGGAAGATGAGGTTCTAGTTCCAGAGCATGGGGTGCCTGTGTAAGGTGGTGTAGCTGAGGTGCCAATGTTTGCAGAGTTAATTTAGGAGGTGTTGGGATTTTGAGTGGTTTAGATAGCAATGATGCTACTCCGACAGTTTTATCCTTTCAGCATTCAGTTTTGCAGCATGTCGCTGTTGTAGCACCTGAGATAGATGAGGGTTCTGAGACGAGAATTTCCTCCTAATAGGTATTGGGTCCAGTAATGACCGATGATGAGCATGGTTGTTTTATAAGTTTTTTAAAATGAAACCTCCAGTATTTCAAGGTGCTGAGTTGGAGGATACGTTTGAGTTTTTGATTGATTGTCATGAGTGCCTGCATAAGATGGGCATTATGGAGAGATATGGTGTGCAGTTTATGATTTTTCAATTGCAAGGAGAGGCCAAATAATGATGGAGGTCCTTTGTTGACTGTAGAGTTGTTTTACCTCCACTTACTTGGTTTCAGTTTTAGAATGTGATTCTTGATAAGTATGTTCCTCGTACCTTTTGGGATATGAAGAAGGATGAGTTCCTGAGATTTGAGTAGGGTGATATGTCTATGGCAGCCTATGAGGTCAAATTTCATGCTTTGTCCTGTTATACGTTGCAGTTGATCAATACTGAAGAGGAAAGAATTAGATACTTCATAAATGATTTGAACACGGCTTTGCAAATGGCTACACTGTAAGTGTCTTCATTCGGAAAGACTTTTCAGGAAGTAGTAGAATTTGTGAAGAAAGTGGAAGGGGTGAAGAAACAAGGAGAGGTTAAAGCAGAGGAGAAGAGGGCTCGAAAGTTGGGTCATTTTAGTGGTTCCTATTTAAGGGCCATGGTTCACAAAGTTGCTCTACTCGGCCATTATATTCAGCTATGCCTGTGTCCGCCCGTTAGGGGTCAATTATCAGCCTTTACGAACAGACAATTATACACCTTCAACATCTTCAGTCCAGCGACCCATTTTAGACCATAGATACCATGAGTGCAGAGTAGTAGGTCACATTCAAAAGTTTTGTTAGCTTCTACTGCTTTAGTTTCGATAGGTCATGGTGAAGAGGAAATGGTAAAGTTCGTCCACAGGGTGGGTGCAGTGATTACACTACGGGTAGGGGCGACTACTAAGTCAACTGTTGTGGAGGATAGATTGGTCGGAGTGGTGTGCAGACTAGTAGATATGGTGGTCAGGTTGGTGATAAAGCTCATCTGTATGCAGTTTTGGTCATCCTGAAGCTGAAGCTTCTGATGCTGTAATCACAAATACCATTCTTATTTGTGATCTTATGGATTTCATGTTATTTGATCCAGGGTCTACTTTCTCTTATGGGTCTGTGAAATTTACTTTGGGTTGGGATTTAGAGTGTGAAATGCTTGATGCACTCATGTATGTGTCTACATTGATTGGGGTTTCTGTGTGTGTTGATCAGGTTTATCGGGCTTGTCCTGTAGTGTTTATGGGGTATAAAACTTTGGCAGACTTAGTGATCCTAGATATGTAAGAGTTTGATATTATTTTAGGAATGAGGTAGCTATCTCCCTATCATGCTATTCTTGATTGTTATGCTAAGACAGTCACCGTAGCTATGCCTGAGATGGAGAGATTAGAGTGGGAATGTACTTATAAACCTACACATTTGAGAATTATTTCTGCATTCCTGCTCATAAACTAGTAAGAAGGGGTGTCAGATGTTCCTAGCCTATTTTCAGGATGATAGTTTAGCAGTCTCATGTGTGTGAATTCATAGAGGTTTTTTCTAATGATCTTCCTGGGATGCCACCTGACCGGAAATTTGAATTTTGTATAGACTTAGAACCGAGCACTCACCCTATATCCCTCCCTCCCTATGGGATGGTACAGCCAGAATTAAGAGAACTAAAATATCAGTTGCAGGATTTTTAGGGAACGGTTTTATTCATCCTAGTACTTCTCCTTGAGGTGCTCCTGTGCTTTTTGTTAAGAAGAAGGATGGTAGTATGCGGATGTGCATGGCTACCGACAGTTGAATAAGGTGACCATTCGTAATAAATATCCCTTGCCAAGAATAGATGACTTGTTTGACCAGTTGCAGGTTGCTGTAGTGTTCTTAACGATTAATTTAAGATTGGGTTATCATCAACTTAAGATTCGAGTGGGGTACATCCCAAAGACTACTTTTCGAACTTGTTATGGCCAATATGAGTTCTTGGTTACGTCTTTTGGCTTGACCAACACCCCAACTGCTTTTATGAGTTTGGTGAACGAAGTATTCAAACCTTATTTGGATTAATTTTTCATTATTTTCATTAGTGATATATTTGTTTACTCTAAGAGTAAGAAGATCATTAAGCTCACTTGCATACAGTGCTGGGATTGCTTAAGGAGAAACAACTTTATGCTAAGTATTCAAAGTGTGAATTTTCATTGTCTTCAGTGTCTTTCTTGGGGCATGTGGTGTCTAAGAAAGAGGTTATGGTTGACCCACAAGAGATTAAAGTCGTTAAGAATTGGTCCACCCTGACCAATGTAGTAGGTTCATAGTTTTGTAGGGTTGACCAATTAATATCATCGATTTATGAAAGGGTTTACATCCATTGCCTAGCATATGACCCGTATCGTCTGACTCAGAAAGAGGTACTTTTTGTATGGAATGATGAATTTGAGGAGAGCTTCCATAAGCTCAAAACCTTGCTAACCTCAACTCCCATTCTTACCTTGCTAGTAGAAGGTACGAATTTCATTATGTATTATGATGCTTCACGATCTTGTTTGGGTGCTGTCTTAATGCAGGATAAGAATGTAATTGCTTATGCTTTGAGGCAGATGAAAGTGTATGAGAAAAACTACCCCACCCACGATCCAAAGTTGGCAACAGTGGTGTTTACTCTTAAGATTTGGAGGCATTATCATTATGGGGTGAAGTGTGAGGTGTTCACAGACCACCACAGTTTGTAACATGTCTTTACTCAGTGAGACTTGAATTTGAGGCAGCAAAGATGGATGGAGTTGCTCAAAGATTATGATATTTTGATTCTTTATCATCCGGGTAAGGCCAATGTGGTAGCGGATGCATTGAGTCAGAAGCCTGTGAGAATGGGGAGTTTGGCATGGTTAGAGGTGAAGAGATGTCTATTGGCTAGAGAGGTACAAACCTTAACTAACATTTTATGAGGTTGTAGGTGACTAACAAGGGAGGATTTTTAGCCAATGTGGAGGCTAAATCTACCTTCCTTGATCAGATTAAAGAAAGGCAATTTGAGGATGAGAAATTAAACAAAATTTGAGAGAGAGTGTTACAAGGTGAAGCCAAGGAGGCCATTCTTGATGAGGGTGGTGTGTTTAGAATCCAGGGGCGTGTATGTGTTCCTTGTGTGGGCAACTTGATTTCTACTATCCTTGTAGAGGCTCACAGTTCTTAGTGCTCTATACATTCGGTGAAACCAAAATGTATGGAGACTTAAGACAATACTATTGGAGGCGCCAGATGAAATGAGACATTGCTAATTTTGTGACTAAGTCTCAAAACTGCCAATAGGTTAAATATGGGCATCAAAAATCAGATGGCACTTTTCAGAGGATGCCCATTCCAGAATAGAAGTGGGAAAGAATAACTATGGATTTTGTTGTTGGTCTTCCTATGACCTTAAGGAAATATGACACCATTTGGGTAATTGTCGATCGACTGACCAAGTCTACATATTTTATTCTGGTGAGAGTGGATTATAATGTAGCCAAGTTGGCTAAGATTTATATTAAGGAGATTGTTAGGCTTCATGGGGTTCCTGTCTCTATAGTGTCGGATAGAGGTACGTAGTTTACCTCCAACTTTTGGGAGAAGTTTCAAGAAGAGTTGGGTACTAGGTTGGACCTAAGCATAACTTTTCATCTGCAGACTGATGGGTAGTCAGAATGGAATATTCAGGTGCTAGTGGACATGCTTCGGGCATGTGTGATAGATTTTGGTGGTCAGTGGGACCAATTCTTTCTCTTGTGTGAATTTACATACAATAACAACTACCACTCAAGCATTGATATGGCTCCTTTTGAAGCGTTATATGGGAGAAGGTGTAGATTGCCAATTAGGTAGTTTGATGCCTTCCAGGTGAGACCTTGGGGCATTAATATGTTGAAGAAGTCAATGGACAAAGTAAGGTTCATTCAAGAGAATTTTGTGGTAGCTCAAAATATACAAAAAGAGTATGTGGACAACAAGGTAAAGGTCGTTCATTTCGAGAAGGGTGAGAAAGTTTTGTTTAAAGTGTCACCCATGAAGGGCGTAATGCAATTTGGAAAGAAAGACAAGTTAAGTCCGAGGTACATTAGACCATTTGAGATGTTGAATGGAGTAGGGTCAGTGACTTATAGGTTGGCTCTACCCCCTAGTTTGTTGGGAGTTTATTCGATATTCCATGTTTCAATGCTCAAGAAGTATCATGGAGATAAAAATTATATCATCCATTGGGATTCTGAGTTATTTGATAAAGAACTCTCTTATGAAGAGGAGCCGATTGCTTTTCTAGATAGAGATTTGAGAAAGTTGAGAACTAAGGTAATCTCGTCCGTGAAAGTCCAATGGAGGAACCTTCCTGTTGAGGAGGCCACATAGGAGACCGAGGTGGATATACGCTAGCGCTATCCTCATTTAATGGTCGACTCAGGTAATTTCTTGTTTATTTTTCATCCTCTCATGCTAGTTGTCATTCATGGATGAACGAGGTTTAATTAGTGTATAATGTAACAACCCAAATCTTCGTTACACTGAATTAGAGAGTAAGACCTCAACTTGTCTTCCCATAGGCCAACTTGAGAAATTCAGGGCTAGCCCAGTCATAGGCAGATTTTGAATAAGGTGTGGTCTAGGAAAATCTGGTAGTTATTAGTTGTGGGTTGGTGGATTCGAGTTAATAAAGTGTTAGATGATGAGTTTAGGATGCTGTAGAAACATCCGATGCATAATACGGGTTAGTATAACTCTGACTATAGCGAATACCGTAAAATGGACAGGGCTTAGAATAATTCTAGAGATACTATTTTAGCATCGCAGTAGCGTCAGGACCATCACTGTAACGACATAAGTGTTGCCACGGTAATAAAACATTTTGCCTGAGTATCTTCGCAACGACAGATCCATTGCTGCAGCAATGTCACTGCAGTGATGAATCTGGCACTGCAGCGATAAACTTACAGTTTTCACAATTAAAATAGAAGAGTAATATTTTTCATTTCCATTATTTTAGATTTCGTCTAAGGGTTGAGAGAGAGCAATTTTCACTATATTTGAGGATTTTCCATCTTTGAGATAAGGTTTCTTTATCATTCAAACTTGTAAGTACTCCCTTAGATTCTTAGTATTGTAAGGATCATAATCATGGTTAAAAATTGGGGTTTATACCCTAGGTTTATGAACTGATGGGAATTGGTTGGGATGATGTAAATTCCATTATTGGTGGGTTGTTAGAATCACTTCCTAGTGTA
Organism: Capsicum rhomboideum; assembly: GCA_031232105.1. Lineage (NCBI taxonomy): Eukaryota > Viridiplantae > Streptophyta > Magnoliopsida > Solanales > Solanaceae > Capsicum > Capsicum rhomboideum. Next base: position 29,241,532 of record CP124713.1, on the reverse strand, counting down.
GAATTCTTTTTTAATTATGAAACATGAGGATTCAAAGAAATTAAAGGGTAGAAAATCCTAGAATGAAGAACTAGGTTAAGTTCATGGGTTGAAATTGATGGGTTTGGGTTTATAATATCTAGAAGTGGGGAATGTTGTATTAAATTATGCTATTTGTTGTTTATAGACCAAGAACGAATAAAAATTAAAAGGAAAGGCAAGGCTTTGTCTAAGTAGTGCTCTCGGATAAGATACGAGGTAGGTTATGGTTTAAATGTAGTTATAGACTTGATTTGACTCTATGCTTATATTAGAGTTGAATGTTTGTGACTAGCCTTCGGGCATACTTGTAACCGCTGATTGTCATCATGTATTGAGCATTGTGTTAAGATCACTTATTGAGTTTATATTGGGACACACTGACACAGATTGGTATTGGGATCGGGTGTCATGCCGACACAGATTGATATTGGGATCAGGTGTCACGCCGATACAAATTGATATTGGGATCGGGTACCACGCCGCTACTGGTACATGGACTGAGCTCGTCCCCTGCAGGTCATAACTAGGGTCCCTGCTGACCCTAGTATGTGTGTACACCTTGCATGCATGCATTTATTATTGCATTTGCACATATGGTTGTATTTGATTATTGCTGTTGACTGAATTTATCTAAGTGTAAATGGTGTATCTGAATAACTTGAAAAGGGTTGATATGGAGAGAATTGTTGCTGGTTATGTGAGTTGACATGTTTATGAATATATATTTAATTTTCAGTTGATTATGAGTTGTGTCTTGATCACTTCTTACCTTCATTTAACTTACCTATTTGTATAGTATTGAGTTAAGTAGGCCGATGATACCTACCAATACGTATTTATTGTACTGATACTGCCTGTACTCTTCTTTTATTGAGTGTAGAGCATGTTGCAGCATTTAAAACGAGACCTCAACTCTAGTTCGTGATTTCAGCTTTGATTCAAGGGTGAGCACCATGTTCGGACAACCGTTGGATCTTCTTCTAGTTCATGTCCTTGATTTCTAGATGATGACTTTCCTATTGGTTTAGTTTTATGGATTATGTTTCAAATTTTGTTTTGGATTTAACAATTCTTGTACGGTGACTTTCGGGTCCTAGGGGATTTAATAAATAGAGATCTTTGTGCACTTCTTATTTTATTTCGATATTAATGGATTATTAAATGACTTGTTTGGTTTGAAACGTTTTAACTTTAATAAATGGGTTTTGATAAAGGAAAGGGTAAGCGTAAGGTTTATATCGATTTTCTAAAGGTTGGGTTGATTGGTTCTCCCCCCGTAGGGTTAGGGTGTGTGCCACTCACGATCACTTGGGGCATGACATCTTATTAGGGTTTTGGTTCCATTGTACATGTCCTTGATCGGCCTAGTATACTCCATAGGTATATCTCTAGCCTCCAAACATTTCCATACAACCTCTCTTAAGACTATCATAAGCCTTTTCTAGTTCGATGCACACAATGTTTAAGTCTTTCTTTTTCTCTCTATAATGCACCACCAGTCTCCTTATAATATGAATGACTTCTGTAATAGAGCGTTCCAACATAAACCCAATTGGTTCACAGAAACATCCACGCCCCTCCTCACCTCATCTCCACCACCCTCTCTCAAATTTTCGTGGTGTGGCTTAGCAATTGATATCTCTATAGTTGTTGCAATTCCGAATGTTACCTTATTCTTGTACAATAGAATCATTGTACTTCATCTCTATTATTCGGGCACTTTCATTATCTTAAAGATGACATTAAACAACCCAGTAGGCTACTCCATACTTACCTTCCTTGCACTCTACTAAAATTCTATTGAAATCTCATCTGGACTGGTTGTTCTTCCCTTATGTATCCTACGAATAGTACCCTCAACCTTTATACATCTACAACATTCAAAATCATGATGCCTCTTTTCATATTCCAAAGCCCCCAACATAATGCATCTATTTCCCTTTTTGTTCAAGAGGTTATAGAAGTAGGACTGTCATCCCGTCTAATGAGCGCCAGGTATTTTTTAAAATTCAAAGTTCATAAATCTAAAATTTTGAATCTACCTATATCTTTAGCATCTTTTAGGCTTATTAACTAATTGACTTGTCATTCAACAAGTTAATTGATGTAGTAACTCTATAGGTTCCGTCATTGTTAAATGTCTGAAGTGTCTACCACACTCCAAGCAGATGTCATGTGATTTAAGGTATCTCTCATTTATTACTACTCCCGCCGTTTAAAAAAGAATGACCTACTTTTCTTTTTAGTCTGTTTCAAAAAGAATGACCCTTTCCTTTTTTGACAATATTTTAATTTCAACTTTCCACATGACATGTTTAAGACCACAAGATTAAAGGACATTTTGGTACATTTGACACAACTTTAATTTATGACCACATGATTCAAAAGTCTTCTTTATTTTCTTAAACTCCGTGCCAAGTCAAATCAGGTCATTCTTTTTGAAACGGAGGGAGTATTATATATCTAAGTAGCTATCCAAGTCCAAAGTAGCATCATCGAAAGCGATCTTGACATTGTTGTCATAAACTTGCAAAATTCACAAAAAAAGGACTTGGTAACTAAAGTTAGTGCCCATTGAAGAAAAGACTTTTGTGGATTTCTGCAATAAGGAAGGGAATATAATCAGGTGCACACTGCACATTATGAAATTAATTACCCACATTTTTTTTTTTTGGAATAATATGGAATTAATACTTAATTTAGTTACGATTTGGATCATCTAATGTTTCAGTCAAACATCTCAATAACAACTTTATTTATTTTGATATTTTTTGATTGCTATCGCAATATGCTGTTATAGATAACATATGACATGATATAACATAACATAAAAGACTAGTTACATAAAAAAAACATAAATATTATTGTGAAATATTGTCAGAGACGATAACTATTATAAAAAAAAAAGTTTGTACTATACTATATTGTAAAGTTTGTACTAACTATATTGATTTACTCTCTTCTCTGGAATTGAGGTCATGTTCTAATAAAGAATCTAACTATATGTACTATTATGAATGAATAACTAATTGATGTTCTGTCTCATTCCCTTATTCCATTTGTTTTTTTATGATCACTTCCTTTTGCGTACAATGAAAAAGAATAATAACTACCATGCATACGCGTCTTAAATTCGACTCTATATTCTTTGGGACATCCAAAGTCTTTTAAGTTTTGAGGTCGTGTCGCCAATGGAATGGTTAGCATGTAACATGATATAATATAGACTTTATGGGCTCGTTTGGTACGAGGGATAAGGAATTACTAATCTCATGATTAATTTTAAGATAACTTTAAAATATGTTTGGTTGGAATAAAATAGCTGGATAACTTATCTCGAGATTGTAGTGTTATTTTTATCTCACATTAAAAGTGAAATAACAATCCCAAAATAACTATATAATTTGTTCTCAAACCACACGAGCACTAATAGTATGTATGAAGATAAATACTAGCTAGGAGCCAAATTGTGATAATTAAGAAGATAAATTGTCAAAAAAGGTTAAGTATCAATTATGATATTTTATCGTTTTCTATTCTAAGGTACTGCTTTTTTTTATTCCTAGAAGTTCTATGCTTGTAGGATTCTAGGAAACTATGCCCACTTTGCCAATTATGTTGGTGCATTGCAACTATTTTTTCTTTCCACATAAACAAAGTACCAACATTGTGAAAATTATATCGCAATTTGTCCTCTATGGCCATGATTATTGCTCTCTTTTCATTCGACAGGAAGTGACACCAGATGCTCGGAATTGAGAGGGATAAATCAACTTACGCAATATGGTTTTCCTTTTATCAGAACTATGTCAAAAGTCCCATCTTAGCAGGGTTGATAATGATTCGATTCGGTCCGTTATTTCAAGAAATCATATCACATTAATTTTTTTTAAGTTATTTCATTGTAATATATAGTCTTGATTATCGTGGTTTCTCTTTGGTATCAATATGCTATAATTTAATTTTAAAAGTCATATAAGAGTAATTGTTGATATAGGTGATGTTAGAGTTAGTTGAAATAGTGACCGGAAGGGTAACTATATAATGAGTCTTGAGTCATTAGTTCAATAAGTTAGTTAATTAGGAAACTATTAAATTGAGTTGTATATATACTTGTACAGTGGATGAAAGTAATACACAATTCTCAAGGAGATAACATTTCTCCTCTTTCTCAGATTCTCTCTAATCAATTACTTCTTCCTCTCCTCTCCAAGGTTCATCAAGAACCTGCATATACTTCTACTTTCTCGTCTCTTTGATTCTTCTAAAAACTACAGTGACATTGTTATTATTACGTTTCATTGATTATGCCAAATAATAAAAGTCTTAATATACCACATGAGATACATTTTAATACTACTATATTCTCGTTGAGTACAATATTTACGTCAAGAATTTGTATACATGCAATATTCAAGTAAGATTTTGATTTATAGGGTGGAAATCGTAATATCGAAGGCTGTGCACTCCCAAAACACTCTTTGCCAAAAATAAATACTACTAATCTACTATCTTAGAACAATTACTACGTTATTAACTGAAAATTTATAGTCAATAGACATGATATTTGAAAAAATTGTCTTGTAGCATCACTAGTGTTTCTTCTGTATATACTTCTGGAGGATTTCCAAGTCTTTTTAGTTTGAGGAAAAAATTGTTATTGGTATGTAATGACCCTCCAGGTCATTTTCTCTATTTTCACGCGTTTTTGGTGTTTCGTATTTTTCCATAGCTGTACAGGTCATTTATGACTTGCCGGGACTGTCGGTTCAGTTCCCGGGTAGTTCGTTTGGGTTTTAAACCAATTTCCTTATTTTGGAGCTTTTGGAGTTGAGAAATTGGTATTTGACCAAAACTTTAGGTAAACGGCCTCGGATGACGATTCCGATAGTTTCGTTAGCTCCGGAACGTGGATTTTAGGCTAGAGGGACCCTTGGTCCGGGTTCCGAGGCTTCCAGGCTCGTTTTGGGCTATTGGGTGGAATTTAGTAAAAATAGAATAGTGGGTGTGGGACCTACATTTTGTTGAAACGATCTTGAATGGAAATTTCAATAGTTCCATTAAGTCCGGAATGTCAAATTTGGTAGGGTAGCATAATTTTTTTTGCGCACGGGGTTTTGAACGAATCCTAAACACCTGATTGGAGTCCGTTGGGACTTTTATTGTTGCTGGTCTAATAGCGAAGGTCTATGGACCTTGGTCATTACGATCGCGAGGTTGAGGGCTCGCGACCACGATGAAGGGGGCTGTGGGACCAAGCCAACTTGTACAACATGGTAGTGTGGCTAGGCCACCACGATCGTGATAGTCCCATTAGTGGGGTCCCACAATCGCGGTCAGGGTCTTCGCGATCGCGATGACTAAACCCCTAGCAGTATATAATCTCCTCCTTCACGAATTTCAGCCATTTCCAACATCTTATATCACTATTGATGGACCATTGAGCTTGGAAAACTGTGGAAAATCGTCTGATTGAGCTGAGGTATGTTAATCCAACTCTGCTTGATCATTTCCCACCATTTGTTTCGTCGAATTCCGTCCTAATTCCATGTAAGTTCTTGACTTTGGATTCTTGATTTCCTTAACTTTTGGGGATTGATTTGAGCCCAAATTGAGATTCTGTTTGTGCTCAAATTTTGAGCACTTATTCCTTGTCCCTCGAGGGACCTTGTGACGGATTCAATTTTTAAATTCTAATAACGGGTCATACGAGCCTATTTTGACTCAATTTTTGGCCCAGAGTTTTATATTGCAACATGGGTCTTGTTTTACTCGTATTATCGTACAAATTTTGAATTTGATAGCGCGGTGGCATTCAGAGGTTGAGGAGCAGAGATGAGCAACTCATGGATGGTTCGGGACTACGGTTCGACGGCGAGGTAGGCTACGGTCTACTCTTCTCTATGAGATTGTGTATTGTGTAGATTGTATACGGGGCATGGATTATATGATAGGTTTTAAGTTATTTCTTCATTCCCTGCATCCTTAGCTTTCGTTAGGAGTCTTGGACTAGAGACATGTTTCGGGAACTTTAGTTTAGAATGGTTGATATAGTTGTAGGATTATCTTAGGACTGCTTACATACCCGTTATGACCGTAGGTTGACTCTCGTAATACTATTTGTAGCTTGTTACCGATATTTGACCCGTCATAGCTATAGGGTTATGTTAGGCTTATTGGTATACTTGCGCTGAGCTTAAGTTGATTTTAGAGATTCCTAGTATAAGATCTGTAGTAGCATTTATTGTTGTGGATGATATTCTTTGGTTAAATCTTCTCAGTAGCATTATGTCATTGGTTACCTTAACTTTCTGAGTTATGCTATCGATATCCCTTTACTATACATATTGTTGGGCTCGAGGCCTTGGTTAAGAGACCAGTTGGACATTAAGTTAGTTCTGTGCTCTGAGAGCATTATGATTTCAATTTATAAATTCTTGGGTGTTTACATTTCTATTGTTTTCATACTGGTGATGTCATGTATACATTTTACATTCTCATGCTTACTTAAGTGGTATGATTCCAACTAAAACCTTGACTTTTCTACTATTTTTCCAAAAAGTGGATTTATTCCCTCTTTGCATTTTTAAAATTGATTTTTAAACGGAAGTCGTACCGCCCTTTGTATTATTGGTTTATGGTGTTTTAAACTGAACTTACTACTTTGAAAACTCAGACCGAGGTAGATTTCAGTTTATTTTTGGTTTGTTTACCTATCACTATTTACTTATTTCGATCGAGGAAGATTTCGACCCTTTCTATACTATTCTTCTATTTTAGTCTTGGGTTAGATCTTAGGCACTGGACTTTACAGATTTCTACTTATTTTAGTATCAATTTGATTCCGAGCACTTATTACACACCTTTGGTATTGGATGGAGCTGATTAAATATGGATATTATGAAAGTCCTGGTTCGTGTCACGCCCCGAATCCCATCGGGACGTGATTGACACCCGAAGCCGATATGGCCCGAGAGAACCAATCTTTGCTCATGTACTCTCATATGTATGTTCCCGTATGCATATCATTTTATTTCATGTAATTAACTATCAATGGCGGAAGTCATGGCAATATGTGCAATATATGAAACTTGGCCGTTAGGGCCATTATGTCAAAATGAATGTACATCTTTTCCTTTCACCTTCCCACATGTGTCTACAAAGCCTCTAATAGATACATGACCATAACCATATCTATACAATATTCACAAATGACAAAACCTAATGAACATATGCAACTTGGGAAGCCCCGAAGCAACTGGAGCTCACCAACAATCCGTGGATACCTCGTCACCTACTGCGGAGATCTACCAACACCTGGGCCTGCAGCATGTAAGGTAAGTCCCCCAAAAGGGGTCAGTACGAATAAAGTACTGAGTATGTAAGACCAGATGAAACTATGGTAATACATAAGTACTTCCAAGAAAGTAAGCATAAGAGAATAATCAATGTGAATAGACCTCCAACCTGGATGTGTGGAACCATGTTCATTACTTCTATTAGTCTCAATACTTGATCAATCAGTCGCGTCACTATCACTTTCTTATAACCATCTTTATGTTTATTTACATCTATACAAGTGAGGAAAATATTCTCATCTCTTTACAACTATTTTCATTACTCTTCACTCAATTAGTTAGTACCGGACCTCCACCTTTGGTGGGCTAGAAGATATAAATATAATACCGGGCATCCACATTTAGTGGGCTATCATATATGTAAATATAATACCGGACATCCACATTTAGTGGGCTATCATATGTAAATATAATACCGGACATCCAGCTGATCAGTGGGCTATATAATATACCGGACATCCAGCTGATCAGTGGGCTATAATATATAATATAAGTACCAGACATCCAGCTGATCAGTGGGCTATAATATATAATATAAGTACCGGACATCCAGCTGATCAGTGGGCTATAATATATAATATAAGTACCGGACATCCAGCTGATCAGTGGGCTATAATATATAATATAAGTATCATAGACTATTGGGATTATTCCACCTTGGACTTATACCTCTTTGTGATCCAATGAAACATAACATGAAGTAACCATTTGCATGACTTAGTTCCTTAACCTTATGAGAGTGATACCTTAAAAATCATGACACTAAAGCTCACACATATGTATGCACATCTTCACTTACGAGGAATCACCTCTCTTCTTACTCTTATAAGATTGGTACTTCTACAGGTGAACGATTGGTACAAGGATAGTCATACTATTCTTAGACTCCGGAACATGACATACATTACTTTACATCTTTACCCGTGTAAGATTGACATCTCTACTTGCAAAGGATACATCTTTGGAACTATTGGACCAATATTCAATGAACAAGATACATGAGTATAACCACTAGTGAAACCTTGGAACATAACCTCATTGGACTTTTGGAACACTCCTAATGAATATGAGACATATGTATAACTCTATTGGAACTTTGGATCATGACATGATTGGAATAATGCTATTCAAACTAAACAAGCCCCCTTTACCTCATTACTCTTGTTGAGATAGTTCTCGTAGACTTTACAACATATGACAACTTAAGAACTTCCGTCCATAACTAAGAACTAAGTGGTTCATGATTCGTCTAGGAGTAAAACACATATGAATAACAATGTATATCAACCTTAGTTGGAATATTATAGAACCCCTTTGGAATAGAACACTTTTGGAACCTTAGCATAATGAACAATGATTAAGACACATGTGAATGTCAACTTCTCACCAACTAGGAATGCGCTACCTTATAATATTTGGAACTCTTGACTTGTTAGCCAATGAACGTAAGTCAATCAATGGACATGAGCCAATCAATGAATATAAATCAACCAATGGACATGAGTCAATCAATGAATATAAATCAACCAATGGACATGAGTCGTATGATTCACCATTTACCAATGAGTAAAGAACATATGAGCTACACTAGTCAACTACCGAAGACGGAATACCTTAGGGCATTTCGGAGTCGAGGGAGTACTATGACAATATGAATCATACATGCTGCAGAAGAATATGGAAAGAGTAACCTTACGTACCTCTGCGTCTCACTATGAATACACAGGCTTATCTGGGAAGACAATGGTCCAGCTTCCTTCCTTACGTCTCACTCTACATCACAAGTACATAACGAGGCTTATATTAGCAACCAACTACCTTACAAGTGCACAAGATGACCATGAATCACATAGTTACTTTAGAACGTCATTTCACCTTCTTACAATGTCATTTATCGCATCAATATGCCAACACTACCATAACATTCCACTCATTGACCAAGATTTCATACAACAATAGAATTTCACATCATACTTACCCTTTACGCTTTTTCCTTTATCATTCCGTCGTAATGATGCCTTTATAACAACATATAAACAACCATCCATACTTAACATAGTCCAAAACACCTCCATACAACACTTCAAAGTCATTACAATGACATTACAAGTTGATTATTACATCCCAAAAGGGTATCGGGGCTTTCGGGGATCAAAGGGACACGAAAGCAACCAAAACTCAATTTTGGGATGACCTGCACAGCCACCTGTGCATGCAGTTCAGCCACCTACGCACGCAGATGTCCATTGGCAGCAGTCAGTGCCATCTGCGTTGGCATCTGCGGCCGCAGATGCCCTCGTCGGCGGGGGGCGGATGCCCGTTTGGTCCGAAATGGCTCCGTTTTGGGTCTTTTAATGCCATGAATGATCCATGATCATAACCAACTTCATTTTAACATATTTTTGATCATTTAACATGCCAAACACCAGCCATGATTTCACAACACACCTAACATCACCAAAACGACACTTTACGGCCAACATGCCAAAAAAACCATAACCAATTTCTCAATAGAAATTTCCAAACACTATGCACAAGTATAAAACAAGTCAAGACTATAATAAAATATCATATATCAATATTGAATCCATCAAGTTTATTTTCATCAAGATCACAAACCCATGTTCAAGTTTTCAAGCCATAAATCATCCTCCGATTTAGCAAATACAAATTGTTTTGCACATAGGGAACTTCTCCCACTTCACCAACATAACCAACATGATATAAACTATATTCCATGCATAATATATATTAAACCATGATAGTATATACTTACCAAGTCTTGCTCCAAGGTGATCTTGACCAAAAGGATGAAAGCCTAGGGTTTGAATTGAGAGAAAAATGTTGGAGAAAATTCTAGAAAAGGATTGGTGGCACAAATGAATAAAAATCTGATTTGCATGATTTATATAGGCCCTCAAGTCTCTTCTTATCCTTTATTTTATGTTGAATGGGTCAAATGGGTCAAAAGATGGAAGAATGGGTCAAAAAGCTTGGGTTGGGCCATGTATTCTTGTTATTTTTGGGCTTTATTTAAGGCCCAATGATACAAGACTTCTTGATGTCCACAAATTAATACATAATTCATCAATTCTCTCATTTTTCCATAAATGCTAAGGTTGCCTACTAGACTTAGACACGTACGGGGTGTTACAGTTCGAGACCAGGCAGTGTATACGAATATCTCGAGTCCCCTATGGGCCCTTCATCCGATGAGCCACAGTACCGGAGAAGGGCGGTCGTCGTAGGTCCTGCCTTTATGAGCTATTGAGCTGGAGGGAGGTGTATACACTTGTGTTGGAGATGATACTTAATTCAACCCACATCACCTGGTTTTTACCTTGCATTCATTCATTCACATGCATTGCCTATCTCCAGTATGTTTGTTTGGTGTTTTTACCTATCATTCTTATGGGGGTTCAGTTAGGTTATACTTTTTGTTGTGTACCTTCTGGGCTTATGAGGGTCCGATTAGGTTATTATTTGTTCGAGGTAGCCGATTATGTTATTGTTTGGGTATTATTGTATAGGTTATGATAGGCTGGTTATGGATTGGTACCCGAGGTTGTAGGTATGCTTCCGATTTATTTTCATCTTTATTATGATGAGCTTTATTATTGTTTGACTATCTTATGGTTGTTCACATTATGGATTACACGTCCTGATTATTCTAAAGCTAGCTCTCTTTCTTGATATTGTAACCCTCTTGATATTTAGGTTATTAGGCTAACTCCCTTAGGATGACACCATTGTGTGTAGTTATTCCTATGGTTTAGGATTTTCTTCCTTTATACTACTATTGTATATACCTTTTTCTTCGTACTATTAGTATATATCTCTATTTCCCATTTATAAAGAAATACAACTATTAGCTCATTCTTCATCTAATTAGATAGATTAGATAAATGATCTAGTAGGAACAAGGCCCTTCTTTTTTGAAAAAAGGCTTCTGAATTATCATCACATCAGTAGGCGCAGAAAGCAAACCTTGGTATTTACTTATTGAAAATCTCTTTGAGATTGCCTAGACAAATTTTTATGTGTGAGGCCGCTTCACCTTTCTTACCTTGTTTTTTGGGCTTCAAATTCTGTGACTCATAAGCCCTCCGTATCTAAATATAGATAGATAAAGGGCGGGTTTCGTAGTTAACTAAGAGGGCGATCGATTGATTTGGAGAGGAAAGGAAACCAGGGACTGAAAACTAAAAGGATATGAATGAACTGAATAAAGAAAGAATATATAGAACCTTGAACATTTTCTTTTCTCGGCAATGGTTGAGAGTAAAATTGGGGTATCCACATAGAAGGATTGCTGGTATACGGGGTAGATGTTTATCTTTTCGACTTCAGCAAAAATGTTCAAAGCACCACCTTTATTAATTATCTTGATGTTGAAAGGGAAGAGGATAGGGTCTTACTTAATTAAAAGTAAAAAAAAAGGGATGTTTCCTGTCTTAGTTTCACTTCCTTGAACTGGCCACTACTGTGCAACGTGCCCTTACTTGGTGGGTTGTTAATTAATCAATTTTAAATAGAGGGATAGATTTTGACCTTGTTTTCAGTTGTTAGGCTAGTAAAGTGCTACTTCTAAAACGATCGTTAAGGTTATTCACTCAATTCTCTTGGTGGCTTTGCTACCGATGGATTAAGACATAAGGATTATAAAAGATGGATGATCACTTGAATCAAGTTCTTCTTGTTGATGACTCAAGGTTTTCTTGGTTGGGTCATGAAAATCGAGTTGATTTTAAAATCAAGTAACATCTATAGAGATATACTTTCTTTCTCTTTGTAATACTATAGCACATGGTAGTTTACATTTACCTCTCTGTTATCCTTATTGCATTTTATTTCTTAGTTAGTTGCCCGTAGTTTATATTCTTGCTTTACATGTTATTTATACTTGCATTATTTTTGGAGCTCAGTCGACCGATGCCTACTGAGTACCTCATGTTTGGTACTCATACTATACTTCTGCATCCTGCAGATCATAGTACGAGTTCTCTCCGCTGACGTGTGCATCGTGAGGAGCTGCCATTGATCGGAGACTTGGGGTAAACTTCTGGAGTCTGGAGTTGTTCCTGCTCTCCCTCATTTAATGAATTGATCTTTATTTTGTATTTCAGAGACAGTTCTGTATCTATATATCATGTTACTTTATACTCTTGTCTTGTTAGTGGCTCTTGTACTGACCTCATTAGGTTTTGAGGAATATTTATTTTCTTCTGGTTTCCTTTCTCCTTTTTATTTAGTTTTTATTGCCATTTCTCCTATTAGCTCGTTACTCGCTGTTTCGTGCTATGGGTTGGCTTACCTACTGGTGTGCTATAATAGGTGCCATCATGACTTGAGAAATCAGGACAGTTTAGTGTAAGAGTGTAGGTTCACCGATGTTGTTGGTACAAGAGCACGTGCCTAGTTGAGTCCTGCGGATCGGTATAGAGACGTCTGTATCCTATCTTCGGGAGGCTTTTGGGCATTCTTAGGAAATCTCAATTCTTGACTCTTTATCGTGTGTTCGTACTTCTATAGACTTCTAAATACCTCTTTTGACTCCACTCTTTCTCTGATGCATAGCACGAGGTTGTCGATAAATTCGGATGGGACTTCTACACGTGTTGCTAGAGTTTCAGTTCATAGTCAGACTGGGGAGTTGGAGCTTAGTATCGAGGATCTTCAGCGTCAACCAGAGGGTTTGAAGCCAACTCTAGCTCCGACAGAGTTTGTGACTGCCTCAACTTTTCAGGATATCATATTAGGGATTTCGAGTCTTTTTTTTGGATACTTCATAGCCAGAGGTGGTGTCTGGTAAATCAAGTGGTTTTCAGGTCAGAGTGAGGTTTGTAGGTACTCAGCTGGGCTCCTTATCAGTTTTAGAGTATGAGATAGGGTTTCTTGAGTGGGAAGACATACTTTTATGTTATATCCTATAGAGTATGAGATAGTGCGTAGGTTTATCAAGGGACTAGCATTACCATTCCATTTGGCGTTGGAGCATTTGATATCAGCTGGATGTACTTTTCTTTAGGTTCTTGATCACGCTACGACTACAGAGTGGGCATGTCTTGAGACATATAGAGGTGGTGGTAAAAGTCCATGTTAGAAGTATAATGTTCGTGGCATTCTGTCTAGAGGTAGGGATACTCCTAGCAGAGGTCATCATCACTTGTAGCCTATCATGTCTGTTCAGGTAGCGCCTCATATTATAGCTGGCTCTCAGATAGGTCGTGGTGGTCTCAGTGGATAGAGTTTTGGTCAGGTATTATGGGGTTCTCGATCTAGGTCTTTAGGCCGTTGTGGCCATTCTAGATCAGCAGGTACACTGCATTAGAGATTTCCAAGGGCATGTTATGATTGTGGAGAGGTTGGTCATTGGTCTAGGGAGTGTCCCTGGTGTGAGTTGGTCAACCAATTGGGGTCAGCTCATGTTTCTCACCAGATTAGAGCTTTAAGGGTTTGTTACGACTGCAGAGAGACCATTCATTAGTCTAGAGAGTGTCCCAGACATGGGATTATCAAGCAGTTAGAACTATTAGATTAGTCTCTTAGGGATGTGGCACCTTCGATCAGAAGTGGTGCCCTTGGTATTTTAGTTGGTCGTTCATATGCTAAATTTGGGGTCAGACGCGTTTAGATTCGTACTTCTTTGGGCAGGTCAAGTACCATGGTTTTAGATTCCATTGTTATAGGTGTGGTTTTGATTTGATATCTTTTAATTTCTATTTGAATTGAGTTGGGGTTTTCATACCCATCGATGTTCATATGCCTTGATGTTACTATATTGATTGTGTAAGACTTTGTGTAGATTTATGCATACATGACTACCCCCATAGATATTTTCTTTTAGTAGTGGATTAAGTAGATCGGTATTGTGATTTTCTTGGGGTATAGCGCTTGGGTAAATCCCCTTTTCTTTGGCATATTGGCCTTGATATGATCCTAGAGTGGTACTGTATGTTTTTCATTTTGTGCCACCTGCATGTTATACTATTGTTACTATTGGTATTGTTTTAGCTTTGATTGATCCTTACTTGATAGGCGGCTAGATTTGCGTTATCTAGTTAGTATCCGTTTCTTACGATTCTTGTCCGTTTGGCTTAGATGGCTACCTTGGTTGATTGGTTTTCCTTTTTCTGTTAGCAAGGTAAGGTCAGGTGTCGAGAGGATTGTGCGAATAAAGGTTTGGCCTTCCATGGATATATTGTGATTCTAGCATTGATAATCTTTTCTATGGTCCATTCCTACGGTTGATAAGTCTGAGGTTTGTTTTTTCGATTTGGTTAGTTCATCACCCAGTAGCGGTTTTGATATTGGTGTTAGTGTTGAGTCAGGTGCTCAATTTTTTCTGCAGTGACGTTCATGTCTTAGTTGAGTTAAGACTAGTTTAAATAGGTGATTTTAGTAGCTTCTCATTTCGGGATTTGTTTGGTAGTGGGTCTTCGTGGGATGCTTTTGCTTAGTGTAATAGGATGGTTAGATATTCTTGTGTATTGTTGTCGGTAACCAAAGTGGGTGCCTATTGGGAGTGAGTATTCGTTGCCAGGTATTGAGTATCTATTTGACTAGGTTCAAGGTACGACGGTATTTTTCTAAGTTGCTTGATGTGGCTATCATTAGGACTCTCCACAGTCCCGGTAAGTTCTTAGTTATGCCTTGGTGTGTGATGCCCCTCAGCAGATATGGACTTACTTGCTCATGTCTTTAGCCTGTGGTTTTGCTCAGTTATGATTGTGTTCTTTGACAGCATCTCAATTTTAGCTCTTAGGGGAACCATTGGGTATATGCTTAGTTTCTAAAGGTAAGATTGTTTTGGATATTTTGTATTCTTTAATACTCATTGGATCCAGTTTTGATTTTGACTCTTTTAAATAACGGCTTGACAGTTGTGATAAATTCTTGTTTGTGGGTACTTACTCGTCAGCAGGATCAGTTTGGGCACTTGAGGTTGAGTGGATTGACTTGGGTGTTAATCTTAGATATGGATTCATCACGTATTTGCAACCTATGCTTTAAGATTTGAGTCGGTTGAGATATTGTCAGCATGATGACTAGGCCTTCTCACCACCTATCGGTTTAGTTTTCTTCAATCCAGGAAGATTGGTTTAGATGGATGTTCGAGGGATGGTTTGTTGGCACATGGTATTGGTTACTACTACTTTTAGCCTTGGCTCTTAGTTTTCATTAGACTTTGGGAGTCTACTCAGTGTAGGCTCTGTATTTAAGTTGGGCTTAACAAGGTTTCACCCACATTCGGAAGGGGCATTCTGGAGAGGATCATCCAGTTTCGAGAGTTTGTGCATCAGACTCATGACTATTGGTTTTGAGGGTCATCGGGACTAATTATTAGCTTTGGCGGAGGTTGCAGACTTTAGTCACCACCATTTGGGTATTCAGATGAATTCTTATAAAATAGTGTTCCTATGCTAGCCTGTGTGGATCTTCGGTGGGTCAACTTCATTCTTTAAGGTTGGTGTGTTGTGATTATGCAGATAGGACTCAGATTATGCTGAATAGATTCTGTGTAGTTCAGAGTAGGCAGTAGGTTTGGAAAGACAAGAGAATGTTAGACTTGGAGTTTTGAGTTGGTTGTATGGGTCTGACTTTGGGATGTCTTTAGGTTGGTCGAGTATTCACTTAGTTGTGCTCGTGTCAGTGTGATGGTGGTATGTGTTGGTTTTGGGACTTGTAAACTTCGATCGAGCTCGATTCAGTTTGAGGCTAGTAGGCTTTTGAGGATGAGTTAGTGATGTTTGGAAAAGTGGAGTAAGGAGCTAAGTGTTAAAGGGATACCTTGATCAAAATCCCTTGGAAGCATTGTTTAGCTTTGGAGGTTACCTGGGGAGCCTTGCATGGACATGCAGTCCCAGTACCTCGTTCTTTCGAGGTTTTGGGCTCTTTCTATCTATTGACTTTTGAGGACAAAAGTCATTTTAATAGTGGATTTTGAAATAACCCTCCAGGTCATTTTCTCCATTTTTGCATGTTTTTGATGTTTTGTGTTTTCCCAAAGCGACTATAGGTTATTTATGACTTGTCGGGACCATTGGTTCTTGGGAAGTTTGTTTGGGTTTTAAGCCCTTTTCCCTATTTTACAGCTTTTGAGGTTGAGAAATTGGTCTTTGTCCAAATCTTTATGTAAACAACCTCAGATAATGATTCTGACACTTCTGTTAGCTCCAGAACGTTGATTTTAGGCTAGGGGGACCCTTGGTCCGGGTCCCGAGGCTTCAGAACTTATATTGGGCTATTGGGTGGAATTTAGTAAAAATAGAATAGTGGGTGTGGGACCTACATTTTGTTGAAACGATCTTGAATGGAAATTTCAATAGTTCCATTAAGTCCGGAATGCCAAATTTGGTAGGGTAGCATAGTTCGTTTGCATGCAAAGAGTACTGAACGAATCTCGAATACCCGATCAGAGTCCGTTGGGACTTGGCATTTTACTGGTACCATAGCACCTGGTACAGGCCCAGGTCCTTCATCGCTATCGCGATGAAAGACCTTCGTGATCATGAAGGTCTATGTACCTTGGTCATCGTGATCTCGAGGCTAAGGGTTTGCAACCACGATGAGGGGCGCTGTAGGACCAGGCCAGCTTATACATCGCAGTCGTGTGGCTAGGACACTGCGATAGCGATAGTCCCGTTAGTGGGGTCCCCCAATTGCAGACAGGGGTCCTCGCCATCGCGATGCCTATACCCCTAGCAGTATATAATCTCCTCATCACGAATTTCAGCCATTTCCAATATATATCACCATTGATGGAGCATTGAGCTTGGAAAACTATGGGAAATCATCTAATTGAGCTGAAGTATGTTAATCCAACTCTGCTTGATCATTTCCCACCATTTGTTCCATCACATTCTGTCCTAATTCCATGTAAGTTCTTGACTTTGGATTCTTTAATTCCTTAACTTTTGGGGACTGATTTTAGCCCAAGTTGGGATTCCATTTGAGCTCAAATGTTGAGCACTTATTGCTTATCCTTCGAGGGACCTCATGATGAATTCAATTTTTGAATTTTGATAGTGGGTCCCACGAGCCTATTTTGGCTAGATTATTGGCCCAGAGTTTTATATTGTAACATGGGTCTTGATTTACTCGTATTAACGTGAAGATTTTGAATTTGATAGCACGACGACATTCAGAGGTCGAGGAGCAGAGATGAGCAGCTCATAGATGGTTCGGTACTGAGGTTCGGCAGTGAGGTAGGCTACGGTCTACTCTTCTCTATGAGACTGTGTATTGTGTATATTGTACACGGAACAGGGATTATATGATAGGTTTTAAGTTATTTCTTCATTCCAGCATCCTTAGCTTCCGTTAGGAGCCTTGGACTAGAGACATGTTTCGGGACCCTTAGTTTAGAATGGCTGCTATAGTTGTAGGATTATCTTATGATTGTTTACATACCCGTTATGACCGTAGGTTAACTCTCGTAATACTATTTGAAGCTTGTTGTCGATATTTGACCTATTTAGGGGACTTTAGAATAGAATTGTAGTTTGAGGCTTAACCTTGAATACCCGCCATAGCTATAGGGTTATGTTAGGCTTATTGTTATACTTGCGCTGACCTTAGGTTGATTTTAGGGATTCCTAGTGTAAGATCTGTAGTAGCATTTATTTTTGTGAGTGATATTCTTTGGTTAAATCTTCTCAGTAGCATTATGTCATTGGTTACCTTAGCTTTCTGAGTTATTCTATCGATATCCCTTTACTATATAGATTGTTGGACCAGAGGCCTTGGTTATGAGACCAGTTAGACATCAAGTCAATTTTCTATGCTCTGAGAGCGTTAGGATTTCATTTTATAGATGCTTGGGTGTTGACATTTTTATTGTTTGGATACTGGTGATAGCATGCATACATTTTACGTTCTCATGCTTACTTAAGTGGTACGATTCCAACTAAAACCTTGGCTTTTCTACTATTTTTCCAAAAAGGGGATTTATTCCCTCTTTGCACTTTTAAAACCAATTTTTAAATGCAAGTCGTATCACCCTTTATATTGTTGGTTTATGGTGTTTTAAACTGAATTTACTACTTTGAAACCTTAGACCGAGGCAGATTCTAGTCTATTTTCAGTTTGCTTATCTACTGCTATTTTCTTATTTCGGTTGAGGAAGATTCTGATCCTTTCTTTAATATTCTACTATTTTAGTCCTGGGTTAGATCTCGGACACTGAACTTTATGAATTTCTACTTTTTTTTAGTCTCGATTCGATTTCGAGCACTTATTACACATATTTGCCTCCGATTTTGGACGACGTGGATTGTTCACGGATATTATGAAAGTCCTAGTTCAGGACCAGACAGTGTATATGGATATCCCGAATTCCATATGGGCCCCTTTGTCCAATGAACCACCGTATCGGAGAAGGATGGTCATCGTAGGTCCTGTCCTTATGAGCTATTGAGCTGGAGAAGGTGTATATACTTGTGTAAGGTATGGTACTTGATTCAGCTCACATTACCTAGTTTTTATCTTGAATTCATTCATTCACATATATTGCCCATCACCAGTATGTTTGTCTGCTATTTGTACCTACCGTTCTTATGGGGGTTCGGTTAGGTTATGCTTGCTATTGTGTACTTTTTGGGCTTGTGGTTAGGTTATTTTTTATCTGGGTTAGCCGGTTATGTTATTGTTTGTCCGAGTTAGCCGATTATGTTATTGTTTGGGTGTTATTGTATAGTTTGTGGTAGGTTGGTTATGAATTGGAACCGTGCTGGATAGTCACCCATCACACGGCTCTCAAACCCAACCTGTGGTGGATTTTTCATATATATTATGGGTTAGACGTTCTGATTATACTAGAGCTAGCTCCCTTTCTTGATATTGTAACCCTCGTGATACTTAGGTTGTTAGGCTAGCTCCCTCAGGTTGACACCATTGTGTTTAGTTATTCCTATGGTTTATGATTTTCTTCCTTTGTACTATTATTGTATATACCTTTTTCTTCGTACTATTAGTATATATCTCTTTATTTGTACTACTATTGTATATCTCCTTCTTCACACTACTATTGTATATCTCTTACTTTGTACTACTATTGTATATTTCTTAGCTGCTTAATGGATAGAACTTTTGTCCCTAGTTAACAGTAGCACATGGTAGTTTACCTTTACCTCTCTGTTATCCTTATTGCATTTCGTTTCTTAGTTAGTTGTCTGTAGTTTATATTTTTGCTTTACATGTTATTTATACTTGCATTATCTTTGGAGCTCAGTCGGCTGATGCCTACTGGGTACCTCGTGTTTGGTACTCATACTACACTTCTGCACCCTGCAGATCATAATACAAGTTCTCACCGCTGTCGTGTGCATCGTACTGAGTTGCCATGGATCGAAAAATTGGGGTGAACTTCTGACGTCCGGAGTTATTCCTGCACTCCCTTATTTGCTGAATTGATCTTTATTTTGTATTTCAGAGATAGTTTTGTATTTATATATCATGTTACTTTGTACTCTTGTCTTGTTAGTGGCTCTTGTATTGACCTCATCAGGTTTGGGGAATATTTATTTTCTCTCCTGGTTTCCTTTCTCCTTTTTATTAAGTTTTCGCTTCCATTTCTCTTATTAGCCCATTACTCGCTGTTTCGGGCTACGGGTTGGCTTATCTACTGATGGGCTATAGTAGGTACCATCATGACCTGAGAAATCGGGTCATAACATGGTACCATCCTAGTCACAGAACAATGAACAGTGAGATCTTGGTCCGTCAATGGAGTGGTTAGCATGTAACATGATATAATCAATATATTGTTATAAATATTATTACTACTAGAGGGGTATGGCCCGTGTCAGCATGAACCCAACATAATATTATTACTACAGCTAACATGGATTCAACATATCATTAAACAATAATGTTGTGCCTATTTAAATGTTACAAAGGTCGGGAAGACTGAATTATTACAAACCAAAGCTCTATTCAACCATTCAGTATTGCATTACAACGTTTTTACAAACTAAGCCATAACCTCATAATATAAATTAAATCGAACTATTAAACATCCATTTTCATGACTTGCTTCACAGGTGTCTTTGATGTCTTTCCTTATGGCAAGAGTAGCACAAGTAATAGGCTTCCAATAATTTCATAGGGCACCTGATCATAGAATACATATCAAGCTAGTTAAAAC
The DNA here is from genome assembly GCA_031232105.1 of Capsicum rhomboideum. Classification (NCBI taxonomy): domain Eukaryota; kingdom Viridiplantae; phylum Streptophyta; class Magnoliopsida; order Solanales; family Solanaceae; genus Capsicum; species Capsicum rhomboideum. Next base: position 29,221,006 of record CP124713.1, on the reverse strand, counting down.
CTCAAAGAATATAATAACAACAACTACATACCCACTGTAACTCAATTAGGATTTCCTTTATGGTAATTACTTAAAATTACTCTACCATAAAAATCCATTCGACTCTGTAGAACAAATTGACTGCATATAGAATGTTGTTTATTTAATAAAAAAGAAAATATGTTTTGGCAACTCATACATTAAATATAGAAGCGTCATCAGTGTGTAACTTCAGACCATATTTCTTTGCTAGATCTCCAACTTTGTCTGTATACTCTATGGAGAGGCATCTGCCTCCTGAACTGCATTTACAAAAATATTGTTAAGAACTTGCATCAGAAAAGGAGTCAATGATGGGGAAAAATGATCATTGAGTAGAATAATAAGATGATCTAGTAAGAAACTACAAAGTAGAACCAATACCTTTGGGCTTTGGGTCGAATCCTATATATAGATATGTGAGAAGTAAACGTAAATATAGTTAAACATACATTTTAACATGCACTATGACAACTTATTCTTCAATCAGGAGCCTAGTCATCTGCTAAAGTAACTCAAAGCTAGAATCAAGAATCGCAGCTTCAATCAAATCAATATCCATTGTACCATCTTCGTTATTATTGACTATCCTTGGATGAACACCACCAACAGTAGAAGTTCCTCCATTTTCACATACATGAATATGTGAATTATTATCACTAAGAATCACTTCACTATTCCTAATTTGGCAAGGAGTAAGCAAGTAAATTAGATTGCACATTGTGTCTGAAGGAACAAATAGCCCTGCTTCTTTGTCAATGATTATTGCCATCTCATACACATGAATATGTGAATTATCACCTGCTTATTGTGACACCATGCACTAATCCAACTTTCTCATTTTACATGTTGCTAGTCACAATTTTAATGTGGAAATAGTAGCATTTCAGATTTAGAGAGAACATCATAAATATTCAGATGAAGAGGGAAAAAAAGTAAAGTCTATCAAACAAAAACATAAAGCAAGATATGAATAAATTATGGCCAACTCCGATGAGCAAAGTAATAATACACATAAGAGACAAAATAGCATAGCCAAAACTTCCTCAATAGCTGGAGTTAAGAGAGTCAATTTTATCTTAGGCATATAAAATTTGAACCAGCTAAATGGGCTGGTAACCATACATTGTTTCGTCAATTCATTCACTCACATTTGGTGAATAGGTATCTGCAAAAATTTCAAGGGGTAGTCGTAAAGAATTGCCTTATCGGGGTTAATAAATAGATATTTCAAATAATTGAAACAACAAATCCATAAAGAACAGAGGTAAACTATGTGTATCCTCTAAAGCTTCCTAGGTATTTTCAAGAGAAAGAGATAAAATACTGAAGGATGAACTTTGAATAGCTGATAGTTCCTTTCATCACTCCCAATTTATTAACTTTTTTCAAACTTGGTGGTCTAACCACACGGGATTTTTCAAGTATAATTAATCTTACTTTAATCTTGCAATTTTGAGTCAGGGTCACAAATTAAGATGTGCATAATGATCGATTTCATCGTTACTGAAAATATATGCGGTAAAGGCATGTGCTTCTCATTCGTCATAAGTGTTAGGATCAATTCTTTAGTATGGGAGTGCATTTGATATGTACTAAGGTCATATAATACCCCTAGCATAAATTTAAGTTGAAAGTATCCTTGCCGATTTAGTTTCGAGCTAAGTTTAAACTAGGGTCAACTTCAAACGACCACTCCTACTAGAATATAAGAAGTTAGGGGGCCTAATGCCCACCAAATTAAAGATCTCTAAGTTTCTTTCCAAGCAACTAACCGTTTGTTAATCCGCTTCCTGAGTAAAAAGTTATGACCATTTTACTGAAAATTGTTCGTGCTAAAAAGCTAAGAGCACTGTAGTGGGTCAGGTTGCTACAACGATGACATGTCGCTGTAGCGATGCAATAGAAATTTATAACCTATTTTTGATGGGTTTCAGCTCCCAAACCCCAAATTTCATTCCTAAGTCCTAGACGAGCTATTTTCTCTTAGTATGGGTAGAAATTCTTCGTTGAGGTAAGTTTCTTCAGTCATCTTCTTTATTTTTCAATCCTTTAACATCCTAGAATCATTAGAAAAATCTTTAATGGTGAAATTCTTGGGGATTTGAACCCTAAGTTCATGATATTTTGGGAAAAACCTATGGGTTAGGTTAATATTACCTAGAAGCACTTCTAAATTATTAATTAACAATCCCTATCATGAATTAGTGATTCTAAAATATGAAAATTGATAGTTGGGGACCTTGAATTCAATAAAGATGGGTCCTTTATCTTTAAAACTCCATTAATGGAGTTGGGTTGAGCTTGATAGAACTATTTTGATGGTTAATTGACACTAGGGTAATTTTGTAGATCATAAATAAGGGTAGAAATAGTGGGTTTGAATTACCAAAGTATTTGTTTGAAGAGTAGTTTCTTAATTACTCTTATAATTGTTGTTTGTTAGATTATTAGCCTTCGAAAATGTGAAGAAGAAGGAGGATCATCCGTGATATAGCTTACTTGTTGTAGCAGCTTGGCGCCCAGGTAGTTTATGGATTATGAATAGTAGACTAGGGTTAGTAATCGTATCTATAATGTAGATTTGATGGGAGAAGTCATGCTTAGGCCTGGGGGCATGGAGTTTGGATAGATGAAAAGTGGATTTAATGTATTAAAGGCATAATTATGTATTAATATGTTAATGTATGGGTCCTTGATAGGTATTTTGTATTTGCATGACTTCATGGTGGATTGTAATGTGAATTATGTGAATATAGATGTCAATGATATTGTGTGAGCTCATAATCTAGTTATTTAGCCTATTTACCACAAAAAGGGTGAACTTGATATTATTTGTGTTGGAATATGCGATAATATTGCTTAAAGTTAATGATGAGAAATTATTATGGTATGAGGAGGCAGTGACATAACTTAAGAGAGTAAAGTCAAGTTAGGCTATGGCTTAGAAAGTAAAAGGTATAAAGGTGTATGACAAAATCTAGATTGTAAGTTGAATAGAGTTGAATGATTCGCAAATGGAGTAGGTCTTGAACCTAGTAATGACTTGAATGTAGTAGTTTCTGGAAAATAGCAGAAATCCCCAGTCTCGGTATAAATAAATAAATATTGGATTAGTGAATGAACTTATGAACGTTGAACTAGAGTTTAGACTCTTTTGGGTTGAATATGCTTTCCTAAAATAAGTACTTGGATTTATTAAATATGACTTGGTAATGCTTGCTTGAATAAGCTGTGGATTGGTCTTAGGACATGCTATAATTGATGAAACCGATGATTCATATCTACTTGTGATTTGGTGTGTTTAAGTACGATTGTTGTTTACCTAAAATGATTAACTTGAGTTGACCAAGTGTTTGGGTGGTTGCCTGTTGTGCAACGAATACTTAAGGAAGGAATATGTTAACTGATATTCAAATTGTAATCACATTCAATGAATTTATACGTAAAGCTTGTGGTTGCTACAAGTGTTGGTTGTTATTGTTGTTTTCTGTGATTGCTGTGATATTATATTTGGTTATTTGTGGGATGTGCCAGTATTTGGACATCTTCATGGGATTTGGTGGAATAAGGCTGACAGGCACTTGGTGTCTAGGTTTTGGTACATGGACAAAGCTCGTCCCCTGCATTTCATGACTAATGGGCAACCAAAAGACCCTTAGCATGTATGTACAAGGTATGTATGAGTGTAACAGTTCCTTGAGTGGACCGAGTATATGATTATTATTTTTGTTGCCATTTATATTGGTTCCATGAGTGGACCAAGTTATATTGTGGTTGTTGTTGTGGGTTCCTTGAGTGAACCAGATTATGATGTTGCTTGATATATTTGTGATTCTTGTGTGGTTCGTTTACTTGGCATATATTTTGGGATTCTTATTGACAGAGTCAGGGTTGTTGACTTGATCATTGTTTGACTTGACTTATTATCTTTTGACTTATACTTGACTGAAGTTGTAGGGTTGCTTGAAAAGTCTAAGTGTCTTAAACTTGAGGTATTTATCATAATGTGTGTTCATAGTTGTATTTGCTAGAAGGTGATGATTATTGGTTTTCATTTAGCATTGAGGTTAATTTTGGCGTATATGAAATAGATTGACTTAATAACTTTCAAGGTTAAACAAGTGAATGTTGAACTAAAGTTTAGACTCCTTTGGGTTGAATGTGCTTTCCTAAAATAAGTACTTGGGTTTATTGAATATGGATTGATAATGCTTGCTTGAATAAGCTGTGGATTGATCTTAATACATTCTATAATGGATGAAACCAATAATTCATATCTACTTGTGATTTGGTGTGTTTTAAGTATGATTGTTGTTTACCTGAAATGATTAACTCGAGTTGACCATGTGTTTGGGTGGTTGCCTATTATTGCAATGAATACTTAAGGAAGGAATGTTTTAACTGTAATCACATTCAATGAATTTATATGTAAAGCTTGTGGTTGCTACAAGTGTTGGTTTTTATCATTTTTTTCTGTGATAGCTTTTATATTATATTTGATTATTTGTGGGATGTATCAGTATTTGGACATCTTCACGGGATTTGGTGGAATAAGGTTGGCAGACACTTGATGTCTGAGTTTTGGTACATGGATAGAGCTCGTCCCCTGCATTTCATGACTAGTGGGTAACCATAAGACCCTTAGCATGTATGTACAAGGTATGCATGAATGTGACGGTTCCTTGAGTAGATCGGAGATATGATTATTGTTATTGTTGCTGTTTATATTGGTTTCATGGGTGGGCTAAGTTATATTGTTGTTGTTGTTGTGGGTTCCTTGAGTGAACCAAATTATGATGTTGCTTTTATATATTTGGGATTTTTGTGTGGTCCAGTTACTTGGCATATTTTTTGGGATTCTTATTGTTAGAGTCAGGGTTGTTGACTTGGTCATGGTTTGACTTAATTTGTTGTCTCTTTACTTGTACTTGACTGGAGTTGTAGATTTATTTGAAAAGGCTAAGTGTCATAAACTCGAGATATTTATCATAATGTGTGTTCATAGTTGTATTTGCTAGAAGGTGATGATTGTTGGTTTTTATTTAGCATTGAGGTTAATTTTGGCGTAAATGAAATAGATTGACTTAATAACTTTCAAGGTTAAACAAGTGAGAGTTAGGATGGATGACACTTGATGTGTAGGTGATGAATGATCAACGAAAATAAGAATGTAATACTCTTAGGTAACACAATCGGATGGATGTGATGTGGATTAAATTGGTGTGGTCGTGCTTTCTTTCTGTGATTTCTATATTGTGTTTACATGATCTAACCTTGGTCGGCTGATGATACATACCAATATATGTTGTTTGTACTGATACTACTCTTGCTATACCCTTTTTGGTGTATAGTATAGTTGTAGAATTAGTTGATGTTTCACAGATGATGTGGATAGTGATCTCCAACAGCTTCTACTCCTCTCATTTATGGTGGAAGTTGTGTCCAGTCTTACCTTATTACTTAGAAGCTCTTGTACCTGTCAGACTTGGTTCTTGGGTAGTTTACATTTTCAGCAGATTATATTTTATGCTTGTAAAAACATTTTATAATAAGGATTTGGTATTTTGTTACTTAATTTAAGACTTTCGCATTTATTATTAAAAGGATGGTAAGGGGTTCTCCTATCTAGGTAGATTAGAGTAGGTTTCCTCATGATCCGGTAATTTGGGTCTTAACAATTTTGTATTCGAGCCTAGGTTATTGGTCTCCCAGTACAAGAGCAAATGTGGAGTAGAGTTCTGCGGATTGGTGTGTTGACGTCCATATCTAATCTTCGGGAAGCTATAAGGCATTCTAGGAAATTGTTGCGCTTCTTTCTTTCCTCTCGTGTAGTTTGTATAGGTTGAATCCAATTGGTATCTTTCGATTCCAATTGGTAACTCCACAATTATTAATTCGAATCTATTCGATTCCAATTTGTATCTATTCGATTCCAATTGATATCTTGAGGAGTTTGCAATTGGAACCTAGTTGTTTCTAATTCATATCTATCCATAAGGACTGGAACTTATGATTGTCATACGAATTATGATGAAATTGGTTGGGTGTAACTTTGTTAGTGTAATATAAAATGTGTTTGTGATTTGTAGTTGCTTGATTAACTCTGAGTCTGTGATAGGTGAATGTTGCAAGTCGCCATGTGTTGTGTGATATGTGATAGAATTTGACTATGATTGTTGCTTGTCTTATTGGTAGTAACATAAAGGTTTAAATTGGTGCATAAGGTTAACGCTATGGTACTTATATAAATCATAGTTGATTGAATTATTGTAAATTTTATGAATTGTGAAAGGTCATAACTTCATTTTGTGTTAATGGTTAAAGAAAACTGTTGTTATGTGATTTAAATGGAAAATAATATGCTAAATGCTGGACATGATCTTATCATTGGTAAAATGGTAAGGGAAAACTAGTACAAAATTGGGGAAACTCTTGTTTCAAACAGTTGGTACGTGAATAAGTACTATGGAAAAAAGGGCTATTGTTGCTCGATAGTGGAAATTGAGGTAAGAAAATTTTTGTGGTAATTCATGATTTTGACTTAAGAAAATTTTGTTTTGGTTTTCAATTTTGTGATAACTTAAAGGTTTAATTGATGATTGGATTGTCGGTTAAGCGAATGAAAGGGTGGATATAGTAGCCCTTGGTATGAAAGTTAAACGTTTGATATAGGTGATGTTGTCTGTTTGAAGTAAAATATATATTTAAACATCAAACTTTATTTGACTTGGTGGTTTTTACTGTTGATTGAGTAATTACTTTCATTGTGATGATAATGTGTAGTTGATAAGGAACACTTGTATTTGTGAAAAAGTAATTATGGTTGTCTATTGGTAGAAATAGTCACCCATGTATTGATTAATAAAATGACTTGTCATTGGCTGGTTTTGTTTGACATTGTTCATATGCTTAATATATGACAATAATTATCGGTTAATAGTATCCCTTGAGAATGACATAATTGAATTAATAGGGTCTTTGCAATGTGATGGCTTGATTATGATCGATGACCCTTAGTTATAGAGTTGGTTGAGGGAGTGGGGTTATTAGATGTATTCTTGAATATTCATATCCCTCTTGTTGATCATGATAATAATTAGTTGTTATTACTCCTTGAGTGATTGAGGTATATTGAGTCGGTAATTTGACTAATCTTAAGCTAGTTGTGGGGTAAAAGGAGTATGGTTATGCCTGTGTGATAACGGATAAGTCAAGCGTACAAAAATTCTGGTTAAGATTTTCCTCGGGTTGGGAGTTAGAATTTTCAGGCTAGGCTAGTCTTGGACGAAATCTGAGCGAGGTATGGTCAAGGGAAATCCGATAATGGATTGGGTAGATATAATAAAGTTTATATTGATTTTATGTTAGCTAAGATGATAAGGAACATGTAGAACTTTTCAGAATTGAATTCAGGCGAGTAGAACTCCCCATATCGATCTTGACGTAAAGGGATTAGTTCGGGATGTCTTGGATTTAAGGTGTGTTGTGAAAAAAGAGAGTTTGGAAGAAAATCAGACATTCTGCCTCACCCATGTCGCTATAGAGATGTACATGTTGCTATAGTGACATGCTCCAAAGCGGAAAAAGTGTCGCTATAGCGGGGTAAATCTCCATTTAATTAGATTTTTCCTCAAACATTTATTATTTCAAAAACCCATTTTGGGAAAGGACAAGGGCGATTTGGGGAGATTTAGTGGATAAACCATAGCAAGTGCGTAAGTAAGGTGTTGCATAAGCAACTTTAAAAGTAGTATCTTTCTAATTCCAACCTCGTGCTTCTGTTCACTCAATACCCGTTCGAGGACGAACGGATGGTAAATTGGTATCTATTGTAACGATCGATTCCGTCGTTACTAAAAATATATGCTGTAAATGTATGTGCGTCTCATTTTTCATAAGTGTTAGGATTAATTCTTTAGTATGGTGCAATTGATATGTACTAAGGTCAAACAATTCCCCTAACACAAAGTTAAGTTGAAAGTATCCTTACCGATTTAGTTTCAGGCTAAGTTTAAATTAGGGTCAACTTCAAATGATCACTCCTCCTAGAATAAAAGGAGTTTTGGGTCCTAATACCCATCAAATTAAAGATCTCTAAGTCTTCTTTCCAAGGCAACTGACCGTTCATTAATCCGCTTCCTGAGTACAATATTACTACCATTTTACTGAAAACTGTTCCTACTGAAAAGCTGAGGGCGCTATAGCGACGACATGTCGCTATAGTGACACAACAACAGTTTATAAACTATTTTTGATGAGTTTAAACCCTAAACCCCAAAATTTCATTCCTAAGTCCTAGAGGGGCGATTTTCTCTTGGTATGGGTGGAAATTCTTCGTTGAGGTAAGTTTCTTCCATAATCTTCTTCATTTTTCAATCCTTTAACATCCTAGAATTATTAGAACAACCTTTAATGGTGAAATTCGTGGGGATTTGAACCCTAAGTTCATGATATTTTGGGAAAAACCTATGGGTTGGGTTAATATCACCTAGAATCACTTCTAAATTGTTAATTAACAATCCCTAGCATGAATTAGTGATTCTAAAACATAAAAATTGATGTTGGGGACCTTGAATTCAATAATGATGGGACCTTTAGCTTGAAAACTCCATTAATGGGGTTAGATTGAGTTTGATAGAACTATTTTGATGGTTAATTAACCCTTGAATAATTTTGTAGACCGTAAATAAGGGTAGAACTAATGGGTTTGAATTACCAAAGTATTTGTTTAATGGGATTAGTAGTTTCAAACAAGGGTTAACTAGTTCTACCCTTATTACCCAAACTCATCGTGAGTTGCACCCACACTACTTACCCTGTGGGAGAACCAATAATCCCAAAAATATTGATCAACACTTAAGTGAAAGTACGAGAACTATCCAATAATAACTCTTCAATCTAACAACTTAAGAATATGTGGAAACATAATACCAATGGAAATCCCCTAGGACCCGAAAGTCGGTGTACCAAAACATACTAAGAATATCAAGTGGGGATGAAACTCCAAAATTGTAAGAAGTAACATGTCTAAACAAAGGACAATGTCTAAATAAGAAAAAGATCTCATGGTAGCCCGGATGTGCTGCTCACCCTGAAATCCGAAATCGACTGCTGAAATCACAAGTAAGGTCTCGATGAATTCGTTGGAATATGTGTTGCACTCATAAAAGTGAATACAGGTGTAGTATCAGTACACAAATGAACCACAATATACTGGTAGGATCATTTGAATAACCCAAGATGGAAGTATGAATACTTAACCAAAGTATAGTACAATTAGCTAACACATGCTTACAAATCAAACATTCCATATATATGTACAAGTAGCATTCAAGAGCCAAGCCAACAAGTCAACAAGTGTCATTAAGGAAATAATATGAAACTCAATTCAAGACAACCAAACAAGGACAAGCATAACAATACAAATTCCCCGATTCACTCAAGGAACCATCATATTAATACATACCTTGAAACCCGTACACACATGCTAAGGGTTATATACCCACCCTCTAGCTATAACCTGTAGGTGATAATTACCATCCATGTACTGAAAATCCCAAACATGAATGTCTGTAATCCTTAATCCAACATCTCGTGAGAACGTCTCAAATGCCAAAACATTCCATAATTTACAATAAAGAGGCCAAGTCATAAAATAAGTAGACATTGCAATGACCAAGCACACCATACAGATTAACCAATCACACTACAAAGTAGTTTATATGCACATATAACACAAGTTAGATTAAATACACCCCATCACCTACCTCGAACCAAGCTTGTACAACTCTAAGCCTGAGCTTTGCCTTTTCTTACCTTTTTCACTTGCTCGTGGTCTAAAACATGCTTACAAACATTGCATTATTGAAATGACCTAACATGGAGGGAGTTATATGCCACCCCCAACCCCCTTAAGGTCAGTTCATAATCATTCCTTAACCGTTCTAGGGCTATTTCCCCCGTAATTCACCTAAAACTACCAATTTCATGGAATGATTAGTGAATTTACATAATGCAAGGCCAATTTCATGGTTAATAAACAAAGCCTATTAAACTTAAGCTTAATTTTACCGTTGCACTAGTAAACATATCAAAATACGCCCTAAAATCCTCCCGAACTCCATAATTTACGCCTTCTAAGGATTAAGAAGTAATTACAAGTTAAAGAGAGTGAATTTCTTACCTTAACAAAGTTAAATGGAGGTAAACCAATTATTTTTGCCCTAAATCACCTTCCTCTTATCCCAAAACAAGTTTATAAAATAATAAACTATTTTGTGATTTAATCCCTTTAATCTGCGATTTTTACCGCTATGGCGGTACCCGACTGCTATAGTGGTAGGCCATCGCTATAGCGGCCTTGACCTCTTTTGTCCACCGCTACAGCAGTGTCAACGAAACAGAATATCTATTTTCACCCAAAAAATACACCTTGATCTTGGGACATTTCGAACAATACCCTTTATGCTAAGGTCAATTCCAAGAGTTCTACTAACCCAAATTCAGTTTTGTAAAATCCTACTGGTTCTTTAGCACTAACTAGGAATCAATAGTGTTCCTTCCAAACTGGTCTAAGTTATTCCTAGATTTTCCAAGTCTACCCCTCGCTCCAAAATAAAATAAAACTAGTCTTGCCCGAAATTTGTAATTTCCAAACTGAAAGGAATTTAGACACGAAATTCGAAATGTAAGACTTATACATAACGACCATGAGGGTCATTATAGTTTCCTAATTATGATGATGTATATGCATCTTCTGTACATCTTGAGCAAATTGTTCCCTTGTATAGCACACCTGTTCCAGCGAATTCAGAATTGATCTCTCATATGGAGGATGCAAATTCAGATGTGGTCTCTTCGGTGGAGGATGCATATCCATATGTAGATGGCACAAGTGGTAAAAGTACTGTAGTTCTGGGTGAAAATTTAAACGAAGAAGCACATTTTGGTATGGGTTCATCGCAATTTGATGATGGTTCTAGTTCTGGATCATACTATTTCGACAGTCAAATTGTGATATATAATCCAATTATGCATTTTAAAAGAATTTATATACAACGTGGAAAACTTTAGCGCCATATTTTTTTTTTTTGCTTATTGTTTATAGGATATTATTTGTACAAGACAATTTTTTTTTTAAGTTTATACTTTTATTTATATAAATAAGGGCGTAAGTTAAATTAATAAGATGTTGGCCATATGTTTGTGATACATAATTTTTGATCTTATTATAGAAAAAAATATTTATTAATATTATGATTTAGATATTTTTGTCACGACTCAATCCGTCATGAGTGACATCCACACTAACCATCCAGTGGGAGAACTATCTAAATCAAAATAAAAAATCATTCACTTATCCAATTTTAAAAACAGTCACAATTCATTAATAAAGTCAATACTTTAACATTCAATGCTAGTGCAAAAAATAACATCGTCTAAACATTTCCCAGAAATTGAAAGTCATCATAAAAAAATTCTAACTAAATAAGTCTACAGATACAATCTGGAAAACTAACAATAATAAAATAAAGTGTCAATGTCCGAAAATAGGGACAAGACCAAGTCTGAATGATCCAGGCAGCCCTGAGAATGAATGCTCACTCTTGGATAAGGAACATGCTGTCAACTAAAAATGAGGTCTCGTAGAAGCCGCTGGAATATGCTTTGCACTTAATAAAAGAAGAGTACATGGTAGTATCGGTACAAAATCACTATGTACTGGTAGGTACCATAGGACGACTCAATGATGCACCAAGGTTACATGGCACTTTCGATGCTTAAAATAAGGGAAATATGCAATAACTTGGGTGTATTTGGTGGGTATGATGTGGTTTTTGTCCTACATTACAGGAAAACAGGTTTTTGAAGGCAAAATGATCAAAAAGGAAGAATCAATCCCGAGAATGAAGTGTATGAAGATGAAAGAACAAGAATCCACACCAGAGTGGAAGTCAAGACACCACTCACATGCCGTGAGTTCCACTCACGTGATGTGAGTGGTGCCGTGGGTCAACTTCTTGTGTGAAATCCTGCATCCTTCGACTAGCTGCCCTAGTCTCACTGTCATTACTTGTCGTTGGACCAGCTTGTCCTTGATTCTGTGCTGCAATTAGCCGAATCAACATATATACTGCATTTCTCAAATACTGGTCAGTGACATTAACAGGTGGCTCAACAGGTTCTTCTTTCCTTCTCGGCTCTTCTGGAGCTGGAAAAGTAGAAGAAGCCCGCGATGCAAACGCACTCTCAGCTTCATCTTGCTCAACCCGTTCGGGTGGTAAGTTACTAGGTCCTCCTCCGCTAATCCTATCTATCTTCTTCATTTTTCCCTTGCCTCTTCTTGTACTTGGCATTTCTTACTATACCAAAGAAAAATAATTCCCATGGTCAGATACAATTCAACTTACAACTGGCTCTATTGCATGATCTAGAAGTGAAGAAAAGAAACAACATCCTAAATGCCCCATAGCCTCCTGCTCATAAATGTGGTGCACAACACATCCATGAACGAACTGCTCTGATACCACTTTTGTCATGACCCGAAATCCCATTCTGGCCGGACTGGCACCCGAAGCCGATATGGCCCGAGAGAACCAATCTTTGCTCCTATTCACTCACAAGCATATTTTAGTATGAATCTTATTATACTTCGTACAACTAGGCGGAAGTCATGGAAAACTTAACAATATATGAAACTTGGCCGTTAGGGCCGTCAAGTCCAACAGAATACACATATCCTACATTAACCTTCCCACATATGTATACAAAGCCTCTAACCGATACATGAACACAACAACCTATAGTCGGGACAAGTCCCCGCTTTAGACAATAATTACAAAACCAAAACAATATACACATGTGACTCGAAAAGCCCGAACCAACTGGGAGCTCACCAATGATCCGCAGATAACCCGTAGCCTATTGTGGAGGTCTACAAACACCTATCCCTGCAGGAAACAAAGTAAGTTCCCCAAAAGGGGTCAGTACGAAGAATGTACTGAGTATGCAAGGCTATAAGAAACATCATGAAACTTAAACACCTCAATGAACTTGATTTCAAGAGAATAGTCAATGTGGATCAATCATCATTTAGTATGTGTGAAAATAGGTACTTTATGTTCATTACTCCATTTGCCTTTATGCCCGTTTCCGTTAACAGTTAGAACCGTCAATAATGTATAACCGTTAATATGCAACCGTCAATATGCAATGCATCCATCAATATGCAATCGTCAATATGCAACCGTCAATATATATATAAACGTCTCAATTTCAGCATCAAGCTAGACTTTTACCCAACTGAGCTTCCCCCCTGCTACCACCCGAAAAACAAGGAAGCAGGTTCGGCATCAAGTTTGGCTTTTACCTCACTGAGCTTCCCCCTTGATCCAGTAAATATAATAAAGTTCGGCGTCAAGCTTGGCTTTTTCCCCATTGAGCTTCCCCCCTACTACCACCCGAAAAACAAGGAAGCAGGTTCGGCATCAAGTTTGGTTTTTTCCCCCAAAGCTATCACCCGCACTCAAAGAACCATAAAATAACCAAAAAGTAATGATAAAGTAATTCTAAAGAAATTATAAAGTAATCATAAAGTAACCATGAGGGAAAATATAAAGTAACCATGAGGGGATTACTTCTTCCATTACTTCATTGCATTACTTCTCTCTTTTAATTTTATGAGATTGATACATTGGGGGATCATAACCTTTTTGGAAACACAAAAGTGCATTACTTCAATCTTTTATGTTCATGAGATTGATACTTTTGAAGTTGTAACATTATTGGAAGCCTTAGAACATAATATTATTGGAACTTGGAATCATGTCCATAATTATGTGATACAAGAGAATAATAACATATGACAGCTTGAAATGAGATACCTTTTATCATTTTGGAATGGAACAAGGACAATGACAACATGAACAATATGTGCTGCAGAAGAATACGGAGAGAGTAACCTTACATACCTTATCGTCTCAATATGAACACTCAATTCTATACGTGAATACAATCGTCCCGCTCCTTCCTTATGTTTCACTCTACAACACAAATATACAATGGAGTTTACATTAACCACCAACTACCTTACAAATGCATACAACGACAATGAGTGACATGTTTGGCTTTAACATGCCATTTCCCTCTTGATTATACCATGTGTGAAACTAACACACCAACGACACCATTTACAAAGCTATCATACCAAGAATCCCACAATATTCTCAACATTGACCAATATCATAAACCACTAGCATGTCACACCAAATTCATACTTTACACTTCTACATCACCACAACATCACAATGGTTCCATCAATTCACTTCAATACACCTCACAACAACAAATAGGCCAAAATCCCATAATTTACACTTATGGAAAAATAACAAGTTTAGGACCATAATCACACCATACTTGTTGATATTTTATCCATATCATGCTCTTTTATCAAAACCACAAGTCATATTCCAAGTTTAAATTCCATAGATGGCACATCTTTTACAAGAACACAAAGTGCCATATTCAACACTTCCAAGCATAACCAACATGATCTACATAATCTCCCATGCATATAATATGTTAATCCATAAGCATAAACACTTACCTAAGCTTGGAAAATGATGATCTTTCTACAAAGATGACTTAGGGTTTGAGAGCCCAAAAGAGGTGTTCTTGAGAAGTCTAGAAAATGCAAGAAAAGCATGTGTGTTTTTGTGTATTAAAAATCAGATTTTATGCCCCTTTTATAGGCCTTTAAGTCCTTTGCTCAATTATTGCTTGGTCAAAAGAAGAATGGGTCATTTGACCCATTCTTGGCCCATGTTTTTCTTCTTCATTTTTGGGCTTTCTTGAGCCCAAATTACTTAATCCAATAAAATCAATAATTTCTCATGGTTAATTCATTTCATACGCATTACGATGATATTCCCACTCACAGAATTCATATTCGTAGCCTCAATCCCAAAAACAAGCAATTCTAGCCACGTATGGCTTATTTTGACCATAAGGGCAAAATCGTCATTTTGACGTCAAATTCGTTCACGAGTAATTTTACCACACCAATATAATACTTTACTAATTTCATGTATATTCTCATGGTTGTAGAAGAAACGTGGAAAAAATCGGCCCGGTACGTCCCCGGACACCCTTGGGACTTAAGAAAATTTTCAATTTTGAAAAATGGCCAAAAACACCCTGGAACTTGCTGCCTATGGGCTAAAAAATTTAGCCCAGAGCATCCTGGCACGCTCCCTAGCGCGCCCCAGCCTTAAATTTTTTAAAATTTCCTTTTTTCGACTTTTCTTCGCGGGTTTGGTTAGATACTTCAAGTCCTATTCTTTAACTTACTTTTTACCTTTAATATCCTTTGTTTAGAGGTCCTGTTAGAATCATTTTGAACCGCAAAAATGCGCCACGAAAATCCCAAAACATCTCCTACGAAGGGTTAATCACATGTACGAGGCCAAATTTTAATTTCCTCAACATTAACATTACCAAATGCATACTTATTGCTCTCAACACCTAAGTATACATTGTTCAGCGTTGTCAAGTAGTGTTGAAAAGGTATGGGGTGTTACATTCTCCCCCCCTTAGAAACATTCGTCCTCGAATGTCACAAGATTCAGTTGCCAATAATCCATGCACACTCTTAACGTGCCATCTCTCTTCTGTACACATAAGTCTGGTGCATCCCAAGGGAACATACTAGGTCTGACGACTCCCCTTGGATATCATTTGCTTTATCTTAAGATAGGAAATAAATTTACCCTTTTGGTATTCTAAGATTGCATCTTCATTCAAGGACAGTTTGTTTGTAGGAAATGAAAATGGACTTTCTTAGCTCGGCAATCCACCGTAGCATGCTCACAAATAGGTTCTATACGGTTATGACGTACTTTCTTAACTATAGTAGATTCATCAATAGGTGTAAATACTCCAGATGGTCTAACTAATACTTCTGATGTTCTTTCCATTTCGTAGCGGTCAATAGAGTAACATATGATACTATAGAACCCGGATCAATCAATGCATATATAGATACATTATGAAAACAATAGATCATATACCTGTAGCTACATCAGGATAGGCCTCCACATTCTATTGACCTGCTAGAGCATAAGTATGGTCCTGTGTTCCACCAAAACTGGCTACTCCTCGAGTAACGTTACCACGACCAACAGGTTGCACATCTTGGCCTAAGAAAGGAACCGATGATGATGGTGCAATGGTTGACCCCGTAGGTCGCATAATAACGCCCGTGCCCCTTCTTGGGCAATCTCTCACCATGTGCCCGGACATGCCACACCAAAAGCAAATATTGGTCCCAAACCGACATTCCTTTAAATGCATCTTTCCACAGTATGGACACGGCTGGCGAGGAAACCCTGATTGGTTCATACTTCCTTGATCTAACCCCACTGGTTGTGAACCTCGCATTCCACTACCTTGCCCAACGTGACTGCCTATAGGATGAGAAAGTGATGGTCTCGGCGGTCTACTAAAATCCCGAGGCCCAAATTCTACTTGGGACACCAGGTACTGTCCCATAGGTCTAGCTTTCTTTGATGGCCCCCCTTCAGTTTTGTGTATCTTTCTTCTGTCCCTCTGATCTTCCATCTTCTGTGCAAAAGCCTGTATTCTGGCTATATCCATGTCTCTATTCAGAGCAGCAATGGTACAATCTCTGACCAATGATGGATCCAATCGATCCACGTACCGATGAACTCTATCAGCCATAGTGGCTATCATATGGGGAGCATATCTGGCGAAAGAATTAAACTGAAGACTGTACTCCCGAACGCTCATATTACCTTGACGAAGATTTAGGAACTGGTCTGCGCGTGCCTCCCGAATCTCATATGGAAGGTAGTGATCCAGGAATGCCATTTTAAATTCCTCCCAACTAGCTGGGGGTGCACCAACTCCCCTAGCTCGCTTCCAATCTTCATACCATAATATCGCCTCCCTTTTCAATCTATATGCCGCGAGTTCAACTGTTTCTATAGCAAATATATGCATAACGTCCAAAGCCCTTCTGATTTGATCAATAAAATCTTGCGGGTCCTCATTAAGATCCGACCCAATGAATATAGGAGGGTCTAATTTTAGGAAATCCTGCATCCTTCGACTAGCTGCCCTAGCCTCACTGTCATTACTTGTCGTTGGACCAGCTTGTCCTTGATTTTGTACTGCAATTAGCCGAATCAACATATATACTGCATTTCTCAAATACTGGTCAGTGACATTAACAGGTGGCTCAACAGGTTCTTCTCTCCTTCTCGGCTCTTCTGGAGCTGGAAAAGTAGAAGAAGCCCGCGATGGAAACTCACTCTCATCTTCATCTTGCTCAACCTGTTCGGGTGGTAAGTTACTAGGTCCTCCTCCGCCAATCCTATCTAGCTTCTTCATTTTTCCCTTGCCTCTTCTTGTACTTGGCATTTCTTACTATACCAAAGAAAAACAATTCCCATGGTCAGATACAATTCAACTTACAACTGGCTCTATTGCATGATCTAGAAGTGAAGAAAAGAAACAACATCCTAAATGCCCCATAGCCTCCTGCTCATAAATGTGGTGCACAACACATCCATGAACAAGACTCTACTCATACACGGCTTTGTAGACACCCTTAGAACAAACTGCTTTGATACCACTTTTGTCACGACCCAAAATCCCATTCGGGCCGGACTGGCACCCGAAGCCGATATGACCCGAGAGAACCAATCTTTGCTCCTATTCACTCGCAAGTATATTTTAGTATGAATCTTATTATACTTCGTACAACTAGGCGGAAGTCATGGAAAACTTAACAATATATGAAACTTGGCTGTTAGGGCCGTCAAGTCCAACAGAATACAGATCTCCTACATTAACCTTCCCACATATGTCTACAAAGCCTCTAACCAATACATGAACACAACAACCTGTAGTCGGGACAAGTCCCCGCTTTAGACAATAATTACAAAACCAAAACAACATACACATGTGACTCGGAATGCCCCGAACCAACTGGGAGCTCATCAATGATCTGCGGATAACCCGTAGCCTATTGTGGATGTCTACTAACACCTGTCCCTGCAGTAAACAAAGTAAGTTCCCCAAAAGGGGTCAGTACGAAGAATGTACTGAGTATGCAAGGCTATAAGAAACTTCATGAAACTTAAACACCTCAATGAACTTGATTTCAAGAGAATAGTCAATGTGGATCAATCATCATTTAGTATGTGTGGAAATAGGTACTTTATGTTCATTACTCCATTTGCTTTTATGCCCGTTTCCGTTAACAGTTAGAACCGTCAATAATGTATAACCGTTAATATGCAACCATCAATATGCAATGCATCCGTCAATATGCAACCGTCAATAAATATATATATATATATAACCGTCCCAAGTTCAGCATCAAGCTAGGCTTTTACCCCACTGAGCTTCCCCCCTGCTACCACCCGAAAAACAAGGAAGCAGGTTCGGCATCAAGTTTGGCTTTTACCTCACTGAGCTTCCCCCTTGATCCAGTAAATATAATAAAGTTTGGCGTCAATCTTGGCTTTTGCCCCACTGAGCTTCCCCCCTACTACCACCCGAAAAACAAGGAAGCAGGTTCGGCATCAAGTTTGGTTTTTTCCCCCAAAGCTATCACCCGCACTCAAAGAACCATAAAGTAACCAAAAAGTAATGATAAAGTAATTCTAAAGAAATTATAAAGTAATCATAAAGTAACCATGAGGGAAAATATAAAGTAACCATGAGGGGATTACTTCTTCCATTACTTCATTGCATTACTTCTCTCTTTTAATTTTATGAGATTGATACATTGGGGGATCATAACCTTTTTGGAAACACATAAGTGCATTATTTCAATCTTTTATGTTCATGAGATTAATACTTTTGAAGTTGTAACATTATTGGAAGCCTTAGAACATAATATTATTGGAACTTGGAATCATGTCCATAATTATGTGATACATGAGAATAATAACATATGACAACTTGAAATGAGATACCTTTTATCATTTTGGAATGGAACAAGGACAATGACAACATGAACAATATGTGCTGCAGAAGAATACGGAGAGAGTAACCTTACATACCTTATCGTCTCAATATGAACACTCAATTCTATACGTGAATACAATCGTCCCGCTCCTTCCTTATGTTTCACTCTACAACACAAATATACAATGGAGTTTACATTAACCACCAACTACCTTACAAATGCATACAACGACAATGAGTGACATGTTTGGCTTTAACATGCCATTTCCCTCTTGATTATACCATGTGTGAAACTAACACACCAACAACACCATTTACAAAGCTATCATACCAAGAATCCCACAATATTCTCAACATTGACCAATATCATAAACCACTAGCATGTCACTCCAAATTCATACTTTACACTTCTACATCACCACAACATCACAATGGTTCCATCAATTCACTTCAATACACCTCACAACAACAAATAGGCCAAAATCCCATAATTTACACTTATGGAAAAATAACAAGTTTAGGACCATAATCACACCATACATGTTTATATTTTATCCATATCATGCTCTTTTATCAAAACCACAAGTCATATTCCAAGTTTAAATTCCATAGATGGCACATCTTTTACAAAAACACAAAGTGTCATATTCAACACTTCCAAGCATAACCAACATGATCTACATAATCTCCCATGCATATAATATGTTAATCCATAAGCATAAACACTTACCTAAGCTTGGAAAATGATGATCTTGCTCCAAAGATGACTTAGGGTTTGAGAGCCCAAAAGAGGTGTTCTTGAGAAGTCTAGAAAATGCAAGAAAAGCATGTGTGTTTTTGTGTATTAAAAATCAGATTTTATGCCCCTTTTATTGTCCTTTAAGTCCTTTGCTCAATTATTGCTTGGTCAAAAGAAGAATGGGTCATTTGACCCATTCTTGGCCCATGTTTTTCTTCTTCATTTTTGGGCTTTCTTGAGCCCAAATTACTTAATCCAATAAAATCAATAATTTCTCATGGTTAATTCATTTCATACGCATTACGATGATATTCCCACTCACGGAATTCATATTCGTAGCCTCAATCCCAAAAACAAGCAATTCTAGCCACGTATGGCTTATTTTGACCATAAGGGCAAAATCGTCATTTTGACGTCAAATTCGTTCACGAGTAATTTTCCACACCAATATAATAATTTAATCATTTCATGTATATTCTCATGGTTGTAGAAGAAACATGGCAAAAATTGGCCCGGTACGTCCCCGGGCACCCTTGGGACTTAAGAAAATTTCCAATTTTGAAAAATCGCCAAAACCACCCTGGCACGCCCTTGGGTGAGCCAACTTGATGCCTATGGGCTAAAAAATTTAGCCCAGAGTGGCCTGGCATGCCCCCTAGCGTGCCCCAGCCTTAAATTTTTTAAAAATTCCATTTTTCGACTTTTCTTCGCGGGTTTGGTTAGATACTTCAAGTCCTATTCTTTAACTTAATTATTACCTTTAATATCCTTTGTTTAGAGGTCCTCTTAGACTCATTTTGAACCACACAAATGCGCCATGAAAATCCCAAAACATCTCCTACGAAGGGTTAACCACATGTACGAGGCCAAATTTCAATTTCCTCAACATTAACATTACCAAATGCATACTTATAGCTCTCAACACCTAAGTATACATTGTTCAAATTTGTCAAGTAGGGTTGGGAAGGTATGAGGTGTTACATATACCTACCAATATGCTCATTAAATCCCTTCATCGAATCCAAATATTTACAAGTAAAAATGCGAATTCAATGTAAAAAACCAAGAAATAGACTAATCCCAACTCTAGGGTTTTAATTACAAGCTTCTAGACCTCAATTTTACTAAAATATAGGGTTGAAAGCTGCCAAAAAGCCTTTATAGATGAAGCAAAAAATGGGGCTAAGAAATTATGAAACTGGCACCGCGCTCACTTTGGTGATGGAGAGACAGCATCGCTGAACTCATCGGCGATGCACCGAAGTGAGTCTATATATCCAAACTGGCTTTAAACATGAGCTTCAATTGATGGCAACTGTTAACTTTGGCGATGGACTTCTACCTTCACCGAACTCTGCAACGATACACTAAACTTGTCCTTCTTATCGCTGAACTGCTTCCCTTGGAACATGAACAAATTGCTACTTTTGATGATGGACCTTGATTTAGGTGAACCGCCATAATGTTGAGCGATCTGCCAAACTACTTGGGCGATGCCATCTTTACTTTTTAGCTCCAATTCTCCATCTTTTTGCTTCCTTGTGCTATGGCAACCACCTTTTGTATTTAACCTTGAAAAACAACCAAACTAACATTAAAATTAACTCAAATTGGCATTAAGGACTTGATTTCTCACCGATTTTAGGTCAAATGAGTCACAAATTGCCGACTCATCAACACCCCCAACTTAAACCTTTGCTCTTCCTCGAGTAAATCAATGCACACACAATAAAATCAACACTGTCTTCAAATGGTATTACTTGGGAGCTTAGATTCATGCTTATTTGTGAAAACAACTTTGTCCCCACGATTTTAAAAATATTGGCATAAGTATCACCTATCAAACACTTAATTCATTAAATACAAGCCTTAAAT
Organism: Capsicum rhomboideum; assembly: GCA_031232105.1. NCBI lineage: Eukaryota > Viridiplantae > Streptophyta > Magnoliopsida > Solanales > Solanaceae > Capsicum > Capsicum rhomboideum. Next base: position 29,199,375 of record CP124713.1, on the reverse strand, counting down.
GTTGGCTAATTGCTATCAAACCAAGCACATGCTCATAGACTTCAATTAAGGTTAACAAATGTGCTCAAGAAGTGCAATCAAGTGTCCTCACAAAAAAAACATCCCTTCCCTTAGTGGTTTTGATAATTAACACGATTGCACCTAGTTATATATGAGAAGTGTCATTTTATGTATCTGTACCATTAGATTTGAAGGTTTGTAAGTATTTGATAGATCAACTTAACCACATGCAGATTTGACATAGATATCTTACATAATAATTTTGGCAGATATATTATAGAATAGATTATTTTCTATTATCATGATTAATCATATCTAGTAGCGTACTCAGAATTTTCAGCAAGCGATATCAACATTTATATAAGAAAGGATAAAAATTTAACTATCAAACATAGAAGTATAATATATTCTTGGCCTAGTAGTACCATCTATTTTTAAGCTAGAAGAGGTCTTCAGTTCAATACTACTTAACCAAAATTTTTTAAAAAAATTTGTATCAAAAAGCACAAGTCGAAGTTCAAACCCCCAACCTCAAAGAAGCCAACAGAACAGTAGACCAATGCGCCAAGAGAACCATTTAGTCAATTTGGTGTCCTTTTAATATGTTCTGTTTACACACACAATATGAACATATATATATATTGGTAATTTTTTCAACAAGCAGTGCCTCTTGACAACCTTTCAATCAACGTAGATCCTCTCATATCATATCATGGACATATATAAAAATATTTTCGACGTCTAATCTGCAATGAAAGAAATAATCAATTAGATAACACGTCTATATATTATTTAAATTTTGACAAATTATGTAAGATTAATCGATTTTATAGTTCTTTATAAATTTTCAACATCTACTTGTCTTTCTTTCCTTCTAATCTTCATCAAGTGGTGATGAATTTTTTCTTAGGCAATACATCTGATTACGAGTTAGAAGCCCAAATATGAATTTGACCAAACCTGGTAGATTTGATCAAATAAATATATGTATGTATGTATGTATGTATGTATACATGCATACATATATAATTACACACTTAATGAACCCGACTATTAACACTTGAAATTTAAAACTCATACAGTTGAAATCTTGGCTCCATCTCTACGTGTAATATCATTTTTTATGGTATTGTAAATTAATTTTTTAATTCAAATTAGTATTTTATGAACAGATTTATTTTTCAAGATATTCAATTTTTTGTACTCATTTTGTAGTTCTTGCCCAAATAAGAGCCATATTTTGTAGAATTTCCAATATCTGAAGGATTATTCTATCGTCACCTTCCCTTATCCTATACATGTTAACTAAGTATAAATTCTTTCTACCCATCCTCTGTCTTTAAAATTTATCCTCCTATGCATAAATTCAAAGCTTCTATGTTTATTGTTTTCCTTGATCATATGGACCAACTTTTGTGGTCTAGAAATGTAAATGATTTCATTCCCTAACCTTTCCTCCTTATTCAATACATAGTTGAAATCTCTCATTGCTGTCCATGGTTGTAACGACCCCAAAAAAAGTATGTGATGGCACCTGTCACACCTCTGGTACTGGTGAGCCTATCTGTAACACCCCAAAAATTCAAGCTAAGATTAGACTTATCCTTCAAGTACATGTAGAATCAAATATCATGCTTTGGTAGTATGAGAAGTGATTTAGATATGTAATAAGGCCACAAGTAACTCCTAGCTCATAGCCAAGTTAAAACATTCCTTACCGATTGATTTCTGGTAAAGAATCTTTCAATAGTCAAATTCAAATAAACATAAATCCTAGATTCTGAAGTGTTTTTGAGCTCAAGACCCACAAAATGAAAGGTCTTTGAATATTCTTTCCAAACCCACCAACCATTTATAAATCCGTTATCGGAGTAAGAAGTTATGGTTAATTTAATAAAGCACTGTCAGGCTGTCCGAACCCACGAGTTGTCATACGAACCATGTGTCAATCATATGAACAGTGTATCCGTTATACAAACAGTGTGTCAATCATACAAACCATGTATCAGGGAACAATTCCCCTCTCGGACAACACATAATATATAATATCTCGGGTTTAATTACCAAAGTTATTTTCCCCAATCCATAGCATGCTTTACTCATTTATTAACTACTTAGCCTAGTCTGTAAAAATTTAAGCCATAACCTACCTCAAAGCGTCAAAATCCAAGCCTAAAGTCCTTCAACACGGAGCTTTTCCCTTTCGAACAGTCTCAAAATCAACTAAAACCTATAAATATATCATCCACACGTTAAAAGAAAGCTAAAGATACCCATATTGACCATATTCAAGTTGAGTCCAAAATGGGTTCGAAAAATAGATTCAAAAATGATAGAGGTAAAATGGGAATTTTATTTTAGAAATACATTCTCCAAGGTTATTGGAGTGTATGGTTGAAAACCAACGCGAAAAACGAGTTAAAAACAAGGTCCAAATCGAAGAAAAACCATTTTTAGCTTCACCTGCAAAACCTCAAAATTCCATTTTGAAACCAATGTTGAAAAGTGTTTTTAATGATATAATCAATGTAAAATAATAAAAATTAGGTTTTGGAGCTTACCCAAGCTCAAATGGTGATGAAAACCATAAGAATCGCCCAAATCCGAAGCTCAAAGATCAAAAAATGGTGAGAAATTGCAAAAATAAGCTTAATAAGTGGCTAAATGACATCTAAAACGGTCACCACTTAAGCGGCTGGTGACCACTAAAGTGGCCTGGCCACCATGGATGGCTTCGCTAAAGTGGCCCACCATCGCAAAAGTGGTACCCGCTAAAGCAGTAAAGTTCCCGCTTTAGCTACAAGGCGACTGGTCAAAGTGACTGCTTAAGCGGTGCATTGCTGCTTAAGCAGCTACCGCTAAAGTTGTCTTTTTCCACCAAAGTGGTTGCACCAGCTTCAGCTGAATCAACAACATTTTCTAAGTTGCAAAGTTATCGATCGACCCCTCGGGATTCGTTTGGAATCCCGTGAATGCAAACAAACTTTGCTACTAGGCTATTTTTGACGTTCCAGACACAATGTCAACGTCAGATTTTTGAAAAAGGATTGTTTTCAACAAATTAACCCCAGGACCCCCTTTTAGGCAATTTCACTATTTTCCAAATGGGGGATCTAAATGTAAAATAAAGGTTCCGAACCCGAACCAACCCCACTACTAACCCAAATTTGACATTATGGATATAATGGAACTGTCCAAATTGTTATCCGGCACTCGAAACACAATATGTTGACCAAGGTCAAACTAGTGGCTTTTCAAAGTCTCTGAGAGCCACAAAATCTCCCGATTCATTGCCGAATGCATTGGGAACCATGCCAACCATCCCCACACCCCAAACTCAACATGTAGCAACTATGAGGAAGGACAAAATAGTCAAATTACATAAAAAGCTAAATTTCACATATCAGGTCATTACACTATCCACCACTAAGACTATAGTTCGTTCTCAAACTAAAAGGCTAAATAAATACCTGAATAGGTAAAGAGTTGGGGGTAACTACCACCCATGTCGGACTGGACCTCCCAAGTAGCCTCCTCGATGAAATGGTGTCTCCACTGAACCTTGACCACAGGAATCTCTCTAGAGCACAACCGTCTAACATCCCTGGATAATACAGAAATTTGCTCCTCTACAAAGGTTAATCTCTCATCCAAATGAATTGAGTACCAACATAGCACGTGAGACTCATCCAAGATATAGTGCCGAAGCATAGATACATGAAAGACTGTATGAACGGCTAAAAAGTATGGAGGTAAGGGCAACTCATAAGCAATCTTCCCAACCATCCAAAGTATCTCAAAAGATCTAATGTACCTCGGGCTAAGCTTGCCCCACTTTTTGAACTTCATCACGCCCTTTTTGGGCCCCACACAAAGGAAAACTCGATCACCTATTCCAAACATCAAGGCATGAAGTCTGCAGTCAGTATAACTCTTTTACCTACTCTGGGCTACCCAAAGCGTATCCTGAATTACTCAAACTCTATCTAAAGACTCGCGGAGTAAGTCGGTACCATGGGGCCTAACCTCAAAAGTCTCAAACCAACCAATTGGAGATTGAAAATGCCTACCATACAATGCCTCAAAAGGTTTGATGTCGCCTAAAATATACCTCCAAAAAAGTATAATACGGTCACTGTATCAAATATAGAACCTAGTATGTCGAATACTAGTCTGAGTAATTGGCAAGTAAGTAAAACTGGGTGTGTGTGTGTGTGAGTAAGTAATAAAAGTAACAATTGTTGATTTTCGAATTTATAATCAATATGAGAAATACACTAGGATTGTGATCCCCAATGATTCCTTAACTCCACCGGTTACTTGTGCTGGCAAGGCTGTCCCGCTGCGTTGCATGCAAAATCTAACAAGTTAAGTTCATCTAAATGTCTCTCGACCTTGGTTAGACAAATTTCACTCTTCTCCTCTCGGTCTTCGAGTGTCGCACTACTAACCCTTGTCCTGGATCTCAGATAACTATCCCTGTTATGGCTCAAGTTATTAGATGAAGGTTGATAGATTCAAATCTCTGTTGTTATTCCCTTTTCCCAATCTCTACCTCTCTCTTGAGCAAGTCTAGAATACAGGCGAGTTTCTAACGTTCGCAACCGTTAGAAGATCAATTATAATGAAGGTAATAACAATACATGCATTCATAACGGTTCAGAATTGCTTTGCACTTAACCAGTTTTGTTAATTCCTCACGGTTCACACAACTCTAGTTGATGGTTTTAGCTACTCATGGTTGCAAGCACACAAGAAGAATTCAATGAAGAAAACATAATTGCACACTCACAATAAGGAGAAAACTCTGAAATCTCAATATTAATAAAACCCTAGAATTGATGTTCCAAGATTACAAAATCAACAATATGAACTCAAAAATAATGGAAAATATCTCTCAAAACAATGCACTGACCAACTCTTAAACATAGGACAATAAAGAGGTATTTATAGATACAAGGTGAATCCTATCCTAAACAAAGTAGGAGAACAAAGTCGGCAATTTTCTACGGTACGGTGAATTGGTGTCGTGGAACCAAGTCACGTCATGTAGGTTCCTGCCGTGGAAAGCAGGGTTTCTTTTGCTCTTTGGGAGTTGACTCACGGCATCAATACATGTGGCATGGGTCGACTCACGTGCCTTGAGTCCCTGACATGGAAAGCATGTTTTCTTCCAGTCTGTAGGAGTTGACCTGCAGTACCCACCCACGTGGCGTGGGTCCACTCACATGACGTGAGTCCCTGCCGTGGGATACTCCCCAGCTTCAACTTGGCTCTTTTCTTCCTCAAATGCTCCATTCTAATGCATGCTTTTTCCCTTTTTCTCCAGTTTGCCTCCATAACTTATTTCTCTACAAAGTAAGACAGAAACATATCATACCAGCCAGACATACCCAAGTTATTGCTATTTTCCTTGTTTTAAGCATCGAAAGTGCCATGAGACCATGACACATCAACACCGTTAACTTAGAACATTTGCATATCCTCAGGCGAACAAAACTAAATAAACACGTACGATGCTTAACTAAGAGAAACCTAAGAGACCTATGGCAGTAGACTCATTGCTTTTGGCATCAAAACTTTTCTGACCCCTCCAACTTGTAAATCAAAACCATGGTGTGTATACATGCAACATATTATCATGTCACAGAAGGGATCAAGTAATGGCATCAGATTATGAACACACAACTAAGCATATATGCAAATGACATTATCCGAACAACTAGCATCTATCAATGCAACCCAAGTACTCTCTCAACAAAGAAGTCCTATACACTCACAGTATACTAATGAATGTCAAAGTAGGGACTGGGTCAAAACACTCTCTCTCACAAAGAATTTCAAAAAGTATGCGTGAAATACTATAGGCTTGCCCTTATTTTCTATGCCTTAGTTTTTTCGGATAGTTGGACTAGGATCACTATAGGACTTTCACCGGCTTGTAATGTAGGCTTGGGGATGTGCATGATACATATGGATATGGTGACTCAACCCTTCTTGACACTACACTATTTTTGGCTCCACTTTCCAACCATTCTCATTTCATTCTCCCTTATTCTTTTTCATTTATTTCCAAATTTTGGGTGTGATTTTCTTCATACTTTCAAAACATAATTTTTTTTCTCTTTTTTTTTTTATTTTTGCAATTTCTATTTATTTCACTCATTTTTTTTGTTTTTACTAACCCCTTCTTCATACCCAAGTCAAACTACGCACCCCTATGATAGCTACCCTCAACTTAGGTGATTTGCCTGAGTTGAGGCACACAATGTCCACAGAGGGACTAGGGCCAAGACAGGTTAATTATAAGTCAAAATGGGAAGGTGAATAGGCTAATGAAAGAAATAGGTCAATTACAGCTCAAAATTTGGATCAAGGGATATTTATTTCATTTGGTCGGGCATTTAGGCTAAAAGTGGACTTATTCAAAAATGGCCTATGATCCTTTCCTAACCACTATCCTCTAACCTAGGCAAGACTAACTAGGCAAGTTCTGAATGACACATACAAAGTGAACTCGGTAATGACCTCACACACACATAGCACAGGGTTACACTATCAAGCACTACCTATCCTGTTCATATGTTTCTAGCTATAGTAATTCTGTATATAATACTAATGCCATAACAAGATCCAACAACTGTCACAGACTAACATACTACACACACAGTTCAAAATAAAATTTTCAAGAGGGGTGTCCTTTAAACAATAAAAAAGCATCATGTTGAAAAACTTGTTCAAAACTGGACTGCACTAAGGTTCCCCTAATTTTATCCTAATTAAATAAGAAAACACTTAAATAATATAAGTAACAACCTAAACATGTTGATTCTACTATGATAGCACACTTGCGGGAAAAGAAAACACGACAATAAACCCCCCCAAGTGGTGGTATACCTCCATCCCCAACTAAATAGTGGTGCACTGTCCAAAGTGCACAACTATCAATATAATAAGTGTAAGCCAGTGAAGTCATACCTGTGGCACCCTAGGCACAGGATATGGGCCCATCCACAGCGGGATCATCTGTATGATCTCTAAGCTCCCCGCTAGGTGCTGACAGTGGGGGAGGTGGCTGACTAGAAGATGCTCCCAAGTTTCTCTGCTCAATATCACCTAAGGAGGATTTCATAGCCCTCCTTAGATCCCTGTAAAAATCATCGCCACTTGTTTTCTGACCCTCTTAGCTACGTGGCCGTTTGTCCTTCTCAATCGGTGGCTCCTCATTCACAAACAAATCCACCATGAAAGTCGGCCTCATCGGAGATGGCACGGGCATAAGTGGAATGAAAGGGATACTGCTCGGTGCCATAGCTATAACATCCTCCCTCAATGTAGCCACCTCCTATGTTAACCCTGCCATATCACGAATCTGTGTTGAACTCATTCGGCTAGTCATCCGTGTCTCAAAACTATCAATCTGCCTATGCAGCTCTTTCATAAATCTATCCATGGCCACAGTCATGTGGGTCTCAACTCTCGCCTTTGAAGCCTCTACCGTGGAACTGACTCATGGTTTAAGCTGGGATACTAATGTAGCCATCTGGGCCTCTTTGTGCGCCTGCCTCTCAAACATCTGCGTCTGCCTATCAACCAACTGCTGCAGAAAGTCCCTCGAAACTGAGACCATACTAGACGTGGGCGGTGGTACTGTAGTGCCTGCAACCTCATCAATCACCGGGCCTGTGCCCTCAGCAGGTACACGCATTGGCTCAGGCATACTCGCCGGTGCTGGAGTACTAATCGGCTCCTCTCTATCTCTAAGCCTTCAAAAAGGGCCGCGTCAGATGACGTAGAAGGTTGAGACCTCCTCAAAAAAATTGGGTTAGCCCCCCGCTGCTGTATCAATCCTATATCAGCAATCTGGGTCACCTTAATATCATGATCAACTGTAGGTATTGAGGCCACACCAACAGTATTACATAAGACCTGGATCAAACATGGAAAAGGAATGTTGTTGAAGTCGCGGAAAGCACGCTTATGGATCTCCTCAATGATGTAGCGAGCGAAGTTAATGTCATAACCTGCCAGAATGCTCTCTACCAGAACTACCCAATCAAGTGTGAGTGAATTATCAGAATTAGTAGAACCCAAACGGTGCCTTACAATAGACCACCTAAATCATCCTACAAAGTGAAGTGAAGACTTCTTAATGTCCAGCTTTCCAGCAACCCAAATAGCATATGTACCATCCTCTGCCATATAACCTGCAATCTACCGCAGTAACTCCAACCATTGATCGGTGTCCCTCATCTTAGTCCTATTTCTCACCTTCTCCGAGCAGTGATCAAACTCAACAGTCGCGGCCGAAATCTCCCTTTCTGCTCCAAACAAGAACCTGTGGATGTCTGCTAGGATATGTCAACTCTGGTGCCACAAACAAAAATATGGGTCAGTGGTGGCTGGTCCCGATATCTCTGCTCATTAGGTGTAGTCAATGTTATCGACACAGCATATGAAGCATAAAACTCGCAGACCAACTCATAGCTATAGCTGCCCAAAGGCTCTGTGACCCACCCAAATACATAGTAATCAAACAATGCCTTTATCTCAGGCAGTGCATTCACCTCATCTATACGATACTGAGCCTCCTCAGTGATATTTCTTCTCCATGTACCCCTCTCAGTTGGTTCGGCATACCTATTATAAATGTCTTTCATACCTTCGACACACCACCTCTTGTCATCCCTTTGGTCCATAGTTGCGGCCTGACGTGCATTCAAAGCTCTTTTTGAGGAAGTAGTCAAACCCTAGACACCAGTACTGGAGATAAAAGTTGTCCCAGCAGTCGTGCTACTCTCATCGGACGTAGACTCATCTGTACCCTCAGCATGATCCTCAAAACCAGATACATCATCCTCGTGGTCATCACCAGTTGCAGAAGAATCCATCCCCTCATCAGACTAGGGTGCAGAATCAGAAGACTGATCAGGAGCAACCTGTTTGGCAGGTTGTGAGGGCTATAGAATAGGCTGAAGTGAAACCCAAACAACAGCTTGCACCCTAGTTTGTAACCCCGTTGTGCGAGGTACAAATGTAGAATCATCATAACAAATCTCAAACACTTCCTCGGACCAACTTTTATCGGACCCCAAAGGTTCATCGCGCAACGTAGTCATAAATTTGGGGTTTTTAGTTTGGATTCTCAAAGATGAAACCATATCTCCTCATTTGGGGATAAATTTTGACGGTATTTCGTATTAAATGGGTTGGGTTGGGGCAGATTTAGGTCAGAGTTAGTTCGGGTTTAGGGTTTTAGGGTTTCGAAAATTTTAGGGTTATGGGGTTGATGTTTTTTAGCTAAATGATGGTAAGGAATATATAAATTTTGGAGTTTGTATGTGGGAATTTGAGAGATGAGTGATATAATGTGGATGAATTGATGAAGTTTTTGAAAATAGGGATGATGTTAAGATTTGGAATTGAGAGGGTTTAGGCGGATTTGTGGTCGGGTTTATGTTGTACCAAAATAAATAGGGATGGGTTGGGTTGGATCTCGAATTTAAAACCTAGTTCAGTTTCCACGGTACCAACCCATGCCACGTGGGTTGACCTACGTCACATAGGTCCTTAGTGTGGGTCGGGTTCTGCATGTGAATAATTTTCTCTAACTTCCACGGTACAAACCCACGTCACATGGATGAACTTACGGCACGTGAATCACTGTCGTGGGTTGTACTAAACATTTTCAGTTCAATATTTTAAATTCCAGCTAACTTATCCTCCGCATCCTACAATAATCGGATCACAACCAACTCAGACCTTGGGTTGCCTCACAAGCAGTGCCTGAATTAACATCGCGACACGACATGGACAAATTGTATACTCATACTTCACCAACAAGCCCATGGGTTGCCTCCCAAGAAGCGCTTGATTTAATGTCACTGCATGACATGGCTAACTTGACTACTCAGACTTCATCAAGACTAAGCTCCTCACATGTACTTATTTCTTTCGTGATTCCCATATAGTGCTTTACACGCTGCCAATTGACCTTGAATAGAACATTATCATGACCTTTTAGCTCGATTGCTCCATGTGGGAACACCCTAACCACCATGAATGGTCTGGACCATTTGTACTTTAGCTTTCCAGGAAATAAGCAAAGCTTGGAGTTATAAAGTAATACCAACTCTCCCAGGTGAAACTCTCATCGTTCAATCTTCCGATCATGATATAATTTCATCTTTTCTTTATATAGTGCTGAACTTTTATAAGCCCATAGACGAAATTCATCCATCTCATTCATCTGGTCTAACCTCAATTTAGCCGCTTCACTCCAGTTTAGATTTAACCTCTTCAATGCCCATAATGTCTTATATTCAAGTTCAACAGGCAAATGACAGAATTTTCCAAATACTAACTGATATGGTGAGGCACCAATTGGTGTTTTGAATGCAGTTCGATATGCCCATAATGTATCATCCAATCGTCTCGCCCAATTGGTTCTATTGGTATTCACCGTCTTTGCCAAAATAGACTTAATCTCACAATTTGACACCTTAACTTTCCTGATTGTCTGAGGGTGGTTAGGTGTGGCCACCTTATATTTGACACCACATTTTTCAAGCAGGGTTTTGAACAGCCGATTGCAGAAGTGGGATCCTCCATCACTAATGATTAATCGGGGTGTACCAAATAGTGAAAATATATTATTTTTCAAGAATGTCGTGACACTTTTTCCTTCTTTATTGGGAAGCGCAATCGCCTCCACCCACTTAGAAACATAGTGAAAAGCTACCAAAATGTATTTCATCACATATGAGCTCACAAAGGGGCCCATAAAATCAATTCTCCATACATCAAACAATTCGAGCTCAAGGATAGTTGTCATAGGAAGTTCGTGTCTGCGTGAGATTTTCCCTTGTCTTTGACATTGGTCACAGACCCGAGCATAGTCATGAGCATATTTATAGATGGTGGGCCAATAATACCCGCATTATAGGATCTTGTACGCAGTCCGCGTACCGCCATGATGACCCCCAATCCGCGTACCGCCATGATGACCCCCAACTGGAGATGAATGACATGCTTCCAAAATACTCATCATTTCTGCTTCTGGGATACACCTTCGAATCATACCATTTACACATACCCTAAACAGGTAAGGCTCATCCCAGAAGAATTTTCTCACCTCATGCATGAATCTCCTCCGTTGCTGGTACGACATATATTTCGGGACTACATCAGTTGCCAGGAAGTTGGCAAAATCTGCAAACCATGGGATTAAGTCTTGTGATGCTGATAACACTTGTTCGTCTGGAAAAGTATCATCAATATCAAGATCATCCCTTAATTTGAGCATGGCTTCCTCTTCAAGGCATGATAAGTGGTCTGCAACCTGATTCTCAATCCCCTTTCGGTTCTTAACCTCAAAATCAAATTCTTGTAGTAGAAGTACCCACCGAATCAGCCTTGGCTTGGCGTCCTTCTTTGACATAAGATATCTAAGTGCGGTGTGGTATGTAAGTACAATCACCTTCATACCAATCAAGTAAGATTGAAATTTTTAGAAAGCAAAAAGCACCGCTAACAGCTTTTGCTCAGTCACAGTGTAATTCTTTTGGGATGGATTAAGTGCCTTGCTAACGTAGTAAATAGGATGTAGAATCTTTTCATATCTTTGGCAAAGGACTGCACCCAAAGCTACTCCACTAGCATCACATATAACCTCAAATGGCATCGTCCAGTTTGGTGTGACAATAATAGGAGCTGAAATCAACTTCTCTTTCAGACATTCAAACACTTTTAGGCACTATCTATCGAATATGAACTTCACCTCTTTCTCCAAAAGTTTGCATAACGGATGTCCAATCTTAGAGAAATCCTTGATGAAAATTCTATAAAAGCCAGCATATCCTAAAAAACTTTGAATCCCTTTCACAGAAATTGGTGGGGATAATTTTTCAATCACCTCAATCTTTGCTTTGCCTACTTCGATACCCTTCTGTGAGATTCGATGTCCCTATACAATACCTTCTTTAACCATAAAGTGACATTTCTCACAATTTAGTACTAGTTGCATTCTTCACATCTTTGTAGCACATTAGTGAGGTGGGCCAGACAGTCGTCAAAAGAATCTCCCACTACAGAAAAATCATCCATGAATACCTCAATAGTTTCTTCTACCATGTCGTAGAAAATAGACATCATGCAATGCCGAAAAGTGGCTGGCACATTGCATAACCCGGACGACATCCTTTTGAATGCGAAAATCCCATATAGTCAGGTGAACGTGGTCGTCTCTTGGTCCTCGGGAGCAATGAAAATCTGATTATATCTTGAATAACCGTTAAGAAAGCAATACCACCCCCTTTCAGCAAGACGATCCAACATCTGGTCCATAAAAGGCATGGGAAAGTGATCCTTTTCGGTCCAAGAATTTAGATTTCGATAGTCCATACAAACTCTCCATCCGGTGACTGGCCTCAATGGGATTAACTCATTTTTGTCATTTGGAACCACAGTGATTCCTCCCTTCTTTGTCACTCACTGCACTGGGGTAAACTACACCTGCATCTAACCACTTAATGATTTCTTTCTTCACAACTTCCTGCATAGGTGGGTTCAGACAATGTTGGTGCTCAATACTCGGTATACACTCAGGAACAAGCTGAATTTTATGAGTGCAAATGTCGGGTGGACTCCCTATAATATCAGCAATGGACCAATCAATGGCCCTCTTAAATTTCTTCAATACCAAAACCAGACCTTCTACCTGCCATCTTGCTAACTCTGCAGAAATGCTTACGGGCAAGGTGTTATTGGCTCCCAAAAATGCATAGCAAAGGTGAGAAGAAAGAGCCTTAAACTCCAAGATTGGAGGCTCCTCAATAGAAGGGTGAGCTTATGGGGTCACCCTATTCTTCAAATCGAGATCAAGTTTCTTTGGAGTATAAGTGTAGGATCCCCTACCAGCAAGCGCTCCAACCATCTCATTGTATTCCTCAATATCATCACTATCAACATTCATAATCACAGCCACAAGAGCTTCTACCCCCAACCTTTCTTCACTTGGAACAACTATGGCACTCTCATCAAGCATATCAATTATAGAAATCACCCGCATATCTTTCGGTTGCTTCATGGAATGACAACTATTAAAAGTAACATGTTCATCATTTAACCTGAATTTCATCTGCCCAATTTTCATGTCAACCAACGCACGATCAGTGGTAAGGAATGGTCTCCCCAGGATGATAGGAACCTCGAAATCAACTTCACAATCTAGAATCACAAAGTTAGCTGGAAATATGAAAGATGCAACTTTCACCAAAACATTATACAGAATGCCCATCAGCTTTTTCACAGTTCTATCTACCATAAGAAGCCTCATAGAAGTTGATTTTGGTGCTCCCAACCCCAACTGATTGAAAACGGCTAGCAGAATTAAGTTAATGCTAGCATCCAAATCACACAATGCCATTGCAAAGTTATAAGACCCGATAGTACAAGGAATTGTGAAAGCTCCTGGATCCTCCTTCTTTTCTACTAGAGAACGCGAAGCAACTGCACTACAATGGTGCAAGTTATCTTTTGGCTCAAAACTGATAGTTCTCTTCTTCGTCATCAAGTCTTTCATGAACTTCGTGTAACCTGACATTTGCTTCAATGCCTCAACAAGAGGGATATTTACCAATAGCTCTTTCAACATTCTGATAAACTTCTGGTATTTACCTTCCTCAGCCTTCCTTTTTAACCTTTGAGGAAAGGGAGGAGGAGGTCGTGGGATAGTTTTCAACATTTGTGGAACCTCCTTCTCCTTTCACTTTTCAGATTCAACTTCCTTATTAATACTGTGGGGTTTGTGAGCTGCATTGTTGTCCGCTACTAAATTTTTTGGCTATATCTCAACATCTTCATCACCCATCACTGGCTCATCTTTCTTATCATTATCCGCGAGAATAGATGGGTTGGTCGTGCTCGTTCCGCTTCTTGTAGTAATGGCTAAACAATGACCGTTATTTTTTGGATTTTAGATGGAGTTGCTTAGAAGAGTGACTGATTGATGTTGGTTCAATGCCACCGATATCTTCCCAAACTGTTACTCCAACTGTTTTATGGCATTTGAATGAGATTCAACTTTCTGACTTATTCCCGAAATGTCCACCCTAATTTCCTTCAAGCGATTTTCTTGGTTTTCTGATCCTTTAACCAATTTGGTAAAAAGGGTTTCCATTCATGAATTTCTGTAGTCAGCATCATGGTTCCCTAGTGGAACATAAGCACCACTTTTCTCCTTGTAATCATTTTTTCGTCTCCAGTCTCCATCACGATCTCATTCTCTGTCTCTATATCCTGACCTGTTGTAATTATGTCCATAATAGTTCCAACCTTGATTCCCTTGCCTCGAGTTCCAATAGTCTTGATTAGACCTTGGCCCTCGGCTTGGAAACCCGCCACTTCTTGATCCAAGTACTTAGCTTCCTCATCAGATTCATAATCGTCATGCTTAGGTGTTTTGCCTTGTGGACCTACGACATGCACCTTCTCAGCACTTCTAGCCACAATCTATTTCGCTAGCAAACCAATTTCTGTCCTCAGCTGTGCGACCTCTTAAGCTACAGACTCATCCAACGCCTGTTGTGCTGCTGATGCTCCAATAGTGTATGTACCAGCAGGTGTATTTGCCTCCCGAGTATGCCATCCTCGGTTAGTCTTAGTGATACAATCTAAAATCTCTGAAGCTTATTCCCACCTCAGACTCATAAATGCTCCGCGAGTGATAGTATCTGCTACAGCCTTAATATTTGCATTTAAAGCCCTATAGAGGATTTCAAGTAAACTCCTGCCACTCATTCTATGATTTGGAACATTATGCAGTTTCTTCTTAAACCTTAGCCATGTCTCGTAAAGTGCTTCAAAATGTAGTTGCCTGAAGTTGTAAATCTCATCCTTCAACTGTAGCATCTTTGAGGGTGGAAAAAATCTCTCCAAAAATTGATTTCTCAACTCTTGCCAAGTAGTGATGGAGCCTCGTGGTAATTCGGCCAACCACAAAGTCGCTTCTCCTGTTAAAAAGAACGGAAACAATCTTAACCAAATAGCCTCTTGGTCCACTCCAGGCAAATTATACAAAGTACAGACCCCCACAAAGTTCATCACATGCATGTTTTGATCATTCGTAGGAAGACCGGCGAATACGCCTTTCAAGTTAAGCAGGTGGATCATGGCACTTGTAATGTCGAACTTAGTGCCCTGAGGTAATTCTGGTGGGATAATGGCACCAGTCTCTACCGGCTCAAAATAAGCCACATCCTCTTCTTCTGGATCATCAAAAACTGGCACATGTGGTCTTTGAGGTGTTCGGTGAGCTTTCAGTCTTCTTTGTCTCCCTTCAGCATCAGCCAGACGCTGTGCTGCTTCTTGCATAGCTCAATTATCTCTATCTGCTTTCCTAAGAGCATCTTGCTTAGCTTGCTCTTCCCGTGTCAATTGAGCGCTAGTTTGGTCCGTTGTTTCATGACCAACTGGCTAAATTGGTTGGTTATGCATGTCTCTTGCGGCTGCGGGATCCAAAACTCTGTCGGTATTCACCATTCTTCGATTAGCTCTCAGAGTTCTTTCTATTTCGAGATCAAGTGGAATCAGAGGATTACCTTGACTCCTAGTATTTGGCATACACCGGCGTATGCCCTTAAAGGTATAGAAAAATTAAACCAATCAACTCCAACAAGCAAACTAATCAACTTCCGTAACCGTAATTCCCCGACAACGATGCCAAAATTTTATGTCACCCAAAATATACCTCCAGAAAAGTATAATTCGGTCTTTGTATCAAATATAAAACCCAACTAGGTTAGGGTCAATCCCACAGGGAATAGGATGAAATTATGTCGAATGCTAGTCTGAGTAATTGGCAAGTCAGTAAAACTGGGGGGGGGGGGTTGAGTAAGTAATAACAGTAACGATTATTGATTTTCGAATTTATAATTAATATGAGAAATACACTAGGATTGTGATCCCCAATGATTCCTTAACTCCACCGGTTACTTGTGCTGGCAAGGCTGTCCCACTGTGTTGCATACAAAATCTAACAAGTTAAGTTCATCTAAAAGTCTCTCGACCTTAGTTAGACAGATTTCACTCTTCTCCCCTCGGTCTCCGAGTGTCGCACTACTAACCCTTGTCCTGGATCTCAGATAACTATCCCTGTTATGGCTCAAGTTATTAGATGAAGGTTGATAGCTTCAAATCTCTGTTGTTATTCCCTTTTCTCAATCTCTACCTCTCGCTCGAGCAAGTCTAGAATACAGGCGAGTTTCTAACGTTTGCAGCCATTAGAAGATCAATTATAATGAAGGTAATAACAATACATGCATTCACAACGGTTCAGAATTGCTTTGCACTTAACCAGTTTTGTTAATTCCTCATGGTTCACACAACCCTAGTTAACGGATTTAGCTACTCATGGTTGAAAGCACATAAGAAGAATTCAATGAAGAAAACATAATTGCGCACTCACAATAAGGAGAAAACTCCGAAATCTCAATATCAATAAAACCCTAGAATCGATGTTCCAAGATATCAAAATCAATAATATGAACTCAAAAATAATTAAAAATATCTCTCGAAACAATGTACTGACCAACTCTTGAACATAGGACAATAAATGGGTATTTATAGATACAAGGTGAATCCTATCCTAAACAAAGTAGGAGAACAAAGTCAGCAATTTTCCACGGTACCGTGGCTTGGTGTCGTGGAACCAAGTCACGTCACGTGGGTTCCTGCCATGGAAAATAGGGTTCATTTCACTCTTCGGGAGTTGAATCACGGTATCAATCCACATGGCGTGGGTCGACTCACGTGTCGTGAGTCCCTGACGTGGAAAGCAGGCTTCCTTTCAGTCTGCAGGAAATTACCTGCGGTACCCACCCACGTGGCGTGGGTCCACTCACGTGACGTGAGTCCCTGTCGTGGGACACTCCCCAGCTTCGACTTGGCTCTTTTATTCCTCAAATGCTTCATTCTAATGCATGCTTCTTCCCTTTTTATTCAGTTTGCCTCCATAACCTATTTCTCTGCAAAGTAAGACAGAAAACACATCATACCAACCAGACATACCCAATTATTGCATATTTTCCTTATTTTAAACATCGAAAGTGCTATGATACTATGACACATCAAGGTTCCATCTCAATACTCGAATGGTAGCTATTATTATAAGCAAACTCCGCTAAGGCTAAATGCTGCTCCCACTGACCTTCGAAGTCCATAATAAACGTGTGGAGCATATCCTTCAAAACCTGAATAGCCCACTCCGACTGCCCATTGGTCTGGGGGTGGAAAGTTGTGCTAAGGTCAACCTGAGTACCTAACTCCTCCTGAAACGTCCTCCAGAAGCTAGAAGGGAACATGAGCCTCTATTTGAAATAATAGACACGGGTAGTCCATGAAGACGAACTATCTCTAAAACATAGATACGAGCCAACCTCTCGGCACTGAAGGAAACCTAAATAGGGATCAAATAAGCTGATTTGATCAATCAATCCATGATGAACCAAATGCTGTCAAAACCACGAGAAGTACGAGGAAACCCACTCACAAAAATCATAGTGATCTGCTCCCATTTCTACTCAGGAATGGGCAATGTCTGAAGCAAACCACCCAGTCTCAAGTGCTCGACCTTCACCTGCTGAAAACACAAGCAACGAGCTATAAAATCCGCTACATTCTTCTTCATACCACCCCACCAGTAATGCTGCTTTAAATCACGATACATCTAGGTCACCCTTGGAGGAATAGAATATTCGAAATAATGCACCTACTCCAAAATCACGATAAGTGCGGGGAACATATTTCTCAAGGAATATATTCTAAAAATGAGCCCAAGTAAGTGGAGGTAAGGCAGCCCTGCACCCTACAAATGACCTCAACCATTGCTTGGCTTCGTTCTGCAGCTGAAAAGAAACAAACTCCACACCATACCTTTCAATAATACCCATCTTGTGTAAATGTTTGTGACAATCTATCAAAAATTCAAATGCATCCTCAGACTTTGTACCTTAGAATATTGGGGGTTTCATCTTAATGACCTTGCAAAACAGTTCATGCTCATCATTGGTTTTTACCGGTCCAAGTACCTATTAGGGATACATCCCAGTCATCAACTCACAAATCATGCTAGAAGACAATCATAGATGTTTAAATCACAAACAAGCACAAAGCCAAGAAAGTCTAAGTGATACACAAAACCATAGTCTACCTCAACGCCTTTGCTCAAAGTCACCTTTAAGCCACACTTTTCCCCTTTCATTCTGGTTCAATTTGTTCTTGATCCATACAACCACAAAATATACACACATTTTAATAATTCATCCCTTTTTAAACTACTAGGGATCAAAATCACTGATTTTAGTCATAAATTTACCCTATTTCATCATCTTAGGGTTTTCTTATTATTTAAACTTCATGAACACTACTTAAATTAGCATATTTAGTCATAATTATAGTTTCATTAGTGTTTTCTAACACCCTAGGATCGTTATATGCTGAATTTATTCACATTCCTACCACTTTTCATCAATTCCCCAAAAACTAGGGTTAAACCCCCATTTCCACTATTAATCCATTTTCTAGTGAGTTTCTAAGGTTAAATGAAGTAAATTCAAGTCTAGAACGTAATTACTTACCTCCAAAGATGAAAAACGTTGAATTCCTACTGAAAATTACCTCTACCCAGAGTTATATTGTGTTTTTCAAAAAGTGGGAAATGAAAATATTTTTTGGGTTTAAAACCTAGAAACTTTAACTGCGCGTTACCACTGCAGTGGCTAAACTTCCGCTGCAGTGGTTCGCGCCCGTTTTACAGGAGGTCATCATTACGGTTTCCTGCACCACTGTAGCTGTACCGCTATAGCAGTCTGAGGTAGAAACTCAGGACCTCCCTTCAGTTTTCCTTATTTCACAAAACAAACCATGAATCTCGACAATGCGAACCAATCCCTCCACGATAAACCCTATAACCGAAGTTCTATAACTCCGTCAGGTGTCAAAAGTTGCTACGACTTCCTATGCTCGTTGGCTATCCAACTATCTTATCAAACCCATCTATTACTAATCATCTCAATACCAGATTTCACTCATCTACCACACCCTCAAAAGTTTAAGCCAAAACTGGACTAGCCCTGAATTTATCAAAATTTAGCTAAAGGGAGTCTAGATGCCACTTTTACCTCCTAATTCAGCAAAATGATATTTTGGGTCATTACAATAACCCATGCAGTCCGTACTACCCAAGTGACATCAATCAACTCAACGTCCTCAATAATCCAATAGAACAAATAGCCTCTCCGATCATACATGCATACGTAACCCTTCATATCAGGGACAATCAGCTCATAGAAGAGAGTTCAACAATTGTTGTATCTTACTAACGGATGTCCAAATCACAAATCAAAACTCGTGAAAGTCACCGCTAGGCTCCTCGTAAGCCACTGATGAACCATACAGTTAGGACTTCAAATTTCCAATTCGAGTCCATAGCTAAATTCTGAATATAAAAAAATTCCTTATGTACAAGTTTCTTATCTTTTCTTATCTCACTTCCCATTCTGTATTCTTTAACAAAAGAGTCATAAAATAATAACGCATACTCTAATCAAACTCATGAGCAAAAATATTCCCTTAAGCCACTTATCTACTAAGGTAATAAACGCTACAAACTAGGTACTTTTCCATTAAAAAATCCTTCCAAATCCAAAGCAAGTACCCTTATAAGTTGAATACCTTCAAGTATAAACGAGGATTTTTTAAACACCCATAAGTCATCCTACGTAAAAAAAGCTAAGAACTACGGAAGTAACAAATCGCAAGGCATGAACACCAAAAAATCTCCCCTTATCCAACTAGAATCCTTTACTTGCAATCCTTTCGAATCAGTCACACCATATGTCTAATCCATTCTAAAATCTTAATACACCAAAACCTACCATCGAACCACCATTATTTCACAACATAACCATCGAAAATGTCATATTCCAAAATCTACAATACTCAAGGAAATCATACCTAATATGACGATATACTCTGAATGAGTCACAACATAGGATAGAAATACCTGATCCACCACTAAAGAATCATCTATGGGGTAGCAATATTAATAGAACCAACAAGAGCTTATGAATCATATCAAGACTCAACGTCGAATAAGTAAGTAAATAGGAGAATGTAGGACTGCAGTCAAACACTACCAAGAGAGATCAAAGGCATACTAAAACTGTAACACCCCATAAGTTTTTGAACCTAGACGACTACGTTTACATTTATGGAATTATTTAAACATGAGAGATTTGGTGAATTATGCATTAAATTGTTGGGCTTAAGTGAATCATGTGTCATTGGGCCAAATGAGGCCCAAAAAGCATCAAAAGACATGGCCCAAAATGGAATTTGACCCACTCTTTCCTTGACCAAGTAAACACATTTAATATGTGGATAAGAATGAAATTACATGGGACTATATAAGTTAAAAATAAGATTTTATTCCATCAAAACACACATGCCATTTTCTAGAAATATCCAAACTCTTCTCTCTATACACAAACCCTAAGCTCTCATCTTTGTGGACAAGACCATCTTTGTACAAGACTTGAAAAGTGTTTATTATGATGGTTTAATATATTTTATGCATGAGAGATGGTGTATATTATGTTGGTTATGTTGGTGGAGTATTGAGAAGTCCACAATGTGTGAAATATTACATGTTTGCTAAATTGGAGGATGGTTTTGCCTTTAACTTGAAAGTGGCCTTGTGGTCTTGAAAGAAGTGAGTTGATGGTTTGAACATCAACATGTATGATATGGTTATGCCCTAAGTTGATTTCTCTTTATGTATCATTTTTGGAAATTGTTGTTATGGAAAAAGTGTACGGAATTGGTGACGTAATGAAAGGAAAAATCTGATTTTTATTCAAAGGAACACACAACACATTTCTAGAAATTTCCCAAAATTTCTCTCAACTCTTAAAGAACCCTAAGCCAACTTTTGGAGTAAGATCATCATTTTTCAAGCTTAGGTAAGTGATTATACTTATGGATTAATCTATTATATGCATGAGAGAGTATGTAGATCATGTTGGTTATGCTTGGAAGTGTTGAACATGACACTTTGTGTTTTTGCTAAAAGATGTGTTATCCATGGGATTTACACTTGAAATATGCCTTGTGATTTTGATGAAAGAGCATGGTATGGATGATATATCAACATTTATGGTGTGATTATGTTATTAAACTTGTTAATTTCATATAAGTGTAAATTATGGGATTTTGGCCGATTTGTTGTTGTGAGGTGTATTAAAGTAATTTGATGGAATAATTGTGATGTTGCGGTGATGAAGAGTGGAAAGTATGAACTTGGTGTGACATGCTAATGGTTTATGATATTTTGGTCAATGTTTGGAATATTGTGGGATTATTAGTATGATAATTTCATCAATGGTATTGTCAAGGGGGAAATGACAATTTTAAAGGCAAACATGTAATTCATTGACGTCATATGCATTTGTAAGGTGGTTGGTGGTTAATGTAAATTCCGTTATGTATTTGTGTTGTAGAGTGAAACATAATGAAGGAGCGGGACTACTGTGTTCACGTATAGGATTGAGTATTTATATTGAGAATACGAGGTACGTAAGGTTAATCTGTCCGTATCCTTCTGCAGCTCATATTGATTACATTGGCAATGTCCTTGTATTATTCCGAAATGTCCAAAAGTAGTCCAACTCAAGTAGTTATCTTGTTACTCACATGTTCCTCATATGTTGATCACTTATTATTCATGTGTTACATAGATGTTCCAATATTATTCCAAATATTCCAATATTGTTCCAAATGTTCCAATAATGGAATAGTAACCAATGTATTGATTTCTCAAAAGTAAAGAAGTAATGCATAATTGTTCAAGTGGGGAGTGCAGTCTAAGGGACATAAGTCCGGCTGAAACACTCCCACTATTATTATTCATAGATAGCACTCTAAGGGGCATAAGCCTGGCTGGAACGATCCCAATGATATGTTATAACCCACTAATCACTTGGGGCCCGGGTATCACGTGATAATGGTTAATGACAAATGAATGCAAATGCAAAGAAAGCAAAGAAAGCAAGATACATGTTTCCAAATGTACATAGAATCATGGTTTATTTTTCATTAATCATTCACTTGTACTTGAACTCCTGAAAGTTCTTATATCTTGTACAGTTACTATTTGCCTTACATACTCAGTACATTCTTCGTACTGACCCCTTTTGGGGAATTTACCTTACTTGCTGCAGACGCAGGTACTAGTAGACCTCCACAGTAGGGTGCTGATCTTCTTTTTCTAAATATTGGTGAGCTCCAGTTGCTTCGGGGCTTCTCCAAGTCACATGTGTACATGGTTTTTTGTGTTGTTATGTAAATATTGCATAAGCATGGTTATGTATCTATTAGAGGCTTTGTAGACATATGTGGGAAAATGAATGGAAGAGATGTATTGTAAGAGATGTATATCCATTTTGACTTGGTGGCCCTAACGGCCAAGTTCCTTATATGTATAAATTGCATGTTTCCATAACTTCCGCAATTGACATCTTATATCTCTACGTGATGTTTCTGCTTATTGAGTGACATGAATATGAGTGGACATGAGCAAAGATTGGTTCTCTCGGGCCATATCGGCTTCGGGTGCCAATCACGCCTCGTTGGAACTCATGGTGTGACAAAAGTGGTATCAGAGCAGGTCGTCCTATGGGTGTCCACAAAGCCTTGTCTGAGTAGAGTCTTACTTATCAATGTGTTGTGCACCACATTTATAAGTAGGAGGCTACGGTACATTTAGGAGTTGTTTCATTCCTTCATTTCTAGATTGTGCATTAGAGCCGAAGTTATAGGTATACTTGTTTCTGACCATAAGCATTGTTGTTCTTGTATATTATAGAAAATGTCGATGACAAGAAGAGGTTGAGGTAAAAGTAAGAGACTAGACAGAATTGTTGGCGAAGGAACTAGTAGAGCCCCGCCTGAACCAATTAATCAAGGCGACGCTGAACCAGAGATGGCATCACAGGCTTCTTCTACTCTTCCAGTTTCAGGAGAGTCAAGAGAAAGAGACGTACCGGTAGAGCCACCAGTGAATACTACTGACCAGGACCTAAAGAATGCAGTACAGATGTTGACCAGAATAGTTGTTGCACAGGTTCAGCGACAAGGTGGTCCGATGACAGGTGATGATGGTGTAGCAAGAGCAGCTAGTAGACGAACGCAGGATTTCCTGAAACTAGATCCTCCTACATTCACTGGATCAGATCTAAATGCAGCCCCGCAAGATTTTATAGATCAAATCCAAAGGGCTCTGGAGGTGATACATGTAACAGGTGTAGAAACGGTGGAGCTTGCGGCTTATAGATTGAAGGGCGAGGCTATATTGTGGTATGAGGAATCGAAGAAGGCTCGTGGTATTGGTGTAAACCCACCTAATTGGGAAGAATTTAAAGCTGCTTTCCTTGATCACTACCTTCCTTATGAGATCCGTGAGGCTCGTGCAGATCAATTCCTGAATCTGCGTCAAGGGAATCTTAGTGTCAGAGAATACAGTCTGCAATTTAATTCTTTGGCCCGATATGCGCCCAATGTAGTGGCTACGATGACAGATAGAGTCCATAGATATGTGGACAGGTTGGACCCATATTTGGTACGGGATTGCACTATTGCTGCCTTAAACAAAGATATGGACATAGCCCGAATCCAGGCTTTTGCAAAGAAAATAGAAGACCAGAGGCATAGAAGAAGGGTACACGAATTTGAGAGAGGTACTTCAAAGAGGGATAGACCTATGGGACAGTCTATGGTGTCCCAAGGAGACTCTAGGCCCCAGATGTATCCTAGACTGCCTAGACCTTCATTCTCTTATTCCCCGGCGGGCGCTCAACCTCAATTATGAGGGTTCAGGGGCAGTTACAGTGGGCAGAGCAGTGGTATGCCAGGATCACAAACATCGAGATCTTCTCGTCAGCCATGTCAGCGTTACGGAAAGTATCATGTAGGTACATGTCGTATTGGGATGAACGTCTGATTCTGGTGAGGGTTGTCAGGGCATATAGTGAGAGACTGCCCACAAAGGGGCACAGGTGGTGTAGCACGACCTATAGGATCAGCTGTGGCATCCTCATCATCGGTTCCCTCTCTAGGCAGGGGTGTACAACCTGCTGGTCCTGGTAGAGGTGCTAGAGGAGTAGCTAGTTCCAGTGGAGCTCATAATCGTACTTATGCTCTGGTAGACAGGCAGAATTCAGAGGCGTCTCCTGACGTAGTCATAGGTACATTATCCATATTTTCGTATAATGTCTATGCATTGATTGACTTGGGTTCTACATTGTCCTATGTTACTCCATTAGTTGCTGCAAAATTTACAAAGGCACCAGAATTATTAATTAAATCAATTGAAGTATCTACACTGGTTGGTGAATGAATTGTTGCAAAAAGAGTATATCGTAATTGCGTGGTAACTGTGTGTGGTCATGATACAATGGCCGACCTCATCGAATTAGACATGGTGGACTTTGATGTGATAATGGGGATTGATTGGTTGGCTTCTTGTTACGCCACGGTGGATTGCCAGGCCAAGAAGGTACATTTTTGTTTTCCGCAAGGAAATGTTCTTGAATGGAAGGGTAATGTGGGGGCACCAAGAGGGAAATTTATTTCCTATTTGACAGCAAGGAAAATGATTGCCAAAGGGTACATATGTCACTTAGTACGAGTGAAGGATAATGATGTGGCACCATTAACTCCGCAGTCGATTCCAGTAGTCAATGAATTTCTTGATGTATTTCCAGAGGATCTTCCAGGCTTACCCCAGAACGGGAAGTAGAATTTGGCATTGATGTGATTCTAGGCACGCACCCTATTTCTATTCCTCCATATAGAATGGCTCCAGCAGAATTGCGTGAATTGAAGGAGCAGTTGAAAGATTTACTGGACAAGGGCTTCATTAGGCCTAGTATGTCCCCATGGGGTGCACCGGTATTATTTGTACAGAATAAAGATGGCACGCTGAGAATGTGCATCGACTATCGGCAATTGAATAAGGTAACGATCAAGAACAAATATCCCCTCCCTCGAATTGATGATTTGTTTGATCAGTTACAGGGTGCCAAGTGTTTTTCAAATATTGACTTGAGGTCAGGTTACTATCAAGTCAGAGTTAGAGAAGAAGATGTACCCAAGACAGCTTTCCGAACACGGTATGGCCATTATGAATTTTTAGTTATGTCATTTGGATAAACAAATGCACCAGCTGTGTTCATGGATTTGATGAATAGGGTGTTTAAGCCATTTCTAGAAGTATTCATCACGGTATTTATAGATGACATCCTGGGTTATTCAAGATCGCCAGAGGACCATGCTAATCACTTACGGCAAGTATTGTAGATTCTCCGTGAACGTAAGTTGTATGCAAAGTTCTCTAAGTGTGAATTTTGGTTGAAATCCGTCGCATTCTTGGGTCACATTGTGTCAGATGAAGGGATACAGGTTGATACACAGAAGACTGAAGCGGTGAATAATTGGCCAAGACCTACGACACCCACAGAAATTCGTAGTTTTCTTGGGCTGGCAGGTTATTACCGAAGATTTGTGGAAGGTTTTTCCTCCATTGCTGCACCGTTAACAAATCTTACACATAAGGCAGTTAAATTTCAGGGGAATGATGCGTGTGAGAAAAGCTTCCAATAGTTGAAAGATAAATTGACCTCTACTCCAGTTCTAGTGCTTTCCGAAGGTACCGAAGGTTATGCAGTGTATTGTGATGCTTCCGGGGTTGGCCTCGGATGTGTGTTGATGCATAATGGTAATGTCATAGCATATGCCTCACGACAGTTGCGGCCACATGAGAAAAATTATCCCACACATGATCTTGAATTAGCAGCGGTGGTTTTTGCTTTAAAGATATGGCGTCATTATTTGTATGGAGTTCATGTTGATATCTATACCGATCACAAAAGTTTGCAATATATATTTAAGCAAAAGAAACTCAATTTGAGGCAAAGAAGGTGGCTTGAGTTATTGAAGGATTATGATATTGATATTCTATACCATCCAGGGAAGGCAAATGTGGTAGCGGATGCATTGAGCCGCAAGGCAGTAGAAAGCACTAGTGGCCAATTGACTGAAAAGAAAGAGATAATCAAAGACCTACATCAGTTATCCAGCTTGGGGGTTCGTCTTCTTGAATCCTCAGATGAAGGAGTTATCGTACAAAACGCAGCTGAATCTTTGTTGATAGCTGAAGTGAAAGAAAAGCAGGTTCCAGATCCTATGTTGATGCAGCTAAAGGAAAATGTACAACAGAATTTGACAAAGGCATTTGATCTTACACAAGAAGGGGTACTTCAATGCCAAGGAAGATTATGTGTACCAGATGTAGATGAGTTGAGGAAACGAATTATGAAAGAGGTGCATCACTCGCGCTATTCTATTCATCCGGGTGCTACTAAAATGTACCATGACTTGAAAGAAGTGTATTGGTGGGGAAATATGAATAAGAACATTGCAGAATTTGTCGCTCAATGCCCGAACTGTCAACAAGTGAAAGTAGAACATCAGAAACCGGGAGGTTCCATGCAATGTATCAATCTTCCAGTCTGGAAATGGGATATGATTAATATGGACTTCATCACAGGTTTGCCTCGTACACTGCGGAAATTTGATTCTATATGGGTTATAGTGGACAGGCTTACCAAGTTAGCGCATTTTCTACCAGTCAAGACCACCTATACGGCAGAAGATTATGCAAGATTATATGTGAAAGAGATAGTACGGTTACATGGGATTCCGATCTCCATTATATTAGACAGGGGAGCTTAGTTTACTGCGCATTTCTGGAGATCTTTTCAGCAAATTTTGGGTACACAGGTGAATCTGAGTACGGCTTTCCATCCTCAGACAGATGGACAAGCGGAGCGTACTATCCAAACACTTGAAGATATGCTACGGGCTTGTATGTTAGATTTTTGCGGCAGTTGGGATGACCATTTGCCTCTTATTGAATTTGATTACAACAATAGCTATCATTCAGTATTAAAATGGCACCTTATGAAGCTTTGTACGGAAGGAAATGTAGATCACCAATTGGATGGTTCGAAGCAGGTGAAACTGCTTTACTTGGGCCAAATATTGTTCATCAGGCTATGGAGAAAGTTAAAGTGATCCAACAACGGTTACAAACGGCCCAAAGTCGCCATAAATCATATGCCGATGTTAGAAGAAGAGGGCTTGAATTCTCCATATGTGATTGGGTATTTTTAAAGGTGTCACCGATGAAAGGGGTAATGCGGTTCGGAAAGAAAGGAAAATTGAGTCCACGTTACATAGGCCCATATGAAATTATTAGAAGATTTGTGCTAGTTGCGTATGAGTTGGCCCTACCCCAAGAATTTTCCTCAGTCCATCCGGTATTTCATGTTTCGATGCTTCAAAAATGCATAGGAGATCCATCTCGTATTATTCCCGTTGAAGATGTTCAAATAACGGAGGATCTTACCTATGAAGAGGTACCCGTTGCTATTCTAGATAGGCAGGTGAAGAGATTGAGGAATAAAGATGTAGCCTCCATAAAATTCCTTTGGAGCAACAAACAAGTAGAAGAGATCACGTGGGAAGCGAAAGAAACGATGAAGTCAAAGTACCCATATTTGTTTCATACGGAAGGGCAATAACAAGTAAGTACTTATAAGCTTATGTGAATATGTATATGTATAGGTTGTCACAAAAAAAAATGTACTTGTTAACCTTGAGGGAAGTCGTTAACATTCGGGGACGAATGTATCTAAAGGGGGAAGAATGTAACACCCCGTAAGTTTTTGAACCTAGACGACTACGTTTACATTTATGGAATTATTTAAACATGAGAGATTTGGTGAATTATGCATTAAATTGTTGGGCTTAAGTGAATCATGTGTCATTGGGCCAAATGAGGCCCAAAAAGCATCAAAAGACATGGCCCAAAATGAAATTTGACCCACTCTTTCCTTGACCGAGTAAACACATTTAATATGTGGATAAGAATGAAATTACATGGGACTATATAATTTAAAAATAAGATTTTATTCCATCAAAACACACATGCCATTTTCTAGAAATATCCAAACTCTTCTCTCTATACACAAACCCTAAGCTCTCATCTTTGTGGACAAGACCATCTTTGTACAAGACTTGGAAAGTGTTTATTATGATGGTTTAATATATTTTATGCATGAGAGATGGTGTATATTATGTTGGTTATGTTGGTGGAGTATTGAGAAGTCCACAATGTGTGAAATATTACATGTTTGCTAAATTGGAGGATGGTTTTGCCTTGAACTTGAAAGTGGCCTTGTGGTCTTGAAAGAAGTGAGTTGATGGTTTGAACATCAACATGTATGATATGGTTATGCCCTAAGTTGATTTCTCTTTATGTGTCATTTTTGGAAATTGTTGTTATGGAAAAAGTGTACGGAATTGGTGACGTAATGAAAGGAAAAATCTGATTTTTATTCAAAGGAACACACAACACATTTCTAGAAATTTCCCAAAATTTCTCTCAACTCTTAAAGAACCCTAAGCCAACTTTTGGAGTAAGATCATCATTTTTCAAGCTTAGGTAAGTGATTATACTTATGGATTAATATATTATATGCATGAGAGAGTATGTAGATCATGTTGGTTATGCTTGGAAGTGTTGAACATGTCACTTTGTGTTTTTGCTAAAAGATGTGTTATCCATGGGATTTACACTTGAAATATGCCTTGTGATTTTGATGAAAGAGCATGGTATGGATGATATATCAACATTTATGGTGTGATTATGTTATTAAACTTGTTAATTTCATATAAGTGTAAATTATGGGATTTTGGCCGATTTGTTGTTGTGAGGTGTATTGAAGTAATTTGATGGAATAATTGTGATGTTGCGGTGATGAAGAGTGGAAAGTATGAACTTGGTGTGACATGCTAATGGTTTATGATATTTTGGTCAATGTTTGGAATATTGTGGGATTATTAGTATGATAATTTCATCAATGGTATTGTCAAGGGGGAAATGACAATTTTAAAGGCAAACATGTAATTCATTGACGTCATATGCATTTGTAAGGTGGTTGGTGGTTAATGTAAATTCCGTTATGTATTTGTGTTGTAGAGTGAAACATAATGAAGGAGCGGGACTACTGTGTTCACGTATAGGATTGAGTATTTATATTGAGAATACGAGGTATGTAAGGTTACTCTGTCCGTATCCTTCTGCAGCTCATATTGATTACATTGGCAATGTCCTTGTATTATTCCGAAATGTCCAAAAGTAGTCCAACTCAAGTAGTTATCTTGTTACTCACATGTTCCTCATATGTTCATCACTTATTATTCATGTGTTACATAGATGTTCCAATATTATTTCAAATATTCCAATATTGTTCCAAATGTTCCAATAATGGAATAGTAACCAATGTATCGATTTCTCAAAAGTAAAGAAGTAATGCATAATTATTCAATTGGGGAGTGCAATCTAAGGAACATAAGTCCGGCTGGAACACTCCCACTATTATTATTCATAGATCGCACTCTAAGGGGCATAAGCCTAGCTGGAACGATCCCAATGATATGTTATAACCCACTGATCACTTGGGGCCCGGGTATCACGTGATAATGGTTAATGACAAATGAATGCAAATGCAAAGAAAGCAAAGAAAGCAAGATACATGTTTCCAAATGTACATAGAATCATGGTTTATTTTTCATTAATCATTCACTTGTACTTGAACTCCTGAAAGTTCTTATATCTTGCACAGTTACTATTTGCCTTACATACTCAGTACATTCTTCGTACTGACCCCTTTTGGGGAATTTACCTTACTTGCTGCAGACGCAGGTACTAGTAGACCTCCACAGTAGGGTGCTGATCTTTTTCTAAGTATTGGTGAGCTCCAGTTGCTTCGGGGCTTCTCCAAGTCACATGTGTACATGGTTTTTTGTGTTGTTATGTAAATATTGCATAAGCATGGTTATGTATCTATTAGAGGCTTTGTAGACATATGTGGGAAAATGAATGGAAGAGATGTATTGTAAGAGATGTATATCCATTTTGACTTGGTGGCCCTAACGGCCAAGTTCCTTATATGTATAAATTGCATGTTTCCATAACTTCCGCGATTGACATCTTATATCTCTACGTGATGGTTCTGCTTATTGAGTGACATGAATATGAGTGGACATGAGCAAAGATTGGTTCTCTCGGGCCATATCGGCTTCGGGTGCCAATCACGTCTTGTTGGAACTCGGGGTGTGACAAAAACCATACTTGTGGCTACTGTACCAGAAGCTCCTACCTCGAGTCCATCTTGTGGAATATGATATAGAAACCTATCATCTCCTCGAGCAACTGATGAGGCATTTCTCTATCTATGTTGTAGGCAATCCCTCATATAGTGCCCGAGATCTCCACATAAGAAGCAACTCAAAGAAGTAGGGATCTGCTGAACTGGACATAAGGAACCTGAACGACCACCATGATGTAACCTTTTCTGAGAATAACCATGAAGATCCTGGCCTCTATTATACATGTTGCTATTGTCATCAAGTCTATGGTGCCTCTTACCTATAAGTCTCTTATTTCTCCACTCAAACTCCTCTAGAAACTCTCGAGCAAACTGATCCCACAAAAGAGGAGGTGACCCAACTGGTCTACTCCATTCAAAAGTCCTCAACCACTGTCTAGCTGGCCTAAAGAACTGAAAGGTAGTGAAATCTACTCCATCAGAGTCTAACAAGCCCAACCTATGCAACCTCTCCTGGCAACCAAGCAAGAACATATAAACATCAAACCTAGAATCTCTATCAAACCTAGGAGGATCTATCCTCATGAACTCTATAAACCTACTTTATCCTTCCATAGACATAAAGGGTAAGGTCACTGGATGTAGAGCAATCCCCAATAATATCTCGTCAACACTAGGAGAATCTGTAGTCAAATGTGCATCTGAAGTCTGAAGCCCTGAAGTAGCATGCCGAATGAGAGTAGGATCCACCCTCTCAAGGAAACCCAACACTCGAACCAAGCAATCCTCAAGCATAGATATGGATATGATCACCGGCAGTGTCTGCATCGGCCTCAACCCCTCTATTTCAATAGACTTATCACCACTAACAATTCTAGAACCTGAAGAGGCAATCCCAACCTGACCTCTAGCTGGTCTGGATGTTCCAATCCAACCTCTGCCCCTACCACATAGCGAAGGCATGTGCTCTGAATCTCTAGCCAAGAAAGAATGTGTTCTCATTATCTGTGAGAGAGTGATTAAGAGGTTTTTGAGTAATACAAAGCTAGGAATGCATAACACAAAATAAAAAAATAGATTTCTCCTAAAGTCATAGAGCTTCTCGAAGATAGATAACGGACGTCTCCGCACCGATCCACAAGACCCTACTAGACTCATCTTGTACTAATGAGACCAATGAACCTGAGCTCTGATACCAAATTGCCACGATAAAAAAAAAAAGTACGTGATGACACCTGTTACACCTCCTGTACAGGTAATCCTATTCCAATCCAAACTCAATAACTAAAGTAAATCAGAAGCGGAAGAAAAAGAATAGAATAATCCCAAAATATTTAAAGATGAAATAATAATTTCAAAGATACATCCTAGGTTTGGTTGCCACTAGTACAAGCCACTAATATAGAATGATATCAATAATCTAAAGTGTCTTAAATACGGATAAAGCATAAGATAAATAAAGAGAGATCGGGGTAAGCTCTGTGAAATGTCAGCCACTACCTCAATTTCCAAATGTCAACACTGAGGGAACATAATCTACTATCTGCTACTCGAACCAATACTTGCAGTGGGTGCAAAAGAAAAGAAAAAGACAAAGTGAGTACGAAACATGTGTACTAAAAAAGCATCGTCGATAATCGACCCTAATCCAAAGTGATGGCGAGGACCACCACCCAAACTACCCAAGGTTCCCCATCAATCTAAAATTGGTAAAATATACCACTTCATCCTAACAGGATATCCCAACATAATAATCATACAAATATCAATATACAGGGTATGAAAAATAATCCTGGTATGTCAACACAAGTCATTTTATGATCAATAATTAAAGAAAGTCATTTATGAGAGGGACTCACTAACACAGTATATCAGACTCTATCATAATGTTCAACCAATAATTTAGGATAAAATTGTGAGAGTGTATATATATGTGTATCTCATGCCACCAATAGTAGCGACACTACAGTCTCACTGATCAAGTCATAGCCATATCCCACGTTTCAAAATATCTCAACCTTCAAATCAACCAAAGGATGATAGCATATGAAGTAATATAGTGAAACGAACGCAGAATACACAATATCACAAACAAGGTTCAATCACGGTAAATCAATACAAAAGTAAATACTCAAACACAATATCAAACCATACCAAGGAATGCAATGCAATATAAGTAATTTTGCAATATAATAATGATGATGGGATAATTGTGATTTAAACCATCGGATAACTCTCGTATATGCCTTCCGAGCCTCCTCGCTTCTAGGATAGGACAATATACCTTTCCAATCTCAATCTCAAGTATCGTATATGCCTTCCGATCATCCTCGTTTCTAGGATAGGACCATATATTTTCACAATCTCAAATCTCTAGTATCAATCACCTTGCCAACACATTCCTCGGTTAAGGTTTTTGTAAAATATTTCATTTACTGTCAAAATCAGTGTTTCTCAGTGATACCAATCCCATGAATATGTATAGATGAAATGAGGATGTAATGCTCATAACCAATCAGTAGGAAGATAATGATCAATTCAATACCGGTAAAAAAGAGCTCAGAATCAACTCAATATTGTAATAATCCATGATATAAGCCATCGTATTAGCATTACTGGTGTAAATAGTCATGTAAGACATCAATAATGTCAATTAAATTCAAGCCCCCCACTCGGGCATCACAATAATAATAAGGCAATTAATGCACAAATAAGGCCAATAATATCAATTCAAGCCCCCACTCGAGCATCACAATAATAATAATCTCTCAAGTCACTAATACTATTCACCTAAGCCCCCACTCGGGCAACACAAAAATACTAAATAATCCAAATAACAATATATAGAGAACTTACCCCAAAACCTAGCTTGTCCCTTACAATAAGTTCCATCTTTCCCAAAGATGACATCATTAGACTAAATATTTAAAAGGAGAACTACGCTAGTTAAAAATATACTCCAATAAGATATACTAAACCTTGATAATCAAATCAAATCTTACAAGTCTATGTATACTCTAAGTATTTACTAAATCTCAACCAATCCATCAAATAAAAATAATAGCAAAATTATCCCTTAAAATGTCGCTAAAACCCCGATCATCATGTCAAAGCCCACTAAACATGATACAAGCTCTTAACTAGGTACTCACTATTAATTATTCAAGTTCAATAAGTTATCTATATACAATCTACTCTAAGTGTATTCACAAGTAGCAAGACTAACTAAGATAAGCAATTATCTAACTACAATCCATCAAGACTCCGGTACCAAAGGAGATGCTCATCATTTTACCTAAGCGGGATCCCCAAATCCTAAGTGATTCACAACACACAAGAAAACAAGCATACAACACATAAACACCTCAAAAAAGAGTCAAGATATATCTCAACTTGCCTTTAAAGAAAATTCGAAAGTCAAAACACAGTCTGAAGCATCAATTTGAAGTTCTACACACTCGAATTATCACCAAATACGTCCAATCTAATCAAATATGACATCTACAAGTCAAAAGGAGTCCATCAATACTCATATCGATATATTTTAGTTTCGAGTCAAAAATCACTTCGAAAATTGGTTCCAAAAATATGAGGGTAAAATCGATATTTTATTTAAGAATCATGTTCCACATACTATTGGGGTTCCAAATCTTAAAACCCAACTAAAAACAAGTTGAAATTGAACTTGAAATCGAAGAAAAACCAATTTTGTACTTTATCGGGTAAAACCCCCAAAATTCATTATCAAATGTGGTTTAAAATGAGAAATTTTGAAATACTTATGTCAAAATCAATTTAATCATGATACAAGGACTATAAATCTCAAAAATTAATGAAAACCCATTTCAAATCGACCTTCAAATAAAAAAAATTTGATTTCATAACTTTGAATTTCAAAACTCAACTTTATGGATCAAAATCAGGAAAAACAAGATGGATAATCTTGAAAAATGAACAAAATGAAGGTAGAATCACATACTAATGATTATACAAGAAAAGCGCATCAAGAATCGCCTAAAACAGAGCTTTCTTACTCTCAAAAGTTAATTGTTGGTGAAAGGACGAAGTTTGAAATTTATAATATGCTCAGGTGCCATTCCCGTCGCTAAAGCCCATTTTTCGTCGCTAAAAGTCTATTTTTCTGTCGCTAAAGGTATGCACCAGCAACTTTTGTTTTCACTAAAAAGTCTATAAATCCCTCATACTATAGTGAAATGAACCAATTCTTTTGCCTATAATTTATAAATAATTACGAATCTATTTGTTCAGTTGAAAGTCAATTTCATGCATGTTTTTCAAGTCAGATATTATTTTTGCTCGTTAAAAAATTATTTCATATTCCACAGTAAAAACTCAATCTCGGCTTAACGAAATTACATCAAACTTTGCAAATCAATCCTATAATTCATGCATGATATTTTAGAAGTTTCAGAATAATTTTTTGATCTTTAAAACTAATAATGAACCTTTTTATCGATCGATTTTACTTAAACAGGGCAAGCCAAAGCACCCAAAATGTTCATAAACTCATCTGAAACTTCCCGAATACAAACCAAACATGCTAATGGCATAGAAACGATATTCCGAACTCAACAGAATCATCGAATTTATGAAAAGAGGTCATTTAAAATAAATTAACGCCCAGTACCCTTTTTAGGCTATTTAACTAGTTTTCGTCTAAACACTCAAAATGAAATATAAAGGATCGGGACTCGAACTAACTATGTTACTAACCCAAAATCGATATTATGGCTCTAATGGAACTGTCAGAATCACCATCCGATGTTCGGATCACAAAATGTTGACTGAAGTCAAACTTATCACTTAAAGGCCATTCAAAACAAAAAACTCATATAAATTACTCCTGAATGTATCGGTGACCGTGCAAATTATTCCGCAACTCATAAATAATATAAAACAATAATGAGAAAGGAAAAAATGGTCAAAACATATAAAAGTCTAAAAATCACAACGAGAGTTATTACAATGGTCCTTCAGTTAAATCAGGTATGGTTTTAATAACTTTCCAGAGATCCTTAGAGATCCTTTCTCATACCCTGGTCATTAAATCCATATACCAGAGTAACAACAAATTCTTCCCCAGTGCCACTAGTTTGTACTGCACAATGTATCAATTGAGTTGTTACTTTCACCATATTTACTGCATATATATATATATGTGGTTTCCATACCATCCATATTCTCCCCCCATTATGTGTACTTAAATTTATAATGAATGACACCTCTCACGAAGAACAAGAGAAGCTTGATGAGCTTCTGATCTCTTTATCTTTGTTTTCAGGATACCAAAAAGGCTAACATTGAAATGATGCAGAAATACCTGCATTTCCCTCTGTTTCTCTACCCTGTTCAATCCCCTAGTATTCCAAAAACCAATGTTATCCATTTGCAGGATAATGACCCCCCCCCCCCTTTTTCCAGGGTTCAAACTCTGATATTTTCCCCTTACTTGATGTTTCTATATGTGATGCCCTTACCTTTCTTTTAGGCTCCTCAGTTCTCACCTTAAAGGTATTAGTTGCAGCAATTACATTGCCCTTTACTACTGCTTTGCCCCTAACTACCAGATCCTCCTGTTATTGTATATTTATTAGTTTTCTCCTTAATTCCTCTCTTCATGTTGCTGCATTTGCTTTGGCTTATCCTTCTGGACCATTTATTCCCCTATTTGTGGCTTTATTCTAGGCTCCACACTTTGTTGTCTCCTACATTGGCTCAATTCATGGCTAAAGTTCTTGCACTTAGTGCACATGACTGGATTTCATTCATACTCCACCAATTTTTTAACTATCTTCCCTTGTTCATTTTCAAACATCATATCTACTGGATACACTTGATCTAAAGGCATTTTCATAAGCACCCTAGCATAAGTCATACGTTCAGTAGTAGCTCTATAAGCTTTCAATGGAGTCCCTATTAGCCTTGCAATTTTTGTCAAGGCTCCTTTACTATAATACTTGACATTCAATCCTAGTAATCTAAACCATACCGGCACTTTCGTCACTTTCTCATTTGTAACCTCAACATTTGGTTTCTAGCTTTAACCACAATGGCTTTGCGATCAAACATCAGGACACCTTCCTCTACTACTTTAATCTTCTCCTCATTTGAAGCAAATCTCTCTAGAAAGACCCCTCTATGGACTTGTGCTACCCTTTCGATGTCCCTCCCCTTCCATATTCGATTAAAATATCCTTCCATCACTACAAGCGGGTGGGTTAGACCCCAAGACATAGCAAATGACCGTTTTATTTCAGAAATTCACTTCATTTTGTATATCCTCCATCATGATCTTAATTGTAGTACTAGGCTCAACCTCAACTTGCAAGTCAAAGACCTCTACACTTTGCCTAGATCCAACAACTTGGCTCCACAAATTCACAGAATTTTGACTAGGTTTAGTCCTTTATCTGTCGGATTAGCTTCCTCTTCCGCAAGGTTCGCCCATACTGCCTTGCTCGAGAGGCCAATCGTCACTCGACAGCTCAAAGCTGACCGGTACAACCCGCGTGCTTTCCTACTCGTCTTTCACAGGCCTATTTGTACACACTACTCGGTGTGACCACCTGGTTCTTTAATTTGTATCCACCAATATCGCCTTTTAAGAACTTTGGGGTAAATGGAATGGAACTATCCCTTGTAGCACATTCACAGTTTTGGGTTTCTTCGCATCTCCTGTGCAGAATGGCCTTCTTCATTACATTTATGGATCTATTCTCTCTTTGGGTCTACTGATTTGTCCTTCTGAATTTCGACTTCTTCGCCATTTTAGCAGAAGCTGAGAGAAATCGCCAGTGAATTTTCTCAAACATGCAAGCTTTTATAACGTTTCATGGTTGAAATTACTTTTATGTATATATATTAGATGTTGAATCCATTCAGCTTCTTCACATATTTAATTCTTTATATTTTGAATATCCTTAGTGAAAATTCTGACTCCGTCGTTACTGCTACGAAGGTGAGGCAACCAGAATTGAGATAAGAGATACAAAAGTATGTTTTCAAGATTGATGATTCATTGTCAAAATTGGTGAAATATCAATTCTGATTTTTATCGTTTTGTAAGGCCTGAGCTGTTTTGTGATTAATTAATTCCTTCTTAAGTTCTATGCTTATACGGAAACTATGCCACTTTACGAATTTTGTTGGTACTAAGAAACGTATTTTTCCTTTCCATCTATTCAAGTACTATACCACCATTGTGAAAATGACATCGTAATTTGTCCTTAATTAATCGCCATGATTATTAATTCCCTCTTTTTCATTTAGTAACGAATGACCCCAGATGCTCGAAATTTAGACGGAAGATATTGATGTTGCAACAACTTTTTATATTTATTTTTATTATTTCATACGTATAAATAAAATTCTATTGAAAATTTTGACATAGAATTAAAATTATTTTGTGATGGCTACAATACCAATTGACACCTAATAGGTTTTATCTAGTGGCGCCAGAGATTTTTTTGTGTGAGACATTAAGCTAGCGTTTTACAATAGATTTTGAAATTTTAGTATTCAAACATTTTCAAGTTCCCAAAACTGATTAGTTTTTGGATTTTTGGGACTTCCATTCGCAAATCTTCAATTATTTTCTAAGTAAAATGCATGTCCAAACACAATTTGAAAATTTAAACATAAAAACTTTAAAAACTCAAATTTTCAAATTTCACGTTTTAAGTTACAACTTCAAAATTTATGGTCAAACGATAGCTTAAATTGTTTGGATAAACATGTGTTTATCGTCTATTTCGTTGAATATTTATTAGCCTCCAGAGCTTATTAGCAAGTAACTTTGCCCCCAAAAAAAAAAAAAAATTAGACTCAGATGGTGAAAAATCACCTACTCCCCCATTGCAATTTATGTGACGGTATTTGGATTTCGTGAAACAAACGAGGAGTATTGTTGTAGCGCAATTTTTTATATGCTTTTTAAATATTTTAAATTATTAATTTATAATAATTGATAATAATT
This sequence comes from Capsicum rhomboideum, assembly GCA_031232105.1. Taxonomy (NCBI): domain Eukaryota; kingdom Viridiplantae; phylum Streptophyta; class Magnoliopsida; order Solanales; family Solanaceae; genus Capsicum; species Capsicum rhomboideum. The sequence continues at coordinate 29,161,089 of CP124713.1, read as the reverse complement.
TTAAATATTAATTATTATAAACTCAATAATTAGATAATTTTTTAATTCCAGGTATTCCGGTATATTTTCTTTTAATAAGTCTTCGTTTTCGTTCAATTGTGCTAGTCTATTATTTAATGCCTTTTGAAAAAGTTGAATTTCTAGTATAGCTTGATAACGTAGTCTAATTATACCATTGATATTTCTAATGCTTCTTACTAATTTATTTTGTCTCATATATTTTAACCTAAAGGAAAATATCTAACTCTATTTTCTAGAAATTTTATATAATTTTTTATTGCTCTAATTTCTTTTTCTATACGTCTTAACTCACTTTGCTGATTATATGGTAAAGATTCTTTAATTATTCTAGCTTGCCTTAGATCTTGTTCAAAATCGTATATTTCTCTATAATGATATAAATGTCTTTAGTGTAGAGATGTTGTTTTATATATTTAAACCTATATTTAAACCTCTTAAAATTCTAGTGTACGAATTACGTATAGTTAGGGGTCTAGTGTATATAAGTCTTGAGATAATATGATTTATTAATTTTCTTTGATTTTTTCTAATTTCTAATATGCAATAAGGTATTCTTCCACTTTGTATTATTCTGTTTTTTACTTCAGGATTATAATATAAAACTTCAAGTTCTAAGGTTAATAGTTTTAGGTTTCTTATTGAATTTCTATAGTCTCTGGTATTTCTAAATGGTCTACGCATATATTTATCCTAAGGGAAAATACTTAATTCTATGTTTTAACTGTTTTATTTTTCTTTCATGATATTTTATACGTTTCGTTGATTCCCAAATGCTACTAATCATAAAATCTATAATTTGTACTGCGGATAAGTCTTTTTGTTCTAGTTGGTCGGAAAATATTTCTTGATAATAATTATAAATTATTTTTTAATTAATATTATAAAATTTAAATTATCTAATTATAAATTATTATAAAATATTCATCAAGATAATAGTTTAGATGATGAAGAAACTAATAAAAGTATAAAAGAATTCATGGAATCGGCTACATCTAGTTCAAGCCCATTTCAAAGAACAACATCAGGATATACTATACAAACGAATATAGGAAATGTACCTAGACATAGAGTATATAGAATAAGCCCAGAAATAGAAACTGAAAGAATAAGACCCGTAGGAAAAAGAATGCCTATAGAAAAACCTGTTCAACTCCAAGAAGGAGGTAGTAAAGGAAAAATATTAAATATAGCAGCACAAGACCCTCAAGCATGGAACACAGTAATATATTTATGGAAAGGGATAGTCGTAGCAGATATATATATATATAATTGCACAAGTGCAAGTGAAAGGGTATCATCAGCAAACAATGTCCTATCAATAAAACAATTAATTAAAAATTACAAAACAATTGTAGATGATATATATATATATATATATTATTGTAACTTGTGATACTTTTTGTGGAGTTCTTTAAATTATTAATTAAACCAATTTTAGATGATATATATATATATATATATATAATATCTAGTTTTATAGAAATACCACGAGATTTTAGCGTATAAATTCGGCAGTACTGCATGTGTTATAGTTTTCAGATAGCTATCATAATCTCTAAACCAACTACGGCAACTTCATCATCCTTAAGTTATCAAACTGCATGTTGCATGAAAGCGTCTATTTTCTTGTCCTTTGTCTTGTGTCTGTCTCCATTAGACTTCCTTTGCTGTTTCATTAAAAAAAGAAGGTAAATTTAACACAACTTTCGTATTGGTAATACAACAATTAGTTTCCAACTTCAAAAGATGTTACTGAATTTTTATTCGATGCAAAAAAGTATGTAAGTTGAACTTTGGAGTGCATGTCACGAGAAGTAGATATAGATATTGTTGCTCTTGAAAGTGGATATTACACATAACATGAGACAAACATTTATTTTTTTTGGTACTATAATATCATTTTTGGAATCCAAACCATAAGAAATACTCAATTGGGTAATAAGTAGGCGTTTGATCATGAAAAAAAAAAAATTATTTGAAAATTTTGGAGTTGGGATTGAAATTGTGTTTGACATAGTTTTTGTAATTAATCTTTACAATTTAAATGTATTTTTTAGAATAACTTAAAATATGATTGAAATATGAAATATAATTTAGATGAGGTTATTTGATTACAATGAAAAATATAGGATTTATTTTTTTAAAAAATAAAAAGTGAATACAATGTTTTGGTTGTTTTCTAAATTCCAAATACAACTTCAAGTTGTATTTTGAATTTTTATGGCAAAACACTAATTTTCAAGTAAAGTAAAAAAAAAAATTAACAAAAAAGTGAAAAATTTTCATGGTCAAACAGTTAACTGTTATGAATGTAGTGTGAGAATAATAATCTGAACTTTCAGATCTTACGAAAATTATCTTAGGTATATTTTAAAGAATTTTTATTGCAGGTTATAAGCGTAATTTTTCATAATTATAAAATTCAGTTTTTAATTGCAAGTGTAGCAGTTTTGACAAAATATTAGTAATTTTTTTTTTTAAATAGTGTAATAGATATATAGTAATATGCCTCCTAAATAATTGCGTTAATCTTTTTCTTAAATAACTCTTTGCTGATATTAATTCCCCAAATTTCTCCCTAAGTACATAATTTTTTTATACTCTTCATCTTCTTTCCTTTATTTTCTCCTAGTTTGTTATACAAATTCAAGATTCTCTCTCTCTCATCTCTCCATTTTCTTTCACACTTATTCCATTATTGAAAACAGATTTTATGCATAGTCCACGTGATTTTCATGCTTTCTGTAATGACCCAAAATATTGTTACACTGAATTAAGAGGTAGAAGTTGCACCTAGACTCCCCTTAGCTAAATTTTGAGGAATTCAGGGCTAGTCTAGTTTTGGCTTACTTTTGAGGATGTGGTAGTTGAACGAAATCTGATATTGATGTGATTGGTAATAGTTGGATTTGATATGATAATTGGATAGCCAACGAGTATAGGAAGTCGTAGCAACTACCGACACCTGAAACTGAGCTATAGAATTCTGGTTATAGCGTATATCGTAGAGGAGTTGGTTAGCAATATCAAAATTCGTGGTGTGTCTTGTAAAATGAGAAAAACTGAGGAGAGGTCCCGAGTTTCTATCTCAGACCACTGCAATGGTCATGGGAACCACAATGGCGGATTTTGAAAATTTTCATCTTTGGAGGTAAGTAATTACATTATAGACTTGAATTTACTTCGTTTAACCTTAGAAAATCACTAGAAACGAATTACTAGTGGAAATTAGGGCTTAATTCTAGTTCATGGAAATTGATGAAAAGTGGTGGAAATGTGAATAAATTCAGCATATAATGATCCTAGGGTGATACAAAATACTAAAAGGACTAGAATTACAATTATTTATGCTAATTCAAGTAGTGTTCATGAAGTTTAAATGATAAGAAAATCCTAAGATGAAAATAGGGTAAGTTTATGTCTAAAATCAGTGACTTTTGATCCCTAGTAGTTAAAAGGGATGAATTATTGAAATGTGTGTATATTCTTGTGGTTGTATAGATCAAGAACAAATTGAACAAGAACAAAAAGGAAAAAGTGTGGCTTAAAGGTGACTTTGAGAAAAGGAGTTGAGGTAGGCTATGATTTTGTTGTAGCACTTAGACTTTCTTGGCTTTGTACTTGTTTGAAATATAGACATCTATGATTGCCTTCTAGCATGACTTGTAATTTAATGACTGATGGTTTCAGAAGGGGTAGAGGTAGGCTGAAAAAGTATTGGAGAGATGTGATTAGACATGATATGGAGCAGCTACAGCTTATTGAGGACATGACCCTAGATAGAAAGGTGTGGAGGACACAAATTAGGGTAGAGGGTTAGTAGGTGAGAGTGTGTTTGGTTCATAGAAAGGGTTGCTTGTTTGTGGTCTTGATAGTAGTCGTAGTAGTTTATGGGTGTCTTGTAGTTTCTTATTCGTGGTATCATGGTGGTGTCTGTGATTAATTTATAGTGCTACTCTATGGGTATCTTTGTTCTATTATTCTCTAGTGGGTTTTGTTATTCCATCTTGTTTTTTATTTTTTTTATTACGTCTTTTTATTGTTATTTTTTATTCTAAGCCGGGGGTCTATCGAAAATAGCCTCTCTACTTCTTTTGAGGTAGCGGTATGGACTGCGTACACTCTACCCTCCCCATACCTTACTCTGTGGGATTACACTAGGAACGTCGTTGTTGTTGTATTGCATTGTGATGATATGTTGAGATGATGGATAGGGTACCACACCATTATAATATGATATGTTGTGATAATAGATAGGGTACCACGCCGATACGATATCATATGTTGTGATAGTAGGTCGGGTACCACACCGGTATGTTATTATGCTGAGAATAAGGATGAGAAGAGTAAGAGATGATGCGCACATCTTGAATACATGCACTCATTCATATGCATTGAGTGCTATTTTGATGAATATATATGATGATGAATTGTTGATGAAAATGATTAAGTATGAAAGCCTGTGAAAGTGAACTTCTGAGTTGTAAGTATATGATGATACATGATGTGTTTGTCTGATTGATATAATTGGTTATGAGTTTTGTTATGATTCTTTTTGTAGTTGTTTGACTTTCTTACCTGTACATTGTTAAGTTAGTCGACCTATGATGCTTACCAGTACTTGTTTTTGTATTGATACTACTTGTACTCTTTTTTTTGTTGAGTGCAGAACATCTTCCAGCGGTTGGCACTCGACCTCGGCTCTAGTTAGTAGTTTGAATTCAATTTTGAGGGTGAGCACTGTTGACACCCAATTTTGACCTCCCGATATCCTCCCAGACTGTTATTTTTATCAAAAATATTAGTTTTGAATTTTAAACTACTATTTTGGTATCAAATAAATTCTGACATTTCGTATTCATGATTTTTAAAGTATGCAATTTACTTTTAGCATTTAATTCTTATTCTTCTTACATAATATACAATTTACTAATTTAAATATAATATTTTACATAATTTTATAAATATTTAGTAAATTATTTTCGCAAATGTACATACTCATAAATTACAACACGTAGTCTATTACTATTACTATTATCATTATTATTATTATTATTATTATTATTATTATTATTATTATTATGGTTATAGTATTTTTAAGTTTTGTATTCATAGATGCCTATTCTGTTTCAAATCATTTTTTGTCTTTGATTTTAAGTAATATATTACGTATCATTTTTTTTATTTACGATTTTATGACATTGATTAACTTGATAATATTTTTTATTAAATAGCAGTCTAATTCAATTCAATTTCCCCCAATTTATTTAAAATCTAGCCATGTTGTATTCAATTACGTGACAATTTCAGCCTAAATTGAGCTCAATATGGCTCAATTTTAAACCCCAATTCTATTCCAATTAAACCCAATTTTAACCCATTCTTGCAATTTTAAATCCCAGCCATTGATCACACGATCAACGGCTGAGATTAAATCCACCTTTTCCTTCCCTTTTAATCAAAACCAAACAAAACCCTAATTCATTCCAACCCCTACAGCCGCACCTCCCCTATACTCTCCCCGATCTCCCTCGTCTCCCACACCTCCATCATCGGCAGACCCCGCATGCCGGCGCCGCCCAACCACGAACCAGCCGCTGCCGGCCAGAATCCCTCTCTCCTCTCCTCACACAACAGCCGCCTCTACCTTCTCGATCTCCCTCTCTCTCCACCGGTGGACTGCCAACCACCACAGCCGACCACCAGTCACAGAACCAGTGCCGCCTCTGCCTCATCCGCACCATCGCGCCGCCTCCGCCTCCACCGCACCATCGCGTAACCAGCCGCCACCTCGCGCCACCAGATCACCACCACACCGTCACTAGTCTCTTCTCCTTCCTTTGCCTCTCCGTCGACTATAATAGCCCCCCGATGATAAACACCAAGTATGAGACAGTATCGAATTTCAGATCCCAAAGCTACTCATTATTTTTAACAGGTTTGAAGATTGAGAAAATATCCCTTCACTGTTGTGCATCGGCAAGTCATTTAGGATTGATTCTTTCGAATTCTTCTTTGGCATGTTCTTTTGGTGTTCGTCTTGTGATTCGATTAATTATCGGTCTAGTTAGATTCATGATTCTTTACTTGGCTGATTCTAAAATTTGAAATTGACGCATACTTGGTATTAAGATTGTTCAATATTTGTACATTCATGTTCTTGTATGTTCATATATTGCATCCCTAAGATGTATGAACCATGGTTCTCTGTATTTCTGATTTGGCTCATTGGTTTTGCGATCTTGCCTTACATTTGGATATATGCCCATGGAATGGTATGATGCTCTATGTCAAATTCGTCTTCCTAACCAACCTCAACATTGAATCAGTTGTAGAATTATAATTTGGTCTCGACTAATTGATTATTATGCAGTGCGACATCTTTGTAGCTTAATTTTTGTAACTTATAGTAGCATCATTTTATTCAAAAGCATGTGAGAATCCTTGGTACTTGTCTATTTTTGGTAGTTTATGATAACTCTGATCAATCGATCCCTTTCCCTATTGAATTTAAATTGCAACAGCCGTTATTTGTTAAATATGGTAACTTGAGATTTTCTCCTCACGTGATTGGCCTTCAATTGTGTGATAGCTTTGGTACTTGGCTCATTATGGTAATTCACATTTTTTATTCATGCCTGCTACTAATTAGTTTCCTGACTTCTCTCCTTTAATGAATAATTGACACAAATTTACTTTGTCTATGTATGGTAAATTCTGATCATTTTTCACCTAATTGATTGAGTCTAGTGATTTTTGGCTGATTTGCTATTATCTTCTTTCCTTTGTTAACTGGGACCGGGATGCTATATAAGCAGCCCTGTCATCACTATTGAAGCAGTCATTATTGACACTCCCACTCCTCTTTTACACGGACTTAGACACACACTTTTGCACCTTTCTTTGGCTACCATTATTCTCCTCTCTGCTTTGTGTGTTAAAACTCTCATTGTGATTTGGAGCACGGATTTTTTGGACATTCTTATTACTTATTGGCTGCTAACCAGGCACCGGTTTTCTGGATTTATTATTTCACTCCTAATTGGTTAGTTTTCTATCGAAGAATTTTTCAGTCCTTGCATGACAATTCTTTGCTAGTTCTTACTTCTATTCTAATTCTACGGAAAGCATACATGTACGTCTCTAAGCTTAATATATGTTGAGTGCTCTAATTTTACTTTTGTTCTAATTCTCCTCTTGTGTTGTTGGCAGTATCATTGGTTATTATGAAGCAAAAATAATTTTTTTCTTTTGTTATAAAGAACATGCTCATAAGATTTTATTTTGACTATTATAGAGACTTTTAGTTTGACACCTGTGTATTGTTTTGGTATAGCCTTATATGTTAGCATTGTTTTGGCACTAAATGGTAATATTTGGTGTCCCCTCCTTGTGCGTGCATATGGTGTATGCTTGTTCTCTTGGACTTTTGAGGAGTCGTCGGTGGATTTTGGAAAGGTCTTGTGACAGATTTTACCGGTAGAGCCATGTTTACCCTATAGTATTGTCATTCGTTTGGCAATATAATATGTGGAACAATGTTGATGTAATAACAAATATTGGAGATTCTATGTGTAATATTTTACCGATTAGAAACCATGTCTATAGGATTATTTAATAAATTTCATGTTAATTAATTAAATTATTTTTATCACCTAGGCAAATAATCTAGGATAATTAATTAATTGCCTTGGTCGCTTAGAAATCATGTTTTTAGGATCATTAAATAACTTTCGGATGTATTAGACTAAGTTGAGCACGTTAATTTAATTTAGGCATGCTTAATTAACTCCTAGCATGATTAATAAATTTTTAGCATGTCAAAACTGATTGTTCAGCATTTTAAAATAAAATTTCAGCCTATAAAAACTTTTTCTAGAATATTGTCTTATCACTCTCGGCATGTAAAAAATGAACTTCCAGCATATTAGACTATTTTCAGCATTTAAAAATACTAATTTTTTAGCAAACAAATTTTTATTTTCCAGCGTATAAATATTAGTTTCTAGCATGTAGATATCAAATGCTAACAATAAGTTAAATTTTAGCATTAAAAACCCAATTTCCAGCACTTGTAAAATAAGTTTTTCTAGCATTGTCTAATCATTTTTAGCATTCAAAAAAATTAATTTCAGCATTTAAAAGTAATTCCCGGCATGCTAAAAACTATTTGTTAATATATTAATTTAAGTTTTAGCACTTTAATTAACTTTCAGCATTTTATTAAGTTTCTGCAATTAAAAAAATCTACTCCTAGCATATCTAATTGATTTTTCAATTAGTTTTCAGCATGTCAAACCCATTGTCCAACATTCTAAGATTATTTTCGGTAGTTTAAATTGATTTTCAGCATGTGTAGTTAATTTTCGGCATTCTAATTTAATATTTTGTAAATCTTAAATCATTATCCACAAATTAAACTAGTTCCCAGCATTTAAAAAAAACACACACTAATTTTTAGCCTTTTTAAATTTATTTCTAGCACTCATAATTAATTTACAGTATTTTCAAGATTGAAAGTAGTTTGAAACTACTTTCCTTTTAGCATTTTTAATTTCCTGCACACTTTAAGTAATCTTGCACATTCAAATTAATTTTTGGCATATTTAAATCAGCTTTCTACACACTTTAATTAATTTCTTGCATATGCATTCTTAAGTTAACTTTTAGCACTTTATTTTAATTTTCGGCACCTCAATTAATGCGCTTCGCCTAGAAATCATGCCTATAGGTTTTTAATTACGTAAAATGAATAGCTATCTTTTAATCATGTTAACCACTAGTTAATTTTAATTAATCAAGAGGCCCTTTTTTATGAAAACATTATGTGCTATTTGCAAGTCTTATGTGTTTTGTGTGACGCTGACCTCGAGTCTAATTAGGCAGCCTAGATTTTTCTTGTCTAGAACCAAAATCCCAAAATAGTAAGTCCAAATGCCTCTTGGACGTTAAGTTGGGACGGGTAGGCATTTTAGGTAACGCTAGCTTTTATCGCTTTCTTTAGAACGCCTTTAAGATTAATAACCAATTAGGTGGGGTAGGTAGAAAATCGGATATGATGTAAGTTGACCCGAGCAGAATACGACAATGCAACATATGACATTGTCATCCGTCAATAAGCCGGACGCTGATCCGAATAGGCTAAAATTAACTCCTTGCACAAAATCTTTTTCTAAATCGGTTTTCTTTATCTTATTTTGGAATGTTCAATTATTTGGGGGTAGTTTAGGTTCGTTATTAAAAAATAAAATGTTTCGGTTATAAATTGTGTCCTTCTCTCTTCTTGCTTATCTGATATTTTATTTTTATATACTTTTCCTAATGTGTAGTATTTAGGTTTATATTAGATATATAACTATTTTTCTGTTTAAACACTTAGTTAACATTAAGTTAATAAATAGAATAGACTTTTGCTTATCACATAGAAATTTCCACGTAATATATGAATTCGGTCGGGACCCACATTTGTGGACCTCGAAAGGTGCCTAACACCTTCCTTCCGAGGTAACTTGAACCCTTACCCGAATTTCTGGTTGACATAGGCTAATATTTAATTAATCTTAATTAGTCTAAAATGGTGCCCTAACGCACCTTAATTCGTTAGGTGGCGACTCTTCACTCCTTAAATCCCAAAAAGAGTTTGTCACGTCGAATCCCGTTTTGCGCGAGAAAAATGGGGCGCGACAGAATGGCGACTCTGCTGGGGATAATTAGGTTCTAACCAATACGAATTTATGTGTTACGTGGGATTTCTTTTATTTGTGTTAATTTATATGCCTAATATTTTTCGATCTGTGCTGTTTACTTTATCATTTTTTAAATTGTTAGTTATCGTAAGAAATTGCATGATATATCCCTTCCCTCCTTCCATTATATTAATTTAATTATTTTCATCCATGTCAATCCCTCTCCTTACCCCTTTATTTGTCTACATGCAATTTTTTATAAATTATGTATTTGTTATTCATTTCTATTTGTTTATTTTTTACTCAACATGCTATTATTTTCATTATTTGCTACGTGTTACTGCTTTATATATTACTGGCATTCCGTTCATACTTTCCCCCACTTGGGAATCTCACACATTCACACACTTTCACTATACTCGGATGTTGTGCCTTCGCACTTCTCCAAATTCTCTTCCAAACCCTGTTATAGAGAGTCGGCTAAGACGCGGTTGAGGGATAGTTTTACTACCGTAAGACCACGTGCCTTCTCGCATAAGGTTACCCTCAGTTCGAGTCTACCAACTCTTAGAAAATTAAGATAGTGCCTGTCCACCCTTTGTATTTAAGTCATGCATGCATTAGCCATAGGTGATTTGACCCTCGAGGTCAATCCACCAAGTATAACCTACCAATTGTCGAAAGGGTCCCGCCACCCATCGACCTAAATATATATTATGTGCTAAGTGGTCATGATAATTTAATCCAAGCCAAGTTATAATAAATGGAGTTTAGAAATTTTCTTTGTTGCTATATTTTCAGATTTGCAATGGAGGATGCACCTATTTTTGCTAACACCCAAATGGTCGTCGGTGTGCCTCACAAGTTAAGGAGATGGTGGAATGACATCAAAAGAGAACATGGTAAAGAGATTCGCCAGTCACTGGGTTTTCTGACATCTTTGATGGATGTTGCTCCTGATCGGTATGTGGTCAAAGCTCTGCTAAAATTTTGGGATCTGAATCGAGTGGTCTTCAAATTCAAGGACTTTGAAATAACACCCACCATCAAGGAAATTGTTGGATTCACTAATTTGCTTTATCGAGATCGAAAGATGATCCTGCCTCGCAAACAATCGGGAAAGAAGCTCTTGCATTATCTTGGGCTGAAAAATAACCTCAAATTGGCTTGCTTGGACTTTGAGTGGATCTCCCTGGATTTTCTGTATGAACGTTTTGGTCACAAAGAGGGACACACAGTATTTAGAAAGGAATTCTCTTGCTCAGCCGAAAAATGGAAAAAGAAGAGGTTGAATGCTTTTGCTATAGCCCTACTGGGTGCTCTGGTCTTTCCTAGGGAGCATGGGAAGATTGACATATGTCTTAGTTCTGTGGTTCGAGGTATAACTCGGGGAGTCGGCAATATAGAGGTCACTTTGGTTCCTATAATTGTGGCGGAAATGCTAAGAGCCTTATCCAAATGTGCTAGAGGAGGAAAGTTTTTCGAGGGCTGCAATCTTTTGCTTCAATTATGGGCCGTGGAACATTTTTACAGGCGACCTAATATGGTGGATATTCTTGATGGAATGGGCAATAGGATTGACACACATGCTAAAAGGATGGAGCAATTCATTTCTCCTGTGGGTGTAGAGGATTGGCACATGTATATGAAAGAGCTTTCGGGTTATCAAATTCAATGGAAGTACTCGTGGTTGTCTGCACCAACTGCTGTCATACGAGGTCGTGAGCTCTATTACATCGAGCTCATTGGCCTGAAAAGTATTCAACCATATGCCCCAATAAGGGTGTTTCGTCAATTTGGAAGGAATCAAGTCGTACCTCTGCGAGAACATATGGGCAAGTCAGAAGTTGAGTTTGGACCAATCCAAGAAAGCCCTAAGGTTAAGGAAGTGTTGCGACGATGGGATAATTTATTGACTATCAGTGTGTACGGTGAGCAGGCTTATTGCACTCCGGAGTACTATGTATGGCTTATGGAAGATGCCGAGGATGTGGAGCTCAGCAAGCAAAAGCAAGATCATGGGTTTGAGGACGTGGAGGAATCCATCTGGGCGCGGAACCTGTTGAATCAACACTATGTCACTTCTCCCGAGATGTTGCTGCAAATCATTCCAGGCTCTCTAGATAATCACCACCATTGAGGAGTTCTAATGATAGGATGTTCCCCATTTGTTACCCATTTCCCCTAGTTTCATTTATGTTTATTTTTTGCAAAAGATTGTCGTAGTTTTAAATTTTTGGATTTAATAAAATAGTTGGGTTTTTTATTATTATTGTTATCTAACTCTAAAACTCCCATTTGCGTCTAATGCGGCTTGGATTAATTATCATGAACCATAAATTTATCGTCTTAGGCCTACCTCTGGCTCAACGAGGCTCCTTGCATTTTAGGGCGATTATTTGCAAACCAATGTGCTTATTCTAACACTATGTCTCCCTTCGCTAACTTTAGTTGTCTTTGATTTGTTTTGTTTTCCCCTTTCCCAAAGGTTGATTTGTGCACTCTGGCCTATCACACACGATCAAAAGGGGCTCCTCCTCCTCATCCTCCTCTTACAAGTTCGAAAGGTAAAGAGAAAATGGGAGATAACAATAGCGCTACAGACAAAAACACAGAGGGAGAAAGTGTCATGGGACAGAATGAAATTGTCCTAAGAATGGGACAACAGATTCTTGAATTGCAAGCAGAATTAGCACAAGTGCGCAACTTGGCCAATCTTTCTATTACCCTCAATACTCCTCTCGAACCACAAGTGGACGGTCATAGCGGTGCAAAATCCCAAACCTCTACCCCAAGCCATCAAATGCCCTTAACTCAAAACACCCAAAATCTTCTCCCTCCTCAAAACATCCAAAACCTCCCTCTTCCTCAAAACACCCAAAACGTTCCTCTCCCTCAAAACATCCAAAATCCTCATCTTCCTCAAAACATCCAAAATCTCCCCCCTCCCCAAAACATTCAAAACCATTCCTTTTCCCAAAATATCCAAAACCTTCCCCTTCCTCAAAATACCCACAATACTCCAAATCCCACGTATCCTTCTCAACATGTCCAAAATACCAAATATCCTACTTACCTACATACGTCCCTCGCTAATGCATCCTACAACCAAGTATCCGGTAGCAACTCTTTGAACCCCATCTATGTCGAAACAACCCCATTCACTTACCCTCAATATGCACCTGACCCTTCAGAAAAGGACCCTATGATGCAATCTGTGATTGAGAGGCTGAAGCAACTTGAGGGAAGCAAAGGGTCAAGGGGGCTCAGTTATGAGGACTTATGTGTACACCCTGATGTGGAGTTACCGGAGGGGTACAAACCTCCAAAGTTTGAATTGTATAATGGGACTGGAGATCCCAAGGCACATCTGCGTATGTATTGTGATAAGCTGGCGGGAGTTGGGAGAGACGAGAGAATAAGAATGAAAATGTTCATGAGAAGTCTTACTGGAGAAGCCCTGACATGGTATATTGAGCAGGATGCAAGAAAATGGAAAGGCTGGATCGATATGGCGTCGGATTTTATGGAACGGTTCGGGTTCAACATTGACAATGCTCCTAACTGGTTCTATATGCAGAATTTAAAGAAAAAGCCTAATGAGTCATTCAGGGATTATGCTATAAGATGGAGGTCGGAGGCTGCAAGAGCTAGACCCCCGATTGAAGAATCTCAAATGAAGGAGTACTTTATTCGCGCACAGGAGCCGCAATATCTTGAGAAAATGATAACCGTTATGGATAAGAGTTTCGCTGAAATCATTAGGGTAGGTGAAATGCTCGAGGAAGGGCTTAAGAATGGAAGCATTATCAGTCTGGAAGCTTTACAGGCTGCCAACAAGGCTTTACAGTCTGGAGGGATTACTGAGAACAAGAAGAAAAAAGAGGTAGGTACAGTGATGTTGGCCCAACCTTTAAAAAGTGCGCCCAATTACCAAACACCTATCACAACTCCACCTCCCTATCCACAATCGCCAATGTCGTACCCAATATCTCCATACCAAATGCAAACTCCAATGCCATATCACTCCCCTCTATACCAAGCACCTACCCCATATGCACTACATCCACAATTCCAAAGTCCTGTGTACCCCGTGTATAATGTCCAACCCACTCATGTCCAAACACCCCAGCCTTCTCCCCAATAAAACCAAAGACCCAGAGCCAATTTTCAGAAAAAATAATACATAGCCGAACCTATAGCCCAACTGTACGAAAGACTTAGGGAGGCGGGCCATGTCACTCCCATTGCTGTCGGACGTGAGAATACTCAAGCCAAACATTTTGATCCTACCAAGGTTTGCGCGTATCATTCTGGGATGAGGGGTCACACCATAGAAACATGCTATACTTTGAAGGACAAAATCCAGATGTTGATTGACACTAAGGCCATTCAAGTGAAAGATCCGACGCCGAATGTCACCAATAATCCATTACCAGATCATCAAGTAAACATGCTCGATATTGATGAGTTGGTGGACCTAGAAAACTCTATCTGGTTCATTGAGAAGGACAATGGTACGCCCGTCAGTACACCAAAGCGTGCACCGTTTGAGGTTGAGGCGGCAGTGCCCAAGACTCCTTTCACAGTCATTAGAGCCTCTCCAAGTGCTTATAACTCCCATGCAGTTCCTTGGAATTATGAGCAGAATACTCCGGGTAAAGCAAGAGTTGCTGAAGCAGACGTCGCCCAAGGCGTCACCAGATCTGGGAGAATATATACACCGAAAAATCTAACTCAGGAAAGTTCTAATAAAAGAAAGCAACCCGTGATAGAAGTGGAAGAGGGTGGTGCTTGGAAGAAGATACAGGCTAAAGAATACTCTGTGATAGATCAGCTAAACAAGACCCCAGCTCAAATATCCATCCTGACACTGTTGCAGACTTCTGAACACCATAAAAGTGCTCTGATGAAGGTGTTAAGCGAAGCCTATGTACCATCTACTATAACATGGGGAGAAATGGCCCATATGGTTGGGCAGGTATTCGAGGCATACAAGATATCCTTTCACGAGGATGAGCTGCCACCTGAAGGAAGGTCGCACAATAAAGCATTGCATATCTCAGTGCAGCACGGAGAAAGGATTGTATCTCGAGTGTTAATTGATCCAGGTTCAGGATTGAACATATGTACTTTAGATACACTGACAAGGTTGGAGGTCGATTTGGCTAAAGTACAGAATTGGAAGATGAATGTGAAAGCATTTGATGGCTCCCAGCGAGATACTATTGGGGAGATTACATTGGACATGGTAATGGGTCCTGTCACTTTTCCTATAACATTTCAAGTGATGGACATCCCCGCTTCCTACAACCTCTTGCTTGGTAGGCCATGGATTCACATGGCTGGTGCAGTCCCCTCCACACTACACCAATGTCTCAAATTCGAGTACGATCACCAAGAGGTGGTAATACATGGTGAAAGAGGATACCCTGTATATGCTGTCGAAGGAAAGGAAGCTCTTGATGGAGAAATGTTTCACACATTAGAGATGGTTGGTAATGTGGAGGAAGAGCTGAGTTGGAAGAGTAAAGGAGAGAGAATGGTCAAATCTGGATATGAGCCAGGTAAGGGTCTTGGGGCCAGATTGCAAGGAATAATTGAACCCATATACCCTTTTGTGAAAAATGACACTTCTGGTTTGGGCTACATGGACGAGGGCCGGACACCCGATCCTTCGCTATCATTGTATGAAATTTTCCACTCTACCGGGTTTCTTGATGACGGTGAAGATGAAATACTGGAAAGTTTGAAGAACTTGTTTTTGACTGAAGCAGAAAGAGAAGATTGTAACGTCATCATCAGTGAGGAGAGAGGGGCCCCTAGTCAGAATGTTGAGCAAAAGGCTACACTCAGCAACTGGACTGCCACTCCTTCCAGGCCTCGCCGAGCACTTGGGTAGATTTGAAGATTTTTATTTTTCATATTATTGTTTGAAATAAACAGACTCGATTTCGAGCTAATTTACATCTTTTAGTTATTTTGTTATGTTTGGAGACATTTGAAGTTATTTGAGTTAATAAAAGCTTTCTTTTCATCTTTTATTAATATTATTTATTTCTGTTTCTGACAGCAAAATCACTTTTAAGAATGTTGAATCTGAGATTGTGACACATAATGAGACTACG
Source organism: Capsicum rhomboideum (assembly GCA_031232105.1). Lineage (NCBI taxonomy): Eukaryota > Viridiplantae > Streptophyta > Magnoliopsida > Solanales > Solanaceae > Capsicum > Capsicum rhomboideum. The sequence continues at coordinate 29,145,254 of CP124713.1, read as the reverse complement.
CAACATAATATAAGTGAATTAGAAGAGGTGGAAGAAAGTGAGGTGCCCGAGGAATTTGTTAGTAAGGTTGAAGATTTTGAAGATAAACCCAAGGCAAACTTTGTAGATTCTGAAATAGTGAACATAGGGGATTCTGAGATAATAAAAGAAACCCGTGTTAGTATTTATATGCCAAAAGATAAGAAGGAGGAACATATTCAGTTTCTGAAGAAACACCCGGATGTCTTTGCTTGGTCGTATGCCGATATGACAGGGCTAAGCACGTCAATTGTAGCCCACAGGTTGCCCACCGATCCATCTTGTCCTCCCATTAAGCAGAAGTTGAGAAAATATAAACCCGATCTGAGCTTGAAAATCAAAGAAGAGATTTCAAAGCAAATTGAGGCCGGTATTCTCAAAGTAACTGAGTATCCTACCTGGTTGGCCAATGTCGTGCCTATTCCTAAAAAAGATGGAAAGGTCAGAGTTTGTGTGGATTATAGGGATCTCAACAAAGCTAGCCCGAAAGATGATTTTCCGCTCCCAAATATACATTTGTTAAGTGATAATTGCGCTAAGCATGAAACATAGTCATTTGTGGATTGCTACGCCGGTTATCATCAGATAAAGATGCATGATGACGACGCGGAGAAAACCGCTTTTATTACTCCTTGGGGAACATACTGTTACATGTTTATGCCTTTTGGCCTGAAGAATGCTGGAGCTACATACATGAGGGCTATGACCGCTCTATTCCATGACATGATCCACAAGGAAATTGAAGTTTACGTGGATGACGTCATCATTAAATCCAAAAAGGGATCAAATCACCTGGACGACTTGGAAAAGTTCTTTAACAGACTAAGGAAGTACAATTTGAAGTTGAATCCTGCTAAGTGTGTCTTTGGGGTCCCTGCTGGAAAATTATTGGGATTCATTGTCAGTCGACGGGGTATAGAATTAGATCCAGCCAAGATCAAAGCTATTCAGGATCTTCCGCCTCCAAAAAGTAAGAAAGAGGTAATGAGTTTCTTGGGTCGCCTCAACTATATCAGTCGCTTCATAGCTCAATCTACTATTATTTGTGAGCCAATTTTCAAGCTACTGAAGAAAGATGCGGCTATAGAATGGACGACAGAGTGTCAGCAGGCATTCGCCAAAATCAAGGATTATTTATCAAATCCTCCCGTTCTGGTTCCTCCCGAACCTGGTAGGCCGTTATTACTATATTTGTCCGTGATGGATAATGCTTTTGGTTGTATTCTGGGGCAACATGATGAGACAGGCAGAAAGGGGCAGGCGATTTATTACATGAGTAAGAAATTTACATCGTATGAGGCTCGGTATTCCTTACTGGAATGCACGTGTTGTGCCTTAACTTGGATAGCTCAGAAATTGAGACACTATCTCTCAGCATACACAACCTATTTGATCTCCAGAATGGATCCTCTGAAGTATATATTTCAGAAACCAATGCCTACAGGGAAGCTAGCTAAATGGCAAATATTACTGAGCGAGTTTGACATAGTCTATGTCACGCAGAAAGCTGTGAAAGTGCAAGCCTTGGCAGATCATTTGGCTGAAAATCCCATGGATGAAGAGTATGAGCCCTTAAAAACTTACTTTCCTGATGAAGAAGTAGCATTCGTAGGTGAGGACATCTCCGAAGAATATGATGGCTGGAGGTTATTCTTTGATGGAGCTGTAAATTTCAAAGGAGCGGGTATTGGCGCCGTTTTGGTCTCAGAGACTGGTCAACATTATCCTGTGTCGTCCAAGCTCAGATTCCCCTGCACCAACAATATGGCTGAATATGAAGCTTGCATTTTGGGGCTTCGTTTGGCAATCGATTTGAATATCCAGGAAATATTGGTGATTGGAGATTCGGATTTATTGATTCATCAAGTACGAGGTGAGTGGGCCGCAAAAAATACAAAACTCCTACCATACTTAGATTGTATACAAGAGTTGCGCAAGAGGTTTCGCAAGATAGAATTCAAGCATGTTCCAAGAATCCAGAATGAGTTTGCAGACGCTTTGGCCACTCTGTCTTCCATGATCCAGCATCCAGACAAGAATTATATCGACCCCATCCCCATTCACATACAAAAGCAGCCTGCATATTGCTTTCATGTAGAGGAAGAAGTGGATGGAAAACCATGGTACACTAATATACAAGGATATCTGAAAAGTGGAGATTACCCAGAGAATGCAACGAGTACTCAGAAGCGCACCATTCAGAGGTTAGCAAATCAATTCTTCTTAAATGGGGAAATCCTGTATAGGAGGACTCCCGATCTGGGTTTACTAAGATGCATCGAAGCTAGGGAAGCATCCAGGTTGGTCGAGGAGATACATGCTGGAACATGCGGACCTCACATGAACGGATTTATGTTGGCAAAGAAGATATTAAGGTCAGGTTACTTTTGGTTGACCATGAAGACCGATTGCATTCGTTATGTGCAAAAGTGTCATCAGTGCCAAACTCATGCCGACATGATTCGAGTTCCTCCCAATGAACTCCACGTCACTAGCTCCCCTTGGCCTTTCGCAGATTGGGGCATGGATGTCATTGGTCCTATTGAACCATCCGCGTCTAATGGACACAGGTTTATTCTTGTTGCAATTGACTACTTCACTAAGTGGGTTGAAGCCACTTCTCATAAGTCAGTCACAAAGAAGGTTGTAGATGATTTTGTTCGAAATAACATTATTTGTCGATTTGGAGTACCTGAGTCTATCGTCACAGATAATGGGGCCAACCTCAATAGCGATCTGATGAGAACAACATGTGAGATGTTCAAGATCAAACATCGAAACTCCACAGCATACAGGCCACAAATGAATGGGGCAGTGGAAGCTTCCAATAAGAATATCAAGAGGATACTTCGAAAGATGATAGATAATTGCAGGCACTGGCATGAAAAGTTACCTTTTGCCCTGCTAGGATACCGCACTACAATCAGAACCTCTACGGGTGCCACACCTTATCTTCTGGTTTATGGTAGTGAAGCAGTGATACCTGCTGAGGTAGAAATACCCTCTCTCAGAATCATTCAGGAAGCAGAACTGAGTGACGCTGAATGGATACAAGGTAGGTTCGAGCAACTGGCACTCATAGACGGAAAGAGGATAAACGCAGTCTGTCATAGTCAACTTTATCAAAATAGAATGGCCAAATCTTTCAATAAGAAGGTTAAACCGAGGCACTTCTCGCCCGGGCAGTTGGTTTTGAAAAAGATCTTTCCGCACCAAGATGAAGCAAAAGGTAAATTCTCACCGAATTGGCAAGGACCTTATGTGGTTCATCGAATTCTGACAGGAGGAGCGCTCATACTTGTCGAAATGGATGGCAAAGTTTGGACCAAGCCTATCAATTCAGATGCTGTCAAGAGATATTATGTTTAAACTTTATTTCATGCCTTCTTACCTTGTAATTGGAACTACGTTTGACCTGATTCCCATTTAAGAGGGATACGTAGGCGCTCCTTTAGGAGTTCGGTCCTGTCATAATAAAATTCTCTATTTCCCCTTACAAGCATATAACTGGGGCAGAATTTTTGAGAAGATTTCAAAAATTCCATGAAATAGCATTTGTGCAACTATGATACTGGGCCAGAATTTTTGAGAAAAACTCAAAAATTCCCAGCAAGAAATCTTCACCTATCAAAGCAATCAAATCTACACTGGGGCAGAAATTTTTGAAGATCAAAAATTTCTAAGATATTCACTTATAAAAAGTTGTGCTGTCTCGAAACGTGTCACAATCAATGATTCAATAATATTTTGATCTCCTTTTTCATTTCTCATTTTTCAAGAGCAAACATTTTTGAAACGTGATTTTTAAAACTTATTTTTATTTCTACCCAAGTAAAGCTCGGACGAAGCCTATTATCGGTCCACAATATCAAGCGAGGAGGAAGCGCGCCAGTCATAGCAGAGGCACAAATCAACCTCCCCTTTTTTACAAACTTACATTCTTTCTTTGAGTGCAGAAACAACAGGTACAAATGCGGCAGCTACTTTGCAACATCTGAACGATCATCATCAAAGAAATTACTATGCATCCAACATGGGAAAGCAGCTAAGCTACTCTATCCTCTCCTCAACATTGCGTGGCTCCTGAAAGAGTCAATATTGCATGGCTCCCGCAAGAGTCCATACCGCAGCGCATCCGCAGAAAATGAACATTGCACGGCTCCTGCAAGGGTCAATATTGCATGGCTCCCGCAAGAGTCCATACTGCAGTGCATCCGCAGAAAATGAACATTGCATGGCTCCTGCAAGGGTCAATATTGCATGGCTCCCGCAAGAGTCCACACCGCAGTGTATCCAAGAAATGAAAATTGCACGGCTCCTACAAGGGTCAACATTTGCATGGCTCCCGCAAGAGTCCACACCGCAGTGCATCCAAGAAATGAACATTGCACGGCTCCTACAAGGGTCAACATTTGCATGGCTCCCGCAAGAGTCCACACCGCAGTGCATCCGAGAAATGAACATTGCATGGCTCCTGCAAGGGTCGATATTGCATGGCTCCCGCAAGAGTCCACTCCGCAGTGCATCCACAGAAATGAACATTACACGGCTCCTGCAAGGGTCGATATTGCATGGCTCCCGCAAGAGTTCACTCCGCAGCGCATCCACAGAAATCTACATTACATTGCACCTGCAGAATACGCAATCAAGTAGACAAATTGCATCAAGTAGCTAAACTACATCAAGTTATGCCAGATACGCTTTCTTTAATCATTATTTAATAACCCTAAGGCGTCATATTTCAAAGGCACTATCTTCATAGCCTGCGAACATCATTTCATGGCCTAAGGATTTACTTTTGCTTATCATGCTCCGAAGGCGTCATGGTCTAAAGGCGTCATTTTCATGGCCTGCGGACATCATTTCATGGCCTAAGGATTTACTTTCTGTTTATCATGCTCCAAAGGCGTCATAGTCTAAAGGCGTCATTTTCATGGCCTGCAGACATCATGTCATGGCCTTAGGTTTATTTTTCGCTATCATGGCCCTAAGACACCATGGCTTAGAGACATCATACTTGTCGTCTCAAAGCAAATGCTCATGGTCTAACGGGGAAATTGCATCATGTTTAAATAAATACGATAATTACTCATCATTTATTTTCATCCACATGCTCTAACCAATTTATTTAGCGATACTAGAAAGCACGCAGGCAACGGAAAAAGAACGGGTCAAAATGGGAGTGACTTTCGCTCCCATTTTCGAGATACAACTCCATTTTCTCTCCGTCACTCAATTCAACTTGAAACACATTTATCTTTCATTTCCACATTTCTCATTATGTCGTTGCTTCAAATCCTACCAATTCAAACCTCATCGGCACATACTACCGTTGTTGTTGCCCGTGTACCGTATTATTGACATTCTTTAGGAATATCGTTTGTTCTTAAATCTAGAACTACACACGGCCTGATTCTCGTAAAACCCGAGATATGTAGGCGACTTGAAACCAAGTCTCGGCCTCACTATTTTGACAAACCCCCTGTTGCTGTTTAACTCCAGCAAACCATCCTTTCGGCCGGACAAAATTGGCTACTATGTCAACGTTCGTTGCTCGACAATTCTTTCATCATTCCCAAGCAACGAAGGGGCAGCTGTTGACACCCAATTTTGACCTCCCGATATCCTCCCAGACTGTTATTTTTATCAAAAATATTAGTTTTGAATTTTAAACTACTATTTTGGTATCAAATAAATTCTGACATTTCGTATTCATGATTTTTAAAGTATGCAATTTAATTTTAGCATTTAATTCTTATTCTTCTTACATAATATACAATTTACTAATTTAAATATAATATTTTACATAATTTTATAAATATTTAGTAAATTATTTTCGCAAATGTACATACTCATAAATTACAACACGTAGTCTATTACTATTACTATTATCATTATTATTATTATTATTATTATTATTATTATTATTATTATTATTATTATGGTTATAGTATTTTTAAGTTTTGTATTCATAGATGCCTATTCTGTTTCAAATCATTTTTTGTCTTTGATTTTAAGTAATATATTACGTATCATTTTTTTTATTTACGATTTTATGACATTGATTAACTTGATAATATTTTTTATTAAATAGCAGTCTAATTCAATTCAATTTCCCCCAATTTATTTAAAATCTAGCCATGTTGTATTCAATTACGTGACAATTTCAGCCTAAATTGAGCTCAATATGGCTCAATTTTAAACCCCAATTCTATTCCAATTAAACCCAATTTTAACCCATTCTTGCAATTTTAAATCCCAGCCATTGATCACACGATCAACGGCTGAGATTAAATCCACCTTTTCCTTCCCTTTTAATCAAAACCAAACAAAACCCTAATTCATTCCAACCCCTACAGCCGCACCTCCCCTATACTCTCCCCGATCTCCCTCGTCTCCCACACCTCCATCATCGGCAGACCCCGCATGCCGGCGCCGCCCAACCACGAACCAGCCGCTGCCGGCCAGAATCCCTCTCTCCTCTCCTCACACAACAGCCGCCTCTACCTTCTCGATCTCCCTCTCTCTCCACCGGTGGACTGCCAACCACCACAGCCGACCACCAGTCACAGAACCAGTGCCGCCTCTGCCTCATCCGCACCATCGCGCCGCCTCCGCCTCCACCGCACCATCGCGTAACCAGCCGCCACCTCGCGCCACCAGATCACCACCACACCGTCACTAGTCTCTTCTCCTTCCTTTGCCTCTCCGTCGACTATAATAGCCCCCCGATGATAAACACCAAGTATGAGACAGTATCGAATTTCAGATCCCAAAGCTACTCATTATTTTTAACAGGTTTGAAGATTGAGAAAATATCCCTTCACTGTTGTGCATCGGCAAGTCATTTAGGATTGATTCTTTCGAATTCTTCTTTGGCATGTTCTTTTGGTGTTCGTCTTGTGATTCGATTAATTATCGGTCTAGTTAGATTCATGATTCTTTACTTGGCTGATTCTAAAATTTGAAATTGACGCATACTTGGTATTAAGATTGTTCAATATTTGTACATTCATGTTCTTGTATGTTCATATATTGCATCCCTAAGATGTATGAACCATGGTTCTCTGTATTTCTGATTTGGCTCATTGGTTTTGCGATCTTGCCTTACATTTGGATATATGCCCATGGAATGGTATGATGCTCTATGTCAAATTCGTCTTCCTAACCAACCTCAACATTGAATCAGTTGTAGAATTATAATTTGGTCTCGACTAATTGATTATTATGCAGTGCGACATCTTTGTAGCTTAATTTTTGTAACTTATAGTAGCATCATTTTATTCAAAAGCATGTGAGAATCCTTGGTACTTGTCTATTTTTGGTAGTTTATGATAACTCTGATCAATCGATCCCTTTCCCTATTGAATTTAAATTGCAACAGCCGTTATTTGTTAAATATGGTAACTTGAGATTTTCTCCTCACGTGATTGGCCTTCAATTGTGTGATAGCTTTGGTACTTGGCTCATTATGGTAATTCACATTTTTTATTCATGCCTGCTACTAATTAGTTTCCTGACTTCTCTCCTTTAATGAATAATTGACACAAATTTACTTTGTCTATGTATGGTAAATTCTGATCATTTTTCACCTAATTGATTGAGTCTAGTGATTTTTGGCTGATTTGCTATTATCTTCTTTCCTTTGTTAACTGGGACCGGGATGCTATATAAGCAGCCCTGTCATCACTATTGAAGCAGTCATTATTGACACTCCCACTCCTCTTTTACACGGACTTAGACACACACTTTTGCACCTTTCTTTGGCTACCATTATTCTCCTCTCTGCTTTGTGTGTTAAAACTCTCATTGTGATTTGGAGCACGGATTTTTTGGACATTCTTATTACTTATTGGCTGCTAACCAGGCACCGGTTTTCTGGATTTATTATTTCACTCCTAATTGGTTAGTTTTCTATCGAAGAATTTTTCAGTCCTTGCATGACAATTCTTTGCTAGTTCTTACTTCTATTCTAATTCTACGGAAAGCATACATGTACGTCTCTAAGCTTAATATATGTTGAGTGCTCTAATTTTACTTTTGTTCTAATTCTCCTCTTGTGTTGTTGGCAGTATCATTGGTTATTATGAAGCAAAAATAATTTTTTTCTTTTGTTATAAAGAACATGCTCATAAGATTTTATTTTGACTATTATAGAGACTTTTAGTTTGACACCTGTGTATTGTTTTGGTATAGCCTTATATGTTAGCATTGTTTTGGCACTAAATGGTAATATTTGGTGTCCCCTCCTTGTGCGTGCATATGGTGTATGCTTGTTCTCTTGGACTTTTGAGGAGTCGTCGGTGGATTTTGGAAAGGTCTTGTGACAGATTTTACCGGTAGAGCCATGTTTACCCTATAGTATTGTCATTCGTTTGGCAATATAATATGTGGAACAATGTTGATGTAATAACAAATATTGGAGATTCTATGTGTAATATTTTACCGATTAGAAACCATGTCTATAGGATTATTTAATAAATTTCATGTTAATTAATTAAATTATTTTTATCACCTAGGCAAATAATCTAGGATAATTAATTAATTGCCTTGGTCGCTTAGAAATCATGTTTTTAGGATCATTAAATAACTTTCGGATGTATTAGACTAAGTTGAGCACGTTAATTTAATTTAGGCATGCTTAATTAACTCCTAGCATGATTAATAAATTTTTAGCATGTCAAAACTGATTGTTCAGCATTTTAAAATAAAATTTCAGCCTATAAAAACTTTTTCTAGAATATTGTCTTATCACTCTCGGCATGTAAAAAATGAACTTCCAGCATATTAGACTATTTTCAGCATTTAAAAATACTAATTTTTTAGCAAACAAATTTTTATTTTCCAGCGTATAAATATTAGTTTCTAGCATGTAGATATCAAATGCTAACAATAAGTTAAATTTTAGCATTAAAAACCCAATTTCCAGCACTTGTAAAATAAGTTTTTCTAGCATTGTCTAATCATTTTTAGCATTCAAAAAAATTAATTTCAGCATTTAAAAGTAATTCCCGGCATGCTAAAAACTATTTGTTAATATATTAATTTAAGTTTTAGCACTTTAATTAACTTTCAGCATTTTATTAAGTTTCTGCAATTAAAAAAATCGACTCCTAGCATATCTAATTGATTTTTCAATTAGTTTTCAGCATGTCAAACCCATTGTCCAGCATTCTAAGATTATTTTCGGTAGTTTAAATTGATTTTCAGCATGTGTAGTTAATTTTCGGCATTCTAATTTAATATTTTGTAAATCTTAAATCATTATCCACAAATTAAACTAGTTCCCAGCATTTAAAAAAAAAAAAACACTAATTTTTAGCCTTTTTAAATTTATTTCTAGCACTCATAATTAATTTACAGTATTTTCAAGATTGAAAGTAGTTTGAAACTACTTTCCTTTTAGCATTTTTAATTTCCTGCACACTTTAAGTAATCTTGCACATTCAAATTAATTTTTGGCATATTTAAATCAGCTTTCTACACACTTTAATTAATTTCTTGCATATGCATTCTTAAGTTAACTTTTAGCACTTTATTTTAATTTTCGGCACCTCAATTAATGCGCTTCGCCTAGAAATCATGCCTATAGGTTTTTAATTACGTAAAATGAATAGCTATCTTTTAATCATGTTAACCACTAGTTAATTTTAATTAATCAAGAGGCCCTTTTTTATGAAAACATTATGTGCTATTTGCAAGTCTTATGTGTTTTGTGTGACGCTGACCTCGAGTCTAATTAGGCAGCCTAGATTCTTCTTGTCTAGAACCAAAATCCCAAAATAGTAAGTCCAAATGCCTGTTGGACATTAAGTTGGGACGGGTAGGCATTTCAGGTAACGCTAGCTTTTATCGCTTTCTTTAGAACGCCTTTAAGATTAATAACCAATTAGGTGGGGTAGGTAGAAAATCGGATATGATGTAAGTTGACCCGAGCAGAATACGACAATGCAACATATGACATTGTCATCCGTCAATAAGCCGGGGGCTGATCCGAATAGGCTAAAATTAACTCCTTGCACAAAATCTTTTTCTAAATCGGTTTTCTTTATCTTATTTTGGAATGTTCAATTATTTGGGGGTAGTTTAGGTTCGTTATTAAAAAATAAAATGTTTCGGTTATAAATTGTGTCCTTCTCTCTTCTTGCTTATCTGATATTTTATTTTTATATACTATTCCTAATGTGTAGTATTTAGGTTTATATTAGATAAATAACTATTTTTCTGTTTAAACACTTAGTTAACATTAAGTTGATAAATAGAATAGACTTTTGCTTATCACATAGAATTTTCCACGTAATATATGAATTCGGCCGGGACCCACATTTGTGGACCTCGAAAGGTGCCTAACACCTTCCTTCCGAGGTAACTTGAACCCTTACCCGAATTTCTGGTTGACATAGGCTAATAATTAATTAATCTTAATTAGTCTAAAATGGTGCCCTAACGTACCTTAATTCGTTAGGTGGCGACTCTTCACTTATTAAATCCCAAAAAAAGTTTGTCACGTCGAATCCCGTTTTTCGCGAGAAAAATAGGGCGCGACAAGCACCATGTCTGGACAACCTTCAGATCTTCTTATGATGATGTCCCTTGTTTTCGAGACTAAGACGATTCCTTTCTATTTTCTTTTCTTTGGGATATGTTAGTTATTTCCAGACTTAGTTGTTTTAAATGTTCTTGTACGGTGACTTCGGGTCCCGGGGAGTCACACTCTATTCACTTTATGGATGATGATGTTGTTTGACTAAGATGCTTATTTAAATGAAAACCTTTCAGAATTGATTTAATACTTGGGGAATTATAGAATGTGAATGTGAGAGTAACACTTACATGAGTAAAGGTGAGACTAGTATGGTTCTCCCGCCATAGGTTAGGATGGGTGTCAATCATGACCGATTGAATTGTGATAGAGATGGTATCAGAGCACTAGGTTCGTAGATCTCATCCTACAAGAACAGGTCTAGTAGAGTTCTGCAAAATGGTACTGAGACATCTGTACTTTTCTTCGGGAGGCTACAAGGCTTTAGGAAAAGAATTTCCTTTCTTTCTTCCTGTCATGTTATTACTTGATTCTAATTGGTATCTAGAGATCCAAATTGGTATCTAATCCTTTCATTCTCATTTACATATGGTGAATACTCATTCCATTAGAGCAACAACAACAGCACCTACAGCAGCACCCGCATTTTGGGGCAGGCCTTGAGTTAGAGGTAGAGCAGGGTCGGAGCACAAGAAGCCGGGAGACCAACAATACAGAGGTCACTGAACTTTACCCCACCGCAGGATACTCTAGGCCATGCTCAGGATGAAGAGGAGGTAGTTAAGGAAGAATAAATGATAGCTCCAGAGAATGTGGTGTCAGTACCAAATAGGGCAACGCAGGTACCTTTGTCTGTAGAGGTGATTCAACAAGTGCTGGAATTTTTGGGTGGCTTGGCTGGCACTGGCTACACTTTAGTTATTCCGATTGTTCCACCCATAGTCTTGCAACATGCCGCTTCTATAGCACCAAGGATGGATGCAAGCTCTGAAATAGGGGTGTACCCCCCAACAAGTACTTGGACTAGTGATGGCTGATGATGAACATGGGTTATTCTGCAAGTTCATGAACATGAAGTCCATGATATTCCAAGGTACAAAATTTGAGGATTCTTTTGAGTTCTTAATAGATTATCACAAACGTCTGCACAAGATGGGTATTGTTAAAAGGCATGGTATGGAGTTTGTTTCTTTCCACCTGCAGAACGAAGCCAAGCAATAGTGGAGGTCATTTGTGGAGTGTAGGGCTGCCTTACCTCCACTTACTTGGGATCAATTTCATAATGTATTCCTTGAGAAATATGTTCTCCACACTTATCGTGACCAGAAGAAGGATGAGTTTCTGAAGTTGGATCAGGGTAACATGTCTGTGGCGACCAATGAGGCCAAGTGTAATGCCCTGTCTCGCTATGCACTACAGTTGATTACCTAAGAAGAGGAACGGATCAGGTACTTTGTGAAGGGTTTGAATTTGGGGATTCAGTTGGCTACTTTATATGTGGCTGTGTCTGGTAAGTCTTTTCAGGATGCTGTTGAATTTGCTAAGAAGGCTGAAGCACTTGAGAAATAGGGAGAGGAAAAAATAAAAGAGAAGAAGGCTCGGACCTCGGGCCAATTCAGTGGTACTTTCTTAAAGGGGAGCGGTTCTTCTAAGACCTACCATTCGGCTATGCCAGTATTTACAGGGGGTTCATCTAGGGTATATTATTAGCCCTCCCGAGCCGACCTCTACACGCCTTCTTTCTTTTAAGTTCAGAGGCCTACTTTGGGCCCAAATGCTTTGAGTATGGGGGTTTGGGCTATGTCAGAAAGTATTGTCCTAATTTCTTGTCTGCAAGTCAGATGACATAGCAACCAACTTTTACTACTCTAGTTCCAGCAGGTTGTGGTAGAGGAGGAAATGTTAGGGTTCATCCACAAAGTGGGCGTGGCGTTCAGGCTAAGGGTGGAAATCAGGCCAACCAAGGTGGAGGACAAGTTGGAAGAAATGGAGCTCAGGGTGGTAGAGGTGGCGTCCAGGGTGGTGATAAGGCACATCTTTATGCAGTTCCAGCTTTTCCTAAGGCAAAAGCTTCTGATGTGGTGATTACAAGTACTATTCTTATCTGCGATCGTATGGCTTTTGTTTTGTTTGATCTCGATTCCACTTTCTCTTATGTGTCTGTGAAATTTGCTATGGGTTGGGACTTGGACTGTGACTATCTGGATACTCCTATGTATGTGTCTACACTGGTTGGGGTGTCTGTATGTGTTAATCAGGTATATCGTGCATGTCCTGTAATGTTCATGGGGTTTAAGACCCTGGCAGATTTGGTTATTCTATGTATGGAGGAGTTTGATGTTATTTTGGGATGAGTTTGTTGTTCTTTTATCATGTTGTTCTTGGTTTTTATGCCAAAATCGTTATTGTAGCAATGCCCAAGAGAGAGAAGTTAGAGTGGGAGGGTACCTTTAAGCCTAATCCTGTGAGAGTTGTGTCTATAATTTGTGCCTAGAAATTAGTAAAGAAGGGTGTAGAGCATTTTTAGCCCATCTTTGGGAAGATAAATCTGTAGTCCCTCTTATAACATCAGTTCCACTAGTATGTGAATTCCTAGAAGTGTTTTCAGATGATCTCACGGATATACCTTTCAATCGAGATGTTGACTTTTGTATAGACTTATAGCGGGAGACTAGACCCATTTCTATTCCTCCATACCATATGGCACCTGCAGAGCTGAGAGAGTTGAAATCCCAATTGCAAGAGTTATTGGAAAAGGACTTCATTTGCCCAAGTGACTCTCCTTGGGGTGCACAGGTGTTGTTTGTGAAGAAGAAGAAGGATAGTAGTATAAGAATGTGTATAGACTACTACCAGTTGAATAAGGTGACTGTTTATAACAAATATCCATTACCTAGAATAGATGATTTGTTCGATCAGTTACAAAGAGCTGCAGTGTTCTCTAAGATTGATTTAAGGTCGGGTTATCATCAGCTAAAAATCAGTGCTGAGGACATCCCACATACTGCCTTTCGAACTCGTTACAGACACTATAAGTTTTTGGCTATGTCTTTTGGTTTAACTAATGGCTCAGCTGCTTTCATGATCTTGATGAATGGAGTGTTCAAGTCCAATTTAGATTCGTTCATTATTGTGTTTATTGATGATATATTTGTTTATTCTAAAAGTAAAGAAAAGCATGAAACCCATTTGCATACTGTGTTGAAGTTATTGAAAGAGAAGCAATTGTATGCTAAGTACTCTAAGTGTGAATTCTGGCTTTCTTCGGTGTCCTTCTTGGGGAACATGGTTTCGAAGAAAGGGGTTATGGTGGACCCTTAAAAGGTTGAGGCTGTTAAAAATTGGGTCAGACCGACGAATGTGATAGAAATCCATAGTTTTGTAGGGTTGGCCAGTTACTACCGCAGGTTTGTTAAGGGGTTTGTTGCCATTTCTTTGCACCTGAACCACCTGACTTAGAAAGAAGTTCCATTTGAATGGGATAACAAGTGTGATGAGAGCTTTCAAAAGCTCAAAACTGTGTTGACTTTGGCTCCAGTACTAACCCTGCCTGTCGAGGGTAAGGATTTTATTATATTTTGTAATGCCTCACGTTTGGGTTTAGGTGTTGTGTTGATGCAGGAATAGAATGTGATTACTTATGCTTTGACATAACTAAATCCCTCTGAGAAAAATTACCCCACGCATGACTTGGAATTGGTAGTTATGGTATTCGTTTTAAAAATTTGAAGACACTATCTTTATGGGGTGAAGTGTGAGGTGCTCACAGACCACCGCATCTTGTAACACGTGTTCACCCAGAAGGATTTGAATCTGATGTAGAGGAGATAGATGGAGTTGATTAAAGATAATGACATCTCAATTCTGTATCCCCCAGGTAAGGAAAATGTGGTGGCGGATGCACTAAGGCAGAAACCAGTGAGCATGGGGAGTTTAGCATTTCTGGAGGTGTCTATGAGCCCATTGACGAGAGAGGTATAGTATTTAGCTAACGATTTTCTGAGATTGCAGGAAACTAGCAAAGGAAAGGGTTGGCACATGTGGAAACTAGGTTCACATTCTATGATCAGGTTAAGAGTAGACAATTTGAAGATAAAAAATTGATCAACCTTAGAGAAAAGGTGTTACAAGGGGAGGCAAAAGAGGTCATCCTTGATGACGAGAGAACTTTGCGAATTCGAAGTCGATTGTGTGTACCTCGGGTAGGTAACTTGATTCCCACCATTCTACCAGAGGCTCACAATTTCAAGTACTCCACATATCCCGGTGCCTATAATATGTATAGGGACTTGAGAAAACACTATTGGTGGCGAAGGATGAAGCGTGATATTGTAGATTTTGTGGTTAAGTGTCAAAACTGCCAGCAAGTCAAATACGAACATTGAAATCCTAGTGATACTTTTCAGCCGATGCCCATTCCAAAATGGAAGTGGAAACGAATAACGATGGATTTTGTGGTTGGTCTCATGAAGACCTTGAGAAAATAAGATTCTATTTGGGTTATTGTTAATCGATTGACTAAGTTGGCTTATTTCATTCCAATAAGAGTTGATTATAATACGGCTAAGTTGGCCAAAATCTATGTGAAGGAGATTGTATGGATACATGGGGTACAGGTGTCAATTGTGTCCGACAGGGATACCAAGTTCACTTCCAATTTTTAGGAGAGGTTTCAGTCTGAGTTGGTTTCTATATAGGACCTGAGCATAGCTTTCCACTCGCAAATCGATGGTTAATTTGAGAAGACTATTCAAGTGCTTGAGGATATGATCCGGTCTTGTGTTATGGACTTCGGGGGTCAATGGGACCAATACTTACCGTTGTGTGAATTTACCTACAATAATAGCTACCACTCTAGTATTGACATGGCTCCTTTTGAGGCCTTATATGGTAGATGATGTAGGTCCCTAATTGGGTGGTTTGACACGTTCGAGGTGAGGCCTTGGGGCACTGATATGCTAAAGGACTTTATGAAAAAGTGATATTCATACAGGAAAAGCTCATAGCGGCTCAAGGCTGATAGAAGGAATATGCGGATAAAAAGGTAAGAGACATGAAGTTTGATAAGGGGGAGAAGGTACTCTTGAATGTGTCACCCATGAAGGGTGTGATGCGATTTGGCAAAAAGGGAAAGTTGAGCCCAAGGTACATAGGACCTTTTGAGGTGTTGAAGAAAATGGGGTCAGTAGCGTACAGGCTGGTATTACCCCCTAGTATGTCTGGGGTCCACCCCGTATTCTATGTATCCATGTTAAAGAAGTACCATGGACATAAGGACTATATTATTTGTTGGGACCCGAAATTATTTGATAAGGAACTGTCCTATGAATAGGAACCTATTGTTATTCTAGCTAAAGATGTGAGGAAGTTGAGGACACGAGTTATTCCTTGTGTGAAGGTTCAGTGGAGGAACCGCACCATTGAGAAAGCTACATGGGAGACAGAACAGACATGCGTAGGTGGTATTCACACTTATTCATTGACCCAGGTACACTCTATCCCAGTTAATATATCTTTTTCGGGCCAATGGTCATTTGGGGATGAACGAGTGGTAAATTATTATCTAATGTAATGGCCCAAAATGTCGTTACGCTGAATTAAGAGGTAGAAGTTGCACCTAGACTCCCCTTAGCTAAATTTTGAGATTCAAGGCTAGTCTAGTTTTGGCTTAATTTTGAGGATGTGGTAGTTGAACAAAATCTGATATTGATATGATTGGTAATAGTTGAATTTGATATTATAATTGGAAAGCCAACAAGTATAGAAAGTTGTAGCAACTTTCGGCACTTGAAACGAAGTTGTAAAACTCCGGTTATAGTATTTATCGTAGAAGGATTGGTTCGCGACGTCGAAATTCATGGTGTGTGTTGTAACATTAGGAAAACTGAGGATAGGTCGGAGTTTTTGTCTAGGACCGCTAGAATGTAATTACTTACCTCCAAAGATGGAAAACTTTGAAATCCCTCTAAAAATTTTCTTTCCCCAGAGCACTATTACGTTTTTAGAGGGATTTCAAAGTTTTCCATCTTTGGAGGTAAGTAATTACATTCTAGACTTGAACTTACTTCGTTTAATCTTAGAAAATCACTAGAAATGGATTAATAGTGGAAAGTAGGTCTTAATTCTAGTTCATGGAAATTGATGAAAAGTGGTGGAAATATGAATAAATTCAGCATATAATGATCCTAGGGTGTTATAAAACACTAAAAGGACTAGAATTACGATTATTTATGCTAATTCAAGTAGTGTTCATGAAGTTTAAATGGTAAGAAAACCCTAAGATGATGAAATAGGATAAGTTTATGTCTAAAATCAGACTTTCGATCTCTAGTAGTTAAAAGGGATGAATTATTGAAATGTGTGTATATTCTTGTAGTTGTATAGATCAAGAACGAATTGAACGAGAACAAAAAAGGAAAAAGTGTGGCTTAAAGGTGACTTTGAGCAAAGGAGTTGAGGTAGGCTATGATTTTGTTGTAGCACTTAGACTTTCTTGGCTTTGTGCTTGTTTGTGATTAAGACATCTATGATTGTCTTCTAGCATGACTTGTGATTCAATGACTGCATTGCATTTTCATTGCATTGTGATGATATATTGAGATGATAGGTCGGGTACCACATTGGTACAATATGATATGTTGTGATAATGGATCGGGTACCAAGCCGGTATGATACGACATATTATGCTAATGGGTCGGGTACCGCGTCGATATGTTATGATGTTGAAAATAAGGATGAGAAGAGTAAGAGATGATGTTCACATCTGCATACATGCACTCATTCATATGCATTGAGCGCTATTTTGATGAATATATATGATGATGAATTGTTGATAAAAATAACTAAGTATGAAAGTCTGTGAAAAGTGAACTTGTGAGTTGTATATGATGATACATGATGTGTTTGTCTGATTGATATCATTGGTTATGAGGGTGAACACCATGTTCGGGCAACCTTCAGATCTTCTTATGATGTTGATGTTCCTTATTTTCGGGACTAAGACAAGTCCTTCCTATTTTGCTTTCTATGGGATGTGTTAGTTATTTCCAGACTTAGTTGTTTTAGATGTTCTTGTATGGTGACTTCAGATCCCGGGATTGTAATAAATAGAGGTTTTCGCACTCTATTCGCTTTATGGATGATGATGTCGTTTGACTAAGATGTTTATTTAAATGAAAACTTTTCAAAATTGATTTAATACTTGGAGAAATATATAATGTGAATGTGAGAGTAACACTTACGTGAGTAAAGGTGAGACTAGTATGGTTCTTCCTCCATAGATTAGGGTGGGTGTCAATTATGACCGGTTGGATCGTGACACTTTCATCCATGATTTTTTTTTTTTTTTTATTTAAGTCTTGAAAAGCAACAAGATTTATCTTTTTTGAGTATGAAATTAAGATGGTAGCATCATTCAATCTTGATTCAAAATCAGAGATAAATGAGATGAGATCTTGATTCAAAAAGTAAGCACATGGTGTATGGAATGTGTAGACGAAATAGTATCACGTAAATTGGAGTATCATAATTCATAGTTATCAATTTGTACACACGTTTCATACACAGTTAAAATTACTTTTCTTTCAATAAACTGATTATGATTTCACCATATCCAGAAAAGCAATAAACATCTTGAATTCATACAGGAAAAATATTATTATTTTTTTAAAAAAAATATATTTAAAATTTAAAAAAATATACTCAACAAACATATAAAAAAATGCATACATAATATACACATTTCAACAATTCTTTCAACAATTTTTTTTATAAATTCACCATAACCAGAAAATAAAACATAAGATGAAGAATATATAGAATTCAAAAAATATATAAACCAAATTTATACACAAAATATACAATTCAAAATGTTTTCCAGAAATTGTTTTACATTTTGCCATAAGCAGAATATATATATAAAATGAATCCACACATCACTAAAAATCATAGAGTTCAAGATTATGTTTGTGTGTGGTTTACTCATATTCATACAAAATTAACTCATTTTTAACAGTTGATTTTATTTTTTAAAAAAGCATAAATCTGTATTTTAACAGATTTTTCCAGAAGATTATGACCAAATAATCTGGGTTATATTGCGTTTTTCTCAGAATTTAATTTTTGAATTTTTGGAGGAAGAAGAAAAAGTACACACTAGAGAAAGAAGAAGAAGAAGATGATGAAAGAAATGTTTGCATGTTTCTATGAATGAGGAAAATTAGGAACAAACTGTTTTTAGAGAGATATTAGGGGTTATTGATATCCTATTATTAATTGACTACTTTTTTTAAGGGATGCTTTTTACATATAATAAAAAATAATTTTTCTTTTTAATTATTTTGCTAGGCTTTGTTAAAAAACTGTTGCTATGTCATGCAATCTAAAAAAAAATATTGTTATGAATTGCAATAATCAATCTAATATGGTATATATAGATTTTTTTTTCCAACGAAAAAAGTTCTCAATACTGATAGAGATCCAGTCCATGCTTCCGGTAATGAGGCTGGCCCTTTCGACACTTACTCCCAATAAATTTGTAGTTCTATCCCAATCAAGAACACCAACCTCTAAGGTCATTTTTATAAATCATCCTAGAAAATTACACCCAATAATCTTAGAAATAAGCGGTTCCTGAATTTTTGATCACCAGCCTTCCCTATGGATTAACCTTCAAGGTTATAAATCAAAACTTGTTAACTTTAAAAATTTTCAGCAGAACAAATGAGGTTAAAAATTCAAGACCATCCACCTTCAAGACCATTTTTGTAAATCAAGGAAGACATGCTATTTATAGCAGAATGAAAGTGTGCATGCATCTATCTGATCAGAGAGAAAATAGAGAGACCTGTAGGTAATTCAATGATCAGGTTCTTGTTAGCTTAGGTGAATTAAGGGGATTCACATTGTGGTATACAAATTAATAGGGTAAAGATAAGGTTTTTAAGCTACATATTAACTGTTAAATTCTTGACGTAAGAGAAAATTATAGTGCAGATGTAGAGAAGTTCATAAGTTATTTTACATCACAAATTTAAATACGTATAAACTACGTACTTAACCAAAGCTTCAACTTCAATTTGAAGTTTATGATATATTTGACCAAAACTTCTAACTTCAATATGTAATTTGAGGTTTTCTTTTCAATTTTCAAATCCCACAAAAAGGTAAGATTTTAATTTTCTTAAAAACTTTAAAACTTGCTCATAAGTTTATTATATTTTGCAAAAAAGACCCATAATTTTAGATTTTGCAAAAAAAAAAAAAAAGGATAAAAGATTCATGCTTAACGTAAAGAGATTGTTTGTACCATGTCAACGTAAAGAGAATGTTTGGACCAGTAATCTTTGTAAAACTATGTGTATAACATATAATTGCAAATATTAATTAATAAATGGAATATGAAGATATGCAATTTACTAAGTGGTGCCTTAGAATACCTCAATACTTTGTCTATGAACAATTGCTTGCTTCCTTTTTTATTTTTTTTTATTATAGTTTTCAGAAATTGTAGATTTTTCATGTTTATGAGATGAAATATAGCTTTTAAAATTCAAATTATATGTCCAAACAAAATTTTAATTTCAAAATTAATAATTTGAAATCATGGACTTTAAGGGGTCGTTTGGTACGCGAGATGGAATAGACAAGTATATTTATTCAGTGAGATTTTTTTATCTCACCTTCTATATGGATAGTAATTTCACCAAATGGTGAATTGTTTAGTCAATGCTCAAATCAAACATGAAATACAGTTAATCTCAAATTTTATCTCAATATTACTATCTTTATTCACCTACCAAACCACCCTATACAGATTGCCAGAGGGTTTAAGAGAGCCTGAAACAAGTAAAAAACTGAAGGATGACTGGATGAGAGTGGATATCTCATGCCTACCCAGATGACCACCTTTCTTCCAACTTTCCCAATTCTCACCCCATTCCATTTTGGTAATTTTCCCAAATCCCTATGACAAATCTTTGTCAAAATGTGAAGGTTAAAAAGCCTACTAAGAAGTGCATATTGGAGCTTGCATTCACTCCTTTTCCCCGGTAAATAGTTAAGTCACTCGAGATTTTTATACACAACTAGTGCAAGGAATTTTTATACCATCAAATCACGTGTAACATTAAATTTGTCTTATATTTCTTGCTAAGTGACGAAGCTTTCATCTCATTAGACCACTTTACTATGCTAATCCAGTCTCGCCAATTCAAAGAATGATAGTGCTACACTAGTTACTTTGATCAAGATATATATTCAACTAATCAAACATGAAATGCCGCATGTCCATTATGGATTGATTACCAGAGAATCTATATTTTATTTTATAAATTAGATTAATTATGCAGAGTTTAGTTACTCCATTTTTTATTTGTATAAAATAGTATATTGGTTCTCTCATAAATGTATTGGTTGGTTTAAAAATTGCAACCCAAACACTGTATATACTAGGTGTGTTGAGCTAATTTACGTAATAAAAGAATGCTACTAAAGTCCAAACACGATATTACTTATACAAATTTTAATATACATGAATAACTTAGCTAGCAAACGATCCCTTATGTCTGTGATAAAATTTTATTAATTTGAAAAGTAAAGCTGACAACCCAGAGAACAAGTTAAAATATGCCGTATAAAGTTTCCTTAGTGATCTGTCAGTATATATTATAAGTTACATCATTTTTTTTAAAAAAAAATTGGTATCAATTTATGTGGTATTTTTGTTTCTTTAATTTGACTAGTTTTGAAGTTAAAATTGGATTAAATCAACTTAATATTTTAAAATTAAAATTGAGATAAAAACTATATGATAAGTAGTAGTATAAGTTGCACAATTCTTGACATATCTCATGTCAATATGATGAAGAAAAAAATTTTAAAATATAAATTAAAGTTCACGTAGTTTGAATCTCACGCACAAAAAAAAAGTATCATATAAATTGAGACAAGAAGAGTACGTACCAGCTGGGCAAGAGTTTGGAGATAAATAAAGGGAGACTAAACGTACAGAGAGAACCGTTGGTCCTTAAACCACATGCATGTTAAGAAGAGATGAGCTATATAGAAGTTCAGCTCTCATATGCGGTGAATACCATCATACTTAGGAACAGCCTAACTATATTTCCTTAATATAAGAGTCAAAGATCGATATTCTGAAGCAATAATTGCATGTTTGAGGGGAATGTTATCTGGTTCGAGGTCACCATACATATATTTATATCATTTTGTTGATAATATATGTATATATATAATGTCATCGGACCAGGCTTCATTCCCCCTAAACTCTGCAAATCCCACTGGGGGAATCGAGCTTAATTACTTGCTGAAAGAGCATTGAAGTTTTCGCTGTAAGATACATTCTCCTCATGAAATTTTCATTTCATCCAATTTAAAGGGTTTTTGTCCAACTTTGCACGTAGAGGGTGGTAACATATACTAAGGGTGTGTTTGGCACCAGGAAAATATTTTCTTGCAAAAAGTTTTCTAGGAAAAAAATATTTTCTCATTTATTTTCTGATGTTTGATAAGTAAGCAGAAAGTCTTATCCCTAAAATATTTGTATATAATTTATTCAAACACTATAGGATGGGGGTGGGAGCTATGGAGAGTGAGTGAGGGTGGGGTGTGTTGAGGAGTAGGAGAAAACAATTAGTAGGCGTTTGGCCATAAACATTATTCACATTATTCCGGAATACGTTTTCACTTTATTCCAGATACTTGTTTGGCCATAAAAATCAAAAGCATATTCCGAAAAACGTTTTTACAGTTTTTGGTTTTTTGAAAAACACCTCTTGAGGTGTATTCCTTTTTTTTTGGATTGAATTTTTCCTCACTTTATTCTTAAATACTACCCCAACCTTTTATTTTGTACCCAAAAAAAACAACCAAATTTTAATGTCCAACTACAACGTCCAACTACAACCTTATAAATGTCTAACAACATCTGCCAACCAAAAATAAATGTCCAACTACAATCACTAACAAGAAGAAATTGTTCACACAATGTGGGATGATTTTAGTAAAGAACAACTACTTACTAGTGTTATTAATTTATGGCTTGATGAATAGTATTTGTAATAGATTTATTTCATGCATGCATGTTGATTTTGGGTGGTGGAAGATAAGAATTTGGCATGGTGTAGATTTTGATTTATTGGTGATGTTATGAGAGATGGAAACATGGCTCCATGTAGTTGTTTTCAATGTTCAATAGTAATGTTATTTATTTTTTGTATTATAGTGGAGTTGTAAAAGTTAATATGGGTTATATTGCTAGTTTTAAAAAATTGAGGGTATAAATCATATTTATAAAGTGAAAACGTTTTTGATTTTTATGACCAAATGGGTCCTTAGTATGGAATGCTATTCAAAGATCTCGTTCTTCCTATTTTCAAACTTTCCTCGTTTTAAAAAAATTATTGAACATATCCTAAGCCTGGTTAGCATGGTTGTGCAGTTTGTCTCAACTTGAGTACTGAAGCTCTTTGCTGAATATCGATCTCATCATTGACTACTGAATAATTACTCAATGATGGCATCTCGAAGCTTTTTATCTCTCCATTTTCCCCTTTTCATGCTAAAGTCTGCTGTATTTCTTTTCCCCTTTTTCTTTTGAACTTCTAATTTATGTTTACTTACACTAAAATTAAATATTTTAATTTAGATTTCTTCGGATTCTTCACATACATATATCGGCACAGGGAGAGCAAAACTATTGTAAATGCCAAAAGATTCATAAGGAAATTAATCAAAAAATGATTACTATTTCCTTGTCATAAGTCATTAAACCCTTAATTTTCTATAATCTTGTATTAATGCAAATGCATCGTAGAAGATATAAAAACAGAGATTAACTTGTGTCCACTGACAGTGGACGTCTTTTTTACACTGGCATTTAACTCTAATCACAGAAGGTAAGTTTTTTTTTTAATTATTTTCAGTTTTTTTATTTTATAAAACATAAATATTAAATATAGTAGTAACATAAGGCAACTAGGACTTTAAATTTATTGTACCGAGTTAGTTTAGGATTCTATCTTGATTTACCAAAAATAGGAATATTTCGTTCTTCTGGTTTTATCATCGTTGCTTTAGGGTTCTCATTATTGTTTCTTCAACACCACTGAAGCAAATCACCACCATCCACCATTGAAGCAATTTAAAACTATCATCAACGAAATTCATGGTAACTATTTATTTATTATTTTTTATCTTTCAGGTTTTAAAAAGATGTGTACAGGTGGTACAGTTCATCATCTTTCATTATATATACTTGATATACAAATTGTTTTATAAAGAACTTCTCATCTTGAATAATATAGTTTGAATTTTAAGCTAAATTTATTTTATTAATCTAGCATCCATTAATTATACGTTGCAGGACAAATTAGGACTCTCTAACTTACTCGAGCAAAATGCAGAAGGCGTTGGACCTTCACAGGACGAAATAGAAAGTAATACGAATGCAATTGTACCATTTACTCCCCAGCTTGGTGATGAAGAATCAAGAGTGCCATACGTCGGTATGGAGTTTCAATCACTTGATATTGCATTTAAGTTTTATCTTGATCATGCTCATCGTAGTGGTTTTAGTGTGCGCAAAAATCGAATCAGTAGATCAAGAAAAGATGAATCAATAATAGGCCAAGAATTTGTTTGTTCAAAAGAAGGATTTCGCTCAAAAAAAAGTCTAGAGAATAATATGCAGCGAGATGAAACTAGCGAAGGGTGCAAAATGATGATTTATTTGTCAAAAAAAGAAGAAGAAAAGTGGGTTATTGCTAGGATGATCTCAAATCATAATCATGAATTTGTTTCTCCACATAGTCAAAAGTTCTTGCGGTCTAAAAGGAAAAAGTCAGAGGCTCAGAAGAATCTTATTGATCTATTAGATAAGTCAGGTGTTCGTCCTAGCAAGATTGCATCAGTGTTAATTACTCAGGCAGGAGGTGTAGAGAATCTCAATTTAACTGGACGAGATATTCAAAATTATCTAAGTACTAAAAGGCAAAAGAACCTTGAGAAAGTGTCACGCCCCGAACCCTATCGGGACGGATTGGCACTCGTAGCCGACAAGGCCCGAGAGAACCAAGCTCTGCTTACATTCATTCATACGCATGCCATAAGAAACACCACCATCACATAAGAACATAATAGGTTAACATCTGAAATCATGGAACATGTAAGATATATATATAGACATATGAGAAACTTGGCCGACATAGCCATCAAGTCGAACGACACACATATCTTCTCCTCACATTACTTCACATACCCACGTACGTCTACAAAAGCCTCTAATAGAAGTGCATACATGACCAACCTAAATTCGGGACAAGCCCCGCTTTACATAACATTTACAATACCAAAATACATATACAACTGTGACGCGGAAAGCCCCGAATCGACTGGAGCTCACCAAAAGTCAGTAGAAGTCCTGCAGCTCACTGGAGAGGTCTACTAGTGCCTGCGCCTGCAGCAAGTAAGGTAAATCCCCCAAGAGGGGTCAGTACAAAGAATGTACTGAGTACGTAAGGCTGCATGAAACTGTATGATACATAAAGACTTCAATGAAATCAAATATAAATAAGTACTCAATACGGATAAGTCACCATCTTACATATATGGAAAATGTATACATTATGTGAAAATACTTTCTTTACTCTTACATTCATTCGTTCATTCACTCTTTCCTTCATCCCTTACTCATCCATCCATTCATATAATTCTCGGCCCCAAGCTGATCAATGGGTAATCAATAGTAATCGGAATCGACCCATGCTAGGCTTTTCCTTGCCCCTGGGATACCACCCGTAGCGGAATCGACCCATGCTAGGTGTTTTTCTCACCCCTGGGATACCATCCGTAAATATTGGGATAGAACCATGCTAGGTTATTTAACCCCTGGGATACCACCCATGAAACATCTCTCCTCTTTACAACATTACTTCTTAAATCTTTGAAATAGCTCAATCAATGGTTACTTCATTTTTTGGGAACTTTTGAATATAACATTATTGGAACTTGGAACCATGTTAATGATTATGTGACACTTGAATGATAATAGACCAAGAATGAGATATATGTGATTAACATTAAATGATAACTCGAAATGAAATACCTTAGGACCATTCGGAAATGAGTAAGTACCCTAAAAAGGTGTACACTATATGCTGCAGAATAATACGAAAAAAGGGACCTTACATACCTTAATTCCTCAATATGGGTACACAATCTTACTCGCGAATACAACACTTCAGCTTCCCCTTTATGTCTACTCTACACACAAGTATATAACGAAGCTTGCATTAACCACTTACTTCATTTCAAGTGTATAACATGACAATAAGTTACATAGTTGTCACACAACGTCATTTCACCTTCGTACAATATCATGTACTGCTTCACCATTACCAAAACAAGCCACATATCACCCATGGTATCACACATTACTAACATTCCCCACCAAAATCATGCTTTACACTTCCTCTTCGATACTAAGTTACATTTACGTCATTTCGTCACCCAAACGTCTTTCACAACAACACATTAAAGTCAATCCATACTTAACATAATCCAACATGTCCCCATACGACACTTTAAAGTCATTACAACGACATCACAAGTTGATAATTACATCCAAAAAGGGTATCGGGGTCTTCGGGGATCAACTAGATGCAAAAACATACAAAATCAAACCCGGGGCCGACCTGTGCTGCCACCTGCACCCGCAGGTGGCTGACCTGCGCCCGAAGATGGCTCCTGGCAGATTCCAGGAGCATCTGCGCCAGCAGATGCCTCCGTCTGCGGGGGTGGATGCCCGTTTTGGCCAAAATGGGTCCTTTTGGGGTCTTTTCATGCAATGAATGGTCCATGATCATAACCAAACTTGTTTTAACATATTTTTTATCATTTGAATGCCAACAATCAGTCATGGTCTCACAACACACATAAACAACACCCAAAACTACACTTCACGGTCAAAACGTCACCAAAACCATAACCATTTTCACAACAACAATTCCAAACCTCAATCGCAAGGATAAAACAAGGAAAGACTATTATCACACCTCACATGACAATATTGAATCCATCAAGTTCATTTCCTTCAAGGCCACAAGTATCTATTCAAGTTTACAAGGCAAACCATCCTCCAATTACACAAATAGACAGTTTTACACATAGCACACTGTCCAAGACTTTGCCAACACCACCAACATAATTTATAGACCATATTAAACATATTATATAGTAAACCATGGGAAGAATACTTACCAAAAGGTGACCTTGCCCCAAAAGAGATGAGAGCTTAGGGTTGGTATTTTGAGAGAAAAGTTTTTGATAAGTCTTGCAAATGGCATGAGAGTTCTTTTGGATAAAAATCTGATTTTTCTCTTTATATAGCCCCTTTATAATGAACCTCATCCACACACTTGGTGTGTTTATTTGGTCAATGGAAGACTAGGCAAGAATGGGTCAAATCTCTTTTGGGCCATGTCTTTCTCTTGATTATTGGGCCTCATTTGGCCAAAATGACACAAGACTCATTAATGCCCACCATTTAATGAATAATTCACCAAATTTATCATGTTTCATTATTCCCATCAATATTACGGTAGTCAGGTAGACTCAGGAACGTACGGGGTGTTACATTCTTCCCCCCTTAGAAACATTCATCCTCGAATGTTAGGGTCATTATTCAAGATCAACATCAACAATTACAAGTAGAAGAACATTATTCATGTCATCATATAGATATACACTCAAAGCTTATAAATACTTACTTGTCATTCTTCCCTTTGGAACAAATGAGGGTACTTGGATCTCATCATCTCCTCAGCTTCCCATGTGACCTCTTCTTTTTGTTAATTTCTCCAAAGTACCTTTATTGACGCTACGTCCTTATTTCTCAGTCTCTTCACTTGTCTATCCAAGATGGCAATAGGTATCTCCTCATAGGCAAGATCCTTTGTAACTTGGACATCTTCAATAGGAGTAAAATGAGATGGATCCCCTATGCACTTTCGAAGCATTGATACATGAAATACCGGGTGGACTGAGGAAAGTTCTCGGGGTAGTGCCAATTCATAGGCAACTTGCCCAAATCTTCTAATAATTTCATATGGGCCTATATATCGTGGACTCAATTTTCCTTTCTTTCCGAACCGCATTACTCCTTTCATTGGTGACACCTTCAGGAATACCCAATCACCTATGGCCAATTCAAGTCCTCTTCTTCTAATATCAGCATAGGACTTGTGTCGACTCTGGGCTGTTTGAAATCGCTGCTGAATCACTTTAACTTTCTCCACAGCCTGATGCACCATATTCGGTCCAAGTAAAGCAGTTTCACCTGCTTCAAACCACCCAATTGGTGATCTACATTTCCTTCCGTACAAAGCTTCATAAGGTGCCATTTTAATACTTGAATGATAGCCATTGTTATAAGCAAATTCAATAAGAGGCAAATGGTCATCCCAACGGCCTTGAAAGTCTAATGCACATGCTTGTAGCATATCTTCAAGTGTCTGAATAGTACGTTCTGCTTGGCCATCTGTTTGTGGATGGAAAGCCGTACTCAAGTTCACCTGTGTACCTAGACTCTGCTGAAAAGATCTCCAGAAATGCACAGTAAATTATGCTCCTCTATATGATATAATAGAGATCGGGATCCCATGTAACCGTACTATCTCTTTCACATACAATTTTGCATAATCCTCTGCTGTATAAGTGGTCTTGACTAGTAGGAAATGTGCAGACTTGGTAAGCCTGTCCACTATAACCCATATAGAATCAAATTTCCGCAGCGTACGGGGCAAACCTGTGATGAAGTCCATATTAATCATATCCCATTTCCATACTGGAAGATTGATACATTGCATGTAACCTCCTGGTTTCTGATGTTCTACCTTTATCTTTTGAAAATTTGGGCATTGAGCAACAAATTCTGCAATGTTCTTCTTCATGTTTCTCCACCAATACACTTCCCTCAAATCGTGATACATTTTAGTAACACCCGGATGAATAGAATAGCGCGAGTGATGCGCCTCTGTCATAATTCATTTCCTCAGCTCATATACATCCGGTACACATAACCTACCTTGGCATTGAAGTACCCCTTCCTGTGTAAGATCAAATGCCTTTGTCAAATTCTGTTGTATATTTTCTTTTAGCTGCAACAATAGAGGATCTGCAAACTGCTTTTCTTTCACTTCAGCTATCAATAAGGATTCAACTGCATTTTGTACAATAACTCCTTCCTCTAAGGATTCAAGAAGACGAACCCCCAAACTGGCTAACTGATATAGATCTTTGGCTAATTCTTTCTTTCCTGTCAATTGGCCATTTATACTCCCGTTGCCTTGCGGCTCAATGCGTCAGCTACCACATTTGCCTTTCCTAGATGGTATAAAATATCAACATCATAGTCTTTCAATAGCTCAAGCCACCTTCGTTGCCTAAAATTGAGTTCCTTCTGCTTAAAGATATATTGTAAGCTTTTGTGATCAGTATAGATATCAACATGAACTTCATACAAGTAATGACGCCATATCTTCAAAGCAAATATCACCGCTCCTAATTCAAGATCATGTGTGGGATAATTTTTCTCATGTGGCCGCAACTGTCGTGAGGCATATGCTATAACCTTACCATGTTGCATCAACACACATCCGAGGCCAATCCCGAAAGCATCACAATACACGGCATAACCTTCTGTGCCTTCGGGAAGTACTAAGACAGGTGTGGAAGTTAACTTATCTTTCAATTTTTGGAAACCTTTTTCACATGCTTCATTCCATTGAAACTTAATTGCCTTGTGAGTTAACTTCGTTAATGGTGTAGCAATAGAAGAAAACCCTTTCACAAATCTTCTGTAATAACCGGCCAATCCAAGAAAACTACGAATCTCGGTAGGCGTCGTGGGTCTTGGCCAATTTTTCACTGCTTCAATTTTTTGTGTATCAACCTGTATCCCTTCATCATACACAATGTGACCCAAGAATGCGACTGATTTCAACCAAAACTCACACTTGGAGAACTTTGCATACAACTTACGCTCACGGAGAATCTGTAACACCTGCCGTAAATGATTAGCATGGTCCTCTAGTGATCTTGAATAGACCAGGATGTCATCTATAAATACTGTGATGAACACGTCTAGAAATGGCTTAAACACCCTATTCATCAAATCCATGAACACAGCTGGTGCATTTGTTAGTCAAAATAACATAACTAAGAATTCATAATGGTCATACCGTGTTCGAAACGCTGTCTTGGGTACATCTTCTTCTCTAACCCTGACTTGATGATACCCTGACCTCAAGTCAATCTTTGAAAAACACTTGGCACCCTGTAACTGATCAAACAAATCATCAATTCGAGAAAGGGGATATTTGTTCTTGATCGTTACCTTATTCAACTGCCGATAATCAATGCACATTCTCAATGTGCCATCTTTCTTTCATACAAATAATACCGGTGCACCCCACGGGGACATACTAGGCCTGATAAAGCCCTTGTCCAGCAAATCTCTCAATTGCTCCTTCAATTCACGCAATTCTGCTGGAGCCATTCGATGGGGAGGAATAGAGATAGGCTGGGTGCCTGGAATCACATCAATGCCAAACTCTACTTCCCGTTCTGGGGGTAAGCCAGGAAGATCCTCTGGAAATACATCCAAAAATTCATTGACCACTGGAACCGACTGTGGCATTAGTGGTTCCACATCATTATCTTTCACTCGAACTAAGTGACATATGTACCCTTTAGCAATCATTTTCCTTGCTTTCAGATAAGAAATAAATCTTCCTCGTGGTGCCCCTACATCCCCCTTCCATTCAAGAACATTCATTTGTGGGAAATGAAAATGTACCTTCTTGGCCCGGCAATCTACCGTGGCATAACAAGAAGCCAACCAATCCATCTCCATTATCACATCAAAGTCCACCATATTTAGTTCAATGAGGTCAGCCAGTGTATCATGACCACATACAGTTACCACACAATTTCGATACACTCTCTTCGCAACAATATATTCACCAACCGGTGTAGACACTTCAATTGATTTAATTAACAATTCTGGTGCCTTTGAAAATTTTCGCAGCAACTAACGGAGTAACATAGGACAATGTAGAACCCGGGTCAATCAATGCATATACATTATATGAAAATATGGATAATGTACCTGTGACGACATCAGGAGAAGCCTCTGAATTTTGCCGGTCTACCAAAGTATAAGTGCGATTCTGCACCCCACTAGTACTGGCTGCTCCTCTGGCACCTTTACCACGATCGACAGACTGCATACCTCGGCCTAACGAACGAATCGATGATGATGATGCAACAGTCGATCCGGCCGGTCGTGCCATATTACCCAAGCCTCTACGTGGGCAATCTCTCATCATATGTCCCGTCATACCGCACCAGAAGCAAGCATTTGACCCAATTCGGCATTCACCTACATGAAACCGTCCACATTGCTGACATGGCGGGCGAGAAAATCCCGCGGTCTGCGAACATCGAATCCCACTAGTCTCCCCAGCATTGCTACCTCTGAACCCCCGAAATTGAGATTGTGCGCCTGCTGTGGAGTGTGAAAATGAAGGTCTAGGCGGTCTACTAAAACTCCGAGGCCTGAACTCCGTTTGGGACGCCATAAACTATCCCATGGGTCTAGCTCTCTTGGACTGCCCTCTATCAGATTCATGTACCCTTCTTCTCTGTCTTTGATCCTCCATTTTCTGAGCGAAGGCTTGAATTCGAGCTATATCCATATCTTTGTTCAAAGCAGCAATGGTGCAGTCTCTCACCAAATACGGCTCCAACCTGTCCACATATCGATATACCCTATCCGTCATTGTGGCCACAACGTTCGGAGCATATCGAGCCAAGGAACTAAACTGCAAGCTATACTCCCTCACACTCAGATTCCCTTGACGAAGATTCAAGAATTAATCCGCACGAGCCTCTCGGATCTCATAAGGAAGGTAGTGGTCGAGGAAGGCCGTTTTAAATTCTTCCCAACTAGGTGGGTTTGCACCAATATCACGAGACTTTTTCCATTCTTCATACCATAATATCGCCTCCCCTTTCAACCTATACGCAGCAAGTTCGACTGTTTCAAACCCGGTCACGTGCATAACTTCCATAGCCCTCTGAATTTGATCTATAAAGTCTTGTGGATCTTCATTCAAATCTGATCTAGTGAATGTACGAGGATCTAGTTTTAGAAAATCCTGCGTTCGTGGACTGGCTGCCCTAGCTGCACTATGATAATTTATAACTGGACCACCCTGTCCCTGAACTTGTGCGGCAACAATTCTAGTCAACATTCGCACTGCATCCTTTAAGTCCTGATCAGTAGTAGTTACTGGTGGTTCTGTAGGTACTTCTCTTCCTCTTGACTCTTCTAAAAATGGAAGAGTAGAAGAAGCTTGTGATGCCATCTCTGGTTCAGTGCCGCCTTGATTAACTGGTTCAGGTGGGGCTCTACTAGTTCCTTCTCCCGTAATTCTGTCTATCCTCTTACTTTTACCTTGTCCTCTTCTTGCCATCGGCATTTTCTATAATATACAAGAACAACAATACTTATGGTCAAGAACAATTTCACTTATAGCTTCGGCTCTACTACACGATCTAGAATTGAAGAAAAAGAAACAACATCCTAAATATCTCGTAGCCTCCTACTTATAAATGTGGTGCACAACATATCGATAAGTAAGACTCTACTCAGACACGGCTTTGTAAACACCCATAGACCGACCTGCTCTGATACCACTTTTGTCACGCCCCGAACCCTATCGGGATGGATTGGCACTCGTAGCCGACAAGGCCTGAGAGAACCAAGCTCTACTTACATTCATTCATACGCATGCCATAAGAAACACCACCA
This sequence comes from Capsicum rhomboideum, assembly GCA_031232105.1. NCBI lineage: Eukaryota > Viridiplantae > Streptophyta > Magnoliopsida > Solanales > Solanaceae > Capsicum > Capsicum rhomboideum. The sequence continues at coordinate 29,112,801 of CP124713.1, read as the reverse complement.
TCACATAAGAACATAATAGGTTAACATAGGAAATCATGGAACAAGTAAGATATATATATATATATAGACATATGAGAAACTTGGCCGACATAGCCATCAAGTCGAACGACACACATATCTTCTCCTCAAATTACTTCACATACCCACGTACGACTACAAAAGCCTCTAATAGAAGTGCATACATGACCAACCTAAATTCGGTACAAGCCCCGCTTTACATAACATTTACAATACCCAAATACATGTACAACTGTGACGCGGAAAGCCCCGAATCGACTGGAGCTCACCAAAAGTCAGTAGAAGTCCTGCAGCTCACTGGGGAGGTCTACTAGTGCCTGCACCTGCAGCAAGTAAGGTAAATCCCCCAAGAGGGGTCAGTACGAAGAATGTACTGAGTATGTAAGGCTGCATGAAACTATATGATACATAAAGACTTCAATGAAATCAAATACAAATGAGTACTCAATACGGATAAGTCACCATCTTACATGTATGGAAAATGTATACATTATGTGAAAATACTTTCTTTACTCTTACATTCATTCGTTCATTCACTCTTTCCTTCATCCCTTACTCATCCATCCATTCATATAATGCTCGGGCCCCAAGCTGATCAGTGGGTAATCAATAGTAATCGGGATCGACCCATGCTAGGCTTTTCTTTGCCCCTGGGATACCACCCGTAGCGGAATCGACCCATGCTAGGTGTTTTTCTCACCCCTGGGATACCATTCGTAAATATTAGGATTGACACATGCCAGGTTATTTAACCCTTGGGATACCACCCATGAAACATCTCTCCTCTTTACAATATTACTTCTTAAATCTTTGAAATAGCTCAATCAATGGTTACTTCATTTTTTGGGAACTTTTGAATATAACATTATTGGAACTTAGAACCATGTTAATGATTATGTGACACTTGAATGATAATAGACCAAGAATTAGATATATGTGATTAACAATAAATGATAACTCGAAATGAAATACCTTAGGACCATTCGGAAATGAGTAAGTACCCTAAAAAGGTGTACACTATATGCTGCAGAATAATACGAAAAAAGAGACCTTACATACCTTAATTCCTCAATATGGGTACACAATCTTACTCGCGAATACAACACTTCAGCTTCCCCTTTATGTCTACTCTACACACAAGTATATAACGAAGCTTGCATTAACCACTTACTTCATTTCAAGTGTATAACATGACAATAAGTTACGTAGTTGTCACACAACGTCATTTCACCTTTGTACAATATCATGTACTGCTTCACCATTACCAAAACAAGCCACATATCACCCATGGTATCACACATTACTAACATTCCCCACCAAAATCATGCTTTACACTTCCTCTTCGATACTAAGTTACATTTACGCCATTTCGTCACCCAAACGTCTTTCACAACAACACATTAAAGTCAATCCATACTTAACATAATCCAACATGTTCCCATACGACACTTTAAAGTCATTACAACGACATCACAAGTTGACAATTACATCCAAAAAGGGTATCGGGGTCTTCGAGGATCAACTAGATGCAAAAACATACAAAATCAAACCCGGGGACGATCTGTGCTGCCATATGCACCCGCAGGTGGCTGACCTGCACCCACAGATGGCTCCTGGTAAATTCCAGGAGCATCTACGCCAGCAGATGCCTCCGTCTGCGGGGGCGGATGCCCGTTTTGGCCAAAATGGGTCCTTTTGGGGTCTTTTCATGCAATGAATGGTCCATGATCATAACCAAACTTGTTTTAACATATTTTTGATCATTTGAATGCCAACAATCAGTCATGGTCTCACAACACACATAAACAGCACCCAAAACTACACTTCACGGTCAAAACGTCACCAAAACCATAACCGTTTTTACAACAACAATTCCAAACCTCAATCGCAAGGATAAAACAAGGCAAGACTATTATCACACCTCACATGAAAATATTGAATCCATCAAGTTCATTTCCTTCAAGGCCACAAGTACCTATTCAAGTTTACAAGGCAAACCATCCTCCAATTACACAAATAGACAGTTTTACACATAGCACACTGTCCAAGACTTTGCCAACACCACCAACATAATTTATAGACCATATTAAACATATTATATAGTAAACCATGGGAAGAATACTTACCAAAAGGCGACCTTGCCCTAAAAGAGAAGAGAGCTTAGGGTTGGTATTTTGAGAGAAAAGTTTTTGATAAGTCTTGCAAATGGCATGAGAGTTCTTTTGGATAAAAATCTGATTTTTCTGTTTATATAGCCCCTTTATAATGAACCTCATCCACACACTTGGTGTGTTTACTTGGTCAATGGAAGACTAGGCAAGAATGGGTCAAATCTCTTTTGGGCCATGTCTTTCTCTTGATTATTGGGCCTCATTTGGCAAAAATGACACAAGACTCATTAATGCCCACCATTTAATGCATAATTCACCAAATTCCTCATGTTTCATTATTCCCATCAATATTACGGTAGTCAGCTAGACTCAGGAACGTACGGGGTGTTACAGAAAGGGGATGTCCAATTGTTGTTAAAGTACTTTCAAAAGCGTCAATCTGAAAGCCTGGACTTCTTTTATACAATACAGATGGATGTAGAAAGCCACTTAGCTAATTATTTTTGGGTTGATGCTAGGTCTAGGATAGCTTATAAGAACTTTGGCGATGTTGTTATTTTTTATCCTACATACTTGACAAACAGATATAAGATGCCTTTTGTCCCATTTACCGGAGTTAATAACCATCATCAATCCATTTTATTTGGTTGCGTGCTTCTTTGGGATGAAACTCAAGAAACTTTTGAGTGGTTACTTCGCACTTGGCAAGAGGCAATGTTTGGTGTTGTGCCCCGTACAATTATCACGGATCAAGATGCTGCAATAACAAATGCAGTCACAAATGTGTTTCCAAATTGTGCACACCACTTTTGCATGTGGCACATTGAGAAGAAAATCCCTGAATATTTAAGTCATATTTATCATGAATTTGATGATTTTAAAACTGAGTTTAGTAAGTGTCTACATAGTACAACAACGCCCGAGGAATTTGAAGCAAGTTGGAATGATAATTCTGAAAAGGTACACTTTGGAAGAAAATAGTTGGTTGCAAAGAATATATGTAATTCGTGAAAAATGGATTCCAGCATATGTGCGAAGGAATTTTTGTGCTGGAATGTCAACTACTCAAAGAGGTGAGAGTATGAATAAATTTTTTAAGGATTATATTAACTCGAGTACACCGATGAGTGTATTTGTAATGCAATATGATAAAGCTGATGATGCTAGGTATGATAAAATAAGGGAGGGACTATGAGACAAAACATTCAAAGGCTATCTTGAAGACTTTATATCCCATGGAGGATGAAGCAGCGAAGGTATATACCTGGAAAATATTTCAGAAATTACAAGAAGAATTGATTCAGTCTCAAAAATTTATTTCATAAAAAATCGAGGTTCGGAATGAAATACATGTCTATAAAGTTCATTTGTTTAAAAAACAAACACCTGCATACATTGTTAGATTGAACCTTATAATGAACAATGCTACTTGTTCTTTTCATAAGTTTGAGTTCATGGGAATCTTATGTAGGCATGTGCTTGTAGTATTTATTTAAAAACAAATTTACTCTCTTCCAATATGTTATCTGTTAAATCGGTGGACAAGATATGCAACCAAAGAGAAAGTTGATGACATTTCAAATGACAAATAGAATGTGAACAATTCGAAGCCTTCGTCTATATGGTTCAATAACATTATGATGCATGCTCTTGGTCTCTCTGAACGAGCTACACGGTCTGAGAGGCATTATAAATTTGCGTATGAAAAATTATCCCAACTATGTGAAGAACTTGATGAGCTTCCTTACGAGGTTGAGGATGATAATGTATGTGATGGTCTAGTTAATGAGCCAAATGTGAAATTAAATACAAGTGAGCAGAGAAAAAATACTACCTTGCTGGACCCTATATGTGTGGTAACTAAAGGACGCCCTAATTCTTTGAGAACCAGAGGTGGTTTAGAAAGTTCTTTGAAGGCCAAAAAAAGCACTTCTAAGAAACAAAAAGGGCAAATCAAAAGTTTGAAGGACATAGGCAAAGACAGAGGCAAAGTCAAGGGCAAGGGCAAGGGCAAGGGAGTAAGGTAATCTCACTTTATATAATGCAACAATTATTGAATATCATTTTATAACTTTAATATTTAATGTACAGTTCAAGCTCTAATGTTGAAGTGGAATCTAAAGGCACAACACCACCACTTAGTGCAACTCCTACAGTGGTAAACTCTTCTTTTCATACTTCATGTCATTTGTTGATTAAAACTTAATTTTCATGTACCTAGTACCCCTAATAAATCGTTCTTTTTACTTTGTTCTTCTTTTATAAAGCATTTTCAACCATAATTAAAATCGGTTCCAGAACAAATTGATGACAGTTGCAGTGGATATCCCACCTCATTCACGGTAGGTTTGTTCTAGCTATGTTCCTATATGTTTATAATGTATTTGCAGATCTATGTATGCTAAAATGACTTTTAAAATATACTTTTTCAGGATTTGATGAGAGCAGCTTCATATCCATACCGGCAAGATTTATGATTTATGAATGTTAAGCTTGAAGTTTAGAGCTTCAAGACTCATGGAGAAACAAGGATCTTGAGTTTAGTTGTTTTTTTTCCTTTTGGTAGAAAATACTCCTAGGCTCTGAAGCACAATTTTTGGTTCAATATTTTGTTTTCATTATTACTCGCAATTATTGTTACAGTTTTAACTCAAGTTTGAGCTTTATACTGTTGGTTGTGTGTTTATTTACACACATGGCTTTTGCAATTGCAATCCTCTGTTTCTGTTTACCAAATAGCTGAAATTATGATTTTCCATCTGAGTATTTTATCATGGAAGTTCTTCTTTGGATTTGAACATTAAGAGTCGAGTGGTGAATTGATTCTGACATGGGGGACATGTTGAGTTTGTGAATTGATTCTAACAAATCCCCTGCTTACTGCTGAACTGAATTTCCAAAAAATCCTGTGTCCTTCATATTGCTTCAATCAAAGGGTACGCTAGAAATTGTTAAGGAGTTGTTGGCACTGAATCCTGAAATGTGCTTGGCTCATGATCGTGAAGGTAGAAATCCTCTCCATCTTGCAGCAATCAAAGGTCGAGTTGAGTTCATTAAAGAGCTTGTTCAAACGAGCCATCTTGCAGCTCTACAGACGACTAATAAAGGTGAAAATATCCTGAATTTGTGTGTGAAGCGTAATCAGTTCGAGGCTCTGAAGCTGCTGATAAGTGATATGTATTTGTTAATCCAAGGAGAGAAGTGATAACACGTTGGATAGATCCAATGTGAATCCAATATGACCAATGAATGTCTGGCTAATGACATTTAATCCAAAAGTTGAGAAGCAGCAATCACCCACGTTTTCTTCCACTCCTTCAGTATCTTCTCCTTAATCTTCACTCACAATAATTAACTTTGCATCGTGGAGGTAGAGGGTTTGTTTCGGAAAGACCCTCGGCACAAGTTTACAAAAGAAGTTGTTCAAGGAAAATTAGTTCAACACTGAAGAGAGGTATCTGTGACATGCGAAGCTGCAGAATACTCCTTTCAGAGAATTTGAGTTGCTTGTGGGAAATACTATGCATATCTCAATGTCACCTGTGGTAGCAACTGGCAACATACACTATTATAGCTTCACTTAATTTTTAATCAATAGGAAATATGCATTACTTATACAATGTAACAATAATTTGGTTTGCCAAGAGAGTAATGATAACAAAATATAAAAGGTGCTACAATATTCTCGAAATATAAAAGGTGCTACTTCATTCTTAAGAATATTTTTCTCATATAAAGAGCCGGAACCTTTCAAATATATTAAACATAATAGCTATATATCACTCATTGTGACTACAAAATTGTATGTGCATTTATCAGCAAAAAAAAATTGTACTTTGCTTCTCTGCACAATTTCAGATGTTGTAGGATATGTTGCTCGGACTCTTCAAAAATATTGTCAAGCACGTATCAGATACTCCAACAAATAATGCATTATGCAGTGTAAAAATAGGTGTCTGGCCATTTCACATGTTGTCGAACAGAGGTAACCCTCAGAACATAATTTGAAGTCTCTTCTCGCTGCATTATCTTGGGTAAGACTAGCTACATAATCAAGCATCAAGTGAAACAACTGAATTTCTTGATGACCTTTATTTCTCGAATAACAATTGTTGTATTGTTATACTCTCTTAGAAGAATTTGATAGCAGTTGTTCATCGAAAATTCACATCAAAGCTTATGTTCCATCTTATTCTGTCCATCCTCCAAGGGCTGTCCAAGTCACTATTTACTTCTATATAACAAGGGCGTTCTCCGACTTAAGATTGCTGTAGATTATCCCAAGTATATAGAGATACTCTAGAGCTAGTAGGACCTCAGCAACATAAAATCTGAAAATAGAGTTAGTTAACCGTCAGAAAATAGACTTGTTGGAGAGAGAAAAATGATGAAAAGTCTTAACATGAAAATAAAAGACATCATAGGCAATGGACTTTATTACTCAAAATATGCAAAGTGAGGGATGCTCCTAGAATTATGTAAGGGTAATTAGCTAGGCTTCCAAACAAAATTTAAAAAGCCTCGTGCAATGGCACTCGTCCAACAGCATAAAGGTTGCTCTTGAATCCTTTCTGAGACTTCCTCGCCAATTAATTATAGAAGAGGTAATCCTCAGCCATGAAAATAAGTTGCAAAGCAATATATATATTTATTAGTATAGTTTACGTGCGTTGTACGTGAGTTTTACATTTATTAAAACTAAATTTTGAATGTAGACGTTTGAAAATTAAACGTAAAATACTAAAAGGTAAGTTGTAATCCTTCTCACATTGCTATGAAAAAAAAAATTCACCTTAAAATGTTGGTCAAAGTATAACCACTTTTGATTTAGGTGAGCCACCACACAAATATGCATCGCTAAAAATTAATTTATCGATATTTGACTCAACTAAATACACAATCAAGTTAAATTATTTTGAAGTTTATTTTATTTTTCAAAACTTGATTAGATATTGTCAATGCATTTTTTTTAGATTTGCACTCATGTATGACATGTCAAGGTCAATCTTCCTGTTAATATTAGCTTAAGAGTATAACTTAAGAATGTGTTGATGGGGGAAATCCTAGAACTTGTAGTAAGAGAACACTGAAGAATCGTTTAATATTAGGTTATTTATAACTGTAATCTAATTATGATGAATAAATGATTATATTGCCAAGTATAAAAAGAAGGCAGAGAAAATTTCAGATATATCACATATTTAATTACACGGATAATCAATTACTCTCTCTGTTTCAATTTATGTGGCATTATTAAAATTTCGTGATTCAAACTTCTAAACTTTGAACATGAATTCGGACAAAGAAACTTAAGTTTTTTGAAATATAATTTATATATTTGAAAACTAAGTATAAGTATTATAATTATAAATATTAAATAACAAGAATTATTAATCAGGAAAAATATAACCCTTTTTCCTGGAAAAAAAAAAGAATGTTGCGAAAGGCCAATACCTGTTTGAAAACAGTACTTGTTCCAGAACCTTCAAGTCCAAGTAAAAGTAGTTTTGAACCCATTTATGCCCCAAATAATTTGGAACAATAGTACAATACCACACTCTGCATTCAATTCTCTGTCACGACCTTTTTCCATATGTTACCCAATTGTTTTTTTTTTCTTCTTCCTCGTAATAACCATCATCATATACCCAAAAGTGAGTGTCACGAGGAAACTACTGCACTTTTGCAAACTGGCCTTAAGTTGAATGCTATAGCGCAATGTATGCACTAGTTTGGATCAGGCAATCATGTAACATCGATACTGGATCATACTTAGTTGACTCTCGAAATTTCAATTGTGCCACATAAATCGGGACAAAAAATGACATTATACTTCTTATTAATGGGTAAAATACTTTGTTTAAGAAAAACAAATCAACTTTTTCTCAATTTCAAACTTACTGGCTAGTCTATACCAATATGTATATTCATATTCATTCAACGATTAGAAAATTCAATATTATTATTATTACTATAATTTAACACTACACTATAGTTTGCCCTCAAATCTATCTCGATACAAGTAAAGCTTACTTTGGGAAAAAAAAAATTAACAAAGAAAAAAATGAAATAGATGAAAAAATTTAGCCTTTGATTTTTTCGTTACATAGCAATTGACTACTATTTGATCCACTTCATTCATCCTCACGTATTTTTTTCCGTACTGAAAGACAAAACACAACAAATTGAGAACGTGTAACACCCCGTGCCTTCCCAACCCTATTTAATGATGTTGAATAATGATTTCTTAGGTAACGAGAGATATAATTATGTATTTGGTAATGCTAATGACGAGAAAATTAAAATTTGGCCACGTACATGCAATGAGACTTTTATAGAAAGTGTTTTGTGATTTCGTGGAGCATTTGTGGAATACCTCGTACACATTCTAGCCTCATTTGGTGACTTGGAGTCATGTTTACTTGACTTAAGGTCACTAAGTAAGTATTTTATAGTGTTTTGATAAGTTATTGGACGATACGCAAGTGTTGGAAAAATTGCCGAAAAATTCAGCAAAGTATAAAAACTTGCGCCACTACCCTGTTTCAGGGGGTGTGGCGCAAGGAACAAATATTAGGCCTTTCCGGACCCGTTTTGTAACGCACTTCGACGACGCTTCTTGGATGGTTTCTTTTGGTTCTTTGGAGTTATTTGAGCATTGTTAAAGATTCAAACACTTCAATATACTCCTACATACTCCTACATGATCAAATCATGAAATGTGAACAGTGATCCAAAATGTCCAGTGAAACCAAGGGCGACTAGAATGTCTAGTTTTGCGATCGAAAGGACGAATGAGAAATGTTTAAAAGAATATTGTCGTGACATTATGGAATTATGTAAACATGAGATATATGGTGAATAATACATGAAATTGGATGGGTTACATGGATATGAGTTATTGGGCCCAAAGATAGGCCCAAAATGGGATTAAAAGACTTGGCCCAAGAAGAAATGACCCATTCTTCCACTAATGGACCAATTAAACATATCATGTAATGCCAAGTGTGGCTAAGGATGACTTGGGGTCTATATAAAGGCCCCAAGATCAGATTTTAGTGTCCAAAACTCTCATGCCTTTGTGATATTTTCTCACACATTTCTTTAAACTTCAAACCCTAAAGCAAATAAATCCTTTGGACTCTTTGGACAAGATCAACATATTCCAAGCTTTGGTAAGTGTTTATTATTATGGTTTAACATATTATATGCATGGAAGATTATATATATTATGCTAGTGGTGTTGGTAAGGTGATGAATAGTGTATTTTGCCTTTGGTGAAAGATGTGTCATCTTGGTAAATTGAACTTGAATTAGGCCTTGTGCCTTTGATGAAAAAGCATGGTATGGACAAAATATGAGCATGTATGGTGTTATTTTTGGTATTAAACTTGTTCTTGTCTAAAAGTGGAAATTTTGGAATTTTGGCCGATATGTGTTGTGAGTTGTATTAAGGTACTTTGATGGATTATTTGTGAAGTGTTATGGATAAGAAAGTGTAAAGGAGAAGTATTGTGGTGAAATGTATTGATTTTCATGTATTGGTCAATGTTGGGAATATTATGGAATTTTTGGAATAATAGTATAATCAATGGTTTTGTTAAGGGGAAATGACATGTTTAAAGGCAAACATGTGACTCATTGACATGGTATGCATTTGTAAAGTGATTGGTGGTTAATGTGAATTTCGTTCTGTATTTATGTTGTAGAGTGACACATAAAGAAGGAGAGGGATTATTGTATACGCATCGAAGGTTGTATATTCGTATTGTGAATCCAAGGTATGTAAGGTTACTTTTATATCCTTCTGCAACATATGATGTTCACACTGTCATAGCACTCACTTGATTCCGAAATACTCTAAGGTATTTCATATTCAATAGTTGGCTAGAGTTACTCATATATTCCTTATTCATTGGTCAATGGTGAATCATATAACTCATGTTTATTGATTGACTCATGTCCATTGGTTGACTCACGTTCATTGGCTAATATGTCAAAAGTTCCAAATGGTCTAAGGTATTGCATCGCAGCTTGTTTAGTTGAATATCATTGTTCCAATCATGTGAGGAGTCCTATGGTATGATGATTATCCTTGTGCCAATTGTAAGAGTATCAATCTCATAAGAGTAATAAGAGAGGTGATGTGCAAGTTAGTATAGTTATACTTCATAAGTGAAATTGTCAATCTCATGAGATAAAAGGGTGGAGTGAGATGTGCATGTAAGTACGTGTTTGGCTAAGGTGTTAATCTCATAAAGTACAAGAGTAAGGGAAAGTATATGGGTGAGTTCCAATTAATGTCATGATCCAAAGTTCCAATAGAGTTATGCACATGTCTAGTAATGTTCCAAAAGTCCAATGAGGTTATGTCCCAAGGTTTCAATAGTGGATATACTCACGTATATTGTTCATTGATCATTGTCAAATGGTTCCAACAGTGTTATGTTTTAATGCTTATTCACATGTTTCTTACTCATTGATGATGGATCCAAAGCTTCACACAAGGTTGTGACTATCATTGTACCAACCTTTCAAAAGTAATGAAAGAAGTAATGTGCAAGTTAATGTATCTATTCCTCACAAGTAAAGGTACCACTCTTACAAGAGTAAAGAGGTGAAGCAATGTATATTTGTGTTTCACGTTTCAAGAGTGTTTCTATCATCAAAGTACCACTCATAGTGTGAAGCGAAGTAATGACGAATGAAAGTAAAGAAAGCAATGTTACGATATATTAATCCTACCCATGGTGTAGATGTATGTTATTGACCCACCATAGAGTGGATGTATGTTAACCTACCCATGGAGTAGATGTATGTCATTGCCCACCATAGAGTGGATGTATGTTATTGCCCACCACAGAGTGGATGTATGTTATTGCCCACCACGGAGTGGATGTATGTCATTGCCCACCATAGAGTGGATGTATGATAACCCACCATAGAGTGGATGTATGTCATTGCCCACCATAGAGTGGATGTATAGTTAACCCACTATAGAGTGGATGTACGTTGAATAATTAGTGGCTTTTGAGCAATGTAAAGGTAAAGTAAAGTAAAGGCAAGGGAAAGAAAGAACGTAATGTACATGGTATCCCACCTACAGAAAGAGAGTTTGTTCACACTTGCTATTTCTCTTATGTTGATTCCATGGTTATTTTTATTATGTATGTATCATTGGAGATGATAATAATGAAGGAAAGGTACATGATTCCACACACTGAGTTTCTCTTATAATGATTTCCATTGAAGTTCTTATGCACTGATTCAGTTTTTCTTATGGCCTTACATACTCAGTACATTCTTCGTACTGACCCCTTTTGGGGACTTACCCTACATGTTGCAGGTGCAGGCACTAGTAGGCCTCCACAGTAAATTGTCAGTGTTGCAGATCTTTGGTGAGCTCCAGTTAGTTCGGGGCTTCTCCGAGTCACTGTTGTACATGGGTTTTGCTTTTGTATACGCTGTAGAAAGTGGGGACTTGTTCCGACTTGTAGTTCATTTTGGTCAATGCATTTGTTAGAGGCTTTTGTAGACGGATGTGGGAGTATCAGTGTAAAAGACATATGTTGTTTTGACTAGATAGCCTCAACGGCCAAGTTCCATATGTATGTATAAATATGTTCCATGTTTCCCTTTATGCGTCTTCCATGTTCTTATGCAATGGTGGTTATGATTATGATATATACATGATTGAACATAGGCAAAGGTTGGTTCTCTCGGGCCTTATCGGCTACGGGTGCCAATCATGTCTCGATGGGATTCGGGGCGTGACAAAACGCATCCAATTGCCGATAACACAACTTCTCAAAGTAACAACAAGGATGATTAGTGTTATGAAACGAAACATGATGTGAGTTCTCTAAAATTATCTCAAATATAAAAAGATTTATTTACGTGTGATTCTTTTCATGAGTTAAAAGTAATACATATCAAGGTTAAAAGAATTCTAATTCTAACTTGGAAAAAAAAAAAAGGAGAAGCAAAAGCGCAGCATACCTTGAGGACTTCTGTGACGACACGTTGGTCTTTTCTCCCTTTATATAAATAGAGTCCAGTTTATAAGGAATTGGAAGTGCTTGAACTTTGGATTCAAATTTTATACATGGATTTTTCCAAGTAATATAAGTAAAATTTAGATAATAACAAAAATAGTAGACAGTAACAGAATAAAAACTACAACAAAATAATACAATCAAACTTAATCTTAACATAAAAATTTCTCAAAACCCAACTAAACATTCATTTACCACTTGTATAAAGCAAAACAGAGCATCAGAAAACAAATTCATTAATACATTCAAAATCAAGCTATGTCTATCCAAGAACCTGCAAGACTGCAACAATTTCACGGAATACCTGTCACCTCCCACCAGCAACAGGTACCAGATAACTCTGTCCATTAAGGCTAGAACAAATGGGAAGAAATCACCTATATAAAATAATTTCATAACATGTTAATCAAATATAAACTAAAGTGGAAAAGAAAAAAAATAAAGCAAACTCAATAAGCAGAACTCAAAATTCGAAGACAAATAATAGATTGCATACCCAAAAAGCGGGTGATGAATTCTTTCGGCATGTTTAAAATCTCATATACTCTCAACTATTTACAACATGAAAACACTCATCAATTAGTCATTAGTTTTCACACTTCAACTTGATGAAGGACCTCAGCTCAAGGAATTAAAAACAGTCCAAAGTTGTTCAAAAAGAGAAGTAATTACAGAAGTAGAAGAAACAACAGATAATAACAAAAACAGTAGATAGTAACAAAATAGAAACTACAATAAAACAATATCATAATTGAGATATCAAACCAATATGATCAAACCTAACTTTTACACCAAATTCCTCAAAGCCCAACTGAACATGCATATATCACCTGTATCAAATAAAACAGGGCATCAAAAACACATCAAACCATAGTACCAACCAACACAAAAAATAATACAAAGCATATAAAACAATTGCATAAAATAAACACTGTTAAGCGTTTTTGTTAATTTAAAGGGCTCCTAGTAATTTGTCGTGTTATAGCTATCTAATAACAAACAAAAGAAAAAAGAATCCGAAGACCTAATGGAATTGAAGTTCACCAAAGTAATTAGTTTGAAATTTAATAACAATAACAAATTAAAAAAAACACTCCTAAACGTAAAAAGAGGTTTATTTTATAGTTAAAAAATTTATATTACATATTATATTTTTAAGACTCCTTTTTCATATACATAAGGAAAAAGAAAACCTACTAAAAATAGTTCTCCATATATTTTGTTCTTACCATATATTCTAGGATTCTTTAATTTTTAATAATTAAATAATAATTAAAAAAAAAATGTGAAAAGACTATTTTATCTATTGCGGAGTAATTTAATGAAGGGAAAAAAATTCGAATCACTTTTCTAAGGGTCTTCACACTTTTAATATATTATATATATATAAATACACACACACACACAATGAAATACGATTATATAGAGTAAATAGAAAATTTGAAATCGAACAAATCAAGAATTGATAAGAGCCTGAGATCAAAGAACGAAGATAACGTCAGGTTTGAACATCATAAGAATCTATAACAGATATAGGTGTAGACCTATTATAATTCCCACTGCTTCAAAGAGAATTTTTTCTTCAACAAACACAAACACCATACAAATTAGAAAAATAAATCTACTCTAAACAGAAATAGTATACTGACTTAATTACCTGGGTGCTGGACGAAACGATACAAACCACGACCTGCAGCAATTGAGAATATTAGAACAATCGCCTAGGGTTCAAACATGGGATGATCTCCTTTTCACATGAATAAAAATAGATCAAGAAACCCTAGATGGCTTCCTTAGCGGCTTAGGGGAGAGAGATGACGGGTAGAAGGATCCCAAGTCCGACGATTATGGAGCGTAAAGAGAGAAAAATGTAATAAAATAGTATTTTAAAATATAGGAGAAAAATAGATTAAGATTGAAGTTTAACCGACTGTCACCGTTAAAGTTAAATGCCAGTGTAAAAAAGAGGTCCACTGTCAGTGGACACAAGTTAATCTCATAAAAATAACATACTTTTATTTTCTTTCATCATGAACAAGGTTAATATATATTCGTGAGTGTCTAGATATATACCGCTTTCTCTATTACTACATAAAAGAATTTATGTTATGAATATTAAGATTTAATTAAGAGTATAAAGGGAAATCTTATTAGCTCGTTAACTATCCAAGAGTAATTCACTTTTCTTATCTTCATTTTTTTAAAAGAAAAAAGTATAAAAGATATTATATACTCGAGATAATTGCAAATACTTCAATTTAATAATATTAGTTGGCTTAAGAGTAAGGACAATATTTTGCATGATCAAATCACAGTTTAAACTGGGAAAATGCCCTGAATACGCACCGACAGATAAAGTTGACTGCAACCTTGGAAAAGCCAAAGACGTATTGTAATGAAGCAATGAAGTAAGCTTGACAACACCTAACTTAGGATTGTATTTGGATTGGGTTGGTTCATTTTTTTAATTTATCAAATTAATCATTCCAGATTTTATATGTATAAATTAAATTAAATTAAATTAAATAATAAATTTAAAAGCGATTTTTTCGATTTCAGTATTTCAACTTGATTCGGGGTTTTTTTCGATTAAGGTCTTCAAAACACATGTAATTAGTGTTTCCAAATATATCTTCTATCCAAATAAAATACGACAATTATATGCCATTTCTCGAAAGGAAAAAGGTGATATGAATCACGACACTACGCAAAAATATAGTGTCACCAACAATGCCGATAATAGAAATCATAAAACAACTAATGTTAGCGGAGATAAAGAAAATGAAAATGACGTGATTTTTTTTTTTTTTAAATTCATCTATGAGCTATAATTCTACAACAAATTTATTGGATCATTTAAAATTGTAAGTCTAAACATGAAATAATAAATTAAAAACAGAAATTATGGAAAAACATAAGAAATAATGCTCTGTTTGGCTTGACTTTTGTTAATTAAAACCAAATTAAATCAGTCGTAGCCAGACTATTTTTTATTTTTTTTTACCAATACTACTACTATAGCACTAATCGATTTCTTTTTCTTCAATTTGAATAGATTAATCGATTTGGTGCAGTTAAGCAGTTTTCATTGAGCACCTCTACCTGAACAATAGTGACAACCAGAATTTATATGAGAGAATTCAAAAAAAATAAAAATAAATTAAATACATAATTTATGTGTATTTATTTATGATCTATAATAACTTGTGAACTTCTTTTACCTCTGCACTATAATTTTCTCTTATGTCAAGAATTTAACAGTTAATATATAGCTTAAAAACTTTATCTTTACCCTATTAATTTGTATACCATAATGTGAATCCCTTAATTCACCTAAGCTAATAAGAACCTCATTGAATTACCTACTGGTCTCTCTATTTTCTGTCTGAGCAGATAGATGTATGCACTCGAGGACTTGTCTCTGATTAGTTTCATTGGTAATATAATCGTTCTCAAGGCTTTCATTTTGCTATAAATAGCATGTCTTCCTTGAGATAAAGCAAGTCTAAGACTTCAAAATTTGCTACTCTCATGCAACCAACTATCGATTGCGTTCCTGCCAAAGTGTCAATGTCTTAGCAGCTAGCTGTATGCATGTCACGTCTTTCTAGTACAGTTGTATGTGTGCAATTTCATCATATTGATGGTGGTGGAAATAATCTATTATGACCACTTACAAATTGAATAAAAATATAACTTCTTTAGATTATTTTGTATGTAAAAATGAAGATTTATCTCTTATGTGTAAAAATGACATAAATTAAAAACAAGTTTACTAAAATCGAAAGAACAAAAAAGCGACGATCCAAAAGTTGGAGAATGTTTTTTAACTACTAAGCCGATATTCAAAATCATTCCATTCAGGATCTTTTAAACTGTCAAAACGTCGGATTTCTAAATTTTCGTAAGGCCCTCCTGGAATTCCCTTCCAGAGCCTGTTGAATAATCTTTATGGCTTCTATCATTTCACCGATTCGTACTAAATAACGAGCTAATGAATCCCTTTCTCGTTGCCATTGAATCTGCCTGGAAGAGACTAGAATTTTTGGAGCATGAGGATTTCGAATGCCCAACTTGCGACGTAAGTGCTCATATATTATGACTTGCCCATCACCTTCGTAAAAATATCAGCTAACGGTTAGCTCATGCGTTGGAAAATTATAACTCGGAGATATACTACCGGATTGAATAATAAAATGAAAATCCACTTTATTGTATTTTGGTTCGTTCATGGAAGACCGAATTTCGAGAAATATATAGTGTAATTTGGCTGTCACAATAAACCTTAACCATACACGCATGGTCCAAGCCCAAATTAACTAGCCAAGATACCTTTTAACCATTTTAATTCACAAATGGTCATCACTATTGATCGTTATTCCATTTCTGCTTTAGAGCGAGACAAAACGAGTTGCCTTTCAATCTTTAAAGACACGTGTGAATTCCAAAGTGTAATAAACCACCATGTAAGAGATCTCAGGTCAGTGGGCATCCCGTGCAGTCTGAATCACACCATCCATATACAACTTGAAGTCACAATCTTTCTACATCACTAATTCTTGTCTCGGTACTTCTTGAAAGAGCGCACCACTCGTATACGTAGATCCCCATCCCAATGCGCCTTATTTGGGTGTTATATGAACTTAGACAACACATGCAGACATATGATAACTATTGTTAGGTGAAATAAATATATATAAGTCGATCGATCAGTCGACGATATTGCACGGATCTGCAGGTATGTTCCATTATCCAGTGCTAACCGATGATTCCGCTCTAAAGGAATGCTGATCAGTCTGATTCCAAAACACATGAGTGGCTCCACGAAAGCAGACAAAACTCGATCTGTTTTACGGGCCTCTGGTCGTAGGTGTGATTGCACCATACCTGGTGCACCAGCCAACTCTAAAATAGTCAAACTCTTAGAATCAACCCTTGGAATATTTGGGAACCCACAAAAGTAAACCAAATATACAGATTGACCATAAAACACATTATGGACCTATTGGAACCATTAAATCACCGATCTAAGGTCGACTTAATTATTAACCAAAAAGCTGATCATGGACAAACTCAACTTTCTTAAAACTTAAGTATCCAAACAATAACCCAATTCAATCCTGAATACCTTGGGATCTATGTCAACCACCTAACTAAATAAAAAATGATCACCTTTCGAACCTAATGGAACTGTGTAACAATTCATTTCGTCGCTACTAATTTATTTAAGTTTTTAATTTTCATTCTCCAATATGAATTTGAGTCCAAAATGACAATTACTTTATTCATTGTACCACCTCAAACTTTCAGGCTAAGATTTGAGCTTTCCAATGTATGTATATAGACCCGAACCTAATGAAATTTATTTGTTTGTAAGTATTAAGACCAGTTTTTTTAGTATGGGAGTGTATTAGGTATGAACTAAGGTCGTACAATACCCCTAGAATAAAGTTGAGTTTAAAATATCCTTACCGATTGAGTTTCGATATGAGTTTTTACTTGGATCAACTTCAACGAACACTCTTCCTAGAATATGAAGAGTTATGAAATCTAATACCTATCAATTTAAATATATTGAAGTCTTCTTTTCAACGCCACCAATCATTCATTAATCCGCTTCCGAAGAAAAGATTATGGTCGTTTTATTAAAGATTGTCTATGCTAAAAAGCTGAGGTCACTGCAGCAGGTTCGGGCAGTTTATATGCCTATTTTTGCTGAGTTTTAGGTTCTAGACTCAAAAACCTCATTCCACAACCCTATATGGGCAATTGTTTTAAGATTTAGAGTGAAAATTCTTCGTTGAGGCAAGATTATCACTCTCTTTTTACATCGATTAATTTGTTTCTCTTCTAGAATTATTAGAATGATCTTTAATGGTGGAATTGTGTTTAGAACCCTAGGTCTATGAGATTTTGGAGAAAATCTATGGGTTGGGGTAGTATTACCTAGAATTGATTCTAAACCATAAATTAACTCTTCCTAGTATGAAATTGTAGTTCTAGAACATGATTTATGATGGTAGATGTAACAACCTCCATTATGATTTTTAGCTTTTTCTATATTTTGAACATTTTACCTTTTTCCATTGTTTCTTTATATCATTTATGACTTATGGGAATGGTTGGCCCGGTCCCCAAAGCGTTCGAAAGTGATTTATGCGAGTTTGAGGTTTTGAGTAGCCTTTAAAAAGATATATTTGACTTTAGTCAATATTTTGATATCCGAGCATCGGATGGTAATTCTATCAGTTCCATTAAATCTGAAATATTGACTTTGGATTACTAGCATGATTGGTTTGGATTTTGTGACCCTTTTGTGATTTATGAGCGTTTGACCGAAATACTAGTTTTATTTGCCTAAAATTGATTTTAGAGGTAACTTGTTGATAATGACCTCCATTGGTGATTCTGATATTTCCGTTAAGTCTGGAATGTCGATGTAACACCCCTTACCTTCCCAAACCTATGTAATGACGTTGAACAATGGTTACTTAGGTGTCGAGAGCCATACATACGTCTTTTGTAATGCTATGGATGAGATACTTGACTTTTGGCCTCGTAAATGTGATTAAACCTTCATAGGAAGTGTTTTATGATTTTCGTGGAACAATTGTGGGGTTCAAAACGAGGCTAAGAGGACCCCTAAACAAAGTATATTAGGGCTAAGAAGTAAGTTAAAGAATAGGACTTGAAGTATCTAACCAAACCCGCGAAGAAAAGTCGAAAAATGAATTTTTCGAAAAAAACTAAGTATGGGGCGCGTTTGGGACCATGCCACGCCGCTCTGGGCTAAAATTTTTAGCCCAGAGGCAGCAAGTTGGCGCGCCCAGGGGAGTGCCACGCTGGTTTTTCCACTTTTTCGAAAGTTGGAAATTTCTAAGTCCCAAGGGTATCCGGGGTCGTATTGAGCCTATTTTTGCCACGTTTCTTCTACAACCACGAGTATATACATGAAATGAATGACATATTATATTGGTATGATAAAATTACTCGAGAACGAATTTGGAGTAAAAATGACAGTTTTGCCCTTAAGGTCAAAATAAGCCAAACGTGGCTAGAATCACTTGTTTTGGGGATTGAGGCTACGGATATGAGTAGCATGAGTGGGAATATTATTGTAATATGTATAAGACGACTTAAACACGAGAAATTATTGATTTTATCGGGTTAAGTGAATTGGGCCCAAAGAGGACCCAAAAATGAAAAGAAAGCATGGCCCAAAAATGGGTCAAAAGACCCATTCTTGCCTTGACCTTCTAGAAGGCCACATTAAATGTTAAGAGTGGATAAGGATGGACTTAAGGGGCCTATATAAGGGGAAAGAAATCTGATTTTATTGCCTTCAAAGTCTCATGCCTTTTAAGAGATTTTCCCCAAACATTTCTCTAGTTCCAAAACCCTAAAGCAAATATTTCCTTTGGACTCTTTGGTGAAGATCATCCTATTCCAAGCCTTGGTAAGTATTTATTCTCATGGATTAACATATTACATGCATGGGAGATTATGTATATTATGATAGTTATGTTGGCAAGGTGGTGAATAGTGTATTTTTGCTTTTGGTGGAAGATGGGCTATCTTGGTGATTTGAACTTGAATTATGGCTTGTGACTTTGATGAAAGATCATGGTATGGATGAAATATGAACGTGTATGGTGTTATTTTGTTATTAAACTTGTTATTTTTCTATAAGTGTAAATTGAGGGATTTTGGCCGATATGTGCTATGAAGTGTATTAAGGTGAATTGATGGATTATTTGTGATGTGGTGTGGATAAGAAAATGTAAAGGAGAAGTGTTGTGGTGAAATATATTGATTATCGTGTATTGGTCAATGTTGGGAATATTGTGAGATTTTTGGAATAATAATCTTATCAATGGTTTTGTCAAGGGGAAATGACGTGTTTAAAGGCAAACATGTAACTCGTTGACATTGTACGCATTTGTAAAGTAGTTGGTGGTTAATGTCAATTCCGTTATGTATTTGTGATGTAGAGTGACACATAAAGAAGGAGCGGGACTATTATGTGCACGTCTAAGGTTGTTTATTCGTATTGATACTACAAGGTATGTAAGGTTACTCTGTCCGTATCTTTCTGCGGTAAATAGTGTTCATATTGACATTACGTTTGTTCCATCCCGAAATGTGTTAAGGTATCCCATGTACGATTATCCATGGTCATTGTCATATATTGCCTACTCATTGATCGTTGGTGAATCTCATGTTTCCTATTCAAGCATAAGGTTCCAAAAGCTCCACAATGTTATGTTCCAAAGTTCCAATAGTGGTTATACTCATATATTTTGTTCATTGATTATTGTCTAATGGTTCCAACGGTGATATGTTTCCAACAATGTTTCTTCATGTGTTTCTCATTTATTGGTTAATGATCCAAAGCTTCATATCAAGTTGTGAATATAATGGTATCAATCTCAAAGTAATAAACAAAGTAATGCATATGTGGTCAATAATCAAGTAAGGGTGGCAAGTTTGGGGGCGAAATGCCTAGCCCAAGTCGATCCCAAAATAAGGGGGCAGTCCTAGAGGCATAAGCCTAGCTCGGACCGATCCTAACAGGGGGCAGCTCTAGGGGTAATAACCTAGCTCGAGCCGAACCTGAAATGTGGTATGGGTGGCAGCTCTAGAGGTACTAACCTAGCTCGAGCCAATCCCGATATATACATTAATTCATAGGGTGGCAGCTCTAGAGGCATAAGCCTAGCTCGAGCCGATCCCAACATAACATGATGTTATGTTTAAAAAAAAACCACTGTTCAGTCGGGGCCCGGGTATCACAGGTCAAAGGCAAATATGAATAATCATTGAATCTTAAAATACAAAGAAAGTACCGAAAGCTATATACATGGTTTCCAAAGTATAGAATAGTGACTCATCTACATTGTGGCTTCTCTATATTGGTTACGCATTTGAACTTGAGTTCTTTGACATACTTACATATCTTACAAGTTTCATATGGCCTTACATACTCAGTACATTCTTCGTACTGACCCCTCTTGGGGGATTTACCTTACTTGCTGCAGACGCAGGTACTAGTCGGCCTCCACAGTAGGATTGCCAGTTGTTGCAGATCTTTGGTGAGCTCCAGTTAGTTCGGGGCTTCTCTGAGTCACTATTGTACATATGTTATGGTGTTGTACATGTTGTATAAAGTGGGGACTTGTCCCGAATTTTAGTTCATTTTGGTCAATGCATTTGCTAGAGGCTTTTGTAGACGGTTGTGGGTATAAATGTAAGAAGTTTATGTCGTTTTCAACTTGGTGGCCTCAACGGCCAAGTTTCGCATATGTGAATATATATATCATGTTCCATGATTCTATTATCGATATCCAAAGTTATTATGTGATTATGGATTTCTCATAGCATGTACATGATTGAATAGAGGCAAAGCTTGGTTCTCTCGGGCCTTGTCGGCTACGGGTGCCAATCCGTCCCGATGGGATTCTGGGCGTGACAAAAGTGGTATCAGAGCAGGTCGTTCTATGGATGTCTACAAAGTCGTGTCTGAGTAGAGTCTTACTTATCGATGTGTTGTGCACCACATTTATAAGTAGGAGGCTACGGGACATTTAGGATGTTGTTTCTTTTCTTCACTTCTAGATCATGCAATAGAGCCAAAGTTGTAAGTGAAATGATATCTGATCATTGAAATTTATTTTTCTTGTTATAGTAACAATGCCAATGACAAGAAGAGGTCGAGGTAAAAGTAAGAGGATCGATAGAATTGCTGGTGAGGGAACCAGTATACCACCACCTAATCAAGTTAATCAAGGCGATACTGAAAATGAATTTGTGTCGCGGTCTTTCTCCACTTCCTCTGTTCCAGAAGAGTCGAGTAGGAGAAGCGTACCTGTAGAACCACCAGTCAATACTACGGATCAAAATCTTAGAAATGCAGTTCATATGTTGACGCAGTTAGTGGCAGTACAAAGTCAAGGACGAGCTGGTCCAACGACACATGATAATGATGCGGCTAGAGTGGCGAGTCGCAGGACACAGGATTTCTTAAAACTCGACCCACCTATATTCACTGGGTCAGATACAAAAGCAGATCCACAGGACTTCGTGGATCAAATTCAGAGGGCCTTGGAAGTTATGCACGTGACAGGGGTAGAGACAGTTGAACTTGCTGCGTACCGATTGAAAGGAGAGGTAATATTGTGGTATGAGGATTGGAAGAAATCCCATGATATTGGTGCAACTCCACCTACTTGGGAAGAGTTTAAAGTGGCTTTCCTAGATCATTATCTTCCGTATGAGATCCGCGAGGCACCTGCGGATCAATTCCTAAATCTCCGTCAGGTAAATCTAAGCGTCAGGGAATATAGCTTGCAATTTAATTCCTTGGCTCGATATGCGCCAAATGTTGTGGCTATGATGACAGACATGGTCTATAGATACGTGGACAGACTAGAGCCATATTTGGTAAGGGATTGCACCATTGCTGCCTTGAACAAAGACATGGATGTAGCGAGAATTCAGGCCTTCGCCCAGAAAATGGAAGATCAACGACAGAGACGAAGGGTACATGAATTTGACAAGGGACAGTCCAAACGGGCTAGACCTATGGGACCACCTATGATGTCCCAAGGAGGATCTAGGCCCCGTATGTTTCCGAGACCACCTAGACCATCATTCTCTTATTCCACAGGGGGTGCTCACTCACAGTTTCGAGGGTCTAGGGGTGGTCCATCTGGGCAAAGTAGCGGAGTTCACGGATCAAAGGCAGCAGGTCTTCCTCGTCAGCAGTGTCAACACTGCGGGCGTATTCATGCAGGTACATGCAGAGTGGGGACAAATGCTTGTTTCTGGTGCGGCATGACAGGACACATGATGAGAGAGTGTCCCTAGAGGAGTATGGGAGGTGTAGCACGACCGGCAGGATCGGCTGTTGCATCATCAGCATCGGTTCCTTCTTTGGGTCGAGGTGTTCAGTCTGTAGGCAGGGGTAGAGGTGCCAGAGGAGCAGCCAGTACTAGTGGGGTCCAGCATCGCACTTATGCTTTAGTGGACCGACATAATTCAGAGGCTTCCCCTGATGTTGTCACAGGTACATTACTCGTATCCTCACATAATGTATATGCATTGATTGACCCTGGTCCTACATTTTCCTATGTTACTCCATTAGTTGCTGCGAAATTTGCAAAGGCACCAAAATTATTAATTAAATCAATTGAAGTGTCTACACCGGTTGGTGAATATATTATTGCAAAGAGAGTATATCGTAATTGTGTGGTAACAGTGTGTGGTCATGATACATTGGTCGATCTCATTGAATTAGACATGGTTGATTTTGATGTGATCATGGGAATGGATTGTTTGGCCTCTTGATATGCCACGGTAGATTGCCGGGCCAAGAAGGTGCAATTTTGTTTTCCGCAAGAAAGTGTTCTTGAATGGCAGGGTAATGTAGGGGCACCACGAGGGAGATTTATTTCCTATTTGAAAGCCAAAAAAATGATTGCTAAAGGTTACATATGTCATTTAGTACGGGTGAAAGATAATGATGTGGAACCACTAACTCCGCAGTCGGTTCCAGTGGTCAATGAATTTTTGGATGTATTTCCAGAAGATCTTCCAGGCTTACCCCCAGAATGGGAAGTCGAATTTGGTATTGCTATTATTTCGGGCACTCAGCCTATTTCTATTCCTCCATATGTGGAACCATTAACTCCACAGTCAGTACCGGTCGTCAATGAATTTCTAGATGTATTCCCAGAGGAGCTCCCAGGTTTACCCCCAGAATGGGAAGTGGAATTCGGCATTGATGTGATTCCAGGCACTCAGCCTATTTCTATTCCTCCATATAGAATAGCTCCAGCAGAACTGCGTGAATTGAAGGAGCAGCTGAAAGATTTGCTGGACAAAGGCTTCATTAGGCCTAGTATGTCCCCATGGGGTGCGCCAGTGTTATTTGTCCGGAAGAAAGATGGCACATTGAGAATGTGCATCGACTATCGGCAATAGAATAAGGTAACGATCAAGAACAAATATCCCCTCCCTCAAATTGATGATTTGTTTGATCAGTTACAGGGTGCCAAGTGTTTTTCAAAGATTGACTTGAGGTCGGGTTACCATCAAGTCAGAGTTAGAAAAGAAGATGTACCCAAGACAGCTTTCCGAACATGGTATGGCCATTATGAATTCTTAGTTATATCATTTGGGCTAACAAATGCACCAGCTGTGTTTATGGATTTGATGAATAGGGTGTTTAAGCCATTACTGGACGTGTTCGTCACAGTATTTATAGATGACATCCTAATTTATTCAAGATCACCGGAGGACCATGCTAATCACTTGCGGAAAGTACTATAGATTCTCCGTGAGCAGAAGTTGTATGCCAAATTCTCCAAATGTGAGTTTTGGTTGAAATCAGTTGCATTCTTGGGTCACATTGTGTCAGATGAAGGGATACAGGTTGATACACAGAAGATTGA
The DNA here is from genome assembly GCA_031232105.1 of Capsicum rhomboideum. NCBI lineage: Eukaryota > Viridiplantae > Streptophyta > Magnoliopsida > Solanales > Solanaceae > Capsicum > Capsicum rhomboideum. Next base: position 29,088,165 of record CP124713.1, on the reverse strand, counting down.
AGCAGTGAAAAATTGGCCAAGACCTACGACACCCACAGAAATTCGTAGTTTTCTTGGACTGGCAGGTTATTACAGGAGATTTGTGGAAGGTTTTTCCTCCATTGATGCACCATTAACAAAGCTTACACATAAGGCAGTAAAATTTCAGTGGAATGATGCATGTGAGAAAAGCTTCCAAAAGTTGAAAGATAAATTAACCTCCACACCGGTTTTAGTGCTTCCCGAAGGTACCGAAGGTTATGTAGTGTATTGTGATGCTTTCGGGGTTGGCCTCGGATGTGTGTTGATGCAACACGATAATTTCATAGCATATGCATAGCATTCGCCTTATTGAATCCTCAGATGATAGAGTTATTGTGCAGAATGCAGCATAATCCTCCTTAATAATTGAAGTGAAATAGAAGCAGTTTGCGGATTGTATGTTATTGCAGCTAAAGGAAAATGTACAACAGGATTTGACAAAGGTATTTGATCTTACACAGGAAGGGGGTACTTCAATGTCAAGGGAGATTATGTGTACTGGATGTGGATGAGCTGAGGACACGAATTATGACAGAGGCGCATCATTCGCGCTATTCTATTCATCCGGGTGCTACTAAAATGTACCATGACTTGAAAGAAGTGTATTGGTGGGGAAATATGAAAAAGAACATTGCAGAGTTTGTCGCTCAATGCCCGAATTGTCAACAAGTGAAAGTAGAGCATCAGAAACCGGGAGGTTACATGCAATGTACCAATCTTCCAGTCTGTAAATGGGATATGATTAACATGGATTTCATTACAGGTTTGCCTCGTACATTGCGGAAGTTTGATTCTATATGGGTTATAGTGGACAGGTTTACCAAGTCAGCACATTTTCTACCGGTCAAGACAACCTATACAGCTAAGGATTATGTGAAGTTGTATGTGAAGGAGATAGTACGATTGTATGGTATTCCACTTTCCATTAGATCAGACAGAGGAGCACAGTTCACAGCGCACTTTTGGAGATCTTTCCAACAGAGTTTGGGTACACGGGTGAATTTGAGTACGGCTTTCCATCCTCAGACTGATGGACAAGCAGAACGTACTATTCAGACACTTAAAGATATGCTACGAGCTTGTACGTTAGATTTTCAAGGCAGTTGGGATGACCATTTGCCTCTTATTGAATTTGCTTTCAACAATAGCTATCATTCAAGTATTAAAATGGCACCTTATGAAGCCTTGTACGGGAGGAAATGTAGATCACCAATTGGATGGTTTGAAGCGGGTGAAACTGCTTTACTTGGGACAGATATTGTTCATCAGGCAATGGAGAAAGTTAAAGTGATCCAACAACGGTTACAAACGGCTCAAAGTCGTCACAAGTCATATACCGATGTTAGAAGAAGAGGTCTTGAATTTGCCATAGGTGATTGGGTGTTTTTAAAGGTGTCACCGATGAAAGAGGTAATGCGGTTCGGAAAGAAAGGGAAATTAAGTCCACATTACATAGGCCCATATGAAATCATTAGAAGATTTGGGCAAGTTGCTTATGAATTAGCGCTACCTCAAGAACTTTCCTCAGTCCACCAGGTATTTCATGTTTCGATGCTTCGAAAATGCATAAGAGATCCATCTCGTATTGTTCCAATTGAAGATGTCCAAGTTACGGTGGATCTTACTTAGTAAGAGATATATATTACTATGCTAGAGGGGTAAGTGAAAAGATTAGGAAAAGTACGGCATAGGAATTGGTAAATAGAAGAAAGTACATGGAAAGTCAAAGAGAAGATAAAGTCGGAGTACCCGCAATGGTTTCAAACGGAAGAAAAAAATGCAAAGTACGGAATGTGAGCAATAACAAGAAAGTATTGGGAAGTAGTATGTGTATTATATAGATGCATGGGACATACATGAGACGATGTTACTAACATTCGAGGACGAATGTTTCTAAGGGGGGAAGAATGTAACACCCCGTATCTTCCCAACCCTATTTGATGATGTTGAATAATTTTTTCGTAGGTGTCAAGAGGTATAAGTATGTATTTGGTAATGCTACCGACGAAAAAAAATTGAAATTTGGCCACGTACATGCAATGAGACCTTTGTAGGAGGTGTTTTGTGATTTCGTGGAGCATTTGTGGAATACCCCGTACACATTCTAACCTCATTTGGTGACTTGGAGTCATGTTTACTTGAATCACTAAGTAAGTATTTTGTAGTGTTTTGATAAGGTATTGGACGATACGCAAGTGTTGGAAAAATGGCCGAAAAATTCAGCAAAGCATCAAAACTTGCGCCACTACCCTGTTTCAGGGGGTGTGGCGCAAGCCACTGATTCAGAGGGAAATAAAAACTTGCGCCACTACCCTGTTTCAGGGTGTGTGGCGCAAGGAACAAACATTTTGCATTCCCGAGCTCGTTTCGCGACGCAATTCTACGACGATTCTTAGATGGTTTCTTTTGGTTCTTTGGAGTTCTTTGAGCATTGTTAAAGCTTCAAAAACTTCAATATACTCCTACATACTTCTACATGACCAAATCATGAAATGTGAATAGTGATCCAAAATGTCCAATGAAGCCAAGGGCGACTAGAATTCCTACTTTTGCGATCAAGGCGACGAATGAGAATCTCGTAAGAGAATATTGTCATGACATTATGGAATTATGTAAACATGAGATATATGGTGACTAAGACATGGAAGTTGATGGGTTAAATGGATATGTCTTGTTGGGCCCAAATTAAGGCCCAAAAATGGAAGAAATACATGGCCCAAATGGGTCAAATGACCCATTCTCCCATTTGACCTTCTAGAACATGATATTTAATGCCATGAAATGGCTAAGGATGGGATTGAGGGCTTATAAAAAGGGCCAAAAATCTGATTTATTATTCATTACACACACACATGCTTTTCTCTCTTTTTTTCTAGAATTCTCAAGAAAGCCTCTTTTGCTCTCAAAACCCTAAGGCACTCTTTGGAGAAAGATCATCATCATCCAAGCTTAGTTAAGTGCTTATTGTTATGGATTAACATATTATATGCATGGGAGATTATGTATATCATGATATTTATGTTGGCAAAGAGGTGAATAGTGTATTTGTGCTTTTGGTGAAAGATGTGCTATCTTGGTAATTTGAACTTGAATTAGGCCTTGTGCCTTTGATGAAAAAGCATGATATGGACAAAATATGAACATGTATGGTGTTATTTTTGGTATTAAATTTGTTCTTGTCTATAAGTAAAAATTTTGGGATTTTGGCCGATATGTGTTATGAGTTGTATTAAGGTCACTTGATGGGTTATTTGTGATATGTTATGGATAAGAAAGTGTAAAGGAGAAGTGTTGTGGTGCAATGTATCAATTATCATGTATTGGTCAATGTTGGGAATATTATGGAATTTTTGGAATAATAATTTTGTCAATGGTTTTGTCAAGGGGAAATGACATGTTTAAAGGCAAACATGTAATTTATTGACATTGTATGCATTTGCAAAGTAATTGGTGGTTAATGTGAAATTCGTTATGTATTTATGTTGTAGAGTGACACAAAAGAAGGAGCGGGATTATTGTATACGCATCTAAGGTTGTATATTCGTATTGAGAATACAAGGTATGTAAGGTTACTCTTTCCGTATCCTTCGACAAGATATTGTTCTTATTGACATTGGACTTGTTTCAATTCCAAGGGGCTTGAAGTATATCAATTCAGGGTGACGTATATTGTTATTCATATATGCCCTATTCTTAGATGAATTATGATTCACTCATCTCTTATTCATTGATTATTGCCCAAATGGTTCCACTAGTGTTATGTTTCCATGAAGGCTATGTTCCAAGAATGTCATATTGCCAAGTTATTCATATGTCTCTCACTCATTGATTATTGATCCAAAGCTTCAGGTAAAGTTATGACTATCAAAAGTATCAATCTCTCACAAGTAAGGTACCAATCTCAAATGTAATGAAATAAAGTAAGAATAAAGTAATGCATGTTGATTGTGTTCATGGGTGTTATCCATGGGGTAAAAATACCCGCATGATGATGATAGTTTATCCATGGGGCACAAACGCCCGCGTGATGATGGCCATTTATCCATGGGGTGCAAGAACACCCGCATGACGATATGATCTTATCCATGGAGTGAAAGAATACCTGCATGACGATGATAAATTATCCATGGGGTGAAAAGAACACCCGCATGATGTGGGCCCAGAAAGTGTATGAATGATGTAAAAGTAAAGTAAAGTAAAGGCAAGAGAAAGAATGAATGTAATATACATGGTTTCCAACGTACAGAATAGTGACTCATCTACATTGTGATTTATCTATATTGGTTATGCATTGGAATTTGAGTTCTTGACATATTTTCATATCTTACAAGTTTCATATGGCCTTACATACTCAGTACATTCTCCGTACTGACCCCTCTTGGGGCATTTACTTTACTTGCTGCAGGTGCAGGTCCTAGTAGGCCTCCACAGTAGATTGTCAGTGTTGCAGATCTTTGGTGAGCTCCAGTTAGTTCGGGGCTTCTCCGAGTCACTGTTGTATATGTGTTTTGATTTTGAACATATTGTATAAAGCGGGGGCTTGTCCCGACTTTTAGTTCATTTGGTCGATGCATTTTGTTAGAGGCTTTTGTAGACGGATGTGGGTGTATCAGTGAAAAAGGCATATGTTGTTTTGACTGGATGGCCTCAACGGCCAAGTTTCTCATATGTATATACGTCGCATGTTCTATGCTTTCCGATTTTAGCCTCTCATGTTTCTATATGATAGTAGTGTTTCCTATGACATGCATACGAATGAATAGAAGCAAAGATTAGTTCTCTCGGGCCTTGTCGGCTTCGTGTGCCAATCACACCTCGTTGGGATTCAGGGCGTGACAAAGTGGTATCAGAGCAGGTCGGTCTAAGGGTGTCTACAAAGCCGTGTCTGAGTAGAGTCGTACTTATCGATGTGTTGTGCACCACATTTATAAGTAGGAGGCTACGGGACATTTAGGATGTTGTTTTTGTTCTTCCCTTCTAGATCGTGCAATAAAGCCAGTGTTGGAAGTTGAAGTGTATCTGATCATGGTGATTGTTTTTCTTTGGTATAGTTAAAATGCCAGTCATGAGAGGAGGTAGAGGTAAAGGGAAGTAGGTGAATGCGCCTGCTGAAGAAGGAATGAGTAGATTACCACCTGACCAAGCTAGTCAAGGTGGAGCTGACGCTGAAATTGCATCGCAGTCTTCCTCTACTTTTCCAGCTCCAGAAGAGCCAAGAGGTAGAGAAGTACCTGCGGAACCACCTATAAATACCACTGATCAGGACTTACGAAATGCAGTACATATGTTGACCCAGTTGGTAGCTGCACAAGTACAAGGACGAGCTGGTCCAATGGTAAATGAAGACGACGCGGCTAGAGTAGCTAGTCGATGTACACAGGACTTTCTAAAATTGGACCCTCTTATATTCACTGGGTCAGACGTGCAAGCAGATCCACAGGACTTCGTGGACCAAGTTCAAAGAGCACTAGAGGTGATGCACATAACAGGTGTAGAAACGGTTGAGTTAGCAGCTTATAGACTGAAGGGCGAGGCGATATTATGGTATAAAGATTGGAAGAAGTCTCGTAGTATTGGTGCAATTCCACCAAATTGGGAAGAATTTAAAGTAGCATTCCTTGATCACTATCTTCCCTATGAGATCCGTGAGGCTCGTGCGGATCAATTTTTATATTTACGTCAAGAAAATATGAGTGTTAGAGAATACAGTTTGCAGTTTAATTCCTTGGCACGATATGCTCCAAATGTGGTAGCCACGATGGAAGATAGAGTACATAGATATGTGGACAGATTGGAGCCTTATTTGGTACGGGACTGTACTATCGCTGCCTTAAATCGAGATATGGATATAGCGAGAATTCAGGCCTTCGCCCAGAAAATGGAGGACCAAAGGCAAAGAAAAAGAACACAGGAGTCTGAGGGAGGGCCATCAAAAAGGACGAGACCGATGGGACAGTCTATGATGTCCCCAGGAGACTCTAGATATCGAATGTTACCGCCGAGACCCTCATTCTCTTATTCCACAGCAGGCGCCCCATCTCACTCTCGAGGATTCAGGGGCAGTCATATTGGGCAGAGTGGTAGGGTGCCAGATTCACAGACAGCAGGGTCTTCTCGCCCACTGTGCCAGTTTTGCAGACGCTTTCATGAAGGTGAATGTCGGAGGGGAACGAATGCTTGTTATTGGTGTGGTATGTTGGGTCACATAATGAGAGACTGTCCACAACGAGGCTTGGATAGTATGGTACAACCTGCGGGGTCTACTGTGGCATCATCAGCATCGGTTCCTTCTTTAGACCGAGGTGTACAGTCTGTTGGCCGTGGTAGAGGTGCCGGAGGAGCAGCCGGTACTAGTGGGGTCCAGAATCGCATTTATGCTTTAGTGGACCGGCAGAAGGAGGGAACATCTCCTGACGACGATACAGGTATTTAGGTATATTACCATGATGTATATGCATTGAATGACCCGTATTCTCCCTTATGATATGTTACACCTGTAACACACTGTACTTTATAACCTCACTTGATACCTTGGGATCATATCTACATAGGTGTTGAGATGCCATGCATATGTGTTTTATAGTGTTATTGGTGAGACATTTGATATCGGACTTAACATGTGCGATTAGATCTTCGTAGGAGGTGTGTTGTGATTTCATGGCGCATTTGGGTAAGAACTCGTACATATTCTAACCTCATTTGGTGACTTTAAGTCATGTTTACTTGATGGTTACGATCACTAAGTAAGTATTTTGTAGTGTTTTGATAAAGGATTGGACGATACGTAAACGTCGGATTAGTGGCCGGAAATTTCAGCAAAATGCTGAAACTTGCGCCACTACCCTGTTTCAGGGGTGTGGCGCAAGCCACCAGCCTGCATAAACTTCAGAGCAGGCCCAATTCTTGCGCCACTACCCTGTTTCAGGGGGTGTGGCGCAAGGAACAAAAACTATGCCTTTCCGGCGTCGTTTCGTAACGCAAAGTAAAGATCAAAGTAATGCAAATGTGGTCAATGATCAAGTATGGGTGGCAAGTCTAGGGGCGTAAGCCTAGCTCGACTCGATCCCGAGATTTGGATTTATGGGTGGCAAGTCTAGGGGCGTAAGCCTAGCTCGACTCGATCCCGAGGGTGGCAAGTCTAGGGGCATAAGCCTAGCTCGACTCGATCCCTATATGATGATATGAAAGACCCACTGATCAGTCGGGGCCCGGGTACATTGTGATATGTAATGACATGAGATAAAGAAAGTAATGAAAATAATGAAAGCAATCCACATGGTTTCCAAAGCGTACCATGGTGACTTATTCACATTGATTATTCATATATTTTGAGTTCATTATATTCATGTGTTGTACAGTTTCATCTGAGCCTTGCATACTCAGTACTTATTTCGGACTGACCCCTCTCGGGGAATTTACCTTACTTGCTGCAGGCGCAGGTCCCAGTAGGCCTCCTTAGTAGATTGCCAGTGTTAGCGGCTCTTTGGTGAGCTCCAGCTCATTTGGGGCTTCTCCGAGTCAGAGTGTATATATGTTTTGGTATTGTACATAATGTGTAAAGCGGGGACTTGTCCCGACTTATGGTTCAGTTTGGTCAATGCTCTTGTTAGAGGCTTTTGTAGACCGATGTGGGTGTAATAGTGTAAAAGACACATGTTGTTTTGACTGGATGGCCTCAACGGCCAAGTTTCATATGTATGCCTAAATATGTCCCATGTTCTCTTTTTTTCGTATTTCGTAATATTATGCAATGGTGGTTATGAATATGATTGAGCATAGGCAAAGGTTGGTTCTCTCGGGCCTTATCGGCTACGGGTGCCAATCATGTCTCGATGGGATTCGAGGCGTGACAACACCATTGATTGTGGAACGAATTTGAAAGAAACCAGAATTACTAGTTATGCTAATTGGAGTCTAGACACTAGTTAGTGAATCTAAGATAAAAGAGTATATCGTAATGGTATAGTAGATGTTTTTGAGCATGTTATGATGGTTGATCTTATGGAGATGGAAATGAAGGATTTTTGTTTTACGTTGTAATGGTTATGAAGTGGTTGACTTCTTGTATGTCACGAAGAGTGCCAAGCTACGAAAGTATATTTCTATTTTTCTTCCACAAAAGACCGTCCTTGAACGGAAAGATAAAATTCAAGTATCCAAAAACATTACAAAGGTTTACTCTTACTTATTAAGAGATATATATTACTATGCTAGAGAGGTAAGTGAAAAGATTAGGAAAAGTACGGCATAGGAATTGGTAAATAGAAGAAAGCACATAGAAAGTCAAAGAGAAGATAAAGTCGGAGTACCCGCAATGGTTTCAAACGGAATAAAAAAATGCAAAGTACGGAATGTGAGCAATAACAAGAAAGTATTGGGAAGTAGTATGTGAATTATATAGATGCATGGGACATACATGAGACGATGTTACTAACATTCGAGGACGAATGTTTCTAAGGGGGGAAGAATGTAACACCCCGTATCTTCCCAACCCTATTTGATGATGTTGAATAATTTTTTCGTAGGTGTCAAGAGGTATAAGTATGTATTTGGTAATGCTACCGACGAAAAAAAATTGAAATTTGGCCACGTACATGCAATGAGACCTTTGTAGGAGGTGTTTTGTGATTTCGTGGAGCATTTGTGGAATACCCCGTACACATTCTAACCTCATTTGGTGACTTGGAGTCATGTTTACTTGATGATCAAGATCACTAAGTAAGTATTTTGTAGTGTTTTGATAAGGTATTGGACGATACGCAAGTGTTGGAAAAATGGCCGAAAAATTCAGCAAAGCATCAAAACTTGCTCCACTACCCTGTTTCAGGGGGTGTGGCGCAAGCCACTGATTCAGAGGGCAAGAAAAACTTGCGCCACTACCCTGTTTCAGGGTGTGTGGCACAAGGAACAAACATTTTGCCTTCCCGAGCTCGTTTCGCGACGCAATTCTACGACGATTCTTAGATGGTTTCTTTTGGTTATTTGGAGTTCTTTGAGAATTGTTAAAGATTCAAACTTCAATATACTCCTACATACTTCTACATGATCAAATCATGAAATGTGAATAGTGATCCAAAATGTCCAATGAAGCCAAGGGCGACTAGAATTCCTACTTTTGCGATCAAGGCGACGAATGAGAATCTCGTAAGAGAATATTGTCATGACATTATGGAATTATGTAAACATGAGATATATGGTGACTAAGACATGGAAGTTGATGGGTTAAATGGATATGTCTTATTGGGCCCAAATTAAGGCCCAAAAATGGAAGAAATACATGGCCCAAATGGGTCAAATGACCCATTCTCCCATTTGACCTTCTAGAACATGATATTTAATGCCATGAAATGGCTAAGGATGGGATTGAGGGCTTATAAAAAGGGCCAAAAATCTGATTTATTATTCATTACACACACACATGCTTTTCTCTTTTTTTTTTCTAGAATTCTCAAGAAAGCCTCTTTTGCTCTCAAAACCCTAAGGCACTCTTTGGAGAAAGATCATCATCATCCAAGCTTAGTTAAGTGCTTATTGTTATGGATTAACATATTATATGCATGGGAGATTATGTATATCATGATATTTATGTTGGCAAAGAGGTGAATAGTGTATTTGTGCTTTTGGTGAAAGATGTGCTATCTTGGTAATTTGAACTTGAATTAGGCCTTGTGCCTTTGATGAAAAAGCATGATATGGGCAAAATATGAACAGGTATGGTGTTATTTTTGGTATTAAATTTGTTCTTGTCTATAAGTAAAAATTTTGGGATTTTGGCCGATATGTGTTATGAGTTGTATTAAGGTCACTTGATGGGTTATTTGTGATATGTTATGGATAAGAAAGTGTAAAGGAGAAGTGTTGTGGTGCAATGTATCAATTATCATGTATTGGTCAATGTTGGGAATATTATGGAATTTTTGGAATAATAATTTTGTCAATGGTTTTGTCAAGGGGAAATGACATGTTTAAAGGCAAACATGTAATTTATTGACATTGTATGCATTTGCAAAGTAATTGGTGGTTAATGTGAAATTCATTATGTATTTATGTTGTAGAGTGACACAAAAGAAGGAGCGGGATTATTGTATACACATCTAAGGTTGTATATTCGTATTGAGAATACAAGGTATGTAAGGTTACTCTTTCCGTATCCTTCGACAAGATATTGTTCTTATTGACATTGGACTTGTTTCAATTCCAAGGGGCTTGAAGTATATCAATTCAGGGTGACGTATATTGTTATTCATATATGCCCTATTCTTAGATGAATTATGATTCACTCATCTCTTATTCATTGATTATTGTCCAAATGGTTCCACTAGTGTTATGTTTCCATGAAGGCTATGTTCCAAGAATGTCATATTGCCAAGTTATTCATATGTCTCTCACTCATTGATTATTGATCAAAAGCTTCAGGTAAAGTTATGACTATCAAAAGTATCAATCTCTCACAAGTAAGGTACCATTCTCAAATGTAATGAAATGAAGTAAGAATAAAGTAATGCATGTTGATTGTGTTCATGGGTGTTATCCATGGGCTACAAATACCCGCATGATGATGATAGTTTATCCATGGGGCACAAACGCCCGCGTGATGATGGCCATTTATCCATGGGGTGCAAGAACACCCGCATGACGATATGATCTTATCCATGGGGTGAAAGAATACCTGCATGATGATGATATGTTATCCATGGGGTGAAAAGAACACCCGCATGATGTGGGCCCAGAAAGTGTATGAATGATGTAAAAGTAAAGTAAAGTAAAGGCAAGAGAAAGAATGAATGTAATATACATGGTTTCCAACGTACAGAATAGTGACTCATCTACATTGTGATTTATCTATATTGGTTATGCATTGGAATTTGAGTTCTTGACATATTTTCATATCTTACAAGTTTCATATGGCCTTACATACTCAGTACATTCTCCGTACTGACCCCTCTTGGGGCATTTACTTTACTTGCTGCAGGCGCAGGTCCTAGTAGGCCTCCACAGTAGATTGTCAGTGTTGCAGATCTTTGGTGAGCTCCAGTTAGTTCGGGGCTTCTCCGAGTCACTGTTGTATATGTGTTTTGATTTTGAACATATTGTATAAAGCGGGGGCTTGTCCCGACTTTTAGTTCATTTGGTCGATGCATTTTGTTAGAGGCTTTTGTAGACGGATGTGGGTGTATCAGTGAAAAAGGCATATGTTGTTTTGACTGGATGGCCTCAACGGCCAAGTTTCTCATATGTATATACGTCGCATGTTCTATGCTTTCCGATTTTAGCCTCTCATGTTTCTATGTGATAATAGTGTTTCCTATGACATGCATACGAATGAATAGAAGCAAAGATTGGTTCTCTCGGGCCTTGTCGGCTTCGGGTGCCAATCACGCCTCGTTGGGATTCGGGGCGTGACACTTAGTTATAAGATAAGCGAATGAAGGTAAACTTTAGGGAATGTTGTTAACTAGTATAGTTATCTTTTTAGTAATTTAGTCTAATGGTGTTACAATTGGAAAAGATGAATCTTATCGTGTAAAACAAGCTAGGTTTTGGTAAGTTTTCTATGTTTACGTTGTTTGAGTTCCTTATTATTATTGTGGTGCCTGAGTGGGGGCTTGTATTGACTATATTATTAACTTGAGAGATTTTTATCATTGAGATGCTCGTGAAGGGGCTGGTGTCATGCCCTATTTTTCACCAAGGTTAAAACAAGCACGACTTATGGACTCTAAAAGAATTGATTTTTTTACAGAGTCGCCACCTAATTTTTTAAGAAAAATAAGGAAACCTATTTAATTATTGACATGTATGACTTGTGTTTTAATCTGCGAAAACCAGTTTAGATTCTAGGTAAGGGTTCAAATTATTCCAAAGGAAAGGGATTAGGCATCCTTCAGAATCCACAAAAGGTGGTACCCGACTAGACTAAATTTATCAAGGAGGGAGGAGGTAAAAATCTTTTTTTTTTTTTTTTGAAAAGCATGAATATTTTAAAATATGTACTAAAATAATAAAAAATGTGTGTATAAAACATGGTGTTTCAAATGCATAAATAGAGTCTATTAACGTAAAATGTATGTATAAAAATACGTAAAGTGTATTGTATATGTATAAAAATATGTATGAGAAGAAAAAATGTTCTTTATGCTAAAAAAAAAATTACTTTCGTTTGTAATGTAGGAAAAGAGAAGTAATTTTGTATTATATAGAGAAAAAGTATTCTTAAATACTATTTTTTACTTGACAAAAATCACGAGGCTAAAAGATTAAATAAAAATAAAGATTTATTTTAAAAGAAACTGTCAAAAAATATTTTCAAATGTAGAAGTGTGAATTAACTGATTAAGTAGCTAAATAAGTTTGATTCTTTTATAAAAATATTAACGGCCTAAGTTTTGCCTAAGTGCGTGATGAAGATTAAGTAAGTAAAAATATCCACCGCCCAGCGTCCCAAATCCAAGCTCCTTTTTGAATGCCATCTTTAAGAAGTATCTTCGAGAATCTGTATAAACACTTGATAGAAATGTTAATAATGAACAAATAATTATAAAAATATGTGACACATATGTATATATAAAAAATAATATTTTATTACATAGTGGGCTCGGATGAAGTTTTAGATACGCCATGGCTACGAAGTGGTTGCTCGAATCATCGGCCGTCCTAAATCGTCTTGCCAAGATACGAATCATAAAACCTTTTGTGTTGTCGTGATAATATGAAAATTTCGTCATCGCCCATACTTATTTATTTTTTGTCACGTATTTATATACGTAATGTCCGTCTTTTTATTTGTGGAGGCCTCAAAAACCGACGGGAATTTTTTCATTGGCCATGTATTGATACTTGATATAAAATAAGTAAACTTGAGAAAATAAAATCCGTCTTTTGTTATGGGGAGGCCTCAAAAATCCAACGGAGAGATATTGTCATTGGCCATGTTATAGCATATGTTCATTATCAGTATAGTAAATGACAAAGCAGTGAAAGGACGAAACCCCCAAAATAGTCCAAAAATCAGCCGATCAGTAGCAAAGTAAAACATCCGTCGGACTAAATTTTTTGGGTAAAAATCAACCCTAAATCAGCAAAACAGTCCGGAGAATAGCAACAAAATACAGCAACATCATATTGATGGAAAAGACAGCCAAAACAAAGCAAAACAGTAGCAGCAGTTCGCAAAACCGGCCAAAAACAAAGTCAAAATATTCATCGGAGAATCTGTATGGGGTATGGAAGCCAACCCAAATGGTGTACAAGCAACAATACCAAACAATGATAATCAGTAGTCAAATAAAGCAATCCTTGACGGAGCAAAACAAGGGTGCCGGAGTTTTAAAACTCCGACCAAGTAAAGGGATATCACCAAAATGTAAATCCAAAAACAAACAATATGATTTTCGATATTACAGGGGATGTGAACGGAAGGGAGCAGCGGCGCCGCTTCCACGGCAAACGTCGGAGCAACACCAAAAAGAAACTTTCGGCCAGATCTGGACACTACTCATTCGCGACAACTGTGAGAGAGGGATAAGGGGGAGACGTGGTGGTGCTGCTCGTTGGAGCTCGTCGTTCATCACTTCCGGCGAGGCAGTCGCGGAGAGGAGAAAAGGAGAGGAACGGATAGGAAGGGAGATGGGTCGTGGTAGTGCGTTGGAGCTCGCCGGTGATCGATTCCGGTGAGTCAGCAACGGCGGTAGAGAGGGGTGGTGTGGTGATGGCTCAGTGGTGTTGTGGTGACTTGTGGTCGGAGTTCGTTCGCCGGAACTCCGACTGTAGGTGGTGATGGCGGGGCGACAGTGAGAGGAAATGAGGGAGTGAGATAGAGATGAGAGAGAGAGTCGTGTGAATGTGTGTGTTTTTGTGTTGTGTGTATGTGTGGTGTATGTATATATATGTATATATGTGTGTATACATATATATATATATATTAGGTAGATAGATAGATATTTTGTGTGTGTGTATTTTTTTGTAGTGTGTAGAAGTGTATTGTGTGTTTATTTATAATGGAAAAGATGTCATCTTTTAACCAAAAAATAATAGGCTATTCCCTTTTGTTCATTAAATATTATTTTAATTTATCTGTTATTATTCAAAGGATTTTTTATCCTTTTAACCAACATGTAAAGGCTAATATCCAAAAAATAAAATTATGTGTATTCATGTCACACATCACCTTTAATAAAGGTGACATGACAATTCACCTTTAATAAAGGTGACGTGACAATTCACCTTTAATAAAGGTGACGTGACAATTCACCTTTAATAAAGGTGACGTGACAATTCACCTTTAATAAATGTGACATGACAAGTCACTTTTAATAAAGGTGACAAGACTTCGACTTGACTGAATTATTGCTCCGTGTATCAAAATAATTGATCCGGCTTATCGTTTACGGATTGTAACTAACGTATAAAAATATGGGCATCGAAATATAATTACAGAAAACGTAAACAATAACAAAATATAATTATCTTGAAAAAATGTATTATTATGTAAATAGTTAAAAATGTAGTGTACTGCAAAGAATTGTAGTGTTATGTTGTGTACGTGTGCAGATGACTGTGAAAAAATTTAAAATGATAAAAAATCCTAATATTTACAAAATTAAGGATAATTATCAATGAATTGTAAAAGCATGTGAAAAAAAATGTATTTTGTGCTCTTTAACGATCAGGAAGCCTGAAGACGTTAATTTTAAGAACGGAGAGCCAAAATTGGGTGTCAACAGCTGGTATTGGTCTTGTTTGTGCATTAATTTCCTTAATTATTATCTTGATGTCTGACTGGGGGCTTGAATTGATATTATTGATGTTTTACATGACTCTTTACTACTGCGGTGCCTAACGATGGCTCTTATTTCATGATTTATTGAGATTTGAGCTCATTTATATCATTATTGAGATGATTCATTTCATGATATTTCTTTGGTTGTGAGCATGAATCCTTATTTCATTCATCCATATTCATAGAATTGGTCCCGTTGAGAAACACTAATTTTTTAACGAAAATGAGATAATTTTTAAAATGCCTTGACCGATCAGATTGATTGATAAGATTGTGATAGCATATCGATTACGAACCTCCCCATGGGTCTTGTCCTGAAATCTTATGGTCGAAAGGTGTATACGAGGTGAAATTGAAACATTACATCATTATCATTCCATTGCATTGCATTCATTTGTATGATTAATATTACGTCTGATTATTTTCGTTCATATCGTATTATCATAATTAAATCTCTTTGTGATATTGTGTATTTTCATATTATATCTCTACATTGCATTACATTGTACCTTTCCTTGGGTGATTTAGTGGCTGAGATATTATTAGGCGTAGGGTATCATTGATGGCTTTATCCATTGAGACTATTGTGTTGTTTCTGCAGGATATGCAATCCTCTACCTTAGCTGAAATTGTTGGGTTGATATCGTTAGTGGATATCTTATCCTGTGTTGGTGAGATTCTCTTTTGATGTGACTTATCTCTATTGCCATTGATCTTGAACCTGTACGTGTCTGCCTTAAAGGCACTGATTTGATTATCTTGATAAGTGTTGCCATCTGCTAGAATAGGCTGGAAATTTTTTGAGTGCAGGCTTATTTGGGGTAAATTGGATGGTTGGTGTGGTGGTCCTCGCCATCACTTTGAATTAGGGTTAGATATCAATGATGCTTATTGAGTACACATGTTTCGTACTCACCCTTTCTTTTTCTTTTCTTTTTCTGCACCCCGTGCAGGTATTGAATCGAGTCTCAAAGTATAGATTATGTTTCTTTCAACATCGGCTTTACGAAGATCGAGGTAGCGACTGATGGGTCTCAGAGCTTACCCAGATCTCTCCTTAACTTATTTTATGCTTTATTTACATTTAAGATACTTTAGATAATTTGATAATATTTTGTATTAGAGGGTTGTACTAGTGACAACCTAACTTGAGATGTATCTTTGAGACTATACTTCTTTTATATCATTTGGGATTATTTCTATTCTTGTTTATTTTGCTTTATTTTTGCTTTGATTATTGAGTTTGGGTTGGGATAGGTTTACCTATACTAGAGGGTGTGATAGGTGGTATCTCAGATTCTGATTTGGTTCATGACAAATTGGTAAGAGAGCCCTAGGTTCATTGGTCAGTACAAGCCGCGTCTATTAGAGTCTTGTGGATTGGTGCGGAGACGTTCATTTTTTTGTCTTTGAGAGGCTACATGACTTTTGGAGAAATCTATTTCTTTATTCTGTGTCATGTGCTCATAACTTAATGTGACTCAAAAACCTCTCATTCACTCTCTCACAGATGGTGAGAATATTTTCTTTTTTCGTTGGAGACTCAGAGCTCGTGCCCTCGGTATACAGCAGGGGCAAAGATTGAGGAAGAGGTCAGATTGGAGCATCCAAACCAGTTAGAGGTTAGGTTGAGGTTTCACCTTAGGTTTAGGAGTTTCTCATGTTGATGGGTCTATTGAGACAGAAGGGTCAAGCCCAGTTTATACACCACCTATTTTTTATTCTATACCTATGCCTGAGAATTTCTCGGTACATATATTGGGTTTTCTTGAGGGTATGGTTCAGATTTTCATTCAGCATGTTACTTTGAGGCTTCGGACTCTAGATACACAGTTGGCTACTGCTGCAGATTCTCCTAGAGTTGGTGAGATATTGCTAGGTATCGCCCCACATCCAGTGACCTTACCTTTTATGTCCATGGAGGGATAGATTAGGTTCGTAGAGTTCTTAAGGATAGGATGAAGATCCCATCATTGATGCTTATGAGTGTTTGGTTGGTTGCTACAAGAGGTTTTGGGCTTGGTAGACTCTAATGGAGTAGATTTTACTGCTTATCAGTTGTTAGACCATCTAGATAGTAGTGAGGTACTATTACTGAAAGTAGGCTAGTTAGGTCATCTTTTCTCTTTTAGGATTAGTTTACTCAAGTTTTTCTAAAAATGTTGTATGGATACATGAGGAGCATGCAGAAAAAAGGCCTCACAGATGTTATAGCAGTAGCAATATGTATGGAATAGACCATACTTCTCATAGTTATTCTCATAGGTGTTAGGCTATAGTATCCATTCGGGTTCTTCAGGTTCAGTTCAGCGAGCTCTTACTCATTCGGATTACTTCATGTATGGGGGTCTCGAACATTATAGAAGGGATTGTCCACGATATAGATAGAGAGATACATTATCAGTGGTGTGGGAAGATAAGTGGACTCGAGGCAGGAACTTCTGGTATAGTAGCCACAGGTATGGTTTCAGTACACCCTGAATGTGTTTTGGTAGTGTTTGACTGTGTTTCTACATTCTTCTATATGTTACTTGTTTTAGATTGGGTCTTGATGTGATTCATGGGATCTTATTGTGTCTACTTATATTTCTACCCCATAGGTGATTCTTTATTGGTGGATCGGGTGTGTCGATTTTGTGTTATGACTCATTTAGCGTATATCGCTGTGTTAGATTTGATCTCCGGATATTGTGGATTTCAGTATTATTTAGGTATGATTTTCTCGATGGTTATATTATGGAATAGTGGTGGATAGATGGTAGGTATTAGTGTGTTCAGATCATGGGATGTATTCCAGATGGTTTACTTGAGGGTTGTGATATCAGGATTGTGTAGTACGATTAAGGATACTAATCAGATTGGGAATGAAGACCTTGTGATGGCTTAGACTTTTGATATGACTAACTCGGAAGGATTGCAACTAAAGGATTCTAGTTAGATAAGGAAAGGTTTTCAGGCATTTGGGCCTTGCGATTTGTCAGTACCTTGGTGATTAGCTTTGTCTGCGGGAAAAGACTTATGGTTTTTCGAAAACACTCCTTGGGTAGAATTGAAGGAATTCAACTAATAAGGGTACTTGCCTTTGATTTAATAGGTTATAGGTTCGTCTTCAAGGATCGAGACTTGTGTTTGGAGCATCGTGAATACTTGGGTCTTGTTCAAATTATGATAGTATTACTTTGTGTTTTGAATGAGTTGTTATGGGTCTGTAAAAGAAAGTTGCCTACATGGATCGAGGTTAGAATTCCAAATGTAGTAAGGCTACCTTAAGGTAGTGAATTATGTTATTGTATGGATTAGAAAGATAAGAGAAATTGTGCATGTCGATTTTAGAGTACTTTGAAGGACTTATGCACAAAAAAGCACATGGATTATGAAATTTATTACCTCTGAAGTTAAAGGACTTAATGTAATATTCTAATTAAGAGTTTGATTTAGAGTATGCGGTGTTATTCCATAATTCTTGTGAAGGAATGCATAATGGGAAATGAGTTAAGGAAAAGATAAGGAAATTTGACATAAAATTTTTTGAGGTATTCAGAATTGCTTTAAGGGTACAAGTTAGAAATTCGAAGCTCTGATAGTATGGTTCGATAGTGACTTATGAAGTGATTAGTGATGACTCTCCTAAGATTTGATTCTGATTTGGGCAACAATCAGTGATATGTGGTAACCGTGCACTTCTAATTTGGGTCGAATGGTTCCTGATACGATGGGAGGTTTACATGTGTATGATTGAAAAGGGTTTTTCATTCTACTGGGTTATTGAGGACTTCCAATTGATTGACACTGCCTGAATGTTGAGAACTACATCAATCATTATGATGGGTTGTATATAACTTTGGGACACATAGAGTGTAGATGACTGTGGTATGGAAATTTTTTATGATGATTCATAGCTTTCCCTAATGGTTGAGCATGAGAATATGACTATTTGAATGGTTATTGAGGTATGACAGTTGAGAATTTGTGTGGAACTGATATTGATTTCTAAGTCTGTTATTTTAGCTTGAAGAAACAGTATTATTCGATTTGACGTATATGGTGTCAACTTTGGGTAAGTGTGATTCAATCAAAAAATGTCTAAAGTGGGATTGAAAACAGGTAAAAGTTCTTTTAAGATAGAGGGAGATATGATTCAGTATTATGAAGAGTGACAATATGGTTTTATGGGTTCCTGGTATTCTGTTGGTACAGTGACTTGCACTAGATTTTTGTTTTAGTTATCAGCTGGTGGTATTGATGACTGGTTTTGGTAAACCGGGTATGTTCAGAACTTCTATGGTGGTTAACTCAGTTAATGGGTATAGAGATAGTTTAGAAATTAAGAAAACTGGATACATCAAGAAATTTAATTTCAGATTGTAGAGTTGTGGTCTTAAGGGTTAAAATATGAAGGAATTTTGGTTCCTATATTATAACTGATGGTACTATAGATACGTTTCCGCTTAGGTGAGAGTGCTTGAGGTTCACGGTGATATTTTTGGTTGTTTTTTAATTTTTGATACCTTCTTTATCTATATATTCGAGGACGAACTTGTGTCTTAGTGGTGGATAATGCAACAATCCTCGTTATGATTTTTAGCTTTTCCTATATTTTGATCATTTTGTTCTTCCCTGTTATTTCTTTATATTATTTATGAGTTGTGGGAATGGTTGGCACGGTTCCCGAAGTGTTCGGGGGTGACTTCTGTGAGTTTGAGGTTTTAAGTAGCCTTTAAAGAGAGATATTTGACTTCAGTCAATATTTTGAGATCCGAGCGTCGGATGGCAATTATGTCAGTTTCATTAGATCTGGAATATCAATTTTGGATTATTAGCGTGATTGGTTCAGGTTCTAAGACCTTTTTGTGATTTATGAGCGTTTGGTCGAAATATTAGTTTTATTTTCCTAAAGTTGGTTTTAGAGGTAACTTACTGATAACGACCTCCATTGGTGATTCTGATGGTTTCTTTGAGTCCGGAACATTGAAATTAGCTTAGTAGCATTACTGGTTTGTGTTGGGGAGGTCTTGGATAAATTTTGGGTACTTGTTCAGATATTAGAGTTTTACGTTATTGAGTTTTAATAGTATTACCTAAATTGAATGAGATATTTTAGGTATGTGTTGTTACTATTAGATGTGTATCAAAATTTTAGAACCAACGCAAAAAGAATCGATGAATTTCGAGTCCGTATAAGGAAGATATTGTTGTTTTAGTATGGACAGTTGTTGCTGATGCAACAGCCATCGCGATCGTGGACCTTTAGTCGAGATCGCGATGAGTTTCCACTAAATTCCTTAACGACCGCGGGGCTTTATTACCGACCTCGAAGGGGCTCCACTGAAGGTTCCAGCTTTTATTTAAAGCTAGATTTCGAGATTTTTTGTATTTTGACATTGTGGGAGCTAGAGAGCTCCAATTTAGGCGATTCTCAATGCATTTTTTCTGTAATATCAGTAGGTACATGTCTATAACATTGTTTTACCCATTTTCTAAGAACTTCCATTTTGTTTTTTATGATTTCTACCTAAAGTTGAGAATTGAAACCCTATTTTCACCATTTTTAGAGCTTGGGAGCTCGGATTGAAATAATTTCAAGTGAGTTTTCGAGATCTAAACCTTGGATGAGTTTCTAAAACTTATTTTCATCATTTCACTTTGATTATATTATGAAATAATATTCAAATCTTAATTTTTAAACTTGAGATTTTGAAATTTACCCGGTAAAGTAAAAAATGAGTATTTTGATAATTTCTAACTCAATTTCAACTCAATTTTTGATGGAATTTCATATCTAGAACTCTTAAATCAAGGGTAAAGTGATTCTTTATTAAATATAGCCTTATACTTTTAGTTTTGTAGTTTACTTTTGAGGTAATTTTGGACCCCGAACTAAAGTATGTCAATATGGCTATCGTTGGTCTTGTATTTATATGTAGATCTCATATTTGGTTAGATTGGATGCATTTGGTGATGATTTGAGGGAGTGGAAATTCCGATTAATTCTTCATACTGTGCTTTGGCTTTACAGGTCTTCTTTAAGACAAGTTGACATGTATCTTGACTCTTTTCTGAGGTGTTTATGTGTTATATACTCATTGCTTGTGTTTGTGAATCACTAAGGGTTGAGTGTCCCGCTTAGGTACGATGGCGAGCATCTCTGTGGGTAGTAGAGTCTATTGATGGGTTGAAATAATAAAATGGATATCTTGATTGTTCTCTCTACTTGTGTATATTCTTATGGTAAATTGTAGATAGATGACTTATGGATCTTGAATAAATTGATAGTTGGTATCTATTTAAGAGCTTAAATCATATTTAGTGAATTTTTGATATAATGATTGGGGTTTAGCAACCATTTAGGGAATAATTATGCTATTATGTTATTTGATGAAATGATTAGGATTTAGTAAACCCATAGGGTATAAATAGAATTATAGTAGTTGATGAAATTATTAGGATTTAGTAATCTCTTAGGATATAACAGATGATAATATTGTTAAGTGGTTAAGAAAGGAGTTTTGGTTTAGTTATTAGGTAAGCGAATGAAGGTGAACTTTAGGGCATGTTGTTAAATAGTATAGTTCTTCTTTTAGTAATTTAGTCTAATGGTGTTATGATTGGAAAAGATGGATCTTATCATGTAAAACAAGCTAGGTTTTGGGTAAGTTCTCCATATTTACTTTATTTGGATTGCTTATTATTATTGTGGTGATCGAGTGGGGGATTGTGTTGACTATACTATTGACTTGAGATATAATTATCATTGAGATGCTCGTACAGGGGCTGGTATTGGTCTTGTTTGAGCATTAATTACCTTTATTATTATCGTGATGTCCGAGTGGGGGCTTGAATTGATATTATTGATATTATTGATATCTCACATGGCACCTCACATGACTTTTTACTACTATGGTGCCATGTGATAGCTTATATCATTACCTATTGAGATTTGAGCTCATTTATACCATTATTGAGATGATTCATTACATAATATTTGTTTGTTTGCGAGCATGCATCCTTATTTTGTTCATCCATATTCATAAAATTGGTATCATTGAGAAACACTAATTTTTGAAAGAAAATGAGATACTTTTTAAAATGCCTTGACTGAGGGATGTGTCAGTCAGGTTGATTGATGAGATTGTGGTAGTGTATGAGTTGCAAACCCCCCATGGGTCCTGTCCTGGAAGCTTATACTATAAAGGTGTATACGAGATGACATTGAGACATTACATCATTATTATTCCATTGCATTGTATCACTTGTATTTCTTTGCATTTCTTTGTATGATTAATATTGCGTCTGATTATTTCCTTACATACCATATTATCGTAATTGAATCTCCTTGTGATATTGTGTATTTTTCATATCATATCTCTACATTACATTGCATTGTACCTTATCTTGGGTGATTTGGTGGTTGAGATATTATTAGACGTGGGGTATCATTGATGGATTGATCCGTTGAGACTGGTGTCACATCTAGTATTTTTGCCACATATGCACCTCCTTTACCTTAGCTGGGATTGTTGGTTTGAGATGGTGAGTGAATATCATATACCGTGTTGGTGAGATTCTCTTTTGATGTAATTTATCTCGATTGCCATTGATCTTGAACTTGTACATGTCTACTATAAACTCAGTGATTTGATTATCTTGATAAGTGTTTCCACCTGCTAGGATAGGTTGAGAATTTCTTGAGTACAGGTTTATTTGGGGTAAATTTGATGGTTGAAATGGTGGCCCTCACCATTACTTTGGATTAGGATCGATTATCGAAGATGCTTGTTGAGTACACATGTTTCATACTCACCCTTGCTTTTTCTTTCCTTTTTCCTCACCCAATGAAAATATTGAATTGAGTAGTAGGAGGATAGATTGTATTACTTTCAATGTCGGCTTTGCAGAGATCGAGGTAGCGGCTGACGGGTCTCAGAGCTTACCCAGATCTCTCATTATCTTATCTTATGCTTTATTCACATTTAATATACTTTAGACTATTTAATCATATTTTGTATTAGATTTTTGTACTATTGACAACCAGACCTGGGATGTATCTTTGAGATTGTACTTCTTTTATATCATTTGTGATTATTTCTATTCTTTTTTTATCCTCTTCGTTTATGCTTTGATTATTGATTTTGGGTTGGGATAGACTTACCTGTACCAGAGGGTGTGACATGTACCATAACAGACTCAGATTTGGATCGTGACAGTAGAAAACCTTGAGTTCTTAAAGATGGAACCTTTACCGTGAATACTTTTCAAAAAAGGAAACTATTGGAGTAAACTCCATTAAATTGGGTAATGAGAGTATGATAGAACTATTTAATGATTGATTGACCCTTGGGTTATGTTATAAATAGGATTAGTGGGTTGAATTCCCAAAGTATTTATTTGAAGAGTAGTTGATTAATTACTCTTACAATTACTTGTTTATTAGATGATTGGGCATTCGAAAATATGGAGGAAAAAAAGAGCGTCCATGGTATACCTTGCTTATTGCAGCAGCTTGGCGTCGAGGTAGATTATGATTTATGAGTAGTAGACTCAGATTAGCTAAATGTATTTACTGTGTAGAATTAATGGAAGAATGCATGATTAGGCCTTCGGGCATGGTATTTGAATGGATAAAATGTGAAATTAATGATATAAAGATCTTATACGTATTGTAATGTACTGTTATATGAAATTCTTGAGGTGTGATATGTATTTGTATGACTTTATGATGTACTATGAATTATAAACTGGAGATAATAATATAATAGTAACCATTGTGTGTGGTGTATTCTGGATTATGTGTTTTTGTTGTTGTAAATTGATCTAGTGTGTTGAGTATGAAGAGGGAAAAGAGAAATGATGTTCTATCATATGGTTTTGAGAAAGACTTGGCTAGACACTATAACATAACCTATTGTAAGATGAATAAAATAAGGTTACTATTATATGTGGAATATTAACAGCAGTTTAATTACGGTATAACATTAAGATGAAAGTTGAGGAATTAATGGTGTTGTAGCTAGGGATGAATTGTAGACGTGTGGAAGTATACATCTATGTACATATTTATAAAATTAGAGCTTAGACTCAATTTGATTTTGTGTGACCTCTTAACTGATTATTTGTTGATTTGTTTTTAGACATACTTGTGGTTGATGAGTTGTTGTTTGATAATGCTTGAATAAATAAGTTGTTGATTTGTCCTTAGGACATGTTTGTAAGTGATAAAACTATGATTAATGGTTAATATGCAAGAGTTTTAATAATGAACTTACTAAATGAACTATACTTGTGATTGCACATTGTTTGATATTGTGAAATGATCGATGTTGCATGCATGATCTATGGTTTTAATTGATGGATTAAGGTGGTATTAGGGGGAGAGACATTGGAATAAGAGTGGTATAACATTTGGTATAGGATAAGGGTGGCCAAATACATAGTTGTATTTTGTGATTTGGTATATGGACAGAGCTCGTCCCCTACAGGTCATGGCTAGTGAACAATCATATGTCCCATAGCATGTGTGTACACTATGGCTAGAGAGTTTGACAGTTTTTTTAGTGGAACAGTTTATATTGATGATATATTATAGTTCCTTGTGTGTACCAACTATTATTTATGTGATATTATGATTTCTTATGTGGATCTGTTTATGTTTTGTGATATGCTATGGTTTCTTGTGCAGGTCGATCCTTGATGTGATAATATGATAATGAAATTCTTGATGTCCTAAATGGAAAGTTGAAACTGGTGTATTTATCCTTGTGTGAGATTATTGATATGAGCATTGTTAAAGCTTACTTGATGACTTGAATGTCTACTTGATGAATTGAAAGCTTACTTGATGACTTGAATGTATACTTGATGAATTAAAGCGTACTTGATGACATGAATGTCTACTTGATGAACTACTTGATGACTTGAATATCTCCTTGATGAATTGAAAGCTTACTTGATGACTTGAATGTCTACTTGATGAATTGAAAGCTTACTTAATGACTTGAATGTCTGCTTGGTGAATTGAAATCTTACTTGATGACTTCTACTTGATGAATTGAAAGCTTACTAGATGACTTGAATTTCTACTTGATGATATGAAAGGTTACATGATGATTGAAATTATAATTGATTTAAATCGATAATTGTATGTTTTGGTTGTTGTACATAATTCCCATATTGTTGGGTTGCCATGAATTGTGGGTGGAGGATTATGATGGATGACTAGTGATGTATAATTAGTGAGATTAAGTGCGAAATGTTATAAGGGGAATGTCGGTGGTACATATTGCCTACTAAATTATGAATTGGGTACAATTTAGTCAGCGAAAATAATAATGGAAGTACTCTCAAATAATATGAGAGAGAGAGAGAGAGAGATAACATAAGTGGGTGAAAGTAATGTGAATTGAATTGTTAATTGGCATGATTATCTTATTTGATTTTATATGGTGTTGTGTGATCTAATCTTGGTCGGCCGATGATACCTATTAGTACTTGTGATTGTGCTGATACTACTCTTGCTACACCCTTTTTGGGGATGTAGTCTGGTTACAGGATCAGTTGAAGTTTCTTATATTGAAGCAACGAGTAATCATCAGCAACTTCTGTTTATCCTATTCCTACAGTGGGAGTTGTGTCTTTTATTTATCCTTTATTGTATTAGAAGCTCTTGTACATGTTTAGACTGGGTCCCCAGAAAGATGTTTTTATTTTATTGTATCTTTACAAAGATTGCAATATGTTTATAAGTAATTCAATGATGTAATAAATTGGTTTATTAATACTTCCGCATATTAATTGAATGGGTGGTAAGGGTTCTCCTATCTAGTTAGAATAGAGTAGGTGCCCGCACGATCCTCCTACACTACAAGAAAAGTGGCTTGTAGCGAAAGAAATTTCGATCGTTAAAAGCCTAAATTCGTTCGTTATAGGTCAATAACAATCGTGTAAATATTAATCGCCACCGGTCGTTAAAAGCTCCGTCTCTAAAAGTTGATGACCGACTTTTGAATTCGATCGTCAAAGATCTTTTAGTGAAAGCAAAATATCTGATCGTTAAACTTTATCTTTAGCAACCAAATATCCCATCGTTAATTTTTTATACGGTCGTTTAAACTCTTTGAGGCAACAACAAATTCCATCATTATCGACCAAATTTCTCATCGTTAATGTGTATTTATCAACTTGAATATCCCGTCGTTATAGTCATAAAGACCGTATTTTTCTTGGTGAGAAATTTTAATAAACACAATACAAATTTTTATCTGGTTTCACTTTAATAGTAATCATTACTTCATATGCTCCCACACATGTATTCAAAATTATAACAAACCAATACTCATACAAAATTATATGTTAACTATAAGGAACTAAAACATCATAGCTGAGAAGATATATCCATCTAAATTGTATTACATTATCTCTGTCAACTTCTAAAAATAGGAAAGAGAAAAGACATCAAAATACTCCTAAATTTGTCCGCCCAACTTATTTTAGCCCTTTAACTTTATGGGCAATTATTTAACCCCCTAAAAAACTTTCAAGTGAATTAAATACCACCTTAAAATTATAATCCCGGTCTCACAATGGAGAGTGCACTACACACGTATCATGTCATTGCCACATCACATCATAGCCACATAAAAAATTATTCCTTTTAAAAACATAATCCCACATATATATATATATATATATATATATATATATATATATATATATAAAGCTAAAGTTTTATTCTGGATAGCAAATTAAATTTTGCTTTTCAAAATGTATTCTTTCAATTGTCTAATAGACATTTCTGGTTCTTGTCTACCCTTGTTTCGGGTCAATATATATATATTGGAATATTAAATAAAAAGAAAAAAAAAAGAGAAAGAAAAATACCTCCCACCCACCCCATTTTCTTTCTTCTTCAGAACCCCCCCACCCCCGCCTTTTTTTTTTTTTTCATCTGCAAACTTCCCCACCTCCTTTCTTTCTCCTCCTTCAACCCATCCCATCCCTCCCCCCCCCCCCCCCCAATTTTTTGTTCTGCAACCTCCTCTCCACCCCACTCCATAGAACCGTACAATCTCTCTTTCTCAAATCTCCTCCGATTTCTCCTCTCTTTATCCCCAACAAGCCACTAAGAACCTAACAACGTCGTACCACTTCACCTCCATATTTACTGGCATAGTTGAAGAAATGGGTCGAATTAAGCAACTGGGTTACGATATATTCGACAGTTTCACCATCATAATTCAAGCTAAACTCATTCTTGATGACATCAATCTTGGCGATAGTATGTCCATCAACAGTAATTGTTTAATGGTGGATGTTTTCGATATCGAGTTGGAATTTAGTGTTGGATTGGCTCCGGAGACATTAAAAATGACTTCTTTGATTGAATTGGAACAAGGGTATTTGGTTAATTTGGAGAGGGCTTTGAAGCCTAGTACTAGAATGGGGTGGCGGGGGTGGGTGGGTTCTGATGAAGAAGGAGAAAGGGAGTGGGGGGCTATTTTTTTATTATATAATATATAAATTAGTGGGGTCACTCTTTTTATTAAAAAATATGCGCTTTTAATTTTTTTTGTCTTTTTTTTTATGTCACGTCAGCATTAGGGGTGATATTAATTCACTTGAAAGTTGTTTAGAGGGATAAATAATTATTCGTAAAATTAAAGGTCTAAAGTAAGTTGGACGGATAAGTTTAGGGGTGTTTTGATGTCTTTTCTTAATAGAAAATAAAATTGTAGCATATATACAAATGCCAACATCCCTACATCATCACTAACAAAGTAAACTGTTATTGTGTATCAACTTGTTTCGCACTTTCTTGAAGGACACCTTCTTCATATTTCAAATTCTTGGCCTGTTAACAGAACAAGTTCATGTCAGCTTAGTAATAAAACTCCTACTAGCTACTTTGGTTTACAAAAATAAATGATTAATTTAATAATATAAGAACTAAACAGAAAGAATAAATCAATCTTTGGTTTATAAAACAAATGAATAATTTAATAATCGTATGAACTAAACAGAGAGAATAAATCAAGCTTGGCCATTAAATCTACATCGAAAGATCCAAGAATTCTTGAAATTCAAATTACAGTCGCTGGAAAGTCTCCCAAAAAGAGCAAAACTACATTTAAGTGTCAACACCATCCAATGTGATGGTGTGCCTGTTTGCGACCCTTCTTCTCTTTTCACCCTAATTTTGAAGATGGGAAAAGGACTAACTGCAATTAATAGAATTATCAAACAGACATATTGAGAGAAAGATACCAATCAGGCTAATTCATAAAATTTTCTCATCTTTTTTCCCATATTATTGTTCTGGCTGTTAATTAAAGGTACGGTCTTCATCGATATTATCTTTTGCTTACCAGTTACAACAAAGAGTTGAAAAGGACAAAAAGATAGCAGCTACATATGGTAAAGATATTACTATACATTTTCTGTTCCAAGAAGAAGCTGATGTTACTCTTTATACACTTAATAAAACTATATGCTTAAGTACACATGAAAGTCACACTACTGAAGAAGAAAAAGGAATAGCGATGATAGACTTGATATTATGTTGACATGATTCTCACAAATACAAATGTCAATCCTGCCTAAAATTTATATTTACCCCAAAAAAAAACGATCAAAGAGCTTTCCAACTATTGGAGCTCGGACTGTCCTTGTGGTTGAAAGAAGTGTGTATGTTATACGGTGGAACCAAATTTTAATCAGAAATTATGAAAAATATAGTGGATGATAATAATCTTAAGGAGGGGGATGATTTTTTATTTGAGCTTCAGAGTGTCGCACTAGAAAAATTCATTTCAGAGTTCAGATTCTAAGAGGTTTAATTCCCATTGGAGTATGGCTTTGTGATTTTTAAGAAGGTACGAAGCGTTTTAACGACACCGAAAGAAAAGAGAATAAACGAAAATACAGCAGCAACCATATCAAATCAGATCAAAGTATAAAAAGGATAAAGGACCAGAAAAGAGAAGGGAAAAAAAGTTGCAGTAATTGCAATATAAGAGAAAAGAACAGAACAGAATAGAAGAAAGAAAGAAAAAGAAGTATTAGTAGCAGCCATATCAGAGAAGAGAAAGAGAAAATGATTAAGGAGTTGTTGCAGCAACGACATCAGACAAGAGAAGAAGAAGAAGAAGAAGAAGAAGAAGAAGAGAAGAGGAGAAGGAGGAGAAATAATCATACCTAGATCTTGAGGTATAGAAACCAAACGTGAACCTTAGACCAAGGCAAAGAGCCACGAATGTTTTGTTTTATTAAAATAAAAGAAGTGCACGTTGGATCACTTCTTGCTTCTCCTCCGCTTCATGCTTCTTGAACAAAAACACCACAATGATGTCTCAAGGATCTAAGTGCATTGGCACGACCTAAACCAAGTTACAAAATAAAATTGGAAGTTTGTTCTTTGGAGACAAAGATCAAGTTACTTTTGTCACAGCTTCAAACTAGTCGAGCATAGAAAAAATTTTCTAGTTTGCTTGGCATCCTTTTAGCAGAACCAACTAAATTTATTTTCTCTCTAGGTTTCAAACTAGTTGGTCATAAATAAGTAGATTACGATAATAAAAAATAGCCAAAGCCAATGCCTAACAGCCAAACTCAATCAGTCGCAAAGCTCAATCACAAGCAATTCTTCTATGATACAATTACCATAACTACCATTTAGCAGGAATATGAATAGAAATAAGAACTGCTAGAGCTACAATTATAGCTACTATAAAGAAAAGATTTGAAATCAACAATAGGAAAGCTCAATTAAATCTTTACATATTTGATCTAACAAAGCTAAAGGATCCATTAGGTTAGGAAACTTCATTCAAATTCAAAAAGAGATGCTTTTGCACTAGAAAGCAGATTTTGAGTTTTCAAAAAATAAATGAAAATATTTCTGGACAACGAATAACTTCAACTGAATTTTTAAAACAAATCAGACAAGGTCTTTCCAAAATAATATTTTGATTTGAAAGCGTTACCAGAAAGTACTACATTTGAGTAAATTTACATTCATTTATATACGGCAATATATAGCTAGGAAACTACTCAAGCATAATCTATATAGGATGCTGCTGTAATTTGCTTTTATAAATGCAATTTTTGAAAGCTTTTCTGATTTAACATTATGTCATGAGCTTTTGACGTGTTCAACCATAACCAGTTAGTGTATCAATCCAGTTGTACCTAGCCTTTTTGTTGTTTTTTACTTCTCAATGAATCTTAGACCGTCTACTAATCTCTGTGGTTAAGATTATTTTAGGCTATCATTATTTTCTGAGTGCGAATATGCTAAAAGATATTATTACGTTATGCGTTAATAGTTTAACCTTGTACTGTGGATTTTTACAATACTAAGTACAAACACTACATGTGAACTTTCTGAAAAGATAACTAGTCAGCAAATTTGTTCCTTGTTCTTGGTTGCATGTAATTTAATATGAATCAAATATGCAATCTGTTTTTCTTTTCCATTTTCAGCTTTCCTCAAATCACGTAACTACGTGAGCGTAATTAGGAGAAATACCAAAAAGACAACAACAGCAAAGTGCAATCACAAGCAATTCTTCTACGATACAATTACAATAACTACCATTAGTAGGAATATGAATAGAAACAAGAACAACTGCTAGAGCCACAATTATAGTTGCTATAGACAAAAAATCTAAAATCAATCTAAGCCAAACAATAGCAAAGCTCATCAACAACAATTCTTCTATGCTATATTACCACAATTACCATATTAGAACGAACATGAACAGGAAATAAGAAAATTTGTTAATGACACAATTACAGTTGCTATAAACAAAAGGATTTGAAATCAAAGACACGATTTTGACCCTAATTACTCAAGTGATCACTAATTTCCCTTTTTGAGTTTTGTAGGAATATACAAGAAGTTGGAGGGGGTGATACTATGTTTATCACAGAAAAAGAACTAGGAGAACAAAACTAAGACAAGAGGAGGATTCGAAATCCATGAATCTTACCTTGATACCTTGATGGAGAAGAGAATGAAACCAGAGCTTGAATCCCTGAGTACAGTTTTCTTCTGTTCTCCGTCAATGACAATAGAAAGGTTTTTTTCTTTTACTTTTACAGGGGTGAGATGGTGGGTTGGGGAAAATCATTTTATCAGGTGGAGTACGTGGGGTTTTGGGGGGAAATTGTGGGAAGATGTAGCTTCTTTTTTTTTTTTGGAGGGGGGAGGGGGTCAATCAAGTTACTAATTTGAACGATCGGATATTATAATTTTTAACGACTAAATTTAATTCCCTCGTTAATAATGGTGACTTAAAAAATGAATACAACGACCAGAATAAACTTTGATTGCTATAAATATGCATATAACGACTGGATTCACATCTTGTCGCTAGTCATTAAAAGTGTTTATTCTTGTAGTGAATTAGTTGGGTCCTGACAAACTGTTAGTGACAAACTGTAGAAGCAGAGAAGCGATAAACTTTGATACACCTCTCATGGTGAATCCCATGGGTGTACCATTGCTACAATTGCAGAGAACAGAGAAATGGGGAAAGAGTAGAGAGAGAAATATTGCATCTTGGTTATGAAAGTTAAATGAAACAGAAGAGAATACAATGAATATAAAGCTAGAGTTGAAGTGCTGGAACTAACTAACCAACTGACAACTGTACTCCACTAACTTTAATGCTAATCGACTAAAGTTGTTAACTACCAGAACAGGAAATCAGATATATTTAATTAATCTCCTAACTAACACTAACTAAATATAAATACCCCCCCCCCTCAAGTTGGAGTTGCAGGAAGTACAACCAACTTTTTCAATGCTGAAGAGTGCTTTACCCCTGTGAGTGCTTTAGTCAAAATATCAGCTAGTTGTTTTTTTGGTAGCAATGTGATGCAGGGAAATAAGACCAGCTTGTAGCTTGGATTGAACAAAGTGACAATCCACTTCGATATGTTTGGTTCTTTCATGAAAGACAAGATTTTGAGCTATGTGTATTGCAAATTGGCTGTCACAAAAGATGGGAATTGGCCCTGAAGATGGAACAGTGAGTTCTTCAAACAATTTGTGCAACCAAACTAGTTCCCCAACCACTTTTCTCAATGACCTGTATTCAGCTTCAGCTGAGGAAAGGGATATTGTTTCTTGCTTCTTGGATTTCCAACTAATAGGACTCTCCCCCAATATTACAATGTACCCTGTGACTGACCTCCTAGAGTCGGGGCAAGCTGCCCAATCTGAGTCACAGTAGGCTCTGATGGTGTAATCTTCAATGTTGGAAAAGAAAATCCCAAGTGTAGGATCCCCTTTCAGGTATCTTAACATATGGAAAGCAGCCTGAAGGTGAGGTTCTCTGGGATCCTGCATCAACTGGCTTAAAAGTTGAACTCCATAAGCAAAGTACATCCTTGTGGTTGTAAGAAAATTTAGCTTTCCCACAAGTTTTCTGTAGTAGGTGGGGTCAGACAAAGGAGCTTCTCCTTTCGCATGAAGCTTGGTGTTTGGATCTAGTGGAGAACTTAAGCTAGTATACTGGTGGCAGTCAAACTCCTTTAAGAGGTCCAGTGTGAACTTTCTTTGAGAGATAAGAAGACCATCATCCTTATAAAGGATTTCCAGACCAAGAAAATAGTGTAACTTGCCCAAGTCCTTGATCTTGAACTGTTGATAAAGAAAAGATTTGAGATTAATGATCTCTTTATGATCTGTACCTATTAAGAGTGTATCATCCACATAAACTGCAACAAAGACAACTGAGGTCCCTCTCTTTCTATAGAACAAGGAGTAATCATTTAAGGAATAAGTGTAACCTCTAGAATTCAATGTATCAGCAAGTTTAGCATACCATTGCCTACTTGCTTGTTTCAAACCATAGAGAGATTTGTTTAACTTGCAAACCAATGATGAATTAGATATTTCTAAACCAGGTGAAACTATCATGTAAACTTCTTCATGTAAGTCACCATGAAGAAAAGCATTGTTGACATCCAATTGGTATACTGTCCATTTCTTCTTTGAAGCAGTAGCAAGAAGTGCCCTAACAGTTGTCATTTTGACAACTGGAGAAAAAGTTTCAGTATAATCAATCCCTGCATGTTGAGTGTATCCCTTCACCACCAACCTAGCCTTGAACCTCTCCATACTCCCATCGGCCTTGTGCTTGATTTTATACACCCATCTACATCCAATGGCTTTCTTCCCATGAGGTAAAGGAACTAGACTCCAAGTTTGATTGTCATGCAAAGCTTGAAGCTCTTGTATCATAGCTATCTGCCAAGAAAGATGTATGGCTGCCTCTTCGTATGAAGATGGCTCATTATCAATTGAAACATTCATAACAAGAAGTTGACTAGTAGGATCCAACTTATCAGGATTAATGAAGTGTTTTGGGGAAAAAGAAACACACAAAGAAGAGGGAACGTGAGGTTGTTGTTGTTGAGTAGATTGAGTTTGTGTAAGCTCAGGTAGTTTGTAGAGGTAGTCATCTAAATATGATGGTATCTTATGCCCCCTATGGGACCTCCTAGGTGCTGGATCGAGATGTGGTGCTGGACCTGCAGATGGGTTAAGAGGAGGTTCAGAAATTGGTGTGGTTGTAGAGAAAGTTGATTTATTTGTAGTACCCGGACTACCTTGTACAAAACTGGGAGTTGGAATAATAAGAGGGACGATAAAAGAAGGACTAGGCTCATCATAAAAATGAGGAGGGGCAGACACAGAAGCAGAACCAAATTCATTAGTGGAAGCAAAGGGAAAAATAGTCTCATAAAAACAAACATCTCTGGAAATAACAATTTTCCTGGTGGCCAGATTTAAGACTTTGTATCCTTTTACTCCAAATGGATATCCTATAAAGACATGAGGGTTTTTTTTTGGATCAAACTTGGTTCGATGATGTTTAGGTAAAAGAGGATAACATAAGCATCCAAAACTCCTTAAAAAAGAGTAAGATGGTTTCTGGTTATATAGAGATTCAAAAGGGCATTTATTGTTGAGAAGAGTGGAAAGGCAGTCTGTTAATGATGAAAGTAGCTGCAAGAACACACTCAACCCAATATCTCAAAGGTAATTTGGATTGAAAAAGAAGTGCCCTGGCTGTTTCAAGCAAATACTTGTGTTTTCTTTCCACTACACCATTTTGTTGTGGTGTGTATGGACAACTTTTATGATGGATTATACCTTTGGAAACAAAAAAAATGGTGACTTCTCTGTTAGTAAACTCCAGACCATTATCTGTTCTAATAATGTTGATGTTAGTTTTAAACTGGGTCTCTGTCATAGAAACAAAAGCTTTTATAGTTGACAAAGCATTGCTCTTGCAGCTTAGTAGTTGGGTCCAAGTGCATCTACTGTGATCATCCACTATTGTAAGGAAATACTTGTAGCCATCATGAGTGGGTACATGATATGGACCCCACAAATCAATATGGACTAAGTCAAAAGTGGCATTGGAAGTTGTGGGTTTGGTAGGAAATGGTAACCTAGTTTGTCTAGCCATAGGGCATATGGGACAAAAGAAAGGTTGTTTGGTTGAAAAAGTTGCTGGGATGGAAGATATCTTCTTCATTTTTGTAAAAGGTACATGTCCCAATCTGTAGTGCCATAATAAATCAGTAGTGTTTTTGTGAGACACATTTGAATGTACATCAAAAACCCTATCTTTATTGCTGCAAGACGAACTATTTACACAGGGAAAACAGGAATGGGAATGGCATTTACAAGTGAAAATGTTTGCAGCATTATTGAGTGGAAAAGAAGTACTGGAAGAAAAACAAACAGATGAACTTTGAGGTGGAGAGATAGTGTTATTCTTCCGGAGACAATCTGAGCAAAGGAAGTACAAACCATCATGGACTTTACCAATCTCCAGAGGCCTCTTCAGAGAAGGGGCCTGCAGTAGACAAGAAACATCAGAGAATGAAACAATGCACTTAAGGTGTAGTGCTAAAGAACTAACTGAAACCAAATTGTATGTAAAAGAAGGCACAAACAAGACTTTATACAGGGTAATTATGGAACCAAGTGTCACATTGCCAATTTGAGTCACCTTAACTCTATAACCATTAGGTAATCTAACCAACATAGGATAGGGCAGGTGTGATATATTTGAAAGGTTGGTTTTGTCAAAAGTCTTATGGTGTGTGGCTCCTGAATCTAAAATCCACAAGTCAGATCTTTCTTTGAAACATCCACATGATAATTTGACAAAATTAATAGAAGAGTTACAAGCAACAATACTTGCAAAGTTCACAGCTGCATCAGCACCAGTGTTGTTCCCAAAGTTTTCATCAGTGTTGTTTATCTGGAACTGTTTCAGCAAGTTAGCTATCTGTCCATATTGTTCTTTATATAGACCAAGGTTTGGAGTATCTCTCTGTGGAACACTTTTTTCAGTCCTGTCCAGTGCTGGAAGTCCATGGGCTGCATTGACTGAAACTCCTTTCCCTTTGTCGTTATAATTGTAGTTTTTTTCTTGGTTATAATTCTGAAACTTGTGTGTCCTTTGATTGTTAAAATTCTGGTTATACTGACCTTGTTTCTGTGGGTATCCATGTAATTTGTAGCATTTGTCTTTGGCACGTCCATGTCTTTTGCAATACTCACAAAACAATCTAAAGTAATTGGGGCCAGGGAACTGATTACTATTAGAAGTAAAGTTTGTCCTGAACTGTTGTCTTCTCCCTAATGTACTAGTATTCATTGCACTGGATTCACCAAGAAGTTCTTGGTGTGGTTTGATTTCTCTTTGTCTCTCTTCCTGCACAAGTAAGGCTAAAGTTTGTCCCATAGTGGGTAGGGGGTTCATCATTAGTATACTTCCCCTGATTACAGTGTAATGTTCATTTAATCCCATGAGGAATTGAATGAGTCATCTATCTTGCTCTGCCTTATGCATGGATTCCTTGGATCCACAGACGCACTCACAGCTACATGGATTAGTGTAAATCAGATTGGTCAGTTCTTCCCAAAGCTTCTTTATTCTGGTATAGTAACCAGTTACATCAAGTGTACCTTGACTCAAATCACTTATTTCTTTTTGAATCTGGTAGAGTTTAGCCTCATTTGTTTAATCATACCTATCAGACAATTCGGACCATAACTCCAGGGAATCAAACACATACTCAACACTATCTGCAATTTCCTTAGACAAGGAATTCAATATCCACGATGTGACCATGTCGTCACACCTTTCCCATTGTCGACACAAAGGAGACTTCGAATCGGGCTTTTTACATTCACCATTAATAAAACCTAGTTTATTCTTAACAGAAAGAGCTCTCAAAATTCCCCGTTTCCATGATCTATAACCAGTTCCATCAAACACGATCGGAACAAGAGATGTACTAGCTCCATCAGATAGATGGATGTAAAAAGGGCTACTTGCATCAATTGTAGTGTCATTACTACTACCAGTAGTACCAGACCTAACACTCCGTTCACCTATTTCCACCATTGATGATGAGACGCAAATTGCAGAGAAATACATAATATATCGAAATCGAACAGTGAATTGACAAATTACGATGTCGAATTGCAAAAAAATACGAATTTTATCGAGAATCGAACAGTGAATCGGTAATAACCTGGCTCTGATACCATGACAAACTGTGGAAGCAGAGAAGCGATAAACTTTGATACACCTCTCATGGTGAATCTCATGGGTGTACCATTGCTACAATTGCAGAGAACAGAGAAATGAGGAAAGAGTAGAGAGAGAAATATTGCATCTTGATTATGAAGGTTAAATGAAAAAGAAGAGAATACAATGAATATAAAGCTAGAGTTGAAGTGCTGGAACTAACTAACTAACTGACAACTGTACTCCACTAACTCTAATGCTAACCGACTAAAGCTATTAACTACCAGAACAGAAAATCAGATATATTTAATTAATCTCCTAACTAACACTAACTAAATATCAATAGAATTCAAATCCGAGCTCAATAACCTAGAATGTGGACATTGGTCAAACTTTCAATTCTTAAACCTTCAAAACTGAAAAATCTCACCCAATATTCATCCGATCACCTTAAAAATTGTGTCAACCATCCCCACAAGCCACAAATGATATACAACAATTACGAAAAGGGTAAAAAAAACGATGTAAGGATCGTTACACTAACCGATAATAGTGGTAGTTCTATTGCTAGTCTGTGTCAATAAAGGAAAATATGATTAAGCATAAACATATTATTTTAAAATAATGGTTGGTCGGAATTTATTTTTGTTTCTTTTTTTGACCTATTAGCTCTAACTTGTTAAGAAGAAATTAAATGTATGTAGTGCCATAAAGTTTGAGTTGATTTTGTTTCATATAAAGGCTTACAGAATGAGTTGAGGAGCAGTCTTCCAGTTGACAATTCATTTGGAATAGATCATCTTCGTTTTTGTTTTATGATGAATATGTCGTATCTTAATGGCGTGCAAGCAGCCAGCTACTAAGTCAATTAAAAAAATATATCTTAAACAGCTCATGTAAAGATCAAGAGCCCCACCCACCATCACTACCACTATTATGATTCTAAAAATTTCCATCAAATGGTTATTACAGATTGTGTGATAATTATCATATTATATTGTATTGTGTTATATTGTAATGTATTAAAAGAAAGATAGGGTGATGGATAAATAAGATTGTTAAATAATAAATAAGGACAATGAGAAAATAACATAAGATAACAACTCGATCACACCAAATCGATCATGAGACTTTTCATCGTTATCTAACAATGAATTTAACAATATAATGCAATAAAATTTAAATAACAATAAAAATAAGTATTATATTTACATTAGTGATTAAAATTCAAGACAATCATCCAAACAAGCTGTAAAAAGACCATATCTTAATGATGATAAATTAATAATAGAACATAAGTGATTAAAGATCAAGACAACCGCACAATAGCGGAGTATTAGGAGTCATCTCAAAAAATCCACCCACCACCTTTCTGTGTTCGTTTTACTCTCTCTCTCTTCCTGGAACCCAAAATTCTTTAGTAAAATTAGAAACATTCAGTTTTACCTGTCTCTTTGGGAGAAGAAGAGGAGGGAGAAAAATCACAACGTTTCCCTTCTCCTCTCCTCTCCTCTCTTCTCTCTTCTCTCTCCCCCCTAACCAAAAACTATGCAATTCCAGGCCGGCTTCTTCATTAACAACTTATTCCCTTTCCCATCGCGGCCGGGACTTAAACGTCCTCGGCCATCTCCCACCACTTCATCCTATGAGACTCCTCTCTTCTCCCCCTGCTCCCTTTGTTAATCCCAATGGCTTGGCGCCCTCGCCTTCCCCGTCTTCATCCTTGTCCCGTTTGATTGCTTCTCCTCCTACTCCATTCGAATTATTATTAACAGATCCAACTTCTAAACCCACTGTCATCCTCCCTGCTCTTCCTGTTGTTGACGGCATTTCTGATTTTGCCACCATCTCTTTAGTTTTCGGTATTCTTCTTCTCTCCCTTTTCTCTTTCGGTCTTATTTTCCACCTCCGTATTAGATCCCGTCAATTGCCTCATTTACAGAATTTCAATTCACTCTGGGCTGTCAGATTGCTTCTCGTCTTTTTTGCTTGTCTTGGTGCTGTTAATGAAGTGATTCGTCTACCCTTTATTCGCCAGAAATATCTTTACCCTTTTTTACCATCTCTCTCCCTGGATCAGCAAGCCGAGATTTGTAAGGTTCATGTGGTTCTCGCATTGGGATTCTTCGAACCAGGTTTCCTAATTACTCTTCTTTTCTTGGTCAACGAGTCGATCAAGACGCAAAATCCTTTTCGTACGTGGGGGGTTGCACTCGTCTGCTTGGCCTGTTCACCTATTCTCCTGCTGCAATCGTTCTTCGTCTTCTTCTCACCTTTGGAAGCAAAATTACCCACATACATGCACGCGAGTTCTTACCTATCAACTGACCATTTCGGAAACAAATCGGTGCTTTGCACCTACCCATTGTTCAGCTGCGTTGTGTTTGGGGTATTCAGCGTTGCTTATTCGTTAGCATTTTTGTTGTCATGTTGGAGGGTGGTGGCATTTGTAATCAACAAGAAAATTCGGGTACGGCTGAACATGCTTGCCACATCGTTCATGATATTATTGCCGTTACAGATTCTTTGCTTAGGATTGTCACCGTTGTGGCCACCGGCAGATCCTACACATGGATACATTGTACTGGCGATGGACCTTGCCGTTGCATGGTGCGTGGTCATTGGGGAGGTCATTTTGGTAATAAAGCCTATTGCAGATGCATTAGCTGCCGGTGGAGCATGTTTCGCCTGGAGTCCCGGAAGCAGGTCAGTAATCCGTCCATGTAAAGAGTAGACGCACCATGTTCTATTTAATTTAACAGGCCAAATGTATACCCCTGTTACTACATTAAATAAGTTCATCTTATGGTTGGAAAATTATCTCTTTTTTGCTTTGATCCTAAAGAAACTTCAATTTGAAGTGTAATTTTAATTTATAATACTCCGTAATAAATAGAACCAAAAATTTGGACTTTTATCTAGAAGTATTTTGGCAAGTCGGATTTATCTCATCTATGAAAGATAAATTTTAAGATCTTGTCAAATAGAAAGTGCTTATAAATTGTAAAGTCATAAGTTAGGGGTGACCAACTTAAGGTTTTTGACTGATTTTAATGTATAACACATAGCTTATAAACATATTTGATATTTGTCAAACACGTACTCCCTCCGTTTCAAAAAGAATGACCTAATTTGACTTGATACGGAGTTTAAGAAAATAAAGAAGACTTTTGAATCTTGTGGTCCTAAATTAAAGTTATGACAAATGTACCAAAATGCCCTTGAATCTTGTGGTGTTAAACATGCCACGTGGAAAGTTGAAATTAAAGTATTACCAAAAAAGGAAAGGGATCATTCTTTTTGAAACGGATTAAAAAGAAAAGTGGGTCATTCTTTTTGAAACGGAGGGAGTAATAAGTTTTTTTGTTTTTTTTTAAAAAAAAGCTAGTTTGAAAGTTTCCACCTACATAAAACCATAGAAGTTCTTGTCGACCTCCTAGCCAATTAAGGAGGAGCTAAGAAGAAAAAACTTTTTGATAGGTTAAGAATTTTGATAGTTAACTTCGGTGTTTGCGAATGATGTCGTAAGGTAGACATTATTGAACTACTAACTAATGTTCTCACTAACTTGTATTTTTGCTTAGTATATATACTTGTAATATCTATGCAGTTAAAAAAATAAAATTCTGAATATGAAATTGGCATTTGCAGATCAGGACGTCCCAACAATGAGGGGAAGAGGGTGCATAATGGGAATTTGTAGCAATGAGCAGAGGACATGAAGGACATCATGGTCTGATCACGTTCCAATCATTGTTTTTCAAGAGAGAAATGAGGGGCCCAATTTTTGACGATTTCAGTGTGTAAATGCTTGGTGGGTTCATCAAGCATAGAGGGGAGGGGGTTATTTAGTAAGTGCATACTCTATTTATTACTCCTTGGAGGAAAATGTGTACATCATTCGGTTTGATATTCAACACTTTCTTCTGTCCTCTTGTACAAATCTTTTTCTTCTTCTTTATAGGAGTTATATATGTCAAATTACGAAAAAGGAATTTACTAATTTTGATTTGTTAAATATGTTTTTTGTTAATATGAATAATCTTGATTTGAAAATCAAAAGCACTTATTTTTGAGAGAAGCTATCTTTTAGCTTTTGCTTAAAATACACTTAGGGGTCGTTTAGTAGTTGGTTAGAGTAATGCGGGTACTCTATCAATGTTGGGATCAGTTATGAGGGAATCTATATATTATTTTATGTAGATATTATCTATGCAGAGTTTAATTATTCATGTATTAGTTATTCCACTTTCTAAATTGCATAACTCAAAACTTATACATGTTTTAGTTATAAGAGTTTCAAAGTTGCAAACCAAACACCGTATTAATTAAATACATCAATAATTTACCTCCTAACAACTGTCAAACCTTGTACTATATTACTTATATGCAGAATTTTATACCTGCATAACTCATTTCCAACCGGCTACCAAACGATCCCCTTCATTCTCTAAATTAGCGGATATATTTTTATATAAAAATAAGGGAAAAGGGTCCGAAATATACCTAAACTTTGACGAAAATTGTTGTAACACGCCTCAACTTTGCAGGGGTCCTATGACCCCCCTGGACTATTTATTACCGTATTTTCATGACGTATATTTGCCCAACTTGACCACTGTGTAACTACACGCACATTGAGCGCGTAAGGGTCGAAAAAACTTGCTATAAACCTATCTTTAATTGCCACGTAGCACCTCAGGTGTCCTTTATTTTGTATATAATTTATTAAATTCCTTTTTATTTTCATTATAAATTATCTGAATTTATTAAACCTCCGTTCTTCTTCACTTCTCTTGTCATTGTTGTTGAAGGTAAGCTTTTTTTTTCTCGAAAATTCTGATTTCTTTCTTGGTTCTCTTTATTTGTTAAAAACTTCTTCTCACTAACTGCTAAATTCTTCTCACTAATTGCTAATTTCTTCTCACTAATTTCTAATTTCTTAAATTAGGGTTAGCCATGAAAGAGGTAAAATTGAATTTGAATAACATTTGTATGGACAAGGAAGATCCAGTGTTGAATGTTGAGGTGCGATGCAGACATGGTCTCTTGCTCCCTTTGAAGACTTCTTGGTTCGATAATAATCCGAAAAGAAGATTTTGGTCTTGCCCATATTTTGGATCAAACAAGTGTAAGTATTTTTGTTGGAGAGATGTGTGGTTGATGAACGATCTAAGTTAATTATCCCAAAGTTGGTGAAGAAAATGAAGGACATGAATGAACAATTGAAGATAATCAAGAAGATGGAAGAAATAGTTGTTTGTCTGATTTTGGGAAGAGGAAACGTCATTTGTATAGAGGAGTGTTGATATTTTTTTTCTCTTTTTAATTTGTGAAATGTGGATAAATAAGAGTTAAAATAAAACTAAGAAATATAGTAAACTCTTTTTTAAAATTTAAATGGTGCTTGTGAAGCACCGTCATTCGATGGACTATTAGTGGTCAAGTTGGGCAAATATACGTCATGAAAATACGGTAATAAATAGTCCAGGGGGGTCATAGGACCCCCACAAAGTTGAGGCATGTAACAACAATTTTCGCCAAAATTTGGGTATATTTTAGACCCTTTCCCCTAAAAATAAGCAAATACTTTTAACCTTTCATCAAAAATTGGGCCAAAGAAGTTATTAATTCAGTTCAACATATCTTAGTCGAGTTAAAATTATAGTTTTACTTTCAAGCGTTTTCAACTTTCATTTGTGAAAAGTTTTTCTTAGAGTTCTCAATTCATGGATACTTTACTCAGGCCTATACACGATTTCCACTTGCAAGCAAACGTTGCAACTTATACAGTTGGGACCTTTTTTTCCAGTGTTGTTTGCTGAAAAAATGGTACAGTTAAATTAATATAAGGTCAAGAACGTGTGTCTTAACTTAACTCATTAAATTTGATTGTTAAAAGTTGGATATTGTGAGATTGATAAGTAAAAAAGCAGGTAAAACAAGTAACATAAAGAATTGTATGAAGGTTCGGGCTTCAACGGTGTTATGAGAATTTCATCCAAAAATGTAGACTTAGCCCCGATAATGATTATAAGTGAAGAGTGCCTTAAAGGATAAGAACTTATAGGTAAATAATGGAAACTTGGAGCACAAAAACAAGAGTGTTGATGTTGTATTGATTGGAATTCAGAATGCCTTTACAAATGAAAAAAATAAACTATTTATAGTTTACAAGGATGGAGTTTCACCTAGTGTAATAGCTCCACTCAAGCCTTAAAAAGTACAATCACTAATAGAGGTTGGCCACGTGTCCATATCGTTAGTGGTGCCAGCCAATATTCCTGACATGCACATGCGATTTGTACGACGACGTTCATATATTTATCTTTTTTTATCTCTTTGGCCATGTCACTGAGTCACAGGTTCTCTCTCTTTGGTCATATGTTCTTTGTACATTCCCAGTAGAGGCCTTTCTTTCTTTGTTGGGGATGACTCTTGGGGATGTTGATCTTGTCAACATCTTGTTTCTCTCGGACCTCTATGCCAAGTGTCCTAACCACCATGTGTCCTTAGCTCTGGCTACTATGTACTCGAAATATTTTTCCCAATACAGACTATAGGCTCTTCACTTCTCGAATGCGATGTTAATCAAAGCCGAGAAGCAAGAAAAAAGAAAATTGAAATTTCTTAGCGGAAATATTGAGGAGATGCTTTTCTCCTTACGAAGAGTTTTGCATGCCTTCACATTAAATTCCTTGGACACTTGTTACCTGACCACTAGCCCGAGGACGCCACATCTAATCAAAGTCATCATAACCCTTTCCTTTCCCACAATCCCACAAATACTCCTTGTGACTCCCCAAATCCCATTGAGACGGACTGGCACCTAGAGCCGATGAGGCCCGAGAGAACCAATCTTCATTCTCATACACTCATGCGCATGCTACTCAATAAACATCACCTCCACAAATAGATACAAGATGCCAATAGCGGAAACCATGGAACATACATGATAACTGTGAAACTTGGCCGTTGGGGCCTTCAAGACAACAAATACGTTTCTTACATTTTCTTCAGCTATCCCACAACATCTACAAAGCCTCTACAGATACATAACCGTAACCAACCTAGAGTCGGGATAAGACCCCGCTCTATACATATATACAATACCAAAATAAATGTACATAGCAACTCAGAAAGCCCCGAACCAAGTGGAGCTCACCAAAAGTCCGTAAAAGATCCGCAACCTACTATGGAGGTCTACTAGTACCTGTGCCTGCAGCAAGTAAGGTAAATCCCCCAAGACGGGTCAGTATGGAGAATGTACTGAGTATGTAAGGCCATATGAAACTGTCATAAACGCGTCAATAGAATCAGAATGTAAGGGAATAGTCAATATGAATAACCCGTCGATCTGCATATGTGGAACCATGTAAATTACATAAATTATTTTCTTCGCTTTATTGATTATTTCCTATCGCTTATATCATATCGTACCCGAGCCCCAACTGATCAGTGGGTCTTAACATAACATAACGTTATGTTGGGATCGGCTCGAGCTAGGACTTTGCCTCTAGAGCTACCACCCATAAATCAATATATCGGGCTCGGCTCGAGCTAGGTTATTACCTCTAGAGATGTCACCCATAAACCAACATATCAGGTTCGGCTCGAGCTAGGTTATTACCTCTAGAGCTACCACCTGTCAGGATCGGCCCGAGCTAGGCTTATGCCTCTAGGACTACCCCCTAATCCAACAAATTCAGGATCGGCTCGAGCTAGGCTTATGCCTCTAGAGCTTTCACCCGTACTCTTACCACCAACAAATATGAATTACTTTATTTCTTACTTTTGAGAGATTCATGTCTTTACTGGCGAGAGATTGATTCATCCACTTATGAGAGATTAATGTATATATAGTCACCACATTATTGGAACTTGGAACCATGTTCATAATTATGTGATCCATGAATGACAATGGACCAAGAGTAACGTACAGATGATTAATAATAGATGATAACCTGAAACGAGATGCCTTAGGACATTTCGGAAATGAGTAAGTACCACAACAAGGTGTTCACTATATGCTGCAGAAAGATACGGAAAGAGTAACCTTACATACCTTGTATTCTCAATACGATTATACAATCTTAAATGTGCATACAATAGTCCCGCTCCATCCTTATGTTTCACTCTACAACACAAATACATAACAGAATTTACATTAACCATCAAATACCTTACAAATGCGTATGAAGTCAATGAGTTACATGTTTGCCTTTAAAATGTCATTTCCTTCTCTACAATACCATTGATGAAATTATCATACCAATAATCCCACAATATTCCATACATTGACCAATACATGATAACCAATAGCATGTCACACCAAGTTCATACTTCCCACTCTTCATCACCACAACATCATAATTATTCCATCAAATCACCTCAATACACCTCATAGCAACATATCGGCCGAAATACCATAATTTACACTTATAGAAAAATAACAAGATTAATAACATAA
This sequence comes from Capsicum rhomboideum, assembly GCA_031232105.1. Lineage (NCBI taxonomy): Eukaryota > Viridiplantae > Streptophyta > Magnoliopsida > Solanales > Solanaceae > Capsicum > Capsicum rhomboideum. The sequence goes on along the minus strand of CP124713.1, from coordinate 29,043,335 downwards.
TCACACCATACATGTTTCTATTTCATCCATACCATGCTCTTTCATCAAAACCACAAGTCATATTTCAAGTTTAAATTCCATGGATAACACATCTTTTACAAAAACACAAAGTGCCATGTTCAACACTTCCAAGCATAACCAACATGATTTACATACTCTCCCATGCATATAATATATTAATCCATAAGAATAATCACTTACCCAAGCTTGAAAAATGATGATCTTGCTCCAAAAGATGACTTAGGGTTCTTAGGGTTTGAGAGATATGTTTGAGAAAATATCTAAAAGGCATGAGAGTTCCAAATGAATAAAATCTAATTTTTGGGTCTTTATATAGTCCTTGGGGTCATCCTTAGCCACTCTTGTCATTTAATGCTATGTTTGGCTTGGTCAATGGAAGAATGGGTCAATTGACCCATTTGGCCCATGTCTTTTTTTCCTTATTTTGGGCCTTTATTGGGCCCAATTACACATCTCAACTTAGACCACCAACTTTAATGTATAATTCACCATATATCTCATGTTTAAATGATTCCATAACGTCACGACAATATTCACTTACGATATTCACGTTCGTAGCCTCAATCACAAAAATAGAGATTCTAGTCGCTCATGGCTTCATTGAACATTTTTGGTAACTTCTTGTGTTTCATGATTTGATCATGTAGGAGTATGTAGGAGTGTATTGAGTTATTTGAAGCTTTAACAATGCTAAAATAACTCCAAGGAACCAAAAGAAACCATGGAAGAATCAATGTTGCATTGCATTGCAAAACAGGCGCGGAAGGGCACACTTTTTGTGCCTTGAGCCACTAGCTGCAAAGAAAGCAGTGGCACAAGAAATTGATGCCCTCTGAATCAGGTGGCTTGCGCCACACCCCCTTAAATAGGGAGTGGCAAAAGTTTGGCTACCTTGCTGATTTTTTTTTCCTTTTTGCAAACACTAGCATACCTTCCAATACTCTATCAATGCACTACCAAATACTTACTTATTGCTCTCACCACTAAGTAAACATGACTCCAAGGTGTCAAATAGGGTCTAAAATGTATGGGGTATTACACTCCTTTAGTGAATTTATTCGAATTTTGAATCCTCTCAGAACTCTTCCAACTTCTCTTTTTCTGCTTTTTTTTTTCTTCTTTCCTATTCTTCCCTAAATACCTACTTACTTTCTTTTCCCCAAGATGTCCTCACCAAATCCTCATGCAGAGCCCTAAGAAGCTTTTGTGTCTAAAAAAAATCAATATTTAAGAGGCCTTCTGCAGAGATCATTTTCGAAGGCGAAGACGCCAATGTAAACCTTTGGCTCAGTCCTACCTTCCTATAAACAAACCTAGATCTACTTGTGACTTTAAGCTTCTACTCCTCCTTTTACTTCTTCTTCGCCTTCTTCTCCTTATTTTACTTCTTCTTCGCCTTCTCCTCCTCCTTCCTCTCCTCTTTCTTCTCCTCTTCTTTCTCCCTCATCTGCCCTCTCTCCTTCTTCTTCTTTTTATCCTCTTCCTTCTCCTTCTCCTTCTCCTTCTTTTATTTTTACTCTTATGAGGAAATGCATCAATAAAATTATCATACAATTGCTCATTATTTTCGCCTCGATTTTGCTTGATGTTTTTCTGTTCAATTAAAACCTTACTGAGCTCTTCACAATATCTAATTGGTTAGTTGCAACCTCTTATTATAAAAGGGGCGGGAAGTATGGGTTGGCATAAATTGTATGGTAGTTTTAGTATAAGATCAGAAATTTCATTCTTTTTAGTGATTAAAATCAGAGAAAATAAAAAAGATGAAATAAATAAATAAAAAGTTAACTTTATTTAAATTTTCTTTCTATTATGTAAAATTAAAATGTACAAAATTAATTGATGTGGGAGCTACTTTTAGTATCGAGAATGATTTCAATTCAACAATATCTCAGGGTTTCATGAAACCTCTTGTGTAGCTGCCCCTCAACAAAATGGAGTTGTTGAAAGGAAGCACATGCACCTGTTAGAAATATCTAGAGCTCTTCTTTTTCAATCCAAGCTCCCAGATCATTTTGGGGGGAATCTATACTCACAACTACATACCTAATCAATAGAATCCTAGGGTCCTTCATGGAAAGAGTCCTTATCAGCTTTTATTTGGAAAATCATATGATTACATAATGTTTAGAGTTTTGAAGCACCTTTTGGGATGGTTTTGAACTTTTCAGAAATATATTTTACAAAAAAATATAAATAATTGACATAATACAATACAAAGGAATTGAAGAAGAGGAATGCATAAATTTTGTTGTGTATTACTTGATGTCAGAGCTACCTATTTATACAACTTATAGTGGACTGAACTATAATTAAAAAAATTCTTCTCACTAACCCTATCAGAAGATATACACCTATACATAGTCTAGAATCATCCCAAGAGAATACTATGCTATGTGATGTATAATTATAACTAATCTATGTACAATTGATTTATGCATGTATTTGTATGTATTGTGCTTTTATCCTGAATCTGTTGTGCATGCCCAATCTTAGTATGACCCAATCTCAATACTTCAACTTTTGTTTTGTTCACTTTAGCTTCCTCATTTTGTCCGAAGTGAACACTTTTTTCTTCTTCGTCATTTGATTTCTTCATCTTGAATTCATGGTGATATTTAACACCCCCTTCAGGTTAGAGAAGAGGGAACTGATACCAACTTGGAGGGAGTTAGATGATATGAAGGTCCATCCAAGGACTTATGTCACGACCCAAATGGTCATGATTGACATCCGCCCTAACCTATGGCAGGAGAACCATACTACGCTTGCCTTTAGTCACTTAAGTGTCATCTCCACATTCATTACAGTATTAGCTCACGTACTTTTTAACAAGATCTATCTATTACAATCTCCGGGACCTGAAGTCACCGTACAAGAACATCTAAGAAAAACAACTGAGTCTAAAACTAATATGAATATCTAAAAATATAATCAAAGAGGAAATCATCTTAGTCCTGGATCAAAGGACATAACATCATAGAAGATCTGAAGGTTGCCCAGACATGGTGCTCACCCTCGAAATCAGGACTGAATCACTAGCTAGAGCTGTGGTCGTGTGTCAACCGCTAGAAGATGTACTGCACTCAACAAAAATAAGAGTACAGGTAGCATCAGTACATCAACAAGTACTGGTATGCATCATAGGTCGACTGACTTAACAATGTACAAGTAAGAAAGTCAAACAAATATAAAAAGGATCATAACAAGATTCATAATCAATGATATTAGTCAAATAACACTTCATGAATCATCATATAATTACACTCACAAGTTCACTTTTACGGCTTTTACATTTATTCAATTTCATCAACCCCTCATCATCACATATATTTATCAAATAACACTCCACACATGTAAATGAGTGAAAGTATGCAAGATGTGTGCATCATCTCTTACCCTTCTTATCCTCCTCATCATATCATAACATACCAGCGTGGTACCCAACCCATTATCATATCATATCATATTGTAGCGACGTGGTACCCTACCCATTATCATAACATATCATATTGTATCGGCGTGGTACCCGATCCATCACCTCAACACCTCATAAAAATGCAATGAAAATGTAATGCAGTCATCAAATCACAAACCATGCTAGAAGGCAAACATAAATGTTCAAATTACAAACACGCACAAAGCCAAAAAAGTCTAAGTGCTACACAAAACCATAGCCTACCTCAACTCTTTTGCTCAAAGTCACCTTTAAGCCACAATTTTTCCCTTTCATTCTCGTTCAACTCGTTCTTGATCTATACAACCACCAAATATACACATATTTCAATAATTCATCCTTTTTTAACAACTAGGGATTAAAATCACTGATTTTAGTCATAATTTATCCTATTCATCATCTTAGAATTTTTTTTATCATTTTAACTTCATGATCACCTCTCAATTTAGCATATTTATTCATAATTCTAGTCCTATTAGCGTTTTCTAACACCTTAAGATTATTACATACCGAATTTATAAGCAATCCCATCATTTTTCATCAATTATCATAAACTAGGGTTCAACCCCCAAACCCACCATTAATACATGTTCTAGTGATTTTCTAAAGTTAAACAAAGTGAATTCACGTCTAGAACGTAATCACTTACCTCCAGAGATGAAAAACTTCAAATTCCTGCTGAAAATTGCCTCTCCCCAATGTCCTATTGCATTTTTTGAAAAGTGGAGAATGAAAATATTTTTTTGGATTTTAAATATGATATTTTATTACGCGTTACTGCTACAGCAGTTAAATTTCCACTGCAGTGGTTCACATCCATTTTGCTGGAGGCCACCACTGCGGTTTCCCTGACCGATGCAACGATTACTTTTTCTGCTGCAGCAGTACGAGGCATAAACTCAGGACTTCTTCTCAATTTTTCTCATTTTACAACACACCCTACGAATCTTGACAAAGCGAACCAATCCCTCTACGATCAACACTATAACCAATGTTCTATAACTCTGTTTCAGGTGTCGAAAGTTGCTATGACTTCCTATACTCGTTGGTTATCCAACCGTTATATCAAAACCAGCTATTACTAATCATATCAATACCATATTTCATTCAACTACCATACTCTCAAATTTGAGCCAAAACTACACTAGCCCCGAATCCCTCAATTTTTTGCTAAGGAAAGTCTATGTGCAACTTTTACCTCCTAATTTAGCGTAATAATATTTTGGGTTATTACAGCTTAGTGAATAGATCTATGAACTTAGCCAATGAAAGAATAAAAGATAACCAAATCAAATCGTCAAGGAATTATTGTTGCACAAAATGACAATTAAATTCAACGTATTTGGTACGCTCGTGGAACACCGGGTTATGAGTGATATAAATGACAGCTTTGCTATCAAAGAAGATAGGAACTAAAAGAGAGGGTTGCAAAGAAGATCCTTGAGCAATTGAGTCAACCAGGTTTGTTCAGCCGTAACTCTATGCATAGATCTTTACTTAGATTCAGCAGAGGAAAGGGAAATAGAAACTTGTTTCTTAGATTTTCAAGAAATAGGTGACCTTCCTAGACTGATAAAGAATCCAATAATCAATCTCTATAAATCTTCGCAGGACGCCCAATAGAGATCACAAAATTCTATGAGGGATAAAGACGAAGAAATATGCAAAAACAGACCTTGCTCTGTATTGGACTTGAAATATCTCAACATTCTAAGGCCAACATTAAAGTGTCCAATACAGGGGTTCTGGAAATAATGACTTAGGCAAAGAACAACATAACACAAATTTGGACAAGTATGGGTAAGGTAATGAGCTTACCAATAAGCCTTCGATACAGTGTGGGATCTTTCAAAAGTGGGCCAACATAAACAGATAACTTGTCAGACGGAGCAAGTGCTGAGGGAAAAATCGACAAATGAGAGAAATCAAACTCCTCTCGGAGTTCTAAGGTGTATTTCCTCTTTCCCTAAATAATCCCTTGGGTTTTCTAAGTACTTTCACTCCTAGAAAGTAATGTAGTTCACCTAGGTCCTTGTCATGAAACTCTGAATTCAAAAATATATTAAGGCATATAAATTATGAAGAATTATTCACAATAATGAGAATTCTATCCACACATACAATAACTATATATATAGAGGAGCCTGATTTCTTACAAAAATAAAGAGTAATCATCCAATGAAGCTAAATAACCCTTAAATTGTAAAGCCCCAACAAGCTAGGCATACCATTGCCTTGAAGCTTGCTTCAATCCATATAGTGATTTTCTTAACCTGCAGAAAAGGTTAGAAGTAGGTTGGGGTATGCCTATGGAAAATTACATGTAGACTTCTTCTTGTAAGTCTCCATGAAGAAAAGCATTATTAAAGTTGAAAAATGAATGACCCTTTTTTGACTACAACGGCTAAAAGGCATCTGATTATGGTTATTTTAACCATATGAGAGAAGGTTTCACTGTAATCAATGCATTCTCTCTGAATATCACCCCAGATCATAAGTCTTGCCTGCAATCTCTTAATTGTCCCATCCGAGTGTTATTTTACTTTATATACCCATTTATAAGGAATTTCTTCCTATAGGTAAAGTCACCACTTCCCAAGTGTTGTTATCTGTGAGAGCCTTGATTTTATTTTCCATAGCCATCCTCTAACCAGGATGTAGACAAGATTAAGAGTATCCCCTAGGTTCAGTAATAGTGCCAAGAAATCCTAGAAGATATTGATTTTGTATACACAAATCCCTAAAACAAAATGTAAAAGCATGCAAAGCAAGCCTTGGTAACATCTGAAAGAAAAGTATTATTGCAAACAAAATCAGTTGGCTAACTAAGTCTTTTACTTTCCCTTTCTAACCTCCAAGGGGGTATGATAGGAGATGCAGGAGGTGCAGTGCCTGGGGAAATACTAATAAATGATAGAAACTCAGAAGAAGTTGGTGAAACAAATGTATAGGGTGGCTCTGGATTTAAAGAAGTAGGGGGCTTAATGGGATCTTGGGATGTGGATGTAAGATTAAGTATAGGAAAAGTAGGATGTATAGGTGTAGGATATGTATAGAAAGTAGAGAAGGGAAAAATAGTTTCATGAAAGTGTACATCCCTAGAAACTAGGATCTTATTTTTCTCTAAATCCAATAGTTTATACCCTTTCTGACCTTTTGGAAATTCAAGAAAGACACCGCGTAAAACTCTAGAGTCAAATTTACTTCTATGTTGTTGTTGAGTAGAAGCATAGAAAAGTGATCCAAAACTTCTCAACAGTCTGTAATTAGGTGAGTTTTCAAATAGATGCTGATAAGGACTCTTTTTATAAAGTACACTAGAAGGGATTCTATTAATTAGTTATGTAGCTATGAGTATAGATTCTCCCCAAAATGATACTTGGATTGAAAAAGAAGAGCTCTAGTTATCTCTAATAGCTGCATGTTCTTCCTTTTAACAACTTCAATTTATTAAGGAGTAGCCACACAACAGGTTTCATGAATGATACCCTAAGAGTTTAGATAATTAACTCCTTGATTGCCCTTTCCAAGTTCTAAGGCATATTTGATCTTATCTTCATCACCTTCACATTAAATTGCCTTTCAACCATAGCCAAGAACTCTTTTATCATTGGAAAAGCATTATTTTTAGTAGAAAGTAAAAAGGTCCAAGTGTATCTGCTAAAGTCAGCCACAACAGTTAAAAGGTACATGTATCCATCACGAGTATGAACTTTGTAAGGTCCCCATGTGTCTATATGAATTAACTAAAAAATTCTCTTGATTTTGATGGAACTTAAAGAAAAAAGTGCTCTTATTTGTCTTGCAAGAGGACATATATAACAAGAAAAATCAAAATGAGATGGAATAGAGGCTAAATTAAGATGTTTCATTTCTTGAAAAGGCAGATTCCCCCGTCTTACATGCCAAAGTTTTACATATGACAAAGCATTTGCAGTAAAAGAAAAAGAAACTAAAATAGAATTGAAATGACCACTAGAAACGTCAGGTACATCATTTGTTCTTGACTCCCTAGAATTAAGAGTGGTCGGGTGCATCAAATAGAGTTCATATTTAAAGGGTCCTACATGAGACATCTCTCCGAGTTAAAATAAACAGTACAAAAAGTACAAGTATCGTTTATTCACAAATAACAAATTATATTTAAAGCAAGGCACTAGAAGAACATTATACAATGTTAGATTAGGCAATATATATATATATATATATATATATATATACTACACATATGTGTGACAACAACTCTATGGGCATTAGGTAGATTAATGTGCATAAGACTAGAAAGAGAAATAAGACTATGAAAGGAATTTTCATCAAAATTCATGTGCTTAGATGCACCAAAGTAAATGATCCAAATATCAGTATTGAAAGCAGCCAAACATGAACCAATATACTAGTCATAGTACCTGCTATGGCATTAGCATTGATTTCTGGGTGAGGATGACTATTCTATCATTCTCCTTTGTCCTGTTTGCAAATTTATATAATCTATATGATCTGCCCTTTGCCAAGATATTGTGTGAGGCTGTTGAGATCAAAATCACTATGAGTGTGATCAATTTCTTGATATTCCTCAATCACAACTATTGAATTCCTTTTAACTGAATATCCCTTTTGATTAGAGAATTCAAAGTCCTCAGAAAATTCTATGGGCCTACAGCAGTCTTATTCCAAGTTTATCCCAAAGTCTAATCCTTCAAAGGTTTGGCTATCTTCCGCTTACCCTCAGAAGTGTACAAATATATACAATTGGTATGAGAATTAAGAGAGTCAAGTTTATCCTAAAGTCTCTTAATCCTAATGAAAGAACCTAAAATATCAGTAGGTCCCTGAGCTAATCCATTGATTTTTTTTTGTAGGTGATATAATTTTACTCCATTGGATTGTACAAACCACTGCTCTAGATCTATCCAAAGATCCTTTGCAGTCCTGGAATATACCACGTAATCTGCAATGTCTTTGGTCAAGGAATTGAGGAGCCAAAAAGTCACCATGTCATTACACCTACTCCAAGTTGGATAGGTTAGATCATCAAGTTGGGGTGAGGAGGGAGTCCATTGATAAAGCTAAGCTTGTTCTTGGATGAAAGTGCAATAGGCACAGATCTCCTCCAGTCTTGATAGCCTCTTCCATCAAAGGTATTGTTGACTAGGTTTATCCCTGAAGCATCAGAAGAATGAAAGAAAAGGGATTGCTCGGGTTCCATTTCTAGTTTAGAGGTTAGTCCATGGTGATGAAGTGTTACCAGTTTCAGTCATGATGAAAATGAGTGATTGATTTTGATTGAAGAAGGATGATTGATTTAGAGATTTGTTACTGCTATGATACCATAAAGTAATTGAAGAAGAGGGATTCAAAAATTTTCTTGTGTATTACTTGATGCCAAAGCTATCTATTTATACAACTTACAACACACTGAATTGTAATTAAAAATATTCTTCTCACTAACCCTATCAGAAGATATACATCTATACATATTCCAGAATCATCCCAAGAGAATACTATGCAATGTGATGCATAATTATAGCTAATTTATGTACAATTGATTTATGCTTGTATTTATATGTATTGGGATTTTATCCGAAATATATTGTATCTGTTGTGAAGGACCAACTTAATATGACCTGATCACAATATATACTTCAACTTTTGTCTTGTTTACTTTAGCTTCCTCTTTTTTTTTTTTGAAGTTGTCATGACCCAGAATCCGAGGTCATGATGGTACCTACCCTAGCCCAACCCTAGGTAGATAAACCCAACACTAAAAGAGACATAGAAATACGGAAAGAAAATAAATGACACCCAAATACGAGACTTTAAAATAAAGTCAGGCCAAACAAATATAAAATAACTCCGAAATCAAAATAAATACAACTCCAATCTCAAAATCTAGTGTCATGAGTATAGAACACAAATAAATTAATATAGAATCCAAAAATACATAACTTTGTCTCTACAAAGTAAAATAAATACATAATAATATAAATGAGGGAGGTTGGAATAAGCTCCGGACGGGGAGTTCACTAGTACTCCGAACAACCTCAATACAACACGATCTCACGCTCCACAGGTCGCACTAGAACTGGGATCTACACTGAAAAGGTACCAAAATAGGAGTGAGTATGGTTCACTTGTACTCATAGACCGACAGAGCAAAGCAGAAAACTAAACAAGTAAAGGATACTATGAGCATGCTTCCACCTGCATACAGAAAAGTTCCCAGCGGCGGTTCAAGCCGTATCTTCTAACAATTCTACTAGTATAATAACAGTATAGGAATAACTACACCTAGATATATAAAGGAAGACTAAAGTATACGTTAACAAACATATAAGAGAAATGCAAATGATGTAATGCAATGGTATGATAAGGATGGAATGCCTTAATATCACCTCGTATACACCTTCTGAGCATAAGCTTCCAGAACAGGACCCATAGGGGATTCGCAATTCATATACTATCGCAATATCATATCTCAATCAACCTTGCCGGCACATCCCTCGGCCAAGGAATTTTATAAAGTGTTTCATTTTTTTTAAATCAGTATTTTTCTGCGATACCAATTTCATGTATATGGATGAAATGAGGATGAATGCTCATAATCAAAATAATATATCAACTCAATAATGGTATAAATGAGCTCAAATCTCAATAACTCATGATATAAGTCATCTCATGACACCACAGTAGTAAAGAGTCATGTAAGACATCAATAATATCAATTCAAGCCCCCACTCGGGTATCAAAATAATAATAATAATAATAATTCTCAAACAAGACCAATACCAGCCCCTGAATGGGCATCACAATAATAATAATCTCTCAAGCATGGGCGGAGTCACCTATATCAAAGGGTGGTCAGGTGCATATACTTCATCTGGAAATTATGTTGTGTATATAGGCTAAACGTTAGTTATTATGAGTGTATATTTAATTTTGCACACCCTTAATGTAACTGAGAAGAAAATTTGCACACTCTTCTCCAACTTTCTGGCTCCGCCACTGCTCTCAAGTTAATAATAATATCCACATAAGCCCCCACACAGGCAAAATGATAAAATAATATTCTTAAAAGATGAATCTCACAATAAATCCCCAAACATAGCATACTTTACATGAATGTTTAACTACCCAGACCGGTTTGAAGAAAGTTAAGTAATAACCTACCTCAAAAAGTCAAAACTGGACCCTTCAACAAGGAGTTTTTCCTTTTTGTGCGGTCTCAAAACGAACCCAATCTATCAAAAACATGGTCTACATGTCAAGAGGAGTCTAATAATACCCATATTTGCTATTATCATTCTGGGTTTAAAAATACTTCAAAAATCGACCCAAAAGGAAAAAGGGTAAACTTGAAATTTTAGTGAAAAATTAAGCTTTCCATACTCTAAGGGTTCTAAATATGAAAACTCATCAAAAAATAAGTTGAAATCGAGCTTGAAATCATTGAAAACCCATTTTCTTCCTTTACCGGGTAAAACCCCAAAATTCCACGTTTAAAATTCAAGTTTGAAGATGATTTAGTGAAATAATAAATGAATAAAGATGGAAATCATGTTTAGAAGTTCACCCAAGTCCAATTTGATGAAAAGCCTCTTTGAAATCGCTAAAACTGAGACCCCAAAGCCTGAAGATGGAAGAATGAAATAAAAGAGAAGAAAAAGAGAATTTATACCAGCGACATCGCCTAGAATGATCGACTAAGCGGGTAGATTACCACTAAGGTGGTAGTCACTTGCCACGTTGGCTAGTCTCCTAGGCGGCCACTAGCCCGCTAAGGCGATGGTGCTGGATCGGTTGGCTTTCACTAAGGCGGTCCTTAGTCCTCCTAGGCAACACCGCTAAGGCGACCTAAAGTGTAACACCCCGTACCTTCCCAACCCTATGTGACGACGTTGAATAATGGTTACCTAGGCGTCAAGAGCTATAAGTATGCATTTGATTATGTTAATGATGAAGAAAATTGAAATTTGGCCTTGTACATGTGGTTAGCCCTTCGTAGGAGGTGTTTTGGGATTTTTGTGGAGCATTTGTGGGGTTAAAAACGAGGCGTGGAGGACCTCCAAACAAATAATATTAAAGGTAATAAGTAAGTTAAAGAATAGGACTTGAAGTATCTAACCAAACCCGCGAAGAAAAGTCAAAAAATGAATTTTTCAAAAAAATTAAGGATGGGGCGGGCCAGAGGGCGTGCCAGGCCGCTCTGGGCTAAATTTTTTAGTCCAGAGGCAGAAAGATGGAGCGGACAAGGGCGTTCCAGGGTGGTTTTGCCATTTTTCAAAAGTTGAAAATTTTTCTAAGTCCCAAGGGTGCCCGGGTTGGTACCGGGCCGATTTTTGCCACGTTTCTTCTACAACCACAAGTATATACATGGAATGATTGAAATATTATATTGGTGTGGTAAAATTACTCGTGAACGAATTTGGCACCAAAATGACGGTTTTACCCTTGTAGTCAAAATAAGTCATACGTGGCTAGAATCGTTTGTTTTTGGGATCGAGGCTACAAATATGAATCGAGTGAGTGGGAATATCATCGTAACGTGTATGAAATGATTTAAACATAAGAAATTATTGATTTTATTGGGTTAAGTGAATTGGGCTCAAAAAGGGCCCAAAATGAGATAAAAAACATGGGCCTAACATGGGTCAAATGACCCATTATTCTTTGACTAATCAATCATTGAGAAAGGGACTTCAAAGGACTATAAAAGGGGCAAAAAAATCAGATTTTTAATACACAACAACACACATGCTTTTCTATCTTTTTCTTGAGAATTCTAGAAAACCCCTTTGGGCTCTTCAAACCCTAAGCCATCTTTGGAGCAAGATCATCATTTTCCAAGCCTAGGTAAGTGATTATTCTTATGGATTAATATATTATATGCATGGAAAAGTATGTAGATCATGTTGGTTATGCTTGGAAGTGTTGAACATGGCACTTTGTGTATATGTAAAAGATGTGCCATCGATGGAATTTAAACTTGAAATATGACTTGTGGTTTTGATGAAAGACCATGGTATGGATAAAATATCAACATGTATGGTGTGATTATGCTATTAAACTTGCTATTTTGTTATAAGTATAAATTATGAGATTTTGGCCAATTTGTTGTTGTAAAATGTATTGGAGTGAATTGGTGGAATCATTGTGATGTTGTGGTGATGGAGAAGTGTAAAATATGAATTTGGTGTGACATGCTAATGGTTTATGATACTGTGGTCAATGTTGGGAATGTTGTGGTATTGTTGGTGTGATAGTTTCATACATGGTATTGTCAAGGGAGAAATGATATTTTGAGGTCATTGTGTAACTCATTATCGTTGTATGCATTTGTAAGATAGTTGGTGGTTAATGTAAACTCCGTTGTATATGTGTGTTGTTGAGTGAAACATAAGGAAGGACTGGAACTATTGTGTCCACTTATAGAATTGAGTGTTCATATTGAGACGATAAGGTATGTAAGGTTACTCTTTTCGTATCCTCCTGCAGCACATATTGTTCATGTAGTCATTATCCTTGTTTCATTCCGAAACGTTAAAAGGTACCTCATTTCAGGTTGTCATATGTTATTACTCTCATGTTTCTTAATCATGGACCAATCATGACTCATATGTCTCTTAATCATAGATCGAAATTCCTAAGCTTCCATAATGTTATAATTACTACCAAGTATCGATCTCATGAACATAAAAGAATGAAGTAATGCATCTATGTATTTCCAATAAGGTTATGATCCCCAATGCACCAATCTCATAAAAGTAAAAGAGAGAAGTAATGCAATGAAGTAATGGAAGAAGTAATTACCTCATGGTTACTTTATATTTTTTCTTATGGTTACTTTATATTTTCCTTATGGTTACTTCATACTTTCTTTATATTTATTGAGTACGAGTGATAGCTTTGTGGGGGCGTAAGCCTAACTCAAGCCGATCCCGATATTGTTGGATCAAGGGGAAAGCTCACTGAAGCAAAAGCCAAACTTGATGCCGAACCTACTTCACTGATTTTTGAGTGATGGCAGGGGGAAGCTCAGTGGGGCAAATGTCTAACTTGATGCCGAACCTGACAGGGGGTAGCCCTAAGGGCCGAACCTGCTTTATTTATTTATTGACGATTGCATATTGACGGTTGCATATTGACAGTTCTAACTACTAACGGTAACGGACATAAAGGCAAATAGATTAATGAACGTAAAGTACCTATTTCCACACATACTGAATGATGATGATTTATCCACATTGACTATTCTCTTGCAATCAAGTTCGTTGAGGTTTTTAAGTTTCATGAAGTTTTTTATAGCCTTGCATACTCAGTACATTCTTCGTACTGACCCCTTTGGGGGATTTACTTTATTTGTTGCAGGCACAGGTGTTAGTAGACCTCCACAATAGGCTACGAGTCATCCGCGAATCATTGGTGAGCTTCAGTTGGTTCGGGGCTTTCCTAGTCATATGTGTATATTGTTTTGGTACTGTAATTATTGTATAAAGCGGGGACTTATCCCGACTATAGGTTGTTGTGTTCATGTATCGGTTAGAGGCTTTGTAGACATATGTGAAAAGATGAATGTAAGATATGTGTGTTCTGTTTGACTTGACGGCCCTAACGGCCAAGTTTCATATATTGTATACGTTTTCCATGGCTTCCACCTAGTTGCATGAATTATAATAAGATTCATACTAAAATATGCTTGCGAGTGAATAGGAGCAAAGATTGGTTCTCTCGGGCCATATCGGCTTCGGGTGCCAGTCCGACCCGAATGGGTTTTCGGGTCGTGACAAAAGTGGTATCAGAGCAGGTCATTCTCAGGGTGTCTACAAAGCCGTGTCTGAGTAGAGTCTTGTTCATGGATGTGTTGTGAACCATATTTATGAGCAGGAGGCTATGGGGTATTTAGGAGTTGTTTCATTTCTTCACTTCTAGATCGTGCAATAAAGCCCGTATTGTAAGTTGCATTGTATCTGACTATGGGAATTGTTTTATTTGGTATAGTAAGAAATGTCGATTACAAGAAGAGGGAAGGGTAAGACTAAGAAGCTAGACAGGATTGGTGGAGAAGGAACTAGTAACTTACCACCTGAACGGGTTGAGCAAGATGAAGCTGAAAGTGAGTTTGCATCGCGGGCTTCTTCTACTTTTCTAGCTCCAGAAGAGCCGAGAAGGAGAGAAGAACCTGTTGAGCCACCTGTTAATGTCACTGACCAGTATTTAAGAAACGCAGTATATATGTTGATTTAGCTAATTGCAGCACAGAATCAAGGACAAGCTGGTCCAATGACAAGTAATGACAGTGAGGCTAGGGCAGCTAGTCGAAGGACGCAGGATTTCCTGAAATTAGACCCTCCTATATTCACTGGATCGGATCTTAATGAGGACCCGCAAGATTTTATTGATCAAATCAAAAGGGCTTTGGATGTTATGCACATATTTGGTGTAGAAACAGTGGAACTCGTGGCGTATTGATTGAAAGGGGAGGTGATATTATGGTATGAGGATTGGAAATGAGCTAGGGGTGTTGGTGTACCCCCGGCTAGCTGGGAAGAATTTCAAATGGCATTCCTGGATTACTACCTTCCATATGAGATTCAGGAGGCACGCGCAGATCAGTTTCTAAATCTTCGTCAAGGGAATATGAGCGTCCGGGAGTACAGTATTCAATTTAATTCTTTGGCCAGATATGCTCCCCATATGGTAGCCACTATGGCTGATAGAGTTCATCGGTACGTGGATCGATTGGATCCATCATTGGTCAGAGACTATACCATTGCAGCTCTGAACAGAGATACGGATATAGCCAGAATACAGGCTTTTGCACAAAAGATGGAGGATCAGAGGAAGAGAAGAAAGATGCACAGAGCTGAAGGGGAGCCATCAAAGAAAGCTAGACCTATGGGACAGTGCATGGTGTCCCAAGGAGAATTTGGGCCTTGGGATTTTAGCAGACCGCCGAGACCATCACTTTCTTATCCCACACCAGGCACTCAACCCCAGTTCCAAGGGTTTAGAGATAGTCACGTTGGGCAAAGTAGTGGAATGCAAGGTTCACAACCAATGGGGTATCAAGAGCAAGGAAGTATCAACCAATCGGGGTTTCCTCGCCAGCCGTGTCCACACTATGGAAATCTTCATTTAAAGGAATGCCGGTTTGGGACCAATATTTGCTTTTGGTGCGGTATGTCCGGGCACATGGTGAGAGATTGCCCAAGAAGGGGCACGGGCATTATTATGCGATCTACGAGATCAACCGTTGAACCGTCATTATCGATTCCTTTCCTAGGCCAAGATGTGCAGCCGGTTGGTCATGGTAACGGTACTAGAGGAGTAGCCAGTTTTAGTGAAATACAGGACCATACTTATGCTCCAGCGAGTCAGCTGAATGTGGAAGCCTATCCTGATGTAGCTACAAGTACATTATTTTTTTTTATAATGTATCTACATATGCATCGATTGATTCAGGTTCTACAGTATCGTGTGTTACTCCGTTGACCGCTACGAAATTGAAAAAACATCAGAATTATTAGTTAGACCATCTGGAGTATTTACACCTGTTGTTGAATCTACTATAGTTAAGAAAGTACATTGTAACTGTATAGAACCTATTTGTGAGCATGCTACGGTGGATTGCCGAGCTAAGAAAGTCCATTTTTATTTCCTATAAAAGACCGTCCTTGAATGGAGGAGTAGTACTAGAGTACCGAAAGGGTAAATTTAGTTCCTATCGTAAGATAAGGCAAATGATATCTAAGGGGAATCATCATCAGACCTAGTATGGTCCCTTGGGATGCACCAGACTTACGTGTATGGAAGACAGATGGCACGCTGAGAGTGTGCATGGATTATTGGCAATTGAATACGGTGACAATCGCGGATAAATAGTCCCTCCCCAAAACTGATGATTTCTTTGACAAATGGTAGGGTGTCAAATGTTTCTCACAGGTTAAATTGAGATCGGGATATCATCAGGTAAGATTTGAAAAAAAATAAAATAATAAGACGTCAAGCCATTCTTGGGTATGTATTGATGCAGCATGGTAACGTAGTAGCTTATGCCTCAAGATAGTTGTGACCACCGAGAGGAATTAGCCAACACATGATATGGAGTTAGCAGATGTGAGAGTTGCTTGAGAAAACCACCTATATATATAAGGCGTCATTATTTGTATGGGGTTCAAGTTGATGTATACACTGATTTCAAGAGCTTGCGATATATCTTTAACTAGGAAGATCTAAACTAAAGATAGCAAAGGTGGTTGGAAATATTAAAAGACTATAATGTTGAGACATGGCGACATTCGGGGAAAGCAAATGTGATAATCGGTTCATTAAGCCGCAAAGCAATAAAAAATACTAAGGGTCAGTTTATGGAAAAATGAGGTATAGCCAAGGTAGATAGTTTGTCTTCATGAGACTCTAGATGAAAGAATTATAGTGTATAATGCGGAAGAGCCTTCATTTGTAACTGAGAGAAAGGAAGACAACATGTAAATCCTAGTTCCTTTGAATTGAAAAAGAAACATGGTATGCGGATTCTATGACAAACGCATTTGATCCTACGCAAGAGGGCATACTGTAATGCACAATTTACAAAATTCTATTCATTCGTAAGAAACCAAAAGGTACCATGGGTTGAAAGAGACGTATTGATAAAGTTACATGAAAAGAACATTGCAGAAATTGTAACTCATGATCCAAATTGTCAACAAGTAAAACGTAGAGTATCAGGAGTCTGGAGGGTATATGCAATATTAAAATCTCCCAGTGTGGAAAAAGGCTATGATCAACATAGGCTTCATCACAAGTTTGCCTTGTACATTTCATCAATTTAATTCCATGTGGGTGATGGCTGACAGCCTTACCAATTTAGTACACATTTTACCTGTCAAGATTACTTATATAGCTAAATACTATGCAAAGTTGTGGGTTACGAAATAGTACGAATACATGGGATTCCAATTGCTATTGTATTAGTCATAGGAGCTCAAGTTACTGTATACTGTTGAAAAAATCTTTTCAAAAGAGTGTAGGAATCCAAATAAAGTGAAAATCCTCAGACAAGATGGATAAGCAGAACGCACTATATAAACATTTATGAGCTTGCTATTAGGACTTTAACACCTGTTAGGACGATCATTTACTTCATGCGTAAGTTGCTTACAATAGGAGTTATCGTGTGAATATCAAAAGGGCACCTTATGGAGCGTTATATGAAAAGAAAGAGAAATTGAGTCCATGATATATAGGTCATATGAAATTATCAAAAGGATTCTAGATCGAAAAGTAAAGAGGTTGAGGAATAAAGATGTAGCGTCCGTAAAAGTCCTTTGGAGAAATCAACAAGTAGAGGAGATCACAAGGTAAGCTGGAAAAACGATGAAATCAACGTACCCATATTTGGGTCATACAGAAGGAAAATTTCAAAGTGCGGAAGAGACCCAATAACAAGTAAGTATCTATGAGTATTAAGCGTCTATGTCTACATATGCTAATATAAAGATGCCTTTGTTGTAATTGAAGCAATATCGTTAACATTCGAGGACGAATATTTCTAAGGGGGGAGAATGTAACACCCCGTACCTTCCCAACCCTATGTGACGACGTTGAATAATGGTTACCTAGGTGTCAAGAGCTATAAGTATGCATTTGGTTATGTTAATGATGAGGAAAATTGAAATTTGGCCTCGTACATGTGGTTAGCCCTTCGTAGGAGGTGTTTTGGGATTTTTGTGGAGCATTTGTGGGGTTAAAAATGAGGCTTGGAGGACCTCCAAACAAAGAATATTAAAGGTAATAAGTAAGTTAAAGAATAGGACTTGAAGTATCTAACCAAACCCGCGAAGAAAAGTCGAAAAATGAATTTTTAAAAAAAATTAAGGATGGGGCGCGCCAGAGGGCGTGCCAGGCCGCTCTGGGCTAAATTTTTTAGTCCAGAGGTAGCAAGCTGGCGCGCCCAAGGGCGTGCCAGGGTGGTTTTGCCATTTTTCAAAAGTTGGAAATTTTTCTAAGTCCCAAGGGTGCCCGGGGACGTACCGGGCCGATTTTTGCCACGTTTATTCTACAACCACAAGCATATAGATGGAATGGTTGAAATATTATATTGGTGTGGTAAAATTACTCGTGAACGAATTCGGCATCAAAATGACGGTTTTACCCTTGTAGTCAAAATAAGCCATACGTGGCTAGAATTGTTTGTTTTTGGGATCGAGGCTACAAATATGAATCGAGTGAGTGGAAATATCGTTGTAACGTGTATGAAATGATTTAAACATGAGAAATTATTGATTTTATTGGGTCAAGTGAATTGGGCTCAAAAAGGGCCCAAAATGAGACAAAAGACATGGGCCTAACATGGGTCAAATGACCCATTATTCTTTGACTAATCAATCATTGAGAAAGGGACTTCAAAGGACTATAAAAGGGGCAAAAAAATCAGATTTTTAATACACAACAACACACATGCTTTTCTATCTTTTTCTTGAGAATTCTAGAAAACCCCTTTGGGCTCTTCAAACCCTAAGCCAACTTTGGAGCAACATCATCATTTTCCAAGCCTAGGTAAGTGATTATTCTTATGGATTAATATATTATATGCATGGAAAATTATGTAGATCATGTTGGTTATGCTTGGAAGTGTTGAACATGACACTTTGTGTTTTTGTAAAAGATGTGCCATCTATGGAATTTAAACTTGAAATATGACTTGTGGTTTTGATGAAAGACCATGGTATGGATAAAATATCAACATGTATGGTGTGATTATGCTATTAAAATTGTTATTTTGTTATAAGTGTAAATTATGGGATTTTGGCCGATTTGTTGTTGTGAAATGTATTGGAGTGAATTGGTGGAATCATTGTGATGTTGTGGCGATGGAGAAGTGTAAAGTATGAATTTGGTGTGACATGCTAATGGTTTATGATATTGTGGTATTTTTGGTGTGATAGTTTCATACATGGTATTGTCAAGGGAGAAATGATATTTTGAGGCCATTGTGTAACTCATTATCGTTGTATGCATTTGTAAGATAGTTGGTGGTTAATGTAAACTCCGTTGTATATGTGTGTTGTAGAGTGAAACATAAGGAAGGAGCGGAACTATTGTGTCCACTTATAGAATTGAGTGTTCATATTGAGACGATAAGGTATGTAAGGTTACTCTTTTTGTATCCTTCTGCAGCACATATTGTTCATGTTTTCATTATCTTTGTTTCATTCCGAAACGTTAAAAGGTACCTCATTTCAGGTTGTCATATGTTATTATTCTCATGTTTCTTAATCATGGACCAATCATGACTCATATGTCTCTTAATCATTGATCGAAATTCCAAAGCTTCCATAATGTTATAATTACTACCAAGTATCAATCTCATGAACATAAAAGAATGAAGTAATGCATCTATGTATTTCCAATAAGGTTATGATCCCCAATGCACCAATCTCATAAAAGTAAAAGAGAGAAGTAATGCAATGAAGTAATGGAAGAAGTAATTCTCTCATGGTTACTTTATATTTTTCCTTATGGTTACTTTATATTTTCCTTATGGTTACTTCATACTTTCTTTATATTTATTGAGTACGGGTGATAACTTTGTGGGGGCGTAAGCCTAACTCAAGCCGATCCCGATATTGTTGGATCAGGGGGAAAGCTCAGTGAAGCAAAAGCCAAACTTGATGCCGAACCTGCTTCACTGATTTTCGAGTGATGGCAGGGGGGATGCTCAGTGGGGAAAAAGCCTAACTTGATGCCGAACCTGACATGGGGTAGCCCTAAGGGCCGAACCTGCTTTATTTATTTATTGACGATTGCATATTGACGGTTGCATATTGACAGTTCTAACTACTAACGGTAACGGACATAAAGGCAAATGGATTAATGAACGTAAAGTATCTATTTCCACACATACTGAATGATGATGATTTATCCATATTGACTATTCTCTTGCAATCAAGTTCGTTGAGGTTTTTAAGTTTCATGAAGTTTTTTATAGCCTTGCATACTCAGTACATTCTTCGTACTGACCCCTTTGGGGGATTTACTTTATTTGTTGCAGGCACAGGTGTTAGTAGACCTCCACAATAAGCTACGAGTCATCCGCGGATCATTGGTGAGCTCCAGTTGATTCGGGGCTTTCCTAGTCATATGTGTATATTGTTTTGGTACTGTAATTATTGTATAAAGCAGGGACTTGTCCCGACTATAGGTTGTTGTGTTCATGTATCAGTTAGAGGCTTTGTAGACATATGTGGAAAGATGAATGTAAGAGATGTGTATTCTGTTTGACTTGACGGCCCTAACGGCCAAGTTTCATATAGTGTATACGTTTTCCATGGCTTCCACCTAGTTGCATGAAGTATAATAAGATTCATACTAAAATATGCTTGCGAGTGAATAGGAGCAAAGATTGGTTCTCTCGGGCCATATCGACTTCGGGTCTCAGTCCGGCCCGAATGGGATTTCGGGTCGTGACATAAAGACCGCTAGAGCGGTTGCACTAGAACCCATATTCAGGTGGAAAATAAGCAACTAAAATGACTATGAATGGACCCTCGAGATTTGATCGAGAGCCCGTTAAATAATCCAATAATGCTACTAGGCTAATTTCTACGTTCCGGACTCAATGAAACTATTAGATTTATCAATAGAGGTCGTTATCAACATGTTAACCCCCGGGACCCCCTTTAAGCTAATTGAACTAATTTCTCGTCTAAATGCCCAAAACTCAAATTAGAGAATTGGAACCCAAACCCCCACACTACTAACCCAAGAACGACATTCCGGATCTAATGGAACTGACAAAATCACAATCCAATACTCAGATCACAAAATGTTGACCAAAGTCAAACTAATCACTTTCAAGGCTACTCAAAACCTCAAACTTACTCAAATCACTCCCGAACTCTTCGGGACCGTGTCAACCATCCCCACTACTTATAAATGATATATCACAACTAAGAAAAAAAGGGTAAAATAATCAAAACACAAAAAAAACTGACAATCACAACAACAAGGGTTGTTACAAAAGTGAAGACTTCTTTCTTCTTCATCATTTGATTTCTTCGTCTTGAATTCATGGACTGTTATTAATGTGTTACCTGTTTGATTGGTGACTTAATTGTTTTCTCACAAGAGATTATTTGCTTACAATTAAGTGATATAAATTAAATTGTCTAACCTACTATATTCTAGTTAAATGTGCAAGTTATAAAAAGGAATTAAAAAATCATCTAAGTTAAAAGAGATCATTTAGCTTCTTAGTGATTTTTTTCTGTTATGAGCAAAAATTGAAAATGAATTGTAGCTATATGAATCACCAAAAACAAATACAAGTACTAAGCTTGTAACTTTGGATCTTTTCAGCATTTGTTTAATATATAAAAGGGTTTTACGAGTCGTGGACTGGTCATATTAGAGGTTTATTTTTAAAATAGGTTGGGTTAAATATTTTTATTTCTTTTGTTAAAAGATCATGTGTCACGTCATTTAAAAGTGATTGAATATAAAACTTTCCGACTTGAATAACCCTTTAAGTGAAGTTTCAAAGTAAGTGATTTTTTTCTTTTAAAAAAAAAATTGTTTGAATAAAATTTCAAAATATAACTGATTCTCTTAACTATAGTTAATGCCAATGGATGCTCTTATATCATAATTATACAAAAGAAAAGAAAAGTGATTTAGTTCACCTATATATTTCCAATTGTCCAGTAACCATTTAAGCAATGAATTTTGTTATTCATGAAATTTAGAACTCCAGCAAATTTTTGAGTTTTAACACATTGTACTAGATCGAGTTTCATGTGCTAAAGCTTCGAGCTCCAACACCGTAGGTTGAAGTTGTTCCATGTTTTAACTAAATGTATTTTTAAAAAAAATTATTTTCGCATAACAAGTGGTTAGCTTTACATTACAATATGAAATGGCAACTAAACTTTATTGCATGAAAAAAAACTGACAATTCTATCCAATTTTACGATATTGAGATGCTTGTATTTTATTGGCAAAATACATAATTTACCTCTGACCATGAGACCAAATTCTGTGACATAACCATCAACTATGAGCAACCTATTATACTTTTTTTTAAAGGTTTCGATATTCATTTATTCCAAGCCAGTCAACGTAAAACAGGAGGGGGATGGTTACCTTTCCTCCGAGAATCAATCACCAAAATAAAATTTTAAACTTCTAAAGTGATGGCTTAACCTTGATGCTGAATACACATAGCTAATTCACCACTCTTTGACAAAGATATGACTTAAGAATTCTGAAGATTATCTCACTATCTATCATAGTATTGGTCTTTATGATCTTGCTCAAGAACCTATACAGAACCTTACCCAAGAAAAAGTTCTCCTTCCACCTAAGGTGGATCAAATATTCAAAATGAGTGTTTTCCCACTTCAGTTCTAAAGGAGGGGAGGTTCAACATGTCCATTTCAAGAGTTCTCCTAGCCTCCTTGGCAGTTGAATTTTTTTTTCGAAAATAAATATCATTTTAGATAGTGTTGTCATTCTTTGCAAGTTTATCTGCCATAGAGTTGTCTTTCCTATAACAATGAAAAATCTTGATTTTTCTCTCCTGGACTCTGTCTCTGATCTCCTCAATGATGGAGATCAAATTCCAATGAATACTACAAATATCTTGGATCATTTTGACTATTATTATGGAATCCAATTCGACTTTGAAGTTGTGCATCCCTTGACCGCAATACCATTGAATTCCATCCGGTGCAGCTTTGACTTCACAGAAGTTGTTAGTTGAGAACGGAAATAGATTAGCAAAGGCCATAATTATTTCTCTATTTCTTCTTCTAATAATTCGTCCTGCCCCAGCCTTACATGTTCTTCTCTTGAAGCTCCTATCAGTGTTGAGAATGATATGATCACCACAACTATTCCATTTCACCATCTTAGTAATAATTCTAGATTTATAGGACAAATCAATGTTACAAATAGTAAATCAGTTCCATTGGTGCTCCATTCTGCTGAACTTATTGGATAAAGCGATCTTAACTTGGAATAAAATTAGATGGATGATTCTAGCCTTGCACACTATGCTAGGAGTGATTTAGTAATCATTCGATGCACTGCATTGTTTGCTCAGTTATTCCGCCACTTGACAGCAATGTGGATGAGGCTATTGTTATTGGAATCAATTCCAAGCGGCCTTGATATATTTTGCCATCTCTCCTGCAGCAAATAGATGATTATATGTTTCCCTGATAGGTATCCTGCAACACACAATCAACATTAGTATTATTTTCAAATTTACCAGTGAGTTCCCTAGAGGGAGCTTCTTGTCAAAAAATTCTCCAAATGAGCAAAGATATTTTAAAAGGAACTACTTTTATTTCAAATAAAATCATAATGATTAAATTTTTTTCCCTTTTGTCTAATCTCCTGGAATGCTGATGCAAATAAGAATTTGCCACCGGGATGAAGCTTTCATATTGCTTTATCGTTATAAGCTCCAAACTTTGTATTCAATGGCTTGATCTCTTCCACAAGATGTCTAGGAATAGTATCTGCAAGGGCGTCAAAACTCCACTGGTTTTGGTCCCGAAATTCTTTCACCTTTGTGCTCTTTGGTTTTCAGGATTGCTCAATTTGGAGATAAACAGGTCCACTTGGTAGCCATTGATCCCACCAAAACATAATCTTTTCTTCTCCAATTTGCCAATAGATGTGTTGTTCCATTCTAGCTCTGGCATTAAGGAGGCGTGTTTACAGTACATCACTTTAAAATTTGATCACTTTTTCTCGATAAGTACATATCACAAGCCAATAAATGTTTTACTCGTGTCATTAAAATTTTCCAAAAGGACACTTAAAGAGTAGTGCATCTTCTTCATCTCCCAAGCCAGTTGCTGATTAATCCTTTAAAACTCATCGGCTCTCAATTTTCAACCACCAAACCAGAAAAAACACCAAAAAGAACCTTCAATCTTAACAAAGAATACTAATTTTCATTCCATTCTTCGCATACTAATTTTCATTCCATTCTTCGCATTCATCTTCCTCCGTTTCTAGTGGTGGTCCAACTTGGATGTGATATTTGTCATGATAGTCATATAGACAAATAAAAGATTTAAATTTATCTCTAAACTATCAAACTGATTTATACACATCCTCTGCGATAATTTAAAGTATATATGCCCCAAAACAATTGGAAAGTTCCTAAGTATATCGCTTAACAATTGAAGAAGGTGCATATATATTCTTACATATGTATCCTCCATTATATCAGCCTAATCAGATCAATTTTTTTTTATAGTGAAAAATTATTAGAGGTTATTTGGTAGGGTGTATAAGAATAGTGATGAATATGGTGTATTAGTAATGTTGGGATTAATAATGTAAGGATTGATTATGCTGACATTATTTTTTATCTACTATTTGGCTTGATATATTTAAAATAACAAGCAATGCATAATTTCTAAAAAAAAAAATATTTGTTTACAATAATACCCTCCACATTCTTTACCTTTGTACACTTGTAGAGTCAATTGTGTCTTCAACCATATTGATGCATATATAGATAGATAGATAGATAGATAGATAGATAGATAGATAGATAGATATAGCTATTAAAACCACATAATGATAATACTATAATTAGTTGTGTATTAGTTAAACATAAAATAATACCAAATAAAATATATAACTAAATTGAAAATTATATCAAGGGATTAATAGTATCAAAACTAATACATGTATTTCATATAATATCTTCTATCAAACGATCTCTTAACACTAAAAATATATTCAACATAAAAGAACAGTGAGAGCTTTTAAGGATCGTCGAGAGTAAAAAAGGAGAAAACATAAAGATCACAAATGACAAACATAAGGGGTGTGTTTGGAATATGACGGAAAATGTTTTCCTAGAAAACGTTTTCATGGAAAACAATTTGGTTTCTTACTTATTTTCTCAAGTTTGATTGGTGAGTGGAAAATATTTTCCAAAATAAATTTTCTAGTGTTTTGGTTGGTGAATGAAAATCATTTTCCAGAAAATATCTTTTAGTGTTTGGCTAGACAGTAAAAAATACTTTTTAGGAAAATAGTTTTTGACCCGAAAACCAACCACAACGATCGATCCGGGACTCAACCATGACACCAGATCCGATATTTGACTCCGACTCCTGACTCGGGACCCGACCCCGATTCCCAACCCAAAACCCGACCTCGACACCCGAATCGGGACCCGATTTCGACACCCGACCCAAGACCGATCCTGACTCCAGACTAGGTGACTGACCCGGAGACCCAACCCCGATACCCAAATCGAAACCCAACCCCGACACCCGACCCAGAGTCCGACTCGAGACCCAACCTCGGTTCCCATTTTGGGACCCGATCCCGACACCCAAATCGAGACCCAACCCCAACCCCAGCCTAGACACCGAACTGAGACACATCCCTGACGTCCGACCTGGAGCCAAACCCCAACACCCGACCTCAACATCCGACTTGAAACCTGACCCCGACTCCCAATCCAGGACCCGAACCCGACACCCGCCCCGAAACTCAACCTCGACACTTGACTTGGGACCCGACCCCGAATCACGAACCAGGACACGTTTCCTAACCTCTACACCCGACCTCAACTCTTGATCCGAGACCCGACCCCGACTCCTAACCCGAGATTAACTCCTGACCCAGAACCCGACCTCAAGACCCAACCCCGATGTCACACCCCGTATCCAAACGAGGCAGACTGGCACCCGAAGTCGATATGGCCCGAGAGAACCAATCTTTGTTCATGTACATTCGCAAGCATATTTTAGTATGAATCTTATTGTATCTCATACAACTATGCGGAAGTCATGGAAAACTTATACAATATATGAAACTTGGCCGTTAGGGCCATCAAGTCAAACAGAACACACATCTCTTACATTCACCTTCCCACATATGTCTACAAAGCCTCTAACCGATACATGAACACAACAAACCTATAGTCGGGACAAGTCCCCGCTTTATACAATAATTACAATACCAAAACACTATACACATGTGACTCGAAAAGCCCCGAACCAACTGGAGCTCACCAATGATCCGCAGATGACTCGTAGCCTATTGTGGAGGTCTACTAACACCTGTGCCTGTAGCAAGTAAAGTAAATCCCCCAAAGGGGTCAGTACGAAGAATGTACTGAGTATGCAAGGCTATAAGAAACTTCATGAAACTTAAAAACCTCAAGGAACTTGATTTCAAGAGAATAGTCAATGTGGATAAATCATCGTTCAGTATGTGTGGAAATATGTACCTTACGTTCATTATTTCATTTGCCTTTATGTCCATCACCGTTAGTAGTTAGAACCGTCAATATATATGTATATAACCGTCAATATATATATGTATATAACCGTTAATATAATACCGTCAATAATATATATATAACCGTCAATAATACCGTCAATATAATATATCATAAATAAATAAAGTAGGTTCGGCCCTTAGGGCTACCCCCTGTCAAGTTCGGCATCAAGTTAGGCTTTTGCCCCACTGAGCTTCCCCCCTGCTATCACCCGGAAATCGGTGAAGCAGGTTCGGCATCAAGTTTGACTTTTGCTTCACTGAGCTTTCCCCCTGATCCAACAATATCGGGATAGGCTTGAGTTAGGCTTGCACCCCCTCAAAGCTATCACCCGTACTCAATAAGTATAAAGAAAATATAAAGTAACCATAAGGAAATTATAAAGTAACCATATGGGAATTACTTCTTTTATTACTTCATTGGATTACTTCTCCCTTTTTACTTTTATGAGATCGATACGTTGGGGGATCATAATCTTATTGGAAACACATAAATGCATTACTTCAGTCTTTTATGTTCATGAGATTGATACTTTTGAAGTTGTAACATTATTGGAAACTTTAAAACATAACATTATTGAAACTTGGAACCATGTCCATAATTATGTGATACATGAATGACCATAGATCAAGAATAAGGTATATATGAGTAGCAATAGATGATAACATGAAATAAGATGCCTTAGGACATTTCGAAAATGAGTAAGTACCATAACAAGGTGAATACTATATGCTGCAGAAGGATACTGAAAGAGTAACCTTACATACCTTATCTCCTCAATACGAATATACAATCATATACGTGAATACAATAGTCCCGCTCCTTCCTTATGTTTCACTCTACAACACAAGTACATAACGGAGTTTACATTAACCACCAACTACCTTACAATTGCATACAACGACAATGAGTTACATGTTTGCCTCTAAAATGTCATTTTCTTCTCTACAATACCCTTTACGGCATTGTCATATCAACAATACCACAACATGCCCAACATGGACCAAAATATCATAAACAACTAGCATGTCACACCAAGTTCATACTTTCCACTCTTCATCACCACAACATCACAATTATTCCATCAAATCACCCCATTACACTTCACAACAACATATCGGCCAAAATCCCATAATTTACACTTATGAAAAATAAGAAGTTTAATAACATACTCACACCATACATGTTGATATTTTATCCATACCATGCTTTTTCATCAAAACCACAAGTCATATTTCAAGTTTAAATCCCATGGATAACACATCTTTTACAAAAACACAAAGTGTCATGTTCAACACTTCCAAGCATAACCAACATGATCTACATAATCTCCCATGCATATAATATATTAATCCATAAGAATAATCACTTACCAAAGCTTGAGAGATGATGATCTTGCTCCAAAAGATGACTTAGGGTTTGAAGAGCCCAAAGGGGTTTTCTTGAGAATTCTAGAAAAGCATAGAAAATCATGTGTGTTTTTGTGGATTAAAATCTGATTTTATGCCCCTTTTATAGTGTCTCAACTCATCCCCTATCCACACTTGGTCCAATAATAGCATGCTTACTTGGTCAATGGCAAGAATGGGTCATTTGACCCACTTTTGGCCCATGTCTTTTGTCTTATTTTGGGCCTCTTTTGAGCCCAATTCACTTGATCCAACAAAATCAATAATTTCTCATGTTTAAATCATTTCATACGTGTTACGACAATATTCCCACTCACGCGATTTATATTCGTAGCCTCAATCCCAAAAACAAGCGATTCTAGCCACGTATGGCTTATTTTGACCAAAAGGGTAAAAGCGTCATTTGGATGCCAAATTCGTTCACGAGTAATTTTACCAAATTGGAATAATACTTCAATCATTCCATGTATATGCTCGTGGTTGTAGAAGAATCGTGGCAAAAATCGGCCCGGTACGTCCCCGGACACCCTTGGGACTTAGAAAAATTTCCAACTTTTGAAAGGTGCGCACAAGCAGCCTGGCACGCCCTTGGGCGCGCCACCTTGCTTCCTGTGGGCTAAAAATTTTAGCCCAGAGCGGCCTGGCACGCCCCTGGGCGCGCCCCACTTCTTTTTTTTCAATTTTTCGTTTCTTCGACTTTTCTTTGCGGATTTGGTTAGATACTTCAAATTCTATTCTTTAACTTACTTCTTACCTTTAATATCATTTGCTTGGAGGTCCTCCAAGCCTCATTTTTATCCCTACAAATGCTCCACAAAGTCACAAGACACCTCCTATGAAGGTCTAATCACAAGTACGAGGCCCAATATCAAGTATCACATCACTAACATTACAAAATACAAACTTATAGCTCTCGACACCTAAGTACACATTGTTCAACGTCGTCAAATAGGGTTGGGAAAGTACGGGGTGTTACACCCGACCCCTAACGCCGATATCGATCCCAACCCGAGACTCGATCCTAACTCCCAACCCGATAATCAATCTCGACTTCCAACCTGGGACCCGACCCTAGCACCCGACCTGGGCCCCGACCCCGACCCCTGACCCGAGACGCGACCCTGATTCTCGACCAGACAACCGACCTCGACTTTCAACCTGGGACCTGACCCCGACTGCCGACTGCTAACCTAGGACCCGACTATGACTTTAAACTTGGAACATGACCCTGACGCTCGACTCTGACTTTCAACCCCAAACTCGGGACCTAACCTCGACTTCTGAATTGGTATTTGAGTCAGGTTGGGGCAGAGAGATGGGTCCCGAGTTGGAGATCGAAGTCAGAGTCGAAGGTTGGGAGTCAGGTCAAGATTAGACCCTACTTCCCCTCTCAATGTTGGATCCCAACTTGGTGTTAAGAGTTGTTCTCAGATCGAGTTTAGGGTCGGATCATCGGGTAGAGTAGAGGTCAGGCATTCGAGCCCAAGTTAGGTTTGGGAGTCGGATCTCGAGTTGAGATCGGATCTCAGGAGCGGTGTCTTGGATCAGTGTTGAGAGCCGGGTCTTAGGTCGGGAGTCGGGTGTAGGGGTTGGGAGTTGGGTCTCGAATCAAGGTGGGGGGTCGAGTCGAGGATTGGGAGTCAGGTCTCGAGTTGAAAATTGAGAGTCAGGGTTGGGAGTCGAATCCCGAGTTAGTGTTGGGAAACGATACTTGAGACTTGAGTTAGGATGGAAAGTTGAGGTGTGAGGTACTGAGGTTGAAAGAGAGTTTTGAAAAATGTTTTTCTTACTTTTTGAAGGGAAGTCATTTTCCTTATTTTGAGGAAAAAATTCATTTGGAAAATATTTTCCAAAACATTTAAGTCAACCAAACATGAGAAAATTGGAAAACATTTTCTAGAAAATATTTTCCAAAATATTTAAGCCAATCAAACATGAGAAAATTGGAATACTAAACACACTCGAGTATATTAGGAAGCTTTCTCTTTAATAAATTAGAAAAAGAAAGATCTACGTACTTTGGTTAATCAATTTCCATAAACATCTTTCCAGATCTCACACATCATGCACCAAACATTAACCCTTTTCATTACTTTTCAAGTTGGATAATATTTCATTTTAATGTTAAAAAATATATATTTCATTTTAATGTTAAAAAATATATATATAATTTTAATTTATCATGGCTATTAATATAACCGAAAAAGTAGTCATAACTCTGTCTAAATCACTATTTCATTATCTAGAAAATAGTTACATAATTTTTTGTAATCACTATCCCATATTCTACCATTACTTACACACTAAATCATCCTCCAACTCAAATTCCCTCATGTTCTCATAACTAATTTACCCATTATCTTCCTATTTATTTCATGAAAGTATTCCAACACCTATAGATAGTGTAACTAAGTACCCCCTTAATTTCAATTTAATTTGTTTGACCTACTTTTCTTTTTTAGTCTGTTTAAAAAAAAAAAAATGAACCTTTCCAGTGTCAAGTCAAAACAAGAGAATCAATTTGAAACGGAGAGAGCAGTAACTAATACTCGATTCGACAGAGTAACAAAGTACTACAGTACTAATTAACATACACTCATCGCCAAACCACTAGATGTTCATAGATGACTTATATAATATTAAAAAAAAATTAAAAGAGTAGAAGAATCCTATGACCTATCTTCTTTAATTTGAAAAGAAAAAAAAGTAAAATAAAAAAATTAGTAAACGATAAATTTGAAACCCCATCCAACTACGTAGAGGCTTAAATTGGGGAAATATTGACCATGTATAAGTTCTACTCCATCACGAATGCCTTTTAATCACGATAATTAAATTCATGAACCTAAAAAAGTTGTAAAAGAAGACCAGAATATAATGGGATTAATGTGTGTTGATCCCCTAACCGCTGGCTTACTACAACCAATCACTAAATGCCTTGTTCCCAAAGTAACTATCTCTTATCACATGTTAAATCCTTTGGCTACAGGAGGTTTATCCGTGAAAACACTTCACTTTAATGTGTTCTTTTACGAGATCGACTAATTTAAATTCGTGTGATATAAGATTTAGTTAACAACAAGGTGTTTTCTACTCCCTTCACTCCTTTATAAGTGATCTTTCTGAATTGTGATTTTGTTTCTAAATAAGTATATGTTTAAACTTTCAAAAATACTTTGATCATAATCTTCCTAATATGTCCTTGAGTTTAAATATTAAAAAGAGTAAAATTTAATTAGTGATAAATTGGTAAAGTTACCTTTAATTTTCTAGAAGTGAGTAGTTTAATAAAGAATGTCTTCAAATCAAAAGGAGCACTTTTTTAAGAATGAATGGAGTATAAAAAAAAAATTATATTCAAAATTCAAACTCCTGATCTTTAATTGAAAATGAAATAATCATATTTATTCCAACACAACTCTAATCGGTGACTTCACTTTATTCTACGCAAAGTTCAAACCCAATTATTCTACCTAAATATTGTACTTCATATAACTCTAAATTGTTTTCAGTGACGACACCGTGAGCACTAATTTAAAAAAAGATTGCACTCTAAGTATAATTTAAGAGTTTAAGTTTTGTGCACTGTGAGTGTATAAATTTTTTACACTATCAAATAATTTTAAAGGTAAATGCAATAACTTTGTCAAATAGCACTATTTACCGTTTCTTAAATAAAAAGTTCTAAATTACTAAAAGGTAGATAGTCATTAAAGGGTAGTTGATTCCTGTTTGTACGCTTAATGAAAATTATTTTGTTTACCATTTTGATTCTTTCATCAGAATTTTCTCAAGATCAATACTAAAACAATTCTTTAACATGATAAGCGATAGTCCCCATGTATATTTTAACAAACTTTAATTATTATTTTTTTCCGTTTAAAAGCATCTAAAGAATTATTATACAATCCTAAAGTATTATCAATCTTCTCTCCAATATTTTGTCAGTTTTTTTAGTGTTGAATATTTTAACATGAAAAATTAAATTTCAATGTTAAAGATGCTTATAATGCATTCAAAATTGAATTCTACGATCAAAAATCTGACATAAGTATTTCATGAATACAAAGGAATTCTAAGATATGTTGGAGGAGCATATAGGCTTATGGTGGTAGAGAATCAAAGATAAAATGCAGATCGAC
This sequence comes from Capsicum rhomboideum, assembly GCA_031232105.1. Taxonomy (NCBI): domain Eukaryota; kingdom Viridiplantae; phylum Streptophyta; class Magnoliopsida; order Solanales; family Solanaceae; genus Capsicum; species Capsicum rhomboideum. The sequence continues at coordinate 29,010,986 of CP124713.1, read as the reverse complement.
TATTTGAAAGAGATGAAGATGGAAGGTTTGAAGGGAAGAAAGAGATATCAAAAAATTAGCATGAAACTTTGAAAAAAGAAAAAATATATCAAAAATTGGTAACCTGTTATAACAGGTAACATTTATGTGATGATGTACAAAAATGATACACCGACGGTGCATAAAACTTAAACTCATAATTTAATTGGCTATAATAAACTATCATGTTATCATATAAAACTGTTACCAAGGTTTACTTGTTATTGAATTTCAAAGTAACCTGATATATAGTATAGTGAGAACTCTCTATAACGTCAGCCCGTTATAACAACATTTTACTATAGCGGCCTGCTTTTCTTTGAAACCTATTTTTCATGTTATATTTTACTTCTCTATAACAGCATTCTACCTATAACAGCAATGACGTATATTATAGCAGTACACTCTTTGTAAAATTACCTCTCTATAAAAGCATACTCAAATATTATGTAAAAATATTTTGTAAGAAATATATTACATACAAAAAAAAATATCAAAATATTTATGGTAATCATCATTAATGTCATGCACACAGTAAATTTCAAGTATGAATATCTAATTTAAAGAAAAAATTGTATTTAAATGGTATACATCAGTTATTTCATAACTTCACGAGGAAAAAGCTACTAATGCTTGCCTTTTTTATATTCATGCTCTTTCTAATTTTGCATACTTTTGTTTATATTAGCTAAATGAGATCTGAATGTCAAATTATAGTATACATATATAACAACACCTCTCTATAGCAGCCATGAAATTTTCGGACAACCACTGCCACTATAGAGAGGTTTGACTATAATATAAAAATTTATACTATCATTAGTGACACTAAACTTATATTTTCCCCATTTAAATTTGTCTAAACCTATTTTCTTTAGTTTGTATAACAAGAATAACTCTTTTCAAGATTTGAAAACAACTTGATTTGAATTTTCCATTAACCCTTAATGAGAAGCATAGTTTATATAGTCACCACACAAATGTTATGGCATAGTTATGATCATAACTTTCAAAAGTTCTATTTCAAATAAACGTTATCGCATACTTAAGACCACAAACGTTAAAAAATTTTCTTAACCCCCGTAGCCAATTAAATAGGTTCACATGAATGAAAATGGATGAAGTATTACTAGTTGTCAATTTAGACTGTTCAATTTCTTACATATCACATTATTAGATGCCCTTTACATATTAAAAAACAACTCCTCCTTATCCTCGCCTATATAAACACCTATCTCCACCATTCATCAACACCCTCAAATCTCAAACCTCATTCTCAAAATTCATCCTTTTGTAACCCCTATGTACACACAAATATATTATTAGCAATGTTCTAACATATTTAACAAATTCTTTCCCTCACCCTCGTCAAATTAACTAGCCATCTCAAACAAAGTTCTTGTTTAAACAAATTTGTTTCATTCATCATATTTTTGTAGCAATGGGTAGTGGAGATCACAAACACCACCATCATCATTTGAACTTCCATGTTCAAGTGCATCTACCTCACATCCATTTTCACCATCACCACCACCATCAACATGGTCATGAGATAAAAGAACTTATAGGCCTCCCAAAAGGGTGTCTTCCAGTATTGGTAGGTCATGATGGAGAGGAGCAACACAAGTTTATAATCCCAGTGATATACATCAACCACCCACTCTTCACACAATTGTTGAAAGGAAATGAAGAAGAGTGTGAACTTCATCATGATGGCCCTATGAATATCCCTTGTCATGTCGAAGAATTCCGCTATGTCGAGGGTATGATTGACAAGGAAACTCAGGCTACCAGCCACCACAACCACCACGCTTGGTGCTACAAGGCATGAGGTTTATGAGTTTAACTTCTATACAATAATACTACTGATGGATATGAGATAAATCCTATGTTTAATTGTCTTCTAGCTAAATAGCTACTAGGATTTTTTTTTTATCATTTTTTTGGGGGGGTGGGGGTGATTATGATTTATGTGTTCTTTGGGTCTTGTAAATCTTGCCTTTACGTTTTCATGGTTGTATTTGAAGGAATAATCTCGTGGTCACTTAAAATTTGAACAAAAGAAGATCTCATATGTTATTTTTGTAAACTTCTTATGTTATTTTATTTTTATTAATCTTCAACGAAAACAGGTCATATAATTAAATTAACCAATTCTGCCTTCGTATTTATACCCAAACTACCAGAAGTGACAACTTGATCACCGTGAAACTAATTGACTATATATATAGTATATACACATACTATCTATAGACTTTTTCTGTTCAATGTGTTCTGAACCGTTGAATGGAGCTGAACATTAAGCTTTTAAGTTTTCATATCCAGAGTTTACGCTAATTATTTTGGGCATTCTCCTCCTAATTTCACACAAGATATTTCCTTCGAAATTAACGTAGTCATTTTTATCTCAAATCAAAGAAGATCAAAACCAAAAATCAAAAGAGAAAATAGAAAACAACTTTCAACTTTCTTCTTCCTCCCCTCTCTTCTTTCTTGTTTTTCTTCTCCTTCTTAAGAAAACATACCTAGAAATGCTTCTGCAACGTATGTATATTTCATGTTATATCGTATATATCAAACAAATATTTCTATAGACACTGCTATGAATGTGTATATCAAAGAGTACTTTATGTATATCAATCAAATTTGCATGAAGATACACATATATACATGATATACAGGAGATAAATAGTTGTACAATGTGATATACGCAGATATAATAAGGATATGCATGACGCATAGTAGGGTATATATACATATGGAGTCATCTTCAACCGCGAGTTTTCACTTTGAAATTGAGCTCAAATCCACCTTAGATCATCTTTAGACACCTCTAAAATTGATATTCAGGGTTTATTTGTTATGAAGAAAAATGTTTTTCCATGAGCAATATTTTTTTGGAAAATGTTTTCCAAAAAAATAAGTGGTATTCTTAGTTATTTTCTTGTGTTTGATACATAAGCAAAATACATTATCCTAAAAATATTTGTATATAATCTAGACAAATATTGTGGGAGGTGGAGGTGAGGGTAGGGTGTGGGGTGATGGGGATAGGCGCTACAGGTGCGGGGGTGAAGTTGGGGTGATCGAGTTAGAGGGTGGAGAAGACACAACCAACATAGAATGTCACTTGTGGACCTATTTATGTTCCTCTCCATACTGAACACACCCTCAAACTACTTAAAATGTTCCCTGTAACACCTCGTACGTTTCTGAGTCTAGCCGACTACCGTAATGTTGATGGAAGTAATGAAACATGAGAAATTCGGTGAATTATGCATTAAATGGTGGGCATTAATGGGTCTTGTGTCATTTGGGCCAAATGAGGCCCAATAATCAAGAGATAGACATAGCCCAAAAGGGATTTTTGACCCATTCTTGCCTACTCTTCCATGGACCAAGTAAACACACCAAGTGTGTGGATGAGAATCATTTTAAAGGGGCTATATAATGAGAGAAATCAGATTTTTAATTCATAACAACACACATGCCCTTTTCTACATTTTCCACATTTTTCTCTCAACATACAAACCCTAGGCTCTCATCTCCTTTGGAACAAGATCACTCTTTGGTAAGTATTCTTCTCATGGTTTACTATATAATATGTTTAAGATGGTCTATAAATTATTTTGGTGGTGTTGGCAAAGTTTTGGACGGTGTGCTATGTGTAAAACTGTCTATTTTTGCAATCGGAGAATGGTTTTGTCTTGTAAACTTGGCTATGGACTTCTGGTTTTGAAGAAAGTGAACTTGGTGGAGTAAATATTGACATGTGAGAAGTTATTATAGTCTTACTTTGTTTAATCCTTGTGTATAACGTTTGGAATTGTTATTGTGAAATTGGTTACGGTTTTGGTACCGTATTGGCCGTGAAATGTGATTTTTGGGTGTTGTTATGTGTTTTGTGAGACTATGGCTGAATGTTGGTGTTTAATATGATCAAAAATATGTTCAAATATGTTTGATTATGATCATGGACCATTCATTGCATGAAAAGACCCAAAAAGGACCCATTTTGGCCAAAACTGGCATCCGCCCCCGCAGACGGAGGCATCTGCGGGCGCAGATGCCAATGCAGATGCTCCTGGAATCTGCCAGGAGCCATTTTCAGGCGCAGGTGGAAGCGCAGGTCGGCCCCAGTTCCGGTTTTGTATGTTTTCGCATCTAGTTGATCCCCGAAGACCCTGATACCCTTTTTGGATGTAGTTATCAACTTGTGATGTCGTTGTAATGACTTTAAAGTGTTGTATGGGGACATGTTGGATTATGTTAAGTATGGATTAACTTTAATGTGTTGTTGTGAAAGACGTTTGGGTGACAAAATGACGTAAAATGTAACTTAGTATCGAAGAGGAAGTGTAAAGCATGATTTTGGTAGGGAATGTTAGTAATGTGTGATACCATGGGTGATATGTGGCTTGTTTTGGTAATGGTGAAGCAGTACATGATATTGTACGAAGGTGAAATGACGTTGTGTGACAACTATGTAACTTAGTGTCATGTTATACACTTAAATTGAAGTGAGTGGTTAATGCAAGCTTCGTTATATACTTGTGTGTAGAGTAGACATAAAGGGGAAGCTGAAGTGTTGTATTCGCGAGTAAGATTGTGTATCCATATTGAGGAATCAAGGTATGTAAGTTCCCTCTTTCCGTATTATTCTGCAGCATATAGTGTACACCTTGGTAGGGTACTTACTCATTCCCAAACAGTCCTAAGGTATTTCATTTCGAGTTATCATTTCTTGTTATTGTTAGTCACGTATATCTCATTCTTGGTCTATTATCATTCATGTGTCACATGATCATGAGCATGGTTCCAAGTTCCAATAATGTTATATTCAAAAGTTCCCAAATAAAGTAACCATTGATTGAGCTAATTCAAAGATTAAAGAAGTAATGTTGTAAAGAGGAGAGATGTTTCATGGGTGGTATCCCAGGGGTTAAATAACCTAGCATGGGTCGATCCCAATATTTACGGAGGGTATCCCAAGGGTGAGAAGAACACCTAGCATGGGTCGATTCCGCTACGGGTGGTATCCCAGGGGCAAGGAAAAGCCTAGCATGGGTCGATCCCGATTACTATTAACTACCCACTGATCAGCTTGGGGCCCGGGCATTATATGAATGGATGGATGAGTAATGGATGGAGGAAAGAGCGAATGAACGAACGAATGTAAGAGTAAAGAAAGTATTTTCACATAATGTATACTTTTTCCATATATGCAAGATGGTGACTTATCCATAATGTGTACTCATTTATATTTGATTTCATTGGAGTCTTTATGTATCATACAGTTTCGTATAGCCTTACATACTTAGTACTTTCTTCGTACTGACCCCTCTTGGGGGATTTACCTTACTTGCTGCAGGCGCAGGCACTAGTAGACCTCCCCAGTGAGATGCAGGACTTCTACTGACTTTTGGTGAGCTCCAGTCGATTCGGGGCTTTCCGTGTCACAGTTGTACATGTATTTTGGTAATGTAAATGTTAAGTAAAGCGGGGCTTGTCCCGAATTTAGGTTGGTAGTGTATGTACTTCTATTAGAGGCTTTTGTAGACGTACGTGGGTATGTGAAGTAGTGTGAAGAGAAGAGATGTGTGTCGTTTGACTTGATGGCTATGTCGGCCAAGTTTCTCATATGTCTATATATATATATCTCTTACATGTTCCATGATTTCCGATGTTAGCCTATTATGTTCTTATGTGATGGTGGTATTTTCCTATGGCAAGAGTGAATGAATGAATGTAAGTGGAGCTTGGTTCTCTCGGGCCTTGTCGGCTACGAGTGTCAATCCGTCCCGACGGGGTTCGGGGCGTGACATTCCCAACAAAATCTAATATCACCTAATCGACGCAAGTCATAGATACACAAATAAAAAATCGAATCAAGCTTCAATGGTGTTTCAGATCTTTATCTTTAAAAAATTGATGGAGTACCCAAAAAACAAAAGAATATTCTAACCCAACAATAAAATCAATGAAGAATCGAAAAATTCTTAGTTAACACCATCACAAAATTAACGAAGAACTAATACAGATTTATAGGCGAAAAAAGAAGTATAGATTTTGTACAAAATATTGAAAGATTTTTGCTAAAAGTTACTAGATCTTAACCAAGAAAGAAAGTAAAGAGTTTGGGAAAAAATATTCAAAAATTCTGGTTCAAACTCTTTATTAGGAGAAGGAGATGGAGCGGGTACTAAATTTCTTTTGCTATTTTTAAGAAAAATAATTTTGATTATTAGGTGACAATTCTTTTAGATAAGTATTGAATTTGGGATACCAAATGTTTATTGCCAAATAATGGATATTTTTATGCCAGTTATTGCACACAATTATCATACCGCGCCAATTTCTTAAAACATAAAAGTGAAGTGCATGATGGTTAGCACAAATATATAGGATTTATGCCTTGTTCCAGATATCGAGTCTTCAAAGATGACTCTTGTCATAATGCTAATTACTGAAGATAATACACCGAACCTTTCCAAAATGAGGCTCTTACCGGTCTCTCTAACTTAACTTTAACTAACTCATGTCCGATTTGTCACTTTTTCCATATGCTGCCTCTTGACTTGTCAATCTGTCAAGCCTGATATTTTCCCATACAAAAGTGCAGTTACATGAAAACATTATTTATAGCACTAATAGTAGATGCATTAATGAGTAATATGTAGGTTTGTAGTAGATAAGAACATATATATATATATATATATATGAGTAATATGAGTAATATATAGATAAGAGCATACTATATATATGAGTAATTTACTACCTCGACTTATCAATCTGTCAAGCCTGATATTTTCCCATACAAAAGTGCAGCTGTTATATGAAAACATTATTGGTAATACTAATAAGTAGATACATTAATGAGTAATATGTAAGTTTGTTGTAGATAAGAACATACATATAGTTTTTATCATGCCCCCATTGAATAAATTTGTAAATGATTAGATATGATCTCAATCTCTCTCTACACTAAACGCTCCTAATTCTCTCTTCAAGACCAAACCCATGGACTCCACCGATCTTGACATGGAACTCCATCAGGAGATCCCACCAAAGTCACCAGATTTAATTACCAATCCAAAATCCCAAAATCCCTCACTAACCTATAAAGATTCCCTACTCTCAAATGAATTAGTTATGAATAACCTTGAGGATCTAGATATGAATGATCTAAATGATGAAAAACTCATCTCAAACTCCAATAATCAACAATTGGAAACAACAGTCTCAATTAGAAACCCATATTGATCAAATTCAACTAACAGAAGAAGATAAATTCAGGATATCATCAAATTGATGTGGAAAAGAGTCCTACATCAGCAACTCTAGAAAAAGATACAAATGATGTGGAAATCAGCTCAGGAATTCCCATTGATAGACTTGGGCGTTGGCTTGATCTATATCGCAAAAGTCTCCTCTAATGAGAATTTAAATACAGTGTTTCAAATTCTCAATACAGTGTTTCAAGATGGTCCATGGTTCATTAATGGACATTTCCTCTCTGTTCAAAGGCTACTCCTACTAAAACAATGATTTGGGTGTGATTACCTCACTTGCCAACAAAATTCTATGACGAAATTATCTTGAGGAAAATTGGGAATTCTGTTGGTCATCTTCTAAAAATTAATGCTTGCACCAGTGCAATGCTAAGATGATGATATGCTAGATTATGTGTCGAAGTTCCTTTAGATGCCCCGGTGAAATCAAAAATTTAAATTGTTAATTATATGCAGGAAATGTGGTATCAAGGCAGTGATCAGTTATGCAAAGCTTGTGGTAAGTTGGAACACACAAGCCTGACATACAGTAGTACAAAACCTGCCTACAATCGTCATCATGAAGGCTTACTAAAGGTCCCTCATGGAAGGATGAGTGGAATACGATCACCTTTCCAAAAAAGATAGATGCTCATAAAGATTAAAGACTATCGCTCAAAACCCAATAATTCAAAATTGGATTTTTCCAAAGAGACGCCAAGTAAGTTTCTGATCAATTGTTCTACACCCCCTCCCATTGATCAAGGTAAAAAGAAATTTGTGGTGGGTATAATTTCCTCTCAAACTTCTATTATTAAACAGTCTTTAATTCAATCCAAGATCAATAAATTTGAAATTTTAGCCACTATTAACATTGATAACTGTAACCAGATTAACGACTCCCCCTATGCACATTCTCCTGCTCAAAAAAGTCTCAATTCACATAACACATCAATACTCTCGATGGAGGCTAACAACTGCCAATTGACAAGTGGAGAAATGTATCCAACTACCAAAACACTTAAGTCAACTTACATGAAAATAGTGACTTAAACCCCCCCCACCCCCTCCCCATTTATAGTTGTACATCCCAAATTAACCCCATTGACACCTGTTTTACCACTCCAACTGACAAATTACAAACACGTCCAAACACTTGGCAACTCCCTTAAGGCAAATGGAAATAGAAGAATACATGCAAGATCATTCTCAATCCAATTTGATCTTTAAATCTTCACTATTAAATGCCACCAATCCACTGCATTTTAAATCTCAAGCAAAGGATATTTAATCATTACCACCTTGTCCAATAGTAGCTCTTTCTTTTAAACCCTCTACACTTTTAAATAATTCCCCTCCCAACAGTCCAAATGCAAAGTATTTTTCTCCCTATAATGCCAACAGAAATAAAATCTCTCCACTTCCACAAAGAATCCCAATAGACAATCCCCAGAACTATTTGAACCCAAATGCTCTTCCGATGGTCTATGCAACTACAGCTCTCCCCCTAAATCAACCACCTTTCTCTTGGATGGAACAAAGTCTCTAAGGGAAAACTCTCATTTTCACAATCAATCTAGATGGACGGGAGGTCACAATAATTATCCAAAACCTTCTAGAACAAACAGTGATGAAGGGAATGCATGGCAATGAACAATTACTATATGAAACATCTATGGACAAATAATGTGTTGAACATTCTATCCCCATCAGTTTCTCCATCTCTCTTCTAAGTCATGCAATAAATGTGGAACCTCCCCTCCCACTTCAACCCTCTCTTGACCCTAATAATAGATGATCTACCTTACTTCACTCCAAAAGAAGCGACTCAGGAGAGCCCACTTCTTCAATATTGGAATCTATAACCACATCCACATGTTACCCCACCATCATATCAACCCCTCACAGAGAACATGCAAGCAGAAGACGAAGGGGTGGAACTGACTCCCTCGTTTACCAAAACTTCAAATCTAAAAAGAGTTGCCCTCATGCTTTTTTCGGAAAAGGAAAACAAGAAGTGCATCTTCAAGTGTTCCTTGTCTTAAGAAATTCTCCCATACCTTCTATTCCGCATTCAATACAGCTACAGCTAAAGTAGCATTAGTGCTGAATCCAACGATAAGGATTCCACCAATGAAAATAACGAACAACCAGAATTAGTTTCCAATGAACAGTGTTAACTCCATTATAATCTGGAACATATGTGGAGCTCACAATGATGCCTTTAAGATGAATCTTAAAGAAATTATCATAACTCATAATTTTGTTACTCTCACTCTCTTATAAACTAGACTTAATGACAATTCTATTCTAAGGGATGATCTTCATTTCAATGGTATGCTTGAAGTCCCTGCGGTTGGTAGATCTAGGGGTATAATAATCATGTGGCATGATAATTTGGTTATGTTGAATACTGTCCATCACTCTCCTCAAGAACTCCATGCAATAGTTCAGGTAACCTAAACACTAACCCTTACTTTTAAGTGTTATTTACGCCAGTAAAAATGTTATTTCTAGAAATACTCTTTGGGAAAGTCTTAAGAATTTAAGAGACTATTATAATGGGTCATGTTTTGTTGGGGGCACTTTTGATGATATCAAGTGCCAAGAAGAAAAATAGGGTGGCTGACCTTTTAATCCTAATAGGGCCTACAAATTTAACTGTATTAGTTATTGCCACCTTTTAGATCTAGGATTTAACGGATCCCGATATACGTGCTCTATCCATAGACGTCGAGAGGGATTAATTCTTGATATATTGGATCATTGTATGGATAACAAAGATTGGATCCATGCTTTCCCAGACACTATAGTTACTCATCTCCCTCACACCCACTCTGACCATACCCCTCTTCTTCTTTCTCTTCGACTGTCATGCCCCAAATCCCATTGAGGAGTGATTGGCACCCGAAGCCGATAAGGCCCGAGAGAACCAATCTTTACTCATGCCCAATCATATGCATACCATAAGAATCATCAACACCTCACAAAGACATAATATTTTAAGTGCGGAAAAGATGGAGCATTATATATATATACATATAAGAAACTTGGCCGTTAGGGCCATCGAGTTAAGGTGGACATACAACTCTTCATTCATACACACACATAGGTCTACAAAAGCCTCTAACAAGAGTACACATATAAACATCTTAAATTCGGGACAAGTCCCCGCTTTACACAACACTACTATACCAAAATAAATGTACACAAGAGACACGAAAAGCCCCAAACCAACCGAAGCTCACCAAAGATAGGCAAAAGATCCGCAATCTACTGTGGAGGTCTATTAGTACCTGTGCCTGCAACAAGTAAGGTAAGTTTCCCCAAAGGGGTCAGTACGAAGAATGTACTGAGTATGTAAGGCCATAAGAAATTATATGATACATCAATACTTCAGTGGAAACAAATATAATTAAAGAATCAACATGGATGAGTCATCACTCTATATGTATGGAAATATGTACATTAGATGGATTACTTCTTTTATCTTTACACTCATTCGTTCCTTCGTTATTCACCTCTTCATTCACAACTCATTCTTCCATTCTTACAATGCCCGGGCCCCAAGCTGATCAGTAGGTAATCAACAGTTTTTGGGATCGACACATGCTAGGCTTTTCCTTTGCCCCTGGGATACCACCCGTAGTAGGGGGATTGACCCATGCGAGGTATTTTTAACCCCATGGGATACCACCCGTAGATATTGGGATCAACCCATGTGAGGTATTTTAACCCCATGGGATACCACCCAAGAACACATCACTTATCTTCACACCATTACTTCTTTAATCTTGAGAAAAATTCATTCGATGACCATGTCCTTATTGGAAAATACATAGACGCTTTACTTTATGCCTTTACGTTCATGAGATTGATACTTTGTAATTGTAACATTATTGGAAGATTTGGAACATAACATTATTGGAATTTGGAATCATGTCTATAAGTATGTTGTACATGAATGACAATAGATCAAGGATAAGATATGTGTGATTAACAATAGACGATAACCTGAAATGAGATGCCTTAGGTCATTTCGAAACTGAGCAAGTACAATAACAAGGTATATACTATATGTTGCAGAAAGATATGGGAAGAGTAACCTTACATACCTTAATTCCCCAATATGTATACACAATCTTACTCGTGAATACAACACTTCAGCTTTCCCTTTATATCTATTCTACACACAAGTACATAATGAAACTTACATTAACCACTTACTTCATTTCAAGTGTATAACATGATAATAAGTTACATAATTGTCACACAACACCATTTCACCTTCTTATAATATCATGTACTGCTTTACCATTACCAAAAAAAGTCACACATCACCCATGATATCATACATTACTAACATTCCACACCAAGATCATACTTTACACTTCCCCTTCAATACTATGTTACATTTACGTCATTACGTCGCATAAACGTCTTTCATAACAAAACATTAAAGGTCAATACATACTTGATATAATTCACCATACCTCCAACGTACTCCTCTAAGGTCATTCATAAGTTAATAATTGTATCCAAGAAGGTTAGAGGGGTTTCGGGCATCATTCCGGGATGAAAACATGCAAAACGGGACCCGGGGGGAGGGGGGGTCTGGAGGGGCCACCTGCGCACGCAGGTGGGTGAATTGCGTCTGCAGGTGCCCTTTTGGACACTTCCAGGGCCACCTGCATTGGTATCTTCGCCCACAGGTGCCTGTCTGCGTGGGCGGATGCCCAAATTCGGCCACCGGGGTTCGTTTTTGGGTCCTTTTTCGCATTAAATGGTTCATGGCCATAACCAAGATTCCCTTTACATATATTTGATCAACCTAATACCAATGAACAACCATGATCTCACAACACACAAAAACATCACCAAAATCACATTTTCCTTTCATTATGTCACCCATTCCGTACACTTTTTCCATAACAACAATTTCCAAAAATGACACATAAAGAGAAATCAAATTAGGGCATAACCATATCATACATGTTGATGTTAAAACCATCAATCTCACTTCTTTCAAGACCACAAGGCCACTTCCAAGTTCAAGTCACCAAAATAACACAACTTGTGTCACATAAGCAAAAGTGCACCAATCAACACTTTTAGACATAACCATCAAAATCCATACCATCACATAACATATTAGACCACAAGAATGAACATTTACCAACACTTACAAGGTGATGATCTTTGCAAAATAAGTGTAGTAGCCTTGGCTTGAAGAAAGGTTTCTTTTTGGTCTCCTTGGACAGTCTAGAAATTTCAAGAAATGCCAAGGTGGATTTTGTGATTAAAATATGATTTTTTTGAGCTAAATATATCATACTTAGCCAACATTAATTCAAATATGAGGTGTATATTTGGTCATTATTGCATGGATCAAGAATGGGTCATTTTTGTTCCTTTTTGGGCCATGTCTTCTTATTACTTTGGGCCAATTTTTAAGCCCATTCCCAAGATGAATTAATTCCAACACTTTTCATACATAATATAACCTTTTTTGAATGTTGAATTAATCCTGGCACTTAGTCGCATTCGTTTGGAAATTTACAGGGTGTTACATTATCCCCCCCTTAAGAACATTCGTCCTTGAATGTTAATAGTAGTAGTAATTAATCCCAAACAAATCTAGGTCTAAACACATTTGTCACATTGCCACATATTTAAAATGCTCATATGTACTTACTTGTCATTACTTCAATTCGGCATCTTGGTCCTTCTCTTCGGTTTGAAACAAATACGGGTACTTCGCTTTCATTCTATCTTCAGCTTCCCATGTAATTTCTTCTACTTGTTGATTTCTCCAAAGCACTTTGACAGAAGCTAAATCTTTATTCCTTAACCTCTTGACTTGTCTATCCAGAATAACAATGGGCACTTCTTCATAAGTAAGATCTTCCGTAACGTGTACATCTTCGATGGGAGTAATTTGAGATGGGTCTCCTATGCATTTTCGAAGCATCGAAACATGAAACACCGGGTGGACTGCGGAGAGTTCTTGGGGTAGTGCTAACTCATACGCCACTTGACCAAATTTTTGAATAATTTCATATGGTACTATATAACGTGGACTTAGCTTCCCTTTCTTTCCAAATCGCATCACCCCTTTCATTGGTGATACCTTCAAAAATACCCAATCACCTATAGAAAATTCAAGCCCTCTTCTTCTAACATCAACATAGGACTTGTGTCGACTTTGGGCCGTTTGTAATCGCTGTTAAATCATTTTAACTTTCTCCATAGCCTGATGAACAAGATCTGGCCCAAGTAAAGCAGTTTCACCCGCTTCAAACCATCCAATTGGTGATCTACATTTCCTTCCGTACAAAGCTTCATAAGATGCCATGTTAATACTTGAATGATAGCTATTGTTGTAAGCAAATTCAATAAGAGGCAAATGGTCATCCCATCTGCCTTGAAAATCTAACGTGCAAGCTCGCAGCATATCTTCAAGTGTTTGAATGGTACGTTCTGCTTGTCCATCTGTCTGAGGATGGAAAGCCGTACTCAGATTCACCTGTGTACCCAAAATCTGCTGAAAAGATCTCCAAAAATGCATAGTAAACTGAGCTCCCCTATCTGATATGATGGAGATCGGAATCCCATGTAACCGTACTATCTCTTTTATATACAATCTCGCATAATCCTCCGTTGTATAGGTGGTTTTGACTGGTAGGAAATGCGCTGACTTGGTAAGCCTGTCAACTATAACCCATATAGAATTAAATTTCCGCAGTGTACGAGGCAAACCTGTGATGAAGTCCATATTAATCATATCCCATTTCCAGACTGGAATATTGATACATTGCATGTAACCTCCTAGTTTCTGATGCTCTACTTTCACTTATTGACAATTCGGGCATTGAGCGACAAATTCTGCAATATTCTTCTTCATATTTCCCCACCAATACACTTATTTTAAATCATGGTACATTTTAGTAGCACCCAGATGAATAGAATAGCGCGAGTGATGCGCCTCTGTCATAATTCGTTTCCTTAGCTCATCTACATTCGGCACACATAATCTTCCTTGACATTGAAGTACCCCTTCTTGTGTAAGATGGAAGACCACATTCAGGCCCTGTTGTACATTCTTCTTCAGCTGCAATAACATAGAATCTGCAAACTGCTTCTCTTTTACCTCAGCTATTAAGGAGGATTCTGTTGCATTCTGAACAATAACCCCTTCATTTGGAGATTCAATAAGGTGAACTCCTAAGCTGGCTAGTTGATGCAGATCTTTGATTATCTCTTGCTTCTCAGTCAATTGGCCACTAGTGCTTTCTACTGCCTTGCGGCTCAATGCATCAGCTACCACATTTGCTTTGTCTGGGTGATAGAGAATATCAATATCATAGTCTTTTAAGAGCTCTAACCACCTTCGTTGCCTTAAATTGAGTTCCTTCTACTTAAAAATATATTGTAAACTTTTGTGATCCGTATAGATATCAGAACTCCATACAAATAAAGACGTCATATCTTTAAAGCAAAAACCACCGCTGCTAATTCAAGATCATGTGTGGGATAATTTTTCTTATGTGGCCGCAACTGTCGTGAGGCATATGCTATGACATTACCGTGCTGCATCAATACACACCCTAGGCCAATCCCGGAAGCATCACAATATACTGCATAACCTTTGGTACCTTCGGGAAGCACTAAAACTGGTGTGGAGGTTAACTTATCTTTCAACTCTTGGAATCTTTTCTCACACGCATCATTCTATTGAAATTTAACTGCCTTATGTGTAAGTTTCGTTAAAGGTGCAGCAATGGAAGAAAAACCTTCCATAAATCTTCGGTAATAACCTGCTAATCCAAGAAAACTACGAATCTCCGTAGGTGTCGTAGGTCTTGGCCAATTTTTCACCACTTCAATCTTCTGTGTATCAACTCGAATCCCTTCATCTGACACAATATGACCCAAGAATGCAATGGATTTCAACCAAAATTCACATTTAGAGAACTTTGCATATAACTTACGCTCGCGGAGAATCTGTAACACTTCTCGTAAGTGATTAGCATGATCCTCTTGTGACTTTGAATAAACCTGGATGTCATCTATAAATACCATCACGAACACGTCTAGGAATGGCTTAAACACCCTATTCATCAAATCCATGAACACTGCTGGTGCATTTGTTAGTCCAAATGTCATAACTAAAAATTCATAATGGCCATACCGTGTTCAAAAAGCTGTCTTGGGTACATCTTCTTCTCTAACCCTGACTTGATGGTACCCCGACCTCAAGTCGATCTTTGGAAAACACTTGGCACCCTGTAACTGATCAAACAAATCATTAATTCGAGGGAGGGGATATTTTTTCTTGATCATTACCTTAGTCAATTGCCGGTAGTCAATGCACATTCTCAATGTGCCATCTTTCTTTCGTACAAATAATATCGGTGCACCCCACGGGGACATACTAGGTCGAATGAAGCCCTTTTCCAGTAAATCCTTCAACTGCTCCTTCAATTCACGCAATTCTGCTGGAGCCATTCTATACGGGGGAATCGAGATCGGCTGAGTGCCTGGAATCACATCAATGCTAAACTCCACTTCCCATTCCGGAGGTAGATCTGGAAGATCTTCAGGGAATACATCAAGAAATTCATTCACCACTGGAACTGATTGAGGAGTTGGTGGTTCTGCTTTGATATCATGCACTCTCACTAAGTGGCATATATATCCTTTGGATATCATTTTCCTAGCCTTAAGATAGGAAATAAATCTACCTCTCGGTGCTCCTACATTGCCAGTCCATTCCAGCACATTCGTTTGGGGAAAATGAAAATGTACTTTCTTAGCCGGACAATCCATCGTGGCATAACAGGAAGCCAACCAATCCTTACGCATTATGATATCAAAATCCACCATGTCCAGTTCAATAAGATCGGCCAGTGTATCATGACCACACACAGTTACCACACAATTACGATATACTCTTTTTGCAATAATATTTTCACCAACCGGTGTAGACACTTCAACTGATTTAATTAATAATTCTGGTGCCTTTGTAAATTTCACCGCAATCAATGGAGTAACATAGGACAATGTAGAACCCGGGTTAATCAATGCATATACATTATACGAAAATATGGATAATGTACCTATGACTACGTCAGGAGATGCCTCCGAATTCTGTCGGTCTACCAGAGCATAAGTACGATTCTGAGTTCCACTAGAACTAGCGGCTCCTCTGGAACCTCTACCATGACCCACCGGCTGTACACCTCTGCCTAGGGAAGGGGCCGATGATGATGATACAACGATCGATCCCGCAGGTCGCGCCACATTACCCGAGCCTCTTCGTGGGCAGGCTCTCATCATATGCCCCGTCATACCGCACCAAAAACAAACATTTGACCCACAGCGTCATTCACCTAGTGAAACCGTCCACATTGCTGACACAGCTGACGAAAAGATCCCGTAGTCTGCTAACCTCGAATCCCACTACTATGCCCAACATTTCTACCTCTGAACCCTCGGAACTGAGCTTGAGTTCCTGCTACGGAATAAGAAAATGAAGGTCTCAGTGGTCTAGGAAACATTCAGGGTCTAGATTCTCCTTGGGACACCATAGACTGTCCCATAGGTCTAGCTCTTTTGGACTGTCCTCGTTCAGATTCATGTACCCTTTTTCTCTGTCTTTGGTCCTCCATTTTTTGGGCAAAGGCTTGAATTCTCGCTATATCCATTTCTTTATTTAAGGCAGCAATAGTGCAATCTTGTACCAAATATGGCTCCAGCCTGTCCACATATCTATGGACTCTATCTGTCATCGTAGCAACTACATTGGGCGCATATCGGGCCAAAGAATTAAATTGCAGACTGTATTCTCTGACACTAAGATTACCTTGATGCAGATTCAAGAATTGATCCGCAGGAGACTCACGGATCTCATAAGGAAGGTAGTGATCAAGGAAAGCCTCTTTAAATTCTTCCCAAATAGGTGAATTTGCACCCACCCCGAGATTTCTTCCAATCTTCATACCATAATATCGTCTCTCCTTTTAATCTGTATGCAGCAAGTTCAACTGTTTCTACCCTAGTTATATGCATAACATCTAAGGCCCTTTGAATCTGATCTATAAAGTCTTGTGGATCTTCATTCAGTTCTGATCCAGTGAATGTAGGAGGATCTAATTTCAAGAAATCCTGGGTCCGTCGACTAGCTGCTCTCACTGCACTATCATCACCTGTCATCGGACCACCTTGTCCCTGAACCTGTGCAGCAACTATTCTAGTCAACATCTGCACCGCATTCTTTAAGTCCTGGTCAGCAGTATTCACTGGTGGTTCTACCGGTACATCTCTTTCTCTTGACTCTTCTGACACTGGAAGAGTAGAAGAAGCCTGTGATGCCATCTCTGGTTCAGCGCCGCCTTGATTAAATGGCTCAGGCGGGGCTCTACTGGTTCCTTCTCCAGCAATTTTTTCTAACCTCTTACTTTTACCTCTTCTTGTCATTGGCATTTTACTATCATATAGGATAAACAAGTTCAACAGTCAGATATGGTTCAACCTATAACTTTGGATCTAATGCACGATCTAGAAAATTAAGAAATGAAACAGCTCCTAAATGTCCCGTAGCCTCCTACTTATAAATGTGGTGCACAACACATCAATAAGTAAGACTCTACTCAGACACGGCTTTGTAGACACCCTTAGGACGACCTGCTCTGATACCACTTTTGTCACGCCCCAAATCCCATTGAGGCGTGATTGGCACCCGAAGTCGATAAGGCCCGAGAGAACCAATCTTTACTCATGCCCAATCATATGCATACCATAAGAATCATCAACACCTCACAAAGACATAATATGTTAAGTGCGGAAATCATGGAGCATTATATATACATACATATAAGAAACTTGGCTGTTAGGGCCATCGAGTCAAGGTGGACATACAACTCTTCATTCATACACCCACATCGGTCTACAAAAGCCTGTAACAAGAGTACACATATAAATATCTTAAATTCGGGACAAGTCCCCGCTTTACACAACACTACTGTACCAAAATAAATGTACCCAAGAGACCCGAAAAGCCCCAAACCAACTGGAGCTCACCAAAGATCGGCAAAAGATCCGCAGTCTACTGTGGAGGTCTATTAGTACCTGTGCCTGCAGCAAGTAATGTAAGTTTCCCCAAAGAGGTTAGTATAAAGAATGTACTGAATATGTAAGGCCATAAGAAATTATATGATACATCAATACTTCAATTGAAACAAATATAATTAAAGAATCAACATGGATGATTCATCACTCTATATGTATGGAAATGTGTACATTAGATGGATTACTTCTTTTATCTTTACACTCATTCATTCCTTCGTCATTCACCTCTTCATTCACAACTCATTCTTCCATTCTTACAATGCCCGGGCCCCAAGCTGATCAGTGGGTAATCAACAGTTTTCGGGATTGACCCATGCTAGGCTTTTCCTTTTCCCCTGGGATACCACCCGTAGTAGCGGGATCGACCTATGCGAGGTATTTTAACCCCATGGGATACCACCCGTAGATTTTCGGATCGACCCATGCGAGGTATTTTAACCCCATGGGATACCACCCAAGAACACATCATTTCTCTTCACACCATTGCTTTTTTAATCTTGAGAAAAGTTCATTCGATGACCATGTCCTTATAGGAAAATACATGACGCTTTACTTTATGCCTTTACGTTCATGAGATTGATACTTTGTAATTGTAACATTATTGGAATTTGGAATCATGTCTATAAGTATGTTGTACATGAATGACAATAGATCAAGGATAAGATATGTGTGATTAACAATAGACGATAACCTGAAATGAGATGCCTTAGGACATTTCGAAACTGAGCAATTACAATAACAAGGTATATACTATATGCTGCAGAAAGATATGGGAAGAGTAACCTTACATACCTTAATTCCCCAATATGTATACACAATCTTACTCGTGAATACAACACTTCAGCTTTCCCTTTATATCTATTCTACACACAAGTACATAATGAAGCTTACATTAACCACTTACTTCATTTCAAGTGTATAACATGATAATAAGTTACATAATTGTCACACAACACCATTTCACCTTCTTATAATATCATGTACTGCTTTACCATTACCAAAAAAAGTCACACATCACCCATGATATCATACATTACTAACATTCCACACCAAGATCATACTTTACACTTCCCCTTCAATACTATGTTACATTTACGTCATTACGTCGCATAAACGTCTTTCATAACAACACATTAAATTCAATCCATACTTGAATAATTCACCATACCTCCAACGTACTCCTCTAAGGTCATTCATAAGTTAATAATTGTATCCAAGAAGGTTAGAGGGGTTTCGGGCATCATTCCGGGACGAAAACATGCAAAATGGGACTCGGAGGGGGGGGGGTCTGGAGGGGCCACCTGCACACGCAGTTGGGTGACTTTCAGCCGCAGGTGACCTTTTGGACACTTCCAGGGCCACCTGCGTGGGCGGATGCCCAAATTAGGCCACCGGGGTTCGTTTTTAGGTCCTTTTCACATTAAATGGTTCATGGCCATAACCAAGATTCCCTTTACATATTTTTGATCAACCTAATACCAATGAACAACCATGATCTCACAACACACAAAAACATCACCAAAATCACATTTTCCTTTCATTATGTCACCCATTCCGTACACTTTTTCCATAACAACAATTTCCAAAAATGACACATAAAGAGAAATCAAATTAGGGCATAACCATATCATACATGTTGATGTTAAAACCATCAATCTCACTTCTTTCAAGACCACAAGGCCACTTCCAAGTTCAAGTCACCAAAATAACACAACTTGTGTCACATAAGCAAAAGTGCACCAATCAACACTTTTAGACATAACCATCAAAATCCATACCATCTCTTATGCACATAACATATTAGACCACAATAATAAACACTTACAAGGCGATGATCCTGGCAAAATAAGTGTAGTAGCCTTGGCTTGAAGAAGGGTTTCTTTTTGGTCTCCTTGGATAGTCTAGAAATTTCAAGAAATGGCAAGGTGGATTTTGTGATTAAAATCTATTTTTTTTTAGCTAAATATATCATCCTTAACCAACATTAATTCAAACATGATTTTTCTATTTGTTCATTAATGCATGGATCAAGAATGGGTCATTTTTGTTCCTTTTGGGCCATGTCTTCTTATTACTTTGGGCCAATTTTTAAGCCCATTCCCAAGATGAATTAAGTCCGACACTTTGCATACATAATATAACCTTTGTTGCATGTTCAATTAATCCCGTCACTTATTCGCATGTTCAATTAATCCAGTCACTTAGTCGCATTCGTTTGAAAATTTACGGGGTGTTACATCGACCTATCACCTTTATCCCTCGAGTTAAAATCCTTTGTCTAGAAACTATTTGGTGTTCCCATCCTGAGTTTAAAAGTGAAGTCCAGACCTTCTCCAGGTAAAAAACTATTCCAGAATATTATTAAAACCTTGAATAAGAATATCTTTATGAATATAGCAAAAAAAGAATATCTTTGGGGATATAGCAAAAAAGAAAAAGATTTTAATGGCCAGGCTAATGGGAATCAAAAAATCCATAAACTTTTCCTCCAGCCTTTCCCTTTAGAACCTTGATTATGATCTTAGACAGAATTACAATGACCCTCTAAAAGTGGAGGAGGACTATTAGAAGCTTCGATCTCGTTTTAACTTGATAAATGAAGGTGATGAAAACTTAAAATTTTTCCACCTTTCTGTCATTAATAAACGTAAAAGAAATAAAATTTCCTTTTTTTGTTGATGATCATGGTAACTGAATCACTAATCACACCAGCCTTCTTTTCTACACCCAACAATTCTTCAAAAAAACATATACTGCCTCCCATACCACCACCTATAAATACAATACCTTCAATACTACTTCTTTTCTCTATAAAATTGACCTTTCCAGTCTTGATAGCCCTCTTAAAAATTCAGAAATTGATTTGGCCATTCACATCTTCAAACCTTTTAAATCTTCGGGGCCTGATGGTTTTCACCCTTTCTTTTATCAAGAATACTGGAAAATCTTGGGTAAACGGTTAAGGAATTCATTCATGATGTTTTTAGTACTCAAACTTTCCCCACCAATATAAATCAAACATATATTTTTCTTATTCCCAAAATTCAGAATGCTTACCATATTTGAAATTTTCGTCCTATTGGTTTGTGTAATACCATTTACAAAACCATTACTAAAATCATTGTTAATCGTCTTAAACCTTTCTTCCAATATTTGATTGGCCCTTACCAAGCTAGTTTTATTAAACGTAGATGTGCGGCTGATAATGCCATAATAATCCAAGAGACTATGAATAGTTTTAATAAATCTAGAAGTATTAAAGGGAATTTTATGTTGAAGTTAGATTTAGAAAAAGATTTCGACAAATTAGAATGGCCCTTTATCTATCGAGCCCTAATCTTTTTCAAATTCCCTCCTAATATCCTTAAACCTATTATGGCTCGTGTGACCACTTCATCCATTACTATCTTAGTTGATGGCTCCACCACTAATTTCTTTAGCACTTCAAGAGGAATCCGTCAGGGTGACCCTTTATCCCCCAACTTATTCATTCTTTTTATGGAAATATTTTCCAATTATATTAATCATCAAGTTGATATTTGCCTCTAGAAAACCATAAAAGTAGGTAATAATGATCTTACTTTTTCCCATCTCTTTTATGCTGATGATTTAACATTGATGGTCAAAACTGACAACACTTCTATTAGCACCGTTAACCAAAGTATTGATGTCTTCTGTCAACTATCGGGTCAAAGTGTTAATGTTCACAAATCAAAAATTATCCTCTGTAAAAATTATAGTGTGGCTAAGCCTTCTCAAATTAGAACTACTATTGGAATCTCTATTACTGATAGCTTTGGTCGATACCTTGATTTTTCAATTTTGAACAACATTCCTAGGCCTAAGGATTTTTTTATGTATCTTGGATAATATGAAGAAGAAGCATGCCGCTTGGAAAAATCAACTTCCTTACTCAGTCTGACAGAGTCACCTTAGCAAAATCTACTCTTAGCATTAACCCTAACTACCCTATGCAATATTTCCAACTCCCTCAAAGTACCCTCAATCAGATTGACAAGATTCAACGTGACTTTATTTGGAGTAGTACAACCAATAAGAGGAAAATCCATAACCTTAGTTGGAATATCATTCAAAGAATTGGGTCTGTTCCTTTTATCCCTAATATTAACAAGGATATTCACATGTTGTTTCTTAATAATAATGGCAGATTTAGTACTAGCTCAGTGTATACAATTCTTGACCCTCCAATTGTTGGTCTCATAGATTTTCGTTGGATTTGGAAACATAATACCCTCCCAAAAATTAAATATCTCTTTTGGCAATGTTATCATAGATGTCTCCCTACTTAGACTTACCTTTACAAACTCAAAATAGTGTCCCAGAATCTATGAGAAGTATGTAAAGGTGCTCAAGAAACTACTAAACATGTTTTCCTTGATTGCTACTTTGCTCAAAACTTTTGGCAATCTTTAGGCATCTTTACCAACTTCATCAATGATGATTCTATTTGGCTTCTTGAAGTCAAAACCTTTCAACCTACCACTTCAAACCAATTAGTAAGCGAGGATATTCTCTACCCCTTTAGAATTTGGCATTTTTAGATAAACCACACTCATATCATTTTTAACAATTCTGCAAGGCCCATCTATACTAGCATGTTATCATTTGTGTTATTAAATTTACTCACTGCTCCAAATCCTTTATCAGAAACATTAACCCCTGAATTTGAATTGATGCTAAATAGTTGCCTCCACCTGCCAACTGTTTTAAACTAAATTTTGATAGTTCCTTTTTATAACCATAATCATATTGGTGGTTGATGTCACCTAAATTACACCTCTAAGTAAAGTATAAAGCAGTCGTTGATCAAATATAGAACCCAACTAAGGTTGGGGTTGATCCCAAAGGGAATAGGTCAAAATATCGATCAAGATGTAGCCGAGGGAATCAATAATAATCTCCAGTAAAAAAGGGAGCTTTTGTAAATAAATAATTCAGTAGTAATAATTGTTGATTTGTTGGATTTGTATTCAGTATGAGAGAGGCACTAGGAATGTATTCCCCAATAACTTCATAACTCTATAGGTTTTTCGTACTTCGTAATCTCTCCCGGTATTCGGCATGCAGAATTGATAGGTTATGTATACTTAGAAACATTTTACGCTCTTGTCTAAGTAATATCCTCAAGTAAGTTTTCTCTTCTCCTGAGCTTGCATTACTAACCCCTATCTTGGATTCCAGATTAGCTATCCCAGATTATAGGTTCAAGCTATTAAGTAGAGGTTGGTAGCTCTAAGTCTCTGTTGGTTATTCCCTTTTCTTCATCCATTACTCATCCTTACATCCAGAATAAGGATAAGGCGAGTTCTGACATTGTACACTTCCAGAAAATAATCAAACCCAAGGAAATACATGCATGAACACCGGTTGAGAATTACTTCATACTACGAATCCCACTTCATTAATCCATCATGGTTCCCAGAACCCTAGTTGTGGTGTTTATCTACTCATAATTACAAGAACACAAGAAGAATTCTGATAAGAAGACATAATTATGAACTTACAATAATAAGATGAAAAACACCAAGATCTCACTTTGAATTAAAACCTTAAAAATCGATGTTTGTAATTTCAAGACTAAGAATATCCCTTAGAACCTTACAATAATGTAATACAATGTAAACTCATACAAAAGAACAAATAAGAGTATTTACAGATAAAATAAAACATATCCTAAATATAACAGAATTGTTGAGTAGGTCACGTCGGACGAGTAGAACATATGATCTTGGTTTGATCCCACGATCGTCCTTGGTGCTCTTAGTTTGTCCATGGAATTTGTCATCTTCAGATCTTCAATGGTATGGTTCTCAGTACAACTTCATATCTTCTACCTACAACTATACAATGTGGTCGTCTAATCCTCCTACACTTCAACTCCAGCAGACTTCAATTCTGAACTTTCCTCTTACGATACCTTGTTTGATCGTGACTTTGAGAAATGGTCGTGGGAGTCAATCGTCTGATCTTCTTCTCACTTAGATTCTGCAGTCATGCTGCTAGGACTTCCTTTCCATGATCAAGTTGTACGATCGTGATATCAATGCACGATCGTGGGAGGCTTCCGTCTGATCATCTCCTGAGGGACATCATCTGATTCACATCATGATGATGTGGTACGACCGTGGTCAAATCCCACGGTCATGAAATGGGTTCTTTTGATGCATTTTCTATCCAAAATTTAGCACTCCATTTCTCTGGACCTAGTTGACCTGCAAACATCTCAAAACACATCATATCCACATAAAAATAACTCCATACTTATAAATATTCATAGTTTTAAGCATCTAAAGTGCCACAAGTTCACGGCACATCAACACCCTCAACTTAGAAAGTTTACATGTCCTCATGCAAACAAAATACACTATACTATTACAACGCTTAACCAAGAGAAAGACTAAGATCACTATGACAGTCGGAGTTAAAACCATATTTAGCAAGCATTATTCAAAATTCAGTTCAACACCCTCCAACCTCATCAAAACTCAACATATATAGTGCATAGACAAATTATTAACCATAACACAACGGAATCAAAAAATGGCATCACATTATCAACAGACAACCCAGCACTGAAACTAATGACACTACCCGAACAAGCAGCAACCACAATACAGCCCCTACACCCTCACGACAAAGAAGCCCCAATCACTCAAAATATGCAATAATTGTCAACACAGGGACTGAAATAAATCTCTCATTCTCATAAAGAAGTCAGGTCGTATGCGTTTGATACCATAGGCTTGCCCTTATTTTCTATGCCTTAGCTTTCAGACAGTCAGATTAGGATTACTACAAAAATTTTATTGGCTTGTAATGTAGGCTTGGGGACAGGTATGGCACATATGGGTAAAGTGACTCATTCCTCCTTGGCACTACACTATTTTCGTCTTCATTTTTCCTAGTTTCTTTTATTCTTCTTTTTTCCAATTTTTGGACCCCGGGTGTGGTTTTATTTTCACAACTTCCTTTTTTTTTCCTTCTTTTCTCATTTTTTTGTTTTTTTCTTCAAATTTCTTTTCTCTCTTTTTTCACACCCTACTGCACTCGAATCCATTTTCCTTTTACTAATGTTTTCTTCATACCCAATCTTTTATGCACCCCTAAGATAGCCACCCTCAACTTAGGCGATTTGCCTGAGTTGAGGTGCACAGTGTCCAAGGAGGGACCAGGGCCAAAGCAGGTTCATTGTAAATAATTGGGAAGGTAAATAGGCTAGTTCAAAGAAAAGGTTTGCTTAGGCTCAAACTCGGGATCAAGGGATATCACATTTATTTGGTAGGCTTTTTAGGATTTTAATGGACTATGTGAAGAACGACCTATGATCCTTTAGTAACCTTCTATCCTACGACGTCAGTAAGACTAACAGAGTAAGTCCTAGATTGCACACACACCGACTAGGTAAACCTCACACTCACTTGGCTCAGGGCTATGTATTCAGTTACTACCTATCCGGTTCATATAAGTTAGGCTATAGTTATCAAGTCCATAATTCTAATGCTATTACGAGATCAAACATTGATCAGAGTTCAGATAAGCACATAACACAACACAAAATTTAAAAAATTTCAGTGGGGTATCATTTAAATCATTCGACATGCTCTTTTTATTTCGACTGCACTAAGTTCTCTTTTTTTTCTCTTGATTACACACATAACACAACACAACACAACAACAATAATATAAATACCTAAACAAGTTGGTTCTAACTAGATAGCACATCCAAAGAAAAAGAAATACATCAACAAAATCCCTCGACTGAGGTACACCCCTACCCCCAACTTGGAAATCATATAATGTCCCATTGCACAAAAACATAGAAAAAAAAAATTTAACACCAAGGTATGGGGCATACTTGAGGTGCACTAGACACCGGTAGTACTCTGATCAGCTGGGGTCATATATGGGACCCCTTTAGTCTCTTCAACTCTCGTAGCCTCGACGGTGGCTGGAGCACTCATAGATAAGTGAGCACCGATGGAGGCTGGTGCATTTAATGTTGTCACGGGGGTAATATTTGCACCCCCTCCAGTCTAAACAGCCACTTCAATAGCAGGTGGGATCTCAACACCCTCTGAAATATGTGTCTCAAAGGTCTTGTCACTCACTTTCTCTTTTCGTTTCTCCCTATTCTTATCTTTGTTCTTCGTCTCACTCCTATTTTCTCTCTGCCTCTTTCTTTGAGGCTGCAAATCATTATTCATCTTCTCAATATCTAAGTCATTACCCTAAACCATTAGGGCTTGACTATAAAAGTTGGGGACCAGAGAATCCACATCCACCATAAGATCAGACAAAAGAGGCATAAGTGGAGGTGGTACAACCTGGACAGTCTGCTCCGTCAGATCCTTGATAGTTACTTTCAATTCGGCCAAATATTTCTTGATTGAGGTAATGTTGGAAGCCCGGATCTCATCTAGCTTTGCCATCATTCATCTCTCAAATCTATCAAAATGAGTTCGAACCACCTGTAAAGTCGTTATTATCTCATCTGCTACGTAGGGCTTCACCCCTACCTCTAACTTCTAGATCTGTGCATCATGCAATACCTGATTCCATATGATTTGCTTGAGCTTAAAGATGGGAATCAGAGTGTAACCAGCAGGTATCAACTGACGTGCACCCAAGGGTGTTGTGGCGTATTGTAGAGAGGAGGAAGTAGCACCGACTCAGACGTTGGGATCTCACTAGTTGGGTCACCCCCTGCTACCTCTAGGGGTAAATTTGGTAAAAGACCCCAGGATGAAGCTATTGTGTTCCTCAAATCCTTTATCAAAGCAATATTTGAGCTCTTTGTTGGCCGGATAAATTTGTCAACCATTGGGATAGCCGATGCTTGGGAATCTTGCATCAACTATGTAATCAGGCAAGGGAGTGGTAATGTGGTGTTGAACTGTAGTACTTTGTCCCGAATCTTTTCCACAATGATGCGCAGAATGTTCATCTCCAGTTTTTCCATAATAGCAGCATCTAGGCATGCATTAGTTGTACCCAATATGTTATCATTTGTTGTCGGTGCAATCCGATGCCTCACTATCGACCACCAAGCCTTGACCATAAATTTTAGAGTATACTTGTAAATAGCCGACCTATTAATCCAAATTGCATTCTCCTCAGCTTTTGTAATGTGGTTCGCCAACCACTTTTAGTACATAAGCTTGTCATCAGTAATCAACTTCTCAGATTCATCATCCAAAAATCATACTCTGGAGTCTCATCCACAGGCATAAAATTCTCGTTAAACAAGAATTTAGATATAGTCTTGACAGAAATGTCGATCTCATGGTTGCGAACTCTCACCATGTCCAGCCGGGGCTTCTTCTTCATGTCCTTGTCTTTGCCTGAGGGAGTCATGTCTTTTATCATCGCCGCATAGGTGGTGTAAAACTCCCTCACTATCTATGCACTACAATTGCAGAGTGACCTTGTCATCCAGCCCAACTCATCTATATCAAATACCCGGTTCAGCTCTGGGACTTTCTGAAGTGACTTCTACAAAATTCGAAGCTCCTCCTGAATGCTTCACTTCTTGTTTCCTCTATTGTTCAAGGAAACCATATCCATGTAGTAATCTCGAGAGTTTGGCATACTCCACCACCTCGGGTGTACACCCCTTTGAGGTACATCAGCAGTAGTTCCCTCGAAGGACTCAGGGTTGGACTCTTCCTTGGCATCATCTTTATGCTCACCCCCATCTTGGTTTGTGTGGTGACTTACCTCTTCAGACTGGGGAAGTTCCACGAGGGTAGCAGCAGGCACCAAGGCGGTTGAAGGTGTAGCTTGGTCCTCGGCCTTTTCAAGTTACTTGGTCTTAGCCCTCGTGGTCTGAGGTGTATGCTTGTCATCAGAAGAACTTGCAAAATATTAGACCTCGGTACCACTTGAGCTTTTGGACTCACTTTCCGAGGCCATAAGTGTTTTTTGGGTGCCCGCTTCTTTGATATATCCTATTGAATTTGCTTGAGGGTTTTGGGAGGCATAGTACATGTACGAGAAAGTATTAGTCTCAATTTTGAAACAAGAATACAAGTTCAGTAATTTGCTTAGACGAACCTTCGTACGATCGTACCTTCAATCATAGGAAGTCTTCCCTAAAAGTACTGGGGAGTTGTCACTTCAGATGAGAACATACCACGATCATACCATGAAAGGATGATCATTGGATGTGTTTGTCTAATAAACTCCTGCAACTTGAAAAACTGGCAGCCCACAATGATCTAACCTACGATGGTTGATAGATACCACAATCGTAGGTTATGTCATGGAATGTACAATGACACTTAGTCATTTTTAAACAACTGATCCACCTCTTTTTATCGTGACCAAATTTTTAGCTAACAAGGGTACTCATACTTCCCCATTTGTTCAAAATTTCAACACACACAAACGATCCTAACAGACCTCTTTGCAATTCTACTGCCAAGGAACTCAAATTAGCACTTACTATTTATCAATTTTCAACATGTGTATAATTTTTTTTAAAGCATGAGTAATGACTTATAATATTTTTCTCGTGATTTTGAGTGATTGGATAGGGATTGAGTTCAAACACTGAAGGGAGTGGCTAAATCACGCAAATCAGAGACGAGAATTCATAATTTTTGCCTTTTTTGATCACTTGATTGTGTGAGAGAATGATTTTTAATAAATGGAGGGTCATATCAGGTTTTAGGTATATGATTTGAATATATTAAAACTCGAGTTGGGTCAGGTCGGATTGGGTCTCAATTAAATAGTTGGACCCAGCAGATGACTCAATGTTACGATCGTTGGTTCTCACCACGATCTTAAGGACAATCGTGATATGTAGCCATGACCGTTCCTTAAAATCATAGATTCGATTTCCTGCGTGATAGTTTCCAGGAGTTTGATCAGATGATTGATACCACGATCATGACATCTAAGTACGATCATGGTGACCAATCATAAGATAACTCCTAAATTCATCCCTCTGGACTTCGTACAGATGACTGAACCCACAATCGTGGGACCTTCCCATAGTCGTGCAATTCATTTGTGGGTTCAGTACTAGTTCTAATTTTGCAGTTTCTTTTACTGTACAATCCATGTACAAGTAACACACATTACCCTACAAAATTAAAAGTACATAATCACGGGTTGCCTCCCAAGAAGTTCTTGATTTAACGTTGCAGCATGACGTGACTAAGTTGGTTACTTAGACTTCACCAACTAGCCCATGGGTCTCCTCCCATGAAGCGCCTGATTTAATGTCGCAGAATGACTTGGGTTTTCTTGACTTCTCAAGTACCTTCTAGATCCATTTCACCAATCACTTTCACTTTATCAATGTCACTGAGACAGTGTTTCACCCTTTGGCCATTCACATTAAACATCTGGCCTTATTTATTTTTCATCTCAATTGTACTATATGGAAACACTCTAGTTACTCTATACGGTCCTCTCCAGTTAGATTTAGCTTACCCGAAAACAACCTTAGCTTAGAATCAAATAAAAATACCATGTCGCCTGTGGTAAATTCTCTTTTCTCAATCTTGCAATCATAGTATAATTTCATCTTCTCCTTGTACAAAGCCTACCGTTAATAGCACAGAGATGGAATTCATCCATCTCATTCAACTGCTCTTCAATGACGCCAAAATTTGATGTCACCCATATTACATCTCTAAACAAAGTATAAAGTGGTCGTTAATCTAATATAGAACCCAACTAAGGTTGGGGTTGATCCCAAAGGGAATAGGTCAAAATATCAATTAAGATGTAGCCGAGGTAATCAATAACAATCTCTAGTAAAAGAGGGGGTTCTTGTAAATAAATAATTCAGTAGTAACAGTTGTTGATTTATTGGATTTGTATTTAGTATGAGAGAGGCACTACAACTGTGCTCCCCAATAACTTCACAACTCCGTAGGTTCTTCATACTTCGTAATCTCTCTCGATATTCGGCATGTAAAATTGATAGGTTATGTATACTTAGAACAGCTTTACGCTCTTGTATCATTTTAACCGCATCACTCCATTCCAGATTCAACCTCTTCAGTACCCATAATGCCTTATGCTCAAGTTCAACAGGCAAGTGGCACACTTTTCCATACACTAGCTGGTACGGGGAGTCACCAATAGGGTTTTTGAATGATGTCTGGTACACCCATGGTGCATCATCTAACTTTTTAGCCCAATCTGACCTATTTGCATTCACAGTCTTCTCCAAAATGGACTTGATCTCACGATTAGAGACCTCAACTTGCTCGCTTGTATGAGGATGGTAAGGTATTGTCACCTTATGTTTCACACCATACTTCTTAAGCAAAGCTTTGAATAGATGATTGCAAAAGTGCGAGCCTCCATCACTAATGATAACCCTTGGTGTTCAGAATCTGGAAAATATATTCTTTCTCAATAATGTTGTGACACTCCTCCCTTCGTTGTTTGCAAGCGCAACTGCCTCTACCTATTTTAAAACATAGTCAACAGCCACCAAAATATACTTCATACCATCGAGCTTACAAAAGGGCCCATGAAGTCAATACCCCATACATCAAATAGCTCAAGCTCAAGAACAGTGGTCATCAGAAGCTCTTGCCTTCGCGAGTTGTTTCCTTGCCTTTGGCATTGGTGACAAGCCGTGGCATAGTCGTGTGTATCTTTGTAAATGGTGGGCCAATAGTATCTGTCGCGCCCCATTTTTCTCGCGAAAAGCGGAATTCGACGTGACAAACTCTTTTTGGGATTTAAAGAGTGAAGAGTAGCCACCTAACGAATTAAGGTGCGTTAGGGCACCATTCTAGACTAATTAAGATTAATTAATTATTAGCCTATGTCAATCAGAAATTCGGGTAAGGGTTCAGGTTACCTCGAAAGGAAGGTGTTAGGCACCTTTCGAGGTCCACAAATGTGGGTCCCGACCGAACTCATATATTATGTGGGAAATTCTATGTGATAAGCAAAAGGTCGATTATTTTTATTAACTTAATAATGATTAAGTGTTAAACAAATAAACCAAACATGCAACTTAGTTATTATTAATTATATAAGTGATAATACATAAACAGATAGTTAATCAGATAAGCAAGAAGATAGAAGAGACACAATGATATCAATTGAAAGATTTATTTAAATAATAACGAACCTAAATTACCCCAAATAAGTGAACATTCAAAATAAGATAAAGAAAACCGATTTAGAAAAGATTTTATACAAGAAGTTAATTTTAACCTATTCAGGTCAGCACCCATCTTAATAACGTAGGACAATGTCGCATATCGCATTGTCATATTCAGCTCAGGTCAACTTCCATAATTTCCGATTTTCTACCTACCCACCTAGTTTGATTATTAGTCTTAAAGTCGTCCTGAAAAAAATGATAAAACTAACGTTCCCTAAAATGCCTACCCGTCCCAACTTAATGTCCAAAAGGCATCGGACTTATTATTTTAGGTAAGGATCTAGACATAGAAAAAGTCTTAGGCTTCCTAATTAAACTCGGAGTTTACGTCATACAAAACAACTAGGACTAGCAATTAGCACGTAAAGGTTTCAAATACGCCTCTTGCTTGATTAAAGTTAATTATGATGATTAGCAAGCTAAAAAAAGACAATTATTTGTTTTATGTGATTAAAACCTATAAGCATGTTTTCTAGATGAGACATATTAATAAATATGCAAAAATTTTATTAATTTGAATGTGCGAAAATTAATTTAAATATGCAAGAAATTAATTTAATATACTGAAAATTAACTTAATTATGCGGGAAATTAAATTTAAACATGCTGAAAATTAATTTAATTGTGAAAAAAAATTAATTTAATTGTGCAGACATTAATATAGTATGCAGAAAATTAGATTTAAACATGCAGGGAATTAATTTGATTATGCAGAAAATTAATGTACTTGCAGAAAATTAGTTTAATGTGCAGACAATTAATTTAATTGTGCAGGAAATTTAATTTGAATATGCAGAAAATTGATTTAAAGTGCAGAAAATTGATTTAATGGTGCAGAAAATTTATTTAATATACAGAAAATTGATTTAATGTATAGAAAATTGATTTAATGTAATTGCAGAGGGTTAATTTAATTGTGCAGAAAATTCATTTAACTGTGCAGGAAATTTATTTAATATACAAAAAATTGATTTTATGTGCAGAACATTAATGTAATTGCAGAAAATTAATTTAATGGTGCAGAAAATTTATTTAATATATTGATTTAATGTGAAAAAAAAAATAATGTAATTGCATGAAATTTAATTTGAATATGCAGAAAATAATGTAATGTGCAAAAAATTGATTTAACTGTGTAGGAAATTATTAAAATTGTGCGGAAAATTATTTGTAAAATGTGCAGAAAATTGTTATTAAGTGCAGGAAGTTAATGTACAGTTTCTGTAAGCTAATGAACAATTGCTGGAAAATGGTTTAAGATGCTGAAAATTAATTAAAAGAGCTGGAGAATAATTTATTTTTTTTAAAATGCTGGAAAACATACTGGAAACTATTATTATATGATGAAAATCAGTTTTAACATGCAAAATACGCTTAAATTAAATTAACACGCTCAAAATTAATCTAATATGTCCGAAGGTTAGTTAAAGATCCTAAAACATGATTCCTACGCGAAAAAAAATGATTAATTAATTATCCTAGATTGTTTGCCTAAGTGATAAAATAATTTAACTAACATGAAATTTATTAAATAATCCTAGAGGCATGGTTTCTAAGTGATAAAATATTTAACACAGAGAATCCCCACACCCAAAGCAATACCCATAATTTTTATTATAGAAGTATTTATACAAAGTTATTACAGACCCAAAAATAATGATCAAATAAAAATGAACACATGAAAACTAAATCTTCTAGTCACCTCTTCCTAAGTAAATCTTCGAACCACGACATATCCATCTCCAACCTGTTAAAAATAAAATATCTCAACTATACTAATATCCAAAATGGCTTTGGACAACCCATAACCAACCCTTGACGCTGTCGAGATCCCAAAGACCTCATGGATCTCGGGCGGGCGCATGTCAAAGGGGTTATGGGACGCACCAAGGTCCTCTTGGATAACAACGAAAGAACACAAGACAGGTTTTCCAATATTTAATAAGACAATTAGTAAGGGCATATATAGGCAGACACACATCGAATATAATCACACAAGTCAGATAGCATGTGAATACATCATTATTTATACTAATGTGGCAAACTCATCCATACCGAACTACCACGTAGAAAAAATAAGAGAAGCATTTTGAAAGAGAACTAACCAGTAAAGGATAAACAAAATCAGCACTTTTCAAAATAAGGGACCGGTGACAATTAGCAACCAAGACTGTTTCTCCAAAAATCAAAGGCAAAAAAAATCAAGAGAGTAGTCCTCCTTTTTCTTCCCTTCAATGAGAAAAAGGGGACTGTTTATATAGTCCCGGGATTGTGATTAGTCAGGAAAATTAAAAGGAAAGTAGAATATTTCCTCAATCAATTTTAAAAATATTTTCCTAACCTGATGGGGTAGAATCCATTCAGAAAAAAATAAGTAACTAGGTAAATAATAATAAAAATAAGAAAAATCCACATTTACCATAAATATGTAAGTAGAAATCTGTTTGAATTAAATGGAGGGACAAAACAGTAATGAAGGCCTTGGACAACTAGAATTTTACCATATAGAGTCAAGTACTAAGGCTATAGCATATTCATCAAAGGAAGAAAAAAGAAATCAAACCAGACAGATATTGCGGTTTAATATTACCAAAATTAACTAAGTACCAAATCATTTTGAATGAGGAGACTAATTCACTGAAATGGTGCAAATATATTAGGGTGAATCAATTAAAGTCAAAGTCTTTACCCAAAGAGAATCCAGCAATTGACAACTAATATTCATCCAAATAATCAAGTAATCTGCTAGATTACTAATGTAACACCCCGTACTTTTCTAACCTCACTTGATACCTTGGGATAATATCCACCTAGGTGATGAGATGCCATGAGTATGTGTTTTATAGTGTCATTGGTGAAACATTTGATATCGGACCTAAAATGTTCGATTAGACCTTTGTAAGAGGTGTTTTGTGGTTTCGTGGAGCATTTGGTTGATACCCCGTACCCCTTCAAACCTAATTTGGTGACTTGGAGTCATGTTTATCTGATGGTTAAGATCACTAAGTAAGTATTTTGTAGTGTTTTGATAAGGTATTGGACGATAGCCAAGTATCAGAGAAGTGGCCAAAAAATTCAGCAAGGTGCTGAAACTTGCGCCACTACCCTGTTTCAGGGGTGTGGCGCAAGCCACCTGCATTCTGAAAATTTAGAGAAGGCTGAGATCTTGCGCCACAGCCTGCTTTGCAGCTAGTGGCGCAAGGCACAAATTTTGTGCCTTTCCGGACCCGTTTTGTAACGCAATTCTACAACGACTCTTGGATGGTTCCTTTTGGTTCTTTGGAGTTCTTTGAGCATTGTTAAAGCTTCAAACACTTCAATACACTCCTACATACTCCTACATGATCAAATCATGAAATGTGAATAGTGATCCAAAATGTCCAATGAAGCCAAGGGCGACTAGAATTCCTATTTTTGCGATTGAAGCGACGAATGAGAATCTTGTAAAAGAATATTGTCGTGACATTATGGAATTATGTAAACATGAGATATATGGTGAATAATACATGAAATTTGATGGGTTACATGAATATGTGTTATTGGGCCCAAAGTTAGGCCCAAAATGGAATTAAAAAGACATGGCCCAAGGGCAAATTGGCCCATTCTTCCACTTTGACCTCATTTAATGCCAAGGAATGGCTAAGCTTGACTTGGGGTCTATATAAAGGCCCCAAGATCAGATTTTTATTATCCAAAATCTCTCATGCCTTTGTGATATTTTCTCAAATATTTCTTTAAGCTCCAAACCCTAAAGCAAAATATTCCTTTGGACTCCTTGGACAAGATCAACATATTCCAAGCCTTGGAAAGTATTTCTTCTCATGGATTAACATATTATATGCATGGGGGATTATGTATATTGTGATAGTTGTGTTGGCAAGGTGGTGAATAGTGTCTTTTTGCCTTTGGTGAAAGATGTGCTATCTTGGTGTTTTGAACTTGAAGTAGGACTTGTGCCTTTGATGAAAAAGCATGGTATGGACAAAATATGAACATGTATGATGTTATTTTTGGTATTAAACTTTCTCTTATCTATAAGTGGAAATTGTGGGATTTTGGCCGATATGTGTTATGAGTTGTATTAAGGTAAAGTGATGGATTATTTGTGATGTGGTATGGATAAGAAAGTGTAAAGGAGAAGTGTTGTGGTGAAATGTATTGATTTTCATGTATTGGTCAATGTATGGAATATTGAGGGATTTTTGGAATGATAATTTTATCAATGGTTTTGTCAAGGGGAAATGGCATGTTTAAGGGCAAATATGTGAATCATTGATGTTACATGCATTTGAAGAGTAGTTGGTGGTTAATATGACTTCCGTATTGTATTTGTGTTGTAGAGTGACACATAAGGAAGGAGCGGGACTATTGTATGCACCTCTAGGATTATATATTCGAATTGCAAATCCAAGGTATGTAAGGTTACTCTGTCCGTATCTTTCTACGGCAAATAGTATTCACATTGACATTTCACTAGTCCTATTCCGAAATGTACTAAGGTATCCCATATCCGCTTATCCATGGTTATTGTCATATAATTCTTACTCGTTGATCATTGGTAAATCTCATGTCTCATCTTCATGGTTAATGTTCCAAAAGCTCACATAAGGTGATGTTCCAATGTTCCAATAGTGACTATACTTGTGTCTCTTGTTTATGGATTATTGTCCAATGGTTCCAATGGTGTCATGGTGCTAGTAATGGTATATTTCTCATGATGTTTATTCACATGTCTTTCACTCATTGGTTAATGATCCAAAGCTTCCAATAATGTTATGATCCAAAGTTCAAGTGATGTTATGACTATCAAAGTATCAATCTCAAAGTAATGAACAAAGTAATGCATATGTGGTCAATGATCAAGTACGGGTGGCAAGTCTAGGGGCGTAAGCCTAGCTCGACTCGATCCCGAGGTATGGAATTATGGGTGGCAAGTCTAGGGGCATAAGCCTAGCTCGACTTGATCCCGATGCATTGATTTGTGGGTGGCAAGTCTAGGGGCATAAGCCTAGCTCGACTCGATCCCAACATGATGATATGAAAAGACCCACTGATCAGTAGGGGCCCGGGTACATTGTGACATATGTAATGACAAGTGAGTATTGAATGTAAAGAAAGTAATGAAAATAATGAAAGCAATCCACATGGTTTCCAAAATGCAACATGGTGACTTACTTACAGTGATTAGTCATTTGTATTTGAGTTCATTGAAATATTCATGTGTTGTACAGTTTCATCTGAGCCTTGCATACTCAGTACTTATTTCGTACTGACCCCTCTTGGGGAATCTACCTTACTTGCTGCAGGCGCAGGTCCTAGTAGGCCTCCACAGTAGGTTGCCAGTCGTTGCAGATCATTGGTGAGCTCCAGCTAATTCGGGTCTTCTCCGAGTCAGAGTGTATATATGTTTTGGTGATGTACATGTTGTATAAAGCGGGGACTTGTCCCGACTTTTAGTTCATTTTGGTTAATGCTTTGTTAGAGGCTTTTGTAGACAGGTGTGGGTGTGCAAATGTAAAAAGGATATGTCGTACTTGCCTCGGTGGCCTCAACGGCCCAGTTTCGCGTATGTATACATATAAATATCATGTTCCATGAATTCCATTGTTGGTCTCTATAGCTGTTATGTGCTTATGGGTTTCTTATGACATGCATATGATTGAGCACAGCCAAAGGTTGGTTCTCTCGGGCCTTATCGGCTACGGGTGCCAATCATGTCCCAATCGGATTTGGGGCGTGACAACTAACTCGTAGTAAGCCCTTCAAATAATCACATTTGCCATAAAGATGGGTGCCCGAGATTACAAAACACTAGTAAAATAAACAATCAACAAGCAAGATCAGTGATTTCAAAAGCCGAGTAAAAATTAGTATTCAATTTGAAAATTAGGGTTAAACGGATGTTCATAAAAATTGGGCTTTTAACATACAACAGTCTAAGCACATCAATAGGCACAATTCTCAAGTAATCGGGTCAAAATCTCAACCCAAACTTTGTTAATCATAGATCTAAGGACATGTCAGCGAGTACTAATTTATCACAACATTAAACAAGGATACGAACCCGATTACTTTAACGTTTTCGTCGAGTCTAGCCGGAGATTGAGAGGACACGGCGACGTATGGTGATTCACTGGCCAGTGGTGGAGGCCGGTGTTGGTGGAACTGTCGGCGGTTTGTGGAGGTGCTCTCACCGGAGAATCGTGGAGTTCTGCCGACGTGGGGTTCACCAGAGAAGGTGAAGCGGCGACTATGGGGTTCGGATGATGGAGAGGAGATCGGGGAGAGAGAGGTGGTTCAGGGATTTTTTGGATTAAAAGGAAAGGAATGAGGGATTTAATCTCAGCCGTTGGATCAATTTTGATCAACGACTGGGATTTAAAATTACAATATGGGTCAGATTTAATTTAAAATGAGGTCAAGAATTTGGGTCAAATTAGAATTGGATTGGAGATTCCAATTTGAGATCAATTTAGGCTAAAATTGATACCAAATTAGGTACAGAGTGGCTAGATTTTAAATAAATTGGGAAAATTGAATTAGACTGTTATTTAATAAAATCAGTAAATATGCAATAAAATATTATCAAGTTAATCAATGTCATAAAATCATTATGAATAAATTACGTAAGCAAAAATTAATGACACTTAATATATTATTTAAAAATCAACGATAAAAATGATTTGAAATAGATTAGGCAAAATTTAAAAATACTATACTACTACTACTACTACTACTACTACTACTACTACTACTACTACTACTACTAATAATAATAATAATAATAATAATAATAATAATAATAATAGACTACGTGTCTGTAAATTATGAGTACGCACATTTGTAGAAATAATTTAATAATATTTACAAAATTATATAAAATATTATATTTAAAATTAAAAATGCTAAAAATAAATTGCATACCTTAAAATCATGAATACGAAATGTTAAAATTTATTTGATATCAAAATAAAAGTTCAAAAACTAATATTTTTTTGATAAATAGCAGCCTGGAGGAAATATCGGGAGGTCAAAATTGGGTGTCAACAGCTGCCCCTTCGTTGCTTGGGAATGATGGAAGAATTGTCCAGCAATGAACGTTGACATAGTAGCCAATTTTGTCTGACCGATAGGATGGTTCACTGGAATCGAAAAGCAAGAGAGGTTTATTTAAAGGGTGTGGCCGAGACTTTGGTTTCAAGTCACCTACATATCTCAGATTTTACGAGAATCAGGTCGTGTGTAGTTCTAGATTTAGGAACGCATGATGTCCCTAAAGAAAAATGATAAAAATATTGAATTTGAATGAAGGTAGCACGAGTTAGCAAGATTAGAGTATGAATAATGTAAAAGATGAAGCACGGACATGATTTAGGTCATATAGGGATAAAGAATAATGTTTCAAAGATGGGAGGAGAATAATTCTCAAACTTCTTTCCTCGTGCCTTTTAAGGAGCTTACTTGCAATTTCTAACATAACTAGATAAAATGGTTAGCCCATAAGCATAGAAAATATTAAATAATGCGGAGACAAGGAATAGCAATAGATAACAATAATGATAAGACGAGATAAGAAAGCGTATCTGTTTGACGTTGTGCTTGTTGTCCAAGATTTTTGAGGAAACTCAAAAATCTGCCCCAGTTTCGAATCTTAAGGAGAATGTGCTCACGTTGACTATACACCTGCAAAATCAATTGTCTTTATTTTAGGGCGGACGAGCCCAACTGTCTTATTTTAGGGCAGACAGAACCTGGCATGTCCTTTTTAGGACGGATAAACCAACATATCCTATTCTAGGGTGGAAAAACCCAGCATATCTATTTTAGGGTGGAATGAGCCCGGCACATCCTTTTTTAGGGCGAATAACCCGGCGTATCCTATTTTAGGGCAGAAAACCCAGCACATCCTTTTTTAGGGAGAATAACCCGGCGTATCTTATTGAGGGCGGATAACCCAGCATATCCTATTTTAAGGTGGAAAAGCCCACCGTATCCTATTTTAGGGTGGATGAACCCAGCATATCCTTTATTAGGGTGGATGACCCGGCATATCCTATTTAGGTCGGATAACCCAGCATATCCTTTTTAGGGCAGATAACCCAGCATATCCTATTTTAGGGCGGAAAAGCCCACTGTATCCTATTTTAGGGTGGATGAACCCAGCATATCCTTTATTAGGGCGGATAACCCAACATATTCTATTTAGGGCGGATAACCCATCATATCCTTTTTAGGGCGGATAACCCAGCATATCCTATTTTAGGGCGGAAAAGCCCACCGTATCCTATTTTAGGGTGGATGAACCCAGCATATCCTTTATTAGGGCGGATAACCCGGCATATCCTATTTAGGGCGGATGAACGCAGAATATCCTCTGCGTTTTCTGTAGCTTCTTTTTATTTTACTGCCATTGTGATGAAATTTTTAAGTGTCCCTCAAAAATTTCTGCCCCAGTTTATAATATGTTTCACACTTTCTTGCGAATCAAAATATTGTTTGTTGGTATAATTTTTGAGGTAATCTCAAAAATTCTGCCCCAGTGTTACTTGTGAAGTCTTATATTCATGCATCACTCAAAGAAAATTGCTAGTTCAAAAGAAATGGTTGTCTTGTACTCGAACATCAAGGTTCGACTTTGAGTCTGCAATTGTCATTTGAAGTCATGGAATGGGACAAAATAGCTCAGATTTGTTTGAATAGAATTTTGTCAAAAGCTAATAGGATTTGAATATGAAGGGAAAAGAAAATTTTATTAGATTGAGACCGAACCCAAGAATGGGCTACCTACGTATCCAAATGGAAGGCAGGTCAAACGTAGTTCATGAATACAAAGAGAAACATAAGCAAAAGCAGGAAATTTTATTTATTGGAAAGAGAATTGGTACTTTGCAAGTAATGGTTTTGTCCTCCTCAGTTCCTTTGATGTTCTTTACGTTTCCTTGTCAAATGTCTCGGGACAATCTCTATCGGGTCACCTTGGACAATAATTGTGCCTGTGGTAGGATTATAGATGTTGTTTAGTGGCCCTTGTTGTACTATAATCTTGCCCTTCTCAATCAGGTCTTGGATCTTGTATCTCAATGCCGAACATTCCTCAATATCATGACCTTGGATATTTGAATGATATGCGCATCTTTTGGACAAGTCAAAATTTGAAGGTGCGTATTTAGGGATCCATCCTTTCCTTGGTTTCAGAACTCCTTGAGAAAACAATCTTTGAAATATGTTGGATAAAGGTTCGGTCAGAGGGGTAAAGATACGTGGTTTCATTTTCTTTGGTTGATGAGAATTGGATGGTATTGGATCACGTTGGTGACAATTTGGGTATTGAAAACCTTGTGGGTTGTAGGTGTCAAAAACAGCGTATGCTTGTTGGGTATTTGGATAATATTGTTCTTGAGGTGGGATGGTTGAGATATCTTCTTCTTTTTCTTCTTTCGGCGAAGCTTTAGTGCTTGAAAAGTAGCTTGTATTGCCGAAACATCAGTAACTTTTCCTGTCCGAATACCATATTCTAATCTTTTCCCAATTAAGATTAGATCGTTGAAGCTTTGAACATATAAGCTGAATAATTTTTGATAGTATATACCATCTAGCGACCTGACAAAAATTTGGATCAACTCTTCTTCAGGCACAAAAGGACGTATCTTAGAAGCTTCTAATCTCCATCGTGTTGCATATTCCTCAAAAGATTCATGAATCATTCTCTTTACTTCAAGTAAGTCCATCATCGTCGGATCAACCTTGATATTAAACTTATATTGTCTCACAAAGTCTTGAGCCATGTCTTCCCAGGTATTCCACTTGTCAAGGTCTTGTTTGACATACCATGTGAGTGCTATTCCTGACAAACTCTGAATGAAGAGTTTCATTAGTAAAGCTTCGTTATGCCCCAGGCCAACTAATCTGCCACAATAGTCTTTTAGATGCATGATCGGATCTCCAAGCCTATCAAACATATTGAATTTTGGAATTTTGTATCCTGAAGGCAACTCAACCCTTGGATGTAGACACAGTTTCTCATACCTTAAGTCA
This sequence comes from Capsicum rhomboideum, assembly GCA_031232105.1. Classification (NCBI taxonomy): domain Eukaryota; kingdom Viridiplantae; phylum Streptophyta; class Magnoliopsida; order Solanales; family Solanaceae; genus Capsicum; species Capsicum rhomboideum. Next base: position 28,969,367 of record CP124713.1, on the reverse strand, counting down.
TAAGTTCTTTTGGAACGTAGACAATCATCCAACCTCTTTTCTAGATCAAGAAACTTTTGTTGCAGTGTAGGTGATTCCCCATCAAGTATTACCATGTTTTGCAAAGTACCAAAATTGACGTGTGTCAAAAATATTTGCTGAGGAGACGAATAAGAAGATAGGCAAGAAGGTATTTTGTGTTGGGAAGTATTTTGTCAAATTGCAGACTCTTAGCCGATTCAATGTTCAAATACTCGACAACCTTTAAACAAAATAAATAAATCAAACAGAAGTTACCACATAGCACAAATAAGTTTAAAGCAATATTAATAGAAGACATTTCAAGATGAAGACTATGACTTAATAAGTGATCTAAGCATGGAGATTTGGACTTCTAACGCACGAGACAAAACTTACGCTTTGGAGAGATTAACATGATGCTGAATTTGAAATTGTGATGGTAAAGAAGATAAGAAATCTAGGGGAACGACCAAGGTCGACTCATGTTGAACATCATAACTGTTGATTTGAAACATCCTTTGTGACTGATATCATCGCTAATCCTTCCAACTTCATACAAAATGATAAAACATGGGGAAAGAAAATTTTATTATAATGAAATCGAACCCATTAAATGAGCGCCTACGTATCCCACTTATAGGGGAATCAGGTCAAACGTAGTTCCAATTACATAAAAAGAAAGCATAAAAGAAAGTCCATGTTATTCCAAGGATGCAAAGCTTAAGGTAATTTCAAATGCTTGAGAGTCCGAACGTGATATCCTCTTCATCAGTGCCAAACAGGTGTCAGTCATGATTAGGAAGCTAATCAACACCGAGCTTTAACCCTGTTACAGTTATCATCTTGGTATCAATCATCGCTTGAATCTTGTCCTTCAAAGCAAAACACGCCTCTGTGGGATGCCCTTTCATCCCAGAGTGGTAGGCACAAACCTTATTAGGATTGTGTCGTTTATACTGAGTGTTAATAGGTACGGCAGGGATGGGTGTGATGTAGCCGGCTTCTCTGAGTCTTTCATACAACTGAGTTATGGGTACAACTGGAGAAGTGTATTATTTTGGTGGATTTTTCTGAAACTTGATTGGAGGTTTAGCGAATTGATTGGATCGTTGATTTGTTGGTGGATTTGGACAAGACACGGGAATGTATTTTGATGTTGGAGCAATGGATGGAGGTGGGTACCAAACAGTTTGAGGATGAGGCTTTGTGGAGGATTGGGGGTAATAAGCGTAATTTGGTATTGGAGTGATTTCTGGAGATGGATACCATATCAGTTGAGGGCGACCTTTATTTACTATCTTCCCCTTGCTTATCAAATTTTGTAGTTCTTTCTTCAACTGGAGGCATTCATCTGTGTCATGACCAGGCATGCCAGAATGGAAGGCACAATGCTTTTTGGGATCAAAGAAAGAACTTGGAGGGCAATAAGAACCAGTAAGCTTAGGCTGCAAGATACTATGTGACCTCAACATTTCAAAAGTGATTGAAGGTGGTTCGTCTAAGAGAGTTATAACTTGGGATTTGCTTACTACGGGATTTGGGGCCTTTGACGACTCATTGATAATTGCCTTTCCCTTATTCCTGAATTGTGGCTCAACCAAACCAACCTTTTCATGCATTAGAGTTTCACCTATGAACTTCCTCTTTAGCTTATTTTCGAACCGCCCAATAAAGTCACCAGCCAAATTGTCCCAAGAAACCCACTTGCTTGTATCTTTCTCTGCGTACCACATCAATGCTAGAACTGTAAGTGAACTGATAAAAAGTTTCATCTTAAGACCATCACTTTGCCCTATAACTGCTAACTCATCCAGGTACGCTTTCAAATGAGAATGAGGATCGCCAAATCCGTCGTATAACGGAAAGTTCAAGTCCCCAACTTTATCCTTATTTTCTTCTCTTGATTTGGATAACTTATCCATCTTGAGCTGTTGAGATGACCCTTCCTTATGGTTAGAAATCTTTCCTTCTGTTTCATTCTCTTTGCCCATCTCAGTCAACCCCTTGAGTGCTTTTTGTAGTGCAATTGAATACAAACTCGGAGATACTTGTGCATCACCATTAGGCATAGGTGAGGTCATCAATACTGGCAACTCCATGGTGTAGATGGGAGCAATAAAATCAGTTTCGTACAATGGCTCTGGAAAGTCTGGTGGCATATCAGCTGAACGTCGAAGATTGGTCATTATTCCTCTGATTCTCTCAATTTTTCTTTCCATACTCATAATGCTTGACTCAAAAGGAGTAAGCTTGTCTTGATGCAAACCCGAATCCCTACGGTCAGCTTCGGTGTTGGCAAGATTGATGAACATTGCTTGACTGACCATTGCTTGACTACTACTACTACTACTACTACTACTACTACTAAGCTTGTCTTGATGCAAACCCGAATCCCTACGGTCAGCTTCGGTGTTGGCAAGATTGATGAACATTGCTTGACTGACCATTGCTTGACTACTACTACTTAGTAGTAGTAGTAGTACTACTACTAATACTACTAATACTACTAATACTACTAATACTAATAATAATAATAATAATAATAATAATAATAATAATAATAATAATAATAATAATAATAATAATAATAATAAAATAAATTATATAAAATATTATATTTAAAATTAAAAATGTTAAAAATAAATTGCATACCTTAAAATCATGAATACGAAATGTTAAAATTTATTTGATATCAAAATAAAAGTTCAAAAACTAATATTTTTTTGGTAAATAGCAGCCTGGAGGGAATATCGGGAGGTCAAAATTGGGTGTCAACAGTATCCACATTACAAGATCTTGTGCGCAGTCCGCGCACCACCATGATGATCACCAACTGGAGACGAGTGACATGCCTCTAAAATACTCATCATCTCAACCTTAGGAACACATCTCCAAATCACTCCATTTACAAAACTTTGGAATAAGTATGGCTCATCCCAAAAGAACTTTCTCATATCATGCATAAATTTCTTACGTTGCTGAAATGACAGGTCTTCAAGAACCATATCACTCACCAAATAATTTGCAAAGTCTGTAAACCGCAGAATCAAATTTTGCGATGCGGCCAACACCTGCTCATCTGGAAAAGTATCATCAATCTCAAGCTTGTCTCTCAGTTTCAGCATGGCTTTTTTTTCAAGGCGTGATAAGTGGTCAGCCACTTGATTCTCAGTCCCTTTCTGTCCTTGACCTCAAAGTTAAATTCCTGCAATAAAAGTATCCAACGAATCAATCTTAGTTTTGAATCCTTCTTTGTAATAAAGTACCTAAGAGCTGCGTGGTCAGTATACATAATCACTTTCGTGCTAAGCAAATAAGATTAAAATTTCTCAAACGTGAACACCATAGCAAACAACTCTTGTTTAGTCACAGTGTAATTTTTTTGTGCAGGGTTAAGTGCTTTGCTAGCATAGTAGATGGGACGTAAGATCTTCTCTCACCTTTGGCCTAGGATTGCACCTAGCACCACGCCACTAGCATCACACATAACCTCAAACGGAATGGACCAATCGGGAGACACAATAATATGAGCTATAATCAACTTCTCTTTCAGGTACTCAAATGGCTTCAGACATGCTTCATCAAACATAAACTTCACCTCTTTCTCCAATAACTTGTACAAAGGATTAGCAATTTTAGAGAAGTCCTTGATGAATCTCCTAGAAAAACCTGCATGCCCCAAAAACCTACGAATACCCTTCACAAAAATTGGTGAAGGCAACTTTTCAATCACCTAAATCTTCACCTTGTCAACTTCAATCCCTTTTTTTGAAATCTTATGACCAAGCACTATTCCTTCGTTAACCATGAAGTGTCACTTCTCCCAATTTAGGACCAAGTTATAGTCCTTGCATATCCTCAGAACATTAGCGAGACGTGCCAAACAATCTTTGAATAAATTACCAACAATTGAGAAGTTGTCCATGAACACCTCAGTAGTATCCTCAACCATGTCATAAAAATACCCATCATGCAATGTTGAAAGGTTGCGAGTCTATTACACAGACCAAGAGGCATTCTCTTAAATGCAAAAGTCCCATATGGACAAGTAAAAATGATTTTCTCTTGGTCTTCGATAGCAATAGAAACCTGATTGTAACTCGAATAACCGTCAAAAAAATAATACCATCCTCTGCCAGCTAGATGGTGTAGCATCTGATCCATGAATGGCATCAGAGATCATTCTCAGTCCATGCGTTCAACTTCTTATAGTCTACAAAAACACGTTACTCAGTAACTAGCCTTATAGGAATAAGCTCATTCTTCTTATTTGGAACCACAGTAATTCTATCCTTCTTCGACACACATAGGACTGGGCTCACACACTTGCTATCTGCAATCAGATAAACCACACCCGCATCCAACCACTTCATGATTTTTTTCTTCACCACCTCTTGCATAGGCGTATTTATTCTCTGTTGATACTCAATACTAGTCACACAATCTGGCTCAAGTTGGATTTTTTGTGTGCCAATTCCAGGCGAATTCCCAATGATATTAGCAATGAACCATACAATGGCCCTCTTGAACCTCTTCAAAATAGAAACCAAAACCTCAACTTGCCAGACTACCAAATCAACCACAATAATAACTGATAAAGTATTGTAGGCTCCCAAGAATACATAACGAAGATGAGATAGAAGAGCTTTGATCTCCAAGACTGGAGGCTCCTCAATAGACGGTCGAGCTTGTGGGGTCACTCTGTTCTTAAAATCAAGATCTAACTTCTTTGGTGTATAACTATATGAACCCCTACTATCAAGTGCGCTCACTATATCATCATAACTCTCAATATCATCACCCTCAAAATTCATAATTACTGTTGCAAGGGCTTCGACTCTAAGCCTCTCCTCAATAGGATCTACCAAATCATCCTCATCGACTGTCTCTATTACAGATATCACACGAATATCCTTTGGCTGCTTCATAGACTAGAATACATTAAAGGTAACCTATTCGTTATTCAACCAAAACTTCATATGCCCAGTCTCTATATCAATCAATGCACGACCAATTAGGAATAGTCTTCCCAAAATAATGGAAACCTCAAAGTCAACCTCACAGTCAAGAATGACAAAATCAGCTAGAAAGATGAAGGATACAACCCTTACCAAAATATCACACAAGATTTCCAACGGCTTTTTCACAGTGCAGTCCACCATGAGAAGTCTTAACGAAGTCGATTTGGGCGACCCCAACCCCAACTATTTTGTAAACTCCTAGCGATATCAAATTAATGCTAGCACCCAAATTACACAAAGTTTTTACGAAGTTGAAACACCCAATAGTGTATGGAATCGTGAACCCTCCAAGGTCTTCCTTCTTCTCAACCAAAGATCTAGTGGTTATTGCACTACAATGGTGCACATTGTCAACAGGCTCAAAACTCACCATCCTCTTCTTAGTCACCAAATTCTTCATAAACTTTGCGTAACCTGGCATTTTTCAAGGGCCTCAACTAGAGGGATATTCACCATCAACTTCAGCATAGAAATAAATTTTTGATACTTTTCCTCTTCGGCTTTCTTCTTCAGTCTTTGCATTAAAGGAGGAGGAGGTCGTGGAATAGGAGTCAATACTTTCGAGACCTCTTTGTCCTTCCCCTTTCTTGCCTTGGCCTCATGTTCATCAACTAGAGACTTTTCAGGTGCATTCTCATCCATCGCTAAGTCTTCAGATTCGGCAACTTTCTCATTATCGACGATTACCGATTCTACCTCATTATAAATAATCACAGGCATAGGTGGTCGTGGTCATCTTACCACTTCTATAGTGATAGCTAAGAAATGACCATCATTCTTCGGATTCTGGATGGTGTTACTTGAAAGTGTTCCTTGTTGATGCTGATTTAATATAGCAAAAATTTGACCAAACTATTGCTCAAGCTGTTTTATGGAGGTAGAATGTGATTCAACCTTCTGATTCATTCCCAAAATATCTGTCTTAATCTCTTTAAGGGAGTCTTTTATTTTCTCTACCCCTTTCACAACCTTTGCAAGCATGTCTTCCATCCTCGAATTGCTCGAACCAACATCACGGTTCCCAAGTGGAACATAAAGGCCACTCTTATCCTTATATTCATCCTTTCTTCTCCAATCACAGTCTCAATCCCTACTCCTATCTCTATACCCAGACTTACTATAATTGTTATCTTTATATTAGTTCCAACCTTGATTTCCTTGCCGAGAGTTCCAATTGTCTTGATTAGACCCTTGTCCCTTGGCTCGAAGACCCACTACCTCTCTGTTTAGATATTTTACCTTCTCTTCAGAATTCAAATCCTCATACATAGGTACCTTACCTTGCGAACCAACCGCATTCACCTTTTTTGCTCCCGTTGCCATAAATTATTTGGTAAGCAACCCAATTTTAGCCCTTAATTGTGCTAACTCTTGAGCTACCAACTCATCTAATGCTCTCTTGTCTGTGGATGCTCCAATTACATAAGTGCCTATGGGTTTGTCCTTATCTCGAGTATGCCAATCTCTATTCATTTTTGTGATCTGATCTAGGATCTCAGAAGCATTCTCCCAATGCAAACTCATAAATGCCCCACCAGTGATAGTGTCTACTATAGACTTGGTGTTTGAATTTAAGTCTCTGTAGAAGATCTCAAGCAAGTTTCTACCAGCCATCCTATAATTTGGAACATTCTGCAACTTCTTCTTAAACCTCAACCAAGTCTCATATAGTGTCTCTGAATGCAACTACTTGAAATTATAAATCTCATCTTTCAACTACAACATTCTAGAAGGTGGGAAAAATTTATCCAAGAACTGAGTCCTCAACTCATTTCAAGTAGTAATCGATCCACGTGGTAATTCCACCAACCATAATGCAGCTTCTCCGGTTAGTGAGAAAGGAAACAGTCGCAACATAATCGCCTCTTGACTCACTCTAGGTAGATTATAAGAAGTGCAAATCCTCACAAAGTTCATCACATGCATATTTGCATCATCATTAAGGAGGCTTGAGAATACCCCCTTCAAGTTCAGCAAGTGGATTATGGCACTATTGATGTCAAACTTAGTCCCTGGAGGCAATTCTGGTGAGATGATAACACCAGTTTCAACCTGCTCTAAATAATCTAAATCTTTTTTCAGATCTTCATAGTGAGGGAGATAATGTTGTAGAGGTTGTTACCCCTATGCCTTCTCTACCTTTCCCTCTCATCAAGTGCAGCTAAACAATTTGCATCATCTTGCCTGACCTTTTTTTCCCAAGCTGCTCGCCTGACAGCTTCTTGCCTAGAGTTCTCCTCAGCCATCAATCGAGCAGTGATTTGTTCTGTAGTCTCCTAACCATCATGTTGATGTGTTGGCTGATTCAGGATTGTAGTCTCATCATGAACGCCCTCGAGCAAGGCTCATTGATTAAGAACTCCTTTGTTCACTATTCTTCAATTTGTTGGGATTGCCTTGACTTTGAATATTGGGCATATACAGGTGTGTGCTCTAAAAACAATAGAATATTAAAATCAGGAAACAACAACTAACAATCCCAACAAACACAATCAAATCAACTCCTTAACCGTATTCCCCGCAACGGCACCAAAATTTGATGTCACCCAAATTACACCTCTAATCCAAGTATAAAGCGATCGATGATCAAATATAAAATTCAACTAATTTTGGGGCCGATTCCACCGGGAATAGGTTGAAATATAAATCAAGATGTAGCCGAGATAATCAATAACAATCTCTAGTAAAAAGAGGGGTTTTGTAAATAAGTAATTTAGTAGTAACAGTTGTTGATTTATTGGATTTGTATTCAGTATGAGAGAGGCACTAGGAATGTGTTCCCCAATAACTTCATAGCTCCGTAGGTTCTTCGTACTTCGCAATATCTTCCAATATTCGGCATACATAATCAATAGGTTATGTATAATTAGAATAGCTTTACGCTCTTGTCTAAGAAATATCCTCAAGTAAGTTTTCTCTTCTCTTGAGCTTGCATTACTAACCCCCATCTTGGATCCCAGATTAGCTATCCCGAATTATTGGCTCAAGCTATTAAGTGGAGGTTGGTAGCTCCACGTCTCTGTTGTTTATTCTCTTGCTCCCATCCATTACTCATCCTTTCATCCAGAATAAGGATAAGGAAAGTTCTGATGTTGTAAACTATTAGAAAGCAATCAAACCCAATAAAATAACAATACATGCATGAACACCGACTGAGAATTACTTCGTACTACGAATCCTACTTTGTTAATTCATCATGGTTCCCACAACCTTAGTTGTGGTATTTAGCTACTCATAATTGCAAGAACTCAAGAAGAATTCTAATAAGAAGACATAATTATGAACTTCCAATAATAAGATGAAAAATTCCAAGATCTCATTTTGAATTAAATCCCTAAAAATCGATGTTTGTAATTCTAAGACCAAGAATATGACTTAGAACCTTACAATAATGTAATAGAACGTAAACTCATACAAATGAATGAATAAGAGTATTTATAGACAAAATAAAACCTATCCTAAATATAACAGAATTACTGAGTCGGTCACATCAGACGAATAGAAGGTACGATCATGGTTTGATCCGATGATAGTCCTTGGTGCTCGTATTTTGTCCATGGACTTTGTCATCTTCAGATATTCAATGGTATGATTCTCAGTATGACTCCGTATCTTCTATCTGCAACCATACAATGTGGTCGTCTGATCCTCTTACACTTCAACTCCTGTAGACTTCAATTCTGAACTTTCCTCCCACGATATCTTGGTACGATCATGACTTTGAGAAATGGGTTTGGGAGTCAATCGTCTGATCTTCTTCTCACTTATCTTCTTTAGTCATGCTTCAAGGACTTTCTTTGTACGATAAAGTTGTATGATCGTAATATCACTGCACGATCGTGAGAGGCTTCCATCTTATCATCTCCTAATGGACATCCTCTCATTCACATCATGATGACATGGTACAACCATGGTCAGATCCCACGGCCGTGGAATGGGTTCGTCTGATGCATTTTTTGTCCAAAATCCAGCACTTTCCACTTCTCCGGACCTAGTTGACCTGTAAACACCTCAAAACACATCATATCCACATAAAAATACCTTCGTACTTATAAATATTTATAATTTTAAGCTTCTAAAGTGTCGTAAGTTCACGACATATATGTGGTATTGGTGGTGTTTTTCGTGATCATCTAGGCCAGTGGAAAGTGGGCTATTTACATCAACAGAAGAGACTAAATCCCACTCATCTTGAGTTGCTTACCTTACTCCAAGGTATCAATATAGCCTACCAGCATCGCCAAATGCCACTAGAGATTAAGACTGACTTCCTGGAGGTAATATCTTTATTGATGAATAATACTGACCCAATCTATGATAATATTCTTTCCTCTCCTCTTGCAGATATTTACTGAAGGAGTTGGAAAATCCAACAATCCCTTTTAATTTCAGAGAAGGGAACCAAGTCGCTAACCTCTTGGCCAACTATGTTAGCAACAATAGTAATAATGACTGCCTAATCCTTTTGGAGCCTCCTCCCTGGACACTGTATAGACTAGTTAATGATATTAATGGCAAAACTACTAGTAGGAATGTATCTATTAGAACTTGTAATTTTGTTGCTAAGTTTGGGAATACTATGATCCCAAAACTTTCATTATCTGATGTAATATTAACCTAGTTCTTGGTTGCTATATATAAATAAAGTTATATTTTCCCACAAAAAATTCATAAGTGGGTAATAATAAGACCTTAGAGAATGAAATAAGTGCCTCGAATTGAAGTTAAAAATTGTGACTAGAGTCCCATTAATACTACCATATAATATCACGGTTATCCCGAAAGGCCATGAGAACTTTCAAGAAAAAATTTCAGGATTAACTATAGTTTGATTGCAATTAATAAAGCATAGCTACACTTTAGATATTTATCATTTATTGTAAAAGTTTGTTGTTAGACGACTATATTCAATGTATTTGTTCGCGCAACGAATATAGCCTGTGTCAACTATATTCAATCGCGCAATGAATACAACAAAAAAAAATTCAGAAAGCACAGGAGTGTATGGATACGAACAACAAAAATATAGAGATATATACATTGATACATAACCACAAAAGTACAATCAAACAAAGATACACCCATAAGAATTCAGTAAACAAGGATACAAACAACAAAAATACATTTTATACCTGAAAAACATAATTCATACATGGTGCAAAATCAAGGAGAAATATAGAAATGCAGAGAGATGCCAAAAATTCCTCTTTCCTCGAAATATAGAAAGATATGCAAAATATAAGCGTACATCCAGATCTGAAAAGGTTTCTAATACCAAAAAGTTTATGGCCAGATATGAGAATGACATTTCAGTTTAATCAAAACCCCTCAGCATCATTAATGTTGCCATGGCCACAAAAGTACAAAGAAATCTCTCAATTTTATCTAGTAAATGGTAGTTCTCCCTCGCCAGGACGAGTTCCATACTGACGAGAAGACAATGGCGCATCCAAGATCAGGACGGCTACGGTAACATCCAAAGTCAGAAACTTAGTTGTCGTGACTTCTACTGATGCCTTCATGAAATTGGACTTCTTTAAGTAATTCTCTCTGAGATCTAATTTTAGTAGCTACACCTAGTAGTGTCAAATATGACCCACAAATTGATGGCCCATTCAATCCGTCCAAAAAAATTTAGTTGGGCACAAGATAATTCATATTTGGCTAATTTTAGCCCAACACAATATAACCCACTTTTAAAAGGGAAAACTACGGAACTCAGCATACATGGGTCATTAATTATCCCTCTCAACTTAATTTTGTATTAGTTACATGCTATAGCCAGACATGCCATTTAATAGCCACATTTTGAAACATATGCTAAGATCATGCGCTATCCCAAAATAATCACACTCCTAATATCATCCATTTGTGTCAATCTCTTCTTCCAGCTTTACGTTTTCTTTCTCTTTCTTTTCTTTTCTTTTTTTTTTTTTTCCTTTTTTTGTATCTTTTTGCCCAAATATTTTGAGCAATAGCTATTATTTTTTTTTGTTTCAATGACTATGGCAAGCTGTGTATTGAGCATAAAATCATTTGAATAATTATTGCAGGCAGATCTAAAGTGGATAATATGAAGCAAAAAAGGAAGAGAAGAAATGAGCAATTAAGAGTTACTCTACAGTCTGTCCTTTCTAGTGGTCTTTGTGGTGAATTTTATCATACAATCATTTTGAGGAACTTATGATTTTCATTTTAATCAAGGATTTTGTTTCGTTTGTCAGGAACTTATGTATTTGGTATTTTGTATTCTGTTTCTAGATGTATTATATTTTGTACAGTTTAATACAAATTATGTTCATTAATACAAATTGAACCATTCAAATACAAATAATACATTTATATCAAACGATATATTTATATTTGTATATGATAGATTCAAGAAAATACAAATGATGCGTATACTTGTTTATATATAAATACAAATGATAAGTTTGATACATTTGAGAAAGAAAGAGGTGAAAATACAAAATACAAAAAAGGAGAAAAAGAGGAGCAAAAATACCAAAAAAAAAAAAATGAGAAAGAGAGGTTTGTATTCGCTGATACACCAGTATTCGTTGATACAAATATAGTGATACAACGGCTATTTAGTGAAAATACAAACAAAAAAGAGAAAAAGAGGTGTGTATTCGTTGATACACATGTATTTGTTGATACAAATATAATGATACAGCGACTGCCCAGCTACAAGTAGGCTACTATTTGTAATTTTACAAACTATGGGGACATGGGCCTATTTCTATTATAATTAGGCTATTTCTGAATGTTTCCCCTTTTAAAATGGTACTAGCCCAGTTCTTGCTCATATTTAAAATTTACTATAGTTTGAATTTATTACTTGAGTTTTACTCTGATTTTTTATGGGTTGAGGCTCGAGTCCCTGGTCTCGAGTCTCGTATCAAGATTGGATCTCGGGTCATTGGTTAGGATTGGGTCTTAGGTCTGGCGTTTCAGTTCAAGGCCGAAATCAGGTCTCGGGTCAAGATGGAGACTGAGGTTTTGGGTCTCAAGTCAAGGTCAGGGTCGTGTCTAAAGTCCTTGGATAGGATTGGGTTTTGGCTCAAGTCTTACGGTCGAATCTTGAGGCTTAGGACTTGGGTTTCGGGTCATATTTTGGGGTTGGTTTGAAAAAATACAAACCAACTTTTTTAATTAGAAATATTGCAAAAACCAACCTCTGGAGGTTGGTATTTGGCAAAAAACCTAATATTTTTGAAAAAAGACAACCTCGAAAGGCTGGTATTTAATTAATTAATTAGTGACTTTTTTGAAAAAACTGGTCTCAGAATGTCGGTTTTTGCAAAAAAAAAAGAGAGAGAGAGAGAGAATTTCAAAAAAGAAATTGACCTCTAACTTGTGGATGACGGATCGAGGGTGGTTCTCGATTCCCAGTTCAGGGTCAAGGCTTGGGTCTTGAGTCTCATGTCCGGAGTGTCGGGTCGAGGCTCTATTTCTATGTCTCGAGTTAGGGCCAGGCCAGGTGGACCATTCAAATAAATTAGTCAAATTGGTTGGGTCATGACTCAACCTATTTTTAGCCCATTTCAATCCAAATAGGTTTTAGGCTGATTTTAACCCAACCTATAATTTAACTCAGTCAATTTTCACTTACTTAATTTCGGCCTAATTTGCCCATTTGATACCCCTAGCTACACCAAAACTTACTCTCAAGATTTGGTTGGAAAGGTATTTGCTATAAGATTAGTTATGTGATAAACATTTTTAAGTATAGCTATTAATAGTATAATTACACCATGTAATAATTCCAACTTTTAACATAAAATTGTTCAAATCTCCATAAACCTACTAAAAGCATATTATTTGATATTATTAGTCAACAGACCTACTTATTGAAACTAAATAAAAAAAAAACTTAAAATCTATTGGGAGAAAATCTCCTCCTAAACAAGACTCTTTATAACTACTACATTGTGGATACTACTGTGTTATGGAATAAGAAGAGGGATCCTCAATTTATAGAGGTACAAATTTTTTCTTTCCTCTAAGAAAGAGATTAGTTAAATATGGAAGAGAATTATATTTTTCTGAGAAAAGTAAAAGCAATTATGGTGATACTTTTACTTTCCTTCCACAAAAAGTAAAACTTAAATTTAATAAGAAAATCATTGTAAAAATCCTAATATGTGAAAGGAAAAATGATAGTTAGAGTTTTAAGTGGTACTATAAAATCACTAACCGACCACTGGATTGTGAAAAAAAGAAGAAGAAAAACAATACGGTTCCTCACTTCTTGCATTGGATGTGAATTAAAAAGTTTTGATCTGCTATTGGAATTGGAGGTGTCTGACCAAACAATGGTGAAGCAGTTTAGCTATATACAAATGAATTCTTTTTCTTAATTGAAAATTGATTTTTCTTACCCTCACTTTACTTTCTAATGTTCTATCTATCACTAAGCTTTAAGAACAAACGTCCCTTTAAGATGAATGCTTTAATATTATTAAAGCATCTTATCATCTCATCAAACTATTAAAATAGTGTACTGTGTATTTACACACCTCATTACGTGTGAATTTACTTTTCTTTCATCCGTCGATTACGTATAAATTCTTTTTAATAACATGTGCCAATATTTATCTTCTATAATACTTCCTCCGTTTCAAAAAGAATTATCTATTTTTTTTTTAATTTGTTTTAAAAATAATGATTCTTTCTTTTTTTGTCAACACGCAACTTTTCACATAGCATATTTAAGACCACAAGATTAGAGGATATTTTGTTACATTTAAAATAATTTTAATTTAAGACCACAAGATTGAATTTCTTTTAAAAAAAAAAATTTAATTTTATGTTAAGCTAAAATAGATCATTTTTTTTTAAACGAAGGGAGTAGTATAATGTTTAAAACAAAGTTGAACCCGAATGAAAGTATGAATAATATTGAATGCTCTGTATGAAGTTGCGCAGCCATGGCGCAAGGGATACTAAGTCCACATTTGATGACGTGGCAATTCATTTGCCATTTTTAACTCATGTTTGATTTGTTACACTTCTTTAAAATAATTAATATATAATAAAATATCTCTAAATTAATACTCAATAAATTAATAAACTCTCTAAGATAATATTTTTCTCCGATTTTGACTTGGGCCAATGGAAAAAATCATTGATTTTGATAAGATAATAAATTAATATATTTTAGGAAGACCCCTATATAAATATATGGTCTCATTAATATTATAAATTGATAATTTTTTTAAAATTACAAAAATATCAAAGATAATTTAGTGAAAGATGATTCTAGTATTTTTTGTTTTTTGTTAAAATTTAAATATAGTTGAAGCTCATCTCTAACTTTTTGTATTGCATCCAAAAGTTATGATGTTGTCTTCTCGAACTGCTCCAAAAAAATTGTTAAAAGTTCTAGACGCAATAAGTGTTTCCTTAAACGTAACTGGTTCCACAATTTCTTCTAAGCGTTGGACCTCTGAACAATGAACATTACAATGAATCATTTAATAAAAAAAAATTACAATGAATCATACATCATACATTGTACTTTATGTATAATGAATTTATTTTTTATATTAATTCAATAAATATGATACATAAATTAGTAAGATACAATGATTTTGATGTAAATAAAATTAGCCTTCATTGAATCTCGAAAAAACTCTTTAAATTAATAAATATTAACTTATAGATTAAATAATACCTCTATAAAATAATAATATTTCATGGTCCCAATAATATTAATTTAGGAAGGTTTTACTATAATGATAAATTTATTATAATATTTTGAAAATAATAAATTTAATATTTTAAAAGAATTTATTAAGAAATAATTATAGTTAATAATAAAAATTATTAGAGATTGATTAAAAATTATCTCTTAATTTTAATTTGAAAATATAAAAATAAATATTTATTTTAATGTAGTGGACAATAAAAAAGAATGGAGAAGTATTACATCTAATTTTATGTTTGAAAGTAGAAAGCATAAAAAACAAACTGGCCCGCTATCAACTGCGAAATTGACCTTTTATTATGTCATTGCCATGTTTTTGGAATTCGACTCATTTAAATTTCCCCTTTAAACCATTAAAGCATTCATTTTAAACAGTCTAATATTATCCTGATGTGGTGACAACTAATTTTGACCTGTAAATAGCAGCTTCCTTTTGAAGTATGCCCCTGTATGTATAAAATTGAAAGATGCTTAGTGCCCGTTTGGTCATGAGAATTTCTTTTTTTTTAAAAAAATATAATTTTACTTTATTTCAAATATAACTTCAAGTTACTGTTTGACTATGAGAATTCCAAATACAACTTGAAGTTGTATTTGGAAAAGTAAAAATAAGTAAAATTTGTTTCACTCCTATTTTTTTCATAAAAATTTAAAATTAACTTTAATTTATATTCATGGTCAAACACAACTCCAACTTCAACTTCAACTCCAACTCCAAAAAATTATTAGTTTCATGGCCACACGCCTACTTATACTTTTGGGAAAATTATACAAAATTTTCATTGAGTTAAATGTCTTATACAAAAAATAATTCACTTTTTTGTTTTACTTAAAATGGACTTTCGGCCATTGTTCTTGCTGAAAATAACCACTTGGCGAAATGATGTACAACAAAAATGGCAGGTGGTCATTTCCTTTTAGCGTTGCATCAGTGTTAGGCCATGTGGTCATTATCTTTAATTTATTTATTTTTTGCTGTGCTAGTTAAAAAAAATTCAAACAAAAAAATTTATTGTTTGAATTTTTTTTTGTTGCTCTTTTTTTAAAACCTTTTTCTTTTCTAATTGTTTCACTTCTTCTGTGAAAAATGAATATTTACGTTGTTTTATTATTGTTTGTTTATACTTTTATTTATTAAGGTGGGAACTCATGATAGTCAAATAAATATCGATATCGATATATTACATAATTATTTATATAATATCGATATACGATTATACACCATTCATACAATGTCAATACATTACATACCTATATATACAATATCGATACATGTCTATATACTATTTATACAATATTGATACACACTTGTACACTATTTATACAATGTTGATACATTATCATAACTATTTAAACAATATCGATACACTTTTATACACATCTATACAATATCTATATATTACATATACACTGCATAACTACTTGTACATCATATAGTACGTGTTTATACACCATTTATACAATATCGATACACATTTATATATTATTTATACAATATCGATTCATTACATACACTACATAACTATTTAT
This sequence comes from Capsicum rhomboideum, assembly GCA_031232105.1. Taxonomy (NCBI): domain Eukaryota; kingdom Viridiplantae; phylum Streptophyta; class Magnoliopsida; order Solanales; family Solanaceae; genus Capsicum; species Capsicum rhomboideum. Next base: position 28,953,104 of record CP124713.1, on the reverse strand, counting down.
GCAATATCGATACATTACATAAACGCTACATAACTATTTGTACATCATATATACATGTTTATACACCATTTATACAATATTGATACATGAAAAAAGTTCTACGAAAAAAGTTTGAAAAAAAACACTACAACACAATGCATCTATAGCTACCAAAATCTAAGCTATGAATTTAGAAATTGCAGCTATTATTTAGTAATAGCCACAAAATTTGAATTCCATAACTATTTACAAATTTGTAAAATTTCTTAGCCACGAAAATCAAACTGACAAAGCTAATTTCTCATTTTTTCTATAATTACTAGCAATAGAGACAACAATTGCCTAAATAGCTACAATGTTTTTGCTACAATAAAATTTTGTAGCTAATCATATGTTTTTGCCACACGATAAAAGTTATTGTAGCAATAGTAACCTTTTAGCTACAATAAACTATTTGAAATAAAATATTGTAGCTAAATAGTCTTTTTTTGCTTCAAGCTATAAAAAACGATGGCGATAGTTAAATGATATAGTCACGTCTTTTTTACTATAATTAGAGCTGTCAAAATGGGTTGGTCCAACCCAACCCAGCCCAAGCCTCACAAGCCGAAGAATTTGATGGGCCAGGACGGGCCAGCCCTTCATCTTAAAGGGCCTTAAAAAGTATGGTCCAACCTAGCCTAAAAGGGTCGGGGGCTGGGGAGGGCTAACCCTTCATTTTACTGGTCTTTTGTTTTTTTGTTAACTTTTTTCTTTTCAATATATATTTGAACATATAAGTATGACAATTTGTTACAATTTCTAACATATAATTATATGAAAGTACTTATTCTACTATAACTTATAACATATTCAACACCAATATATTATCAAGTATATTTGAATTCATCGATAATGTTGTCTTAATTAAAATCACCTTCATCTAAATTCATATGTAGATTTAATTAGATAAACATTATCAAAAAATATATATCAAAAATTAATAATATTTAAATTTACTTAAAAATATTATCGCTTTGAATTTGAGTAAAGTCGTGCAATGAATTTCGAGTAGCAACAAGTGTTTGAACATTTCATAGTGAATGTAATTTTTATATTGGTGGTTAGGAATTTTAGTATTAGGAATTTAACGCTAAATGAGTAAAATATTGTGTAAGATACTAGTTAGAAGTTATTCAGTAATCACTAGTTATAATTTTTAATTCTTTTTGTTCAAAATTTTCTTTTAAATTTTAAGTTTAAATTAAATAGCAATCATGAATGAAACATCTATATTTGGTGATTAGGATTTAACTCTAAATAAATAAAGTGTTGTGTGAGCTATTAAAACTTATTCAGTAGTTACTATTCTTAGTTTTTACTTCTTTTTTCACAATCTTCATTTAAATTCTTAATTTAAATTAAAAATATTTTGGCCCACGGGCTATCCCAGCCTGACCTCAGTCAAGCCTCAAGGGCCAGCGGGCTGACTTGGGCTGGGCTTATAAGCCCCTGTTTTAAATGGGCTAAAAAAATCATAACTCAACCCAACCCTAATAGCGGGTTGGGTTGGGCTAGCCTCAAGGGCCAAGCCCATTTTGACGGGTCTAGCTATAATACAATTTCGTAGCTAATAATTAATTTTTGCCACGAATTAAAACATTTTATAGCAATAGTAACCTTTAAGCCACGATAAACTATTTGAAATAAATTGTTTTAGGTAAATAAGTTTTTTTTGCTTCAAGTTATTAAAAATTGTAGCAATAGTTAAATGATATTGCCTCGTGTTTTTTGCTATAGTACAATTTCGTAACTAATTATTAATTTTTTCTATACGATAAAATTTATTGTAGTAATAGTAACCTTTTAGCCACAATAAATTATTTGAATAAAATATTATGGTTAAATAAATATTTTTGCTCCAAGCTATAAAAATTATTACAATAGTTAAATGATACATCCCAAAATTTTGTAGCTAATTATTAATTGTTGTCATGTGTTGAAACTTGTTGTTGCAATAATGAAATTTTCGCCATGAAAAAAGTTATTTAAAATAAAATATTATAGCTAATAAATATTTTAGCTTTGAGTATTAAAAAATAGTGACAATAGTTAATTATTTATCATGACAAAATTATTTATCATGACAAAAAGATTTGTCCACAAATTTGATATTATTATAAAATGTTGGAGCTAGTAATTAGTTTTTATCCATAAAATTAAATTTGTTATGCAATACTAATTTAGTGTAACTAGAGGCATGAATCGTTCAACCAGTGCAATACTACATATCTACTTGTGAATTTTAAATATAATTTTAATAAATAGGTGATTATATCTAATTAATTCTTATTAAATAATTATGTCGAACTTAAATACAGCTTCATTAGGTCTCACTGAAGTAGCTTTATCCTGATCAAGTGCTTTCAGAATTATTATTTGACTCAAATTTGTTTCATCAATATTAATTAATGTTTATTTACTTTATTTTAATTTTAAAACTAATTCAAATTATAACACCTTCACATAATAATCTATCCCTCTTTGTAATTCTTTATTCATAATATTTAAATGAATTTTTAATTTATTGTTTTATCTTTTATTAAATAATGTCATATTTAATAAAATATGCAATATGAGTTAGTCTAGAGTATAAATAGATAAGTCGATCGTTTAGTCAATATAACTAATACACATACACTAATAATGAAAGCGATATTGACATTTAAGTTTCTTTTTTTGAATATTCTATTTTAAACTTGGCATTTTAATTCATACTGCTCATTTTAAATTCATAGAATTTTTATATTTTTAATTCAAACTAAAAAAAAGTAGTAATTCAAAATTCATATTCTTGATTAAATTTAAATTAAAATAATCGAATGTTGTGAAAGTATGATTTCACTATAATAGAGTATTTTAATATGAATTTGGATTCAAGTTGTTATCGAAAAAAAATTGAATTGGCATTTTCTTTTTGAAATGTCTATCTTAAAATAATTTTCAAACTTAAATATTATGATATTGACAATTTTATTTTATTTTGAAGTTTCTATTTTAAATTTTTCATTATAATTCATGTAAATAATTTTAAACTCATGTATAATAACAACAATAACATAAACTATGCAATTGCGAAGTGGAGCTTAGAAAAAGTAGAGTGCACCTAAACCTTCCTCCTATGTCAAAGGTAGAAAAATTCATATAATTTTTATATTTTTAATTCAAACTTAAAAATTATAATTCAAAATAATCATAAAATTTAACTAAAAATTATTAAGTTAAGAATTTATTAAATATAGGAGAGTAGTAAACAAAACTAACAATATCATAGTCAAAAAAGTTGAATAGGAATAATATATTTTAAAATGATATTTATTTCACATAAATAATTAATTTAATATTTATTATTAATTGATTTAATATTTTCTTTACCTAATTAATATGTAGCATATATATATATATATACACACTACATATTATATTATGTTGAGAATCAGAATAGAAGAAATCATAGTCATTTCACAGAAGATGGTAGAAAGAAGAATATGAAGAAACCTGAAGTTGAAACGATGAAGAAGGAAGAAATTGGAACTGAACTATGGGGTTCATAAAGCTTTAGTCAAAAAAAATTTGATACAAAAAAAGTCAATAGGACACGTGGCAAGATCACAGCCACAGAGCATCCACATGATAGATTAAATCAGAGGCTTCAACCTGTTTTTAATAGCTGTGCAAATCCAGAAATATCTCAACCATGGCACATGAAAGGCAGATGATAGCTGCCAAAGTCAGTTATAAGAAAAACCAATAAATGATTAACAAGTGTAAATAGTGATTTATATTATTCATTTAATTTATGCTGAATTCAGGAGTAGAATACTTTGTATAAATGCTACAGTGATGTACAAAACTCTTGGAATAAAAAAATACACAAAAAATTTCCCATACTCGGCTCTTATTTTCTAATATGATATTAGAACAATAGATCCTATTGTATTTTACTCTTCATCATCTTCTTCCTTTTCTGTGTTCATCTTCCCTTTGAATTATGGCTACCACCAAAGGGACCACCCAACCTATTCAGGGGCAAACCGTGACTCCTGTCAATTTTGATTCTGGAAACCCTCTTTTTCTCCATGCATTCGATGCACCAAGAATGAATCTTGTTAACAATACCTTTAATGGAAGAGGATACCAAGGGTGGATAAGGTCTATCTTGATCGCCCTTTCAGCTAAAAACAAGCTAGGATTTATCGATGGATCTTGTCCAGAACCTCTGACTACAACAAAAGAATTCTCCTCATGGCATAAGTGTGATGATATGGTAACTTCTTAGTTACTCAATTCTTTATCCAAAGACATAGCTCATTCTGTCATTTATTCTAGAACTACAAAAGACCTCTGGATAGATTTGGAGTAGAGGTTTGGACAGTCTAATAGAGCTAACTTATACCACCTGCAAAAAGAGATGACTGGATTAATGCAAGGATCCAATGATATAGCAGGATATTTTACAAAGTTGAAGAAGTTGTGGGATGAGTTGGATTCCCTCAACTCACATGTTGGATGTAGATGTGTGTGTTTGTGAAGGAAAGCAAAATATGAACACGTTTGTCGATGACCAAAGGCTGATTCAATTCCTTGTGGGATTGAATGATATTTATACTCAACCAAGAGGAAATATACTGATGTTGAATCCTTTGCCAGGAATTAATCAAGCTTACTCACTTTTACTTCAAGATGAGAATCAGAGGGAAGTTTACACTAACCCTCAGTTTCCCCCAAATCATTCATCTTTCATGACAGGAAACCATAACCCATCACCCAGATCTGTAAGCCCAATGCAGAAATTTAGGACTCAAGTTCAGTCTCAATAACTGGAGGTCAGCTTCAGGGTTCTGGTGGTCATTTTCAAGGACAGAGGTCCACAGGGAATAATCAAAGGATCTCTCAGATGCAAAAGCTAGGAAAGGGGAGAAAAAAGAAATATAATCCTAATGTGACTTGTAGTTACTATCTAAAGACTGGACATATAGCATAGGATTGTTTTAGACTAATTGGGTATCCAGAAGATTTTCAGCTCACAAAAGGAATTCAACCACCAATTAGGGGTAATAGAGCACTCACAGAAGAGGATTATGAACATTTGAACAATGGATATGATGATTCTGATGATCATTTTCTCAATCAGCTGAGCAAAATTCAAATTTCACAGATCAAGAAAATATTCAAACAGGGACAAAACAATGCAACAAGTAGTAACAACTCAAATATCAATACAAGTGCAGTTGCTGGTACTATTACTAAGTATTCTGGTTCATGTTTTTCTGTGTATAACTCTAAGACTTGGGATTATCGACTCAGGAGATTCAGAACATATGTTTTGATCCTAACTCCTTTTTATATCTTACCCCTCTCCCTATTTCTGTTACTATCAATTTGCCCAATTCTTACAGGATCAAAGTCACACACACTGGCAAAATTGAAATTCTTCCTAATTTTACTCTTCAAAATGTTCTTTTTGTTCCTTCTTTCAGATATAATTTGTTATCTGTTCATAGGTTTTGTGGTCAATTCACTTGTTCCATCTTATTTAATTTTAAAAGGTGTATCATCTAGGACCTTTTAATGAGGAGGAAGCAAGCTTTTGGTGAAGCTAGAGAGGGTCTTTATCTTTTAGAGCCATTCAATTCTAAAATTAGTACTCAGTCTCAATGCAATGTAGTTTCATTCCCAAAAGGAAATATTTCCAAATCAGTTTTAGTTTGTTTTCCTTTTTCTGCTAGTGTTTTTCCTAATGTAGCCCTTTGGCATGCAAAATTGGGCCATTTGCCTTTTTCAACAATGAATTTTTTTAGTTTCATTTCCATTCCTATTGATTATTCTTGTGTGTGTGATATCTGTCATCTTTCTAGACAAACTAGATTGCCTTTCCCTATTAGACTCATTACTTCTAAAAGAATATTTGAACTGATCCATGTAGATAATTGAGGACCTTTCAGAGTTCCCACTTATAATGGATACAAATACTTCTTTACCATTGTTGATGATTTCAGTAGGGGTACCTGGACTTTTTTTGTTGACTGTGAAGAGCAATGGTTTCTCAGTTTTGAAGGAATTTTTATCCATGGTTGAAAGATAATTTGATGTTAAAGTACAAAAGATAAGATCCGATAATACACTAGAATTGGGGAGAGGAATTCAGGTAGAAGAATTTTTGAATTCACAGGGAATCATTCATCAAACATCTTGTGTTGCTACCCCTCAACAAAATGGAGTTGTTGAGAGGAAGCATAGACATTTGTTAGAAATAGAAAGGGCTTTATTTTTTTAGTCAAAACTACCTAAATGTTACTGGGGAGAATGTGTGTTGACTACCACATTTTTTATTAACGGGATTCCATCCAAGGTTCTTAATAAGCAAACCCCTTATCAAGTTCTATTTGACAAATGTCCAGATTACAAGCTTATGAGAGTCTTTGAATGTCTATGTTATGCATCTACTTTGAAGGGTGGTAGATATAAATTTGACCCTAAGGCTACTGCTTGTGTCTTGTTAGGATATCCACATGGACAAAAGGGGTACAAACTTCTTGATATGGGTACCAAAAAGGTCTTTGTATCTAGAGATGTGCAATTCTGTGAAAATACTTTTTCATTTTCCACTTTGAACTCAGACTCCGAACCTATCTTCCCAATTCTTTCTTACATTTCTACCATTCCTGATGAACATCCTATTTCTCCAATAGTCACAGTACCTCCTCATATCTCAACTATACCATCATCTTTTAAACCATCTTTTTCAATACCCAGTTCAATTCCTACTCCTATTTCTCAAACCTCATCCATGCTGACCTCTATTCCAGCAGTGAGGTAGTCTCTCAGGGAAAACAAAACAAAAGTCTTGCTTATTTGAATGATTTTGTCTGCAATTATGTGTATCTAACCAATATTTCAATTGCTTGTTTTGCTCAACCTGTAGAATCCTCTTCCTTTTCCTTTGGGGCTTTATCACTATAAAATCAACACCTACTTGGTTCTATCAATGCAATTTCAGAACCTACCAGTTTTAAATAAGCTATTTTGGATCCCAACAGGAAGCTTGCAATGGACAAGGAGATTGCAACTTCGGAAGAAAACAACATGTGGGAAACGATGATTTTGCCTCAAGGAAAGAAAGCTTTGCCTTGTAAATAGGTGTACAAGGTAAAACAACATTCTGACGGTGCTTTAGAAAGGTACAAAGCTAGGTTGGTCATTAAAGGAGACATACAAAGGGAAGGAATTGACTACAATGAGACTTTTTCCCCTGCTATCAAAATGACGACAATTAGGTGTCTCATTGCCATAGTAGTCAAGAAAGGGTGGTCCATTTCCTAATTTAATGTAAATAATGCCTTTTTTCATGGGGACTTCAAGAAGAAGTTTATATGAAATTCCCTTCAGGCATGGAATCTCCTAGTCCTAATCATGTATGCAGACTTAAGAAGTCTTTGTATGGGCTCAAGTAAGCTTCCAGGCAATGGTAAGCCAAGCTTGCAGGAGCCCTGAGTTTTAAAGGTTACACAACATCTTTAAATTACTATTCTCTATTTTTTAATAGACAGGGAATTTGGTTTCTATTATTGTTGTGTACGTTGATGATATCTTGATTATTGGGGATGATCCTACTGAATCTGCTGCCATGAAATTATTTCTTAACACTGAGTTCAGGATCAAGGATTTAGGGGAGCTTCATTATTTTCTTGGATTAGAGATTTTTCGAGAAAAAACATGGTTGCATTATCAGTCAAAGGAAGTTTGCTCAAGATTTATTAATAGAATTTGATTGTTCTATCATGCCTATGGTCTCATCCCCCCTTGATCCTTGTTCTACACTCACAGTTTCTTCAGGACCTCTACTTATAGATCCCACCATCTACAGATGGCTGGTAGGTAAGCTCAACTATCTTACTCACAACAGACCCGATCTCTCATTTGCAGTGCTGACTTTAAGTCAGTATATGCAATAGCCTTGTCAAGGGCATTTTGATACGTCTCTAAGAGTGCTAAGTTATCTACGTTTATGTCACAACCCAATTTCTGAGTCATGATGGCACCTACTCTGTCCCACCAGTAGGTAAGCCAAGCCTTAGCCCGGAACGACTAGTAATGGGCGCAATGGCGGAAGAATAAAAAAATAGTACAAATCATGCCCATAAATATAAGTACGAAAATAAAGGGCTAAATAAAAGAGGGAGAAGAACAAAATGAATCCCATGACCTGGTAAGGCCAGTACAAGAGCCACTAGCAAAAGAATAAGAGTACTAATAATATCAATACACATGTAGTCTCGAAATGAAAGACCATCCAAAAATAGGGGAAGTAGAGGGGATCAGCTCCGGCTATGAAAGCTCACCCTATCTCCGGGACCTGTAGATAGCTAGCTAGAATATCAACGGTAGCGGCTAGTACTCGAATCTGCACCAGAAAAGATGCAGAAGTGTAGTATGAGTACCAAAACAACGGGTACTCAGTAGATATCATCGACTGACTGATATAAATCATAATAAAAGCATAATAAGATGCGAGAAAGTAAGCTAAAGTCAAGGGAAAAGGGGCAACCCTAAGATCATGCTCTGACATATAGAAATAAATAACGAAATACACGATACCGGATTTTAGGTAAACTATTTATAACCTAACTAGGCCCCCATAAGCCCAGAAGGTGCAAATAAGAGAGGACTAATCCAAACGAACCCTCATAAGCCCAATGGATGCAATCAAGGAAATATACTACTACTATGCTTATGAACCCTTTCGTACCACAATCCACTAGACTCAAACCGGTATCATAATGCCATAAAATAACCCATAAACACCAAACTTGAATCGTATTTACCTCCTCATAACTCACTATCAGTGCCATAATTATATAGAATATGCCGGACTCAAATCGATCTTTAAAAGCCATAAATCAATAGAATGTACCAGACTCGAACCGGTCTTTAAATTCCATAAATCAATAGAATGTGCCGAACTTGAACCGGTCTTTAAATAAGCTCAAGATCGTTAACCTAGCCCCGAATTAGGTATATGCTATACAGTTTAAGGCTCAAGATTTAGGATAATATTGCAAAAGAAGGCCTCCTAAGTCTACAAGGAGCTTAGAGAGATATTGCAACCCCCAAGAATCAATTTACTTAAGGGATGGGTAATTGGGTCGATTCTACCTATGAAATGGCCCACAAATCGGCCAAATAATTTAACTTTTAATAACTAAGCAGCCAACCGTAAATTTCAACCCAAAACTAGCATAATATCATACTAATACCATAATTAAGCTCAATCTACAAGTAGGTTAAGCCTAGACTACCTGGACACCGAAGAAAGCTTAATAAAATCTGCTAAAGTGGGGCCTTTCCTTTTCGGGAAGCCTCGGCACGATGCCACGCTATAAAAATAACACTTTACTCATCAATACGGGAATAACAATATCCATATTACATATAAATATGAGGTCCACTTACGGAATCACAAATTTGAAACAGTCAAAACGTCTCTCAAGGCTCAAGAATCATTTACCCCTAATAATGGGTGAATTCCGAGCATTGCAACACCCAAAATCAACCCACAAAGCTAGCTAGGGTTCTGGGCATAAACGGAGAATTTACCAAGAAATTAGACGGAACTTACAAGGATTTAGATGAGGAAAATGATGTTAATGAACTCTCCAAGCTCCCTTGAATACCCAAGAATCGCCTCTTCTCTCCCACTATCTTTCATGGGCTTTAATGCTCCAACACTTAGAGAAAAATGAGAGAAAAACGGGTGAAAAGGGGATTAAATACCCTGCAGGTGCCTCTTAAGTAGCCACTTGACTGCTTAAGTGGTCACCGCTAGAGCGCCCCCACCAGTGCTTAAGCGCTCCATGACCTGAGGTGGACTTTCACTAAAGCGGACGGGTGTAGCTTAAGCGCACCCCGCTAAAGCGGATAAGCCTCCGCTTAAGCGGACATGCGAGTCCAAGGCCCCAGCTGCTAAAGCGATGACCAAGCCACTAAAGTGGCTTCTGTTTAAGCGGCCAAAGGCCCGCTTAAGCGGTTGCACTAGCTGAAGCAGCATCAGCACTTGGCAATATTTTGTTAAGTTTCCAATGGGCCCTCGGGATTTATTCGGAACCCCGTGAATGCAAACGAACTATGCTACCCTATCAAATTTGACATTCTGGACTCAACAGAGCAATCAAAATTTCCATCCAGGGTCGTTTCAATGAAATGTGGATCCCACCCCCAAATGGTCGTTTTAATTAATTTCCACCCAATAGCCCAAAATGAGTCTGGAAGCTTCGGGACCCGAACCAAAGGTCCCCTCGCCCAAAATCGACGTTTCGAAGCTGATGGAACTGTCAAAATTTACATATGAGACTGTGTACCTAATGTTTAGGCCCAGTTGCCAAATTTGAAAAGGCGATTTCAAAAAAGGAAAATGACTCTAAAACCCAAACGAACTGCCCGGTAGTCGAACTGTCAGTTCCAGCAAGTCATACATGACTTGGGGCAGTTATGGGAAAGATCTAAGTGCCAAAATAATGTGGAGAAGTAGAAAATGACTAGGAGGGTCGTTATAGTTTGAGTCCAGAACAAGGTCTATTTTTTAATTCCACTTCCTCTTTCTCTTTGATTGCCTTTTGTGATGCCGATTGGGCATCTTGTCATGACACTAGGAGATCTATTAGTGGATTCTTTATCAATTTTGGTGGCTCACCAATTTCTTGGAAGTTCAAGAAATAAGCCTCCATTTCATTGTCTTCAACCGAATCAGAATATCGATCTATGTGGAAAGTTACTGTGGAACTCACCTGGTTGACTAGACTCCTTGCAGATTTGTCTGTGTCTCCATCCTTACCTATAACTATCTATTCAGACATCCAATCAACTATTCACATAGATCGAAATCCAGTGTTTCATGAAAAGGACCAAGCATATTGAGCTTGATTGCCATTTCGTGAGACAACAAATTTGATTGGGTTGATCTCTCTCTCTTTTGTTCCATCTCACTCTCAGTTGGCAGATCTGTTTACGAAAGATTTATCTGGACCTTCTCACTATGCGATTCTCTCCAAGCTGGGTGTCGTCTCTCTCCACTCCATCTTGAGGGGGGATGTTGAGAATCAGAATAGACGAAATCATAGTCATTTTACAAAAGATAGTGGAAAGAAGAATATGAAGAAAGCTGAAGTTGAAACGATGAAGAAAGAAAAATTTGAAACTGAACTACGGGGTTCACAAAGCTTTAGAAAAAATAATTTTGATACACAAAAAGTCAATAGTACACATGGCAAGATCACAGCCACAGAGCATCCACATGATAGATTAAATCAGAGGTGTCCACCTATTTTTAACAGTTGTGCAAATCCAGAAATATCTCAACCATGGCACATGAAAGGCATATGATAGCTGCCAAAGTCAGTTATAAGAAAAACCAATAAATGATTGACAAGTGTAACTAGTGATTTATATTATTCATTTAATTTATGCTGAATTCAGTAGTAGAATAATTTGTATAAATGCTACAGTGATGTACAGAACTCTTGAATAAAAACTTACACATAAAATTTCCCATACTTGATTCTTATTTTCTAATATATTAGGTAAAGGAAAACAAAGGCCAATTGGCCAACCTAAAATTTTCTCAACCGCCACACACACTTCCCCATTTCCCCCCAAAAATAAAAAATTGCAAAGAATCAAAATTGCCCCCAAAAATTTTAAAATTCAATTATATAACCCTACTCTCCCTTCCCACTTAACAAATACCGAGATCCATTTCCCCTCTCCCTCCTCCCTCCACCTACGTCTCTCACGCTTTCTCTCAATTTTTGATTTCATTTGAAAGTTTTATGATTTTTGCTAATTAATTTTTTTTTTTGTAGGTTTTATAACATGAAATTTCTCCCAAGTATATAAGTTTTATAATATGAGTATTTTAGTAGATATATATTTTTGTTAATATAAAGGTAACATTCTGTTTGTATGGATTTTAAAATTGATATTGAAATTTGAGATCTCCCTGTGATCATATAAATTTTAAATATATTAGTCCAAATAAATATGGTGAATTAATATAATTGAATTAATTATTTAAGTCCAATAAATATGGATTTAATTAAAGCCCAAAATTCATCGAGTTAGTCCATTAATTTGGGCTATAAATAATGAGCCCACTTGGTTAAACACAAAATGTCATCTTATTCTAGAGGCCCAATTTGAGGCCACGTGTCAAATGACGTGGCATGCCAAGTCAAGTAAAGGAGCCAGTAGGACCGTGCCACATGTCAAAATGATGCAGCAAGCTAGTGAAATCAAAGGCCCATAAAAATATGCCATGTCACTTAAATCTGATTGGCCAAAAGAATCCCATCTTCACCATGACTCTTTTCTTCCCTCAACTATAAATAGGGGTCTCATAATTCAGAAAAATGAACCAACAATTCTCACAAGAAGCAAGAGAGAGCTCGTGGATCAAACGCCGCAAATTTCTCTACAAGCCCCAAGTTCAAGCTTTCAAGCATCAAGTTCATCAAGATTCAAGATCAAGACCACCAGATTCAAGATCAAGCTCAAAAGCTCTTGAATCAAGTACAAGTCAAGATCAAGTACATCAAGATACAAGATCAAGACCACCAGATTCAAGATCAAGCTCAAAAGCTCTTGAATTCAAGTACAAGTCAAGATCTAATCCATCAAGTTCAACAACATTCAAGATCAAGACCACCAGATTCAAGATCAAGCTCAAAAGCCCTTGAATTCAAGTACAAGTCAAGATCAAATCCACCAAGTTCAACAACATTCAAGATCAAGCTCGAAGTTCTTTGAATTTATAGTTGGAAAGGCGAATCAGAGGATTCATAGAGATTGTGATACACACTATTTGAAATCAAATAAAACGATTGTTGCGACATTTTTCTGTCCCGATTATTATTTTTCTCGACATGAATTTTATTGTCTACAAATTGTGGCACGCCCAGTGGGATAATTTCTACCTCTCATCTCAACTTTCCAACTTCAAAGTTCAAGAATACCGAAATGACTTCCAAGAAGGTCAACTCTCAATCCACTGCCCCTAAGGCTGCTAATTCCAAGTTCTCCGCCGAGGTAGAAAGCATCCTTTATGTTACTTTTGGAAGCTTTGAGGATGTCACAAGGATCAAGGCCAACATGATGGGGCAACAAACACATCAATTGTTGATGACATCAACTCCAGTTTTTGAATCTTCAACCCCCAAAAGAAGTGTGGCAGAGAAAATTAAGAAGACTCTGGCTCTACTTGATCTCTCTGGTTCAAAAAACTCTGGGACAAAGAACGATGGTCATTCAACCAACATGTCATCTCTACTTACTCCGCACGATCCAAGGACTTCAGAGATCAACTTATGTGACAATCCATGCTACTCTTCGATGTCTCCAATAATCATACAAATAATGGTAACTGATGTCTCATCCATGGAGGAGCAACTTGCGAATATGGCGAAAGTGATTGAAGGTTTGACCAAGTATGTGCAAACTCAAGACACTCAGATCGATAAGTTGATGGATCGAATAGAAGGCTTAATAGATGGAGATTCTAGTCATGCACCTGGAAAGGCTCCAGAAGTTCAAGAGATAGATCCTCCTACCAAACAGACACCACTTACTAAGGAGGTGACAATCTATGCTGACGGAATGATCCCAATTGATCAATTGAAAGATTTCATTAAAGGGACACTCAAGGACAAGTACGACATTACTACCAAGTCTTCCCTGACGTATGCCAAGCCTTACACTGCTAGGATTGATAGCTTCAAGATGTCTGTCGGTTATCAACCCCCCAAATTTCAATAATTTAAGGGCAAAGGGAAGCCAAAGCAATATGTCGCCCACTATGTTGAGACATGCAACAACACCGAAACATACGGTGACTATCTCATCAAGTAATTTGTCCGCTCCCTAAAGGGAAACACCTTCGATGGGTACACGGACCTCGAGCCCAATTCCATTGATAGCTGGGAGCAACTGGAGCATGAATTCCTAAATTGCTTCTATAGCACGAGGCGTATAGTGAGCATGGTAGAGCTCACAAATACTCATCAAAGAAAGGATGAGCCAGTTATCGACTTCATCAATCGATGGAGAAATGCTAGCCTAAACTGTAAAGATAGGCTCAGTGAAACTTCCTCAATAGAGATGTGTATCCAAGGAATACACTGGGAACTTCTCTATATTTTGCAAGGCATTAAGGCAAAATCCTTTGAAGATTTGCCTATCCGTGTTCACAACATGGAGTTGAGTATATCTTCTGCCGGAAAAGGAGTAGCGCCCATCTATGACCCTCGAAAGGGAAAGGACAAATATGAACCCAGGAGATGGACCAAGTTTGTCCCTAAAAGAGCCAACAAAGAATCCATGAATATCAACGTGTCTCCTGTGAAGCTCACCATAAAGGTAAGCAAGAAGCAAAGCATAAAGACGATTTCTCAAACGCGTCCAAACCAGAAGTTGACTTTCAAGGAGATGCAGAAAAAAGAATACCCCTTCCTTGATTCTGACGTTTTCAAAATTTTTGATGAACTTCTTGAGCTAAAGCTCATTGATCTACCAGAAATGAAGCGGACCGACAAAGCTAGAAAATCTGAGGACCTAAACTATTACAAGTATCACAGGCTTGTGGGTCACTCTTTGGAGAAATGTTTTATCTTCAAGGATAAAATCATGCAACTGGCTAATGAGAAGAAGATCGTGCTTGATGATGAAAAGGCCAGTTCTCATCAAATCTCCATCACTTTTGGCTTACTTGATCCGATCCAAATATGTAACTTCAAAGAGCATAATGAAGAATTATTAGAGCATGACAAGTCTCTAATTGATGAAGGTAATGATGAAGGTTGGACTTTGGTGACTAGGCGGAGGTGCAACAAGAGGACATGTCTACGAAAATACCCATACAAGTAACCAACTAGAAAGAGAATGGTGTAGAAACCAATGAAACAGAGGTTGGTTGAGCTTCCAAAGAGGACGAGTGTAGTGGAACATCACCACCAAAAACCACGACGTCCTGTGACCTTCGAAGAATTTTTGCCAAGTTGGCTCTGCGCAAAGACTACTCAAGACAACATTGAGGCATCTTATTTTATTACTGACAAAGAAGAAGAAATGAGTGAAAGCCTATTAATAGAACCTCCTTCTCCTACTATCAATGCCTGAAGTATCTTGAAAACGGAGCAGAAAGAAAGATAGTGGCCGATGATAAGCCATTCACTGAAGCTGAATCACACTTCGCAGATGCAAAATTCTACTTGAAGAATTATGTCGTGAGGAGAAAAAGGTTGATGATGTCACATCAACCAAGTGTGATGATATTGCAACTAAGAAGGTCGAGGTGGCTGTTGAAAATGTTGTCACTAAAAATCCTCCCCCCACTTCAAATAAAGGGAATGTTGCGTACTTAAAGAAGAAGGCAACTCTTATCCTCCGCTATGTACCAAAGGTGGGGAAAGAAGTACGACACTCATTCGATGTCCAAGATAATATACTAGGGGGGCTAACTCTTTCGGTAAAGCAAATCGATGCAATAAATTTGTCCTCAAAGCTACTTAGGGAATTTGTGGCTCAAAATTCATCGCGAGATATGACACTCCATTCAAAGCGTACGAAAGAAAGTTTTGATCCAAACACTTACAAGTTATTTGTAAAGGTTGGATACAACCCTAATGAGTTATCAAATTTAGGAAAAATCCCATCAGAAGCCACTACCAAGCAAACGCACGAAGGCTTAGGGTATATGCCGCCACTGCCAGTTCGCATCTCTATAAGAAGGGTAGCTAGCGATTATATCACTGTGGAAGAGGAGTCCACTACTTCCAACAAAAGGCCTTCTGTCTTTGATCGACTTGGAGAATCAACCACAAAAACTTCTGTGTTTCAGAGGTTGGGTCCACTGGAGAAAAGAAAGAGTAAAAAACCTCAGAGAAGTTATCAAGGCACTATGACATACTCTTCACCTAGAATCCAGAAGGATTTCCAAAGTTTGATTCCTTCTAGAATGAGGCGACAGATGGAACTTGTGGTTTCCTGCAAGGAGGTGTTAAAGGCAAAGACTCATACTGTGGTTTATACCAAGGAACATGAGGAAGACAAAGAAAGTGTAGGCTCTTCATATCATATTACAACCCAGAGTGAGTACTATACATCATCTCTAATAAAGGTTGAAGAGTTGAAAGATATTTCCTGGTGTTGCCATATATCTGTCAATGACAATGATCCTCAAGGAGAGGAAGATGCTGGAGATGCTCCATCAGAACTTGAAGAAGGAGTAAAGATGACAATAGATCCCCTAAAGAAAGTTAATCTTGGCACTGATGAAGACCCAAGGCCAACTTTCTTAAGCGTTTTTCTAGAAATGGATGAAGAAATTGCTTACATAAACTTACTCAAAGAATATAGGGATTTTTCGCTTGGAGTTATAAGGAGATTCCTGGCTTAGATCCAAAAGTAGCAGTTCATCAGTTAGCAATCAAGAATGGTGCTCGTCCTGTTAAGCAAGCCCAAAGATGCTTCAGACCCGACTTGGTTCCATTGATTGAAAATGAGGTTAACAAACTCATTGAAGCTGGATTTATTCGTGAAGTTAAGTACCCCACATGGATATCAAGCATTGTTCCTGTACGGAAGAAGAATGGTCAAATTTGAGTTTGTGTCGACTTTAGGGATCTCAACAACGCATGTCCTAAGGATGAGTTTTCAATCCCTATTCCAGAGTCGATGATTGATGCAACTACTGGTTTTGAGGCGATGTCTTTCATGGATGAATCATCTGGCTATAACCAAATCCGCATGGCACCAAAGGATGAAGATCTCACTGCATTTCGTACGCCTAAAGGTATTTATTGCTACAAGGTGATGGCTTTTGGTTTGAAGAACGCTGTTGCCACTTATCAAAGGGCTATGCAAAACATCTTTGATGATCTACTCCATAAAAATGTTGATTTCTATGTGGATGACTTAGTGGTAAAGTCAAGAAAGAAGAATGATCACTTGAAAGACTTGAGAATGGTATTTGAGTTGCTCTAAAGATACCAGCTTAGGATGAATCCGTTGAAATGAGCCTTTGGAGTTACTTCTGAAAAGTTCCTTGGCTTTATTGTATGACATCGAGGAATTAAAATTGATTAATACAAGGTTGATGCAATTTTGAAGATGCCCGAGCCTCGAAACATTCATGAATTAAAAATTCTTCAAGGGAAGATAGCATACTTAAGGAGGTTCATCTCAAATTTGGTGGGAAAATGTCAACCATTTAGCCATCTCATGAAGAAGGGTGCCCCTTTCGAATGGGACCAAGCTTGTAGTAAGGCCTTTGAAAATATCAAATCTTACTTGATGAAGCCTCCAGTTCTTGCAACATCTATACCTGGAAAATCGTTGATTCTCTGCATCGCTGCACAAGAAAGGTCAGTTGGAGCACTATTGGCCCAAGAAAATAGTGAAGGTAAAGAGAACTCTCTTTATTACCTGAGTAGAATGATGACACCAAATGAGCTGAATTATTCACCTATTGAAAAGTTGTGTTTGTCATTGGTCTTCTCAATTCAAAAGATGAAGCACTACTTTCAAGCTCATGTTGTTCATTTGGTGTCTAAAGCAAATTCCATCAAGTTTGTAATGTCGAAACCAATCCTCAGTAATCGACTTGCAAGGTGGTACCTTCAATTTCAACAATTTGAGATCGTGTACATCCCCCAAAAGGTCATAAAGGGACAAGCATTAGCAGATTTTTTGGCAGACCACCCGATACCTGATAATTGAGATCTAACTGATGAACTTCCTGATGAGGATACAATGGTTATTGAAGTTCGACCTCCATGGAAGATGTACTTTGATAGTGCGGCACATCGTGGTGGAGCTGGTGCTGGCGTAGTATTTGTCACTCCGCAGGAAGAGGTTATCCCATACTCCTTTACTTTGACACAATGTTGCTCTAATAATGTCGCTGAATACCAAGCGTTGATACTTGGACTTAAAATGGTCGTCGACATAAAGAAACTACAATTACAAGTCTTTGGTGACTCCCAATTGGTGATCAAGCATCTCTTGGGAGACTATGAAGTCAAAAAGCCCGAGCTACGCCCATATCATAGTTATGCTTAGAAGTTGATAGGATGGCTTGGATAAGTTACCCTCCAACACGTGCCAAGAAAGGAAAATAAGCAGGCCGATGCATTGGCTGCTTTAGCTTCAACCCTAACTCTCCCGAATCAAACACAAGTTATTATCCGCCAAGAATGGGTAGTACCACCATCGGATGAGGAGGAATATACAGAAAACAAACTTGAGCATCTCGCCACTGTGTTTGAAGCCGTAAAGAAAGATTGGTGACAACCACTTATTGACTACTTGTGTTGTGAAATACTTCCTGAAGATCCAAGGAAAAAGACCGACATCCATCGTCGTGCACCTCATTTACTTTACTACAAGGACACGCTATACAGAAGGTCATTTGAAGGAGTACTCTTGCAATGTTTAGGAGAGGAATAAGCAGTTCAAGCTTTACAGGAAGCACACTCGGGAGTATGTGGATCTCATCAGTCTGGACCAAAGCTCCACTTTCACATAAAAAGGATGGGATATTATTGGCCAACGATGGTGAAAAATTTCTTGGACTATGCTAGAAGATGCAAGTCCTTTCAATTTCATGCGAATTTCATTCATCAGCCTCCTGAAATATTACACCCCACTATCGCATCTTGGCCATTCAATGCTTGGGGATTGGATGTTATTGGACCAGTACCAAAATCTTCTGGTGGACACTTGTATATCTTGGCTGCTATAGATTACTTCTCAAAATGGGCCGAAGCTGTTCCACTTAAAGAAGTGAAGAAGGAGAATGTTGCAAACTTCATCCGAGTAAATATCATCTACCACTTTGGAATTCCCCATTACATAATAACTGACAATGGCAAGCCATTTGATAACAAGTTGATGAACAAGATTTGTGATCTCTTTGGTTTCAAGCAGCGTAAATCTTCTATGTACCATGCTGCCGCCAATGGTCTAACTGAAGCATTCAATAAGTCTTTATGCAACCTGTTGAAGAAAGTTGTCTCCAAATCCAAATGAGACTGGCATGAACGAATGGAAGAAGCTTTGTGAGCATATAGGACGACTCACCGCACACCGACGCAAGTAACCCCATACTCACTTGCTTTTGGAGTTGAAGTAGTCCTACCACTTGAGCGTCAAATACCTTCTTTAAGACTTGTTATTCAAGAAGGGCTCATCGAAGAAGAAAATGCTAAGTTACGTCTTGTAGAGTTAGAAGCTCTTGATGAGAAAAGGCTACAGGCTCAACAAAATCTTGAATGTTATCAAGCCCGTTTATCTCGGTCTTTCAACTAAAAGGTTTGCTTGAGATGCTTTCAATTTGGAGTTCAAGTCCTAGCAGTAAGGAGCCCCATTATCACTTCTCATAAATCTGGGGGCAAATTCACTTCTAAGTGGGATGGACCATACGTCATACAAGAGGAATATTCAAATGGTGCTTACAAGCTTGTCGATGCAGATGGCGTGAAAATTGGTCCTATCAACGCCAAGTTCTTGAAGAAGTACTATCCTTGAAGGAAGATGACGCTCCTTAAGGCATGAGCTTAAACTGCATGTTACTCCTGGCCCGCAAGAGTATAAACTGTGTACGACTCAAAAAAAAAAAAATATCCGCTAGGTTGAAAATCTCAAAAGAGGCGGCCTAGGTAAAAGTTAGGATAAAAAATAAAATAAAATAAAATGAAATAAAAATCACTCTTCCAGAACTACGTTGTGACTTGATCCTCTTCACCGTGGTACGTAGGCGCTTAGAGCTTCAAATTCTAAGTTCAGTTGTATGAGTTTCAAAATACACGTGTTCTCTTTTGATCCGTCACATGAAAGTTAAGTCTCCAAGTATTCTCATCAAAACTTTGGACTTACACCAAATATTATGACTCAGTGGGGGGGCAACCCTTCAAAAAAAAAAAAAGTTTATTCCATGGGATTTGGAATACTCAAAGCCTACGGCTGACGGTGCAAATCTACCAAGTCTGCAGTTATCAAGTTTGCAAGTTAAAGGTTTTAATTCTTAAGGCCTTCGAATTGGGGCACGATTGTGAGATAAAGGCATGAAGCCGATGATCAGCAAGTTTGAAGAGAAAGTTACAACATCAACTCATCAAAATAAGCAAGCAAGTCTTGAAGCTAAAACATAAGAGGAATATTGAAAGGAATGTGCAATATAAATCAAAGTAAAATAAGTTTTTATTGATACTAATAATGCCAACTAACCGATAAAATGCTAAAAGAAAGCAAGCAGAAAGTTTGAGGAAAAAGAAGCACCGCCTAAGGCTAATCTAAACGTAATTTATAGTTAACTAGATCTTCGAGAGTAGCCTCTAGGCCTTACTTCTTCTTTTCTACGTCATTCGAGGCATTTTTTGTTGCTATAGAAACATCAGCACACTTGTTGAACTCTTCTTCAGCAACTAAAACTTTAGATTCGACCTCTTGCTTAACAGAATCTCGGAGAGCTTTTAACTTCTTCACCTTTTTTCTCGCCTTCTTAAGGGATTTTCAGGCAGCAGATAGTTCTCCAAATTTCTCATCCCTTTCCCTAGACATGATTTCAAGATGCTCCTTGGCCTTCAAATAAGGCTCTGATTTTTCAATTTCTGCGGCCTTATCAACAAGAATGGATCGTGCTTGATCATAGGAAGTGGCAAGCTTGAAGAAAGACCCCAACAGATTCTGCAAAGGGGAAATATCCGCTCCCATTCAGCTCATA
Organism: Capsicum rhomboideum; assembly: GCA_031232105.1. Taxonomy (NCBI): domain Eukaryota; kingdom Viridiplantae; phylum Streptophyta; class Magnoliopsida; order Solanales; family Solanaceae; genus Capsicum; species Capsicum rhomboideum. The sequence continues at coordinate 28,932,316 of CP124713.1, read as the reverse complement.
TCGTTAAGTACAACTTGGACATCATCCTCGATAGAAGAAGCACGGTCCGCAGTAAGGCCCGTGAGTTTAGTATGGATGCTAGCCCAAGCTTTCATGACAAAGTCCTTTTTAAGCTCTAAGACAACCTTCCTTCCATCAAAAATAGACATAGTTATCGTAAGTTGTTGTGGGGATTGGATGTTGTACTCCCTTTAGCTTTATCATGAGGAGTAGAAGTAAACTCTTGCTCTAATTTTGAGGCAGAAAATGACTTTTTAGAGCTTGACCCCGCCACAGATTCACCACTATCTTGTGGCCTAACTTGGTGGGAAACACCCAACGTGTCGACATTGTTTGGCTACATAAAATGAGAAACAATTAGCCAAGTCATTAAAAAAAAATCATTGGGTAAGTTAGAAGGTTTGAATCATTACCTCTTTGATAGCTGTCAAAGTGCTTGAGGAACTACTATTGTCGCCGGAAATCTTTACCACATGCAAATTAGTACTCGTCGGATCATCCAAGAATGGCTTTAATTTCTTCCAGCAACGATCTCCGTGGCTGCTAGTACTCTCATCTTGAGATGATCGCTTGTTAGAAGCTTGACGAGGAAGGATTGGTGTATAGTCTTCTTGAACTTCTTTACGTGAAGGTTCCTTAGCCTTGGTTGGAACAACTACTTTGGACTTTAAAACGGGGGGCTTATTCACAACTAAGACCTCTTCGTCATGTTCTTGAATGGCATCAATAGTAGGACCCACAACATTAACGAGATGTTGCGTATGGTCTTCCAGAAAACTTTCATGCACCTTTTCCCACCATGACTTATAATTGGACGATAAGAATTTCTTCAGGTTGGTATTACTAGGGGGAAATGTTGCCTTTGCCATTGATCTAGCCAACACACAAACTCGTGCGAATTTCAATCCGTCTTCTAATGAAGCCTCCCGAATATCTTGGTCTAAAAAATCAAGGGAATCTTGGAAGAAGACAAATTGACGACTAAATCTCTGAGGGCTATAAGGCTCGATAATGAAGGCATTCCCATCCCTTAAAGCAAGATAGTTTGAGCGCATGCCCATAAAGAAATTTGATTCGAACTCCTTGGCGGTGCCATCGTCACGGTAGCTACACGCTTGAGGCCTCTTGAGCAATGTGGCATCCCAAGCGATAGTCCCTCCTCCATGTATACGCTTCCTTGCTTCTTCTTTCCCATAATATCTAGCAGTGCCTTCGCCCTAATATGCGGCCATAAGGGGATCAGTTGGCCCATGTGTTAGTGGAAAATGAGTATTGAAGTAACGTGCCAGCTAACCATATACATAATGGACTGGGAAGTATACCCGATCAAGATCAAGCAACGAACATTTTGAAATTGTGTTCAACCCCCTATAAATACTTGCTAAGACTGGAACCGCGAGGCTAACTCTACTCCCGCACGCCAAATGACAAGTAACTCTGAAGACTCTTGGAAGGATAAGATCTCCCTCCTTCGTAGGGAGCACAAATATACACAACCAGCAAGACAGAAAGGCAGCCAAGTATGTTTTGTCCATCTCGTGACTCTTGATGCCTAACTTGCGAAACAAGTCTTCTTCAGCAATCGACTAATTAACAGGCTTATCAAGTTCCCCAGTCGGGTTGTACGACGACTTGAGAAGAATCGACTTCTTCTCTCTTCTTGGCGGAGGTTGTCCGTACTTTGAAGCTTTCTTACACCAGAATTCTATCCATTTGCTCATAGGAACACTCGAATTATCGCTAGTCCCTTCTCGTAGACGATAGAAGGCTTCAAACAAATACTCACAAGTTTGAGGGAGGAATCTTTTCCCTTTATCATTGCCTGTAATTTCTGCAACGTCTGGCACAACCTCCTCGTAAAGACGTCCTGTTATGGGTAGACCGCCAATCACATATAAATTCCAAAGTGATATGGATATTTCTCCAACAGAGATAAGCAATGTATTTATGAGAGGACACCAAGTTTCGCAAAAGGCTTGTAATATGTTTGTGTTACGATCGTAAGTAAATAATGAACCATATACAACATCATAAATATTTGCATCCTTCAACGTCTGGCGAATCCTACTAAGCACATCTTCAGCCCACTCCCAGTAACCAGGGATGTAGTGAAACTCGCCACCAAACTCGAATGTGTCACTCCATCCTGTCTCTCAATTTATGATTCGTCGTCCCAAGCATGGTAAAGTGCTTGAAATATTTTTGATACGATGATGGGGAGAACGAAGTACCCATGTCTTGGGCAGACGACTATGATATTCAAGATTCCATTCATCTAAATTAGATGGATTCTCCAAAGGTGGCCACAGAGCAACGTACTATCCAGATAATGGTGTACCAACATGCAATTTTATCTCCACTTTGTTATCCTTTTGATCCAATATTATAAGGTATCGTGACATGGAGGAAGAAGATATTGAATCTCTAAAGTAAACCATGATTCAAACTGAAAAAAAAAAAAAAAGCATTTTGTTAGCACTAAATGCGATAGTTTAGCAATCGTGGCTCTGAGTTCAACTATTACGTGATCGACTTCTTTTGAGTATGTATCATGTAAAGTCTTTGCCTTAGACGGTGTAAAGTCTTCGACTTGGACAAGTCAACACTTTGACTCATACGATGTAAATTCTTTGCCTCGGGCAACATAAGGTCATTAGCTCAGACGGTGTAAAGGTCTTTACCGCAGACTATGTAAAGTCTTTGCCTTAGACGGTGTAAAGTCTTCGACTCGAACAAGTCAAAACTTTGGCTCAGACTGTGTAAAGTCTTTGCCTCGGGCAACATAAAGTCTTTAGCTTGGATGGTGTAAAAGTCTTTGTCGCGGATTATGTAAAGTCTTTGCCTTAGACAGTGTAAAGTCTTCGACTCGGACAAGTCAACACTTTGGCTCAGACGATGTAAAGTCTTTGCCTCGGGCAACATAAGGTCTTTAGCTCAGACGGTGTAAAAGTCTTTGTTGCGGACTATGTAAAGTATTTGCCTTAGACGGTGTAAAGTCTTCGACTCGTACAAGTCAACACTTTGGCTCAGACGATGTAAAGTCTTTGCCTCGGGCAACATAAGGTCTTTAGCTCAGATGGTGTAAAAGTCTTTACTGTGAACTATGTAAAGTTTTTGCCTTAGACAATGTAAAGTCTTCGACTCAGACGATTCAACACTTTGGCTCAGATAATGTAAAGTCTTTGCCTCGGTCAACATAAGGTCTTTAGCTCAGACGGTGTAAAAGTCTTTGTCGTGGACTATGTAAAGTCTTTGCCTTAGACGGTGTAAAGTCTTTGACTCGGACAAGTCAACACTTTGGCTCAAACAATGTAAAGTCTTTGCCTCGGGTAACATAAGGTCTTTAGCTCAGACGGTGTAAAAGTCTTTGCCGCGAACTTTGTAAAGTCTTTGCCTTAGATGGTGTAAAGTCTTCGACTCGGACAAGTCAACACTTTGGCTCAGACGATGTAAAGTCTTTGCCTCGGGAAACATAAGGTCTTTAGCTCAGACGGTGTAAAAGTCTTTGCCGCGGACTATGTAAAGTGTTTTCCTTAGACGGTGTAAAGTCTTTGACTCAGACAAGTCAACACTTTGGCTCAGACGATGTAAAGTCTTTGCCTCGAGCAACATAAGGTCTTTAGCTCAGACAGTGTAAAAGTCTTTGCCGTTGACTATGTAAAGTCCTTGTCTTAGATGATGTAATGTCTTCAACTCAGACAAGGCAATACTTTGGCTCAGACAGTGTAAAGTCTTTGCCTCGGGCAACATAAAGTCTTTAGCTCAGACGGTGTAAAAGTCTTTGCTGCGAACTGTGTAAAGTCTTCAGTTTGAACAAGGCAACACTTTGACTCAGGCAGTGTAAAAGTCTTTACCACGGATCATGTAAGGTCTTTGCCTCAGACGATGTAAAGTCTTTGGCCTAGACCATATGACGTCTTTCGCTCAAGCAATATAAAGTTTTCACTACCATCGCCTGCCAAAAAAAAAAGAGAGAAAGAAAAAGCATGACCAAAAGATATTTACCTAAATATTGGAGTCCTCTTTCCAACGGAATAAGCCACTCACAATTTTAACGGTCCCACACCTAGATATGATTTATCTTGTGAAGCCACACGAACCTGAAATGGTAAACGCATCAGCATACAAGGACAACTTCAAAAGGGTATATAGAACGATTCTGAAGGTGTTAAATTTTAAATTTTGGATATATTTTAGCTGCACGTTTCTAGTTTCTATAGAATCAAGCGGCTTGTGATTTCGTCATTCCTACATCAAGATATACAAGTTTTAGTAAAGCTGCGCAAATCTGAAATTTTCAGCATGACAGAATGTAAACCAAAAGTTTAAAAAATTATATAAAATTTAATTGAAGGAGTTTAATTCTAAATTTTGGATATGTCTTATATGAATGTGTCTGGTTTCTATAAAATTAAGCGGATCATTATTTAGATACTCCCACACTGAGATACAATTTTTTTGGTGTCATCACGCAAATCTGAAACTGCTGGTGCGTCAAAATCCAAAGGTAATTTCGGGATAACATCTGAAAATATCCCGAAAGTATTGAATCATAAATTTTGGATATGTTGTGTCTATTTTCGGAAAAATCAAGCGTCTTGTGATTTCATTATTCCTACTTCGAGATATCAAGGTTCTAGTAAAGACGTGCAGATCTGAACTTTTCAGCATGATAAAAGTTAAGGCTAATTTCAAAAAATTGTCTAGAATGATATTGAAATCTTTAAAGTCTAAATTTTGGACATATTGTATATTTCGATGTCTAATTTCTGGAATATCAAACTGTTCATGATTTCGATAGTTCTACAATTTGATATGAATTTTCTACCACTAGCATGCTGGGCTGAAAAAAAGTGACGAAAATTAAAAGAGAAGAATATATTACCTAGCATTGTGCTCCTTTGTGTGACTCCCGATGCTGCAATGTCAATATAATAGAGAGAGTCCATCTATTTATAGATGCATCAAGGCATTAATAGTCTCCTTGTTGAAATAAAACTAGGAGAAGTTTTCAGGTCCTTAAGGAGGTTGCATACTCCTAATTGGAGTGGAATTGAGACAGTTCAAGTTTGTAGGAATATAGACATCCTAATTCTAATTGGAGAATGGTTAGTTATGGAGTAGAAGAATTTCATTCCCAAAATGGAAAGAAGTATCCTGAAGACGTGCAAACAAGAAAAAAGAAAAAGAAAAAGTCAATTAATTTATTTTGGACTTGCACATGCACCTAGAATAAAGGGGTTTCATAAATATTAAGGAATTTTGCATATCCAATATATCCATGATAATTTTTGTGCACATAGCACTTCGTCATGATATATATATATATATATATATATTTTGCAGACAAGTTTCGATGCAAGTAAAAAGTCAAGTCAATACTTCGAACCTAGTCTTCGAAAGATTAAATATCTCCGACAAGTCTCGAAGTGAGGGCATTTGTGATCATATAAATTTTAAATATATTAGTCCAAATAAATATGGTGGATTAATATAATTGGATTAATTATTTAAGTCCAATAAATATGGATTTAATTAAAGCTCAAAATTCATCGGGCTAGTCCATTAATTTGGGCTACAAATAATGAGTCCACTTGGTTAAGCCCAATATGTCATCTTATCTAGAGGCCCAATTTGGTGCCACGTGTCAAATGACGTGGCATGCCAAGTCAAGTAAAGGAGCCAATAGGACCGTGCCAACAATTCTAACAAGAAGCAAGAGAGAGATCGTGGATCAAACGCCGCAGATTTCTCTACAAGCCCTAAGTTCAAGCCTTCAAGCATCAAGTTCATCAAGATTCAAATCAAGACCACCATGTTCAAGATCAAGCTCAAAAGCTCTTAAATTCAAGTACAAGTCAAGATCAAGTTCATCAAGATACAAGATCACTACAAAAAAATGGCAAATTTGTGACGGACAAATCCGTAATAAATCATCTATTGTGACGGATTTGTGACGGAATGAGGGACATCCCAAAACCTTTGGTCATAAATTCGTTGTGACGGACTAAAATTCCGTCACAATTGTTTTGTGACGAAATTGTCACAGACCCATCCGTTACAATTTAGATCCGTCACAAATTTGAGATAGAATTTTGACGGAATATTTCGTTAAAAAATTGTGACAGAATAATTTTCGTCACAAATTTCTACTTGTAGAAACAACAATTGTGATGGAATATTTTCGTTACAAATAAATTGTGACAGAATATTTTGTCACAAAATGACTTCCTTTGCACTATATTAGTGACAAATTTAGGATACTTTGTGACAAACAAAATCCGTCACAAATTGAATTTAAACTTTTAGATTTATAAATTATAATTACATAAATTTTATATATATATATAAAAGCATGAATATAACCACCAAAATATAACAAACAATATATTAAATTTAAAATTCAAAAGCATGAACAAAACACAAGTTCAATCCAAAGTCTACAAAGAAATAAGACTTATAGAGAGACCCACCAACAAAAGTTTATCAAAACTTAGAGAATTCAAATCTAATGATGTCAAACACTTGAGCATTTGGAGATTCCCTATTAGTGCGAGTAGATAGGATCACTGGATGAGCTAGCGAGAAGATAGCGCCATCTCGCTCATCATGCGAGACCATCACTCCTCCATAGACGTAAATCGATCATCACTTTGTTGCTTCAAACGCAAAACCTCTTGATCTATGCATTGTTGTACCTCAGCCTCTACACGTTCTTGAAGAACCCTCTCTTGATTTTCTCTCATATGCAACACCTCTTCTTCAAGAAGTTTGATGCGCTCTTCAGCAATATGATCAGACACAACAGGAGGTGAAGTGGTAGAATTTTGACTTTGATACAAAGTCGAAGCTTGCGAACCCAATCCATAAACCGTCTTTTTTTCTCTCCACCTAGAACATCAAAGTATAGACGATTTATATCAAGTTCTTGAACTTCTTCTGAATCATCTGATGAGTTTGAAAGAGCAGCAGCCACAACAACCTCCATTTTATCCTGAAAATCAGCAAATAACCGACCACAAAAAGTTAATACTTTTATTTGATCAAAGAATGTGCAATACGGCTGAAAGAAACTACACTTTCACTTGATAAAAAATTGCATAAATAGCTACAAAAAAACTGCACTCTTACTTGGTAAAAATCTGCACACAATTCGGATAAAACTATCGAAAAACTTACACTTTTACTTGACAAAAAACTGCACAAACAACTACACTAAAAACTGCACTTTTTACTTGGTAAAATTTTGTGAAAACTTCATAAAATCTGTAATTTTACTTGATAAAAAACTCAATCTGAATCACAAATATTTACAAAAAAAACTGCAATTTACTTTTAAAAAAACTGCATAAAACTACATAAATAGCTGGAAAAAACTGCACAAAAATGACAAAAATGACTGCATGTTTACTGCACAAACGCAACACTACAAGCTCCACTTCTATTGCACAAAAACTACACTAACAACTACACTTTTACTGCACAAAAACTACAACAAAAGCTGCACTTTTACTGCCTAAGTGAGAAAATAATTATATGAGATAGAGAAATACATTTTAGAACTTACTCTTCAACTCAAAACCAACAAAGCCTAAGTTCCAAATCTCCCACTATGTTACCGTCATGATCCTAACACGATAATTTTTTTTGGTATTGATGGACTAAATATATAAATAATATAAGAAAGAAAAAACAACAACAACACAACTAGAAAACTCACTTCTCTAACAGAATGGAAAAAAAAATGAAACTTTTCAATTCCATTGACATCATCCCGCCATTATCTTAGTGTCCATTTTGACAACATCATTGCAATTCACATATATTAAGCACGTTAAAAAATTGTAACAAGCAGAAATCTATTCACATAATGACATATTTTTCCCAGAAACAAAATTTGGATAAGGTAAGAGTAAGCCTAAGTTCAGAATCTCCCACTATGTTACCCTCATAATCTTAACATGACAATTCTTTTTGGTATTGAAAAGATGATATGCAAATAATCTTGAAAAGAAAAAGCATAAACAAAATCTAAAAATTGAAAAAGTATAGAAGCGGTAAATCAGATAAAAAACTCACAGTGAGATGAGTGGCTTTGGTGATCATGACACACTCATCAAACAGAATTCTAACGTACACTAAAAAAAAACAAGTGTAGTGTAACAGGAGACAATACAAGCACCTTCCATAGTTGAGCTACTTGTTGTATACAGTCCTAACCTTCTTTTACAAAGCACATATTCCTAATTACTCCATAATTGAGCATCTTGTTTGAAGCTATCATAAAATGATAATTATATGCTTCCTTCCTTGCTGGGTGCCTACTGCTGATGTCTCTAATATTGTCAAAGATTCTTAACTCCATTATAAATCCTAAAAATCGATCTTTAACTCAGATGATATGAACATCAAACATTATCGGTTTAACCTCCAACATCTTTCACAGAAAGTTGATATGCAAATAATCTTGAAAAGGAAAAGCATAAACAAAATCTAAAAATTGAAAAGGTATAGAAGTGAATAATCAGATAAAAAACTTGTCTTTAGGTCCAGACAACAGTTCACTTTCAGAAGCTAACATAAATTAAAATTATCCCATTACATCAGTTAAATTGAAGGGAAATGTAAATCAAAAAGGTCGGCTACACTAACAGCTCCACTAACTTCACTTTTATCGAAAAAAAACAACAAAAGCTGCACTTTTAATGCACAAATAACTACACTCACTTGATAATGAACTGCACAAAAATTACACAAGCAGCTATATCAAAACTGCACAAGAAACTTTGCTTTTACTTGATAAAAACTACACAAACAACTGCTCTTTTACTGCACAAAAATCACAATAACAACTGTACTTTTACTGCACAAATATCTCTACTTTAACTGCACAAAGTTGCAATAACTAACGAGAAAAGTCAACTTACATTAATACACTTAGACTTGGTATCAACAAAACTGCCATCTTTTCTTTTGTGCAGCTTCTTAAATATTTTCCAAGAAGTTGGTGGACGACGTAGTTCTTTTTCCTGAAAGTAGAGTTCAATATTGAAATAGGAAATAAGATTAGAGAAATGCTTTGTTTAAGTGTTAAATTTTATACCAATTGTATAGTATGCTCCACTGTAGACCTAGAACCGCCTGTATGCTTGCTTGGACCAGTGTCTAGCCCACCAGTCTTACTGTTTCGATTTTGAGTGGCGATATGAGATTTTTCCAGCCACTCATCAGAGGCCCAATGTGCCTTCCGGCTATTCCAAATATTCTCCAAAATAAAATTAGGTTTGATTGTCTTCCTTCGCCAACGATACATTTTCTTACGGTACAAGTTGAATGCCACCTTATTCCAGGTGCGTTCAATTATAGAATTCTTAGTAGAATTTCACTGATATGATTTCTGGAAAAAAATTCAATTTGAGACATAAACATATAGAGCTATGTACTAAATAAATTACTTGTAAGTTTCTTATATAAAGCAATATTTACCACAAATTCATGCCAGTAGAATTTACGAGTGGATTGACTGACATCTTTCCATGAGTAACCAGAAGCATCTTGTCGTTCTTTGAATATTTCTGTGATGACTTTTGAGATAGAATGACCATTGGGAATGAACCTGAAATAAAATTAAAAATCAATTAAATAACACATTTCATGAGATTTATATTTTAAAAAGTTAAACCATTAATACAAACATATTTTTCTTACTTTTTCCCCACAATTGAGATTACCAACTGACTAGATGTTGATGAACCGCCAATAGACCCGATAGAGACATCTGGAGTACTAGGAGTACTAGGAGAACCAACAACCAATGATGGAGTATCACTCATTTTCTTAAAAGGAAAGAAAAACTATAAGTTCCATGATAAATAAGGAAGTGACAACACATAAGATAACTTAAAGTTAAAGAAATTCAAAATTCTATTGTCATACAAGCTTATAAAATAGTACATTCGAGATCAAAATTCATCAAAAAATATAAATATTCAAAATCATATTCTTTTTTTTTTTTGGATGAAGTTCACAATCTTCTTCATTTTCTTATTCCTCCTCCTCCTCCTCCTCATCATTATCACCATCATCATCATCATCGTCATCATCTTTATCATCATAATCCTCCTCGTCCTCCTCCACCTCCACCTCCACCTCCTTCTCTGACTGTCGCTGTCCTTCCTTCTCCTCTTCCTCTTCCATGTCAATAAGTATACCATTTGGATCATTCAGTGTATGAGGTGTTTCCATCTTCGTCAATATCAATTTCATGTACTTAACTATCATCCTCTTGAAAAGCTGGATCATTCAGTATGTGAGGTTGTTTTGCTCTATTTGGAACTTCTACAACAGAGCGTGCCTTTATCGGGTAAACGACTAACCATTCATTTGCTATTTTTTTTATAGTAGGATAGGTTTCAAAATACACCTGAGACGCTTGCACGGCCATAATGAATGGTTCATATTTGTTGAAGATCCTTCTTCTATTAACCTCAACAAGATTATACTGTGGATGTACTCTTGTACCATGCTTTGGTGTCGGATCATACTAAGAACATTTAAATGACACAATCCGCTTAAATGGTAATGCATTGTACTCTAATTGCAAAATCTCTATCAATCGACCATAGTAATTGATATTATCTGCACTGTGACTAGAGCCCTTGATGCATACACCACTATTCATTGTAGATTTATTTGTACCATATTCTTCCGTGTGAAACTTATAACCACTTACAACATATCCATTAAAGGGTTGAACCATATGTAATGGACCTTCTGCAAGATCTTGCATGATTTGATAGGTAATGCCGGAGGAAGAATCACGTGTCTATCGACATTATAAGTTATTAGGCGTACATTAAAATTATAGTTTATGAATAACAAAGAATATTTTAGACTTATTAATACTTACATATTTCTCAAACCAAGATGCAAACTCTGTTTCAAGTTTAGCATCAATCTCACTATCTTGAATAGATGGTTGTATTTGTCTTAAGATATCTTCATAAATTCTGAAGAAAGAAATCTAATTTAATTCAATAATATTAAATTTTTATTGGATATATATATATATATATATATATAAGTCATGATTAACTTACTTTATATATGGTTTCACTTCATCATAATTCAACAAGATATATGTGCGAGCTGCATGATATTCTTTCTCATCTAACCTCCTTTTTTTCTTCTTATCAAAACTTCGACCAACTTGTTTGAAAATAGAAAGCATTCCAGGATGTTCCTCTCCAACTCCACCATCATTTGAATTTCGTGGTACTTTTCTGTGTCTTGTGGAAATTTCTGACTTAAAGTAGTGCGCACAAAATGATGATGCTTCTTTAACCAAATATGCATTGCATATAGAACCTTCAACCCTATTCTTATTTTTGATATCATTCTTGTGTTCACGAAGATTTCTTCAAAAATTAAAGTAAGTATGTCAATATGTTACAACAAATATATTTTCATATCTTATAACATATAATTAATTTTATTTACCTCTCAAATGGATACATCCATCGTTCTTGAACTGGGCCTGCTAAACGTGCTTCACAAGCTAAATGGATAGGAAGATGTTTCATAGAATCCCAGAAGCTTGGAGGAAAAATGCGCTCAAGCTTATTCAAGATGAGAGGAATATTTTCTTCTAATTGTCTCATGTGTTCCTCTGTAATTGCGGTAGAGGTGAGATCTTTAAAGAAAAGACTCAACTCCGTCAATGATTCCCACACATTTCGTGGAAGCAAATCTCAAAATGCTATTGGTATCAACCGTTGCATAAACACATGACAATCATGACTCTTCATACCAAAGAGTATAAGCTTCTTCATGTCAACACATCTTCCCATGTTAGACACATAACCATCAGGAAATCTCAACTCTTGCAGCCACTTACAAAGCACTTCTTTAGCTTTATCATCTAACATATAACAAGCTTTTGGATACTTTTTGGTACTTTCATACTGATGTAACTCTGGATGATGGAAAAGTATTTTTAAATCTACTCTAGATTTTGCATTGTCTTTTGTTTTTCCCTTGACGTTTATCGTGGTGTTAAAAATGTTATCAATTTTTTTTTTCTGTGTGCATCACATCAATGTTGTGCCTAATAAGATGATCTTTTCAGTAAGACAAGTCCCAAAATATACTTCTTTTCTTCCAACCACATAAACTATTCTTTGAGATTTTTGCATTTATCTCATCAGAACCAAGTTCTGTTACTTTCACGAGCCTCAATCTCTCTAAGTATTTGTGAACTCGATTGTTCACTGGATGCAACCTTATGTACTGTTTGACCCTTTCTGAACCACTTTTTGTTTCTTCTCCACGGATGATTTGGTGGTAAGAACTTTCTATTATTGTCAAACCATGAGATTTTTCTGCCATTGGATAGTGAAAAAACATCTGAATCTTTCATGCAATAAGGACAAGCTAATTTTTCTACTGTACTCTAACCCGATAACATTGAGTATGCAGAAAAATCACTTATTGTCCACATCAATGCAACTTTCATCTGAAAATTATTCTTACTTGAAACATCATATGTTTGAATTCCCTCCTCCCATAATTCATTTAATTCGTGAATGAAGGGTTGTAAAAAGACATCAATTTTTTGTTTTGGATTTTTTGGACCAGGTATAATCACAGATAAGAACATGTATTCCTCCTTAATTCACACCCAAGGTGGCAAATTATATGGTGTAATTGTCACAGGCCAAGAAGAATATTGTTTTCCTGATTGACCAAACGGTTGAAACCCATCAGTTGACAAACCCAATCTGACATTTCTCACCTCAGATGCAAAACATGGATATGTCTGATCAAAATGTTTTCAAGCAGGAGAGTCTGAGGGATGACGCATGACACCATCTTTTTCATGCTCAGAATGCCATCTCATATGTTTTGCTGTTGCATTAGATGCATACAACCTTTGTAGTCGCGGAGTTAAAGGAAAATAATACATCTTCTTATAAGAAATATTAGATTTCTTTTTGGAAAGAAGATGTTTTGATATCTTAAATCGAGTATGAGAACAAAACTTGTAATTGACAAGTTCACTATCCTCCCGCCAATAAATCATACAACTATTTTTGCAACAGTCGATCTCTTCAACCGGCAAGCCCAATCCTCGCATTAGCTTTTTGGTAATATAAAAGCTATCTATCATTATGTTATCGGTTGACATCAATTCAGAGATAAATTGACACAACTCGTTATACAACCTTTCTGAAAAATGGTGTTCAGCCTTTAGATTCAACAGACGAGCAACGACAGACAATTGTGTATGTCCGTGTGGATTTCCCGCCCAAATTTCTCGTTCTGATGCTTTGAGCAAATTATAAAGATTTTGTGTTGTTGGATTTGGATCCTCTTCCACATTACCATCATAGGAAGGTCCAGCAACATCAAAAATCATAGACCGAAATGCATTATGAGATTTAGAATTCACGGTTTCATCCGAAGCTTCTTCTTGATGATCATTAACCACACTTGGATCTGGAGTGTAACTTTCTCCATGATGATGAGAACGATAATAATTCAGTCCAAAGCTTCCGATGATTACAAGGACATCTTAACTTTTCACCATTCATACATTGTGGATGTCTTTTAGCAAATTCAATAAAGTTCTCAACCACCTCAATAAATCTAGGATTTATGAATTCATCTTCCAGTAATCTATCATACATCCATTCAGGATTAGAATTACTCATATTATGCACTCTGACAAAGAATAAATATATGTTAAAACTTACTTGATGATAAGTTATTTTCATATAATAGTAGAAACTAGATATGTCAAATGTGCATTCAATTTATATAGTTCAAACAGAATGAAAAAAATCCAAATATAATACAAGAAAGTCACAAATTTTCTATCTAAATAGATACTTGTAATCAGATCTTTCTCCGAAATCCACGCATAGCAAGAGCTTTATTGCACGGAACTTTCTTTTTTAAAAATAAGTTTTCTATCTAAATAAAGCACTTTTACGAAAAAGAAGTTCTTATAAAATAAACAAAACACCATTACATGAAATTGGATAATGAAAATCTTTTAAGCAAACACTGATATAGTTTAAGAATCTAATGTCAAAGATATAATTTACAAGCTTCATTTTGATCATACAACACCAATATCTTTCAGTAATTTAATTATAGAATAAACTAACTTGAATGAAATGTATACTTACTGATTAGCAAATGTGATAATATGTTGTGTGTCAAGCTGGGACACATGAAACAAATCTTTTAAGATATTAATATTCCCTTCACCAAACGTAAGCAGTGATGTAAAAACACCAATGTAAAATCTTTCAGAAACTAAGACAAACACGACTGCCTGAAAAGTGCAAAAGAGAAAGAAGTGAGGACTAATGCAAAGAAGATTACAGAAATTAAAGTTTGATGTCAATGCACTAACAAAGCATAGATACAAGGATACCCCAGATAGAGAAATCGAGCAAATAACCCACTAGGACGGCAGACAGTTGAACAGAGAAGAGAAAACAATCAAAGCATAGATAAAATATGACCCAAATAGAGAAATCGAGCAAGAAACAGAAGTAGGACAAAAATTGAAGTTGAAGTCAACTCAATAAGCAAAGCACCAATACAAGAGGACCCAAATAGAGAAATCGAGCAAAATACAGATACAAAGACAAATGCTTAAATTTTTTTTCTCTTCTAAACATTCTTACTTCCAAAAAAACTCACCACTAATATCATATATTAAGTGTGGATTAACGTCGAAAGCTATAAAAGCAGAACCCAAAAAAGAATAATAGAAAGATATAACAAGTTCAGGAACATCTAAACCGGCCACCTAATTCAAAGGTATACATATTTAAAAAAAGCTTGTTTTTTTCACAAAATCATAAAAAAACATATATATAAACTCATAAGAAATGCCTTATTAAATATGCATTATGCAAGTTGATAGTTAAAGTAGAAACTCCAAAAAAGAGAAATTAAGTGTGTAGTAAGCAAGTTGATAGCAAAAGTAGAACACACAAAGGGGGAAAACTAAAATTATAGAATCAAGCCAAGCAAAAATTCAACATGCAGTAGCAGAGAAATAAATGGTTGAAACCCAGATGAACAAACACTATAAAATGAACCAAAATGCTTAAAAATTACTTTAAAATCAATCCCAGAAAGAGTTCTAAAACGATAAAAGACCCAATTTAATAGTTTGATAAAGACCACAAAAAAAATTCTAAAATAGTAAAAAAGTGTAAAGAACCCAATATCCAAACCCAAAATTATTCACTTTAGAGCTTTAATTGAAGAGGGACGGAGATGATTTGAGCAATGGAATCAAAGTTTAAAAGCAAGCCCCAAATGTGGAAGTAACTTATGAGACGGAGAAATCAAATTACAAATTAATTTTTTTTTATAGCTCTATGATTTCATTCTATATTCCTGACATGAATTGTTCTTACCCAAAGAGAGCCTTCATTCCATATGCATGTCAAAAATGAAAATAAGAGCAATAGATTAAAGATAAAGATTACCTCAAGAACTTAAAAGAATCGGGTACAGATCTGTCATAAATCTCCCAGACGGAGCTAATCCATTTTTTCGGAGCTCACAACAGAGAGTTCATTGAAGGAATTAGAGGAGAGTGAACTGATGGGTTTCTCTCTAAGTTAAGGGTTTTCTAGAAAAATGGTGAAATATAATGGTTTTAGGTGGGAAAAATAAAAATGGTGAAAAATTTTGGGGGCAAAACTAAAAAATAAAAAATGGTGAAAAAATTTGGGGCCAAACTGAAAAAGATGGTCTAATTTTATATTGTTTCATGAAAATAAATTTGTCACAAGTATTTTATTTTTATTAATTAATTATTTTTAATTATATTGTGACGGAATGTTCAATTTGTCACAAATTTAATCACGGATTTGTGACAGGGAGTGATTATTTTTTCACATCAGCCTTAACTTGTGACGGAAGTATGTTCATCATAAAAATTTTATTTAAAATTTGTCACAATTTTGTCACAAATCCGTTACTCTCACAATTTTTATGGAAAGAAAAGTGTTAATTTTTTTTTTAAATTTGTGCAAGATTGATCCGTCACAAATTCATCAAAATTCTATCACAATTTGTTATTGAATTACTCTGTCACAAATATTCCGTCACAATTTGACCCTTTTCTTGTAGTGGATCAAGACCACCAGATTCAAGATCAAGCTCAAAAGCTCTTGAATTCAAGTACAAGTCAAGATCAAGTTCATCAAGATACAAGATCAAGACCACCAGATTCAAGATCAAGCTCAAAAGCTCTTGAATTCAAGAACAAATCAAGATCAAATCCATCAAGTTCAACAACATTCAAGATCAAGCTCAAAAGCCCTTGAATTCAAGTACAATTCAAGATCAAATCCATCAAGTTCAACAACATTCAAGATCAAGCTCGAAGTTCTTTGAATTTATAGTTGGAAAGGCGAATCAGAGGATTCATAGAGATTGTGATACTCACAATTTGAAATCAAATAAAACGATTGTTGCAACATTTTTCTGTCCCAATTATTATTTTTCTCGACACGAATTTTATTGTCTACATTCCCATTTATGGAATTACACTGAGTATGTTGTTGTTGTTATATTGAAATTTGAAATTTATATATACAGGTATTAAGAAGTTTAAAAAATCTACATGTTTGTTTACTTCTTTGGTTACTTTACATTTTTTCTTAATTTTATATATATTTTTTCTCCTTGAAAATTTATATATACACATACTTGCATATATAATCAGTTGGTCATGATTTTGTTGGTGCTAAAATACTTTACCATAACCGATAGGCATTTCATGGAATAAGAGCATATAAATGAAAAATTTGAATGGATGTTGATCAAGTTGAGGTGTAGTTGAAGATCGTGGAAGCAGAGATAAGAGAAGATTATGCTACTTTGAACTCAAGCAAAACAAAAGAATTGTATATTGTGACTATCCTCAAATTTGTAAAATGCAATTATATGTAATTTGATAATTGTTTTAAAATCACAAAAATGAATTTGTAGCTGCGTTATGTAACTTTTTTTTTTACTACAAAGCTTGTGGAAAATTCTTTAATTTATAGTAATGAAATTGTTGAAATTTATTTTTATTTTAGTTATGTTATGGAAATTCATGTAATTGGTAAGGCTTATAATAGTATTCTTCAATTTGTAGCAATGAATTTTTGTAGCTGTAACTAAACCTATATATAATTATGAAAAGATGATTTATGTTTTCACTTTTCATAGAAAATTAAAAAGTAGCTACTATAATCTATGTATTTTATGGAAAAAAGAATGAATTCTTATCCATGTATAAAAATATGTGGCAAATATTTCATTTTATAGTTTTAGATTTTCTAACTCGTAGCTAAATACAAGTATTATTATTACGAGACTAAAATATTAAAAAGCTACAAATTTTAAATGTTCGTAGCAAACAAATCAAGATTTTTGCCACAATATAATACATTGTGGCTATAATAAAAAAATTGCTACAAATTTTATTTGTCGTGGCAAAAGAGTAAAATTATTTGCTATAAGTATATATTTCGTAGCAGGAAGTTTTTACCATCACAGCTACAACATAAATTTTTTGTAGCTGTAAGTATTTGTCCTTCACCACAGATCATGTAAAGTCTGTAGCTAACTTTTAGTTACGCCACTTCTTGTTACGACTGCTACAAAAAAAATTTGGTGGCTGAAGTGTTTAGCCATGGAACTTTTCATGTTTAGCTACGACATATTCTATAGCTATATATGCATTTTCTTGTAATGAAAAAGCGAAAAAAGATTTTTTTTAATTAAGAAAAATGTAGCAAAAAAAAAAAAACAACATAAAAAGTTTGTTTTTTTTTTTTTAAAAAAATACTGCTAAAAAAAGAAAAGAAAAAGGAAGAAAATGGCCTAATGATCATTTTAAGTAATAAACAAAATCTTGGCTATTTTGGTTGTAAACTATTTAATTTTTTGTATATAAATGAAATTTTTTCACTTTTTAGGGGCTCATTTGTCATTATTGATAATGATAATAATATTCAGATAAAACTTAGAATTATTTTATTTGACGTAAACTCAAAATTTATAAGTAATTCCGTGATTAGTTATACTATAATTTTAATATTGTCTAATCCAAGTTCATATAATGAAATGACAAAATAAACCATTTTCAAAGAAATTTATCTCAATGTATCAGATGTAAAATCACATAAATGTTTTATATAATATATTCCATTTCTTATCTTATGAACCAAATGTCTATTAAAAAAAATATATCCACTAAATAATCTTATTATTATTTAATTTTCATATTATAATTCTAGTATGAATTGTTTTCAAATTATATAACTCCTAGAAACAGTATACAAATTTCCTTCCAGTAAAACAAGAAAGATTTTTTTATCTACATCAATATTTATAGAATTTATGACCTTGCATATGTGAAGACTCTATGGAATACAAAGTATGTCATAGAAAGAATTTTTTTTTTTTTTGGCTCAAGTAATGTGATAACTTTTGTTTATTGAAACTTGATTCGACTCATCGCCAAAAATAAGAGTAGATTAACTTAATATTTCAAGTTAAAATTTGAATATACAAAAATTATAAAAAAATATTATAAATTATAAATCTTCTCATATCAAAATAGTGAGAAATACATTTTAAAATATTGATCAAAATTTAAATAATTTAAATATAAAAAAATGAAAAGTGATGAAATAAATTAGGGTAGAAGGAATAGGAAATTTAAAAGTAAAATTTAAAAGTAAAAAAAGTTCAAATATAAGAAATAGAATCCTTTTTGGAGTAGATTAAAGAAAAAAAATGTCACAAAAATAAAATAGAATGAGTATCAATAATAACATACTCAATATAATTTTATAAATAAAATTTTTAAAAAAAACCTTATTTCTTATCTTAAAAGATAAAAATATTATTTCCAACAAAGGTTCAAGCAAAATCATATATAGCAGATCGATTAGAGCATTTACCCATTTACTTTTTACTCAGTTGGA
The DNA here is from genome assembly GCA_031232105.1 of Capsicum rhomboideum. Classification (NCBI taxonomy): domain Eukaryota; kingdom Viridiplantae; phylum Streptophyta; class Magnoliopsida; order Solanales; family Solanaceae; genus Capsicum; species Capsicum rhomboideum. The sequence continues at coordinate 28,913,297 of CP124713.1, read as the reverse complement.
TAGATGCAAGGCATTTTACCACACCGCAAAGATATAACATGATATATATCTGACCGTTTCAGCTAATTTAATTATTTTTATCCTTTAAGAATAATACGACTAGTATTCCTCTTGCCCTGTAAACCCCTACGCGTATATAAATAGACTTGTCTGCCTCTTACATAACCCCCAATTCCACCTCAAAATTTGTAACTAAGATCAGATTTTATGCAGTAGATGATGAGCAATATCCCAAAATCTCTAACAGACTCTTCCTTTACCCTCTTCAAACTTGCCATCTCGGCTTCTGATCCTTGGCCTTTCTCTCTTGTTTTCTTATAGCTACTAATCTCGAGTTTTAGTGCATTGGGCTGCCCTTTTAAATTAGAGTATTGATTCTTGATTTGTAAAGAGATATGGGACATAACCATCATCTGAATTTCCATTTCCATTTTCATGTGCCTCATATTCACTTTCATCATCATCATCATCATGGCCATGGGAAAAGGGAATTGAAGGATATCCCAAAAGGGTGTCTAGCAATAACTGTAGGACAAGGTGAAGAGCAACAGAGGTTTGTTATCCCAGTGATATACATCAATCATCCCCTGTTTATGCAGCTGTTGAAGGAAGCAGAGGAAGAATATGGATTTGATCATAATGGACCTATTAATATTCCTTGTCATATTGAGGAATTTCGACATGTTCAAGGGATTATTGACAAGGAAACTACTTCACACCACCACCATACTCACAACCCCTGGTGCTTCAAAGCCTGATTTTTTCCCCCAGTTTTTAGTTTAATTATTGTTGGCATAGTATACTCTTTTTTGACTCGAATGTTTACGTGTGCTTAATTGTTTTGCTTGTGTTTTTTCTGTTTCCCAAGATGTTCATATACATAAATTTAGTGAAAGACGATGACGAAATTGAATGATATTATAGTATTGAATTTTGGTTATTTATGGTCTGAATCTTGATATGTTATTAATCTATTTCTTCCTAAATATTTTATTTTGTTCCTAAATAAGTGGTATTTTAGATAATCAAGAAAACATTGATATGTTCTCCCAATTTTATTCTTCTTTAATTAAAAAGATTTTACATAACCACGAAATAGTTAGAGAGTTATATTTTTTAAAGATATTAATTAAGAATAAATTAATAAAAATACTTTTTGTTTTTTTATGAATGAGTAGTTTTCTAAAGGTGTGTCCAAGCTAAAAACACGAAGGAGTAACTCTCAATAAAGGGCGTTTGTCAGCAAGAATTGAAAGAAGAATGAATTATATTGAATTGAAATGAACTGCTTAGTTATCCTTATCAACTAATTAGCTTCTTTTCATATGAGAATGTTGTCTAGGTAAAAGATAAGCAACAAGATGATACTTAGTTCTTCAATCCTTCATCTGTGTCTTTTGAAGGTTTTGGTGGACATAATTATTTCAACGGCAATGTTTCTTTAAAACAGTAGGGGCTTAGTAGTCTTATGAGATCAGGTGGTTGGTGAGCTAGAAATGAATTTTAATTTGGCAAATATTTCATTTTTAATTTAATTGTATAAATATGTCAAACGTTACTTATTGTCATCCCCCTTTGTTCGTTTCTTTATATAGATGTGAACCTGGAATTGCCCTTTTTGGCTCCCTAAAATTTCTCAAACTAGGCCTCGGTTTGTTCAAACTTATGGTTCTCTCCGTTCCGCACTTATGGTTATTGGTCGTTATTTTCTTCGTCTTTATCCACTATTAACGGACACATAACTTAAAAATAAATAATAGAGGTAATTTTATTATATTATTGATATAATAAATTTAATAATTTAGAAAGTATAGTGAATAGTATTTAATAGCAAGAGCAAAATAGATAGAAATAGATAAATTATTCATTAGTTTTTTAAATTGGACAAATATTATTATATACTCCCTCCGTTTCAAAAAAAAAAAACCTAGTTTGACTTGACACGAAGTTTAAGAAAATAAAAAAGACTTTTGAATCATGTGATCATAAATTAAAATTATGTCAAATGTATCAAAATATCCTTTAATTTTGTGGTCTTAAACATGTCACGTAGAAAGTTGTAATTAAAGTATTGTAAAAAAAAGAAAGAGTCATTCTTTTTTAAATAGACTAATAAGAAAAGTAGATCATTTTTTTTGAAACGGAGGAAGTATTTATTTTTAGTATACAGTAAAGATGAATGAAGTGTTTTATGTATTATTTCTTTACAACTTTTTTTTTGTGTGATTTATAAGCTATACTTTGTGAAATCATCTACTAATACTTAGTATGTCAATATAAATTAAATGACTTAAATTACATTCCCTTAAAGTATGGAGTACGACGCCTCCTATTCCTGCGTGAATATAGATGTTTAGTGCTTGAAGCTATCTTCTTTTTTTTCTTTGCTTTTGGCGGTCTATCTCATCCAATACTTTTGGATTCCTTTGTAATGGAGATACGGCAGTGGTGGATTGAGAATTTCGATTCGTCACCAATACTAGTTTTTAAAGATAAGTATAACTGGACAACTGTTATCTTGTTTATTATTTAACTTTCTAGACACGGTTTCTTAAGGAATTTGCATCAATTCTTTGAAAAGAATAATCTTGAAAGGTACATATAACTCCTTCCACTATTTTTTTTTTCATAGTTTTTTTTTTTTTTTTTTTTTTTTGGTTGGTGTGTGTATGTGCGTGTTGGAATTCAGATATATCACCGGCTTTAAAACATAAGGGCCAAGAAATTGGGCATCAAGTAAATGAAGCATATGCGAACGAATAATTATCCAACTTAGGATTTGCTGCTACTTCGCTTAAGCCTTAGGGGTCGTTTGATTGGGAAACAAGTTATTCGGGAATTATTAATCTCGAAATTAGTTATTCATTAGTTATCCCAACCTCAAGAGGATAAAAATAACACTACAATCTCGGAATAACTAATCCAGGAATGAGTTATCGAATAAATTTTATCTCAACTAAACATGAGATAAGTTCATCTTAAAATTAATTTTGAAATTAATTATCCCTTATCCCACCTACCAAACGACCCCTTAATGTCAAAGGCTGGTAAGGCCACATGCATAATCATGTAGTAGCACTGGTGTTTTATGGATTTCATAATGTGAATGTGAAAACTAAGGATGGGTCCATGAGAAAATATTAAGGCAAGCAAATCATTCTTGATATTGTTAAAGATCACATGAAAAATATATCATAGAAAACAAATAAACTAGTTAGCTTGTTCTGGATAGATATTATATATTATTTCATAACATATTATATTTACTTTGTATCGTATTATTTTAGTTAATACAAAGTTTAAATAGATTGTATAGTTTTTCTTTCTTACATAATGTCATACATCAGCAGTTCAAAGAATAAACCTATACTGTAAGGTGTAAAATTATTATGAAAAAAAGTAAGATAAATAATAAAATAATTATTAAATAATACATAAAGCAAAAAATAAGAAAACAAAAAAATAACAATGCGATCACATCAAATTATTGTTACATACATAAAGCATAACTTTTTTGTCATTACATAATCATGACTTTAATGTGATAATATAATAAAATTTAAATAATAATCAAAAAAAATATTATATTTAAAGTAATAATACTATACAATACAATAGGTAGCAACACCAATTCAATAAGAAAGTAAGAGGAAATATGAAATTAACTACACCACCAAATTGTAAGCTAATTGGGGTTGGGATAGAGTACATTCTCAATATCGTAAATGAATAATTTGCTTAGAACCATAATATTTTAATATTTCATACTTAATATAACTTTATTAATCTTTTACTTAATAAATTTGTGTTAGTTTCAAAATACTCAAGTTTTTGACATAACCTATTTCATGTGATTTTAGGTTTACCTTTTTCCATATTAACACATTTACATTAAATCTACTCAAGCAACATTTAAAAATTGTTTACGCTTACTACTTATATTACTTAAACTCAATGTGAAGAGAGGTTATTTCACATGGCGCTCCATTTAATGTTTAAGACTAAATAGTTAGTTGCCAAATAAGCAGTTGACCTTATTGTGGAGTAGTGGTTTACTTGCCTTGCCAAGTCTTCCCCTATTTTGGTGTCGATGTCACATTTTTCTTCATTTGAATAACTAATTATAATTGAACCTATTCTTCAAGAAGAATATACTACGAAGAGTATTCAAATATCCTTCTCAATGTATTATTTAAACGATTTCTTTTACCAGTGTTATAATTTAAAATTTTGGTTACCGACTTAATATTTGAGTGCAAAGACACGATTTTAAGTACGCGGCTTAACGGTCAGCGAAAGAAAGTAAGAATCATGAAGGATCGTAATTCAAATTTTAATAGAATTAAAAAATATTGACTCAATCTTTTTTCCATTTATTACCTAAGTCTTAATGAATAAAATTGACCCGTAAATCTAAGGTATACTCTTCATATCATATTAGTTATCACATTTTTTTTTATGTCTTTTCTGACATTATAAATAAAAAGTTATTTTTTACATTAATTTATCCTTATCTCTTATTAAAAATTGAAAGAAGTTTGAAGGAGATTGTGGAAAAATTGAATGAGAATTGAATGAGTAATTGAATATGGAATTGAATAATTGAACTTTAATTTAATTGATTATTTTGAATGTATTCAATTAATTGAGTGAATTGAATCAATACAAGTTGAATTGATTGGGTGAATACAATTGATGTACAATGCCCTATTTATACAAAGAAATAAACCGACTTAAGACTCCTAAATAAAGTACAAAATAATAAAGAGATACATTCCTAAATAAGGTAGGATACACTCCTAAATAAGGTACAAGATATTAGAAAATATACAATAATATTTGGGTGCAATGAGGGAAAAATATCAACAAGAATTTTCTGAATTTGGGCTAAATTAATATGTTAGGGTTAACCCCGAACCGTGTACTGCAGTAGGTAAAACCACCAGTGAGATGAAACAGGTAAATCAACCCAGTCCAATGAATAGATACAATAATATTCTAATACCCCCCTCAAGTTGGACGGTACGAACAGATACCTAACTTGCCCAAAACATTGTGATGAAGAGGACCGGTGAGAAAAAAAGATTGAACTTTGTGATGAATATGATCAAGCTAAAAAAAATTAAAATTTGATATCCACCATGCATATGGTTTGAGAGAAGCAGTTGGTCTAATGAATGACTGTTGAATTGATTGACTGGGAAAATTACTACTTATTTTCACCATATTTGAGGGGAAATTATGAGAAAATCCATCATAATTTAAAATTGGAATGAGAAAATCCATGGGAATAGTATGAACAAATACCACAACGGGTATATAAAATTGGAATGAAGGACCTTTAAAAAATGAGAATATCAATGGTGATTGATGATTTTGATGATGGTGGTGATAGTGATTGATGATTTTGATCCTTTTTTTAAAAAAAAAATACCGCCAAAAATTCAAAAATATTGAATATTTTGGGTAACACTAGAAAGTAAAAGAGGGATTGTGTTGTTTTTGGGATGAATTGATGAATGCTGATGAAGAGGATCAGGGGTATTTACCTGGACCCTTAACAAAACTTCAGATGCAAAAAACATAATGATTCAAAACACAATCCAACAAAGAAAAAAAATCCAAAAATTATAAAATATGAGATTGTAAAATGAGAAAATACAATCACAATGAATGAATCCCCAGACAAAAGAAATTGAAGGTAGAAAGGGATTGATGATGAATGATTTTGATAATTGATGCGATTGGCGAGTGCAGTCATCATGAAAGGATCAAGTCAGTAGACTTGTTTCATACATTGTGAATACTACTAGGATGAATGAATTGGTAGTAAATTTGTTCCATCTTGAATACTATCAAGATGATGATGATGATGATAAGAGAGAGGGTGACGACTATAGTCTCCATGAATGGACCATGCCAGTAGACATGTTCCAAACATTGTGAATCAGTAGGTTGAGAAGTGTTTTCCATATTGAAGAAAACACGAAAATTGACACAAGATTATCTAAGGATCGAAACCTTGTTCTGATACCATGTTAAAAATTGAGAGAAGTTTGAAGGAGATTGCAGAAAAATTGAAAGAGAATTGAATGAATTGATTATATGGCATGTATTCAATTAGTTGAGTGAATTGAATCAATACAAGTTGAATTAATTGGGTGAATACAATTTATGTACAATGCCCTATTTATACAAAGAAATAAACCCACTTAAGACTTAAGACTCCTAAATATGGTACAAAATAATAAAGAGATACACTCCCAAATAAGGTAGGATACACTTCTAAATACAGTACAAGATATTAGAAAATATAAAATAATATTTGGGTGCAATGAGGGAATAATATCTACAAGAATTTTTCGTTGGGCCAAATTTATGTTAAGGTTGGCCCCTGAACCATGTACTGCAGCAGGCAAAACCACCAGTGAGATGAAACAGGTAAATCAACCCTGTCCAATGAACAGATACAATAATATTCCAATATCTCTATTTATAAAAGAGAAAATGGTCAAAAGCCCCCTCAACCTATTACCGTATTGTCAACTACACACTTATTCTTCAGGGGGGGTCCCTGAACCATGTACTACAGCAGGCAAAATCACCAGTGAGATGAAATAGGTAAGTCAACCCAGTCCAATAAACAGATACAATAATATTCTAGTATCTCTATTTATAAAAGAGAAAATGGTCAAAAGCCCCGTCAACCTATTACCGTATTGTCAACTACACACTTATTCTTCACGGGAGTCCTATTACCCCACCTAAACTTATTAAAATCAAATTTATTACACTCCTAAATGCCCATGTGGCCTAGTGAGTGTATTTCACTCTCTTTGAGAGAGTGAGCACCAAAAAGAAGTATTAAAATTTTATTTTTAATTTTTTTCCACAAATATATGTATTTTTAATGTTTTTCTTCTTCTTTTTCCATATTTGTTTCTCTCATTAAATTCCCTTTCTTCTTCATAGCATAGAGGCATTCATTGAAGCCACCAAAATTCTTACTGCTCACCATCCCCAAACCACCGCCGCCGGCATTAAAATTGACAAACCCAACACCTTCTTCGCCACCACAAGCCATAAATAGCAATTCCACCCCACCCTACACATTCAGAAACTATCAAGTAGCTTGCTTTACACCCAATTTCAAAATCAACAGTCAACCATTAAAACACCATTAAAATAATACTTTAAAGATATTCTAATAAGTTTTTTTTTATTAACAAAATTTATTCAAACAACTTAATATTGGTGGAAATCTCTAAATTCTTTCTCAAAACATCCTCACCGGAAAAGATCTAGACTCACTGATGTCGCCCAAAATATACCTTCGAAAAAGTACAATGCAGTCGCTGTATCAAATATAGAACCCAACTAGGTTGGGGTCGATCCCACAGGGAATAGGACAAAGCTGTTTAGAATAATAGACAGACTAATTGGAAAGTAAGTAAAACTGGGGGGGTTTTGCAAGTAAATAGTGACAGTAACTATTGCTGATTGTATCAAGTTTGTAGAAAATAAGAGAAGTACACTAGGACTGTGATCCCCAATGATTCCTTAACTTCACTGGTTACTTGTGCTAACAGAACTGTCCCGCTATGTTGCATGCAAAATCTGACAAGATATGTTCATCTAAACATCTCTCGACCTTGGTTAGACAAATTTCACTCTTCTTCTCTCGGTCTTCGAGTGTCGCACTACTAACCCTTGTCCTGGATCTCAAATAACTATTCCCGCTAAGGCTCAAGTTATTAGATGAAGGTTGATAGCTTTAAATCTCTGTTGCTATCTCATTTTCCTAATCTCTACCTCTCTTTCGAGCAAGTCTAGAACACAGGCGAGTTTCTAACGTTTGCAACTGTTAGAAAGCAATCAAAACGAAGGAAACAACAATACATGCATTCATAGCGGTTCAGAGTTGCTTTGCACTTAACCGATTTCGTTAATTCCTCATGGTTCACACAACCCTAGTTGATGAGTTTAGCTACTCATAATTGCAAGAACACAAGAAAAATTCAGAGATGAAAACATGATTGTAAACTTACAATAATGAAGAAGAACTGAAATCTCAATTATCAATAAAACTCGAATTAGGGTTTTTATCTACAAAACCAAGAATATGTTTATAAGCTAAAAAAAAGTAGAAAATATCTCTCAAAACAATGTAATAACTCTCCCCTGCACATAGGACTATACAGGGGTATTTATAGATACAAATTTAATCCTATCCTAATCAGAACAGGAGAACAGAGTCGGCAACTTCCACGGTATCGTGACTTGGTGTCGTGGAACCAAGTCACGCTACGTAGGTGAGTGTCGTGGAAATTAGGCTTAGTTATACTTCTTCAGAAGTTGACTCACGCCACCTAGTCACGCCATGTAGGTGTACCCACGCCACGTGGATGCCTGGCGTGGAAATCAGGCATTTTTTCACACTGGAAGTTGACCCACGGAACCACTCACGTCACGTGAGTGGACCTCACGTCACGTGAGTGGTGTCTTGACTTCCACTCTGGTGCGGATTCTCGTTCTTTCATCTTTCGACACTTTGTTCTCGGGCTTGATTCTTCCTTTTTGATCATTTTGCCTTTAAATCCTGTTTTCCTGCAATGTAGGACAGGAAACACATCATACCCACCAAATACACCCAAGTTATTGCATATTTTCCTTGTTTCAAGCATCAAAATTTCCATGTAACAATGGCGCATCAACACCCTCAACTTAGAGCGTTTGAATGTCCTCAGGCGAACAAAACAAAAACATACATATACGATGCTTGATTAAGAGAAACCCGAGGGACCTATGGCAGTCGACTCATTGCCTTTGGCACAAAACTTTTTCTACCCCTCCTATTTGCAAATCAAAACCAAAGTGTTTATACAGGCAACATATTATCATGACATAGAAGGGATCAAGTGATGGCACCAAATTACGCACAAACAACTAAGCATATATGCAAACGACATTTTTCGAACAAATAGTAGCTAATAATGCAACCCATGTACTCTCATAATCAAAGAAGTCCCATCCACTCACAATATACTAATGAATATCAAAGTAGGGACTAGGTCAAAACACTCACTCTCACAAAGAAGTTCAAACAGTGTGCATGAAATGCCATAGGCTTGCCCTTATTTTCTACGCCTTAAGTTTTCGGACAGTTGGACTAGGATCACTATAGGACTTTACTCGGCTTGTAATGTCGGCTTTGGGACCGGTATGGTACATATGAATATGGTGACTCAATCCTCCTTGACACTACACTATTTTTGGCTCCACTTCTAACCTTTCTCCTTTTTATTCTCCCTTATTCTCCTTTCTTTTATTTTCAGATTTTGGGTGTGATTTTCTTCACTTTCAAAACATAATTTTCTCTTCTCTTTTTTTTTTCTTTTTTTTTTTTCACACCCAAACATGTTTTCTCTTTTTCTTTTATTAACCTCTTCTTCATACCCAACTCAATCTACGCACCCCTATAATAGCCACCCTCAACTTAGGCGATTTGCCTGAGTTGAGGTACACAGTGTCCAAGGAGGGACCAGGGCCAAGACAGGTTCATTGTAATTAAAATGGGAAGGTGAATAGGCTAATGAAAGAAATAGGTCAATTAAGGCTCAAAATCGGGATCAAGGGATACTTATTCATTTGGTCTGGCATTTAGGCTAAAAGTGGAATTATTCAAAAACGGCCTATGATCCTTTCCTGACCACTATCCTCTAACCTAGGCAAGAATAATCGGGCAAGTTCTGGATCGCACACACAAAGTTAACTAAGTAATGACCTCACACTCACATAGCATAGAATTACATTATCAACTACTATCTATCCGATTCATGCAACGCTAGCTACAGTTATTTTGTCTATAATCCTAGTGCCATAACAAGATCCATCAGCTATCACACATAAACATGCTACACACCCATGGTTTTTTCAGGAGGGGTATCCTTAACATTCAAAAAAACATATTTTTTTTTTAAAAACTGGACTGCACTACAGTTTCCTTATTTTTCTCCTAATTCAACACATAAACACATAATAATATAAATAACACCCTAAACATGCCGGTTCTACTATGATAGCACTTGAGGGAAAAGAAATACGGCAACAAAACCCCCCAAGAGGACATATAGACTCACAAGTATCTCCGCTCCCACTAAATAAGCATGCATTTTCCCTAATGCAGTAGATTCCCTAATGCCCCCTTGTCCCTGTCCAGGGCCACCTGTGGTGCTACTTGCGCCCGCAGGTGCCTCACCTGTGAGGGCGGGTGCCCATTTCGACTGCCAGGGTCACTTTTGGGTTCTTTTTTTACAATAAATGGTCCATGGCCATAAGTGAGCTCCTCTTTTCATATTTTAGGTCAACTTTGATAATAATGACCAATCATGGTTTCAATATGCACATGAACATCACCAAAACTATACTCTCCTTTCGCTACAACATTACATAACAACATATCCACAAGTCATACACAAGAAGGAAACAAGTTAGGGCCATAGCCACATCCTAACATATTTACAACCACATCCTAACATGTTGACATCTCATCCATATCATTCACTTCCTTCATGACCTCAAGTCTCCTTTCAAGTTTAAGTCACATAGAAGGCAAATCCTTTAGCAAGAAGCAAAAGTGGATTACTCAGCACTTTTAAACATAACCAACTTGATTTACACAACCCCTCATGCATATAATATATTAAACCATAAGAGTAATCACTTACCAAAGCTTGCAAGGAGATGATCTTGTCCAAAGGAGTGTTTGCTTAGGGTTTGAAAGGAGAGAGAAATATCTCTTGGAAAAATCTAGAATTGGCAAGTGTAATTTGGTGAATAAAATCTGATTTTTGGCCTTATATAGTCCCCGATGGTCATCCTTAGCCAAACATTGGTCATAATTAATGTGTTTACTTGGTCAAATCTAGAATGGGTCATTTTTCATTTTTGGGCCATGCCTTCTTAACTTCGATTTGGGCCTCAATTGAGCCCAATAGCACAATATTCATTTAGCCCAATAAAATTAGTGTGTAATACACCAACTATCTCAAGTTTAAATAATTTCATAACTATTAAGGTAATCAAATAGGTTAGGAGATGTTCGGGGTGTTACATCCTTTCCCCCTTAGGAACATTCGTCCTCGAATTTTAGTAACATTGTCCCATTTAAACAAGTGCAAGTCTGATTTCATTCTGCATATCATCACATTGACATAATACTTATATATACTTACTTGTTATTGCTTCAATTCCCCATCTTGAACTTTCTCTTCAGTTTGAATTAAATGTGGGTACTTAGATTTTATCATTTCCTCGGCTTCCCATATGATTTCTTCTACTTGTTGATTCCTCCAAAGCACTTTTATGGAAGCTACATCTTTATTTCTTAACCGCTTAACTTGTCGATCCAGAATAACAATAGGTACTTCTTCATATGTGAGATCTTCCGTAACTTGCACATCTTCAATGGGAGCAATACGAGATGGATCCCCTATGCCCTTCAGAAGCATTGAAACATGAAACACTGGATGAACTGTGGAGAGTTCTTGGGGTAGTTTTAATTCATATGCAACTTGACCAAATCTTCGGACAATTTTATACGACCCTATATAACGTGGACTCAGCTTTTCCTTCTTCTCGAATCTCATTACCCCTTTCATTGGTGACACTTTCAAGAATACCCAATTACCTATGGCAAATTCTAGCCCCCTTCTTCTAACATCGACATATGACCTGTGCCGATTTTGGGCCGTTTGTAACCGCTGTTGTATCACCTTAACCTTCTCTATAGCTTGATGAACAAGATCTTGCTCAAATAAGGCAGTTTCACCCACTTCAAACCATCCAATTGGTGATCTACACTTTCTTCCATATAAAGCTTCGTAAGGTGCCATTTTGATACTTGAACGATAGCTATTATTATAGGCAAATTCAATAAGAGGTAAATGGTCATCCCAACTACCTTTAAAGTCCAATGTGCAAGCTCGTAGCATATATTCAAGTGATTGGATAGTATGTTCTGCTTGTCCATCTGTCTGAGGATGAAAAGATGTACTTAAATTCACTTGGGTTCCCAAACTCTTCTGAAAAGACTTCCAAAAGTGTGCAGTAAATTGAGATCTCCTGTCTGATATAATAGATATTGGAACTCCATGTAGTCGTACTATCTCTTTAATATACAACCTCACATAATCTTCAGCTGTGTAGGTGGTTTTGACGGGTAGAAAGTGTGCTGATTTGGTAAACCTATCAACTATTACCTATATGAAATCAAATTTCTGAAGTGTACGAGGCAAACCTGTGATGAAATTCATGTTGATCATATCCCACTTCCAGACTGGAAGATTTATACATTGCATATAACCTCCAGGCTTCTGATGCTCTACTTTTACTTGTTGACAATTTGGACATTGGGCTGCGAATTCTGCAATGTTCTTCTTCATGTTACTCCACCAATACATTTCTTTCAAATCATGATACATTATGGTGGCTCCTGGATGAATAGAATACCGTGAATGATGTGCCTCTGTCATAATCCACCTCCTTAGCTCATCTACATCAGGTACACACAATCTGCTTTGGCACTGAAGCACCCCCTCTTGCGTAAGATCAAACGCCTTTGTCAAACTTTGTTGCACATTCTCTTTCAGCTACAATAACATAGGATCTGCATACTGTTTTTCCTTCACTTCATCTACTAATAAAGATTCTGCCATATTTCGCACCATAATTCCTTCATTTGGAGTTTCAAGAAGATGAACCCCCAAACTGGCTAGTTGATGTAGATCCTTGACTATACCTTTCCTTTCTGTGAGATGGTCATCAGTGGTTACTATCGTTTTATGTATTAATGCATCGGCTACTACATTTGCTTTCCCCGGATGATATAAAATATCAATATCATAATCTTTTAATAGTTCCAGCCACCTCCACTGCCTCAAATTTAGGTCCTTTTGCTTGAAAATATACTGCAAACTCTTATGATCGGTGTATATGTCAACATAAACCCCATACAAATAGTGACACTATATCTTTAAAGTAAATATCACGGCTACTAGCTCAAGATCATGTGTTGGATAATTTCTTTCGTGTGGCCTCAATTGTCTTGAGGCATAAGCTATCATATTACCGTGCTGCATCAATACACATCCTAAGCTAACTCCTGAAGCATCATAATAAACCACATACCCTTTCGTGCCTTCTAGAAGTACCAATACGGATGTAGAAGTCAGTTTATTCTTCAGGTCTTGGAAACTCTTCTCACATGCATCATTCCACCGAAACTTGGTTGCCTTATGTTCTAGCTTTGTTAAAGGTGTCGAAATGGAAGAAAACCCTTCACCAAATCTTCTATAATAACCTGCCAACCCGAGAAAACTACGAATCTCTGTAGGTGTTGTAGGTCTTGGCCAATTCTTCACAACTTCTATCTTTTGAATATCAACCCTTATTCCTTTATCCGACACAATATGACCCAAGAATGCTATAGATTTTAACCAAAATTCACATTTAGAGAACTTTGCATATAGCTTACGATCACGAAGAATCAGTAACACCTGCCGTAAGTGATTAGCATGGTCCTCTTGTGATCTTGAATAAACCAGAATATCATCTATAAACACGGTCACAAACACATCTAAAAATGGCTTGAACACCCTATTCATCAAATCCATAAAAACTGTTGGTGCATTTGTTAGCCCAAATGACATCACTAAAAACTCATAATGACCATACCTTGTTCGAAAAGCTGTCTTGGGTATATCTTTTTCTCTAACCCTTACTTGATGATAGCCCGATCTCAGGTCAATCTTTGAAAAGTATTTGGCACCCTGTAATTGATCAAACAGATCATCAATTCTGGGGAGGGGATATTTATTCTTGACTATTACCTTATTCAGTTGTCGATAATCAATACACATTCTCAACGTGCCATCTTTCTTCCGTACAAATAACACTGGTGCACCCCAAAGGGATATACTAGGCCTTATGAATCCCTTTTTCAGCAAGTCTTTTAATTGCTCCTTCAACTCCCATAACTCTGCTGGGGCCATCCTATATGGAGGAATAGAGATAGGCTGAGTGCCTAGAATCACATCAATACTAAACTCTATTTCCCATTCTGGAGGCAAACTCGAAAGATCTTCAGGAAATATATCAATGAATTCATTTACCACTGGAACCGATTGAAGAGTCAGTGGCTTCACATCGGTATTATGCACTCTTACTAGATGGTATATATACCCCTTGGATATCATTTTCTTTGCCTTAGGATAAGAAATAAATTTACCTCTCGGTGCTCCAACATTACCCCTCCATTCAAGGACAGTCTTTTGTGGAAAATGGAAATGTACCTTCTTAGCTCGAGAATCTACCGTGGCATAACAAGAAGCCAACCAGTCCATACCTATTATAATATCAAAATCTACCATTTCCAACTCAATAAGATCAGCCAATGTATTATGATCACAAACAGTGACCATACAATTACGATAGACTCTCTTAGCTATAATAGACTCACCAACGGGTGTGGATACTTCAAATGGCTTAGCTAATAATTTTGGTGTTCTATTAAATTTTTCAGCAACCAATGGCGTGACATATGATAGGGTAGATCCTGGATCAATCAATGCATATACATTATGTGAAAATATGGATAATGTACCTATAACTACATCAGCAGAAGCCTCCAAATTCTGCCGATCTGCTAAGGCATAGGTACGGTTCTGTACACCACTAGAACTAGTTGCTTCTCTAGCACCTCTACCACGCCCATAGGCTATACACTCGATGATGATGATGCAACGGCTGATCCCGCAGGTCGTTCCATACTACCTGTGCCCTTTTGTGGACACTCTCTCACCATATGTACGGACATACCGCACCAAAAGCAAATATTTGTTCCAAACTGGCATTCACCTAAATAAAGCTTCCCGCAATACTGACACGGCTGACAAGAAAACCCCGCTGTCTATGAACTCTGAATCCCACTACTTTGCCCAACGTGATTGCCTCTAAACCCTCAAAATTGGGATGAAGTACCTGCTGTAGGATAAAAAAATGAGGGTCTAGACGGTCTATTAAAAATTCGAGCCCGAAATTCTCCTTGGGATGTCATGAACTGTCCCATAGGTCTAGCCCTCTTTGACAGTCCTCTTTCAAATTCTTGTGTCCTTCTCCTTTGCCTCCGATCCTCCATCTTCTATGCAAAAGCTTGTATCCTGGCTATATCCATATCTTTGTTCAAAGCAGCAATAGTATAATCCCTAACCAAATATGGGTCCAATCTATCCACATACCAGTGAACTCTATCGTCCATAGTAGCTACCACATTAGGAGCATACCTGGCCAAAGAGTTAAACCGAAGACTATACTCTCATACACTCATATTCCCTTGACGAAGATTTAAGAAATGGTCTACACGAGCCTCTCAAATCTCATATGGAAGATAATGATCAAGGGATGCCACTTTGAATTCCTCCCAACTAGCTAGAAGTGCACCGATACCCCTAGATCATTTTCAATCTTCATACCATAATATAGCCTCTCCTTTCAATCTATATGCCGCCAGCTCAACTGTTTCTATACCAGATACATGCATAACATCTAAAGACCTTTGAATTTGGTCCATGAAGTCCTGTGGGTCCTCATTAAGATCCGACCCGGTAAATATGAGAGGGTCTAATTTAAGAAAATCCTGTGTCCTCCGACTAGCTGCCCTATCCGCACCGTCCTTACTTGTAGTTGGACCTGCTTGTCCTTGAATTTTTGCAGCAACTATACGGGTCAACATTTGCACCGTATTCCTTAAATCTTGCTTAGTAGAATTAACAGGAGGTTCTACAGGTACTTCTCTCCTTCTCGGTTCTTCTGCAAACGGAAGAGTAGAGAAAGCCCGCGATGCAAACTCATTTTCAGCCCCACCTTGATTAGCTTGTTCAGGTGGTGATTTACTAGTTCCTTCTCCGATAAGCTGGTCTAGCTTCTTACTTTTACCCTTGTTTCTCCTTGTAAACGGCATTTTTTTACTATAACAAAAGAAAAACAATTTCAATGGTCAGATATGATTCCACCTACAACTTTGGCTCTATTGCACGATCTAGGAAATGAAGAAAAGAAACAACTCCTAAATGTCCCATAGCCTCCTGCTTATAAATGTGGTGCACAACACATCCATAAGCAAGACTCTACTCGAACACGGCTTTGTAGACACTTTAGGACGACCTGCTCTGGTACCACTTTTGTCACGCCTCAAATTCCATTGGGGCAGACTGGCACCCAAAGCCGTTAAGGCCCGAGAGAACCAACCTATGATCGTATACATTCATATGCATGTCACCAAATGAATAACATTCTGCTACATATAGATATAAGATATCAAGGACGGAAGTCATGGAAAGACATTCAAATAGATATGAGACGTTGCCCGTTAGGGCCACCACATCAAAACGGTCATACATTCCTTCGTTCATATTACAACGTCTACAAAGCCTCTAACAGATACATAACTAAACCTAAAGTTGGGACAAGTCCCCGCTTTATACAACTGTTACACAGTACCAAAACCAATATGTACACATGACTCGGAAAGCCCCGAAACAATTTGGAGCTCACCAACAGTTTGCAGATGACCCGTATCCTACTGTGGAGGTCTACTAGCTCCTGTGCCTGCAACAAGTAAGGTAAGTCCCCCAAGGGACGTCAGTACGAAAGAATGTACAGAGTATGTAAGGCCATAAGTAACTGCATGAAACATAGGAACTTTAATGGAATCAAATACAAATAAATGAACAATATTGATAAACCATCGTACTGTATATGTGGAACCATGTACATTGCCTTCATTACTTTTCTTTCACTTTCATATCATTATCATCATCAATCATATAATGCCCGGGCCCCAACTGATCAGTGGGAAAATAATATTAAAATCGTCTCTAGCTAGGCTTATGCCCCTTTGAGCTACCACCCATAAATCAATAAAGCAGGTTCAGCTCGAGCTAGGCTTTCGCCCTATTGAGCTGCCCCCTGATCCAATAATCTCGGGATCGTCTCTAGCTAGGCTTTCGCCCCTTTGAGCTACCACCCGTACTCAATCATCAACTATATATGCATTACTTCATTCTTTACTTTTGAGATTGATACATTGGTGGTCATAACATTATTGGGACTTTGGAATAATAATCAATGACTAAGAGACATGTGAATAACGATTTATAACCAATCCTGAAATGAGACACTTTAGAACATTTTGGAATGGAAAAAAGTTCGGTAACATTAAGAACAATAGGAGCTGCCAAAGGATACGGAAAAGAGAAACCTTACATACCTTATCCTTCCAACGTGTGACTATAACAGTTTAGCTTTTCCTTAAAGCGCTACTTTACAATAGGAATACATAACGGAGCTTACATTAGAAGTCAACTACATTACAAACCGATAGGATTACACACCAAGTTTATGCTTTACACTTCCTCCTCGATACTTCGTCACATTTACTTCACCACATCACCTAAACACCTTTCACCACAACACATTACAAATAATCCACCATTGATACAATTTGAAACATCTCCAGACTACCCCATTAGAGCTATCCAATAGGTACCATGAGTGGGTGATTGCATCCAAGAAGGGTAGAGGGGCCTTGGGAGGTCAAAGAGAAACAAAAACGAGCCAAACGAGGTCCTGGAAGGACCTGCGAAGCCACCTGTGCCCGCAGGCCTGTCCAGGGCCACCTGCGGTTCTACCTGCACCCGCAGGTGCCTCACCTGCGAGGGCAGGTGCCCATTTCGTCTGTCAGGTCACTTTTGGGTCTTTTTTTGCAATAAATGGTCCATGGCCATAAGTGAGCTCCTCTTTTCATATTTTAGGTCAACTTTGATGCTAATGAACAATCATGGTTTCAACATTCACATGAACATCACCAAAACTATACTCTCCTTTCGCTACACCATCACATAACAACATTTCCACAAGTCATACACAAGAAGGAAACAAGTTAGGGCCATAACCACATCCTAACATGTTAACAACCACATCCTAACATGTTGACATCTCATCCATATCATTCACTTCCTTCAATACCTCAAGTCTCCTTTCAAGTTTAAGTCACATAGAAGGCAAATCCTTTAGCAAGAAGCAAAAGTGGATTACTCAACACTTTTAAACATAACCAACTTGATTTACACAACCCCTCATGCATAGAATCTATTAAACCATAATAGTAAACCCTTACCAAAGCTTGCAAGGAGATGATCTTGTCCAAAGGAGTGTTTGCTTAGGGTTTGAAAGAAGAGAGAAATATCTCTTGGAAAAATCTAGAATTGGCAAGTGTTATTTGGTGAATAAAATCTGATTTTTGGCCTTATATAGTCCCTCATGGTCATCCTTAGCCAAACATTGGTCATAATTAATGTGTTTACTTGGTCAAATCTAGAATGGGTCATTTTTCATTTTTGGGCCATGCCTTCTTAACTTCGTTTTGGGCCTCAATTGAGCCCAATAACACAATATTAATTTAGCCCAATAAAATTAGTGTGTAATACACCAACTATCTCAAGTTTAAATAATTTCATAACTATTAAGGTAATCAAATAGGTTCGGAGATGATCGGGGTGTTACAAAGATGAAGAGAAAGGAAATAAAAGAAGAAGAAGAAATGAATAAAATAGTAAATCTAGAGAGGAAAGAAATAAAAAATTGATAAAAAAATAAATTTTAAACAAAATTTATACATGTCAAAACATGTGAGTTTCACCCGGCAACATAAATGTGATTATGACCTTTTAGGGGTGTAATAATTTTGAGTTTAAACAGTTCAGGATGGTAATAAGCCCCCCTTAAAAAATCAATGTAGAGTTGATAATAGATAATAGATAATAGATTGAGGGGACTTTTGACCCTTTTCTCTTTATAAAATAAAATTAAAGTGAACTTATTTGTTAAACAATCATATTCACTTATTTGAACATCATCATTATTATTAAAAATACGTTGCATAAAAGCAGAATGCTTAGCGTGCGAATCCAACTAATTATTGTTTCTTGGCTTAATATTGACACCTGATTTGATCAGATCATGCAATGCTACAGAGGAATTCATAGATTTTTCTTTTTTTAGTGGATCTCATGTTCATTAAAGTGTGTGAGGACCAAGGTGGAGCACAAAACCCATTTAAGCCCATGTGCAGGGGCGGACCTAGTCTATGTGGTACGCATTTACTCAAATTCAATAATTATAATTCAAATTCCATGTTTGTTTTAGTAAGAAATTTATAAATATTTAAATTAGAATTCAGACATTATTATATATTATTTACAATTATTCCAAAAAATACATAAACTTTAAATTTTAAATTTATCGCCGCCGGTTGAGAAAATCTGTGCCAATATTTATTCTAGGGACTTTGACACAACCTGGGAGATGGGGTGTTAGATTTCTCTAGTTGGGCATAAAGCTGAACTGTAACCAACTACTACTTTAGAAATTAAAGTTGGACGTTCTCCTTGACTAATGGGACTATTAAAAAGACAATTTACTTTTTAGACGCTCCATCATGTGCCCTTGCTTGAAATAAAAGTCGTTTATTCTACTCCCCCCCCAAAAAAGGAAACAAAAGCCGTTTAAAGTTTTAACTCCTTTTTTTTTTTTAAAGAAAAAATAATAACATTAATTATTAAAGTTACTAGTATATATCATTTAATTATCTTTAGTATACGTTTTACAAATAACACTATTTGAGGCTTTGAGCAAGGATAGACCTGATTTTTTTCTTTAAAACAACAATCATTTTGATACGTAAGAAATAAGAATAATCACATGTAAAGTGACGCCAAGAAGTGTTTGACCTGAAATTTGTTTATATGCATTTCCCAAAATTGACTTGGTACAACAACCCAATGGTGGGAGAAGAGGTCTCCTCATAAGTCTTCCTAAATATGGATGGTGTTGAGGTTCTTATCCTCTTGGTTTAAATAACTAAACATACAATCTTTGATTTTAACTTCTTGTTTTTTTCTTTTAGGTGCAAGTAAATGGAAAATAAAGTGTTCCATTACTTACTATCAAATTTCTAGTTTGGGTTTGTATACGTGCAAATATTTATAGGTTGCTAAGAATTAGAGGATTCTGTCATGTCTATCGTTGTAGAGGAGTTTTTAATTTGGCTCAATATCTAGTTAAAAATAGCCAAGTTTTCTACGTTATTCTTTTCCAATTTTTTTACATTATTCAACAACAGTCCAATAAAACCTACAACAAAAATTAACCTTATTATTGTCTTACAAATTGTAAGTTTATATAAATTGTGTATATTCAATGTATAAATAATAACTATACATATATTCTATACTGATTACATATTTTATATACTTCTTGTGATTTTTTTCTTTCTGATTTTAGGTTTGCGAGTTGCATGCATTGAGCTGATTCAAATAAAACGCATAAATGTGAGAATGCAAGTGGCCAGTTGGACCAAACAGTTGAATTACTTGTGCTCGATGCAACAATCACTACAACATGTTTTAGTTATCATTTTCGTTTGTTCCAAGAGTGGTTTATCCATTAAAGAAAAAAGTGTCATCCTATCACATTCAATCCCACAAATTTTGGACACCTTCTTTACGTTTCTCTTGATTTCTTGAATGTTTGGTTTATCTCTTTTTAATATTCGGACTTTGACTAATTTAATCACAAGATTATTAGAAAGAAAAAAGGGGGGAAAAAACTAAAAATTCGAGTCACTACTAAATTTTGTCATGTCAAGCAAAGAATATTATTAAATAGATTGTGTTAATAATGGTAGGATTAATTATGTTGATATTAGTTACCATCCATCATTTAGTTTGGTGTATTCAAGGGGAGTTCTATTTTTAACCATGTTTATTGATGTATTAGTCCTAAGCCGGGGGTTTATCGAAAACAACCTATCTACTTCATCTGAGGTAATGGTATGAACTGCATACACTTTACCCTCCCCAGACCCCACTTTGTGGGAATACACTGGGTATGTTGTTGTTGTTGTTTATTGATGTATTAATAATTATGGTATTTCTAGTACATGTATTTTTGGTTTTTTGGTTAACTAGATGCATATTACTTCCTCCGTTCATTTTTACTTGTCACATTTTGACATGACACACCCGCTAAGAAAAATAATGATTGACATGACTATTTTACCATGGTAACCCTATTAAATGTTGTTTACTATTGTGTCTTGAATTAATTTGGAGAAAAAATAATTAATGCTAAGGGTATAATAGGAAAACAAAGGTTGTCTTTTCTTGATATGTCAAAAATGATAAGTAAAAGTAGAAATACAATTAGGAAATTAGTGACAAGTAAAAGCGAACGGAGGGGATATATATTAAGCAATAGGCAAAGAAACAGGTTTGGGCGAAGCCCTTTGAGTTTGGGGTGACCTCATATGTAAGTAATTAGTAATATTATAGGCCGAAATTGTTCTAGTAAAAGTAGTTCCGTCAATGTCTACTCTATATGCTTCCACTGCACACATTGATGAAATTAATAAAAAGATGGAATCAAAATGGGTTTGTTTCGCCCCTTCTTTTGCCAATGCATTCGCCACTCTATTCTGCTCGCGGTAGACATATGTCAGGCTCAGAGCTCCCAGCTGTTGCATTAAGGAACTGCATTCAAGGCTAGTAATACCACAAGGAAGATAGTCGTTATTAGTCATGGAGAGCACTTGAGTTGAATCAGTGTTAATCTGAAGATGGGTGAGATTTCTCTCTACTGTCATCCTTAAGCCATAAAGCAAGGCTTGTAGTTCGGCCAGTTGAGGATTTGTGTGAGCACTTTTCTTGATGAAACCTACAATTTAGCCTCCATTGCGAGTTCTAAAAATGTCTCCTAATCCACCAATACCTGAATGGTCTGAGACTGCCCCATCAACATTTAGCTTGATGGTCCCTTCTGGTGGTGGTTTCCATTTTAGGTGGACAATGATATTTTGATTTTCGGCATTGGGCCTATCCTCAATCAATAATTTGAATTCGATTGCAGCTGCAACATTTTGGAATTGGGGAATAGGGTTTTGGTTATGATTAAAAACATTGTCATTTCTACTTAACCATATTTCCCACATACAAAAAAGGATTAAAAAATCCAATCAACCGAAGAGTTAAAGCATTTCTCCATAAGAGATGACCAAACATTATACCAGTTTAAGGTAGAGAGGGATGAAGGGTCGAAGTTACTGTTGGTTGAGCTTTGGGAAACCAGGTCATGCCAGAAGGACATGACCTTTGGACATTTGAAAAAAAATATGGTCAATATCCTCACAAGGGTGATTGCAATAGATGCAAGAGGAGTTGATGTTCACCTCAATACAGTGGAGATAGTGACTTATGGGAAGTCTGCTATAGTGGAACAACCAAAAGAATGTTTTGATCTTGTTTAGGGCTCTAATTTTTCAAGTCCAATTAAAAGAGGTGGTGACAGATGGAGTGTTGATACTGGGAAGGCAGTTAGCAGCTAGGTGGTAGGCACTGCTTGTTGTGAAGTGACCATTACTAGTGAGGTCCCAAATAATCTTGTCTTCTTTAGTGTTGGAGGGGGTAGGCATGTAAGCATCCTTGATAGTCAAAGTGAGCTTATTGGGCATGGTGAAGGACAAGGTGCTAAGGTCCCATTGTCTATTGATAAAAAGGGAGGAGATTCTAAGTTGGTCTTCTCCTTTTTTCAAAGGATCAAACATAATTTCTTTAATAGTTCCATGGTTGGTAATTAACTTGTCCTAAAAAAAACCTAGTCCTATTACCTTTGTTGAGAATCCATCTAGAACCTTTAACACAAAGGTTTCAGCCCTCCTTGATGCAGTTTCAAGTTTTGGAGGAAGCTTTTTTCTTTCAGTTGGAGTTTGGATTGTCACAATATTTAAAGTAGAGGACTTTGGACCAAAGGGATTAGGTATTATTGTACATTCTCCATGCAAGACTGGCATGAAGTGCCTTATTTTTAGTGACATTTTTTGGATCCCTAACTCCTCTGCATCCTTAGAGGTGGTGAGTTTGTCCTAACCTATGAGGTGGAGTTTCCTTTTCTTAGCAGTAGTGCCTCAGATAAAGTTTTTTTTTGGATTCTATTAATGGTGTTTGTAATTTTGCTTGGAAGCTTTATGTATTGCATGGTATGATTGAGCATACTACCAAGTGTGGATTTGATTAGCACAGTTCTCTCAGTCATGTTAAGGAGTTTGGTTTTCCATCCAGCTAGCCTGCTTTGCATGTTATTCACAATGTATTGGAAGTCAGCATTGACAGGCTTACTGTGGAAAATAGAAAAACCCAGGTATTTTCCAGAGGTATGGCTAACATTGATCTTGAGAATATCTGTGCATAGGGCAACATTATTGATGGTGCAATTGGAGGAGAAGATAACTTTGGATTTTGAGAGATTGAGCTTTTGACCAGAGGCATTACAGAAAGTCTGGAGGGATAATGACATTGCAATTACCAGGAGTGGCATGGGAGAAAAAAGTCAAGTCATCAACAAAGAATAGATGGGAAATTTTGGGACCTGAAGAAGAGATGCTGATGAGGGTCCAATTTCTGGATCTCACTAATTCATCTATGCTTCTAAACAACCTTTTCATGCATATAATGAAGATGTAGGGGGACATGGGGTCTTCCTGCCTGATACCTCTAGTAGGTTTAAAGAAGTCAGTCTTGGAGCTATTAACCAGGATGGAAATGGAACTAGTGGTGATGCAAGACATGATGAATTTGGAGAGATGAGAGGGGAAATTGAAGTAGGCTAGAGTGTCCATTATGAAGGACCATTCTAGTCTGTCAAAGGCCTTCTCAAGATCAATTTTGAGAACCATAGTAGCCTTTTCCCCCTTCATTTTCTTAATAATACCAAAAATAATACATGTATTAATTATACATACACGCAAACACAACCAAACAAGATATAAAATAATATTAAAACTAATATATATATTATTTTCTCTAATACATCATACCAAACAACCCCTTAATATGTCCAAAGTTTATCTAGTGCTCCCTATGTCCAACTTTGTGTGGTATGTACGGTCCAAAGTATTTTTGTGTTTAATTTAATATATATTCTTTAAGTTTTTTTAGAACAAATTTATATATTAAAAATTTATATGAAAAACACATTAAATTAAAATATTTTTAAAATATTTTACAGGAAAATAAGATCAAATGAGAATTTATTTGGCTCCTCACATAATAATGTATCAAACAAAGTAGAATAAAAACAGATTGAACATCACTGATAACATACACCACTATTAATTGTATGTAGATGCAAGTTGAAGAATAAAGAGTTATCCTAGTTGGTTGGAAATTGTTAATGACAGCTACTGATTCCACTAATGATGATAGATAGATGCACTAAAATGAAAGAGCACACCACTATTTTTTCCTTGACTATCAATTTGCGTACCAGTATCAACCTAATTTTGTTGTTATTTTTTTTAATTTTCATGTTTCGCTTTTCAAGAATTAATTTAACTAATTTTTAAAGTTAAATTAGATTAGATTAATTTAATATTTTTAAATTAAAATTTGAATATTCAAAAATCATATAAAAAGTACTTTAAGCTACATTTTTTCTTATATCAATATGATAAAAAAAATATATCTTAAAATATTGGTCAAAATTTATATTTATGACTCTAAAAAAGAAAATCTTGACAAGTAAAAAAAAGAATGGAAGACATATAGTGCATCTCATCATAACTTGTTTTTTGATGTGGCCACTAGCCACCTCTCTAGAGAATGCGACAAGTCATTTGATTCGATATAAAATTTTAAAATAAATTAAAAATATGCCATTAGATTTATATCATTACTAGTTCCGGACACGTGTCTCACACGTGTATACTTAGCATTTATCATTACTTAATATGTATAAAAAATATTATTACTTAAATGTCATATGTATTCTAAACCATTAAATTTATAACATATAGAAAGATATATAACACCATATTTCTTGTAATAACTATATGTTAAATCATATCTATTGTATATTCATTTAAAAACAATGCAATCATAATATATTATGAATAATGAATTAGTAAATGACAATTCTAAAATTAATGTTTCAGAGAAACCACCCCTCTCCTTTCTAGCTCACGAATTTTAGCTAGAGCCACCAAATAGATCGAAGATGGTCTTCATCATCTGTGAAGTTTGAAGGTGATGAAAGTTGAAAATGGCGATCATTCTGATTCCAACATCCATCATTCATTAACTTTACATATTTCTCCATCTTTTAATTTTTTATATTCTGTAAAAAAAAAAATTTAGATAAAAAAAATAGAAACGAAAGATTAAAAACATCTGTTAAACTGCAAAATATCCTTGAGAAAAATGAAAACCAAGTACATTTTCATCAATAAATATCATATTCGGCTGATTAACTTATTGTTTTTCTTGGAATTAATGGCATCCCAACCCTTAATCATCTCTCTTAAATAAAAAAGAAAACGTCATTATAAATTTTAAAAATGCAATAAAAAGAAAAACAAACAAAGCAATCTACAACATGAAAAAGATTAAAGAAAAAAAAAAAAAAAACATATAAAAGATTCACACCAACCTATATATAGCACAAAAAATGGAATGTGAAGAGGTACAAGAATTAATTAATAGTGTAATTCTTAAAGATAATAGACATTACACATAAAATAGAGAATGAAGCGGTACAAAAAATATTTAGCAGTCATGAGATTTTCTTAAATAAGCACTTGAACTTTCCTCATTGTGCTCTTTAATTGAAAGCCTCAATATGTAACTATGGTCCCCTACATCACTCCCTATATGTAAGATATACTAACGACAAAACATAATCTGTTGATAATAAGCCCAATAATAAAACTTGCGATCCTACTCGTTCGTTCCTATTTTGTCTGCAGAATGATTTATCCTGAATTAGCAACAACAAGTATTTTCATTATGAAAATAAAGAAAAATAAAGGCAGCAAATGACATTACCACATATAAATATGCCAAAATTATCCAGGAAGACTATCAAACTCATACAATAGGTTCTAGAAGTTTCTTTAAGACCCTTTTAATTAATTAATTACGATTTGTTGGCGCAAATAATTATACCTTTCAAATATTCATCAAACAATTGTTAGAATACTTACGTTCACATGCACTGTATATTGTGAAGACTATTGCTTTGCTCCCAACCAGCACTACCTTAAAAAATATCCAGTATAAAGAAGTCATAAGGTAAATTATAGAGTCAGAAATTAAGAAATGAGTATAGCAGTTAAATTAGAGATATTATCAAGAAAATGAACATTAAAAAGTTCCATACGTTTCAGATCATTCTGAAGCATACACACAGTTAACCACAAAATCCATACACAAGATTATTCAACCGTTGCAGCAATAGATGCACATCAAGTCGGTGACATATTTAAAAATAATTATACACCACTCGGCTTCATTAAATTGGTCTTTCAATTTTTAACTTAGTGGCTTCCCACTTTTAGAATAGTATAGATAAAGATATGTTATTTAAACTAAAACAATTTTTTTAAAAACTTTTTTCAAATATAAAAAAATTATTCTTTTAAGAAGAAATAAGAAAAAGTGTATCACATATAAGATGTAAAATCAAGTAGCATTTTAAATTGTATATTTTATTAGTTTAATATTTCATTGTCATTAATTGAAAAGGTTTTTAATTGACTTCAGCAAGAACTTGGTTGGTGGTAATTCTTCTATCTAGTTAATAGTATAGTAGGTGCCCGTACGATCCCATAAGTTGAGTCGTGACAGTTGGTATCAGAGCATTAGTTTACGGGTCTCACAAGTACAAGAGCAAATGTGGAAAGAGTCCTACAGATTGATGTGTTGACTTCCACACCAAATCCTCAAAGAGCTATGAGACATCTAGTAGTAATTCCTTTCTTCTTTACTCTAGTACTACCTCGATTTATTTATCTACCTGATTGGGCCCAATTGATAACTAGTTGATTCCAATTGATATCTCTAATATCTCAATTGGAACCTAGTTGGTCCCAATTGATATTTTCATGAGTACAAAATCTAGTTGGTTCCAATTGGTATCTGTTACTCAACACTTGCTTTTGTAGTGTACTTATGGTGAAGTTATTGCGGTTATCTATTGTTTGATTGCAAATAGTAGGAATTGGAGTGTATTATGGTATGAGGTAATTTTTTTGCTTGGATCATATTCTAATGCCTCGCGTGTTGGTAAATAAATTGGAAATAGTGTGTTCTGTTTTGACTTTAAACTGGAAAGATCCTCTTTAATGGTTGTGGCAGTGGAATTTTCATCATGGGAGGCGTAAAGATAATAACTTGAGCGATCATATCCATCGTGGGTGATTTTGGACCCACAAAATCAATTTGAGATCATTATGTAGGGTTAAGGGGGGAAAATCTGAGAAATTTTCCTTAGCTACTAGTTAGGGCCGATGTATCGGTGGGGATTCCGCTACAGCGAAACCGCTATAACGGTCACTTGCTCGCCATAACGGGTTGTGCCAAGTCACCTAGGACGCCATAGTGGTCCCCTCATTGCTATAGCGGGACTGCCGTAGTGATGAGTACCATCATTATGGTCCTAGGCAGTGAACTCACCTTTTCTTCCCAGAAATTTCATTTTGCCAAACTCATTATTCAGGAGCAATTTTAAAATATTAATATAAAATTCATAGAAAGTATGGGCCTACAAATAAGGCCACTGTTCCAAGATGCTACCAACGACACTGAAATATGAAAAATAGTTATAAATATCTGAAGGCAATAAAATAAAATATGTCTAGAATGGTCCTAGGCAGTGAACTCACCTTTTCTTCCCAGAAATTTCATTTTGCCAAAATCGTTATTCAGGAGCAATTTTAAAATATTAATATAAAATTCATAGAAAGTATGGGCCTACAAATAAGGCCACTGTTCCAAGATGCTACCAACGACACTGAAATATGAAAAATAGTTATAAATATCTGAAGGCAATAAAATAAAATATGTCTAGAATGTGCCCACGTAAGGGCAAAAACCAACATAGTCTTAAAATACGGGGAATATGGGGACTGGGGAGTACCTAGCTAAGGTCTAACTGGTTGCATCACCTTCAAGGCTAGACGCATCTAAACCATCCTCCTCTAGCCCGCTCAGGAATGAGAACTCTTGGGAATCCGTTGGCTTTACCTTTGGAAATTTCTAACCCTGGGCTGACAAACATAGGATAGTCTTCATGCCTTTCCACATTTGGGCAAAGTCGATCTTAGGAGCGCCTCTTCTTACTCTCAACATACAAATACTTTTGGAGTTCCACGTAGGCTCAGGCCAAGTTGGGGTATGCAATATAGAGGCTCTAAGAGCCCGCAGTGCTAAAAGAAGTGGACTTTGGGGAGGGATAGGCATCTTTGTCAACATATCCTTCACGACCGGTAGATCTTGCTTCAGTCGATAGAAAGGCCCTGATGGCCATGAGGAACAGTCCCTAATCCTCTGCCCTCTTGGGCCTCACTACTCTCTCCATCAGCACTCACCTTTCTTTTCTTCTTATTCTTTCTCTGATGTCCCTTCACTTTTAAAGGGTTGAAGGGTGGGTCACATGGAGTCCAATCATCCTCAGCCTCCTCCAACATGTACGCTCGCTGACACAACTCTATGATCAGTGCGGGGAGGAAAATAACTTTTGAGGTGTTGAAGAAGGCCCTACAGTCCTCCAGGATCTGCTCCCCTACATTCAAGTTCACTTTATCTAGGATGCAGGCAATCCCTAGGGGTCGCTATAAGGTTACAATAGACACATTCATGGAGGGATGAATCGTCCTAGACATTATGGCCTCATCGTTGAAATTAGAGCTGGTAGTAGCTATCTTGGCATGGACCCAAGGAGCCAAGGATAGCTTACTCAAAACCAACAACATCTGAGCCAACCAATTCTTGTCACTCTCTACCTCCTAAGCTCGGTATGGCTCATTTGAGCGACTTGGTTCCCCCAATGCATCACTTATAGTGTCCATCACAATTAGCACATCTATGCCCCGCAAGCAGATAGTGGGGTTAGGAGTGTCCCACTTCACCGTGGGGAGCATAGCAAAGAACTCCCTTACTCAGGCCTTATTGTGTAGGACTATGAGTTGTGCTAATGGTCCCCACGTGATTTCTTGTAGTAGAGTATAGAACTCGAATGACTCTTCTTCCATTTTATCTATGATGAATGCATGTTTGTGCGTAAGACACTTAGTTTGTAGGGCTAGGTAGTGTTTTTGGCATGTGTTGGTGAGGAATTTCTCATAGCGAGGGGAGAAGATTGCCACCTACAACCATAATTAAAGTAGTACCTGAGTAAGGAGAGAAAAAGTTAGTTAGTTGATGACCTCGTAAAATAATATGTGAAAACTAGGCCTAAAAGTAAGAAAGCAGTAGAGAGGAAATTTTATGAAAAATCCCAAAAATATCAGGAAGGATCACTGCCTGGGGACTGCTATAGCAGTACCCAGATCGCCATAGCAGCGTCACCATAGTGGAGGGGGTCCACTACAGCAGTACCACAACATTGGGCTATGGACTACCGTAGTGGGACCTTTATCCCCAGTTGGACCCGATTCCCACAACCCTATTTTTGAATTTTTGCGTTGTTTTCTCAATTCCTAGGATAAATTGGGCATGGGGTAGTAGAGTACGACTATTCTACACCATTCTTACAATGATTAACACCCAATCAAGCCTCAAGGACTTGAAATTGTTCAAAAGTAACCGTTCATCTATCTACCCTATTTTCAAGTTCAAACCCTCATGAACTCTATAATTCTTATGCCTAGAACGCTATAGGAGTATTGGAAATGTAAGCAAAAGTAGCATGATATGGAAATACAATCAATCATGGACCAAAAATAATGTCATGTCCAAGAACCTATTTGGTTCAAATTTGAAGAAAATCTACTCTAAATTCAAATATAAGTTGTAAAATGATGTAATAGAGCACGAAACTAAGAGATTACCTTATAAAATCAGTGAAGGGAGAGGTTGGTGGAGAGAAAATTTTGAGTTGAGAGGGAGTTTGAAATTGAAATGGGGAAAGATGCATTTCCCCCCTTTTTTCTAAACTGTTAGGGACTACTATAGCGGCCCATCACCCATTACAATAGTACCGTTATAGTGAGCCTTTGCCGCTATAGCAGTCACCCACGGAAAATGTTACGTGCGTCCATTTTTTTGTGGTGTTTTTGTGTTGTTGCTAATATTTTTTCTCTCCAGGTATTATGAGGTAACATAAGAACCCAATATAGTAAAATTCTTCCTAATTAACCTCGTACATGAAGTACTTGAAATTTAAATCGGTTGTGATGTCAATGTTATATAATTATAATATCTAAAGGGCCTCAGTAGGAGGGCCACGTAAATATTATCAGGGTTGGTGTAGTAAGCATGGTTCTGTTAGTATACTTTCTCTGAAACAATTGGGTTTCCTGCTTTGTTCTCCCATGCCATTCGGAGATCAATGGTTGGTAAATTGGTATCTATTATAATGATATATTCAATTGTTATTAAACATTTTCGCAGTAAATACCTGATTTTAAAATCTTATATGAGTTATGGTTAAGCCATAATAAGTCATTGTACGCGTTGTGAAAAATTTTGAGATAGGGCAAAAAGGGTCCAAATTGACCGCTTAAGGACCGCCATAGTGGTCCCTTGGCTTCCACAGAGGGACATCTGTAGCGGGTCCTAGGCCCCTATAACGGTGCTCGAGCAGTTAGCCTAGCAAGTTTTAACCCTATTTTTGTCCAGTCTTGTTTTAATGTAGTTGCCTCCTTTTAAAAACACTCTAGGGTTATTTCTAAGCTAAAAACTACTAGTATGGAGAGGCAAGGCCCTTAAGAGACATGATTCCAACCTTTTCCTTGCGGTTTCTCCATCAAATTTGCTAACCAGATGCAAGAAACATGGTTTCAAGCTCTCCAAATACAGCAGCTCGGTATCGGGGTAGGATATGGTTTATGAGTAGTAGGACATAGTTAGTTAGCGTGTACACAATATAGTTTGATGAGAGAATTCATGATTAGACCTGCGAGCATGGAGTTTAGATGGATAATTATATGAAAATTGAGTAAGCAGAGATAATGTTCGTTCTAATGTGTTTATATATGAGATCCTTGATTGTAAATCGTAATTGGTTAATATACTTGATGATTATTAATGACCCTCATATTGATATTTAGAATTTTTTGTGTTTTGACCATTTTGCTCCGCTCCGTGGTTGCCTTATTTGATTTATGAGTTGCGGGAATGATTGGCACAGTCCCCGATGTATTCAGGAGTATTTTATTTAAATTTATAGTTCTGAGTATCCTTGAAAGGATAGGTTTATTGTATCAACATTTTGTGATTCAAGTCTCGGATGAGGTTTCTGATAGTTCTGTTAGATCCGAAACGTCAATTTTGGGTTGGTAGCGTGGTTGGTTCAAGTTCGAAATCGTTATTCATATTTTGACCCTCCATTTGAAAAATAGTATATTTTGACTTAAAGGGGTACCAGGGGTTAATTTGGTGTAAACTACTTTTTTTCATAGATCCGATGATCCTATTGGATCCAAAACGTGTTTTATGATCAATTAGCACTATTGCTTCATGTTCAAAGGATTCCGGACGAGTTTTGAGGGTCAAAAACAAGTTTGTTTGAAATTGTTGGTTGCTGGTCAACAGTGGACTGCGGTCAACGGTCAACGCACAGTCAATAGGTCACTTTTCTTTGCTGAAACAACCCTATTTCGGGATTTATCCCTTCTTTGCTCATTTTCACTATTTTTATCATATTGGGAGCTCGAAAGAGAGATTTTGAGGGAGATTTCTTGCATAAGTTCGTGCGGGTAAGTTTCTAGCTCAATTCTAAATCATTTCCTACCAACTCTATCATCTAAATTCTTCAAAATTAAAGATTTCAAAAGAGGGTTTTTGGGATTTTTTCTCCAAATTGAAAAATTGGTATTTTTTTGATTTGAGCTTTGATTATTCCTCGTTTTTGCTTGGGTTTCCATCCATAGAGTCCTTTTCACTTGAGGATTATGAATTTTAAATAAAATTTCATTTTTACCCTTTTCGATTTTCAATGGATTTTTGGGGATTTTGTCGGTAAAACTTGAAAATGGTTTTTCTTTCTATTTGGACCTTTTGCCTGGGTTTTATGTTGTAGGTTCCTATGATTATGGGGAACATGTTTCTAAAATAAAATTTTGGTTTTACTCCTTTCATTTTTAAACCCATTTTTGGGGTCCATTTTAGACCCGTCTTAAATAGGACCAATATGGGTATCATTAGCTTCCTTTTGACTTGTAAATGACATATTTGACTAGATTGGATGCATTTGGTATTGATTCGAGAGAGTTGGGCTTCCGTTTGAGGTTTTGGACTGCGTTTGGGCTTGCGAATCTTTATTTAAGGCAAGTTGAGATGTACCTTGACTTTTTTCGAAGTGTTTATGTGTTATATACTTGTTTGTTGTATTTTGTGATTGAGGGTCCCACTTAGGTGAAATGGCCAGCATCTCCGTGGGTATCGGAGTCCTTGATGGATTGTAGTTAGACTGTTGGCTTGATTAGTTACTATTACTACTTGCAATTATTCTTAGAGTAGAATGTAGATAGATAACCTAGTGATATCGAATAATAGCTATTGGAATGCCTATTTTAGAGCTTGAATCTTGTTAGCGGACTTTATTGTGATGATTGTGGATTAATGCCTTGTTAGAGGGTAATTATGTTATTATCGTGATTATTGATGGAATGATTGAGGTTTGGAGACTACATGAAGTATGAATAGACTTATAATAGTTGAGGCTTAATGTATGGACCAAGTTAGGTTTAGGTAGTCTGCGATTTATTGTTATCGGGATTGTTGGTTACTTCGTGTTGCCCGTGTGGGGCTTATGTGAACTTCAATATGTACTTGAGTAATTATTTATGATCGTGTGCTCGAGTGTTGGCTTATATGCATATTACTTTTGATTGGAGAGGATATACTATTGTGATGCCCGAGTGGGGGCTTGACTTGATGTTGTTAGTCATGTTTTGTGCATTAAATGCCTTATTTATTATTGTGTCACCCGAGTGGGGGCTTGACTTGACATTACAGGTCTTATATGAGCATCTCATTGCATATCCATTATAGTGATTCCCAAGTGAGGGGTTGGAGATAATAATATTGATGACTATAAGACTATTTATTTTGGTGGTGCTAAGTGGAAATTTGATATCATGAATTATTGATACATTGAGTTAATTCTGAGCTCACTTATACACGTATTGAATGGATTTTGATATTCATACTAATTGGTTGTGAGCATTACATCCTCATATCATGCATGCATATTCATGAGACATTGGTACCACTGAGACATTCTGATTTTTGTAAGAAAATATGACACCGTATAAAATGCTTATACCGAGGGATGTGCCAGTAAGGTTGATTTGAGGCATGAGATTGAGATTATATGAGTATATGGGTTGCAAACCCCCCATGGTTCTTACCTGGTAGCTGCAAGCTCGGTGGGTGTATACAGAAAGTCATGCGATGACTTTCACCATTCATCATCATCCCATCATCATCACTACATTACATTACATAATTTACATTGTATTGACATTCTTTGATATGGTTTGGTATTGTGTGTAACACCCTGTACCTTCCTAACCCTACTTGACGGCATTGACTCATGTTTACTTAGGTGTAGAGACCTATGAGTATGTATTTGGTAATGTTAAGGATGAGCAAAATTGAATTTGGCCTCGGATATGTGCTAAAACCTTCGTAAGAGTTGTTTTGTGATTTTCATGGCGCAATTGTGGGGTTCAAAATGAGGCTAAGAGGACCTCTAAATGAAGGATATTAAGGTTAATAAGTAAGTGAAAGGATAGGATTTGAAATGTCGAACCAAACCCGCGAAGGAAAGTCGAAAAATGAATTTTGTCAAAAATTTAGGCAGGGGCGCGATGGGCAGCGTGCCACGCCGCTCTGGACTAAAAATTTTAGTCCAGAGGTAGAGATCTAGCACGCCAAGGGGCGTGCCACGCTGGAAATCCCACTTTTTCGAAAGTTGGAAATTTCTAAGTCCCAAGGGTATCCGAGGTCGTATTGAGCCGATTTTTGCCACGTTTCTTCTACAACCACGAGTATATACATGAAATGAATGACATATTATATTGGTATGATAAAATTACTCGAGAATGAATTTGGCGTCAAAATGACGATTTTAACCTTTGGTCCAAATGGGCCATACGTGGCTAGAATCACTTGGTTTTGGGATTGAGGGTACGAATATGAATCAAATGAGTGGGAATATCATCATAGCGCGAATGGAATGCTTTAAACGTAAGATATTATCGTGTTAGTTGCATTGGGCTCGATACAAGCCCAAAATGAGATAAAAGATATGGCCCAAGTAGGCCAAAAAGGACCCATTTTTCATCCTTTGACCAAGTAACATGGCATTTAATGCCAAGGAGACTTGAGGGACTATATATACATGGAAAAATCTGATTTTATTCAAAGGAACTCCCAACATATCTCTAGAAATTTCCCCAAATTTCTCTCAACACTCAAGAACCCTAAGCCAACTTCTTGGAGCAAAATCATCAATTTTCAAGCTTCGGTAAGTAAGTATTCTTATGGAATAACATATTATAAGCATGAGATATTATGTATATCATGTTGGTTATGGTTGGAAGTGTTGGACATGGCACTTTTGGTTTTGTGAAAAAGATGTGAAATCCATGGGATTGTAACTTGATTTATGACTTGTGCCTTTGATGAAAGATCATGGTATGGATAAAATATGAACGTCTATGGTGTTATTTTTGTTGTTAAACTTGTTCTTGTCTATAAGTGTAAATTGTGGGAATTTGGCCGATATGTACTATGAAGTGTATTAAGGTGAATTGATGGCATAAATATGATGTGGTGATAATGGAGAGTGGAAAGTGTGAACTCGGCATGACATGCTATTGGTTCTCATGTGTTGGTCAATGTTGGGAATATTGTGGGATTTTGGGAATAATACTTTCATGAATGGTTGTGTCAAGTGGGACATGGCATGTTTAAAGGCAAACATGTGAATGTTACTTATTATATGCATTAAGTAGTTGGTGGTTAATATTGGCTCCGTTGTGTATTTTTGTTGTAGAGTGGAACATAAGGAAGGAACGGAACGATTGTATACGCATTTAAGATTGTGTGTTGGTATTGAGAATACAAGGTATGTAAGGTTACTCTTTCCATAGTCTTTCTGCAGCACATAGTATCACATAGTCATTATACTTATTCGATTTCGAAATGCTCTAAGGTCTTGTATTTTCGGTTTACTCATATGTTCCTCATTCATTGGTCATTGGTGATTCTCATGATTCATATTCATTGGTTAATGTTCCAAAATTCCAATAATGTACCATCTCCAACGTATCACTCTCAAACAAAAGTAAAAGAATTAAATAATGCTTAATTGGTTGTTGTTGAGCACAGGGGGCAATCCAGAGGGGTGAACACCCTGGTCGGAACGAACCTATTTTATTGGAATGGATCGCAATCTAAGGGGCGTAAGCCTGGATGGAACGATCCTAAAATTATGCTATGATGGATCGCAATCTAAGGGGCATAAGCCTGGCTGGAACGATCCCAATAGTACGTTATTTACCCACTGATCAGTCGGGGGCCCGGGTTTGATACGAATAGATGATGGTTAATGGATGTAAATGCAACCAACGCAATGAACGTAATGTACATACGTCTATATATACAAAATGATGACTTATCCACATTGGTTACTCACTTGCAGTTGATTCCATTGAAGTGTCGGTGTAATATACTGTTTCTTCTGGCCTTACATACTCAGTACTTTATTTGTACTGACCCCTCTTGGGGAATTTACCTTACTTGCTGCAGGCACAGGCACTAGTAGACCTCCCCAGTAGGATACAGGACTTCTGCGGATCTTTGGTGAGCTCCAGTTGACTCGGGGCATTCCGTGTCCAAGTTGTACATTGATTTTGGTGTTGTACCAATTGTATAAAGCGGGGGCTTGTCCCGACTTTCAGTTGGTTTTGGTCTTTTTTTTATGATAGAGGCTTTTGTAGACGTTCGTGGGTGTATGGATGTAAGATGATATATGTTGTTTTGACTGGATGGCCTCAACGGCCAAGTTTCATATGTATGTATAAATATGTCCCATGTTTTTCCTTATTCGTCTTTCATGTTCTTACGCATTGGTGGTTATGATTATGATATGCATATGATTGAACATAGGCAAAGGTTGGTTCTCTCGGGCCTTATCAGCTACGGGTGCCAATCATGTCTCGATGGGATTCGGGGTGTGACAAAAGTGGTATCAGAGCAGTTCGTTCTAAGGGTGTCTACAAAGCCGTGTCTTAGTAGAGTCTTACTTATCAATGTGTTGTGCACCACATTTATAAGTAGAAGGCTACGGGACATTTAGGATGTTGTTTCATTCCTTCATTTCTAGATCGTGCAGTAGAGCCGAAGTTATAGGTGTACGTGATTCTGATTATAACCATTGTTGTTCTTGTCTATTATAGAAAAAAATGCCGCTGACAAGAAAAGGTCGAGGTAAAAGTAAGAGAATAGATAAAATTGCTGGAGAGGGAACAAGTAGACCACCACCTGAACAAGCTGATCAAGGTGGGGCTGAAACTGAGTTTGCAACGCGAGCTTCTTCTACTTCTTCAGCTCCCGAAGAGCCGAGAAGGAGAGAAGCACCTGTAGAACCACCAGTAAACACTACTGACCAGGACTTAAAGGATGCAGTACAGATGTTGACCAGAATAGTTACTGCACAGGTTCAGGGACAAGGTGGTCCGATGACAGGTGACGATAGTGCATCAAGAGCAGCTAGTCGACGGACCCAGGATTTCTTGAAACTAGATCCTCCCACATTTACTAGATCAGATCCGAATGAAGATCCACAAGACTTTATAGATCAGATTCAAAGGGCCTTGGATGTCATGCATATAACTGGGGTCGAAACAGTCGAACTTGCTGCGTATAGGCTGAAAGGTGAAACGATCTTGTGGTATGAAGATTTGAAAAAGTCTCGGGGTATTGGTGCAATGCCACTGAATTGGGAGGAATTTAAAATAGCCTTCCTTGATTATTACCTGCCTTATGAGATCCGTGAGGCTCGGGCGGATCAATTCTTAAATCTGCGTCAAGGAAATTTAAGTGTTAGGGAATACAGTCTGCGATTTAATTCATTGGCCCGTTATGCCCCCAATGTTGTGGCTACGATGACAGATAGAGCCCATAGATATGTGGACAGGTTGGAACCGTATTTGGTACGAGATTGCACTATCGCTGCCCTAAACAAAGATATGGATATAGCGAGAATTCAGGCCTTCGCCCAGAAAATGGAGGACCAAAGACAGAGAAGGAGGGCACATGAAGCTGAGCGAGGACAGTCCAAAAGAGCTAGACCTATGGGACAGTCTATAGTGTCCCAAGGAGAATCGCGACCTCGAATGTTTCCTAGACCACTGAGACCATCATTTTCTTACTCTGCGGCAGGCACTCAAGCTCAGTTTCGAGGATTTAGAGGAAGTAATGTGGGGCAGAGTAGTGGGATTCATGGATCACAGACAGCGGGATCTTCTCGTCAGCCATGTCAGCGTTGCGGGAAATATCATTTAGGTGCATGCCGTATTGGGACGAATGTTTGCTTCTGGTGCGGTTTATCAGGCCACATAGTGAGGGACTGCCCACAAAGGGGCACAACTGGTGTAGCATGACCTACGGGGTCAGCTGTTGCATCATCATCATCGGTACCCTCCCTAGGCAGGGGTGTACAGCCCGACGGTTGTGGTAGAGGTGCCAGAGGAGCAGCCAGTACTAGTGGGGTCCAGAACCGCACTTATGCTTTAGTAGACCGGCAGAATTCGGAGGCTTCTCCAGATGTCGTCACAGGTACACTATCTATATTTTCACATAATGTATATGCACTGATTGACCCAGGTTCTACATTTTCCTATGTTACTCCATTGGTTCCTGCGAAATTTGTAAAGGCACCAGAATTATTAATTAAATCAATTGAAGTGTCTACACCGGTTGGTGAATATATTGTGGCCAAGAGAGTATATCGCAACTGTGTGGTAACTGCGTGTGGTCATGATACATTGGCCGATCTCATTGAATTGGACATGGTGGATTTTGATGTGATTATGGGAATGGATTGGTTGGCTTCCTGTTATGCTACAGTGGATTGCCGGGCCAAGAAGGTACAATTTTGTTTTCCGCAGGAAAATGTTCTAGAATGGCAGGGCAATGTAGGGGCACCACGAGGGAGATTTATTTCCTATTTAAAAGCTAGGAAAATGATTGCTAAGGGATACGTATGCCATTTGGTATGAGTGAAAGATAATGATGTGGACTCACTGACTCCACAGTCGGTCCCAGTAGTCAATGAATTTCTAGATGTATTCCCAGAGGATCTTCCAGGTTTACCCCCAGAACGGAAAGTAGAATTCGGCATTGATGTGATTCCAGGCACTCAGCCTATTTCCATTCCTCTATGTAGAATGGCTCCAGCAGAATTGCATGAATTGAAGGCGCAATTGAAAGATTTATTGGACAAAGGCTTCATTAGGCCTAGTATGTCCCCGTGGGGTGCACCGGTCTTATTTGTGCGAAAGAAAGATGGAACCTTAAGAATGTGCATTGACTATCGGCAATTGAATAAGGTAATGATCAAAA
This sequence comes from Capsicum rhomboideum, assembly GCA_031232105.1. Taxonomy (NCBI): domain Eukaryota; kingdom Viridiplantae; phylum Streptophyta; class Magnoliopsida; order Solanales; family Solanaceae; genus Capsicum; species Capsicum rhomboideum. Next base: position 28,874,553 of record CP124713.1, on the reverse strand, counting down.
ACAAATATCCCCTCCCTCGCATTGATGATTTGTTTGATCAGTTACAGGGTGCCAGGTGTTTTTCAAAGATTGACTTGAGGTCGGGTTACCATCAAGTCAGGGTTAGAGAAGAAGATGTACCCAAGACAGCTTTCCGAACACGGTATGGCCATTATGAATTTTTAGTTATGTCATTTGGGCTAACAAATGCTCCAGCTGTGTTCATGGATTTGATGAATAGGGTGTTTAAGCCATTTTTGGACGTGTTCATCACGGTATTCATCGATGACATCCTAGTTTTTTCAAGATCACCGGAGGACCATGCTAATCACTTACGACAAGTGTTACAGATTCTTTGTGAACGGAAGTTGTATGCAAAGTTCTCCAAATGTGAGTTTTGGTTGAAATCAGTCGCGTTCTTGGGTCACATTGTATCAGATGAAGGCATACAGGTTGATACCCAAAAGATTGAAGCAGTGAAAAATTGGCCAAGACCTACGACACCCACAGAGATTCGCAGTTTTTTGGGTTTGGCAGGTTATTACCGGAGATTTGTAGAAGGGTTTGCTTCTATTGCAGCACCATTAACAAAGTTAACTCACAAGGCAATTAAGTTTCAATGGAATGATGCATGTGAAAGAGGGTTTCAAAAATTGAAAGATAAGTTGACTTCCACACCAGTGTTAGTACTTCCTGAAGGCACGGAGGGCTATGCAGTGTATTGTGATGCTTTCGGGATTGGTCTCGGATGTGTATTGATGCAGCATGGTAGGGTGATAGCATATGCCTCACGACAGTTGCGGCCACATGAGAAAAACTATCCTACACATGATCTTGAATTGGCAGCGGTAGTTTTTGCTTTAAAGATATGGCGTCATTATTTATATGGGGTTCATGTTGACATCTATACAGATCACAAAAGCTTGCAATATCTTTTTAACAGAAGGAACTCAATTTGAGGCAACGAAGGTGGTTGGAGCTTTTAAAAGATTATGACATTGATATTCTTTATCACCCAGGCAAAGCAAATGTAGTAGCGGATGCATTGAGCCGTAAGGCAGTAGAAAGCACTAGTGGTCAGTTGAATGAAAAGCGTGAGATAATCAAAGATTTGAATCAATTAGACATCTTGGGAGTTCGCCTTATTGAAACCTCAGATGATAGAGTTATTGTGCAGAATGCAGCAGAATCCTCCTTAATAACTGAAGTAAAAGAGAAGCAGTTTGTGGATTCTATGTTATTGCAGCTAAAGGAAAATGTACAGCAGGATTTGACAAAGGCATTTGATCTTACACAGGAAGGGGTACTTCAATGTCAAGGGAGATTATGTGTACCGGACGTAGATGAACTGAGGACACGAATAATGATAGAGGCGCACCATTCGCGCTATTCCATTCATCCGGGTGCTACTAAAATGTACCATGAACTGAAAGAAGTGTATTGGTGGGGAAATATGAAAAAGAACATTGCAGAGTTTGTTGTTCAATGCCCGAATTGTCAACAGGTGAAGGTAGAGCATCAGAAACCAGGAGGTTACATGCAATGTATCAATATTCCAGTCTGGAAATGGGATATGATTAACATGGATTTCATTACGGGTTTGCCTCATACATTGCGGAAGTTTGATTCTATATGGGTTATAGTGGACAGGCTTACCAAGTCAGCGCATTTTCTACCGGTCAAGACGACCTATACAGCTGAGGATTATGCGAAGTTGTATGTGAAGGAGATAGTACGGTTGCATGGTATTCCACTTTCCATTATATCAGACAGAGGAGCACAGTTCACAGCACACTTTTGGAGGTCTTTCCAGCAGAGTTTGGGTACACGGGTGAATTTGAGTACATCTTTCCATCCTCAGACTGATGGGCAAGCAGAACGTACAATTCAGACACTTGAGGATATGCTACGAGCTTGTACGTTAGATTTTCAAGAAAGTTGGGATGACCATTTGCCTCTTATTGAATTTGCGTATAACAATAGCTATCATTCAAGTATTAAAATGGCACCTTATGAAGCCTTGTACGGAAGGAAGTGTAGATCACCAATTGGATGGTTTGAAGCAGGTGAAACTGCTTTACTTGGGCCAGATATTGTTCACCAAGCCATGGAGAAAGTTAAAGTGATCCAACAGCGGTTACAAACGGCTCAAAGTCGTCACAAGTCCTATGCCGATGTTAGAAGAAGAGGGCTTGAATTTGCCATAGGTGATTGGGTGTTTTTAAAGGTGTCACCGATGAAAGGGGTCATGCGGTTCGGAAAGAAAGGGAAATTGAGTCCACGTTACATAGGCCCATATGAAGTTATTAGAAGATTTGGGCAAGTTGCTTATGAATTAGCACTACCTCAAGAACTTTCTTCAGTCCACCCCATATTTCATGTTTCGATGCTTCGAAAATGCATAGGAGATCCATCTCGTATTGTTCCCATTGAAGATGTTCAAGTTACAGAGGATCTTACCTATGAAGAAGTACCTATTGCTATTCTAGACCGACAAGTGAAAAGATTGAGGAATAAAGACATAGCTTCCGTGAAAGTCCTTTGGCAAAACCAACAAGTAGAGGAAATCACATGGGAAGCGGAAGAGATGATGAAATCCAAGTATCCCCATCTATTTCAAATGGACCAAGAAGTTCAAAGTGCGGAAGTGGAGTAATAACAAGTAAGTCTCCATGCGCCTTACGTGTTTATATATATACGTATGTTAATGTAGCGATGCCTTGATTGTACTTGCAATGATATTGTTAACATTCGAGGACGAATGTTCCTAAGGGGGGAAGAATGTAACACCCTGTACCTTCCTAACCCTACTTGACGGCATTGACTCATGTTTACTTAGGTGTAGAGACCTATGAGTATGTATTTGGTAATGTTAAGGATGAGCAAAATTGAATTTGGCCTCGGATATGTGCTAAAACCTTCGTAAGAGTTGTTTTGTGATTTTCATGGCGCAATTGTGGGGTTCAAAATGAGTCTAATAGGACCTCTAAATGAAGGATATTAAGGTTAATAAGTAAGTGAAAGGATAGGATTTGAAATGTCGAACCAAACCCGCGAAGGAAAGTCGAAAAATGAATTTTGTCAAAAATTTAGGCAGGGGCGCAATGGGAAGCGTGCCACGCCACTCTGGACTAAAAATTTTAGTCCAGATGCAGAGATCTAGCGCGCCAAGGGGCGTGCCACGCTGGAAATCCCACTTTTTTGAAAGTTGGAAATTTCTAAGTCCCAGGGGTATCCGAGGTCGTATTGAGTCGATTTTTGCCACGTTTCTTCTAAAACCACGAGTATATACATGAAATGAATGACATATTATATTGATATGATAAAATTACTTGAGAATGAATTTGGCGTCAAAATGACGATTTTAACCTTTTGGTCCAAATGGGCCATACGTGGCTAGAATCACTTGGTTTTGGGATTGAGGCTACGAATATGAATCACATGAGTGGTAATATCATCATAGCGCGAATGAAATGCTTTAAACGTAAGATATTATCGTGTTAGTTGCATTGGGCTCGATACAAGCCCAAAATGAGATAAAAGATATGGCCCAAGTAGGCCAAAAAGGACCCATTTTTCATCCTTTGACCAAGTAACATGGCATTTAATGCCAAGGAGACTTGAGGGACTATATATACATGGAAAAATCTGATTTTATTCAAAGGAACTCCCAACATATCTCTAGAAATTTCCCCAAATTTCTCTCAACACTCAAGAACCCTAAGCCAACTTCTTGGAGCAAAATCATCAATTTTCAAGCTTCGGTAAGTAAGTATTCTTATGGAATAACATATTATAAGCATGAGATATTATGTATATCATGTTGGTTATGGTTGGAAGTGTTGGACATGGCACTTTTGGTTTTGTGAAAAAGATATGAAATCCATGGGATTGTAACTTGATTTATGACTTGTGCCTTTGATGAAAGATCATGGTATGGATAAAATATGAACGTCTATGGTGTTATTTTTGTTGTTAAACTTGTTCTTGTCTATAAGTGTAAATTGTGGGAATTTGGCCGATATGTGCTATGAAGTGTATTAAGGTGAATTGATGGCATAAATATGATGTGGTGATAATGGAGAGTGGAAAGTGTGAACTTGGCATGACATGCTATTGGTTCTCATGTGTTGGTCAATGTTGGGAATATTGTGGGATTTTGGGAATAATACTTTCATGAATGGTTGTGTCAAGTGGGACATGGCATGTTTAAAGGCAAACATGTGAATGTTACTTATTATATGCATTAAGTAGTTGGTGGTTAATATTGGCTCCGTTGTGTATTTTTGTTGTAGAGTGGAACATAAGGAAGGAACGGAACGATTGTATACGCATTTAAGATTGTGTGTTGGTATTGAGAATACAAGGTATGTAAGGTTACTCTTTCCATAGTCTTTCTGCAGCACATAGTATCACATAGTCATTATACTTATTCGATTTCGAAATGCTCTAAGGTCTTGTATTTTCGATTTACTCATATGTTCCTCATTCATTGGTCATTGGTGATTCTCATGATTCATATTCATTGGTTAATGTTCCAAAATTCCAATAATGTACCATCTCCAACGTATCACTCTCAAACAAAAGTAAAAGAATTAAATAATGCTTAATTGGTTGTTGTTGAGCACAGGGGGCAATCCAGAGGGGTGAACACCCTGGTCGGAACGAACCTATTTTATTGGAATGGATCGCAATCTAAGGGGCATAAGCCTGGATGGAACGATCCTAAAATTATGCTATGATGGATCGCAATCTAAGGGGCATAAGCCTGGCTGGAACGATCCCAATAGTACGTTATTTACCCACTGATCAGTCGGGGGCCCGGGTTTGATACGAATAGATGATGGTTAATGGATGTAAATGCAACCAACGCAATGAACGTAATGTACATACGTCTATATATACAAAATAATGACTTATCCACATTGGTTACTCACTTGCAGTTGATTCCATTGAAGTGTCGGTGTAATATACTGTTTCTTCTGGCCTTACATACTCAGTACTTTATTTGTACTGACCCCTCTTGGGGAATTTACCTTACTTGCTGCAGGCACAGGCACTAGTAGACCTCTCCAGTAGGATACAGGACTTCTGCGGATCTTTGGTGAGCTCCAGTTGACTCGGGGCCTTCCGTGTCCAAGTTGTACATTGATTTTGGTGTTGTACCAATTGTATAAAGCGGGGTCTTGTCCCGACTTTCAGTTGGTTTTGGTCAATGTCTATGATAGAGGCTTTTGTAGACGTTTGTGGGTGTATGGATGTAAGATGATATATGTTGTTTTGACTGGATGGCCTCAACGGCCAAGTTTCATATGTATGTATAAATATGTCCCATGTTTTTCTTTATTCGTCTTTCATGTTCTTACGCATTGGTGGTTATGATTATGATATGCATATGATTGAACATAGGCAAAGGTTGGTTCTCTCGGGCCTTATCGGCTATGGGTGCCAATCATGTCTCGATGGGATTCGGGGCGTGACATTGTGTTAGTATTTACTCTTGTATTGTATTACCGTGATAGCACCTTGTTTGTGATATTGTGTTTGAGCATTTATTTTACTTCATTACATTATCTTATTTCATCTTATATTGGTTGGGAGGTTGAGGTATTATGAGACATGGGGTATGGTGGTGGCTTGATCGAAAGATAGATGGGTAGCACCTTTTGGTAGCATGAGATACACCCTTATATATATACACTCTCTATTTTCCTATCCTATAGTATTGGTTAATGATAATTTATTAATCCTGTTATATCATATTTGTGAGTCTTCTTCATAAATGACTTCCCTTGTTATTAAATATAAATGAATAGTATTGACTCATCTGGATTAGTGTGCCTACCCTGTATTTGATATACCTGTTGACCATTATATTGGGTTACCCAGATAGGATAAAATACTATGATTTGGCAGGATATAGGTTGTTCGGGATACCTTGGGTAGTTGGGGTGGTGGTTCTCGCCATCACTTTGGATTAGGATCGGTTATCGATGATGCTTGCTGAGCATATGTGGTTTCGTACTCACCCTTGCTTCTCTTTCCTTTTTCTTGTTTTCTTCACCCCGTGTAGGTATTGAACCAAGTAGCAGCTTGTAGATTATTTTCTTCCAGCATTGATAAGGTAAGGTGGAATCATAACTTGTAGAGCCTAAGAGAACATTAGTAAGGGTCGGAGAGGTGCTAGGGTAAAATGTGTGACATAAGGTTAAGCTTGTAGTGTCTCGTAAGGATGAATGGTTGATGATTAATTAATAAGAGACAATTATGAAGTTAGGATGACTAGTATTGTACGAATAATGGGGGTTTGAGAGAATGGTGGAATCCACTAGAATATTAATAAAGTAGTCAACTAGGTTAAAGGAAAATGTGTATGTTTTATGGTAGTAATAGACTTAATTGGAGTTTAGACTCAATTTGATTGTATGTATGCTCCTAAATTGAATGCTCAGGTTGTTGGCTTGATAATGCTTGCTTGCATAAACAGTGAAATCGATAATACTTGTTGATATTGTGTTGACTATTAAAGTGCACTTATATGAATTAGTGTAATTGTTGTATCACCGTAATGAAGCATGAGAGATTGATTGTTTCATAATATATGTATGTATATATATATATATATATACTATGATTGTTGAGCATCGGGTACCACAACCTGGTACAGAGATGGATAGTAATGTTATTGCTTATGGTGGATCGTGTACCATGAGCCAGTATGGTACATGGACTAAGGGTGTTCCCTGCAGGTCATGACAAGTGGAAAAAAATAAGTCCCATAGTGTGTGTGTACAGATTGTGTGGTGGAGAGAGGTTATGTGGTAGGTAAGTCGGTGACAGATTTGTGATGTTCTATTTTGATGATGAGATGGACATAGTTCTATTTGTGCTATGATTTCTAATTTCGTGGTTGTTATGCTGTTGTTGATACCTTTGTGTTTTTACATGTCTTATTGTGGCATTGTTGGTTGTTATTGATGTATCAACCTCCCAAACTTACCCCTTTACATCAACCGCTATATCCAAAGTTTTACTAACCCAAATTTAATTCTGAAAGTTTCTACGAACTCCCTAACCTCTTAGCTATCACATTATCATTTTAATAATAGAATCATCAACCTATCCATTACTGGATTTACCTAGACCACACCACACCTGAAATTTTTCCAAGACTAGCCTAGCTAGAAATTTTTAACACTTTATCCGGGGAGAATCTTAACCCAAATTTTTGCATGCTAAGCTATATCGTGATGACGGAAAGGATCGTTACACTCAGAGGTGATGATCACTCTTGATGGCATGCCACTACCTCAAGTTGAAAACATCCGTCCACATCATTGACGAGGAATTTCATGGATAGAAGAAGAACACTAGTAAATTCTACTTTTATTTTTTATTACTTTTTTAGCTATGACTAGCTTACACATAAATAGTTCTACAATCTTTAATTTTAATGGTTTATCACACAGTTCTACATATTTAATTTAATACTAATGTCGCATAAACTAAAACTCATTCTACATATTTGATCTCAAACTGTCTAATGTACCTTGGACTAAGCTTACTCTTCTTGCCAAATCGCATCATACCCTCAGTGGGTGAAACCTTGAGCAACACTTTCTCACCTTTCATGAAATGCATATCATGCACCTTCCTATCCGTATACTCCTTCTACTGACTTGTAACTGCTACAAGCTTCTCTTGTATGAATCTAACCTTTTCCCTCAATTCCTTTAACAAATTGGTGCCCCAAGGTCTCACCTCAAAGGCATCAAACCACCCAAAAGGAGATCTAAACCTCCTCCTATATAGAATCTTAAAAGGATCCATGTCTATACTCTAGTGGTAACCACTGTTATATGGAAACTCACACTAGGGTAAGAATTAGTCCCAGTGACCATCAAAATCCATGACACATGCCCGAAGCATGTCTTCTAATACTTGGATCGTCTGCTTAGGCTGCCCATCAGTACGAGGGTGAAAAGTTATACTTAGATCCAATTTAGTTCCCACTCTTCCTGAAATATTTCCAAAAATTTAGAGGTAAAATGCGTACCTCTATCGGAGACAATAGAAATAGGAACCTCATGCAGTTAGATGGTCTCCTTAACATAAATCTTGTCCAACTTGGTTGAATTATAAGTCACCTACACTAGAATGAAGTGTGTAGACTTAATCAAGCAATCCATAATCATCCATATCGAATCATACTTTCCCAAGGTCTTGGGAAGACCAACAATGAAATCCATGGATATACTTTCCCACTTTCATTCAAGATTGGGCATTCTTTCAAGAGTTCCACCAAACTTCTGATTGTTCATACTTTACCTACTGGTAATTCTGACACTTAGCCATAAAGTCCACTATATCCCACTTCATTCGGTGCCACCAAAAGTGTTGCCTCAAATCACGGTACATATTGGTCGCACCAAGATGTATGCAGTACCTTAAACTCTCTACCTTAAAAAGTATGGCCGAAATCAAGTCAGCCACATGGGGTACACAAACTCATCCCCTATTCATCAAAACATCCTTATCAACAAGAATGGCCTTCTTGGTCTCACCTTTCAACACCTTGTTGCGGATCTCACTCAACTTTACATCCTTGAGCTCCCTAACTTTGATTTGGTCAAGAAAAGTTGACCTCGCCTCTACTTTAGCTAGCAGTCCTCCTCCCTCTATCACCTGTAGTCTCATAAAATTACTAGCTAAGTTCTAAACCTCCCTAGCCAACGGACGTCTAGAAACATCCAAACATGTCATACTACCCATTCTATCCATCTTCCGACTCAATGTATCTGCTACCATATTAGCCTTGCTCAGATGATAAAGAATCAAAATATCATAATTCTTGAGTAGTTCCATCCATCTTCACTGTCTCATAGTCAGATCTCTCTGGGTAAAGACATATTGTAAGCTACGGTGATCAGTGAATACTTCACACTTTATCCCATATAAATAATAACTACATATCTTGAGATCAAACGCCGTTGCAACCAACTTCAAGTCATGGGTGGGATAGTTCCTCTTATTAACTTTCAGCTACCTATAAGCATATGCAATTACATTCTTTTCCTGCATTAAAACAACACCTAAACCAGAAAGTGAGGCATCACAAAACACTATAAAGTCCTTCCCCTTCCTCTCCATTGACAAGGCAAGGATAGGAGCTGAAGTCAACAAAGTCTTGAGCTTTTGAAAGATCTCTTTACACTTATCGGTCAATACAAAAGACACTCTTGCTGGGTAAACTGAATTAAATGTGAAGCAATATAGCAAAACCTTCCGTAGCAACTAACCAACCTCACAAAGCTGCAAATTTTGGTTACAGAGGTAGGCCTAGTCCAATTTTGAACGACCTCAATATTTTGTGGGTCTACCATAACCCCCTTCTTGAAAACCACGTGTCCCAAGAAGGAAATTAAAGACAACCAAAACTCATACTTAAAATGTTTGTCATAGAGTTTCTTCTTCTTAAGCAACCCTAACATAATACTCAAGTGAGCCTCATGCTCCTCCCTACTCTTAGAGTACACAAGAATATCATCAATAAAAATAATAACAAAAGAATCCAAAGATGGCTTGAACACCCCATTTTTCCATAAAAGCATCTGGGGTGTTAGTCAAACCAAAAGACATCACCAAAAACTCATAATGCCTACAATGGGTTCATAAAGCAGTTTTAGGTGTTCCCGACCTGGATCTTAAGTTGGTGATACCTGGACCTCAAGTCAATCTTGGAAAACACAAAAGCACCTTGTAACTGATCAAATAAGTCATCTATCCTGGAAAATGGGCACTTGTTATGAATTGTAACTTTGTTCAACTGCTGGTAGTCTATGCTTACATAGACTGCCATCCTTCTTCTTAACAAACAAGATTGGAGCACCCCATGGAGAAGTACTAGGATAAATAAAGCCCTTACCTAGAAGTTCCTACAACTAAGCCTTCAGCTCTCTTAGCTCAACTGGTGTCATTTTATAAGGAGGAATAGAGATTGGACGAGTGCCTGGCTCTAGGTCTATGCAAAAATCGATGTCACAATCTGGTGGCATCCCATGTAGATCATCAGGAAGCACTTTTAAGAAGTCACATACCACCAGAACTAATGCAACAGGAGGGACCTCATCACTAGTATCCTTAGAAAATCCTGACACACCTTCCCTACTAACTTCTTGGCATGAATCAAAGATATAAGTCTCAGAGGAGCATGCTCATAATCACCCTACACTCCAATCTATCCATCCCTGGTAGAGCCTTAGTTATTTTCTTGGCATGACAATCAAGAATCGCATGGTATGGATATAACCAACTCATCCCCAAGATGATGTCAAAATTCACCATGTCTAGAATTACCAAATCATCCCAAGTTTGATATCCCATAAATAGTACAAAACAAGCCTGATACACTTAATTAACAACTTCCAAAACCCCAACTAGTATAGATGCATACATAGGAGTATCTAGCATTTCACAAACCATATCCAGACCCAAAGCAAATTTAATAGAAACATACGACATGTGGAACCCAGATAAATAAAATAGTATACATGCAGTCATAGACAAGAATAGTACCTGTGATTATCGCATTTGAACCCTTGGTCTTAGGACTGCCTGGAAAAGCATAGAAGTGGAAATTATAACCCATCTGAGTGCCTCTCCTGCCAACCTATTGTCACACCCCGAATTCCAACGAGGCGTGATTGGCACCCGAAGCCGATAAGGCCCGAGAGAACCAATCTTTGCTTATGTTCGTTCATATGTATGCCATAAGATCATATGTATTCCATAAGAAATACCATTATCACGTAAGAACTTATCATGCTAATAACGAAATTCATGAAACATGTGCTCAATATATATACATATGTGAAACTTGGCCGACAAGGCCATCAAGTCATCATGGACCTACACCTCCTACATTTGCCTTCCCATAACTGTATACAAAGCCTCTACAGATACATGACCATGTCTATACATTATTTACATAATACCAAAACCTAGTGATCACATGTGACTTGGGAAGCCCCGAAGCAACTGGAGCTCACTAGAGACCTGTATACGATCCGCAGCCTACTGAAGAGGTCTACTAATGCCTACACCTGTAAAAAGTAAGGTAAGTCCCCAAGAGGGGCCAGTACAAAGAATGTACTGAGTATGTAAGGCAATAAATAATTACATGATGTGTCAGAACTTTGATGCAACCAAGTACAAGTGAACATGTTACATGAATAAACTACTATAGTGTATACATGTGGGATCATGTGCATTACTTTATTTACTTCATTTCACTTTACTTTACTTCTTCATCATCCATGTGATCATCAATCGTGTATGCCCAGGCCCAACTGATCAGTGGGAAAAATATCATAATGATCGGGATCGCCTCTAGCTCGGCTTTTCGCCCCTTTGAGTTGCCACCCTTTCCAATGAAATTTCGGGATCGCCTCTAGCTAGGATTTTGCCCCTTCAAGTTGCCACCCATACTCAATATCCATTCGGGATCGCCTCTAGCTAGGCTTACGCCCCTTTGAGTTGCCACCCGTATTTAACAAGTGTTCATTACTTTAATTCTTTACTTTTGAGATTGATACTTTTACTTGTGAGAGATTGGTACTTTTGCTTATGAGAGATTATTACAATGATAGTGACAACTTTCTGTGAAGCTTTGGATCAATAATCAATGAGTGAGAAACATGTGAATAAGCATTATTGTAAACATAGCCTTCATGGAAACATAACACTGTTGGAACCATTGGACAATGATCAATGAACAATATACATGAGTATAACTACTATTGAAACCTTGGAACATAACCTCATTGGACTTTTGGAACATAACCTCATTGGACTTTTGGAACATTACTAATGAATATGAGACATGTATGTAACCCTATTGGAACTTGGACTCATATCATGATTGGAATAATGTTATCCAAACTAAACAAGCCCTCTTGACCTTATTACTCTCGTCACGATAGTTCTTTTGGACTTTACAACATATGACAACTTAAGAACTTCCATCCACAAATAAGAACTAAGTGGGTCATGATTCGGCTAGGAGTAAAACACATATGAATAACAATATATCAATCTTAGTTGGAATACTAGAATCCCCTTGGAATAGTACACGTTTGGAACCTTAGGATAATGAGCACTAAATAGGACACATGTGGATATCAACTGCTTACCAATCTGAGATGCAATACCTTAGAACATTTGAAAACATATTAGCCAATGAACGTGAGTCAACCAATGGTCATAAGTCAATCAATGAACATAAGTCAACCAATAAACATGGGTCATCTGATTCACCATTGACCAATAATAAGGAACATATGAGTAACTCTAGCCAATGCTCGGATACGGAATACCTTAGAGTATTTCGGAATCGAATGAGTACTATGACAATGTGAACACCATATGTTGCAGAAGGAAATAGAAGAGTAACCTTACATACCTTTGCGTCACTATGAATACCCAAGCTTATATGGAAATACAATAGTCCAGCTCTTTCCTTACGTCTCACTCTACATCACAAGTACATAACGAAGCTTATATTAGCAACCAACTACCTTACAAGTGCACAAGATGACCATGAATCACATAGTTACTTTAGAATGTCATTTCACCTTCTTACAATGTCATTTATTGCAGTAACATGCCAGAACTACCATAACATTCCACTCATTGACCAAGATTTCATTCAACAATAGCATTTCGCATCACACTTACCCTTTAGGCCTTCTCATTATCATTCCGTCATATTTACTCCCAACAATTTGCCTCATAACAATATATAAACAGTAATCCATACTTAATACAGTCCAACATGCCTTCATACGACACTTTAAATTCATTAAAACGACATCACAATTTTCTAGTTATATCCATCAAGGGTATCGGGGCTTTCGGGGATCAACTCGGGACGAAAACACATAAAACCAAAATTTGGAGGTGACCTGCGCTGACACCTGCGCCCACAGGTGGACAAGGTGCGCACGCAGATGCCCTCTGGCAGTATCTAGAGGCATCTGCGTTGGCATCTGCGCCCGCAGGTGCCTCTGTCTGTGGGGGCGGATGCCCGTTTTGTCCGAAATGGCTTCTTTTTGGGTCTTTTAATCCCATGAATGGTCCATGATCATAAACAACCTCATTTTAACATATTTTTGATCATTTTATATGCCAAAAATCATCCATGGTCTCACAACACACATAACAACACCAAAACGACACTTTACGGCCAATCCGCCACCAAAACCATAACCAATTTCACAATAGAAATTCCAAACATTATACACCATGAAAAAATAAGGGGGGACTATAATCACATCTCACATAACAATATTGAATCCATCAAATTAATTTTTTCCAAGACCACAAGCCCATGTTCAAGTTTACAAGGCAAAACCATCCTCCAAATTAACAAACACATACACTTCACACATAGTGAACTTCTCACACTCCACCAACATAACCAACATAGTATAAATAATTTTCCATGCATAAAATATATTAAACCATAATAATATACACTTAACAATACTCACCAAGTGATGATCTTTGGCCAAAAGGATGAAGGCTTAGGGTTTGAGTTGAGAGAATATTGTGGAAATTTCTAGACTTTGGCATGTGTAACCAAGTGAATAAATATCAGATTTTTGGTGCTTTTTATAGACCCTTAATGCTCATCTTTATCCATCTCTTGTTCAATAATTAATGGTTTGATTTGGTCAAAAGAAGAATGGATCATTTTCCCTTCATTTGGGCCATGTCTTTTGTGTCTTTTTGGGCCTCCCTTAGGCTTTGGCTCAAGACTTATTTAGCCCACTAACTTTGGTGTATAATTCCTTATCTATATATATATATAGGTCCCTCAAGTCACCCTTATCCATCTCTTGACATAAATGCATGGTTGATTTGGTCAAATGGAAGATTGGAAGAATGGGTTAAATTGTTATATTGGGCCATGTCTTCTTGTTCATTTTGGGCTTCATATTTGGGCCCAATAATACAAGACTTATTAAATTCCCACCTTTCAATACAAAAATTATCAATTCTCTCATGTTGTGATAGTTCCATAAATGTACAAGTAGTCGTATAGGTTTGGCAACATACGGAGTGTTACACCTCCCACGAGGGTCTAATCCCTTGTACTAGGCCCAATATCAATTAACTTATCAATAACATTACATAATACATACCTTTGGCTCTCGACACTTAAGTAAACATTGTTCAACATCATCAAGTAGGGTTTGGGTAGGTATGGGGTGTTACACCTATGCACCACCTCAATCTTCATGACCACCACCTTAGTTGGCCTGGTTTCCGCCTTTACCCTCTTGGTGACCACCACCACCAACCCTGTGGATGACCCCTACCATTACCTACTCCTCTCCTACCTACTACAACCAAGACTCAGGAAGTCTGCTGCCGGACTGACTGACCAGAGTGTCTATAGTTTAAATAATTTCTCTGAATCTGACCAATACCACCGCACTTATAGCATGGGTTGCTGAACTGACGATGACGAAGGAACATAACCACCAAAATTTGAAGATGGTTGGCCGGCCCCTGATAGACCCTCAGCAGACACTGGTATCACAGAATGAATGGGTCGGTCAGGGTACACCTACAAACTCTATCCCCAATAATAAAAACCACTATAGTTGCCCACCATATAGGCCTTCTTTTCCCCTGACTTGGCATAACCATCCTGTCACAACCTTAAGTACGGGATCATGCAGACACCTACTCTACTCTGACTAGATAGGAAAACCTTTACCCCCAATCCAGATATGCGGAAAAAAAATTTCTTTCAAAATCATAAATCAAAAGAGTTAAACAATCAAAATTTTCAATTAGAACATTCATTGAATTTTCAATAATAAACTCTGCCCAAGACCTAGTCTAGACATGTACAAGAGCTCTAACGCAATGAAGACAAACAAGGACATAACTCCTATCATAGGAATAAGATGTGAAGAAGCTGTTGGTGAATACTCATTGCATTAAATGAGAAACCACAATTGATCCTGCAACATATTTATATCCCAAAAAGTGGATATACAAAAAGTAGTATCAGTACAACCACATGTACTGGTAAGCTTCATCGGTGGACCAGGGTTAGAAAGCATATACAACATATAAAAGTCAAGGAACTATAAATGGCATCTTTAAATTAATATTCAACTTATCTTCAACATTGCCATCACCTTGGACCGCTTTTGATTAACCTAATTTCTTAAAATGCCCGATCCTTTACCTATTAATGCTAAAGTTATGGAATCCTGTGAGAACCCTTTTTTTCCATCCTTATGACCTCAACATTAAACCTAATTACCTTCAACAACTTCTCTAGTCCTCTTATATTACATCCCATTCCCCAATTTACTGCTACAACATAAATTGAATTACTCAATTCAAAATTGAACATACAAGCCATTACACCACACTTTTACTACCATCCAACACTAACCTATTAATGTAATCTAAACAACACAATAATACAATTAATAGTTTATTTTCATCACCATGCTACTATCACAAGCTAAGTTATATCATAAGAAGGGGAGAGCCTATGACCCTCTAATTACCACAAGTTTATCATACCCAGTTACGTTCATCTAATCACTTCATCAAAAGTCTTACGCTACTTCTATTTGGCCTAACACTTATACAAACAACCATAAAATCATGAATGAATGATATGAAATAATGTATTACGACCATCAATCCAATCATGAAAGTGTACACACGTACCAAGGGTTTTATATGCCCAGTAGTCATGAAACGCAAGGGATGAGCTCAGTTCATGTACCGTACCGATGTAGTACCCGACCCTTCAAATATCAAGTTGTAAGTAATATATACCGGTGTGGTACCTGACTCTCCAAATCACAACATGTGAACATCTCAACCAATATCAACAATAATATGATGAAGTGCACCATATATGCCATAACATAATTTATCTAGACACTTAGTCAAATTCAAGGTTCATCTCTGATATGAATGAAATCAATATACCAAATAATTCACCAATCACAAGTATGCCCGAAGGCCAAATCAGAATCATTCAACTCATGGATAGGCACGAAAATCAAATTAAATCTATAACTATATTTAAACCAATAATCTACGTTCATTACAGGCCCAGTCCCCTTCGACAAAAAACCATCAGAGTATACACCAAGAGTACCTAATAGTTCTTTGATCGGAAGTCACCCTTAAACTATTAACCACTTCCTTAACCTATTATTAACTATGACAACCTACGCGTTATTACTGTTTCTTACTATAAATTCATACCTTCCTCAACCCGCCTCTAGTACGTGGATACCCTTACCTTAACTTCCTGGATTTCAACCTTCCCTTTCCTTATCAAACACTTTACTACCATGATAATCTACAATTTAGACCAAGCCCTTATGACACTATTACACTGACTAAATTCACCCATAAGGAAACTACTCATCTTTCGCTATTACGCACTTGTTTTAGTAGCTTTTTTTTCTCTATCATTGCTTTACTTCCATAGTTGAAAGGTAACCAAAAGTATTATCGCTAAATTGCTAAAAGTATGACAAAAATTATTTTAAACATGTTAATTAGCAAGATTAAGTTCCTATCCGCCCTTCTCATATCATTTGTCTAACCGAACTCCACACTCGTAGGCCTAAACATGATATCGCCCATGAAACAATAATTTGTACATGCAAACTAACCCAAGGTGTACTATAAATCCACTATAACATACCTCATTTTACATAGCTATTGCATTTATACAGCGTGAATACAACTTTCTTGATTCTGAGAAATGGATTCGAAGGATGAATTATGGGAGAGAGCGTTGGGGATGCGTCGCTCTAGTGTTAGACTCCTTGTTCTCGTGTATTTTCCTTTGAAAAATAGCCCTAAGGCATTTTTAGGGTGAGGCAACAGAAGTAGAAACAAAATAGAAAATAAAAGGGTTCCTTCACCTAAATTACTACCTAGATGTCGCTATAGCGGCCAAGGACCTGCTATGGCGGCTCAGGGACCACTATAGTGGTCCTCAGGCAGTAGTCTAGGCCTCCTGTTTACCTTGCTTTAAAATTTTTCAAATGTGTTTTAAAAACTATCCCGGCTCAACCTTGACTTAATATAACATTTGAAATCTAATCTTTTAAATTAAGAAAATTTTTAGTAATGACGTAATGGGTCATTGCACATCCTACCTTACACCCTTTACCTTTTTCATAAAATCACCCATCTCCTAGAAGGTCTTACCTAAAGTTGTCATATGAAGTGCAGAAACTTGAAGACTGCTATTCAACCCTTTAACAAACAATCGAATCCTCTCTTCCTTAATAGTCAACAACTGCAAAAAATATTTGGACAAAGCATACAATTTAGATTTATAGGCTACAACCAACATACTTCCCTACTCGAGTCTAGTGATTTCATCCTTCTTCCTGTCCCTCAAAGTACGTGGCATATAGTTCTACAAAATAATAGAATGAAACTGATTCTAAGTCAATGGAGGCAAACTTTCAACTCTACACTTAACAAATGCCCTCCACCATGTTTTTGCATCCCCTTGCAACTAAAATGAAACAAACTCCACACCATACCTCTCTACCACTCCCAACTTATAAAGCCTTTCATTATAATCAATAATGAATTTGTAAGCATCTTTCGATTCAACACCATGAAAAATTGGAGGCTTCATCTTAAGGAACCTACATAATAAGTCATGCTCATCTCCGATCATCACCAGACCCAAAACCTAATACAGAAAAGCACTAGTCTCCAATACCTCATCCATCCCGGGTGCCACGATAGAGGTATGTTGCAATCCTAGATGTTGAACAATTGGAATTATTGGTGTACCACTTGTACCATATAAACCACTCAAAACCCCCAAAACCTGCTGAATCAACTCTTAAGACATCGGAACCTATGATGCACCTTTCTGAACTACCGCAGCATCTGCCTGAACCGGTACCTCTCTATCCTTTAGTACCACCTACTCATTTTGAACCATGTATAGAGTATCCTTATGTATGAGAGGATATTTTGATCTCTATCTTATCGGTAACGGCCTGAACTCTACCCCTAGCGGGGGCTGCCCTACGACCCCTTTCTTTCCCCCTCTCACTCTGGCTCTGCCATAAACTATAGCCCCAATGACCGATTTAGGTGTTGTTCTCTTGGCATGGGTCCTAACTATCTATGATACAAGAGTGAAAGAATTCAGATACCAATTTGGATCATAAGATAACAATTGAAATTCAGTACTAGCACAAAAGAAAAAAGAAGTGTGAGATTACCTCAAGTCCTGTAGCATCTTGAAGAAAATTACAGATGTCTCCGTTCCATTTTACAAGACTCTACTAATCTCATTCTTGTACGATGAGATTGATGAACCAAGGGCTTTAATACCATTTTTGTCATGACCCAGATGGTTGTGAGGGACAACGACACTAACCTTCCAGTGGGAGAACCATCTAATCCAAGGCTCAAGCCAAACACTTTGTTATTTTTAAGACAAAAATATTAACTAATCAATACTAAATGATATAATCTCAAAAATCATCAATAATATAAGTGTAGAATAAAACAAATATCTATTACAAGTTCCCAAGGACCTAAATGTCATCGTATAGGAATATTCTAATCAAACTAAAGTCTAAGATAAATTTCTAAAAACAAAGTAAAACATGTGTATCACTGTCCAAAAAATAGACATGATCTAATGAGATGATCCAATGGCAGCCTGATGGTAGAGGCTCACCCTTAGATCGAGAAGTTGTAGGTCAAATGATATATCCAAGGTCTTGTATCAATCATTGTAACCCTATTTTCACTCAATAATAAAAGAGCACAGGCAGTATCAGTACAAATACTATGTACTGGTAGGCATTATCGACCGACTCAACTCAGATCCCTATTTAAATATAAATCAAATATGAGTAAATCAGAAATCAACACATAATAAGTAATTTCATTCAACAATTTCCAATCCACAGATAAGCACTTAGTCAACCAATAACTCAACTAGACTAACTTTCACACACATAGGTTCAACAATAAGGAAGGGATCTATGTGTAACAACTTCTTATGTGAATTTTTCCTTTTTATGTATTTTGACTATTTTTCCCTTCCCCTTAGTTGTTCCATGCTAATTATGAGGTGTGGGGATGATTTTCATGGTCCCTGCTGCATTTTAGAATGAGTTTGCAGAGTTTGAGACTTTTAGAGGCTTTAAAAGCCATTAGTTTGACTTTGGTCAACATTTTGCGATTTGAGTGCCGGATGGTGATTTGATAAATTCCATTAGATCCAAAATGTAAATTTTGGATTAGTAGCAGGGTTGGTTTGGATTTGGAACCTTTATTTGCATTTCGACCCTTATTTCAAAAACTAGTGAAAATACCTAAATAGGGTCTCCAGGGTTAATTTGTTGAAAATGACTTATTTTCAAAAATTCAACAATGCCATTGACTCCAAAACATCAAAAATATCCTTGTAGATTATATGGTTTGTTTTTGTGGGGTCCCAAACAAATCCTGAGGGTCCATTCGGAGACATTTCAACTTGTTAAAAACTAAGCAATTGTTGATATCTGGTGCAGGTGGATTTCTTCTTCATGAACGCAGGCCACTGAATGTAAACATAGAGAATGAAATAATCCTCCAATACGATCGCAAGGTGGGCAACCGCAATCACTAAGGCTTATTGGGTCCGGGTCGGGTTGTTCCTTCATCACGAATATGACCTGGCTGTTGCGAATGCGATGGTCTGGATTATTGGCCTTCGCAAATGCAAAGCCCTGACCGTAAACACAAAGGCTAAATTAATGGCCTGGTCAATATTAACCCTCATAAATGTGAAGGGTTGACCGTATTCGCGAGGTAATGTTCACATAACAGTATAAATACTCTATTTTTGTAAATTCCACAATTTTTGGACCTTGGAGCTTCGGGAAGAGGCAATTTTGAGGGTTTTCTTCACCATTCTTGCTTGGATTAGCTTCTAATTCACCTTCCCATCATTTCCTATTGGTTATATCATCAATAATACTCTTTAATCTTGATTTCAAAATGAGTTTTTGGGGGTTTTGTCGGTAAACTCATAAAATAATTTTTCTTCAATTTAAGCCTCGTTTTTAACTCATTTTCATATGGGTTTTCAACGGTAGACTCCTATAATCTTGAGGAACATATTTCTAAAATAAAATTTCCAGTTTTACCCCTTTTGTTTTTAACTCATTTTTTGAACCCATTTTTTATCCGTCTTAATATAGTAGATATGAGTATCATAAGCTTCCTTTTAACACGTAGATTATATATTTGAATATTTGAGATTATTCTGAGACTATTTGAAAAGGGAAGGCTCCATGTTAAAGGTTCTAGGCTCAGATTTTTGTCACCACGAGGTAGGTTATGGTTTAACTTTCTTCAGATTGGGTTGGATAGTTAATAAACAAGTAAAACATCCTATGGGTTGGGGAAATTAGCCATGAGAGTATTATTTCAAGATTATTATTAATATTGTCTGCCTGTGTGGGGGCTTATATGCTTAGTGTTGTTGACTTGAGATATCATATAATGCGTGTTGCCTGTGTGAGGGTTTTATTTGACAACATAGGCCTTATTTGTGCATTAAATGCCATATTATTGATGTGATGCCCATGCAGGGGCTTGGATAAATGTTATAGACCTTATTTGAGTATTATTATCTCTATCATGATAACAATACCTAAGTAAAGGGTTGGATTGATATTATTGATGTCTTACATGACTATTTATTCTGGTGGTACCATTCTAGAATTGATATCATGAATTGTTGATACATTGAGTTGAATCTGAGCTCACTTATACATGTATTGAATGAATTATTATCTTCATACTAATTGGTTATAAGCATTACATCCTTATTTCATACATACATCTTTCATGAGACATTGGTACCATTGAGAAACACTGATTCAAAAGTAAATGAGACATTTTTATAAAAAACTCTTGATCCGTGAATAATAGCTAGAGAGGTGAGTGTGACACTTTATAAAACCCTTAATCTGTGAACATTATCTAGAGAGATAAATTGAGATTTAAGGTAGTATACAGGTTGGAAACCCCCCCATAGGTCTTATCTTGGGAGCGCTGAAGCTTGGTAGGTGTATACTAAAAGTCATACGATGACTTCCAATTATTCATCATGATCCCAGTGGCATTGCATTACATTGCATGTGCATTTTTCGTGTATCTTTTATGTACCCTTAATGTGTACTTAGTTTCCATATATATTTATTCGTGTTTAGTTATTCCTGTATCGATCTTATATTATAGAACTGTTAGTGGCGATGGTGTAAACTATCATTTGGAAACTTTTTTGTTTGCAGGTGACGTGCTCATAGTATCGTTTACTTGTTTTGTTTTTTTCTTTTCTCAGTCGGCCTATGATACCTACTAAGTATAAGTGGACCCTACTCACCCCTAATATGCCCTTTTAATACAGATACTAGCTCGAGTATGAGATGCGGTAGCTGATTCATGCTACTCAGAGTTTATACTTTGGATTACTAGCGTGCTCTAGAGTTAGAGTTGATTTTGATCCTCTTCTTATCCTTATCTTTTCTTTGCTCATTTTTTTAGATGGATTTATGTATTTGATATTTGGTTATGGTTTTAGATGCTCTTGTACTTATGACATCGAATTTTGGGAATTTTATGTATGTTTTATTTCAGAATTCTGCTATATATATATGTGTGTGTGTGCGTTGACTTGACTTTATTTTAGAAGTCTCATTTATTTTGTTTAGTTTACATTTTGATTTCCTTTCCTTTTTAGGTAATTGGCTTGCCTACTAAGGCTAGGTCTCGATAGGTACCATCATGACCTCAACTTTTGGGTCGTGACAAATTGGTATCAGAGCGCTAGGTTCAATGGTCTCATAAGTGTAAGAGCAGGATGTCTAGTAAATTCTTACAGATTGGTACGTAGACGTTTGTATCTATCTTCGAGAGGCTATAAGACATCTTTAGGAAAAACTTCTTTAATTAGATTCCTTATCGTGTGGGTTATTTATACCCTATATTCTAAACTTGTATTCCATTCTTTTCTGCGCATATTATGAGGACTAGGTCCAAAGATACTAGGGATGCTGAGCCGACACCCAATTTTAAAGCCCTAGTCAGGGCGCGAGGTAAAGGTTATGGCCAACCTATAGGTAGAGGAAGGTCACGAGAAGCTGCCCCAATTAGAGGATGTGTTAGAGAGGCCGCTCCCGAGCCTGAGGTTGAATATGCTAAGGGTGTCTATCAGTCAAGGGGTGTAGGGCCAGCTCAGGTCCCACAGGATTTTGTTGACACCCAGTGCTACAAGATCTATTGATTCGTCTCTTGAGTTATTTGGATGGTGTTCCTTTAAGTGTACCGGGTATTTCTCAGACTTCGAGTGGTGTTCCACAGTTAGTACCGACTTTTAGTTATGGTATTCCGACTTTAGGGGTACAACCATCTTCTTTGGTACCCCAACGAGGGGATTAACTACCTACTAGACTTATAGTTTCTCAAGTTATTTTGGGTCCTGTGATATCTTTTAATGATCAGAAGAGGTTTGAGAGGTTTATTCGCTTGGATCTTCCCAAGTTTAGTGGTGCGATTAGAGAGGACGCATATGAGTTTCTAACTGACTACTAGGGGAGGTTGCATAACCTCAAATCTCTTAAGTCTCACAGTGTTTCTTATACGACTTATCAGTTGACTGATCTGGCCATACAGTGGTGGAGGTCTCTTTTTAGTTGTAGACCATTGGGTTTACCTGCTATGTCATAGACACATTTTTCTGAAGTTTTTTTGGAGAGGTTCGTGCCTTACAATTTGAGGGATCAGATGTGAGGTAAGTTTATCACCTAGAGCAGGGCTCCATATCTATTATTGAGTATGAAGCACACTTTCATGGTTTATCCAGATATTCCACCGCCAGTATCTCTACTGGGTTTGAGAGGATTAGGAAGTTTGTCAAGGGATTGGAGGGTCCTTATTAGTTGGCTACAAATCATATGGTAGTTTCATAAGCTTTTTTTCATAGTATTATGGAGCATGCTAAGTTAATTGAGTCGATTACCAAGGCTACATAGGCACCAAGAAAGTACGTCGACAGAGTGAGTTTAGTGGACATACATCTTGAGGTAGGGATTCCTCCGATAGAGGTTCCCCTGGTTATCATGGTAGGTCTATTTAGGAGGATTTACAAGGATCAGGTGGTAGGACTTTGGTTTCTGAAGCTCCAGATAGCCATGTATCGGGTCTGGCAGGTAGAGGTTCCAGTTTTAGTTTATCGGGCCAGAGCGGTCGTCCTAGTTATTCTGGGCCTTCACAGATTTATTTAGGCAAAAGAGGGTATTATGTATGTTATGAGGCTAGTCATTTAGTGAAGGATTGTCCTCAGCGTGTGTTTGGTCCCGCCCAGTAGGGTTATCAGCTTTAGCTTTGCCCTACTCTTATGTTTGCAATCAGTGGTGGTTCACAGAGTAGCAGAGATGGTATTAGAGGTGCTCAATGTAGAGATAGGTGAGCTCGTGGTGGTGGATGTGGGGTTGCTCAGTCTAGAAGCAGACACGGTTGGGAGACCCGAGGTAGAGACCTCTGATGTAGTTATTACAGGTATCATCCCAGTTTACTACAGATCTGCTTCCATGTTATTTGACCTAGGTATACATTCTTCTATGTGTCTACATAATTTGCTACTTATTTTGGTTCTGCATATGAGTCCCTTGTTGTGCCTCTTCGTGTTTCTACCCCCATAGGAGATTCTTTAGTGGTGGATCGAGTGTACATATCTTGTGTAGTGACCTTTGTGAGGCGTGAGGCTTGGGTAGACTTAGTTATCTTAGATATAGTTGATTTTGATATTATCTTGGATATGAATTGGTTTGTCCCCTATCATGCTATTTTGGATTGTTATGCTAAGACTGTGACCTTAGCTACTCCAGGAGTGCCAAGGCTAGCTTGGAAAGGTACTCTTAATTCGAGTTCAAAGGGAATTATATATTTTCTACATGCTTGTCGCATGGTAGAAATTGGTGTTTGCCTTATTTGGCCTATGCTCATGATACTAGTGTTGCCTCCATGCTTCTTTTGGAATCTATTCACGTTGTTCGCGAGTTCATGGATGTGTCGTGTCTCCTACGAATTTTCCTGGTATACCTCCGGACCGTGATATTGATTTTGTTATTGATGTTGAGTCGGGCACCAAGCCTATTTTTATTCTTTTCTATAAGATGTCCCCGGCTGAGTTGAAGGAATTGAAGGAGTAATTACAGGATTTATTGGGTAAGGGTTTCATTCGACCTAGTGTATCTCCTTGGGGTGCTCTTATCTTGTTTGTGAAGAAGAAAGATGGTTCTATGTGTATGTATATTGACTATCAGCAATTGATCAAGGTGAAAATAAACAACAAGTATTCTCTTCCTTGGATTGATGATATATTTGACCAGCTTCATGGTGCTTTGATGTTTTCCAAGATTGACTTAAGATCCAAGTATCACCAGTTGAGGATTAGAGCTTTGGATGTTTCAAAGATGGCTTTTCGAACCCGATACAGTCATTATGAGTTCTTGATCATGTCATTTAGATTGACCAATGCCCTATCAATGTTCATGGAGTTGATGAACTAAGTATTTTGGCTGTATTTCGACTTTTTTTTATTGTGTTTATAGATGACATCTTGGTTTATTCCAAGAATGAGGCCGACCATGTGAGACACTTAAGGACTGTACTTCAAAGATTGGATGATAAGAAACTATATACTAAGTTTTTCAAGTATGAGTTTTGGGTGGATTCTATTTCTTCTTGGGTTATGTGGTGACCAAGAATGGCATTATGGTTAATCCGGCCAAGATAGCAATGATTCATAATTGGGTTAGACTTATTTCTCCTACTGAGATTTTGAGTTTCATTGGTTTAGTGGGTTATTATCAGTATTTTTTTTAGGGTTTTTCTTCTATTTTGATTCCTTTGTTCAAATTGACTCAGAAAAAGGTTGTATTTCATTGGTCGGATGCTTATAAGGAGAGCTTCCAAAAGCTCAAGAAGTTGTTGACTTCAGCTCCTATCTTAACCTTGCCCTAGAAGGGCATGGGATTTACCATATTTTGTGATGCTTCGGGAGTTGGTTTAGGTGCTATGTTAATGTAGGAGGGTAAGGTGATTGCGTATGCTTTTTGTCAGTTGAAGCCCTATGAGAAGAATTACCCTACCCATGACTTAGAGTTGGGAACAGTCGTCTTTGTGTTGAAGTTATGGTGGCATTACTTGTATGGAATCCATTATGAGATTTTCTTAGATCATCATAGCCTTCAGTACTTTTTCACCCAGTGGGATCTTAATATGAGATTGCGACATTGGCTTGAGTTGCTTAAGGATTATGATCTCACTATTCTTTATCATCTGGGCAAGGAAAATATGGTTACGGATTCCTTGAGTCAGAAGTCGACCAGTATGGGGAGTCTCACTCATATCTTGACTCAGGAGTGACCTTTGGTCGTGGAGGTTTAGTCCTTAGCTAACTAGTTGGTTAGGCTTGATATTTTGACACGTGAGTATGTGTTAGCCTTTGTTGAGGCTAGAACTTCTTTGATGGAGCAGATTCGAGCTCATTAGTTTAATGATGATAGATTAAGGGTGATTCGTGATAAGGTGTTGAGTGGCCAGGCCAAGGCAACATCTTTTGATTCTAATGGTGTTTTGAGGATTAGTGGTCGAGTATGTGTGTCGAGAGTTAGTTGATGGGTGAGATTGATCTTGGAGAAGGCTCATTGTTCTAGATATTCCATTCACCTAGAGACGACCAAAATGTATCATGATTTGAAGTAACATTATTGGTGGGGTGGTATGAAGAAGGATATTGTGGAGTTCGTGGCTAAGTGTTTGAATTGCCAGCAGGTGAAGTATGAGTATTAGCAACCGGGTGGTACGATTCAGAGGATGCCCATTCTCCAGTGGAAGTGGGAGTAGGTCACCATGGATTTCATAGCTGGTCTACCCCTGAATTTGGAGTTTGACTTTGTTTGGGTGATTGTGGATCAATTTACCAAATCAGTGCATTTCATTCATATGAGGGCGAGTTATAATGCAGAGAAGTTGGCCAAGATCTACATTAGAGAAATTGTTTGATGGCATGGTGTTCCTATTTCATTGTGTCCAATAGAGGTATGGTGTTTACCTCTGGTTTTTTGAGCACTATTCAGAGTGAGTTGGGTACTTATCTTTATTTGAGCACAAATTTTCACCCTCAGATGGATGGTCATTCTGAGAGTACTATTCAAGTGCTAGAGGATATACTGCGAGCATGTGTCATGGACTTTGGAGGTCATTAGGACCAATACTTGCCCTTAGAGGAGTTCGCCTACAACAACAGTTATCATTCAAGTATTCAGATGGCGCCTTTTGAGGCTTTATATGGGTGGAGGTGTAGATCCCCTATGGGATGGATCAACTCATTTGAGGTGAGACCTTGGGGTATAAATTTATGAAAAGATTCGATGGATCGTGTGAGACTGATTCAGCAAATGCTATTGGCTGCCCAGAGTAGGCAAAAGAGTTATGCCGACCATCGAGCCCGCGATGTATCATATATGATTGGAGATCGAGTTCTACTAAAAATTTTACTGATAGAGGGTGTGATGAGATCCGGGAAGAAAGGGAAGCTCAGTCTGAGGTTTATTGGCCCTCTTAAGATCCTTGAGAGGTATAGTGATGTGTCTTATAGGCTAGCTTTGCCTTCACATCTATCAGTTGTTCGTCCTGCTTTTTATGTCTCCATGTTGAAGTGGTACCGTTCTAATGATATCCATGTGATTTGATGGGATTTTATTGTGTTAGACCCCGCTTTGTCCTTTGAGGAGGAACCTGTTGCTATCCTAGACAGAAAGACTAGGAAGCTGAGGTCTACCTTGCTCTATTTAGGAGGCTATTTGAGAGGTCGAGTACGACATGCGTCATAGATACCCCTAGCTTTTCACCACTCCAGGTACCTTATTTGCTTTTAGTTCGAGGATGAACAAGTGTTTTAGTGGTGGATAATGTAACAACCTGTTATGTGAAAGTTTTCCTTTTTATGTATTTTGACTATTTTTTCCTTTCGTAGTTGTTATATGCTTATTATGAGTGGTGGGGATGGTTGGCATGGTCCCCGATGCATTTGGTAATGAGTTAGGAGAATTTGAGATATTTAGAGGCTTTAAAAGCCATAGTTTGAGTTCGATCAACATTTCGTAATTCAAGTACCGGATGGAGATTTAGTCAGTTCTATTAGATTTTGAAAGTCAATTTTGGGTTATTAGTGGGGTTGGTTTGGGTTCAAAACTTTTATTTTACATTTCGATCCTTATTTTAAAAACTAGTAAAAATGGCTAAATGGGTTCTTAGGGGGTTAATTTTTTGAAAATGACTTCTTTTCAAAATTCCAACATTTCCATTGAGTCCGGAACATAAAAAATAGCCTATTAGCATATATGGTTTGTTTCTGTGAGGTCCCGAACAAATCCTGAGGGCCAGTTCGAAGACATTTGAATTTGTCAAAAACTCAGCAATTGTTGATAGCTGATGCAGGTGGATTTGTTCTTCGCGAATGTGAGC
This sequence comes from Capsicum rhomboideum, assembly GCA_031232105.1. NCBI lineage: Eukaryota > Viridiplantae > Streptophyta > Magnoliopsida > Solanales > Solanaceae > Capsicum > Capsicum rhomboideum. The sequence continues at coordinate 28,846,944 of CP124713.1, read as the reverse complement.
CACTGGATGTGAACACGATAAAGGAAATAATCCTCTATCGCCATCACAATGTGAGCAATCGCGATTGCGAAGGCTTGTTGGGTCCGGGATGCTTTATCCCTTCATCAAGAATATGACAGGACTGTCGCAGATACGATGGCCTAGGCTATCGGCCTTCACGAATTTGAATCCCTGACCATGAACGTGAAGGCCAAATTAATGTCCTGGTCAATATTAACCCTCGCAAACACCAAGTGTTGACAACATTCGCGAGGTACAATTCACAGAATAATATAAATATTCCATTTTCGCGAATTCCACCATTTTAGACCAAGGAGCTTCGAGAAGAGACTGTTTTGAGGGTTTTCTTCTCTATTCTTGCATGGGTAAGCTTCTAATTCATCTTCCCATCATTTTCTATTGGTTATATCATCAAAAACACTCTTTAATCGTGATTTCATAATGGCTCTTTAAAGTTTTTGCCGGTAAATTGTTAATAGTTTTTCTTCGATATAAGCCTCGTTTTCTTGTGGGTTTTCAATGATAGACTTCTATAATCTTGAGTAACATATTTCTAAAATAAAATTTATAGTTTTACCCCTTTTGTTTTTTAACCCGTTTTTGATCCGTCTTAAATATAGTCGATATGAGTATCATTAGCATCCTTTTAACGCGTAGATTCTATATTTGAATGTTTGAGATCATTCTGAGACTGTCCAAAAGGGGAAGGCTCTATGTTTAAGGTTTTAGGCTCGGTTTTGTTTTACCACAAGGTAGGTTATGGCTTAACTTTCTTCAAAATGGGTTGGGTACTTAATAAACAAGTAAAACATGCTATGGGTTGGGGAAATTAGCCATAGGAGTATTATTTCAAGATTATTATTAATATTCTGTGCCTATGTGGGGGCTTATATGCTTATTGTTGTTGACTTGAGATATCATATAATGCGTGTTGCCCATGCGGGGGTTTTATTTGACATTATAGGCCTTATTTATTCATTAAATGCCATTATTATTGATGTGATGCCCGTGCGGGGGATTAAATAAGGGGTTGGATTGATATTATTGATATCTTACATGACTATTTATTCTGGTGGTACCATTTGAAAACTGATATCATGAATTGTTGACATATTGAGTTGATTCTGAGCTTACTTATACATGTATTGAATGGATTATTATCTTCATACTGGTTGGTTGTGAGCATTACATCCTTATTTCATACATACATCTTTCATGAGACATTGGTACCATTGAGAAACACTGATTTAAAAGAAAATGAGACATTTTTATGAAAAACCTTTGATCCGTGAACAATAGCCGGAGAGGTGAATGTGACACTTTATAAAACCCTTGATCTGTGAACATTATCTATAGAGGTGAGATGAGATTTAAGGTAGTATACGGGTTATGAACCCCTCATGGGTCCTATCTTGGGAGTTGAGGCTCAGTAGGTGTACACTGAAAGTCAAGCGATGACTTCCAATCATTCATCATGATACCATCAGCATTGCATTACATTGCATGTGCATTTTTCGTGTATCTTTTATGTACCCTTGATGTGTACTTAGTTTCCATATATATATATATATATGGTCGTGTTTAGTTGTTCATGTATCAATCTTATATTATAGAGCTGTTTGTGGCGACTGTGTGAGCTATCATTTAGGAACTTTTCTGTTTGCAAGTGACGTGCTCATAGTATCTTTTACTTGTATTATTTACTGCTTTGCTCAGTCGTCCTATGATACCTACTGAGTATAAGTGGACCGTACTCACCCTTACTGTACCCTTTCAGTGCAAATCCTATCTCGAGTACAAGATGCAGTAGATTATTTGAGCTACTTCGTGTTACCGGCATGCTCTAGAGTTTCAGATCTGATTCTGAGCATCTTCTTGTCCTTATCTTTTCTTTACTCATTTTCAGAGAGGGATTTATGTATTCGATATTTGGTTATGTTTTTAGATGCTCTTGTACTCATGACATAAGATTTTTGGGGTTTTATGTATGTTTTATTTTAGACTTCCGCTATATATGTGTGTGTGTGTTGACCTGACTTCATTCTAGAAGGCTCGTTTATTTTGTTTAGTTTACATTTCAAATTTTCTTTTCATTTTAGGTAATTTGCTTACCTACCAAGGCTGGGTCTTGATAGGTGCCATCATGACCTTAACTTTTTGATCGTGACACTATGACTCCTTTAAATACCATAAGTGTAAACACACCATTTGTTAACCACTTAACCATCACAAGAGTAGACTTATACCACGTCGATTCAATACAACACGATATGATATACAAGTGAGCAATCAAATGACTATGAACATGTAACAATGCATCAAAAACCATCACAACCTCATCTCAATTTATACATACATAGTAAATAGACTTTTCTACCCAATCGCCATGACCTGCAGGCGACTAGCTTCGTCCATGTACCATATTGGTGTGGTACCCAACCCTCTAAATATCAATAGATAAGTAACATGTATCAGCGCAGTACTCAATCCTTTGAATATCATAATGTTTAAATGTTAAATCAAATATTAAGCAGGATATGTAGTGCACTAATAATGCAAATACACACTTTGTCTAGATGTTTAGTCAAATTTAGGTTCATCCTTTCATGTATACAACCAATATCCACCAACTCATAGAATCACAAGTATGCCCGAAGGCCAATTTATAAACACTTAATTTATGAATAGGCATGGAATTCAAATCAATTTTATAACTACAATTTAAACTATCACCTACCTCAAACGCAAACCTGAATGCACTAATCCATCAAAGCCTAGCCTTTTCTCGCAGCTTTGGATCGTTCTTAATTTAAAAATAACAAACCAGGGTTAATTAACAATATACTCTCTACTTCTAGGCATTAGGAACTAAAACCCATTGATTTTACCGTAGTTCATAGCCTAAAACATCAATTTGGGGTTTTTCACCCATTAATCTACCTAAATTCCCCTTAATTCATGTCAAAGGGGAAGGATTCTATGTTAAAAAGTAAAGACTAACAACCTAGAACCATTTATAAATGATTTTAAGCCTACCCATAGGCAATTCTCATCAGTTCATCAATTTTAGGACCTAACCCATGAATTTCTTCCTAACTCTAGATTGTAATACCCCGAACTTCTAAACTAAGATCTGAACCGTTATCCAATGTGTATAGACCTGAATCCGATGATTTTTAATTTTACATAGGTGTTAATACCAATTCCTTAGTGTAAGAAGAGATTTGGTATAAATTAAGTTCATAAGAAACTTCTAGCTCAAAGTCAAGTTGAAAATGTTTTTACCGATTAAGTTTTCATATAAGATTTTACTAGGGTCAACTTCAAACGAGCATAACTAATAGAATATAAAGATTTTACTGGGGTCAACTTCAAATGAGCATAATGAGCATAACTTCAAAGAATCATAACACTAAATTAAAGGCCTTCGATTCTTTTTTCCAAAGCAACCGACCGTTCGTTAATTCAATTCCGAAGTAGAAACTTATGGCTGTTTTACTAAAATGTGTTAGTGCTGAGAAAATCGATGAATCGTTGAATGGTTTGGTGATGCGCCAAATTGGAATGTCGAACTCTCTCAAAAACCTTCAGAAACTGTTCATTTTGGCGATCTAAGGCTGAATTTTAGCGATCCGACGAATGGTTTGGCGATAGCACCTCTAAATCACCGAAATGGCTGACGGGATTCATTAAAAGGTCATTTCCCCAAATCTTTACACTTTCTTTCTATTTCCCATCATCCCCAAGTTGGTATTTTCTCCTCTCCTCATCCTCCAACCCTAAGGTAAGTTACTCCCATGCAATTCTAAGCAATTTCTAGTATTTCAATCATTCTTTTTTCGTATTATTAATGAACTCCTACACCATTACCTAGGATTTTCAAGAACGTTCAACTAAGATTCCAAGAACTAAATTCTTGGAGATTCTTCCTCAGATTAGGGTTCCACATGACTTCTTGGAAAACAATTAAGGTATATAGAACTTCAGATTTTCCTTTCATCCCCATGTCCAATACTCTAAAGCTTTTATGAACTCAAGATTGTAGTTAGGGCTACAAACCTTTTTTAATTCTCATCTTATTTAAAGCAAGTTCTTTATTTTCTTGAGGTATTTATTGATAATTTTGGTCTTTATGACATCGAAATAATTTCTTTGAATAGAAAAGCTTTAGTTATCAACTTTTTCAATTACGATATGAACTTGTATATGATTCTTGAGATTTATGATTAAAGCATGAAATTAGAAATACAATGTTATTACAGTTGTTCAAGAAAATAGATTTAAACCCATAGAAGGGTAAAGTTTGATAGTTTTCAAGATATGAAATTTAGTAAAGCTTCCACCTTTAAAATACATAGACAGTGATTTAAATCATTATTGAGCATATGATTATAAAATAATTTTGGGAAGTATTTAGCACCGAGTGAATGAGGGTTCTAAATAGCCTGAGTTCCAAAACTACGTCCCACCGTAGGATTATATTTTCACCACAATATTGATTGATCATTAGCCTAAAAGGCTCATTAGTGGATCCACATATAGATAGATAGGTCCTATACCTTGGAAAGTATGGGTAAGCTCTCCCAACTGGGTTAGACATTGGACATCATTAGCTCAAATGATGTATGTTGGTTATAAGAAACTCTAGCTTAAAAGTTTTTACTTTACTTTGATATCCTTTCGATATGATTATATTATGTATTCAGATAGTATGATTTCAGATATATATTTCTCTGAAAGTTTTATTGTGATTTTGTTAAACTTATTTTCAATCATTTAATATTATTCCTACATACTCAGTACATTCAGACGTACTGATTGCATAATCTTTGCCTATATTTTTCATGTGATATAGATACTGGTGACCATGCTCAGACTCATGGATAGTTGATATCAGTTCATCTATTAGTAGTGGTTAGTCCTCATCATTCGGGGACCTAGTTAGTTGTTTCTTTTCGCTCTACTTTTAGACATTGCTTTATATTTAGTCGGGGGCCTTATCCCAAAAGATTATGATATTCAGTCATTAAAGGTTTGCAGACGTTAGATTATGATTTATGTTGGCCCTTCAGGCTTGGTACTTGTTCATTCAGGCTATTCATTAAAATATTTTAGAACATATTTCATGATCTCATTACAACTTCTACTTAAATATCTTATATTGTGGTTAGTAGGCTATGCTAAGGGTTAGCTTGGAGTCACTTGTGGTTCCAGACACCGTGTCTCGACTAGAGGGTAGTCTCGAATCATGACAAGATTCTAGTGATTCTATATATTAAATGAATTAATCTATGTTAGAAGGAAGTGATAATCCTACCTCAATGATGAAAATCGCCTAAGTAATCTATAAATCACCTCTCTCAAGCCTAGGGACGAGCTCTTTGGATTTTTGGGAGAAATAAGGCCAACAAGTGGGAAAACAAGCATATTAATTATCGATGACCACTGTAACAGACACCTTCCCGCTATAGCGGTCCTGCTGTAGAGAGAAAATGCCTACTACAATACCGCTGTAGAGAGAAAATGCCTACTACAATAGTCTTGAGTGTTTTCTCGTCAACCACTACGGCCGTCAGATACCCGCTACAGCGGCTCGCAACAATGATCCAAAGAAAATCCTTACCCACCGCCACAACGATCAGTTATCTGCTATAGTATACCTACTACAGTGAGAGGGGTCCCGTTATAGCTGCCACTAGAAGAAAGTCAGGGAAGGTTCCAAAACTCCCTCATTTCACAACACTCCTTTAGTTTTTCGATAACACAGAAACACCCTATCGCAATAAAAGTCATAACCTGAGTTTTAATAACGCGAATACCATTTCAAAAGTTTCCATGTATCACTAAATCTCTATCTAATATGTCACACCCATAAAACCATCATACAAACCACTATGAGACACAATCGATCTCTACACCATACAACACTCAATTTTATCTGAACTCACCCTAGCCTGGGATTTTCATAACTCCCATCCTAGGGAAACCTCAACGCGGTTCTTACACAGCCAACAATACTATTATGATGTAATGGGTCATTATATCCAGGGACTAAGCTAGATTGAAAAAGGAAATTGAAAGAACATCTCAAAGTACTACGTTGTCTTAAAGACGACAATCCAAGTGGCTAGTCATTCTTAAAAGTACTTTTCTTGTCAGAATTGTATGACTCCACTGGAGCATCATCTTTCTAGCATCAACGGCATTCAAACTATCTCCTTTAACCTTAAAGACCCCGTAATGGTGCCCATAGGTTATCGGATCAACAATCCAAATGAAAATTTTGGGAAATTCAATCATGATGAAACATCATAATAATATATGTGTGAAATTAATTGTATTTTTAATTAATTTGAAATGAACATGTAGTGCATGAGATACACGTGGAGTGCACAAGATGACACACATAGTATCTTGTTTTATTAAATGTACTCTGAATCTCTTATTAAGATTAGACTTGAAAGTTTGAATTCTCAAGATTCGACGTTTGATTTGTTCAGTGTAGCACCTCTTGATAATCATGATATTATCGTAAAAGTAGATAAAAGGACTCCTAAGTAGAAAGAATTTTTAAAAAAATATTTTTCTAAGTTTAATAATCAAGATTCTCGTTCTTTTTTGAATATGTTGCTTCAAATGTACTACATAACCCTATTCAAAATGGTTAAATAAATAATTATGTCCCAAAAAATAAAATTATTTTTCCTGCAGTTGATCATGATTATCAGCATTACAATTTGCATCAGGATCAAGACAACTCAGACATGATAGTCACTCTCAATGCCACAACACTACCTCAGGTTGAAAACAACAGTCGATATCATCGACCAAGAATTCCATGGACTAATGATGAACATCAGTAAATTCTGCTTCTATTTTTTATTACTTTTTTAGCTATGACAACTTACACAATCGTTCTAGAATCTTTAATTTTTATGGTTTATCATATAATTGTACATGTTAGATTTGATACTAATGAAGAATTAACTAAAACTTATTTAAAATAATTTCTTTTTAAAACTCATTAAATTAGTCTTATGTTAGAAACATTTATTTTAAATTTTCTTAACTTTTTTAGAATATAACACTTGCAATTTATTAATCTTATGATATGAATATACAGGTTGTTTATCAAGGGAGTGAGCATACTAGAAAAACAAAATTGAAATAACATTTCAAAGCACTATGTTGTTTCAAAGACAACGAACCAAGTGGCTAGTCAGGCTTAAAAGTACTTTTCTCGTCGGAACTATACGACTCCACTGGAGCGTCGTTGCTCTAGCATCAATGACATTCAAACTGTTGCTTTTAACTTTCAGGATTCAATAACTATGCCCATGGGTCATCAGATCAACATAGCCAATGAAAATTTTGAGAAATTCAATCATGAAAAAGCATCATAATTTTAATATATGTGTAAAATTAATTGTCTTTTTCTAAATAATTATTATTTATGTGTGAAATTAATTTTAATAAATGTGTGAAATTAATTGTTTTTTCCACATAAGTCCATGGAGGAGATAAAAGTCACTACATAACACTATTTAAGAAGTCGAAATGGAGAATTATGCCCCAAAGAACAAAATTATTTTTCCTATAGATGAACATGATTATCAGCATTACCAATTGCAGCAGGACCAAGATAACTCAGATATGACAGTCACTCTCAGTGGCACACAACTACCTCAGGTTGAAAACAACTGTCGACATAATCAACTAGGAATTCCATGGATTGATGATGAACATTAGTAAATTTTTCTTCTATTTTTATTATTTTTTCATCTATGACCATGTCATGACCCAATTTCTCAGGTCATGATGGCATCTACTTCAACCCACCAGTTAAGCCAAGTCATAGCCCGGAACAACAAGTAACAAGCTAACGGGCAGAAGAGGAAAAGAAACAAGAAGGACAACAAATATGTATATAAATACATAATATATATACCGAATAGAAGAAGGAAGAGGACAAAATAACAGAGTAATACCTTCTCAAGACTTGGTAAGATCGATATAAGAGCCACTAAAACCAAAGTAGAGTACTAGACAATACACAAAATATGTATATATAGTAGTCTCGGAGTGCAAAAGACTATAACTAGAAAAGATGGAGGAGGATCAGCCTCGCACTCTAAAAAGCTCATCCTATCTCCGGATCAATAACAACTGGGCCCGAGAATAGCGTCAACACCGGTGGCTCGTACTCGAATCTGCACCAGGGAAAAAATGCAGAAGTGCAGTATGAGTACCAAAGCAATGGGTACGCAGTAGACATCATCGACCGACTGAGCTCAAATATAGTAAAAGCATAGATATAATGCGAGAGTATACGCTAAGTCAATAATAGCAGGAGTAGAAATATAAATATCTACTGAGTTATGCAAGTGCGATAAAGGAAGTAAATAAGGATAATAGAGGAAATAATAACTTAGTGATGAAACAAAAGCACTAACTACAACCTAACTGGGCCTCTATAAGCCCAAAAAGCACACAGAAGAAGATAATTAACCCGACCGAGCCACAATAAGCCAGTGGGTGCATACAAGAAGTAACTAAAATAAAAGCGCAAGTAACACGTAGCTGAACCGATCTAAAGTAACCATTTGATCCCAAATCCATGATAAAACTATCCAAATATGCACCAAGCTTGAACTGGCACCAATGGGCAGTAACGAGAGGCCAGACACCGGCCTTGAACCGAAAATAGTGGGTAATAAAGAGAGGACACATGAATCATACATAACAGGACCCAGTACCACTGCCAGAACTCCTAATACCAACTGTGATCCATGCTAGAACATCCCTTCCATAATCATAACAGATGCCGGACTCGAACCGAAACTCATAGTAACATACCGTAATCAGAAACAGGACCACTGCCATAATCGTTCTAGAACTCATGATAATAGGGGCAATAAAGCATATGACGAACTCGAATCATAACTGAAATGCCTTTATATAGAAATAAATATTACTAGCTAACAGAAGGAAGTTTAGAGTTTCCAAGCCTATCTCCAGACCATAAGGTCATAAATACCAAACTCGGGCGGGTAAGTCCACTAAGACAAGGCGGGTCCTCTACACTAGGTCACGAGGTGTGGTACAGAATCAGTTACTACTTTACCCAGGAAAAAGGGGCTAAAACAGGTTAGAAATCAAATCTAAGTCAAACCCAACCCAAGGTAATAGCCTAGGATGGCAGTTAAGAGTCTAAATAGGCCTAAAGAAACTTAAAACAAAGGTTGTGGGGCCCACCACGGGGTCTCATTAACCAAACCTAGGCCAAAACCTAGCCTAGTCTATTCTAAGGCTTCCCGTTCCCATGGCAAGGTACTAATAGCACTAACCTAGCCCTAAAGGATGATACTTTGCTATACTAGGGGATAACGGTCTAGAAATCTACCAAAATGGGGCCCTAACCGGCTAAATAAGGTATAAAATAATAAAACAATGGTCGGGCTAACACTATAGGCCCAAAACTAGCATAATAGTACACTAATACCATAAATAAGCTCAATCTAAAGATAGGGTAATCCTAGCCTATCTGAACGTCGCTGATTACTCACCAGAGTTTTGCCCTTCTGAAAGGCCTCCGAGAGCTGCCACGCTATCAAAACATTGATCTATGTGCGAAGACAAGAAAATCGATACCCATATTGCGTATAAATGCTCCGGTCAAAAATTGGACTAAAAATCCCATGTGGGACCCGCTTACAAAATTGACACCGTCACAGCATCTCGCACTGCTCAAGAATTAAAATCCACAAAAATGCACCAAATTCAAGCTTAAATAAGTCCCAAATAGTCCTAACACAATCCCAAAATAAATAAATAAAATGGCGAATTACATGGAAAACCGACGGGGAACGTACAAATTATCGACGATATAAGGTCTGCACATATGATCTCAAGCTAGTCCCAGCTTAACTATATGACTTTCCCACAATTTGCAAGCTCAAAGTGCCAACAATGGCAATTTTACTTAGAAAAATGTCAAGGAAAAACGAAAAAGGGAGTATATATACTGCCAGGGGTTTCCTTATTGTGGTCACGAGGTCCCCTGGTCACGGTCGTGATATCCCACTAATGGGACTATCGCGATCGCGGTGGCCTAGCCACGCGGTCACGATGATCAAACTGGCCCGGACCTGCGACCTCATTCATCTCGGTCGCGAGCCCTCAAGCCTGGCGATTGCGATGATAAATTTCATGGCCCCTCGCGATCATGGGGGTACTCATCACGGTTGTGATGAAGAACCTGGGGCTGCACCAGGTGCTGATGCACCATCAATTTCACCAAGATGCAAATATCCCGACCAGGCCCTGGAGATTCGTTTGGAATTCTGTAAATGCAAACAAATTATGCTACCCTACCAAATTTGATATTTCAGACGCAACGAAGCCATTAAAATTTCCATCGGGGGTTATTTTGATGAAAAAGTGGGTCCCACACCCAAGGAGCTGTCTTTAACCAAATTCCACCTAATAGCCCAAAATGAGTCTGGAAGCCTCGAGACTCGGAACAAGGGTCCCCCTAGCCTAAAATCGATGTTCCAAAGCTGTTGAGACTATCAAAAATGGCATCTGAGGCCGTTTACCTGAGGTTTAGGCCTAAGATCTATTTCTTAACTTCAGAAGCTCCTAAACAGGGAAATGACTCTAAAAATCAAACGAACTGTCGAGTAACCGAACCATTAGTCCCAGTAAGTTATAAATGACCTAGGGTAGCTATGGAAAATCTCTAAATACAAAAAATACTTGAAAATGAAGGAAATGACCTGGAGGGTTATTACAACATCCACTACTTAAAGGACTTTTGTCCATAAAAGAAAAGGATCAAGAAGTACCTGAAGGCTCAAACAGGTAGGGATACAGGGTCCGTATATCACGCTTTGTGTCCCAGGTAGCCTCCTTGACTGGATAGTGATGGCACTGAACCTTGACTACAGGAATGTCTCTGGAGGGCAACCGTCTGACATCTCTAGCCAAAATGGACACAGGCTCCTCCACAAATTCCAATTTCTCATCCAACTGAACTGAGTCCCATCAAAGCACGAAGAATCATTTGGGATTTGCTACCATAACATAGATACATGAAACACAAGGTGGAAAGCTAAAAGGCAGGAGGCAAAGCTAACTCATATGCTACTTCCCCAACTGTCCGTAGGATCTCAAATGGTCTAATATACCTGGGGCTAAGCTTACCCGTCCTCCCGAACCTCATCACGCCTTTCATGGGCGATACTCACAGAAAGACCCAGTCACTAACTCTAAACCTCAAAGCACGACGTCTTTGGTCAGCATAACTCTTCTGCCTTCTCTAAACTGCCTGAAGCCTATCCCGAATCACCCAAACCCAGTCCAATAACTCACGTAAATCTGTACCATATAGCCTTACCTCAGAAGTCTCAAACCAACCAACTGGAGAACGACAATGCCTACCATGCAATGCCTCAAATGGGGCCATCTGAATACTCGAATGAGAGCTGTTAGTATACATAAACTCCGCCAAAGCTAAGAACTATTCCACTAACCTCTAAAATCCAACACACAAGCACGGAGCAGATCTTTCAAAACCTGAATAGTCCGCTCCGACTGGCCATCAGTCTGGGGATGAAAGGCGGTGCTAAGGTCAACCTGAGTACCCAAATCCTACTAAAATGTTCTCTAGAAGCTAGAAGTGAACTGAGAACCTCCATCTGAGATGCTAGACATAGGTACCCCATGAAGGCGAACCACCTCTCAAATATAGACACAGGCAAACCTCTCAGCGTTGTAGGATATCTGAATAGGGATGAAATAAGCAGATTTGGTTAATTGATCCACGATGACCCTAATACTATCAAAACCATGAGAAGTACGAGGCAAACCACCTACAAAATCCATAGTAACTCGTTCCTATTTCCACTCAAGAATAGGCAGGCTCTGAAGCTATCCACCAGGTCTCTGATGCTCGGCCTTTACCTACTGATAACAAAGGCACTGAGCCATAAACTCTGCTATATCTCTCTATATACCACTCTACCAGTAATACTTCATCAAATCCCTATACATCTTAAATGTCACAGGGTGAATAGAATACCTAAAGTTATGAGCCTCATGAAGAATTAACTTAACCAAATCTCCGACCCTCGAAACACAAATTCGACCATCATATCTCAGAATGCCCTCAGAATCTAAGGTATCCCTCTTGGACTCACCTCTCAACAGCTTTCCTGAGTGCTACGAAGCCTGCTATCCTCAAACTGACAACTCTGAATCTGCTCCAACAAGGTAGATCTGGCCTCAACTTTTACAAGAATCCTCCTGGGGTCAAAAACATCAAGTCAAACCATCAAGCTAGCTAAGGACTGGATGTCCCAAGCCAACGGCCACTCTGAAACTAAAATAAAGGCCAAGCTACCCATACTCACTGCCCTCTGACTCAAGGCGTCTGCTACTATATTTGCCATGCCCGGATGGTATAGAATAGAGATATCATAGTCCTTCAGCAACTCAATCCATCTATGCTACCTCTAATTAATCTCCCTCTTGGTCATAATATGTTGAAAACTATAAAGGTCAGTGGAGATCTCACAACAAACACCATACATGTAATGCCTCTAAATCTTAAGTGGAAAAACTACCGCAGCCAATTGTAAATCATGAGTGAGGTAGTTTCTCTTATGTACGTTCAGCTTCCTCGATGCATATACAATAACACGGCCCTGGTGTATTAAAACACACCCCAAACCAATACCAAAAGCATCACAATAGATGATAAACCCCTCGCCCTCAACTGGAAGAGTCAAAATAGGAGTTGAAGTGAGCAAGTCCTTAAGCTTCAGAAAGCTCGCCTCACAAATTGTGGAACACTAAAACGGAACCTCCTTCCTAGTCAATCTAGTCATAGGGGACACAATAGAAGAAAAACTCTCGATGAACAACTTATAGTAGCCTGCCAACACAATAAAATTACGAACCTCTGCAGGAGACGTTGGCCTAGCCCAACCACGAATAACCTCAATCTTCACTGGGTCCACTATAATACCATCCTTAGACACCACTTTCCCCAAGAAAGCTACAGACTCAAGATAAAACTTGCACTTTGAGAATTTGGCATTAAGCCTATGATCTCTTAAAGTGTGGAGTATAGTCCTCAAATGCTACTCTTTGAGTATAGTCCTCAAATGCTACTCTTTCTCTTCCCTATTCCTCAAATATATCAGAATGTAATCAATGAAAACTATCATGAAAGAGTCCAAATGCAGCCTAAAATGCGGTTCATTAAATCCATAAATGATGCTGGGGAATTGGTCAACCCAAAAGACATCACCATAAACTCATAATAGCCATAACGAGTCCTGAAGGTTGACTTAGGGATGTTCTCAGCCCTAATCCTCAATTGATGGTAACCAAACCTCAAATCAATCATAGAAAACAGTGTAACACCCTGAAGCTGGTAGTCAAAAAAATCATCGAAATGAGGCATAGGATACTTATTTTTCACTGTCATCATGTTCAACTGCTTGTAGTCAATGCACATACGCATAGAGCCATTCTTCTTTTTTACAAAGAAAAATGGAGCACCCCAAGGTAACACACTCGATCTGATAAAAACCTTACCCAAAAGATCTTGAAGCTGAATTTTTAGCTTCTTTAGATCAGCAGGAGCCATATGATAAGGAGCCATGAAATAGGTCGGGTGTCAGGCATGAGGTTAATAGCAAACTCTATGTCATGCTCAAGAGAAACACCAAGTAGGTCGGTAGGAAAAATATCAGGAAAATCACGGACAGTAGGAATGGAGTCAAGCGAAGGACTCTCAGGGCTAACATCCTAAACATAAGCAAGGAATGCCCCACAATCCTTCGATATCAGTCTACAAGCCTGAATGTAAGCAATAATCCCTGTCAGCACGTAACTAAAAGAACCCTGTCATACTACCAGGGGTATGCAAGGCATGACTAAGGTAACGGTCTTAGCAAAGTAATCCAAGACCACATGGTAAGGGGATAACCAGTCTATGCCTAGAATCACGTCAAAATCCAGTATATCTAGTATAATGAGATCAATTCGAGTATCATACTCTCAAACAGTCACCAAATATGATTTATACACCCGACCACTACTAAGGAATCACCCACGGGGGTAGCTACACGCAATGGAACAGATAAAGACTCTGAAGAAAAACCCAACCGCGCTACATAATAAGCAGAAACATACAAAAATGTGGAACCAGGATTAAAAAAAGTAGAAGATGGCTGATGGAAAATAAAAATCATACCTGTGATCACAGCATTCGAAGCCTCAACCTCTAGCCTACCTGGTATAATATACAAATAGCCCTGTTTGCTACCGAACTGGGTGCTTGCCCGACCCCCTATCCTACCTACCTGAGGACCATTCCTAGAACCTTGGGGACTACTCCTGCTACCCTGAGCACCACCTCTAACTGGCTGCGGTACTAATCTGATCGGTTGAGCATACTAAACTGAAGACTCAATCATCCCACGCTGGGGACACTCACGTGCAAAGTGACCAACAAACCCGCAATCATAACATGCCCCTGGCACTCTACTCTATCTAAAAGGTTCGGCTGATCCAAAATGACCACCTCTGCCCAATAACCCTAACTGAACACCCATCTGTGGATGACTACTACTCTAACCAGCAGAACCACTATAAGCAAACTGACCCCCATCTGATAACTGAAGAGCTGCCTGAACTAGTATGTTAGACTGACCCTGATGCTAATAAGGCTGATGCTGGGGATATCTACCTAAAACCCTCAGCTTCTGAACTGTGAGCCGTTATGGCTCCTACTGTAACTTCCCTGATAACGAGGTCCCTTATTGATGCCCACTTAGGCCTCGCAATCTATCTCCTATATACAATAAACATGCTCAACAATGTTAGAAAAAGACTTCCTCGATGTCACCAACTCTAAGTAACCCTGTGCAGTGGTAGTCTCAAACCTCCACAAAGCATCGAATTCGCTCATACTCAGTAGGCAGAATCATATTGGTGTGTCTGGCTAGCTTGAGAAATCTTTCCTCATACTCATCTATAGACATAGAACCCTGTCTCAAATTAGAAAACTCATCTCTCAGGCGCTTGCGTATGTTGAGAGGCATATACTTCCCCAAGAAAGCCTCAGAGAACTGAGTCTACGACACAAGTGTAGATCAAGATAGCCTGCAATTAAGATAGCCTCTCCACCACCTCCTCGCTGTCGTGTCTAGCTGATAAGCAACAAAGTCCACTATACGTGACTCAACCAACCCCAAATTCCATAACCTCTCCTCACAAGTGGTTTGGAACTCATAAGCATCCTCTTTTGGGGTCTCGACAAACCTGGGTGGAGTCAATATCAGAAATTGACCTAGTATCTTCTGCTCCTCCGCGGACATAACTGGCTAGGCTACTACCGACTTTGGAACTATCGATGCTGGCGAAACCTCTACTCTGGGGGCTGCAGCTGCAGGTTGCGCCCCTAAATCAATACTACCCTGTGCTATTGGCTAAGCTCCGTCAGTCCTCCAACTAAACCCAATAGCTAAACTAATGCATCATGGAGAACTAAAGATGATATAAACCTGGGTGCAGCCTGGGATACCCCCTGGCTCACCTGCTGCTGTGGCAGCGGAATCTTTGGAGCTATCTCAGGCTCAGGATCTATAACAGGATCTGGCGATGGCTCCCTAGCCTGATCTCAAACTGGCGCTGCAGCTCTATCCTGTCCTCGACCTCGGAGTCGACCTTTTCCCCTAGTTGGAGCTCTAGCACTCAACTCAGGGTCCTGATCTCCAGCTGTCGTACCCTGTGTCCTAGCCATCTGCGAAAAGAGTGAAACAATAATAATTTAGAAACTAATATAGACACAATGCACAGAAGTGAATCAAAAGACGAGACTTTCCTAAAAATATCCTGCAGCCTCACGAAGATAGGATACAGACATCTCTGTACTGATCTGCAGGACTCTACTAAACATTGGCACTTGTATCAAAAACATCGGTGAAACCTAGGTTCTGATACCAAGCTGTCACGACCCAATTTCTCAGGTCATGATGGCACCTACTTCAACCCACTAATAGGTAAGCCAAGCCATAGCCCAGAACGACAAGTAACTGACTAACAAGCAGAAGATGAAAAGAAACGAGAAGGAAAGCCAAAAACAACAATAATATAAGCGGAAGTAAAAAAATATAAATAAATAATATACCAAACAGAAGAAGGAAAAGGATAAAATATACAAAGTAATCCCTTTCCAAGACCTAGTAAGGTCGATACAAGAGCCACTATAACCAAAGAAGAGTACTAAACAGTATCCCAAATATGTCTATACAGTAGTCTCGGAGTGCAAAAGACTATAACTGGAAAAGATGGAGGAGGATCAGCCTCGGACTCTAAAAAGCTCACCCCATCTCTAGATCAACAACAAGTGGGCTCGATAATAGTGTCACTGTTAGTGGCTTGTACTCGAATCTGCACCAGGAAAAAGAAGCAAAAGTGCAGTATGAGTACCAAAGCAACGGGTACTTAGTATACATCATCGGCCAACTGAGCTCAACAATAGTAAAAGCATAGATATAATGTGAGAGTATACACTAAGTCAATAATAGCAGGAGTAGAAATCTAAATATCTACTGAGCTACGCAAGTGCGATGAAGAAAGTAAATAAGTATAATACAGGAAATAATAAATCAGTGATGAAAGAAAAGCACTAACTACAATCTAACTGGGCCCTCATAAGCCCAGAAGGCACACGAAAGAAGGCAATTATCTCGACCGAGCCCCCATAAGTCGGTGGGTGCATACAAGAAGTAACTAAAATGAAAGCGCAAGTAACCTATAGCAGAACCAATCTAAAGTAACCATTTGATCCCAAATCCATGATAAAAACTATACAAATATGCACCGGGCTTGAACCGACACCAATGGGTAACAATGAGAGGCCGGACGCCGGGCTCGAACCAAAAATAATAGATAATAACAAGAGGCCATACGCCGGGTTCGAACCAAAAATAGTGGATAGTAACAAGAGGCCACGTGAATCATACATAACAGGATCCAGTATAACTGCCGGAACTCCCAGTAACAACTGTGATCCATGCTAGAACATCCCTTCCATAATCATAACAGATGCCTGACTCGAACAGAAACTCATAGTAACCATATCGTAATCAGAAATAGGACCAGTGTCATAATTGTGACAGAACTCATGATAATAGGGGTAATAAAGCATATGCAAGACTCAAACCGAAACTGAAATGCTTTTATATGGAAATAAATATTACTAGCTAACAGGAAGAAGTTTAGAGTTTTCAAGCCTATCTCCAGACCATAAGGTCACAAATACCAAACTCGGGCGAGTAAGTCCACTAAGGCAAGGCGGGTCCTCTACACTAGGTCAAGAGGTGCGGTACAAAATCAATTACTACTCTACCCGAGAAAAAGAGGCTAAAATAGGTCAGAAACCAAATCTAAGTCAAACCCAACCCAAGATAATAGCCTAGTATGACAATTAAGAGTCTAACGAGGCCTAAAGAAACTTAACACCGAGTATTCTAGCCAACAGGTAATAGCTCATATTGCGTATAAATGCTCCGGGTCATAAATTAAACTAAAAATTCCATGCGGGGCCTGCTTGTGGAATCACAAAATTGAAATAGTCACAACGTCCTGCATAACTCAAGGATCAAAAGCCACCAAAATGCAGCCAAATTTGGGCTCAAATCAGTCCCGAAATAGTCCCAACACAATCCCAAAATAAAGAATTAAAACGAAGAGTTACATGGAAATTTGATGAGGAACTTATGGATTATCGATGATATAGGGTCCACACACACGATATCAAGCTAGTTCCAGCTCAACTATATGACTTTCCCATAATTTGCAAACTCGAAATGCCAACAATGGCGATTTCACTTAGAAAAATGGCATGGAAAAATGAAGAAGGGAGTATATATACTGCCAGGGGTTTTCTCATCACAGTCACGAGGTCCCCTGGTCGCTGTGGCGACATCCCACTAAAGGGACCATTGCAATCGCTGTGGCCTAGCCACGGGGTCGTGCTGAAGAATCTGGCCCAGCCCCACGACCTCCTTCATCACTGTCGCTAGCCCTTAAGCCTCATGATCGTGATGATTAAGTTAATGGCCCCTTGCAATTGCGGGGGTTCTCATCATGGTGACGATGAAGAACCTGGGCCTGCACCAGGTGCTGATACACCAACAATTTCACCAATTTGCAAATATCCTGACCGGGCCCTCGAAATTCATTCGAAATCCCGTAAACATAAATGAACTATACTATCCTATCAAATTCAAAATTTTGGACTCAACGGAGCCATTGAAATTTCCATCCAGGGTCATTTCGACAAAAAATGGGTCCCACACCCAAGGAGCCATTTTTAACCAAATTCCATTCAATAGCCCAAAATGAGTACGAAAGCCTCGGAACCCAGACCAAGGGTCCCTCTAGGCTAAAATTGACATTCTGGAGCTGTTGAGACTATCGAAAATGGCATCCAAGGTCATTTAGTTGAGGGTTAGGCCATAGACCCATTTTTTAACTTCAAAAACTCTTAAACAGAGAAATATCTCTAGAAACCAAACGAGCTGCCCGATAACCGAACTGTCAGTCCCAGCAAGTCATAAATGACCTAGGGAAACTATGCAAAATCTCTAAACATAAAAAATACACAAAAACAAAGGAAATGACCTAGTGAGTCATTACCGATAACTTACACATAAATTATTATAGAATCTTTAATTTATATGGTTTATCACACAATTCTACATGTTAGATTTAATACTAATGGAAAATAAACTAAAACTCATTTAGAACCTTTTTTTCTTAAAAATCATTAAATTGGTCTTATAATAGAAACATTTATTTTGAGTTTACTTACCTTTTTTGGATTGTAACATATACACTTTATTAATCATTTAATATGTGTATATAGGTTATTTCTCAAGGGACTATGAGTACTTTGAAAATAAAATTGAAAGAACATCTCAAAGTACTATGTTGTTTCAAAGACAACGATCCAAGTGGCTCATCATATTCATAAGTACTTTTCTCGTCATAAAAGTACGACTCCACTGAAACGCCATCGCCCTAGCATCAATGATATTTCAATTGTCACCTTTCACTTTAAGACCCAGTAATTGTGTTCATAGGTCATCAGATCAACAATCCGAATGCAAATTTTGAAAAGTTCAATCATGATAAAGCATCTTAATTATAATATATATGTGAATTTAATTATTTTTTACTAATTAATGTGAAATGCACTTATGGTACATGAGATACACGTGGAGTGGACAAGATACACATGTAGTGCATAAGATACATGTGAGGCACGTAGAAACTTATTTTATTAAATGTACTTCAAATCTCTTATTAATATTGGAGTTGAAAGGTTGAATTCTCAAGATTTGATATTTGATTTTCTTATTCCAGCACCTCCTGAATCATGATATTGCTGCACAAGCAAATAACTGAATTCCCGAGGAGATATAATTTTATAAGAATTTTTTTCTAAGTTTAATAATCAAGATTCTCAATCTTTTTTTTTAATATGTTTATTCAAAACATCCCTATAAGTCCATGGAGGAGATCAAAAATCACTACACAACCGTATACATAATGTTGAATTGGAGAGTTCTGTCTCAAAAAATAAAATTATTATTTCTGCAGATAATCATGATTGTCATTATTACTAATTGCCTCGGAATCCAGATAGCTCAGACATGGCGGTCACTCTTAATGGTACGCCACTTACCTCAGGTTGAAAAGAACCATACACATAGTCGATGAGGAATTTCATGGATTGAAAAAAATACCAGTAAATTTTATTTTTATTTTTATTACATTTTTAACTATGACTAACTTACACATAAATAGTTCTACAATTAAAGATTTAATACTAATGGGCCATAAGGTAAACCTCATTAAAAAATCTTTTTAAGATTCTTTATTTTAATCTTATGTTTGCAACTTTTATTTTGAGTATACTTATCTTTTTCAGAATGTAATATATGCTCTTTATTAATCATGTGATATGTATATATAGGTTATTTCTCAAGGAACTATGAATACTTTAAAAATAAAATTGAAAAAACATCTCAAAGTACTATGTTGTTTCAAAGACAACGAGTCAGGTGGCTCGTCATGGTCAAAAGTACTTTTTTCATCAGAACTAAATGACTCCATTGGAGCATCGTTGCCCAAGCATCAATGACATTCAAACTATCACATTTAACTTTAAAGGCCCCATTAAATGATCCCATGGGTCATCAAATCAATAATTTCAATGAAAATTTTGAAAAATTCAATCATGTTGAAGAATCTTAATAATAATAAATATGTGAATTCAATTATTTTTTACTAATTAACATGAAATGCGCATGCAGTACATGAGATACACGTGCAATGCATAAGATGTACATGTCGTGCATAGAATGTAACATATACACTTATTAATTATGTAATATATACACACACACACACATATATATATATATATATATATATATATATATATAGAGAGAGAGAGAGAGAGAGAGGGGTTATTTCTTAAGGGACTATGAATACTTTGAAAAGCAAATTGAAAGAACATCTCAAAGTACTATGTTGTTTCAAAGACAATGATCCAAGTGGCTCGTCAGGCTTAGAAGTACTTTTCTCGTTGTAACTATATGGCTTCACTGGAGCTTTGTTGCCCTAGCATCAATGACATTTAAATTATCACCTTTAACTTAAAGGCCCCATTAAATAATCCCACTAGGTCATCAGATCACAATTCCAATGAAAATTTTGAAAAATTCAATCATGATAAAGCATCTTAAGTATAATATATGTGAATTTAATTATTTTTTACTAATTAATGTGAAATGCACATGCTGTGCATGAGATACACGTGGAGTGCACAAGAAAAATATGTGGTACATAAGAAGCATGTGACACACACGTAGAAGCTTGTTTTAATAAATGTCCTGTAGATATCTTATTAAGATTAGACATGAAAACATGTGCGTTATGCTTCTATTTTTTGATTACTTTTTTAGCTATGACTAACTTACACATAAATAGTTCTACAATCTTTAATTTTTATTATTTATCACACAATTCTACAAATTAAATTTAATACTAATGGGGCATAAGCTAAAACTCATTAAAAAATCTTTTTAAAATTCATTATTTAAATCTTATGTTAGAAACTATTATCTTGAGTTTACTTACCTCTTTCAGAATGTTACATATGCACTTTCTTGATCATGTGATGTGTGTATATAGGGTAGACAACAATCCAAGTGGCTCATCATGCTTAGAAGTACTTTTCTCGTCGGAACTGTATGACTCCACTGGAGCGTCGTCGCCCTAGCATCAATGACATTCAAACTATCACCTTTAACTTTAAAGGCCCCATTAAATGATCCCATGGATCATCATATCAACAATGTCAATAAAAATTTTAAAAAATTCAATAATGATAAAGCATCTTAATTATAATATATATGTGTATATAATCTTTTACTAATTAATGAGAAATACATATGCAGTGCATGAGATACATGTGGATTGAACAAGATAAATATGTGGTACATAAGATTCACGTGAGACGCACGTAGAAGCTTATTTTATTAAATGTTCTTCAAATCTCTTATTAAGATTAGACTTGAAAACATGTGCATTCTACTTCTATTTTTATTACTTTTTTTAGCTATGACTAACTTACACATAAATAGTTCTATAAGTTTTAATTTTTATGATTTGTCACACAATTCTACATATCAGATTTAATACTAATGGGGTATAAACTAAAATTCATTAAAAAAAATGATTATTTTAATCTTATGTTTGAAACTTTTATTTTGAGTTTACTTACCTTTTTCAGAACATATGCACTTTATTAATCATGTGATATGTGTATATAGGTCATTTTTCAAGGGACTATGAATACTTTGAAAAGAAAATTGAAAGAACATCTCAAAGTACTATGTTGTTTTAAAGACAACAATCCAAGTGGCTCGTCATGCTTAGAAGTACTTTTCTCGTCGGAACTATATGAATCCACTCGAGTTTTATCTCTCTATCATCAATGATATTCAAGCTATAACCTTTAACTTTAAAGGCCCCATTAAATGAGCCCATGGGTCATCAGATCAACAATCCCAATGAAAATTTTAAAAAATTCAATCATGATAAAGCATCTTAATTATAATATATATGTGAATTAGTTGTTTTTAATTTATTAATGTGAAATACACATGCAGTACATGAGATACATGTGGAGTGCACAAGATAAACATGTGGTACATAAGATGCATTTGAGACGCATGTAGAAGCTTGTTTTATTAATTGAACTTCAGATCTCTTATTAAGATTAAACTTGAAAACATGTGCGTTATATTTCTATTTTTTATTACTTTTTTAGCTATGACCAACTTACACATAAATAGTTTTACAATTTTTAACTTTTATGATTTATCACAGAATTCTATAAATTAGATTTAATACTAATGGGGCATAAGCTAAAATCATTAAAAAAAAATTAAAAAAATTCAGTATCTTAATCTTATGGTTGAAACTTTTATTTTGAGTTTACTTACCTTTTTTCAGAATGTCACATATGCACTTTATTAATCATGTGATATGTGTATATAGGATATTTCTCAAGAGACTATGAATACTTTGAAAAGGAAATTGAAAGAACATCTCAAAGTACTAAGTTGTTTCAAAAACAACGAGCCAAGTGTCTCGTCATGCTTAGAAGTACTTTTCATGTCGGAACTATATGACTCCATTGGAGCGTCATTTCCCAAGCATCAATGACATTCAAACTATCACCTTTAACTTTAAAGACCCCACTAAATGATCCCATGGGTCATCAAATCAACAATTTCAATGAAAATTTTTAAGCATTCAATCATGATAAAGCATCTTAATTATAATATATATGTGAATTTAATTAGTTTTTACTAGTTAATGTGAAATGTCGCATGAGATACAAGTGGAATGCACAAGATAAACATGTGGTACATAAGATGCATGTAAGACGCACGTAGAAGCTTGTTTTATTAAATGTTCTTCAGATCTCTTATTAAGATTAGACTTGAGAACATGTGCATTCTACTTCTATTTTTATCACTTTTTTAACTATGACTAACTTACACATAAATAGTTCTACAATCTTTAATTTTTATAATTTATCACACAATTCTACAAATTAGATTTAATAATAATGGGGCATAAGCTAAACTCATTAAAAAAATATTTTTAAAATTCATTATCTTAATCTTATGTTTGAAACTTTTATTTTTAGTTTACTTATCTTTTTTTCAGAATGTAACATATGCACTTTATTAATCATATGATATGTATATATAGGTTATTTCTTAAGGGACTATGAATATTTTGAAAAGAATATTGAAAGAACATCTCAAAGTACTATGTTTTATAAAAGACAACGAGCCAAGTGGCTCTTCATGCTTAGAAGTACTTTTCACGTCGGAACTAGATGCCTCAATTGAAGTGTCGTTGCTCTAGCAGCAATGACATTCAAACTATCACCTTTAACTTTAAAGGCCCCATTAAATGATCCCATAGATCATCAGATCAACAATTTCAATGAAATTTTTTAAATATTCAATCATGATAATGCATCTTAATTATAATATATATGTGAATTTAATTATTCTTTACTAGTTAATGTGAAATGCACATGAGGTGCTGAGATACACATGGAGTGCACAAGATGAACATGCGGTGTATAAGATGCACGTGAGACACACGAAGAAGCTTGTTTTATTAAATGTACCTCAGATCTCTTATTCATATTAGACTTGAAAACATGTGCATTCTACTTCTTTTTTTATTACTTTTTTAACTATGACTAACTTACACATAAATAGTTTTACAATCTTTAATTTTTATGATTTATCACACAATTCTACAAATTAGATTTAATACTAAAGGGGCATAAGCTAAAAATCATTTAAAAAATCTTTTAAAAATTAATTATTTTAATCTTATGTTTGAACGTTTATTTTGAGATTACTTACCTTTTTTAGAATGTAACATATGCACTTTATTAATCATATGATATGTGTATATAGGTTATTTCTCAAGGGACTATGAATATTTTGAAAAGAAAATTAAAGGAACATCTCAAAGTACTATATTTTTTCAAAAACAACGATCTAAGTGACTCGTCATGCTTAGAAAAACTATTCTCATCGAAACTGTGTGACTCCACTAGAGTGTCATTTCCCAAGCATCAATGATATTCAAACTATCACCTTTAACATTAAAGGCCCCAATAATTGAGCCTATGGGTCATGAGATCAACAATCCCTATGAAAATTTTGAAAAATTCAATCATGATTAAGCATTTTAATTATAATATATTTGTGAATTTAATTATTTTTTTACTAATTAATGTTAAATGCTGCGCCGGGGGAGCATACCATAGGGAGGAAAGGGAGCCCGGACGGTGGAAGAGCCAGGGGAGGCACATGCGGTGCATGAGATACACGTGGAGTACACAAAATGCACATGTGGTGTATAAGATGCACGTGAGATGCACGAAGAAGCTTGTTTTATTAAATGTACCTCAGATCTCTTATTAAGATTAAACTTGAAAATATGTGCATTCTACTACTTTTTTTTTAATTACTTTTTTAGCTATGACTAACTTACACATAAATAGTTTTACAAACTTTAATTTTTATGATTTGTCACACTATTCTACAAATTAGATTTAATACTAAAGGGGCATAAGCTAAAACTCATTTAAAAAAATCTTTTAAAAATTCATTATTTTAATCTTATGTTTGAAACTTGTATTTTGGGTTTACTTACCTTTTTCAGAATATAACATATTTACTTTATTAATCATGTGATATGTGTATATATGTTATTTCTCAAGGGACTATGAATATTTTGAAAAGAACATTTCAAAGTACTATGTTGTTTCAAAGACAACGCTCCAAGTGGCTCGTCATGCTTAGAAAAACTTTTCTCATCGAAATTGTATGACTCCACTAGAGCGTCATCGCACTAAAATCAATGACATTCAAACCATCACCTTTTACATTAAATGCCCCAATAAATAATCCCATGGGTCATGAGATCAACAATCCCTATTTAAATTTTGAAAAATTCAATCATTATAAAGCATTTTAATTATAATATATATGTGAATTTAATTATTTTTTACTAATTAATGTTAAATGCACATGCGGTGCATGAGAAACACATGGAGTACACAAGATACACATGTGATGTATATGATGCACATGCGACGCACGAAGACGCTTGTTTAATTAAATATACCTTAGATCTCTGATTAAGATTAGACTTGAAAACTTGAGCATTCTATTTTTTAAAAAAAAAAAATTAGCAATGATTAAATTACACATAAATAGTTTTACAATCTTTAATTTTTATGATTTATCACAGAATTCTATAAATCAGATTTAATACTAATGGGGCATAAGCTAAAATCATTAAAAAAAAATTAAAAAAATTCAGTATCTTAATCTTATGGTTGAAACTTTTATTTTGAGTTTACTTACCTTTTTTCAGAATGTCACATATGCACTTTATTAATCATGTGATATGTGTATATAGGATATTTCTCAAGAGACTATGAATACTTTGAAAAGGAAATTGAAAGAACATCTCAAAGTACTAAGTTGTTTCAAAAACAACGAGCCAAGTGTCTCGTCATGCTTAGAAGTACTTTTCATGTCGGAACTGTATGACTCCATTGGAGCGTCATTTCCCAAGCATCAATGACATTCAAACTATCACCTTTAACTTTAAAGACCCCACTAAATGATCCCATGGGTCATCAAATCAACAATTTCAATGAAAATTTTTAAGCATTCAATCATGATAAAGCATCTTAATTATAATATATATGTGAATTTAATTAGTTTTTACTAGTTAATGTGAAATGCACATGAGGTGCATACGATACACATGGAGTACACAAGATGCACATGTGGTGTATAAGAAGCACGTGAGACGCACGAAGAAGCTTGTTTTATTAAATATACCTCAGATCTCTTATTAAGATTAGACTTGAAAACATGTGTATTCTACTTCTTTTTTTATTATCTTTTTAGCTATGATTAACTTATGCATAAATAGTTTTACAATATTTAATTTTTATGATTTATCACATAATTCTACAAATTAGATTTAATACTAAATGGGCATAAGCTAAAACTCATTTTAAAAAATCATTTAAAAATTTATTATTTTAATCTTATGTTTGAAACTTTTATTTTGAGTTTACTTACCTTTTTCAGAATATAATATATGCACTTTATTAATCATGTAATATGTATATATAGGTTGTTTCTCAAGGGACTGTGAATATTTTGGAAAAAAAAATGAAAGAACATCTCAAAGTACTATGTTGTTTCAAAGACAATGATCCAAGTGGCTCGTCATGCTTAGAAAAAAACTTTTCATCGAAACTGTATGACTCCACTAGAGCGTCATCGCACTAGCATCAATGACATTCAAACTATCACCTTTAACATTAAAGGCCCCAATAAATGAGCCCATGGGTCATGAGATCAACAATCCCTATGAAAATTTTGAAAAATTCAATCATGATTAAGCATTTTAATTATAATATATATGTGAATTTAATTATTTTTTTACTAATTAATGTTAAATTCACATGCGGTGCATGAGATACATGCGGAGTACACAAAATGCACATGTGGTGTATAAGATGCACGTGAGATGCATGAAGAAGCTTGTTTTATTAAATGTACCTCAGATCTCTTATTAAGATTAGACTTAAAAATATGTGCATGCTACTGCTTTTTTTTTTTAATTACATTTTTAGCTATGAGTAACTTACACGTAAATAGTTTTACAATCTTTAATTTTTATGATTTATCAAACAATTATATAAATTAATTAATGGGGCATAAGCTAAAATTCATTAAAAAATTCTTTTAAAAATTTATTATTTTAATCTTATGTTTGAAACTTTTATTTTGAGTTTACTTAACTTTTTCAGAATGTACTTAACTTTTTCAGAATGTAACATATGTACTTTATCAATCATGTGATATATGTATATAGGTTATTTCTCAAGGAACTATGAATACTTTGAAATGGAAATTGAATGAACATCTCAAAGTATTATGTTGTTTCAAAGACTATGATCAAGTGGTTCGTTATGCTTATAAGTACTTTTCTCGTCGGAATTGTATATCTCCACTGGAGCGTTATCGCCTTAGCATCAATGACATTTAAACTATCACTTTTAAAGGCCCCATTAAATGATCCCATGGGTCATCTTCTCAACAATTCCAATGAAAATTTTAGAAAATTTAATCATGATAAAGCATCTTAATTATAATATATATGTGAATTTAATTATTTTTTACTAATTAACGTGAAATGCACATGCGGTGCATGAGATACACATAGCATGCACAAGATAAATATTTGGTACAAAAGATGCATGTGAGACTCGCGTTGAAACTTGTTTTATTAAATATTCTTCAGATCTGTTATTAAGATTAGACTTGAAAACATGTGCATTTGTAACAGCCTTAAATGTGAAATTTTCTTTTTTATGTATTTTAACCACTTTGCTCTTTTTCGTAGATGTTACATACTACTTATGAGATATAGGAATGGTTGGCACGGTCTCCCGTATATTCGGGAGTAATTTGGGAGAGTTTGAGACTTTTAGAGGCTTTAAAAGCCATGAGTTTCACTTAGATCAATATTTTATGCTTTGAGTATCGGATAACAATTTGGACAGTTCCATTAGATCCAAAATATTGATTTAGAGTTAGTAGCAGGGTTGTTTCGGGTTCTAAACCTTTATTTTGTATTTTGATCCTTATTTCAAAAACTAGTAAAACAAAATGGAGTTTCGGGGGTCAAATTATTGTAAACAATATTTTTTCAAAAATCTGACATTTCCATTGAGTTCGGAATATAGAAAATAGCCTAGTAGAATATATGGTTTATTTCTTTGGTGTCCCAAATGAATACCAAGGGTCCGTTCGGAGGATTTGAAATTATGCAAAATCAACAACTTTGTTGATATCTTGTACCTGAACCTTCTTTCTTTGCAAATGCGGGCCTCTGGTCGTAAAAGCGGAGAAGGATAAAATCCTTCATAACAATCGCGAGGTGGTGGCCACTATCGTGAAGGCCTATGTGTTTGGGTCGGGTATCTCGCCTCTTCATGAACGCTATCGAACCGTTGCAAATGCGATGTATCTAGGTCATCAGCCCTCGTGAATGTGAAGGCCAACTTTATGGCCTGGTCAGTGTTGACCCTCACAATTAAGAGGCTTGGGCTATGATTACGAGGCACCGTTCACAGAACAATATATAAGCTCCATTTTCATGATTTTCTTCTATGTTCGAACCTTGGGAGCTCGAGAGGAGCCAATTTCAAAGGTCTTTTCACCAATAAATTGTGCAGGTAACTTCTAAACCTTGATTTATCAATCTCCTTTGATTTCCTTACTAATTCACATTCAAAATCATGATTTCCAACTAGAATTTAGGGGGTTTTCTCGATAAACTATAAAATTAGTTTTTCATCGATTTGAACCTCGATTTTAAGTCATTTTCACATGAGTTTTCAGCTGTAGACTCCTACAGATATGGAGAACGTATTTCTAAAACAAAATCTCAATTTTACCCCTTTTGATGTCAAATCCATTTTTCAAACCCGTCTTAAATATAGTCGATATGGGTATCATTAGCTTTCTTGATGCATAGATTATGTATTTGATAGATTTAAATCACTCTGCGACTGTTCAAAAGGAAAAGGCTCTGTGTTGAAGGTTTTAAGCTTTGATTTCGGTACTAAGATTAGGTTTTGGCTTAACTTTCTTCACTCTAGGTTGGATAGTTAACGTACATATAAACCATCCTATGGGTTGGGAAATTAGCCATGGTAGTTGTATTTTGAGATTATTATTTTTATCGTGTGCCCGTGTGAGGGCTTATTTGCATATTACATTGACTAGAATGATTATATATTGCATGTTGTCAGTATGGGGGCTTTATTTGACATCATAGGCCTTATTTATGCATTAAATGCCATAATTGTTGTTGTAATGCTTGTGCGGGGTCTTGAATAAATATTATAGGCCTTGTTTTGAGCATTATTTGCCTCTATCTCTTTAATACAGCCAAGTGAGGGGTTGGAAATGATATTATTGATGTCTTACTTTACTATTCATTCTAGTGGTGCCGAGCGAGGGCTGGGATCATTGACATATTGAGTTGATTTTGAGCTCATTTATACCTGCATTGAATTAATAATTATCTTCATACTGATTGGTTGTGAGCATTACATACTTATTTCATACATACATATTCATGAGGTATTCGTACCACTGAGAAATACTGATTCTGAAAGAAAATGGAAACTCTTTATAAAACCCTTGGCTGAGGTCATTGCGCAAGGTTGATTATGATGTATATTAGAAAACCTATGTAGTGGTCATTTACTAGAAAGGTTGTTGAGAGTATGAAAGTATATGACTTTCGAACCCCCATGGGTCCTGTCTTGAAGTGCTGAGGCTCGGAAGGTGTATACATAAGTTCCACTATCAATACATCATTGCATTTGCATCTTCTAGGTTTCTTTTACGTACTCTTGATGTGTATTTAGTTTCCCTATATATTTCGTGTATAACTTTTTCTTTGATGTTGTATTATAGAACTATTAGTGGAGACGGTGTGAGCTATCATTTGAGAACTTTTCTATTTGCAGGTGATATGCTCATAGTATCTTTTACTTGTATCATTTTCTACTTTGCTCAGTTGGCTTAGATACCTACTGAGTACAAGTGGACCATACTCACCCCTACTACACGCTTTCAGTATAGATCCTAGATTAAGTACGACTCGCGAAAACTGATTTTGTGCTATCAGAGTTGATATCTGGGGTATTGGTATTGCCCCAGAGTTCAAAGGCTGATTATGAACCTCCTCTTATCCTATTTCATGTCTTTACTTTCTATCAGAGACATATTATATAGTATTTTCAGATATTCAAATTTATACTAGATGCTCTTTATACTTATGATACTTGTATCTTGGGGTTACATTGTATTTCATTTATATTTCTGCTATATTTATATATGTTGGCTTGACTTCAATCCAGAAGTCTCATTTTTATCTGTTTAGTTTGCATTTTAGATTTTTCTTTTCTTTTTGGGTATTCGGCTTACTGACCAAGGCTGGGTCGGGGTAGGTGTCATTATGACCTCGACTTTTGGGTCATGACAAATTGATATCAGAGCACTAGGTTCATTGGTCTCATAAGTGAAAGAGCAGGATGTCTAGTAGAGTCTAGCGGATTGGTATGTAGACGTCTGTATCTATCTTCGAGAGGCTCTAAGATATCTTTAGGAAAAACTTCTTTAATTTGATTCCTTATCATGTGGGTTATTCATATCTAATGTTCTAAACATGCATTCCATTCTTTTCTATGCAGATGGTGAGGACTAGGTCCAGAGATATTAGGGATGCTAAGCTAGCACCCACTGTTGGAGCCCCAATCAGGGGGGCAAGACAGGGGTCATAGCTGACCCAGAGGTAGAGGACGGGCAAGAGGAGCTGCCCCAGTAAGAGGACATGCTAGGAGGCCTCTCCTAAGCCTGAGGTTGATTATGCTGAGGATTATTATTAGACAAAAAATGCAGGGCCCGCTTAGGTCCCAAAGGGTTCAGTTGATACCCTAGTGTTACAGGACTTATTGATCGTCTCTTGAGTCGTCTGGATGGTGCTCCCTAGACTGGTGTTCCTTTGAGTGTGTTGGGTATTTCTCAGACTCCAAAAGGTATTCTGCCGCCAGTGTAGGCTCCTACTTATGGTTTTTCAACTTTAGGGGTATGCCCATCTTTTGTGGTACACCTCCTATGAGTCACTGCCTACTATAATCATTATTCCTCCTGTTTCTTCGGGTCTTGTGATGACTTCTGATGATTAAAAGAGATTTGATAGATTCATTAGCTTGGCTCCTCCCAAGTTTAGTGGTGCTGTTGTGAAGGACACCTATGAATTTTTGCTTGACTATCAGGAAAGGTTGCATAACCTCGGATCTCTTGATTCCTATGGAGTTGCATGTACTACTTATCAGTTGACTGACTCAGCCAGATAATAGTGGAGGTCTCTTGATAGTTGTAGTCCATTAGGTTCTCCTGCTATGACATGGACCCAGTTTTCTAAGGCCTTTCTGGAGAGGTTTGTACCTTACAGTTTGAGGGATTAGATAAGAAATGAGTTTGATCACCTGGAGCAGGTCTCCATGAATGTTATGGAGTATGAAGCACATTTTCATGCACTATCTAGATATTCCACTTCTAGTATCTCCACCGAGTCAGAGAGGATCAGGAAGTTTGTTAAGAGGTTGACAGGTGATTATCAGTTGGCTAGAGCCCAGATGGTTAATTCAAGAGCTTTTTTTCAGAGTATTATAGATCATGTTAAGTTGATAGAGTCGATCAGTCAGGATACTCAGGGAGGCACCAAGAAGGTGCACCGGTGATGATAGGTGCATTTATACACTTATTTGCCAACTTCTACCAGTGTTTAAGCTTAGTTTTGAGGATAACTTACTGTGTTTGTGTGCATATCTAGTGATATTTGTGTAATTTTGTTCTAAGTCTCATGTTTAGTTAGCTTATAGTACAATTGAATCAATACAAGAGTCAAATTGTCCAAGGAAAGGTTGTACGAGATAACTAGTTAAACCAGCCTAAGCTATGCTTGTTCTTGTGTAGTTTTGATAAGCTTTGTGTATTGTATGGTATAATACTTGTGGTGAGATGTTGTATGAGTATATTAAAGCTGATTTAGGTGATAAATGAAGCTGCACATGAGCCACAATGGGTGAGGAAACAAGAAGAAAACTTGGCGTAGACTAAGGGACAAAATCGGGCGAAATTGTGTTGTTTGGCATCCTTCTCCGCGCCATGCGGCCTCCACCCCATTTCCAGCTTAGAAACGTGCCATATTTTCAGATTTTCCACTGTATTTTCTACCAAAACACCTATTCCATGCACCCATAAGTCCCAGCCATCACCTCTGTGACGCACACCCCTTCTAAACGGGCAAAAAGTGGTTCCTAGTCCTAGTTTGATTGGGAAACAAGTTGGTAATTTTACCGAATCCTTTTGGGATTTAGTTATCAATATTTGGAGGCTATATAAACACCTAAACACGCATAAAATAAGGAGAGAAAAGGTTGGGGCAATCCACAACACGAAATCACAACATACAGTTCTAGTCCTAGTTGCCTTGTGGGACTTGTTGTTCATGAACGGGAGACTACAAATACATATTACAAATGCATAAAAGGGGGCATCCATCATACCACACGAAAATACAACACAACCAATAAAAGTTTGGGAGAAAGCAAGTTCAAGGAGGCTAGAACAAGGGTTCTTGTTTTGTAACTTTAAACTCTCTTAATTTTAGTTGTTTAATTATTTTCTTATGATTTTAATGTAAGATTGTGAGTGGATGATAAACCCTTATTCTAGGATTAAGGCTACAAACATGAATGCTTTATTTTATTTTCTATCTGGTTTATATGTTTATCACGTCATGTCTTTGTTCTTATGTTCTTGTGCTTACTACTTTTATGATTATCTGCCATTAAAGTAAATATAGTCTCAAGTGAATTGACCATAGGAGCGGAGGGATGGAATGAAGAACATAGGGAGTGTGTATCACATCTTAGAGAAATTTAAGAGTGATTTGCGGTTAGGATAGAGATATACCTCATTGCCCCATTTGGTTAACAAAATGGGAAGATAGCTTAATGTATCCTAATTAAAGACTCACATCCTGCTCAACGATGTAGTTGTGAGACTGATTTGGGAAGATAACTTAGACGATGACCATTCCCAAGTTATACTATCAACCCCATAAATCAGCAATCACGATAAATAACTTAACTGGCTAGAGATCATAGTTATGCATGATTGTAAGTATGTATTTGTAATGACCCTCTTAGTCATTTTATGAATTTAACTTGTCTTTCTCATTTTACCTTTACCCATAGTTTGTATACGTAATTTAAGACTTACGAAAGTGGGTAGTATCGATTCTTGAGGTGTTCGAAAGTAATTTAATTCATTACTTAGGTTCTTGAGTTTTAATAAGGTTAAGCCTGATCATGGTCAACCTTTGGTCAAGACGACCTCAAATTGGTGTTTTAATATTTCCAATAGGTTCGGAGCATAATTTTTAGTCAATTTACATATCTGGTTTGCTTCCATGGGTTTTCAAACAAATTATGAGGATCTATTCAAAATTTTGGGTATTTTAGATAATTAATTTAATTAGTGATTTAATGGGTCAAAACCACAATTTATTTACTTATGTGGCCAATACAAGAATGATTTTAAGTGGTTAGGATTTACCTTCTATAATAGCAGTAAAACTAGAAAGTTAGAAGAAGAGAGGCACGACAGTGGCAACATAATTTCCCACCCGCAGCCTTGAAGGCGATTCTTCTTGGTTAGCTTCAGGTAATATTGGTGTTAGTATTCTTCTCGATCAGTAATAGGTTTATTAATATCAAGGGTGGAATTTCAGATTCCAGTGATCAAATATGTTATGGTATATTGTGCCATTAGGTTTAGGTTAAAAGAAAATAATTATTGAGTCAATCATAGTGTAATGACGACTAGAATGAATGGGAAAATTGTGGACAGTGACGTGATGAGCTAGTTAGTGGTATTAATGTAGATATAGGTATTTGGTTGTGTTTACTGTGAAGACAAGGGTTTTACGTACAGTTTATTATTATTATTATTATTATTATTATTATTATTATTATTATTATTATTATTATTATTATTATTATTATTATTATTATTATTATTATTATTATTATTATTATTATTATTATTATTATTATTATTATTATTATTATTATTATTATTATTATTATTATTATTATTATTATTATTATTATTATTATTATTATTATTATTATTATTATTATTATTATTATTATTATTATTATTATTATTATTATTATTATTATTATTATTATTATTATTATTATTATTATTATTATTATTATTATTATTATTATTATTATTATTATTATTATTATTATTATTATTATTATTATTATTATTATTATTATTATTATTATTATTATTATTATTATTATTATTATTATTATTATTATTATTATTATTATTATTATTATTATTATTATTATTATTATTATTATTATTATTATTATTATTATTATTATTATTATTATTATTATTATTATTATTATTATTATTATTATTATTATTATTATTATTATTATTATTATTATTATTATTATTATTCGTAATTTGCTTCATATTTTAGGATTAAAATTGAGGTTTAGGTCTTGGATTTTTAGAGTAAGAATTTATAAAATGAGTATCATTAGATTAGTACTCTTATGGGGATTATGTATTTGAACAGATTTTAACCATTCTAAAGCTTTACGGAAGGGCAAGGCCCTTGCAAATTAGCTTGCATTTGGATTCTTTGGTTGAGGTAGGTTATGGTTTAATTGGAGTTTAGACTCAATTTAATTGTGTGTATTCTCCTAAATTGGATGCTTGTTGATTGGTCTTCGGATATACTTGAATTTGATGATATTTGGATTGTCGATACTTGTATGAATAATTATTGAAAATCAAACTTGATCGAATTGCCTTATGATTATAAGTGTACTTGTAAATAGCACCTCGTGTTGTATCCTGGGAGATAGGGTGAATTTGATAAAATATACATAATATGGTTATGGGGGATCGGGTACCACTCCGGTATGGACATGGATATTGATATTACTTATTTATGAAGGATTGGGTACCACGCCGGTATGGTACATGGACTTAGATTGTCCCCTGCAGGTCATGAGTAGTTGGGCAGAAATAATTCCCTTAGCATATGTGTACAGACTAGTATTGATTTTGAGAGGTCGTGTAGTTTAATAAGCTAATAACGAGCTAATGGTGTTCTAATTGCGAGGTTAAGAAGGACATAGTTGTTACTTATGGTACTATTGTTGATTTTGTGGTTGTTTACGGTATGGTTGATACTCTTTATGATTACGTGGCTTGTTTGTAAGCATTGTTTGGCCCGTCATTAATGTATTTGCTAATTTATTAAATATTTGCTATGTGTTGATGCTTGTCTACTTGTTATTTGATTTATGTAGTATACATGCTATTAAATTGAGTTGGCCTATGATACCTACCAGTACATAGTGGCTTGTACTGATACTACCCTGTACTCTTCTTTTGTTGAGAGCAGAAAGTGTTCCAAAGGCTCAGACATGACCTTATCTCTAGCGTTTGATAGATGATCTCGATCCAAGGGTGAGCACTCCATCTCCAAGCTGCCATGGATAACCAAATTAGTTCTTGTCCTTCTTTAGGACAATGAGACACTCTTTATCTTTTGTTATTTTAGATATTTCTTTTAGACATGACTTTTGCTCTAGAAGTTCTTGTAGGACGACTTTCGGATTTTGGGAATCTTAATAGGTAGTTTATTTGATTTTCGCATTAATAATGATTAGTTTTGGATTTATTATTGTTAAGTTGATTTTTATGATAATGTCGTCTTAATATTGACTAAATGATTGGACAATGGTTCGAGTTAGATGGTTCTCCCATAGGAAGATTAGTGTGGGCGCCACTCATGGCCATTTGGATCGTGACAGCATTGACACTAGAATCCTCCATGATATTATTTCAACCCCAAGTTTTTCATCTTTCGTATAGTTTTATCTTTTAAACTTAATATATCTTTGGTTTTGTCATTTGAATAAATAATAAGAATTGGTTTAATATAAGTGAATAGTTAAATGAAAAGTCTATGTGGATTCGACATCCGGCTAGCAAGAGCCACTATATTACTTGTAAGACTGCGTACACTTGCGTGTGCCAAAGTCGTAATAATTTTTTAGCGCCGTTGTCGGGGACTTCGCTGTTAACTGTTTATCTAGATTAGACTTTTTTCTTTTTATTTATTTGAGTTATATATAGTTTGTTTTTGTACAAAGTTTTCTTTTTCTTTTCTATCACTCTTCTTGATATGCCAGTTTGGGATGGATATTGGTTGGATGCTGGATTTCCTTGTGCGTATTATGGAGGAACCCACTTGGATAAAAATTATATCTATATTCAAAGGAGTGGGTTGTGTGCACATACTCAATCTTTTGAATTGAATATATGCAATATATGTGGTAGTCATGATGACCATTGGAAGGGCTATCACAATTTTTATTCCCCCTCCCCGAAACCCCTATTATGATCAGTCTGTTATTTATGATATAAGCAGGGAAACAAACAAAGATTGTCTAGGGGAACGAGAGCAGCAAGTCAAATATTATGAGTTTCTTTGGGATAGTCTCACAACCATGGCAACCCAACTATATGAGGGGAGAGATGAGCTCATACAAGAGATAGAGCAATTTGGCCTAGATATCCATGACTTGAATGACCACTTGACTAAAAAGATTGTGACATCTGATGTCCAATCACCTATAGTTATGGATATTAGCCAGTCTATGGAGAGGGAAGAAGAATTCTGACCAGTCAACTACCATCTTTTGCTTGAGTCTGACATTTAGAAGGTGTGTAAAAGTGAGCATGTTGTGAATGTTGTAAGTTTGAAAGTGGGATGTGTTGGGTTTTATTCAAAGCACTTTTCTACATTATGTTTACATGATGACATGTATTTGGAGTCATCTGAAATGGTGGAAGAGTGTGAAGATGAGGAATAAGAATCCTACATTCTTAAATTTGCACAAGACAAGCAACGCAATAACATGCCTCACTTCATGGACAAGTGGCAACACAATAGCATGCCTCACTTAATGGCCAAGCGGTTTAACATGCACCATCCCTTACTTGGTTTCTTCATCTTTGTACCACCACCCTATGAGCGAACCAAAAAAATGGATGTGATATTGGGGGTGAAATTCATATCCTCAAGGTGGAGGAAAATGTTGATGGATCGTGCCCCAATGTTAAATTAGGTGCTTGTTGGGAGGCAACCTAACATGTAGTAAGTAGTTTTTATTTTATTTTTTATTTTTGTTTTAGTGTCACTTGTTTTTGTTGTTTTTATTTTTGCAGATTTAGGGGATGTCTGAGCACCCACAATCCGAGCTAATGAGCATGGCGAAAGCTAAGTGTGGGTTCCTCCAGACCCATTGATGGAAAACATGGAAATTGACATGCTTCTAGCTATGCGTAGAGGCCCAAAGGAGTATTCCTAATTCTTATTCTTTGATTTATACTTCGGGGATAAGGTATGATTTGAAGTGTGGGTTGGGGAATCTTTCGATTTATGTTTAGGGTGAAGTGTGCTATAGGAGTCTTTTGGTTATTTGCTTATGTTGCTGAAAAATTTTAAAATAAAAAAAAAGTTCTTTTAGTAGTTTTTAGTTTTATTTTCTTTTTTATTTTTTAGGAGCACATTTCATTCACCCCTTGGTTTTTCTTTTCGATTCTTTTCTGAGGGGGTGCCCTTTGAACCGATGTTCCCTTTTAATTTTTAGGAGTAAATTTTAAAAAAAATTTAGTCATAGATTAAGTACTTTTCCCAACAATGGATGGATGACGACCGTCTTGAGGGAAAATTAGTCATTAGGATTAATAAAATAGAACCCTTTACTGATTGATGCTAGGTGCTTTTGTTAGGCTATAATTGACTACATGATGTAAGTTGGGTTTAAACTTGAAAAGCATGCTAAAAATTGGTTGAATGACTATTTTTGAGACATCTAGGCTCATTTATTTGACTCTTGTATGATTTTAGATTAAAGTTAAATTCTTGCAATTGCTTGATTGAAAGTCTTTAGGGATCCTTCTTGAGTTGAACTTGGGCCATGTGTGTGAGGATTTTGTTATATTCCATGTTGCCTATTGATGTCTAGAACTTGCTTGGTGTGTTTGCAAAGCGAAATAAAAAATGTTGAGTTTATGAGATGATATAGGTATTTCTTTGATAGCCAAGTTTTATACCTTCTTCATCTACCCATAATGGATGATCTTAGTTAGCCTAACCTCATAGGTAGATTATTCCTTTTCTTTCAATTGACCGTAATTTGATCCAAAACCCCTAAGCGTTTTAGGTGAAAAATTAAGATGTTAAGGAGTGTAAAACTGAAGAAGAAAAAAGTGAAGTTGAATCCCCAAATTAATAACTATGAGTGTGTTTTAAAAGTTTGTGTGTTGTTGATGGGAAGTAGTGTAATGAAAAAAAAATTTGATCAAAAGAAGTGAATCACGTGTTGATAGCAAATACTCCCTCCTAAAGATGTGTAAGCTAGATTAAAGAGATGGGGTAAAACAAAAGAGAGTTGTGAAGATAAAAGTGGTGAAAAATAGATTGGTTGAAGATGAGCTTAATGAAGGTGTGGTGTATTAAAGCGCTTGGGAAAGTTAGTCACTATTACTGGCCAGAATAGTTCCTACATACATTTCAACCTTTAAAGTCTTACTTGATCTTGAACTTTGATATTCTTATATTAGTAGAGTACTACACTAAGGGCAAGCTTATGGTTCATATTATGTTGCATGTGAATTCCTTGTGAAAGTAAGTATAATTCTATTCTTACACCCATTCTTGTGATAAATTATATATTTGTGAGTAATTATGGATTACTCTTGTGGTGAAGTCACATGTTTAATGAAGGATAGGTGATGCATATGATCTCTTGGTTGATTAATGTGCACGAGTTTGATAATTTTGTCGAGTCAATTCTTGAGGTAATGAGGTTTTAAGTAGTCATTCATGTGTTTGAAGTTGATAATGTAACATGCTTGTTGTAAAATTTGTCATCTATGTTAGTAGTTGTAGTTCTAGCTTGATTGACTTGTTTAAATTAGTGATCTTAGAGTCTCCTTTGATTAACATGAATGCAAGGAGTTGTTCAAGGATGAACAAGGCTTTAAGTATGCGGTGGTGATGATAGGTGCATTTATACAGTTACTTGCCAACTTCTATCTGCGTTTAAGCATAGTTTTTAGGATAAATTAGTGTGTTTATGTGAATATCTAGTGATATTTGTGTAATAGTTTGATAAGCCTCATTTTTAGGGGGTTTATAGTGCAATTGAATTAATACAAGAGTCAAAATGGCCAAGGAAAGGTTAGACGAGATAACTAGTTAAATCGGCCTAAGCTATGCTTGGTCTTATGTAGTTTTGATAAGCTTTGTGAATTGTATGGTATAATACTTGTGATGAGATATTGTAGGAGTAAATTTGATCTGCTTTAGGGTATAAATTAAGCGTCACATGAGTCACAATGGATGATCAAACAAAGAAAGCTTGTCGTGGACTAAGGGACAAAACCGAGCGAAATTGTGTTGTTTGGCAGCCTTCTCCGCATCGTGCAGCCTCCACCCCACATCCAGCACAGTAACGAGCCATATTTTAAGATTTACCACTGGATTTTCTCCCAAAAAACCTATTGCACGTGCCCCTAAGTCCTAGCCATCACCTCCGTGACACACACCCCTTCTAAACGGGCAAAAAGTGGTTCCTAGTCCTAGTTTGAGTGGGAAACAAGTTGGTAATTATACCAAATCCTTTTGGGACTTGTTAATCATGATTTGGAGGATATATAAACACCTAAACATTCATAAAAGAAGGATATGACAGGTTGTGTCAGTCCACAACACGAAATCACAACATACAACACAAAAAGTCCTATTCTACACGGGAAAAGTTGAGTTCTAGTCCTAGTTGGAGTTGGAAAACTTGTGGTACCTAAACCTAATACTTGTGGGACTTGTTGTACATGAATGGGAGGCTATAAATACATATTATACACGTAGAAAATGGGGAATCCATCATACCACACGAAAATACAACACAAACAATAGAAGTTTGGGAGAAAAGCACGTTCAAGGAGGCTAGAACAAGGATTCTTATTTTGTAACTTTAAATTCTCTTAATTTTACTTGTTTAATTGTTTTATTTTGATTTTCATTTAAGATTATGAGTGACTGAGAAACCCATATGCTAGGGTTGAGGCTACAAACATGAATGCTTAGTTTCGTTTTCTATTCGGTTTATATGGTTATCACGTCATATGTTTGTTCTTATATTCTTGTGCTTACTACATTGATGATTATCTACCACTAAAGTAAATATATAGTCTCAAATTTAATTTACCATAGGAGTGGAGGGATGAAATGAAGAACATTGGGAGTGTGGGTCACATCTTAGAGAAATTTAGTTGCGGTTAGGATAGATATATACCTCATTGCCCCACTTGGTTAACAAAACGGGAAGATAGCTTAATGCATCCAAATTAGATATTCACATCCTCACTCAACAATATAGTTGTGAGACTAATTTGGGTAAACAACTTAGAGGATGACCATTCTCAAGCTATACTATCAACCCCATAAATCAACAATCACGATAAACAACTTAACTGGCTAGGGATCATAGTTATGCATGATTGTGAGTATGTATTGAACCTATAATCCTCCTTGATGTTTCAACCCCAAGTTTATCATCTTTAGTATAGTTTATTTTTTAGTTTTATCTTTTAAACTTCATACATCTTTGGTTCTATTGCTTGAATAAATAATAAGAATTAGTTTGATCTAAGTGAATAGTTAAATGACAAGTCCCTATGGATTCACAAAAGCCACTATATTACTTGTAAGACTGCACACACTTGCGTGTGCTAAAGTCACAATAATCAACAAGGTGAGTTTAGTGGATTTACATCCTAAGGTAGGGATTTCTCTAATAGAGGCTCTCGCGGTTATCATGGAAGACTAGTTTCGGCAGCCTTATAGAGTTAAGGTGATAAGCCTTTGGTTTTTGTGGCTTCAGGTAGCAAGGGTTTAGGTCATGCAGGTAGAGGCTCCAGTTTTAGTTTATCAGGCCAGGGCGGGAATTTTGGTTCTTTTGGGCCCTCTTAGCATGATGCTAGTGGCAGAGAGTGTTTCGTATGTCATAAGATTAGTCATTACATGAGGTACTTCCCTAGGAATGCATTAGGTCCTGCCCAATAGAGTTCTCAGCTTCAGTTTTGCTCTACTCATATATCTGTAGTCAGGGATAGTTCACAGAGTGGTAGAAGTAGTACTAGAGGTACTTGAAGAAGAGCTGGGGAGATTTTAGTAGTGTATGCGGGGTTGCTCATCCCGAGAGTGGATGTGGATAGTGTTATTCCATTCTTGGGAAACCTGAGATAGAGACCTCTGATGAAGGTATCACAGGTATCTTCATAGTCTGCTACCGATGTTCTTCCATGTTATTTAATCCTGGGTCTATATTTTACTATGTGCCTACATATTTTGCTATAAGTTTTGATGCTGCATATGAGTCCCTTTTTGTGTCTCTTTGTGTTTCTACCCAGTAGGAGATTCTTTAGTGGTGGATCGGGTGTATCGATCTTGTGTAGTGACCTTTGTGGAGAATGATACTTGGGTAGACTTAATTATCCTAGATATGGTTGATTTTGATGTTATATTGGGTATGGATTGGTTAGCTCCCTATCATGCTATTTTGGATTGCTATGCCAAGACAGTGACTTTAGCTACTCCGAGTGTTCTAAGGATAGCTTGGAAGGGTACTCTTAATTTGGGTCTGAAGGGAGTTATATCTTTTCTATGTGTTCATCGCATGGTAGAAAAGGTATGTCAATTTTACTTGGCTTTCATTCGCAATACTAGTGTTACTTAACCTCCCCCTTTGGATTCTGTTTGAGTTGTTAGGGAGTTTCAGGACGTGTTTCATATAGATTTACTTAGTATGCCTCCAAATGGTTATGTTGTTTTTGCTATTGAGGTGGAGTTGGTCATCAAGCCCATTTTCATTCCTCTTTATTGGATGGCCCCTGCTGAGTTAAAGGAATTGAAGGAATAATTATAGGATTTATTGAGTAAGGGTTTTATTAGACCTAGTATATCTCCTTGGGGTGCTCCTGTCTTATTTGTGAAGAACAAAGATGGATCTCTTCACATGTGTATTGACTATAGGCAATTGAACAACGTGACAGTTAAAAATAAGTATCCTCTTCCTCGTATTGATGATTTATTTGACCAACTTTGGGGTGCCTCGGTGTTTTCTAAGATTGACTTGAGATCCGGGTATCACTAGTTGAAAATTATAGCTTTGGATGTTTCGAAGACAGCTTTTTGGACTCGGTATGGTCATTATGAGTTTTTGGTCATGCTATTTGTACTGAACAATGCCCTAGCAGTGTTCATGGAGTTGATCAACTGAGTATTTTTACCCTACCTTGACTCTTTTGTGATTGTATTTATAGATGATATCTTGGTTTATTCAAAGAATAAGGCTGACCATAAGAGATATTTGAGGACTATGCTTTAGAGGTTGCGAGATGAAAAATTATATGCTAAGTTCTCCAATTGCGAGTTCTAGTTGGATTCTATTTCTTTCTTAGGGCATGTAGTGACCAAGGATAGCATTATGATTGATCCTGCCAAGATAGAGGCGATTTGTGATTGGGATAGACCTACTTCTCCTACCGAGATTTGTAGTTTCGTTGGTTTAGCGAGTTACTACCGATTTTTATGAAGGATTTATCTTCTATTGTGGCTCCTTTGACCAAGTTGACTCAGAAAAAGATTGTATTCCAGTGGTCGGATGCTTGTGAGAAGAGCTTTCAAAAGCTTAAAGAGTTGTTGACTTCGACTCCTATTTTGACCTTGACTAAGGAAGGCGTAGGTTTTACCTTGTTTTGTGATGTTTGTGTTGAATTGGATGTTGTGTTAATGTAGGAGGGTAAGGTGGTTCCATATGCTTCTCTCCAGTTGAAGCCCCATGAGAAGAATTACCTACCTATGACTTGGAGTTGGCCGTATTTGTCTTTGTGTTGAAGTTATGGTTGCACTATTTGTATGGGATCCATTGTGAGATTTTCTCTGATCATCGTAGCTTTTAGTACTTCTTCACTCAGCGAGATCTTAATATGAGACAATGTTGGCTTGAGTTGCTTAAGGACTGCGATCTCACTATTCTTTATCATCTGGGCAAAGCGAATGTAGTTGTGGATGCCTTGAGCCAGAAGCAACTAGTATGGGGAGTTTAGCTTATTGTTTTACTCATAAGCAACCTTTGGCCTTAGAGGTTCATTCTTTAGCTAACCAGTTGGTTAGGCTTGATATTTCGACACCTAAGCATGTATTAGCCTTTGTTGAGGTTAGATCTTCTTTCAAGGAGCAGATTCAAGCTCATCAGTTTGATAATGATAGATTGAGGGTGATAGTAGCAAGGCCAAGGCGACATTTCTTGATTCTGATGGTGTTTGAGGATTAGTGGTTGAGTTTGTGTGTCGAGAGTTGGTGGATTGGTTAGATTGATCTTGGAGGAGGCCATTGTTCCAGATATTCCATTCACCTAGGGGTGGCCAAAATGTACCATGATCTAAAGTAACATTATTAGTAGGATGGTATGAAGAAGGATATTGTGGAGTTCATAGCTAAGTGTTTGAATTGCCAACACGTGAAAAATGAGCATCAGTGATCGGGTGGTATGATGCAAAGAATGCCCATTCCCAAGTGGAAGTAGGAGTGGACCACCATGGATTTCACAGATGGCCCTCCCCCGACCTTGGGGAAGTTTGACTTTATTTGGGTAATTGTGGATCGATTGACCAAATCAGCGCATTTCATACCTATAAAGGCGAATTATAATTCAGAGAAGTTGGCTAAGATCTATATTAGGGAAATTGTTCGATTGTATGGTGTCCCTATTTCTATTGTATCTGATAGAGGTACTCAGTTTACCTCGGGTTATTAAAGTACTATTTAGAGTGAGCTGGGTACTTATCTTGATTTAAGCATAGCTTTTCATCCTTAGATGGATGGATAGTCTAAGAGGACTATTCCGGAGCTAGAGGACATGCTTCAAGCATGTTTCATGGACTTTGGAGGCCATTGGGACCAGTACCTGCCCCTAGTAGAGTTTGCCTACAACAACAGTTACCATTCCAGCATTCAAATGGCGCCTTTTGAGGCTTTGTA
This sequence comes from Capsicum rhomboideum, assembly GCA_031232105.1. Classification (NCBI taxonomy): domain Eukaryota; kingdom Viridiplantae; phylum Streptophyta; class Magnoliopsida; order Solanales; family Solanaceae; genus Capsicum; species Capsicum rhomboideum. The sequence goes on along the minus strand of CP124713.1, from coordinate 28,802,904 downwards.
TGGCCGGAGGTGTAGATCCCCTGTGGGATGGTCTAACTGATTTGAGGTGAGGCCTTGGACTATAGATTTGTTGAAGGATTTGATGGATCATGTGAGACTGATTCAGCAGAGGCTATTGGCTGCCCAGAGTAGGCAGAAAATTTATGTCAAGCATCGAGCCCGCGATATATCATTCATGATGATAGATCGAGTTCGATTGAAAGTCTCACCCATTAAGGGTGTGATGAGGTTCAGGAAGAAATGGAAGCTTAGTCCAAGGTTCATTGGCCCTTTCGAGATCCTTGAGAAGTATGGTGATGTGGCTTATAGTCTAGCTTTGCCTCCACATCTATCAGCCATTCATCATGTATACGTTTCCATTTTGAAGAGATACCGTCTAGATGATGCACATGTGATTCGATGGGATTCCATTGTGTTAGACCATGATTTATCCTTTAAGGAGGAGCCTCTTTCCATCCTAGATAGGCAGACTAGGAAGTTGAGGTCTAAGAGTATTGATTCATTGAATGTCCAGGACTACATCACCCTATTGAGGAGGCTACTTAGGAGGTCGAGTCTGATATACGGCTTAGATACCCCTAGTTTTTTACCGCTTTAAGTACTTTATTTTTTTTAGTTCGAGGACAGACTAGTATGTGGAATTTCCTTTTTTATGTGTTTTGACCATTTTGCCCTTTCTCGTAGTTATTACATGATATTTATGAGATGTGGAGATGGTTGACACGGTCCCCGATGCATTCAGGAGTGATTTGGGAGAGTTTGAGACTCTTAGAGGCTTTAAAAGCCATGAGTTTTACTTCGGTCAATATTTTATGTTCTGAGTGCCAGATGGTGATTTGGACAATTTCATTAGATTCAAAATGTCGATTTTGGGTTAGTAGTAGGGTTTGTTAGGATTCAGAACATTTATTTTACATCTCGAACCTTCTTTTAAAAACTAGTAAAAATGGCCAAAATGGGGTTCCGGGAGTCAAATTGTTGTAAATGATCTTTTTTCAAAATTTGACATTGCCATTGAGTTGGGCCCCTGGTCACGAATGCGGAGAAGGATAAAATCCTTCATCCCAATCGCTAGGTAGAGGCCGCGATCGTGAAGGCTTATGTGTCCAGGTTGGGTATCTCGCCTCCTTGCAAACGCGATCGTCATGAACGAGACGTGTCCAGGTCATCAGCCCTTGCGAACATGAGAGGATGATCGTGAATGCGAAGTTCAACTTTATGGCCCAATCAGCATTGACCCATGCAATCGTGAGTCTTGAACCGCGATCATGAGGCATTGTTCACAGAATAATATATAAGCTCCATTTTCACAATTTTCTTCCATTTTTGGACCTTGAGAGCTCGGGAGAAGGCGATTTCAAAGGGTTTTTCACCAATAAATCATGTAGGTAACTTCAAAACCTTTATTTTATCAATCCCTTCGATTTCTTTACTAATTCACCTTCAAAATCATGATTCAAAGTAGAATTTGGGGGGGGGGGGGGTTTCCCGGTAAACTATAAAATTGGTTTTTCATCAATTTGAACCTTGATTTTAACTCATTTTCGTATGGGTTTTCAGCTATAGACTCCTATAGATATGGAGAACATGTTCTAAAATAAAATTTTTATTTTACCCCTTTTAATTTTAAACCCATTTTTTGAACTCATTTTGGGTCCGTCCTAAATATAGTCGATATGGGTATCATTAGCTTCCTTTTGATGCATAAATTATATATTTAATAAATTTAGCTCACTCTGAGACCATTCTAAAGGGAAAGGCTTCACGTTGAAGGTTCTAGGCTTAGATTTCGGTACTGCGAGGTAGGTTATGACTTAACTTTGTTCAGACTAGGATGGGTAGTTAACGTACATGTAAAGCATGTTATGGATTGGAGTATTAGCCATGGGAGTAGTATTTTGAGATTATTATTTTTATCATGTGCTCGTGTGGGGGCCTATTTGCATATTATTGTTGACTTGAAAGATTATATATTGCGTGTTGCCCATGTGGGGGCTTTATTTAACATCAATGGCCTTATTTGTGCATTAAATATGAAAATTATTGTTATAATGCTTGTGCGGGGGCTTGAATAGATATTATAGGCCTAGGTTTAAGCATTATTTGCCTCTATCTAGTTAATATACCTCGGTAAGGGGTTTGAAATAATATTATTGATGTCTTACATTACTATTCATTCTAGTGGTGCCGAGCGAGGGCTGGGATCATGAATTATTGACGTATTGAGTTGATTCAGAGCTTGTTTTGTCACGACTTGATTCAGAGCTTGTTTTGTCACGACCCGAGACTACCCCCTAGTCGTAACACGGTGCTTAGAGCCACAAGTGATCCCAAGCTAACCCATGGCCTGGCATGACACTATAAATACTGAAATAGTCTGGAATCACTTATGCGAAAGTTAATAATCTGGATAATAAATTTGGCAATGCGCCCAAGTGATAATATCTGAATAAAACTCATAAAGCTAAAAGCATAATCTAACTGAATGTCTGGAAGCCTTTAAATAGGATGAGTTATTGGGACAAGCCCCCAACTAACTCCAACTGCATGAAACTAAAATAGCATAAAATACAATACTGATAACTAGTCCTCGAATGATGAGGACTCACCAAAGTACTATTGTTGATGTGGTAGGAGATCGTACTAGGCGTAATTCAGATGTTGAACGTCGGAACCTATATTATAAGACAATATAGCACAAAGAAAAGTTTGCGATCAGTACTTTACTGAGTATATGGGATAGGAAAATAACCAAAGCAGGCTAAATATAATGCATATGACATGAATAAACTAATGCAAGACCTAATAAAAAACATGTACTAATAGATAAGCTGAAATACTGAATACATGGTCAAGCGAAGTCTAATACTAAACTGTGGAAGGTTTCTATCACTTACATAAACCATGTGAGCAACATGGAATCTAACCTGTAACCCAAGTTGGGAGGGTGTTCTATACCTTGCCAAGGGAACGAACCATGATTGGCGTGAATTCACTCATGAGCCCATTAAGGGCAAGGGAGACACTCTCAACTAGCGAGGAACCCTTTTTACCTACGGTGGCACATAGTTTATGACTTGGGCTATCTAAACCCTTGTCCTCTCTATGCTAAGTACTACTTCCAACTGAAAGCAAACTGATATACTGAAATGCTCAACAATAATGATTTTCTCAAACTAAAAGATAAGTGCTTTATCTGAAAGCATTCTAAATCATGAAAACTGAATAATTGAGTACTCAACTGTAAATGCATGATATCCTAGGTCATCGGATGTTCATAACCCTCCATCTCAGTAGAAAGCAACTACAAATAGCAATTCTATAAACTGGCCATAATATGAAATTTCATAACTCAAGGCCAAAATAAAAAAATTATCAATATTATGCTAATTCATATCTATGAGTATATAAGGAGACTCAAATTTATGTAAAAACATATATTCATGGTTTAGAAAAACAAGAAACTAAAAACTAAAGAAATTCACACTTTCCATGAAAAACCCTAAGCTTGAAAATTGAATTAAACTTGAAGAATTTGAGTTAACTTTGGGATTCAATGGGTGAAAGGAATCCATTGATGAAATCCCATATACCTAGAGAATACAACCTTGGTGAAACCTTTGAATTTGGAGTCTGAAGTTGAAGAACCCTAATTCTAGCTTAGGAGAAGAAAATCGCCTCTTTTTCTGTATTTAGCTAAGTGTTGACTGAATTTTTATGTAATGAGGGCTTAGGGTAATATTAGGCTTAATAATCAACCTTGGGAAGGCTTAAAAGACGTATTTTTGATGTTAAAAGAGTAGGGAAATACTGAGGTTCCCTTATAAAAATGTATTGGAAAAACTGTTGGGAGGAACTTACGAGACCTTCCCACGATTGTAGGTCCTACCTATGATTGTGGATTGTGATCGCGGTATGGGCTGGACTTTTGGATTCTATGAACATAATCAGATGATCCATGGTACGATCGTGGGATCCACTCACGATCGTGCCTTGGAAGTTCAAGTCGAATCAAATTTTGATCTTAAAAAATCATCATAATCTAGGATTTATGATCTTTTGAAGTTGGCTATGGAAAGATTCTTCACAAGAAAACCACCGGTAAGGAGGATTTCAATTTGGCTACGAACTAGGAGTTACTTAAGGCCTTAATGCATGTATAAATCACTTCTAATACAGCTAAAACATGAATTTTAATTTCACATGTACTTGAAGTATGGCTAATCTTAGCTAGGGTTTTCTGGGTGTTACATATTTATATTTGTATTGAATTGGTCATTATTTTCATACTGATTGATTGATAGCAATACATCCTTATTTCATACATACATATTTATGAGGTAGGTACCAGTGAGAAATACTGATTTTGAAAGAAAATAGAAACTCTTTATAAAACTCTTGGTCGAGTTCATTGTCGGCAAGGTTGATTTTGATATATATTGAAAAATCTAGGCCGAGGACATTTGACGATAAGGGTGTTGAGATTATGAAAGTATATGGGTTTCGAACCCCCTATGGGTCCTATCCTGAAGTGCTAAGGCTTGGAAGTTGTATACGTAAGTCCCACTATCACCACATCATTGCATTGCATTGCATTTGCATCTTCTGTATTTCTTTTACGAACTCTTGATGTGTACTTAGTTTCCCTATATATTTTGTGTGTAGTTGTTTCTTTGATCTTGTATTATAGAACTGTTAGTGGAGACGGTGTGAGCTACCGTTTGGAAACTTTTCTGTTTGCAGGTGACGTGCTCATAGTATCTTTTACTTGTATTATTTTCTACTTTGTTCAGTCGGCCTATGATACCTACTGAGTACAAGTGGGTCGTACACCCCCCTAATGTACCCTTTTGGTGTAGATACTAGTTCGAGTACGACTCGCGGCAGATGATTTCCTACTATTAAAGTCAATATTTGAGGTACTGACATTGCTCCAAACTTCATAGCTGATTCTGGACCTTTTCTATCCTATTTCATGTCTTTACTTTCTATCAGAGATAGATTATGTAGTATTTTCAGATATTCGGATTTGTACTAGATGCTCTTTATACTTATGACACTTGTAACTTGTAGGTGCCATCATGACCTCGACTTTTGGGTCGTGACAACATTCTACTTCTATTTTTTATTACTTTTTTAGCTATGAATAACATACACATAAATAGGTCTACAATCTTTAATTTTTATGATTTATCACACAATTCTACAAATTAGATTTAATACTAATGGGGCATAAGCTAAAACTCATTAAAAAAAAAAATTTAAATTTACTATTTTAATCTTATGTTTGAAACTTTTTTTTTGAGTTTACTTACCTTTTCAGAAGGTAACATATGCACTTTATTAATCATGTGAAATGTGTATATAGGTAATTTTTCAAGGGACCATGAATACTTTGAAAAGAAAATTAAAAGAACATCTCAAAGTACTATGTTGTTTCAAAGACAAAGATCTAAGTAGCTCGTCATGCTTAGAAGTACTTTTTCATTGAAACTGTATGACTCCACTGGAACGTCATTGTCCTAGCATCAATGACATTCAAACTATCACCTTTAACCATAGAGACCCCATTAAATGATCCCATGGGTCATCAGATCAACAATTTCAATGAAAAGTTTGGAAAATTCAATCATGATAAAGCATCTTAATTATAATATGTATGTGAATTTAATTAGTTTTATTAATTAACGTAAAATATACATACGGTGCATGAGATACACGTGGAGTGTAAAATAAACATGTGGTTCATAAGATGCATGTGAGATGCACGTAGAAGCTCGTTTTATTAAATGTTCTTCAGATCTCTTATTAAGATTAGACTTGAAAACATGTGCATTCTACTTCTATTTTTTTATTACTTTTTTAGCTATGACTAACACATAAATAGTTCTTCTTTTTTTTTTTTTATGATTTATCACATAATTCTACATATTAGATTTAATACTAATGGGGCATAAATTAAAACTCATTAAAAAAAATCTTTTTAAAATTTATTATTTTAATCTTATGTTTGAAACTTTTATTTTGAGTATACTTACCTTTTTCAGAATGTAACATATGTACTTTATTAATCATGTGATATGTGTATATAGGTTATTTCTCAAGGGACTATGAATACTTTGAAAAGAAAATTGAAAGAACATCTCAAAGTACTATGTTGTTTCAATGACAACGATCCAAGTGGCTCGTCATGCTTAGAAGTACTTTTCTCATTGGTACTTTATGACTCCACTGGAGCATCGTCGCCCTAGCATCAATGACATTCAAACTATCACCTTTAACTTTAAAGACCCCATTAAATGAGCCCATGATCATCAGATCAACAATCCCAATGAAAATTTTGAAAAACTCAATCATGATAAAAGCATCGTAATTATAATATATACGTGAATTTAATTATTTTTTACTAACTAATGTTAAATGCACATGCGGTGCATGAGATACATGTAGAGTGCACAAGATAATATGTGGTACATAAGATGCATGTGAGGCACACGTAGAAGCTTGTTTTATTAAATGTTCATCAGATCTCTTATTAAGATTAGACTTGAAAACATGTGCCTTCTACTTCTATTTTTTATTACTTTTTAGCTATAACTAACTTACACATAAATAGTTCTACAATCTTTAATTTTATGATCTATCAAATAATTCTACAAATTAGATTTAATACTAATGGCGCATAATCTAAAACTCGTTAAAAAATCTTTTTAAAATTCATTATTTTAATCTTATGTTTGAAACTTTTATTTTGAGTTTACTTACCTTTTTCAGAAAGTAACATATGCACTTTATTAATCATGTGATATGTGTATATAGGTTATTTCTCAAGGGACTATGAATACTTTGAAAAGGAAATTGAAAGAACATCTCAAAGTACTTTGTTGTCTCAAAGACAACAATTCAAGTGGCTCGTCATGCTTAGAAGTACTTTTCTTGTCAGAACTGTATGACTCTACAGGAGCGTCATCGCACTAGCATCATTGACATTCAAACTATCACCTTTAACTTTAAAGGCCCCATTAAATGATCCCATGGGTCATCAGATCAATAATTTCAATGAAAATTTTGAAAAATTCAATCATGATAAAGCATCTTAATTATAATATACTAGTTCTGGACACGTACCTCACACGTGTATACTTAGCAATTATCATTAGTTATTATGTATCAAAAATATTATTACTTAAATGTCATACACATTTTAAAATATTAAATTTATAGCATACAAAAAGACATATAACACCATTTTCTCATAATAACTATATGTTAAATCATATCTATTATATATTCATTTAAAAAAATACAATCATAATACAATATAAACAGTGAATTAATATATGACAATCCTAAAATCAATCTTTCAGAGAAATCAATCCTCTCCCTTTCGTAGCTCACGAATATTAGCTAGTGCCACTAGATAGATCGAAGATGGTGGTCTTTATCATCCGTGAAGTTTGAAGGTGATGAAAGTTGAATATGACGATCATTCTGATTCCAACATCCATCATTCATTAACTTTACATATTTCTCCATCTCTCAATTTCTTTTATATACTTAAAAAAATATAGAAAATAGAAATGAAAGATTTATATTCTTATTTGGGGAAAATATATTTCCATGGATAATAATTTGTCAGAATTGAAAAAAAGTTAAGTGATATGCACTTTATAATTTGAAAGGAAGGTGGTCAAAGGATATTGAAAAATATAAAATGGTTTTCACTTATTATGGATAATATCTGGAGTTTTTCATGTGAAAGGAGACTTCAAAAGAATTCTCATCTTGTAACCATGACAATTAACATATTCCTAAACAAAAAGAAGATAATTACTTTGAAAAAAATAAAGAATATTAATAATTAAATTAATCAAGATTCTTACGATCTCAAATTGAAAAAGAAAATTTAACAATTTCTTATTATTTGTGCTATCCAAATCACCCCTCCTTCAAAGTGAAATAGCACATTGAGTTTTTGGATTGAAAATTGTTCATGAACTCATATTTATGATAGCAAAATTTGCATGACTTCACATTTAATAGTATATCATAAATGTACCAAATCACTTGACTAGACTTAATGTTTACTCTCTCACAAAGTAACGTTACACTTTCAAAGTGCATGCAATTGCAAGGATTATTTTATTAAAAGTTATTAAATGAAGGCAAATCAAACATTTTTTATGATTGAGCTTTATTCAAGAAGGCAAAGGGATTCTTTTGTTTTGAAAAAAGAAAAAAGAATAGACGGCGCACGTACTTTTTTTGCCTATCATAATATTTAATTTATTGCAATGTAATTTTACTTTATAGTACATCAAATATTATAATAATAGTTTTAAATTGAAGGGTAAAATGAGTGTTCAATATTTGATAGGTAAATTGGTCTGTCAACTTTCAACTAAGTGGCTTCCCACTTTTAGAATAGTCATTATATGTGAATTTAATTACTTTTACTAATTAATGCAAAATACACATGCAGTGCATGAGATACACGTAGAGTGCACAAAATAAACATGTGGTACATAAGATGCACGTGAGACGCACGAGAAGCTTCTTTTATTAAATGTTCTTCAGATCTCTTATTAAGATTTGACTTGAAAACATGTGCATTCTACTTCTATTCCTTATTACTTTTTTAGCTATGACTAACTTACACATAAATAGTTCTATAATTTTTAATTTTTATCATTTATCACACAATTTTACATATTAGATTTAATACTAATAGAGCATAAACTAAAACTCATTAATAAAAAAAAAAATTAAAATTCATTATTTTAATCTTATGTTTGACACATTTATTTTGAGTTTACTTACCTTTTTCAGAATGTAACATATGCACTTTATTAATCATGTGATATGTGTATATAGGTTATTTCTCAAGGGACTATGAATACTTTAAAAAGAAAATTGAAAGAACATCTCAAAGTTCTGTGTTATTTCAAAGACAACGATTCAAGTGGCTCGTCATGCTCAAAAGTACTTTTTTCATCAGAACTGAATGACTCCACTGGAGTATCGTCGCTCTAGCATCAATGACATTCAAACTATCACCTTTAACTTTAAAGGCCCCTTAATTATCCCATGGGTCATCAAATCAGCAATTCCAATGAAAATTTTGGAAAATTCAATCATGTTGAAGAATCCTAATAATAATAAATATGTGAATTTAATTATGTTTTAGTAATTAACATGAAATGCACATGCAGTATATGAGATACACGTGCTATGCACAAGATAAACATGTGGTACATAAGATGCATGTGAGACGCACATAGAAGTTTGTTTTATTAAATGTTCTTCAGATCTCTTATTAAGATTAGACTTGAAAAATATGTGTATTCTACTTCTATTTTTTATTACTTTTTAGCTATGATTAACTTACACATAAATAGTTCTACAATCTTTAATTTTATGATCTATCAAACAATTCTAGAAATTAGATTTAATACTAATGAGGCATAATCTAAAACTCATTAAAAACAAAAATTTAAAAATTATTATTTTAATCTTATGTTTGAAACTTTTATTTTGAGTTTACTTACCTTTTTCAGAACTAATCTTATGTTTGAAACTTTTATTTTGAGTTTACTTACCTTTTTCAGAATGTAACATATGCACTTTATTAATCATGTGATATGTGTATATAGGTTATTTCTCAAGGGACTATGAATATTTTGAAAAGAAAATTGAAAGAACATCTCAAAGTACTTTGTTGTTCTAAAGACAATGATCCAAGTGGCTCATCATGCTTAGAAGTACTTTTCTCGTCGGAACTGTATGACTCCACTAGAGCATCGTCGCCCTAGCATCAATGATATTCAAACTATCACCTTTAACTTTAATGGCCCCATTAAATGAGCCCATGGGTCATCAGATCAACAATCGCAATGAAAATTTTGAAAAATTCAATCATGATAAAGCATCTTAATTATAATATTTATGTGAATTTAATTACTTTTTTACTAATTAATGTAAAATACACATGCAGTGCATGATATACACGTGGAGTGCACAAGATAAATATGTGGTACATAAGATGCATGTGAGACACACGTAGAAGCTTGTTTTGTTAAGTGTTGTTTAGATCTCGTAATAAGATTAAATTTGAAAACATGTGCGTTCTACTTCTATTTTTTATTACTTTGTTAGATATTACTAACTTACAAATAAATAGTTCTACATTGTTTAATTTTATGATTTATTACACAATTCTACAAATTAGATTTAATACTAATGGGGCATAAGATAAAACTCATTAAAAAATTATTTTAAAATTTATTATTTTAATCTTACGTTTGAAACTTTTATTCTGAGTTTACTTACCTTTTTCAAAATGTAATATATGTATTTTATTAATCATGTGATATGTGTATATAGGTTATTTCTCAAGAGACTATGAATACCTTGAAAAGAAAATTGAAAGAACATCTCAAAGTACTATGTTGTTTTAAAGACAACAATTCAATTGGCTCGTCATGCTCAAAAGTACTTTTCTCGTTAGAACTATATGACTTCACTGGAGCGTCGTCTCCCTAGCATCAATGACATTTAAACTATCACCTTTAACTTTAAAGGCCCCATCAAATGATCCCATGGGTCATCAGATCAACAATTTCAATGAAAATTTTGAAAAATTCAATCATGTTGAAGAATCTTAATAATAATAAATATGTGAATTTAATTATTTTCTACTAATTAATATAAAATACGCATGTGCAATGCATAAGATGTACATGTCGTGCATAGAATGCACGTGAGACAAACGTAAAAACTTAGTTTATTTAATTTAATTCAGATCTGTTATTAATATTACACTTCAAAGTTCGAATTCTCAAGATTTGACCTTTGATTTTTTTTGTGCAACACTTCTTGATAATCATGATATTTTTACACAAGTAGATAAGTGCACCCCTGAGGAGAATAATTTTTAAAAATTCTTTTTCTAAGTTTAATAATCAAGATTCTCATTCATTTTTTGAATATGTTCTTCAAAGATTTTGCGTAAGTACATGGAGGAGATCAAAAATTACTACATAACCCTATTCAAAATGTTGAAATGAGGAATTATGTCCTAAAAAATAAAATTATTTTTCCAAAAGTTGATCATGATTATCAGCATTACCAATTGCATCAGGATCAAGATGACTCAGACATGGTGGTCACTCTCAATAGCACGCAACTTTCTTGGGTTGAAAATAATTATGGACTTCGTCGATCAGGAATTTCATATACTGACGAGGAACATCAGTAAATTCTACTTCTATTTTTTTGTTACTTTTTTAGCTATGACAACTTACACATAAATCATTCTAGAATCATTAATTTTTATGATTTTTTACACAACTCTCCATGTTAGATTTAATTCTAATGGGGAATAAACTAAAAATCATTAAAAAAAAAATTAAAACTCATTAAATTAATCATATGTTAAAAGCATTTATTTTGAGTTTTCTTAACTATTTTAGAATATAACACATGCATTTTATTAATCATGTGGTCTGCATATATAGGTTGTTTTTAAAGGGAGTGAGCATAATTGAAAAAGGAAATTGAAAAACATCTCAAAGCATTAAGTTGTTGCAAAGACAATGATCCAGGTGGCTAGTCATGCTTAGAAGTACTTTTCTTATCTGAATTGTATGACTCCACTGGAGCGTCATCGCCCTAACATCAATGACATTCAAACTATCACCTTTAACTTTAAAGGCCCCAGTAATTGTGCCCATGGGATCATCAGATCAATAATTTTAATAAAAAATTTAGAAAATTCAATCATGATAAAGCATCTTAATTATAATATATATGTGAATTTAATTATTTTTTACTAATTAAATATGAAATGTACATACGGTGCATGAGATACACGTGAAATACACAAGATGCACATGTGGTATATAAGATGCACGTGAGACGCACGGAGAAGCTTGTTTTGAATAAATGTTCTTCATATCTCTCATTAAGATTTGACTTGAAAGTTAGAATTCTCAAGATTTAACATTTGATTTGCTCTGTGCTGCACCACATAATAATCATGATAATTTCTACATAAGCAGATAAGTGCACTACGGAGGAGATATAATTTTTTAAAAATTCTTTTTCTAAGTTTAATAATCAAGATTCTCAATCTTTTTTTGAATATATTGCTTCAAAACTTCCCCATAAGTCCACGGGGAGATCAAAAATCACTACAAAATTCTATTCAAAATGTTAAAATGGAGAATTCTATCCCAAAAATCAAAATTATTAATCTTGCAGATGATCATGATTATTAGCATTACTAATTATCTCGGGATCAAGATGACTCAGACATTACGGTCACTCTTAATGGCACGACACTACCTCAGGTTGAAAATATATGTCCACATAGTTAACGAGGAATTTCATGGATTGAAGAAGAATACCAGTAAATTATACTTCTATTTTTTATCAGTTTTTTAGCTATGACTAACTTACACATAAATAGTTCTACAATCTTTAATTTTAATGGTTTATCACACAATTCTACATATTTGATTTAATACTATTGGAGCATAAACTAAAACTCATTCTACATATTTAATCTCAAACGGTCCAATGTACCTTGGACTAAGCTTATCCTTTTTGCAAAAATGCATCATGCCCTTCATGGGTGAAACTTGAACAACATTTTCTCACCTTTCATGAAATGTATACCACGCATCTTCCTATCCACATACTCCTTTTGCCAATTTTAAGCCGCTACAAGCTTCTCTTGTATGAATCTAAAAATTTTTATCGATTCCTTCAACAAATTGGTGCCCTAAGGTCTCACCTCGAAGGCATAAAATCACCTAATGGAAGATCTACACCTCTTTCCATACAAAAGCTCAAAAGGAGCCATGTCGATACCCAAGTGATAATTGCTGTTAGACAGAAACTCACTCAAGGGTAAGAATTAGTCCCAGTGACCACCAAATCCATAACACACGTCCGAAGCACATCTTCAAACACTTAGATTATCCGCTCAGACTGCCCTTCAGCTTAAGGGTGAAAAGTTGCACTTAGATCCAAGTGCAACTTTGCACTTTGATGCCTCATCCATGCTGGGTGCCACGGCAGCGGCATGCTACAATCCTAGATGATGAATGGCCAAAACTATACTGGCTAAACTACTTAGAAACCCTAGAACCTGCTGAATCAACTCTTACGACATCAAAACCAATACTACACCTTTCTGAACTGGCCCAATATCTGCTTGAATCGATACCTCTCTATCCTCTAGTACTACCTTTTTATTCTGAACTATGTCTGGAATATCCACCTGTGTGAGAGAAGATTCCAATCTCTGTCTTGCTGGACCTATGGCGTCCTGAGCTCCACCACTAATGAGTGCTACCTCACATTCCCTTGCTCTCCCCCTACCTCTCACTATGCCTCCACCATGAACTGCGGCTTCAGCAGCCAGTATGCGTACAACTATTGCTCTTTCAGAGTGTGTAATAACCATCTACTAGACAAGAGTGAAAGAAGTCAAATACCAATTTGGATCACCAGATACTAATTGGAATCAAGTACTAGCACAAAAGAAAGAAGAAGAGTGAGATTTCCAAAAGTCCTGTAGCCTCTCGAAGAAAAGTATGGACATCTCCTTACCATTCCGCAAGACTCTACTAGACTTATTCTTGTAAAATGAGATTGACGAACCTAGGGGCATTATCACCTTGGCTTATCCAAGTTATTTTATTTAAAACTTAAAAGACACAAAGTTTTTAGTCTCATTAACAACATTCACATTAGGGCCAAAGATTACCATGTCATCCACATATAAACATATAATCATACAATCTGATCCTATCATTTTGGAATAAACATAAGTATCAGATGAATTAACAACAAAGTCATTATCCATTAATGTGAAATTAAACTTCTCATACCACTACTTAGGTCCTTGCTTTAGTCCACGGAAGGACTTTCTCAATTTGCAATAACCCTCTTGTCCTGGGACCATAAAACCCTCAGGTTGAGTCATACAGATCTTTTCCTCTAAATCCCCATTTAAAAGTATCATTTTGACATCCATTTGGTGTAACACTAAACTACGAATAGCATCTAGAGCAATAAGAGTCCTAATGGTTGTTATTTTAGTCACATGAGAATGAGTATCAAAGTAATCAACACCTTTCTTTTGGTTAAAACCTCTAATCATAAGTCTAGCCTTATATTTATCAATTGTACCATCAGACCTCAATTTCTTCTTAAATATCCACTTGCTACATATGGGTTTAAAACCTTTAGGCAAAATATACAAGTCCCAGGTGTGATTAGAAACTATAAAGTCTAATTCACTTTTAATGGCCTGTTTCTAAAACATTACATCTATTGAACTCATTGTTTCATCATAAATCTTAGGGTTCTTTGATATTAATTAGATAGACACTAATTTATCGTTTAAAGTATCAATGTAGTGATAAAATTAGGACCAAAGCTAGTCTCAGTTCTACGTATTTTACTCCTTCTAAGTTCATTTTCATGCTCATTAGCAATAACATCAAAATGAGGCACAATAAGAGAATTAACAAACATAGATGTAAAAGCATTATTTTGCACATCACTAGGCACATTAATTTTTAAAGGAAAAACATGCTCAAAAAATTTTGTATCTCTATATTCACAAGTAGAATGATCATTCAACGACATAAATCTATATGCAGTACTATTTTGAGCATAACCAATAAAGACAGTGTCAAAAGTATTAGAACCTACATTGCTCATTTAAAATTAGGTAGACCAATCTTAGCCAAACACCCCCACACCTTTAGAAATTGCAAGTTAGGGACAAACCCTTTCCATAACTTATATGAGGTCTTGTCTAACTTCTTATGAGGGACCGTATTAAGAATATAGCATGCAAATAGTAAATCTTCCCCCCACATGTTGTCAGATAGACCAGAGCATAAAAGAATAGAACTCATCATTTCCTTAAAGGTTTGATTTTTTTATTCGGCTACACCATTTTGTTGGAGAGTATAGGGAGTACTAACCCCATGTATACTACCATTTTTCTCATAAATATCCTCTAGAATCTTAGTACTATATTCACCACCCCTATCAGATCTAAATCTCTTGATTTTCTTGTCTAATTAATTTTCTACTTCCACTTTGAATTTTAAAAACAACCTTTCAGCCTCATCTTTAGACTTAAGAAAATATACCCTAGTGTATCTAGTAAATTCATAAACAAAAGTAATGTAATACTTCATTCCTGTAATGACCCTCTTCGATGTTATGGGTAAGTTCGTCATACAAAAATGCGGTTAAGATCTTCCCTAGATTGGAAGTTAGAAATTTTAGGCTAGGCTAGTTTCGAACGAAATCGGAGTGAGGTATGGTCTAGGGTAATCTGGTAATGGATTGGGTAAAATTTATAAAAATTAGCTTTAGTTAATGTTATCTAACTCGATAAGGAACTCGTAGGATTTTTTAGAACTGAATTTGGGTAAGTGGAACTTACGTTATCGATCTCGACGTAAAAAAATTGGTCTGGAATATCGTAGTTTAAAGGTGTGTTGTGAAAATGGAAAATCTGGGAGGAATTTTGACATTCTTCCTCTTTGATGTCACTATAGCGACGTGCTCGAAAGTGGAATAATTCCCGCTAAAGCGACGGCCAAACCTGGTCAAAGTCGTTATAGCAACGTCACTATAGCGATATTGCTATAGCAATGTCGCTATAGCGACGTAAGTCGCTATAGCAGGGTAAATCATTGTTTTATCTGAATTTTCCCTAAAACATTTCATTATTTTGAAAACACATTTTGGGGAAGGGTAAGGGTGACTTAAGGTGACTTCAACCATTTTTCATCGTTTTTCATCGTAAAGGTAAGTAATTTATCCCCATTAACTAGTATTTTGGTTAATTAGCCTTAGAATCATAGTTTAGGTGCCTTGGGGAGGGTTTAAAGCTTGAAATAGCTGATTTTATGGTGCAAGGGGGTAAATTAGGTGTAAAATCCTTGGGTTTGAGTTAATAATCGTTAATTTACTCTTGCATTGTCACGATCCAATTTCGGAGTCATGATGACACCTACCATAACCCACTAGTAGGTAAGCTAAACCGTAGGCCGAAATGACAAGTAATGGGCTAAAAAAAAAAAGACAGGATATGTACCAGGAAATAAGCATAAAATAAGATCAAAGGCGATATAAATATGAATACGATCCTAAAATACCAAACGGAAAAGAGGAGGAACAAAAGAAACATCCCACGACCTGGTAAGGCCAGTACAAGAGCCACTAACCAAAAGAATAAGAGTACTAGTAGTATTAATATATAGATAGTCTCGAATATAAAGACTGTCCCAAAATCAAGGAAGGAGAGGAGATCAGCTCCATCTCTGAAAGCTCACCCTAACTCCGGATCCTGTATGCAAGCTGGAAGGAGTATCAGCGATGGCAGCTAGTACTCGGATCTGCATTAGAAAAGGATGCAGAGGTGCAGTATGAGTACCAAAACAATGGGTACTCAGTAGGAATCATCGATCAACAGAGCTAAATCATATTAAAAGCATAATAAAATGTGAAAATTTAAGCTAATTCAAGGAGAAAAGGGGAAAACCTGAGATCATGATCCAACACAAGAAAATAAATAATTAAACACGCGATACCAAAATTTAAGTAAACTAATTATAACCTAACTAGGCCCCCATGAGCCTAGAAGGTGCAAACAACAGAAGACTAACCCAAACGAGCCCCCATAAGCCTGATGGATACAATCAAGAGGAGATATATAGACACTAAGCATGATATAACCAACTAATAATCCCATATCCATGAAACCATTCGTACTATGCAATAACGGACTTTAACCAAATTCGCAATATCATAGATGAACCATAAAGTACCGAATCAAATTGGTTTTTAACACCATAACCATATCATAGATGCTGGACTTAAACCGGTCTTTAACACTATAACTATATCATAGATGTCGGACTCGAATAGGTCTTTAACACCATAACCATATCATAGATGCCGAACTCGAACCGGTCTTTAACACCATAACCATATCATAGATGCCGGACTCGAACGGATATAATTGTACCATAAATAAATAGTAGAAGGTCGGACTTGAACCGGTATAATAGGGTAAAGTCACAATAACTAGCCTAGCCCCAAACTAGGTGAATGCTATATAGCCTAAGGTTATTAACTATAATGTTGCGAACAAAGGCCTCCTAAGTCTACAAGGAGCTAAAAGATATAGTACAACCTAAAAGAGGGCCAACGGGGCCCTCTTCTAAACTCGAAAGTCCATACTAAGGAGATTACTACCTGAAAATGACTAAGTCTCCAAAACTCCACTACAAGTTATTACATAAGTCTAAATAAAGCCTAAATCATCATTTGACTTGAAAGAAGGGTAAACCGATCGATTCTACCCCCAAAACGGCTCACAAATCGGCCAATAAATCAAACTTCACTAACAAAGCAACCAAACGGTAAATTTCCAACCCAAAACTAGCACAATATCATACTAATACCATAATAATGCTCAATCTATAAGTAAGGTAAGCCTAGCCTACCTGGACGACGAATAATGCTCGATAAAGTCGGCTAAATTGGGGCTTTTCCCTCTCGAAAACCCTCCGCATGATAAAACGCTATCAAAATAACATTCTACTCATTAATACGAGAATAATGATACCCGTATTACATATAATTGCTTCGGGTCCAAAATCGAGTTAAAGATCCCATATGGGGCTCGCTTATGAAATCATAAATTAAAAATCGTCAAAACGTCCTTCAAGGCTCAAGGATAATTTACCCTCAATAATGGGTAAATTCCAAGCTCCAAAACATCCAAAATCAACCCATAAATTAATTAGGGATTCAAACCTAAAACGGAGAATTTATCAAGAAATTAGACGAAACTTACAAGGACTAAGACGAGGAAAAAGGCTTTGACGAACTCTCCAACCTCCTTTGATCACCTAAGAATCGCCCCCTCTCTCTCTCAATCTCTCTAGGGCTTTTAATTCCTAACACTTTGAGAAAATGACAGAAAAATGGGTGAAAAGGGAATTAAATGCACTGCAGGTGCCGCTTAAGTTCCCACTTGACCGCTAAAGCGGTCCATGGACCAGACCAACCTCTGCTAAAGCGGACCAAACATCACTTAAGCGGTGTTCGCTAAAGCGTTAAGGTCTCCACTTAAGCTGACCATTTGGGACCAATGCTAGCCACTAAAGCGGTGCCGCAGCTTCCGCTTAAGTGGTCGCACCAGCTAAAGCAACATCAGCACTTGGCAATATTTTGCCACGTTTCCAACGGGCCCTCGAGATTCATTCAAAATCCCGTGAATGCAAATGAACCATGTACCTTATCAAAAATTTGACATTCTGGACTCAATGGCGTAATTGAAATCTCCATCCGGGGTTATTTCGATGAAAAGTTGCTCTCACACCCAAATGGTCATTTTCATCACTTTCCACCCAATAGCCCAAAATGAGTTCGAAAGCCTCGAGACTCGAACCAAGGGTCCCCCTAGCCTAAAATTGATGTTCCGGAGCTGATGGAACTATCAGAATTGGCATACAGGGTCGTTTACCTAAAGTTTAGGCCCAGTATCTAAATTTAAATAGTGAAGACTTCAAAACAGGGAATTGACTCTAAAAACCAAATGAACAACCCGGTAACCGAACTGTCAGCTCCAGCAAGTCATAAATGACTTGGGGCAGCTATAAGAAAGCTCTAAATGCCAAAATAATGTGGAATTGAACCTAGAGGGTCATTACAGTATCCACTACTAAAAGGACTTTCATCCGCCAAAGTAAAAGGTTAAGAAGTACCTGAAGGCTCGAACAGGTGGGGGTATTGGGTCTGTATCTAGCTCTTAATATCCCAGGTAGCCTCCTCAACTAGATGGTGCCTCTACTAAACCTTAACTACTGGAATCTCCCTAGAGCACAACCGTCTGACATCCCTGACTAAAATGAGGATTGGCTCCTTAACGAATATCAATCTCTCATCCAACTGAACTGAGTCCCACCAAAGTACATGTGACTCATTTGGGATGTAATGCTATAACATAGAGACATGGAAAATTGGATGCACAGCTGAGAAATCTTGGGGCAAGGTTAACTCAAAAGCTACCTCTCCAATTGTTTTGAATGGATCAATATACCTGGGATTGAGCTTACCCTTCCTCCCAAACCTCATCACGTCCTTCATGGGCAATACGTAGAGGAAAACCTGGTCACCAACCCCAAACTTCAAGACACAAAGTCTACGATTAGCATAGCTCTTCTACCTACTCTGGGCTACCCTCAACCTATCCTGAATCACCCACACCCTATCCAACGACTCATAAAGAAGGTTAGTACCATGGGGGCTAATCTCTGAAGTCTCAAGCCAGCCAATAAGAAACTGACAATGCCTACCATATAATGCCTCAAATGGTGCCATCTCAATACTCGAATGGTAGCTATTATTATAAGAAAACTCCGCTAAGGTTAAATATTGCTCCCACTAACCTCCAAAGTCAATCATGCACACGTGCAGCATATCCTTGAGAAACTAAATAGTCTGCTCCAACTGGCCGTCATTTTGGGTATGAAATACGGTGCTAAGATCAATTTGAGTGCCCAACTCTTCCTGAAAAGTCCTCCAAAAGCTAGAAGTGAACACTGAGCCTCAATCTGAAATAATGGACATTGGTACTCCATAAAGGCGAACTATCTCACGAACATAGATACGGACTAACCTCTCGACACTAAAGGAAATCTGAATCTGAATGAAATGAGTCGATTTGGTCAATTGATCTATAATGAACCAAATGTTGTCGGAACCATGGGATGTACGAGGCAAACCAGTCATAAAGTCCATAGTAATACACTTCCACTTCCACTCAGGAATAGGTAGCCTCTAGAGTAATCCACCCTATCTCTAATGCTCAGTTTTTACCTACTGATAACATACGCAACAAGATACAAAGTCTGCTATATCTATCTTTATGCCACTCCACCAGTAATGCTATCTCAAGTCTCTATACATCATGGTTGTCCCAGGGTGAATAGAATATCTAGAGCTATGAGTCTCCCCCGAAATATCAACTGAATCAAGTCTCCAACCCTCAGAACACAGATGCAACTATCAAATCACATAATACCCTATAAATCTAGGGTAGCCCAACTGGACTCACCCTTTAAGACCTAATCACGAATGCCATAGAGCCTACTATCCTCCAACTGGCGGCTTTAAATCTTCTTAAACAAGGTAGATCTAGCCTCAACACTAGCAAGGATCCTCCTAGGGTCTGAAACATCAAGTCAAACTATCGAGTTGGCTAAGAATTGAACGTCCAAAGCCAATAGTTGCTCTAAAGCTAAAATAGAAGTCAAACTACCCATACTTACCGCTTTCCAGCTCAAGGCGTTAGCTACCACGTTCGTCTTTCCTGGATGGTATAGAATTAAGATATCATAGTCCTTCAGCAACTCAATCCATCGGCGCTATCTAGAATTTAGCTCCCTCTGAGTCATAACGTGCTGAAAACTATGATGGTCAGTATAGATCTCACAATGAACACCATACAAGTAATGCCTCCAAATCTTAAGCACAAAAACTACTGTCGCCAACTCTAAGTCATGGGTGGGGTAGTTGTGCTCATAAACCTTAAGTTGCCTCAATGCATAAGCAATAACTCGGCCCTGCTGCATCAGAACACAACTCTAACCAACACCAAAAGCATCATAATAAACTATATACCCCTCGCCCTCAAAAGGAAGAGTCAATATAGGAGCTGAAGTGAGCATCTCCTTGAGCTTCTAAAAGCTCGACTCACACTCAATGGACCACTGAAAAAGAACCTCCTTCCTAGTTAACCCATTCATAGGCACAGCAATAGAAGCAAAATTCTCAACAAACCATCTGTAATAACTGGCCAACCCAATGAAGCTACGAACCTCGATCAGAGATATAGTTCTAGTCCAATCACGAATAGCCTTTATCTTTGCTGGATCCACCATAATCCCATCCTTAGATACCACATGCCCTAGGAATATAACAGAATTGAGACAAAACTCACACTTTGAGAATTTGACATAAAGCCTGTGATCTCTCAAAGTCTGAAGCACAATCCTCAAATGCCGCTCATGATCCTCCTTACTCCTTGAATACACCAATATGTCATCAATAAACACAATCATGAAGGAGTCCAAATATGGCTTGAAAATACTGTTCATCAAATCCATAAATATTGCAGGGGCATTGGTCAACCCAAAAGACATCACCAGGAACTCATAATGGCCACACTGAGTCCTAAAGGTTGTCTTAAGGATGTCCTCAACTCGAATCCTCATCTAATGGTAACCCGATCTAAATTCAAACTTAAAGAAAACTACTGCACCTTGAAGCTGGTCAAATAAATTATCAATGTGAGGCATAGGGTACTTATTCTTCACGGTCACCCTGTTCATTTGCCTATAGTCAATACACATACGCATAGAACTATCATTTTTCTTCATGAACAAGGCAGGATCACCCCAAGGCGATATGCTCGATCTAATAAAACCCTTACCCAAAAAATCCTGGAGCTGAGAATTTAGCTCCCTAAGCTTAGCAGGAGCCATACAGTAAGGAGCAATAGAAAAAGGTCAGGTGCCCAGCTCAAGATCAATAGCAAACTCAATATCATGCTCAAGAAGAAGGTCAGGTAGGTCGGTAGAGAATACATCTAAAAACTCACAGATAATATGAACAAAATCAAACTAGGGACTCTCCATGCAGACATCACGGATATAAGTAAGATAAGACTTGCAACCCCTCGACACCAATCTCCTAGCCTGAACATAAGAAATGATCCTCGTCGGTGTACGACTAAAAGAACCCTACCACAAAACCAAGGGAATGCCAGGCATGGCTAAGGTAACGGTCTTGGAAAAATAATCCAAGACCGCATGATAAGGGGATAACCAATCCATGCCCAGAATCACATCAAAGTCCACCATATCTAACACAATAAGATTAGACTGAGTATCAAACTCTCGAATGGTCACAACACATAATCTACTAATTCGATCCACTACTAAAGAATCATCCATGGGAGTAGACACACACAATAGTACAGATAAAGTCTCCCAAGATAACTCTAACCGCAGTGCATAGTAAACATACACATGGAATTATACTCACCCCTACTGTGCCCTTTTTGGTGTAGATCTAGGTATGAGTATGACTCATGGAGGCTGATCATGCTTTTCAGAGACTGTGATCGAGGTACTGGGTTGCTTTACAGACCAGAGTTGACTTTTAAACCTCCTCTATCCTATTTTATATCTTTATTTTCTATCAGTGACATACTTATGTAGTATTTTTCAGATATTTGGATTTGTATTAGATGCTCTACACTCTTGACACTAGATTTTAGGAGATTGTATATCATTTCTTTCAGACTTACTTATGTTATGTCTCGTGTTGGTTTGACTTCACTCTATGAGTCTCGCCTTAGTTTATTTTTCATTAATTATTGTATTCTTTCCATTTTGGGTGATCGGCTTACTTATCAAGGTTGTGCCGCGATAAGTGCCATCATGACCTAATTTTTAGGTCGTGACAAATAGGTATCAAAGCATCAGATTCACCAATCTCATAAGTGTAAGAGCAGAATGTCTAGTAGTCTCACAAATTGGTACGTAGACATCCGTATTTATCTTTAAAAGGATATAAGATGTCTATAGGAAAAACTTTTTTAATTTGATTCCTTATCGTGCGGGTTGTTCATACCCAATGTGCTAAACTTGAATTCTATTCTTTTTGTGAGATGGTGAGGACTAGGTCCAGGACTGCTAAGTATGCTTAGCCAAAACCCAATTAGGGAGCCTCATTTTGTGGATAAGGCAGGGGTCATGGATGGACCAGAGGTAGCGGACGGGCACGAGGAGTTGCCTCATTTAGATGATATACTAGGGAGGCCTCTCCATAACCTGAGGTTATGTATACTAGACATGATTATCAAATAGAGGGTGTGGGGCCATCTCAGGTCCCACAAGGTTCAGTTGACACCCTAGTACTTCAAAATTTGTTAATTCACCTTTTGAGTCGATTGGATGGTGTTCCTTTGAGTGTATCGGGTGTTTCTCAGACTTTGAGTGGTATTTCACCATTTGTACCGACATCTGCTTATGGTATTCTTTCTTCTGGGGTATAACCATCATCTATAGTACCCCCACATTTGGAGTATTTACCTACCAGACTTACTATCCCTCTAGTTGTTTTGGGTACAGTGATGTCTTCTGATGATCAGAAGAGGTTTAAGAGGTTTATTCGCTTGGGTTCACCCAAGTTTAGTGGTATTATTAGCGAGGATGCCTATGAGTTTCTAAATTACTGCTAGGAGAAGTTACATAATCTTAGATCCCTTGAGTCTCAGGGAGTTTCTTATACCACCTATCAGTTGGCGGATGTGGCTAGGGATTAGTGGAGGTCACTTGCTAGTTGTAAACCTTTGGATTCACCTGCTATGGTTTGGACTTTATTTTTTGAGGCGTTCTTGGGGAGGTTTGTACCTTATAACTTAAGAGATCAGATGAGGGATGAGTTTGATCATTTGGAGCAGGGCTTCATGTCTATTGTTGAGTATAAGGTGAATTTCCATAATTTATGCAGATATTTATCCTCTAGCATCTCCACCAAGTCTGTGAGGATTCAAAAGTTTGTGAAGGGGTTAGATGGTTCATATCAGTTGGCTACAGCTCAGATGGTAGGTTCAGGGGCTTCTTTGAAGAGTATTATTGAGCATGCCAAGATGACCGAGTATATTATCCAGGCTACTTAGAGAGGCACCAAGAAGGTGCATCGTCAGGGAAAATTTAGTGGACACGCCTCTTAAGGTAGAGACTTTTCTAGTTCAGGTTCCCGTGGTTATCATGGTAGGCCAGTTCAAGCTGTATTGCAGGGATATGTGGTAAACCTTCGGGTTTTATAGCTTTTGGTAGCCAGGTATTTGATCATGTGAGTGGGGGTTCTAGGTTCGGTTCTTCAGGCTACGGTGGTTGTTTTAGTTCATCCGTACATCTTCATATTAAGTCGGTCTGTAGAGGATGTTTTGTTTATGATGGGTTTGGCCATGTGTCCAAGGATATCCCTCGATATGTGTATGGACCTTCTCAGTAGGCATCTCAGCTTTTAGTTTTGCCCTACTCTTATTTTTACAGTCAGATGTGGTTCACAGAGTGGTAGGGGTGGTGCTAAAGATACTCGAGGTAGAGGTAGGAGAGCTCGTGGTAGTGGTCACAGGGTTACTCAGTTCAGAAGTAGACGTGGATAGTGTTATGCTATTCCTGGGATACCTGAGATGGAGGCCTCTGATCCAATCATTACAAGTATCATCCCAATTTGGTTTAAATTTGCTTTCATGTTATTTGACCCTGGATCTACATTATCTTATGTGTCTACATATTTTACATCTTATTTTGATGTTGCATGTAAGTCTCTTGATCTGCCTCTTCATGTATCTAACCCTATAGAAGATTCTTTAGTGGTGGATCGAGTGTACCGCTCTTTTGTGGTTACCTTCGTGGGGCGTGAGACTTGGGTAGACTTGATCCTCCTAGATATGGTTGACATTGATATTATCTTAGGTATGCATTGGTTAGCCCCTTATCAAGCTATTTTGGATTGTTATGCCAAGACTGTAACCTTAGCTATGCCGAGTGTACCAAGGTTACCTTGGAAGGGTACGCTTAATTCAAGTCTGAAGAGAGTTATATCGTTTATACGTGTTTATCGCATGGTAGAAAGGGGTTGTATGTCTTATTTGTCTCATGTATGTGATACAAGTGTTGCCTCACCACCTCTTATGGATTCTATTCGGGTTATTCGAGAGTTTATGGATGTGTTTCCTATTGATTTGCCTGGTATGCCTCCAGATCGTGGTATTAATTTTTCTATTGATGTGGAGTTAGGCACTAGGTACATTTCTATTTCTCCTTATAGGACAGCCCCATCTGAGTTGAAGGAGTTGAAGGAGCAATTGCAAGATTTATTGAGTAAAGGGTTTATTAGACCTAGTGTATCTCTTTGGGGTGTACATATCTTGTTTGTGAAGAAGAAGGATGGTTTTTTACGCATGTATATTGACTATAAGCAGTTGAATAAGGTGACAGTTAAGAGCAAGTACCCTCTTCCTTGATTGATGATTTGTTTGACCAGCTTTAGGGTGCTTCTGTGTTTTCTAAGATTGATTTGAGATTCGGGTATCATCAGTTGAGGATTAGAGCTTCGAATGTTCCAAAACAGCTTTTCAGACTCAATAAGATCATTATGAGTTCTTGGTCATGTCATTTGGGTTGACCAATGCCCCATCAATGTTCATGAAGTTGATGAATCGGGTGTTTAAACCGTATCTCGACTCCTTTGTGATTGTATTTATAGATGACATCTTGGTTTATTCCAAGAATAAGGGTGATCATGTGAGACACCTGAGGACTGTACTTCAGAGGTTGCGTGATGAGAAATTGTATGCTAAGTTCTCTAAGTGTGAGTTTTGGTTAGATTCTATCTCTTTCTTGGGTCATGTAGTGACCAAGGATGGTATTATGGTCGATCCGACCAAGATTGAGGCTATTCGTGATTGGGATAGACCTACTTCTCCTATCGAGATTTAGAGTTTTATTAGTTTGGCTGGTTATTACTGGCATTTTGTAGAGGGTTTCTCTTCTATTATGGCTTCTTTGACTAAGTTGACCCAGATGAAGATTACCTTTCAGTGGTCAGACGCATGTGAGAAGACCTTTAAAAAGCTCAAAGAGTTGTTGACTTTAGCTCCTATCTTGACTTTGCCCAAGAAGGGCTTGGGTTTTATCGTGTTTTGTAATACTTTGGGTGTTGGATTAGGTGTTGATGTAAAAGGATAAGGTAATTGCTTATGCCTCTCATTGGTTAAAGCCTCATGAGAAGAATAATGCAACCCATGATTTGGAATTAGCCATGGCGGTGTTTGTATTGAAGTTATGGAGGCACTACTTGTATGAAGTCCGTTGTGAGATCTTCTAATATCATTGTACTCTTCAGTACTTCTTCACCCAATGAGAGCTTAAGATGAGACAATGGTTTTGGCTTAAGTTTCATAAGGATTATGACATCACTATTCTGTATCATCAGGGGAAGGCTAACGTGGTTGCGGATGCCTGGAGTTGAAAGTCGACTAGTATGGGGAGTTTAGCTTATCTCTTGACTCAGGAGTAGCCTTTAGCCTTAGAGGTTCAGTCCTTAGCTAAGCAGATAGTTAGGGTTGATATTGCAGCACCTAGACACTTTTTAGCCTTTGTTGATTCTAGATCATCCTTAATGGAGCATATTTGAGCTCACCAATTTGACGATGAGGGTTTGAGGGATATTTGGGATATGGTGTTGAGTGGTGAGGCCAAGGAGGCTTCACTTGATCCTGATGGTGTTTTGAGGATTGGTGGTCGAGTTTGCGTGTTGAGAGTTAGTGACGAGTGATATTGGATGAGGCACATTGTTCCAGATATTCTATTATACTTGGGGTGACTAAGATGTATCGCGATTTGAGGTAGCTATTTTGGTGATGTGGTATAAAGAAGGACGTAGTGGATTTTGTAGATCGTTGCTTGTGTTGCCAACAGGTGAAGGCCCAGCATCAGAAACTGAGTGGTTTGCTTCAGAGATTACCCATTTTGAAGTAGAAGTGGGAGCGGATCACTAAGGATTTAGTGAGTGGGTTGCCTCGTACTTCTCGTGGTTCTGACAATATTTGGGTCAATTCAAATTTCATCCAGTACCGAGAGGTTGGTCCGTATCTATGTTCGAGAGGTAGTTCGTCTTAATAGAGTGCCCATGTCTATTATTTCAGATAGAGGTTAAGTGTTCACGTCTAGCTTTTGGAGGACATTTCAGGAGGAGTTGGGTATTCAGGTTGACCTTAGCATAGCTTTCTACCCCTAGACCGATGGTCAGTCAGAGCAAACTATTTATGTTTTGGAGGATATACTCTGTGGGTGTGTTATGGACTTTGGAGGTCAGTGGGAGCAGCATTTAGCCTTGGCGGAGTTTGCTTATAATAATAGCTATCATTCTAGTATTGAGATGTCACCTTTCAAAGCACTGTATGGTAGGCGTTGTTGATCTCCTATTAGTTAGTTTAAGACCTCAGAGGTTAAACACTGTGGTACCAACTTGCTTTGCGAGTCTTTGGATAGAGTTAGGGTGATTCATGATAGGCTTCGGGCAGCCCAGAGTAGGCAGAAGAGTTATGCCAATCGCAGACTTCATGACTAGAAGTTTGGTAGTACGGATTAGGTTTTCCTTTGTGTGTCATCCATGAAGGGCGTGATGAGGATCGGGAAGAGGGGTAAGCTTAGCTCGAGGTACAGCGGACCTTTCAAGATTCTTAGGACAGTTAGAGAGGTTGCTTATAAGTTGGCTCTACCCCCAGATTTCTCAGCCGTTCATCCAGTTTTTCATGTATCTATGCTTTGACGCTATATTTTGGATGAGTCTCATATGCTTCATTGGGATTCAGTTCAGTTAGATGAGAGGTTGACCTATGTAGAGGAGCCAATCTCCATTTTAGCCAGGGATGTTAAACGGTTGTAATCTGAAGATATTCGTATGGTTAAGGTTCAGTGGAGACACCATTCCATTGAGGAGGCTACTTGGGATATCGAGTCCTATATGCGTAGTAGTTACCCTTAGCTTTTCACCGATCCAAGTATTCCTTTGCTATTTAGTTCGAGGATGAACTAGAGTCTTAGTGGTGGATATTGTAAAGACCAGTTTGATGAAAACTTGTCATTTTTGTGTTATGACCATTTTTCCCTTACCCATAGTTTCTACATATTGGTTTTGGGGTGTGGGGATGGTTGGCATGATTCCCTATGCGATCGAATGTGATTTGAGCAAGTTTAAGGTTATTTTGAGGCTTTATGAGCCAATAGTTGACTTCGGTCAACATTTCTTGTTTTGAGTCTCGAATGACGATTTGGACTGCGCAGCAGATCTGAAATGTTGAATTTGGTTAGTAGCGAGTTTGTTTTGGGTTTGGGGCCTTTATATCTCATTTCGACCCTTTATTTGGAAAATTGTGAAAAAGGGGTCCTGGGAGTAAATTTATTGAAAACAATCTTTATTCAAAAATCTGATATCTCCATTGAGTTTGGAACATTAAAATTAGCCTAGTAGCATATATGGTTTACTTCTATCGGGTCCCGAAGGAATTTTGAGAGTTCGTTCGAAGATATTGCCACACTTGAAAACTCTGTTAGTGCAGCATTTTCTGGTGCATCATGCCATTCATTGCGATCGCGAGCCTTGATGGGAGTCTTCATCGCGATCTCGTGGTGGTGGTGCCGCGATTGCGATGGGTTAATCGATGGACTGGGTCGGGTTGACTCATCATGATCATGAGGCCCAGCTACACGACCACGATGACCAACTTAATGGTCGGTCAACATTGACCCTCGCGATCGCGAGGTGGGATCCTCGATCGCGAGGTACTGTTCACAGAACAATATAAAATTCTCCATTCTCATAATTTTACTCCATTTTTTGACATCTAAGCTTCGAGAAAAGCAATTTTTGAGGATTTTTTCATCAAGTTTCATGTGGGTAACTTCTAAACCCTTAATCCCACTATTTCCCATTGATTTTATCTTTGAAAACAACTTTTGATCATGATTTTGAAATGAATTTTGGGGGGTTTTACCGGTAAAGCTTAAAAATAGTTTTTCTTCAATTTGGACCTCGTTTTTGCTTGGATTTTCTTCTATAGACTCCTATAACCTTGGGTAATGTCTTTCTAAAGAAAAAATCCAATTTTACTCCTCTCCCCTTCTCGATTTTTGAACTCATTTTTCGAGTCCGTTTGGGACCCGATTTAAATATGGGCAATATGAGTATCGTGGCTTTCTTTTAACACATAGATGTTATATTTATATGGTTTAGTTGATTTCGAGGCCATTCGAAAGGGGAAAACTTCGTGTTGAAGGACTTTAGGCTCGGATTTCATCTTTTTAAGGTAGGTTATGGCTTGAATTCTTTCAGATTGAGCTAGTTAGTTAATAAATAAGTAAAGCATGTTATGGGTTGGGGAGGATAGTTAAGGTTTTTATATTTTAAGGTTATTATTACTATTGTGTGCTCAAGTGGGGGCTTATATTTGGTGGTTAATGATTTGTGATATCTGATATTGTGTGTTGCCCGAGTGGGGGCCTTACTTGACATCATTGGCCTTATTTGTGCATTTATATGCCATATTCTAGATATGATGCCAGTGCGGGGGGGTTAAATTATTATTATTATTATAGGACTTATTGAGCATTGATTTTCTTATCATGATAGAAAAACCCTAGCTAGGGGTTGATATGATATTAATAATGTCTTATATGCATATTTATTTCGATGGTGCCTATTTAGAGTTGAAAATCATGAATTGTGAACTTATTGAGTTGATTATGGGCTCATTTATATATATATATATATATATGTATGTATGTATGTATGTATGTATTGAATTGATCGATTATCTTCATACTGATTTGATTGTGATAATTACATCTTCATTACATATACACATTCATAAGATGTTGGTACTATTGAGGAACATTGTTTTGAAAGAAAATGAAACACTTTTATAAAAATCCTCTTCGTGAACATGAGCTGGAGAGGTGGGTTGAGATTGAGACATGAGATATAGTATACGAGTTACGAACCCTCCATGGGTCTTATTACGCAGTTGCGAGCTCAGTAGGTGTATACAGAAAGTCATGTGATGACTTTCACTGTTCCACCCCATCATCATCATTACATTACATTGTATATGCATCTTTTGTGATTTCTTTAGTTTTATTGACTTGTGTTTTGTTTCCATATGTTTTCGTATATGTCAGTGTTGTTTCAATTTCGTATTATATTAGAACTGTTAGTGGAGACGGTGTGAGCTACCATTTGGGAACTTTTCTATTTGCAGGTGACGTTCACATAGTCTTCTTTACTTAGATTATTTCCTATTTTTCTCAGTCGGCCTATGATACCTACTGAGTAAATGGGACCCTACTCACCCCTACTGTGCCTTTTTGGCACCGATCTAGGTACGAGTATGACTCGCGGAGGTTGATCGTGTTTTTTGCAGACTGTGATCGAGGTAGTGGGTTGCTTTAGGGACTAGAGTTGTCTTCTGGACCATCTCTATCCTATTTTATGTCTTTATTTTCTATTAGAGATAGGCTTACAGTATTTTTCAGATATTCAGATTTGTATTAGATGCTCTACACTCTTGACACCAGATTTTGGGAGATTGTATATCATTTCTTTCAGACTTACTTATGTTATGTCTCGGGTTGGTTTGACTTCACTCTAGGAGTCTCACCTTAGTTTATTTTTCCTTAATTGTTGTATTCTTTCCATTTTGGGTGATCGGCTTACTTATTAAGGATGTGCCGCGATAAGTTCCATCATGACCTATAGGGCTGTCAAAATGAGCCCATTTAAGATTAACCCGCCCAAATTTTTTTGGGTTGGGTACAGAGTAATTTAAAATTGGGTCAGCATTGAACCCATTTAAATTTAACGCATTAAAAATCAATTCCCACTTCAACCCATTAAATACCCACTTCAACCCGTTTGAGCCCAATAAACTAAAACCATTTATGTCCTTTCTTGATAGCAACAACAAAATCAGCTTTTCCCCTTCAAATTAAACCTGTGTTGTTTTCAAATTGATAGATTTTCATGGTGTGAATTCAAGGATCTGGCCATCTTTCTCTCTTCCCATAGTAAGAGTCTCACTACCAACTCTCTAATATTTCTTTTCTTTGGGGTTTCAAAGGTTCATGCTTCAATGAGTATTGAATTTTTAGCTGATTTCTTGTCATTTTTATGCTAATTAGAGGTTTTTGAATGTTGGCTTTTGGTTATTTATTGATGGGTATAAAATTTGGAACTGGGTTGTTTCTAATTTGATACGTAAATGGGTTTGTGCCTTTGTGAGAACTAGGTTGTTTCTAATTATTTTCTATCTTTTTTTGTAGGCTTTATGACTTGTTATGGATCATAATGATGAAGCTTCTATTGGAGAGGCTCAAGAGATCTTTACAAGTTCATCAAAGAGAAAAAAAAGATCTGAAGCGTGGAAATTTTTTGAGCAGTTGCCACAAGATGACAATGAAGATAATAGATTATGGGCAAAATTTAATAAGTATGGACTTATCATGTTGGCTGACACGACTTTGGGAACTTCGAATTTAAATCACCATCACTTGAAACACCTAAAAGATGAATCCAAATAAGGTACGCCAATAGATCACAAAGCATACCATGAAAAGATAGCCAAGGCTATAGTTAGACATAACTATCCATTTAACTTTGTGGAACATGAAGGGATTAGAGATATTCATGCTTTTTTAAATCCTTGTGTTAAAACCTTTTCAAGAAACACGGCAAGAGATGATGTTTGTAAGTTGTATGAGATTCATAAAAAGATAGTCAAAGATGAACTTGTTGGTATTCCTAGTAGAATATGTTGACATCTGATTTGTGGAGTTCAATCACCACTGATGGTTATATATGTGTCACTACACATTATGTTGATACAAATTGGATTTTGCAAAAGAGAATTTTGATATTTTGTCATATGCCTCCTCCCCATAGTGGTGCCGTTCTAGGTCCAAAATTGATCAATATGCTTACAGAATGGGGAATTGAGAAGAAAATTTTTTTGATAACTTTAGATAATGTATGATATAATGAAGGTATTGTGGATAGGTTGATCGAACACTTTAAGTTCTTAAATTCTGTACTTGCTGATGGAAAGTTTGTGCATATTCCATGTGTAAACCACATATTGAATTTGGTTGTCAACGCAGGTTTGAAGACAATTGAAACTGCAGTAAGTAACATTAGGGAAAGCATAAAGTATGTTAAAGGTTCTGAGGGAAGGAAAATTAAGTTTGTAGAGCGTATTAAGAACCTCGACTTAAAGTTGAATGGAAAAGTGTGTCAAGACATACCGACGAGATGGAACTCCACATTCTTGATGTTTGATAGTTCTATTCCTTATCGTCGAGCATTTTCTGATTTTAAGGTACTTGATACTGAGTTTAAATGTTGTCCTTTCAAAGATGACTGGGTTAAAGCTAATAGAATTGCTAAGTTGAAGCCTTTCTATGAAGTCACTACTTTATTTTCAGGGTGTTACTATCCTACTGCTAATGTGTATTTTCATAAAGTTTGGAAATTCCATATGATGATAAGAGAAGAGATGCATAGTGAAGATCCTAATATCAAGGCAATGGCAGTGGAAATGGAAGCTAAGTTTAAAAAGTATTGCCAGGAAGACTATAGTCCAATTGCTTCAATGGAGGTAGCCCTTGATCCTCGGTACAAGTTAAAACTTATAAGGTTTTGCTTCACCAAACTTGATCCACTCACTTGCAATGAAAAGGTAAAGCCATTGAGAATAATATGCAAGCATTATTTAGAGAGCACTTGAAAAATTCCATAGTTGATGTTGATATGGTGGAAAGTAGTAGTGGTAGAGGTGATGTTGAAATGGTGGATGAAATGGATGAGTATGATATTTTTGAAAGCCAATCAAAACTTGGTTTAGAAAAAACACAATTAGACTTCTACTTAGAATAACCCGTGTTGGTTCGCAAAGGAAATAAAGATTTAGATGCACTTAAGTTTTGGAAAGATAATAGGATTAAATATCTGGAACTCTCACTGATGGCACGTGATTTGTTAAGTATTCCTATCACCATTGTTGTATCTGAGTCTGTTTTTAGCATTAGAGGTCGTGTTATTGGTAAATATCAAAGTTCAATTTTACCCGAGAATGTAGAAGCAAAATTAAGTTCGCGAGACTGGGTTTATGGTCATCAAGGTAAAGTATTGTCAAATCATATCAATTTTTTTATAAAAAAAACATAATTTATCTTGGCAATTTGTCTCTAACCTTTGTGTTTTTAGCTTCTACCGACTTTGAAGAGGATGATGACATTGCAATAGACGTGGGTGTTGTTGCTCAAAGATTTAATTAGCTTGGTGAATATGTGCAGGTATATGTAGGTATTAGCTTCTTGTGATCTTCTTTTGCTTCTCTGGTTGTGTCTCTGAGAAATCTGCCATGTATTGTTGGCTGGTTGGCTGGCTACTTTGTATATGTATGAAAAACAATGTGTTGATTCTGCTAAAATAGTAAGTAAACTGATTTATAAATGTGTTGATTTTGAGTGTGAAGTGGTGAGAAATAGAAGTTTACATCTTTTATGGCCTTTTGGCTAAGATCAATCACATATTGTGTATGATGGATCCAGAATGTCTATCTTGACTACCATTTACCAGGTTCAAAAGTCTATTGTTGTCAGCAACAATTATTGCTCACTAAGCCTTAAGGCACTAGATAATGTATATGTCGATATGCAGTTTTTCTTAAATCATGTAGACCTGCTATTACTGTACTACACCCTCTGGCATAATGTATATGCTGCAAATGTCGTGGAAGGGCTAAGGATTGCGTACATTCTACCCTCCCCCGATCTCACTTGTAGGATTACTCTAGATATATTGTTATTGCTGGGAAATTAAATTTTATTTGGTTTTGAGACTTGAGATCAGCAGAGTAGTTGCTGCAGGGGCTACTCTATGGCTTATTTAATGGAAAGGAAAAGTAGGTTTAGGAAGAAAATGGAAGTGCTTGAGCTGGGAATGCAAGAGATTAGGACATACTTTAGATTGTTCTTATTATCATCTATACTTCTGATGTTTATTTTTTGTTCAAATATCTCAAAGAGCGGCCGGCAAATTGTTTCTGCTATGTCCTTATAATTCTGTGATGGTATTCTTTTCTTCCCTTGTGATTTAGCTAAACAGTTTTGAGAGAACTATAAGGTGAAAAAGGGCATGAATATGTCACTAGCTTCTGTTGTTTCTATGTCACCAGAGTTAGATATCAGAAATGGTAAATTTGTGCTATATGCCAAGACTAACTCCGACAAGCATGTGCGTTAGTCTTTAGGTTTCCTGTTTTGTATTGTGATTGTTCATGGTTTTGAAACTTATGGCATTTTTGAATTGTTTTCTTGGATTCTGGATCTTATACTTAACTTTGTTTGGCAGGAATTTGTAGCATTAAAGATCCAAAAAAGTGTGCAGCAATTTGCTCAAATGGGACAATGGATGAAGTTTAAAGATGCATCAGAGACGTCTTCTAGCCATGACGATGTGATAAATGTTGGCCAAGTTTCCATTCACCAACTTTCGAAGCTCGAGGAAAAAGTTTCAATTCTATGTTCTTTAGTTGAGAGGCATGTTATATCCTGCTTGATTTTTTGTTTGTGTTTTTTTTGGTCCTTAGCTCTTGCAGTTCATCAAGCAAAGTGATTGTAATGGATTATAGTTCCCCTATTTTGCGTCTTTTAGATTGGATGAACAAGTTCATGAAGAATATATTATGACTCATCAAAATCTTTTAAATTTTCTGCTTGCAGTTGTAAATCTTGGATTCTAGAGTATGATGTTTTACGCATTTCGTTTATATCTAGGTACAAATAACCTTTTCATACTTGCGCAATATTATGGTTTGTGTTTCTAAGTTTCACACTGGGTAAAATATGGACTTATAGACAAATGTAATGCCATGGAAACTTGATGTCTTAACACTTCCTTTGGTACTTTCAAAAGCCAAAGGTAGAAAAAGTTGTTATAGCAAGAATTACTTTGATATGCTATTGCTTTTGTATCACTATATGGACTTGATCGATCTATCTATTCCATACTCTATCCTCAGTTTTCATTCAAATATTTCCTTTAGACTAAGCGTGTTAAGTTGGGAGGGTCAAGACCCAACCCGATATTTTACCCATTTCAACCCAACCCATTTCAATCCAAAGCAAATTTGGGTGGGTCATGACCCAACCCAATATCTAATTCAATCCATTTAATATCTCCAATTTCAACCCAACCCGCCCATTTGACACCCCTAATGACCTAGTTTTGGGGTCGTGATATTTTAGTACATGAATAGATCTCCTCCCCTGCAGGTCATGACTAGTGGACAACCATAAGACCCTTAGTATGTAGGTAGAAGGTTCAGGTAGGTGTAACGGTTCCATGAGTGAACCAAGAACTGTATAGTTGATTATTTATTTTCTTGATTTTGGGTGAATTAACATAAATATTGTGTTTCTATATTGTGTATTGAGATGGACCGAGCTAATGGCTTAAATAAAAAGAGCATAATGTTTATTGACTTGGCTATGGTGTTAAGTCTTGCATTGTTGACTTGGTTATGTTATGGAGTCTTAAAATTTGACTTAGAGTCTTATTGGTAGACTTAACTTGACTTGACTATTTACTCTTGTTTAACTTATTGATGATTGTTGATGAGGCTTGAATATGGTTAAGTGTTTTGGATTGAATAGAGGTTGTTAGGTAGTGAGCATATATTGACTTGTTTTACTCAGTTATAGTCTTGTGTTTACATATCACATCTAAGGTTGGCTAAATGACCCTACCAGTATATTGTTGTTTTTTTGTGTGCTGATACTACACCTGCTCTTACTTTTGTTGAGCGCAGAGCATATTCCAGCAGCTACTGCTAGACCTCAGTTGTGATTCCAGCTATTGATTCGAATTCAAGGATGAGTTGCATCTTTCGCGCTACCAGGGATTCCTTTGTTTATGCTTAAAGTCCTTCA
Organism: Capsicum rhomboideum; assembly: GCA_031232105.1. Classification (NCBI taxonomy): domain Eukaryota; kingdom Viridiplantae; phylum Streptophyta; class Magnoliopsida; order Solanales; family Solanaceae; genus Capsicum; species Capsicum rhomboideum. The sequence goes on along the minus strand of CP124713.1, from coordinate 28,767,226 downwards.
TTTCTGGACTATGATATGTTCTTATGTTTTTGGGGTTGCATCCCCTTTTTGACATTTTTTAGTAGTTTTAGTACAAATGACTTTCAGTTCTAGGGAGTTTTTATAAGTACAATGTTCTGCATCTTATTGTGTTTATGTTTTAATTACGTTTTGGATAGGGTTTTTGGATTAAAATGGAATTGTTTAGTTGCTTATTTTACCTAAGTGGTGGTTAATGCTTTAGGGTAGCTGGTTCTCCCACTGGAGGGTTAGTATGGGTGCCACTCATGGTGGCTTTGGATTGTGATAAAGTTGGTATCAGAGCTCTAGGTTCATCGATCTCATTGTACCAAAATGGGTCCAGTAAAGTCTTGCAAAATGGTACAGAGACGTTTGTACTTTTCTTTGGAAAGCTATAGGACTTTAGGAAAATATCAATTCTTTCTTTTATAGTGCTATAACTTGATTTCAATTGGTATCTGGCGATCCAAATTGGTATCTAACTCCCTTCGTTCTTTTGTCCGTAGATGGTGAACACCAGGTCTAGTGGAGTACAAGCAACAGCCCCCGCACCAGCAGCTCCAGCTGTATAGCTGACCATTAGGATAAGGGAGAAAGAAGGGGCAGGGGAAAGGGAAGAGGGAGAACAACACCCTCCAGGGTGGAGTTCAAGCAACTGCTTACTAGCCTTTCCAGAGGTCACTATCACCTCCCTCACCCTAAATTATTTTGTGGAGCTTGAGGCAATAGATGAGGGTGTGTTTGAGTAGGAGGCGGTGGCACCAGTTGGAGGTGTAGATATACCTCCAATATTTGTTGAGGTTATTCAGTAGGTGTTGGCTTTTCTGAGTGGGTTGACTGGCACTGGAGCCACTCCCATCGTGCCGGCTTTTCAGGTTTTGAGAGCTTATCCTATTGATATCATGGCTCCTAGGATGGATGAGGCTTCAGGTACTGATGTTATCCCTCATCTAGTTTTGGGTCCCATTATGACCGGGAGCGAACATGAGCTGCTAACTAAGTTTCTAAAGATGAAACCTCCATCATTTCAGGAAACTGAATTCGAAGATGCTTTTGAGTTCATTATTGACTATTATGAGAGGTTGCACAAGTTGGGGATTATGCATCAGTATGGGGTTGAGTTCATGACTTTCCAACTACAGAGAGATGCCAAGTAGTGGTGGAGATCCTACATAGAGTGTCGGTCACTAACATTACCTCCATTGACTTGGGCTCAATTTTATGCCCTATATTTGGAGAAGTTTGTGCCCCGAACCCTTCATGACCGCAAAAAAGATGAGATTCTGGATCTTGAGCAGGGGAGTATGTTAGTTGCAGCCTATGAGGCTAAGTTCTATGCCCTGTCTCATTATGCTACTCAGCTATTAGGCACTGAGGAGGAGAGGATCCGCTTATTTATGAAAAGATTGAATACTGATCTCCAGGTAATATCTGTTTATATGACTTTTGCAGGAAAGAGTTTTAATGATGTGGCAGATTATGTGAAGAAGATTAAGGGAATAAAGTAGGTTGGTCAGGGTAAGGCATTACCTAAGAAGTCCCAAAACATGGGTAACTTCAGTGGTATTTATTCGAAGGGTCATAGCCAGCAGGCCTATCCAGCCTGGCCCATTCAGTCAGAACTGCCAGCTTCTACCATGGTTCCAGCAAGGACATCTTCATATCTGTCAGTTACGAGGGGCCAAGTGGCTTTCTATTCTTCTACCAGGCGACCTTCTCTTGAGCGGGGTTGTTATTATTGTAGTATTATTGGTCACTTCAAAAGGGAGTGTTCGTTGAGACAGTCAGGAAGCCAGTCACAGTAGCATACTCGACCTATAGTCCCAGAAGGTATAGGTAGAGGTGGTAATGACAGGGGACGTCCACAGGGTGGATGGGGTAATCAGCAGAGCGGTCGGGGTAGTTGAGAAAATAGTGATGCAGGGAGAGGTGGTCCACAACCAGCGAGGGAGTTAGCCCCGATTGATGATCGGGCTTACTATTATACATATTCAGGCAAGTCTGATGTGAAGTTTCTGATGCAGTTATTACAGGTACTCTTCTAGTTTGTGACCGGATGGCTTTTGTTTTATTTGATCCGGGGTCTACCTTTTCATGTGTAACTATTAAATTTGCTTTGGGTCTGAACTTGATCAGTGCTTTACTTGATTCTCCTATACATGTGGCTACTCCGGTTGGAGAATCTGTGGTGGTGACCCATGTTTATCATTCTTGTTCTGTGAATTTATGGGTTTTCAGACTTGGGTAGACTTGATATTTTGGACATGTTGGATTTTGATGTAATTCTAGGTATGATTTGGCTATCTCTATATCATATCGTCATAAACTATAATGCTAAGACAGTTACTGTAGCCATGCCTAGGATGGATAAACTAGAGTAGGAGGGTGTGTACAAGGCTAAACCGGTGAAATCATATCTTTTGTTCAGGCTAGAAAGCTAGTGAAAAGGGGTGTTCAGCCTTCCTGGCTCATCTTTGGGATGTAAGTGTTGTGTCTCCTTCTATTGAGTCAGTTCCAGTGGTTTCAGAATTAGGAGGTATTTCCTATGGATTTTACCGGCATGCCTCTAGATAGGGCTATTAATTTCTGCATTAACTTGGAGGCGGGCACTCGCCCGATTGCTATTCCTTCTTATTGCATGACTCCGACTGAGTTGAGAGAACTCAAAACTCAATTGTAGAAACTCCTGGATAAGGGATTTATTCATCCCAATGCTTCACCTTGGGGTGCTCCAGTGTTGTTTGTTAAAAAGAAAGATGGTAGCATGAGGATGTGCATTGACTATAGGCAGTTGAACAAAGTTACCGTCAGGAATAAGTATCCTTTGCCTAAGATAGATAATCTTTTTAACCAGTTGCAGGGTGTGACCCTATTCTTTAAGATTGACTTGAGGTTGGGTTATCATCAGCTAAAGATTCAATCTGAGAACATACCCAAGATAACTTTTAGGACTAGGTATGGGCATTACGAGATCCTAGTGATGTCTTTCGGGTTGACCAATGCATCGGCAACCTTTATGAGCTTGATGAATGGTATATTCAAGTTATTTTTGGATTCTTTTGTTATAGTCTTTATTGATGACATTTTAATTTACTCCAAGAGCAGGGAGGTTATCTTTTTATTATTTTGAGGATTTTAAGAGAGAAACAGTTGTATGCCAAATTTTCAAAATATGAGTTCTAGTTGTCTTTGGTTGCCTTCTTAGGGCATGTGGTCTCGAAATAGGGGGTGATGGTAGAACCCCAAAAGATTGAGGTGATTAAGAATTGGATTCGACCTAGCTCAGAGACTGAGGCAAGGAGCTTTGTCGGTCTGGCTAGTTATTATCGCAGGTTTGTCCATAATTTCATATTTATTGTTGCTTACTTGACGAGGTTGACCCAGAAGAAGGTACCTTTTATGTGGTCAGATAAATGTGAGGAGACCTTTCAAAAGCTCAAGACACTTTTGACTACGGCTCCTATTTTATCTCTTTCAGTTGAAGGTAAGGACTTTATCATATTTTATGATGCTTCACTATTGGGTTTGTGTGTTGTGTTGATGTAGAATAGGAATGTCATTGCGTATGCTTCGAGGAAGTTGAAGCCTCATAATAAGAATAACCCAACGCATGATTTGGAGTTGACAGCGGTGGTATTTGCACTTAATATTTGGAGAAACTATCTTTATAGTGTCAGGTGTGAGTTCTTCACAGACCACCGTAATCTACAATACATGTTTACCCAAAGGGATTTGAATCAAAGATAGAGGAGGTGGATGGAGCTGTTGAAGGACTATAATGTGACCATCCAGTATCATCTGGATAAGGCCAATGTAATGGCAGACGCATTGAGCCAAAAAGCTATAAGTATGGGTAGTTTGGCCTTTGTGACGGTGTCAAGGTGACCCTTAGCTAGGGAGTTCCAAGCTCTAGCTTCTCAAAATATACAGTTTGATATTTCAGAAAGGGGTGGAGTGTTGGCTAGTGTGTAAGTAAAGCCAACATTCCTTGAGAAAATCAAGGCCAAACAGTTCGAGGATGGGAAGTTGAACAGACTTCGGAACAAAGTGATGTGTAGTGAGGTTTTAGGTTCCACCCTTGACTTGGGTGGGGTATTGGTGTTTAGATGTTGGTTATATGTTCCTCGAGTTGTTGACTTGATTCAGAATGTGCTTGCTGAAGCTCATGGTTCACAATATTCTATTCATCCAGGTGCAACCAAGATATACTGTGATTTGAGGTAGCTTTATTAGTGGCCTGGGATGAAAAGGGATATAGTAAGTTATGTATCTAAGTGTCATAATTGCCAGTTGGTGAAGTATGAACATCAAAGGCCTAAGGGTTTTCTCCAAAGGATGCCTATACCCGAATAGAAATGGGATGACATTGCTATGGATTTTGTGGTAGGTCTCCCTAAGACCTTAGGGAAGCTTGACTCAATTTGGGTCATAGTGGACAGGTTGACAAATCGGCTCACTTCTTTTTGGTTAGAGTGGACTACAGTTCTAAGCAGCTACCCAAGATTTACATTAAGGAGGTAGTGAGGCTACATGGGGTGCCACTTACCATCATTTTTTATAGAGGTACGACTTATACTTCTAAATTTTAGGACAGGTTGCATGAGGAGTTGGGCACCAAGCTTACCTTTAGCACAACTTTTCATCCTTAGATTGATGGACAATCTAAAAGGACGATTCAGGTGTTAGAGGATATGTTAAATGCCTGCGTGATTGATTTTAGTAGTCATTAGGACCAATTTTTGTCGTTTTATGAATTCTTATACAACAACAACTATCACTCTAGTATTGATACGGCACCATTTGAGGCACTTTATAGAAGGAGGAGTAGATCACCTATTGGGTGGTTTGAGACTGGCGATAAAAAATTATTGTTGTTGATTTAGTGAAGGAAGCTTAAGAAAAGGTAAGGTTTATTCAAACCAAATTGTTGGCTGCTCAGAGTAGGCAGAAGGAATATGTAGACCGCAAGGTGAGAGACATGGCATTCAAAGTTGGTGAACAGGTTTTGCTAAAGGTGTTTCCTATGAAGGGAGTCGTGAGATTTGGTCAGAAGGCCAAGATTTGCCCTCGGTATATTAGTCCCTCGAGGTTCTCAAGGATATAGGAGTGGTAGCATATAGACTAGCATTGTTGCTTAGCTTGTGAGGAGTTCATTTGGTGTTCCATGTATCTACGCTCAAGAGGTACCATGGGGATGGGGATTATATCATTAAATGGGATTTAGTTTTATTAGACAATAATTTATCTTATGAGGAGGAATCGGTTGCAATTTTATATCGAGATATCCGAAATTTGATGATGAAGGAAATTTATTCGGTCAAGGTTTAGTGGAAGCATCAACCGATTAAAGAAGCCAATCAAAAAACTGAGAAGGACATGCAGGACAAGCACCTTCACTTATTTGAGGATACAGGTACTCTTTCTTTCCTTAACTTGGTCCATTTTTCTTAATTAATCATTCGGGGATGAACTATGGATAAATTGGTATCTGTTGTAACGACCTTCTTTGTCATTACTAGTAAGTTTATCATACAAAAATGCAGTTAAGATCTTCCCTAGAGTGAGAGTTAGAAATTTCAAGCTAGGCTAGTTTCGAACAAAATTGGATCAAGGTATAGTCTAGGGAAATTCGAGAATCGATTGGGTAAAATTTATAAAATTTAACTTAATTCAATGTTAGCTAACTCGATAAGAAATGCATAGGATTTTTTGAAACTAAATTTGGGTAAGTGAAACTTCCATTATAGATCTCGACGTAAAGTGTCTAGTCCGAAATATCGTGGGTTAAAGGTATGTTGTGAAAAAGAAAAATCTGGGAGGAATTCTGACATTCAGCCTCGTCGATGTTGCTATAGCGACGTGCATGCCGCTATAGGGATATGCTCAAAAGCAGAATAACTCCCGTTATAGCGATGGTCTATCCCGGTCAATGTTGCTAAAGCAGCATATGGTGCTATAGCGATGTCACTGTAGTGACCTCGAGGACTCCCAAAAATTAAATCGTATTTCGCATCACCTCGAGGACTCCCTAAAGGAAACCCTCTATCCGATCTACACCATGTAAGTAGTTTAAGAGTATTACTAGATCTAGATATCTCTCTCCCATGTTTGTATATTATGTTTATTCTTATAAATGTTCATGTGAATATATAAGTTGTTCATATCTATAAATATTCAAGTTGTTCTCATCTATGTTCCTCATCTATGTTTATCCTTAGTATATGGTTAGTCTCTTAATTACTTAAAGAACTCCGATGGATTAACCTGTAAATTCCTAGGATTTAAAGTCCGCTATGGCCAGGGAGCTAAAGGACGTGTAATTGTCCGGGGTGAGGTTAAAAAAGCAGTTCTTAAGAAGAAAAATTAAGAGAAAGAGATGAACAGGATAAACTGGATATTAGAACAAAGATTTTAAAAAAAAAAAATTAGTATTTCGGGAGATATACCTAGAAGCCTAGTAATAATTTAAAACCTTACATAAGTAGAAGCTGGAAGAGGAAGTACCGAGTAGGATTTTACAACTATAAGAAGCAACCACTCATTTTAATCACTGTTATAATTAATTCTAAGTGTGTTTTACTTTTTAATCTAAATGTGTTTAATTAATTCTAAGTGTGTTTTAAATGCCAGATCAGACAATTGAAAGAATACAGTTTGGAAAACAAAATTTAGTTTGTTATCCAGACAAGACAATTTTTTTCCTACTATACCCTTTAATTGATTACTTTTACTAGCATTGAGTTAATTAACCTTGTAAAATGTTCCAAGATTTTTTGAAGTCTCCAAAAGTTAAATAGTCGTGCGGGGATTGACAAAGTGTTTAAACCATTTATTAATTCATAAAAACATACTCCTATAACATGGAGTATTTTTTATTTGGAATATTGTTTGAAATCTCATTTCATTGAAGCATTTTTATAATGAAATATTTGGTGAGAAAGTTTAAAATGTTATAAAAATAATGCAAAAGTTTAAATTGTTTCCCTCTAAAATTTTTTACTACAATTCGACTAAAGAAATGAATTTCTGTTGGAATTCAACAAAAGAAAACGGATGAATTACTCCATTAATTGTATAAAAGACTGTTATACTCTTTACCCAATAAAATATTTTGGTATTATTGAAACAATTACTCCACCAATGTTGGAATTTGACTTTACTTAATACATGGCACAACCATTAATAGGGGCAATATGATTAAGTTATACTATCAATTATTGTTTTCTTAATGAATGCGTTATCTCAATTTGTGACGAGTATAATCGAACGAAGGGAGTAATATGGAACAAAGGGAATATGAGATAATAAATAGATATGATAAAGATGTTTGGTTATTTAAGTAGTTTTTCCATAATATTTTGACTTTATTTATATACGTTCGATTTTTTTGATTAAACCAAAAATTGGTACCCCATAGTCGAGAAAACCAAATCTTGAAAATATTTTGACTTTATTTAATTAAAATTAATATACGTTCGATTTTTCCGATTAAACCAAAAATTGGTATCCCATAGTCGAGAAAATCAAATCTTTTAGAAATATTATACGAAACCAAAGAATCGAATTAATTTTGGTTCGATCTAATTTTTCAGTTTTTCGATTCCCCTACTAGGTGCTAAGATCCAAAGTCGAGAGTACACAGCTCCCAAATCCCAACCGACAATCTTGATTTTGGCCAGCTCGTTGCAACAAATGGCAGCATTTGAATCTTAGGTATAACATTCCACATCGTACACATCACGCTAAGACATGGCCCAAGTTGGAAAGTCCATGTCAACCATCTTTACCGCAAAACCTTGACAAAAACTTTCACTTGCCATTTTTCTTTTCAAACAATGGCGGTCCGTTTTGGCCTCTTGGCAATTACCATCACTCTGCTGATCACCATCACCGTTGCTGAGATCCGATCCACTCAAATCAGATCCGATTCACGTTCTACAATCCCTTTTGATGAATTCGGGTACACCCATACCGGTCGTTTAAACCTCACCGTTACAGAAATCTCTTTCTCTAATCAGAAAAACCCTCTACCCCAATTAGGGTTCTTCCTTTTTACTCTAGACGCGTGGGTACACGTGCTTGAACAGCTCCAAGAAGGCGAAATTCAGTGCCCACTTGAATCTAATCTCATCAAAAAGGTCTACACTTTCGATCAATTGCAACCATCGGCGCGTGAATTCACTACTTCGCTTAGTGTCTCTGATGCCAATCAATTCACTCTTGCTTTCGCCAATTGTATGTCGAATTTGGAAGTTAGTATGAATGTTCACTCTGTTATGTACAATTTTAATTCCAAGACAGGACAGCTTGATTTTCTATCAGCAGGGAAAACGGCTCTTCCGGTGATATATTTATTGTTTTTTATAGTCTATGTGTTGTTAGGAGCTGTTTGGATTTACACTCTTTATAGGAAAAGGTTAACTGTTTATAAAGTTCATTTCTTTATGCTTGCGATCTTGATATTGAAGGCATTAGATTTGCTTTGTGAAGCGGAAGATAAATCGTATATTAAGAGAACAGGAACTGCTCATGGGTGGGATGTTTTGTTCTATATATTTAGTTTCTTGAAGGGGATTACTTTGTTTACTTTGATAGTTTTGATTGGAACTGGTTGGTCATTTGTGAAGCCTTATTTGCAAGATAAAGAAAAGAAGGTTTTGATGGTTGTCATTCCATTGCAAGTTGTGGCGAATGTTGCACAAGTTGTGATTGATGAAACAGGCCCATTTGGCGAGAGTTCATATACATGGAGGCAGGTTTTCCTGCTTGTAGATATTGTGTGCTGTTGTGCTGTACTATTTCCTATTGTGTGGTCAATTAAGAACTTGCGTGAGGCAGCCAAGACTGATGGAAAAGCTGCTGTAAATTTGATGAAGCTGACATTGTTCAGGCAGTATTACATTATTGTGATATGTTACATATACTTCACAAGGGTGGTTGTTTATGCTTTGGAGACTATTACTTCCTATCGGTATCAGTGGACGAGCGTGGTGGCTGCTGAAGTGGCTACACTTGCCTTCTATGTCTTTACTGGCTATAACTTTAGACCTAAGGTGCATAACCCCTATTTTGCAATTGATGATGAAGAGGAAGAAGCTGCTTCAGAGGCACTCAAGCTCGAAGACGAATTTGAACTGTGATCACCATTGTAAGAAGGTCACTTATGCAGCCAAAGGAGAAAACTACACTATCTGGACATGCTTTTTTACATTTTAGAAACCATTTCCAGGTTGTCGTAAGTTCCCCTGTATAGTACAATTATATAAGGTCACCATATCTTACTTCATTCCACATTGTTTATTTTTCTCATTTTATATGGCACACTTATTATTTGGTCAATCAAATAGTTCTCTATTATGCTTTTTCAAATATCATTTGCTTATCTTTAACTATGAATAATTGTTACTGATTATGTAAAAATAGTCTTAAGGTTTCTTCAAATATAAAATTATAATCCATATTTAGTTTCAGTATTTTTATCTTCTAGTCCATTTGTTGGGTGATTTCTTACTCTCTCGTTCACCTGTTTGCCCATCGTTTTAGTCCATGAATAGAGATTTCTGCTTCACCTGCGCAGCTCAAATGATTTTAGGATGTTTGTGAATTGTTAAGATTTGAGATACACCAATTTTTCACAAAGCACTCTCAATGAACATGTGACATAGGATGGAGGTAGGCTTGGGAAAAGGGGATAATAAAGCAAGTTAGCTCGGTCATACCTAATTGATTCTTTTTTATTGGGAACAGTTTACCTTTTCTTTTCCTTCCCAATGATTGTTGTCAAAATATATTGCATTAATCGAACTAGTGGTTATGAATACCGAATGCATGAAATTAAAAAGGAAATCATGCCTATGCTTTATTTGTCACTCAAGTTAGGTGAACAAGGTCTGGAAATTGTTAACCACCAAGCGTGTGGTGTAATTCTCTTATGAAAGTGCATTGAGAGCTACCTGATCTCAGGTTCAAAGTGCAATAGAGGTAACAACAGTAAGTGATTTCTTCATTTTAGTCTAAGCTTTGGTAGGTGATGCAAGTATCCCTTAAATTTAGTCGAGGTGCATACTAGGGCCCGAATATGAGGATTATAAAAGAAAGATTGGGGAAATGATAAAGCTATTTCCTCAATCATGATATGTAGCCTCCCTCTCTATCCATATTTTTGTAACAATCTCAACTTATGCCTTGACATTGGTTCCTATTGATGCTTTCTAATTTTTGTTTGTTTATCGTTGCTGATTATATACGCACATTGACTTGGCGACAAATCCTCAAAAGTAAAATAGTGTCACTGCTGAGGTCGTGTGTGGGATCATGTGTTTTTCCGTTCATGGATACATAAATTTGGCAAGTGAAGTATGCGTTTGTTAAGATCATGCCTATTGTAATAAGATATCTCACTTCTTAAATAAAATGTACTACCACCTAGAAGCTGAAATCTATGTAATTTTGCGGGGAAGGAGAGACATATTTATTACGTATTTAGTTATTAAAATACATACAACTATCACAATGTTGAGATGGCCGAGTTGGTCTAAGGCGCCAGATTAAGGTTCTGGTCCGAAAGGGCGTGGGTTCAAATCCCACTCTCAACATTTACATCTTTTTGTGTTTTTGTTTTTGTTTTTTAATGTTTAACTAGTGACATTGTGTTTAGGCCATACTCCGTAGGACTTTCTTATTTCAAGGGCTCAAGGCCAAGTTTTTACATCTGATAATCCTTTGATTCTTATGAGCATGAATTTGCAGTCCTAAATCCTAGTAACTTTATACTACAGTAATATTTAGGTTCCTATCTCATATTGATTAAAAAAAATGGTAAACAAGTTATTCCAGCCCTCTGGGTGACAATCTGAGACCAAACAAGCGGACGGCCGTTCATTTTCCCATAATTCAAATGGTTGACATACATTAGTTTTTGCATATATAAGAAAACAATATTGGCCAAATTTCTTGTTTTGACCATCGTTTACAAGCATCACATATAGATCCCTAATGCAGCCGTAAAACAAAAGGGATGTGACACGCTATATACAAGATCCTGATCCACCATGAAGCGCTTGTAATTTTAGTTTTTCATGTTCGGTACGAAGGAAACCGTTTCAAAGTAAATAAATGAACTTTCTACTTATTTTGTATTTAGTACGTAAGCCAAAAATGTTAAATAGCCATGCAAAGAAAATCAACTAAAGAAGGAAAACATTTTCGCGGAAAGAATTAAGTAATACATCAACTAAATGGCACACCACTTACCCGACGAAGAGGTGTCAAATAAAAGTTGCATCAACTAAAGAAGGAAACTGCATTGGGGTCACAATGAATTGATAGGCAGGCAAGAACAAATGACAACTATATAACGTTTTATGGGACTCGAACTTAACAAGACCTTCCAGGAGAACATGTATTGAAGATTTCCAAGTTGAAACCGAATTCTGTTCTTAAGGACGTGACACTTCGAATGCCCCCAGTATCTCAACAGAGCAATCAGTATTATCCCCAGATCACACTGTCAAATTCTAAACTTTTCAATACTATCACCTATATATTCAAGTAAAAGAAAGGAAGAACCCCAAAATAACATAAACCAACAACAACAATAAATGTGCAAGCAAGTTGGTCTCGTACATCCTGGGGGGCAGTGAGTCCAGACAAGTTATACACAACCCCAATGACATAACAGAAAGCTAAGTGAAAAGAGCCAAACACATAAGAGGATCCAATTTTGAGAAAATTACTGATAAATGTAACTGTAAAGAACATCCATCTAGTATTGGTACTCCAAAGGCATTGTCTATAGAAACATAATATACCAACTTAAATTAGATCTACTTACGCCCTCATAAACCAGCCAACTCTATAAGCTTAATAAACCTGATAAGTATCCCGCGGATGAGAGATTCCTAGCTGAGATTCAGTATGGAGAACTACAAGACAAACGCCAGAAAAGTACTCTAATACTATATGTATATATTTAGATATGCTTATAAGCAGAAGATCAACTGAAAAGCAATGCCAAGGTGATTGATCAGAGCACTGCTTAGCGAGGAGAACGGGGACGCACAGGAGTCTTCGATGGGCTTACCCTGCATAGACCATAATATAAAGATCAAATGATAATCTCAGCAAATATGAGAGGAAGCTTTAGTGGAAGATCTATGGAACTAGAAAGCAACCTTATGGGAAGTGATCCCAGGATTGCACCACTGCAGTTGAGTGCTGCAATTGCACTCTCTGCCTGAAACAGAAGAAAATTTACCGTGAGACCATACATAAAGTGCGGCAACAGAAAGTTGTACCAAATTCCGTTAAGGAGATGCAGTAATGCAAAAAAAGAAGAAAGAATCAGTAAAATGGAACAGTTCAAAATTTTCTATAAATCTAATGAAGATCCTACAAAAGACAAGAAAAACTTGGGAACTGAGGACTGTTGAGATCACAGAAATGCCACACCACGCACACTAATATCATATGAAATTCTAAAAAATGGCACCATGTAGGTGTTGTCTGCCATGAAAATCAGCTGCGGAGTCGGAGAAAAATAGAAGACAATTTATAGACCAGACGAACAGGCACAAGTATGTCATTTCCAAACTTAGAACTGTTATTCCATTACACAAGATGCATCTCCAACTACTACAAGCAAAACGTAAACTGAAAGTGTGTCACTCAAGAAAATCAGCATGTACATGATCTCACTTTGAAACAAACATTTCCCACAAATAACAGAAAACAGCTTCTGGAATTCATCAGATGAAAACCTCAAATGCACACACAGAATCCAGTGAATGAAAAAAAAATTTAGAGGACTTTCATATCCCTACCAATTCGTAACCCCTTAGAAGGATAGGATCCGGTGGAAAAAGAAGAAACATACTAGTTGAAAGCAACTCATGAACTGAGCAAGTATAAATCAATAAAATGCAGGTTAAATGAGAGTACTTGCAATTGCTTGGGTATATCAAGGGGAATCGAACTCGGCAAATTGCTGGTATTAAAGTACTCCCTACTTATCATAGTCAACGATGATTTGGTTGGACATTAATATTATCTATTTTCTTGAACAAACAGTACCATGTATATAGTTCTTATGTTTTTCTCATCAAAACAACAGCCCTGCATCTATGTAAACTGGGAGGTCCTAACTCAAGGCGAGAGCTTAATAGATGGTCACTGACAGAAGCAAAGTGAACAACAATTTTGCCAGACAATCTGAACATCCAGTGCAAGAGCAAAAGCTCAGGGGTACTGCCAATGGGGCATTCTGTTGCCACATTCTATAAATCTGATTCCTCATCAACAAGTCCACTCGCGTGGTCAGGCATCAAAAATATCACGATTGCAATTTTTTTTGTCTCTAGTTTTCTAAATTCTAAGACTTCTGAGATCTCTAGTTGTGAGCTACATCAAGACTTAACATGTGTAGAAAGCAATTGAAATAGTCAGATGCCTGTTCAACTGATCAAATAGACAGAGAAGCAAATTTCGTTTCTGCTGTCTTGAAACCCTTCAGCAAGGTCTTTTAATTTCTAATTTTGTTTCTACTGTTGGACTCCTTCCATAATGTAATCCATCTTGAACTATGTAAAACAAGCTCCTCCAAATTACTTACAGTACTGAGACCTTCCATTTCTTTATTTGCAAGGGATGCAGCTTTTCCTTTCGTTCTTTCCCTTATAAGTCCAACAATTTCATTCGTAGAAAAAACCAATTCAAAAACATGTACAAAATCCATAAGTCAACCTGAATCAACCATAATCCTTCATGTGAATGAAGCGCAAAAGGTGAAAATGTGCCAGATTAATCTCGTCAACAGAGGGTGAACTTTTCCCGGCCCAAGTTAGCTTTGGTCAAGCATATTAATCTCTTTCAACTCCCACTTTTTCTACAGTGGAAATAGTCAATGCAGTCATAAAAACATAAATTCTTTTGATAAGTAAAGTAACCGTAAAATTAATCCTGCGAGTAACTTCTCTAGGGAAGGTGGACACAATTCTATCAAACTGTGAACCTCTCTAATTTCATCTTGCTAGTTGAGGAGCTAAAGGAATTCTCCAGCCAAGAGTAACTCTACCTGCACTATTGAGTACCTAAAGTAGGAAAACTAAACTGCAACTGGCTATCAATAGACCTACAGTACCAGTTAACCTGCAGATAAAGTCATGAAGGACCTTGGTAAACCAAAGAAAGGTTGAATTATAGAGAAACTTACCTAGAGAACACTGTAAATATCAGATAGCTAACAGAATTAGGGTTAGCTAGTGAGGGCAAAGAAGGACAGCAATATATGCTTATACTGGAATTCCAGGAGCAAAGGGAGAAAAATTTAAGCCAAAACTCAGTTTATAGGGGTGACCCGTGCTAGCGACATTTGAATTAGTGCAATGTATCCAAATAGGGACCAGAGTTGGTGTTTCTACACTTTTTTACCGCAATAGAATCACATAACATCAGAATAATGTTCAAACAGAGGCACAGAGTTCCAATTAATGTGAAAAAAATGTTGTAAAGGAGAAACTTCTTCTACGACTCAGCAGATGAAACCCGAAAGTTTCATCTGGTTAGTTAAGATCTTCACGTCTGAATATGAGGGTTTGGATAAAAAAACTTAGAATTTTCAACAAGGCACTACTTGGGAAGTAGCTATGAAGATTTAGGATTGAAGAGCAGGCATTACAAAGGGAGGAAATAGCAGGCATATATCATGGAGGGAGGTGATAGCAAGAAATGCAGAGTCGTCGAAGGGAAATGGAGGTTAGACTGTAAAATTACCTTATAGATACCTCTTTTCAGCAATATCATGAAGGGTTAAGAAGAATTGGCAGATTTTTACCTAAAAGGTAGGAAATGAAAGAAGATTCTTTTGGGATCAACAGTGGTCGTGGAGAGAGCACGTTGAGGACGACCATCCCCAACTTATTCACAAGTTCGTGCAAAAAAGAGATGATGGCAACAAATCCATGTGATACAAGAGGAGCGAGTTCATTGAGACTTGAGATTCAAAAGAAATTTAAAAGATTGGGCAGTGGATGAAATCCAAAGGTTGATGGCAAGGCTCTACACTAAAAATAGCACTCACTGGTCAGGACTCGTGAAGGTGGGGGCAAGAAGTGATGGTGTGTTTTCACAAAAGCCGTAGGTCAAAAAATGTCGGGCTCAATGAAAGATGCCTTGATACTGGGCTGCTAGAAGAAGGAAGAGAAGATACAGGGAAGGGCATGGGTTGTTGTCCGGCTAGCCATCATGTGGGTCATGTGAAAAAGAAAGAACTAGCAGAGCTTTAGAGGGATTAGAAAATGATTTTATACATTTGAGGAATAACCTCTTATTGGTTAGTTTTTGGTGCACATATGAAGTTCCTGTGGCTGTCTGTACAGAATATTGTAAATAACCATATTACTGTGTAGGTTCTCTACTTTTTAGTATACATCTTGTTACGGGCACTATCCCACATTAATAAAATTATTTACCCTCTCGAAACCAGAGGGGCAAAGTAAAAGAGATAACACACATCGAGCAGATAAAATGCTAAAGGAAGGCATTTGCAAAATCAACATGATCTGACATTGATAGCAACTATTGGAAGTTTGCAGTAGCTTTGATGATTAGTAAGAAGAAGAGGTCCACAACTCAAGTTAGTATAAGCAGCAATGAAAAGTCAGAAGCTCATGGAAGTTACCATGACAAACTCAACAAAAGCTATACGAGTCGAATGATGATAGTCACCAAGCAACCTCAAGCGATGAACCTATGTTAGAGAAGAAAATCCATAACATAGAGTTAGGATTTTAAGAAGGAACAGCACGTCAGACTTGTTACATGAGCAGCTACAAACCTCTCCACATAAGGACTCAAAGAACAGCTTGACATCTGCTTGAGTAACCTGCTTCATCCAAACATACAAGTCGTAAATATTTTTCTTCATTGATGCCCATCAACAAAGTGAATTATAAACCCAAAATTACCTTCTTATCAATATTTGTACAGTACACAGTTCTAGCACACATCTCTCTTTCATCTTCAGACTAACATCAGCGCAAAAGGTAAAAAATTTAGTATTAGCAGCACTAAGTATGCATTTGCCACTCCTAGGACATTGTTACAAAAGGTAAACTACATGTAGCCACATTTCCTCACCCTTGGAAGAAAGGTTGGATTAACCGGTGCAATCGCAGTTTTAGAAGGAAGCACTCTCACGGGATAAAACCCAAGCATAGTTCCTGCAAGACTCAGAGCACTCCTTGCACCTTCTGCATAAAATATTGCGGAAAATGTGACTGGTGGGAACAAGCACCCTAACTGTCTGGCCAGAATGTATAAACAAATAATCATGTGTCAACCTACCTTCATCTGTAAACTCAATAAAGGCAAATCGAAGTACAGAATTCGTGTCACCACATATACGACAGTCGACAACCTTCAGCACCTCAAGGTTAGTCAGATATGGAAACAAAACATTTCCTCAACAGAATTTAAAGGAAAAACAATAATCACAAATGAGTACAGAAGCTTGACATAACGGACAGATATCCACCTGTCCACAGTTAAGAAAGAGTGCTGCGAGATGTTCTTCAGTAACCTACACAAAAGAAGAAACAGAATTATTAGAATAAAAACGATAAAGGTGCAGTAACCCAATTAACAATAACACTGGACCTCTCTATTTTACCTGATGATCAATGTCGGATACATAAACCGTCCTCCTTATAACATCTTCCCTTTGGGCCATGCCTGTTCGGGTATTCATCCTTCTCCTTCCATAACCACAACCATTCTTCTTCTGCACGCACAATTTAAAACTCCACTAATCAGCTCAAATCCACGGACATAGATATATTACCAAAAAATAAAACAGAGAAGATTTCTTTTTCCGAAATAAATGGTAGAGAAAGAATAAAAGAAACGCACACCCTTCACTTTAACACTACAATGACTAAACCCTCCAATTACTTTTATGCAAAATAACAATTGGACTATATTATTATAGACCCTTGTGGTCCGGCCCTTCCCCGGACCCCACGCATAGCAGATAGAGAATCCGTTGAGAAGTTTACCTGTATCCAAGGTATCTATTCTTACTATAAATTATAGTCTATAGTGCTTTGTTTTAACTGTATCGCACTATGTATCATTTGATAACCCTCAAAATCTTCCATCTTTGGTTCAAATCGAATTTCAAATGGAAGAAATCCGTAGATATTTACAGCCAGATAGCTCGCAACAACACAACTTCTTATATCCACTTATCTTTCAGGAGTATATTTATGCACTTGCTCATGGGAGCTTTAGTGCACCGGGCTGCCCTTATTAATTATAACAATTGGACTATATGAAATGTTCTCCGAGTGATCATCTTACATCTAACATAAACTAAAGATAATTCTGACGAGTAACAATATTAAAAGTGGAGAACTTAACATATCCATATTCCACAACAACAAAAATACAAACAAATGTAAATTATCAACTTTCACTTCAGACAAAACAAAAATATGATAAATCGGAAAAGAAAGGATGATCAATTGATACCCTTCTGTTGGGATTTCCATTGGCAACTCCTCCTTGGTCAATCTGCATTAGAAAATTGTTAGCATCAAAGCCAAAATGCATTGTGCCAGGTGAAAATGGCAGTAGCATGTTGTTGTTAGACAGTGATGGTGGCACAAACTCTTCAGCCTGGGGATTCAATTTGGAAAGCATTTCTTCCAAATCCCTCATCTCCTTCTTAAACCCTTCATCACCACCATTACCATCAACCACCCCTCCATTCCTTAAATCAACAGCGTTCGTTTTCTGATGTTCATGCTCCATACTATGATTACCCAATACTCCATTCCCGTTAACACTGTTCTGTTGCTGCTGAATTCCATTAGCTTTCTCAGGTTCTTGCTGATAATTCTGCTCAAAATTCTGATCACTTTGTACCTTTGACCTCTGCACACCATTCTGTTTCGTTTTCATTGACTGATGATCGACAACCACAACAACATCTTTCTGTACAATTCTGTCAACAACGTTAATAGCAGCATTCTCAACCACAGCCATGATTGTTCAGTTCAACAAAACTCTATCTGACACTGTCAAAGAATGCTCCTTTTTTGTCTTCTTCTTGTACCCTTTTCTGTCTAAAACCCAAAAAGAAAAATAAACAAAACAAATAAATAAAAACAACACCTTTTTTATTTCAAGAAGATCAAGTTGGGTATTTGAATTTATTACTAAATCGGGGAATAAATAAAAGGGAAAAGAGGAAATTAATTGTACCTAAATGACATCCATGATAATAAGATAAAAGATCAACTCCAAGATCTTCAGCTGAAAAATGAAAAATCAAGATTATTTTTTTCTGTGTTGGAGTGTGTGTTTAAGTGTAATTTTCACTGAGTCTGCAGAGAGAGAAGATATGAAATAGTACTACCTCCACTAGTTTATAGCAAGAGAGAAAGAAGAAGTGGGTACTTCGGATCGTCCGTTTTGCAACACTTCCTTTTTGGACTTTCTTGCACTTAAGTTCCAAAAAAAAATTCATAAACAGTGAAGAACCTACCTCCACTGTAACGTAATTAGAGTATTTTTAATTTTCATAAATAAACATAGATCATTGTGTATATTATCTCTATGATCGTTAATATAGTCAAACTTCTTTATAATAATGATATTTGTTCGGATTATTTTTTTTTTACTGCTATGATGCATATTGTTATAGAAATATAAAATATATCATAATATAAAAAATTGGTTTCGAAAGAAAGCCAAACTATTATAATAAAATATTATTATATAAGATGAGTGAATAAAGAGGCCTAACTAATGTTCATAATAATTTGTGTGCATTTGGATAATTTTATGTGTATATGTAAAATAACACATAAATTGTTCACCATTATCATTGTATTTATTATCTTTTTCATTAACGTAATATAGTTAAACATTTTTATAATAATATTTATTGATCGAATATTTTTGACTGTTACAGTAAATTAAAATATTGCTATACACAGAAGTGTATATAGGATGCACCACTAAATAAAAAAAGGAAAAACATATTAAATGGGAATCGATCTATCGTTGTGAATATTTTCTATAATAGAGGTGTACTATTAAAATAAAAACATATTAACTGGGACTAATCTTTCGTAAATAACTTAACACTTAATCAAGTGTACCATTTATCTTTCTTCTATCATGGATGTCAGAATATAATATTATATCAATTTAAAAAATATATACATAAAATACATAATTTTACAAAAAAACCGCGGTTCACGTACCCCATAATTTTGCTTCTAAATTTACACCTGATTATAGAGAATGTATAATATAACATAACACTAAAAAATAGGTTCTAAACAACTTAACTGTTAATAAAATATTATTATAGAAGATGACCGGTATAGAAAGGTCTAATTATATATGTTCATATTAATTTGTGTTCATTTGGATTATTTTAGGAAGCCCATTATTTTACGTAGATCTTTATGATCCACCAATTAATATATTATATTGGAAAAATTACATAGCATAGATAAAAAGGGTCCTTAATTATCTATAATGGTTAATGTTTAAAATAATTATCTGACATAGTCAAAAGTTAGTTAAAGAACTATTGTTTAAGTGGGCCCTCATAGACAAATATGATAGCTTGTATAACATACAATTAATCTCTCTCATCTAATTAACTTAAATTTTGGCTGACTTAATTGAGCACCTAATTTTAGTTTTTGATTTAATCTTAAAAATTGGCTACTTTTCAGAATATGTACTGATTTAGACATGTCTCTTCTCATTTATTTGATTTTTCTCTCTCTTCACACCTCTCTCTTTCTTAAATTTTCCACCATCTTCTTCAATCTTTTTTCTTGAAAAGTAGAAACTATTGGCACATTTTGTTATATTGACTCTTAAATAGTATATTTTTGTGATTTGCCCAAAGATTTATTACATCAAAAAACGTTTCAGCAGATTTTTTCTTTCAATTCATGCGAAAAAAGGTTTCAATACGTATATATATATATATATATTTGTATATGTATGTATGTATATCTTCTTTTTCTTTTAGTTACACACAAGTATGTGTACCATGTCAATTTTTTGATGTATAAATATATACAAATAACCATTATATACAATTAGAAAGTTGTCATGTGTTGGCATATACATATATATATATATATACACATATAAAATATATATGTAAGTTGTATAATCAGTTTTTGATTTGTATAGAATATGTTGGTTCATATTTTATACATTATATATAGGTATACAACTATCATGTGTTTGTATATAACTAAATTGTATATTTTGAAGATAGTTTGTATAAACTATGTTTGTTCTTCTATTAGACATGAGGTATATCTCAGTTTGTATAATCTGTTATTGAAATTTTGTATAAACTAAAAGAAAAGGAAAAAGGTTCCAAGAATTCTCACTCCAAAGGGGGGTGTAATGACGTTGAATGACTCGAAGGTATTTTGTATATACCCAATTATATATTTGTATGAATGTATATATAATAGATATACGTATGTCTATATATCTTTTTTTTTTTTGTTAGTTACACACAAGTATGTATACCATGTCAATTTTTTGATGTATATATGTATACAAATAACCGTCATATACAATTAGACAGTTGTCATGTCCTGGTATATACAGATATATACATATATAAAATCTACATATAAGTTGTATAATCAGTTTTTGATTTGTATAAACTATGTTGGTTCATATTTTAAACATTATATATAGGTTTATAACTATTATGTGTTTGTATATAAGTCAAAGATATTTTGTATAAATTATATTTAGTCATAAAGTGAATTTTTTTGTAAATTTCTATTAGTGAGTTTGTATTTTTGTATTTATTTTGATATATTTCTTCCACATACATTTTGAATTTGTATACATTTATACATTTGAGCTTGTATATTTATACATATAATCTGAATTTATATCCATTTTATACATTTGAATTTGTATCAATTTGTATTTATCTTGAAAATATGAGTTGAAAGCATTTGTATTTGTATTTGAATGTTAAATTCAGAGCTAATTTTCATTTGTATCAATTCTACATTTGTATTTCTACTCATAGCTAACTTTCTGGATAAATACATTGAATGTATAAATTCATTGAAATTATATTTTAAATTCTGAAGTCATAAGAAGAAATCAGAGGAATTTTAGTTTGAATTCTATTTTCGTATTTCAAAAATTAAAAGGTAAGCTATAACAGTCCATCTGGAAAAGGAAGAAACAAAAGATTTGAAAAAGATATGTTGGAGAGAATAAAGGAAGTGAATCACTCACCTTTCCTTTTTATCTCTAAACATAAATGAAATAATAATAAAATCTGTTAGTTAATATTTGTATATTAGAGTCCTAACTACATTTAATCACTAACTGAAATCTATAAAATGTAATTATTAAAACTTAAATTAAAGAGTTAGTTAAAAAGGGTATAAGTTGGCTATATGTGAAGTTTTTCCATATATATTCAATAACTTTGTCAATTATAGCTAGATGGAAGAATATTATTTAACTTTTTATCTTTGCTAGAATTCAAATATCAGTATTTCATTGCTTTTGTTCCCATTCATCAATCACTTATTTATAAAATCTTGTGTTTTACCATCTATTATTTAGAATAGTGATTGGAATACGAACTTAGCACAAATATATTTCTTTTATATGTTAGGTTGATGTGTTTTTGTCATGGTGTCGATCTTCTGCTCCAAATGTAGACACTCCTTGTAATCTAAGAAATATAATTGCATTGATGTTGGTTTAAATGTTGTGAAAATCTTTTAATAAATGCTAAGCAATAAATAAAAATTGGTTCCACATAAAACCTCTACCTAATGTAATTAAAAATTGTGATGGAGTGATAGGTACTTTTCCATTCTTAATTAAAGGTCTCGGTTCTAGCCTTGGTATCGAATCGTCTTTATTAGGGAACGTTTTACCCTTAAAATGGGACTTTCAGGGCGAATTCAAATTAATCGAGCTTCAAAGCAAATATCGAACACTACCATGTGAGAAATCAAAAAAATAAATCCTCTACGTAATGTCAATTCTTATTGAAACACAAGGCCGTTCAACAAAAGTAATTGATATTATACACCGCAAATGTTTTAATTTTTTTTAAATTTTAGCATCCAAATCATCATATAAAGTCTAAGTGAAAGACGTTATAATAATCAAAGGAACGTGCATTAAATTGCAAATGACAATATTCTTAATCCTTAAAGCAAAATGATGAAGGAGCAAGTACATAAATAAAACTTTGGCCATGCATTTTATGAATGATTTTAACAAAATAAAAATATATCTTGATCTAGAATCGTATTTCATACTTCCAGATCGAAATAATTAGTTGTCTGATGGAATTTTAATTGCACTATAAAGTAAAACTGTTATGTAAACATTAATTAAATTATCTATTTTAAGAAGTCTACGCATCTACGACTAAATTAGCTACTGTATACACAAATCAGGTTAAAACCAAAAAGTTAGATTTATGTCCCTTAGCTTTTCTTTTTTTTTTTCCATCTGTAATTTCTCTACCTGCTTTATGAGATATCCACAAGTGTTTTAAAAGATAATTTTGGGACTCGCCCCAGGGCGAGTGATAGGGGGTCAACTTGTTTGTTTGCACCCACTATGGTAGCCACACGTAATATGGCTTCAGCCCTTTACTTTTTTCACTCAACACTTAGTTTGCCTAGGCTTACGAATTTAGAAAGACACCAACACATACAGGAACAAGTCCCAACTTTGTATTTAACTCGTGCCACAAAGAAGCACACAAATCAGTCTTACGAAAATCTTACTAACACAACCAAACTTGCCATTAAGACAGCCTGCCTGTGCCTATTTATAGGCCACAGCTTCTGTCACATGGCAGGCACATGCACAGCACATGCCCTTATCCTAATTCAGTTGACATTCCCAATTGATAGGCCTAATTCAAAATTCGAATTACAAATTTAAATTACAATCAGCAACAAAGTCATGCCACATGTCCAGGGCGGTTGTAACTGCCTAACTGTCGTCATGTGCAAGGCACATGCCCAGTGCCAGCACATCCTTGGCAGTACTTGTGCCAATTTCGCACCTGGGCCCTGGGCGTCTGTGCACTCGCCCATGCCACTGCCTTGTCAGCACCCAAGCCGCCCTGTTCAAGCCATGTCTAGCCCATCTTGTCTTGCCTTAGCCATGCCTCCGCAACATGACTTGCCTTAGCCTAAATCAGCCTTAGCATTGTTCTGCCTTAGCTTGTCAGCCCTTGTCATGACTTAGCCTTGCCTTGCATGTCTTAGCCACGCCACTGCCAAGGTTTTGCCATGCCCTACCGACACGCGTCATGCCATGCTAACATGCCCATGCCGACAGACTGGCCTTAAGCAAACCTAACTTTTGCCCTCACCGTTTGGTCTTGTCTAGGTTGATCATGTAAATCTCTAGCCAAGCCCAAGTCATTCGAACTATCAAGCTGGAGGTCTAACAAACTTACCCTACCAGATGAGCTCATCGTTCTCGACGAGTAGAATCTAAGTAGGTATTGATCTCGTTTTCAAACTTCCACAATGATGAACCTTTTTCCCAAGTAGCATCACACACTATTCTTGCCTTGCCCCAAATTTCGGTGATCCAAGATCTTTTCAATCTCCTCTTCATACTGTTGTCGCACAATAGGAGGAGCACGTCTTGTAGCTGACCTTGCTGGATCTTCAGCATCTTGATGAAAAGGCTTCAGAAAACTCACATGGAAAGTAGGGTGGATTTTTAGCCTTTTCGGTAGATTCAACCTGTAAGCGACTTCACCTACTCGTTCTATAACTTCAAAGGGTCCATCATACTTTGAAATCAGTCCACAATGAATCGTCTTGCTACTGATTTTCTTTCAAATTTGGGGAGTAAGCTTCAGTAACACTTTATCCCCAAGGTGGAACTCTAAAGTATGCCAATGCCTATCAGCATACTTCTTCATTCGCTTTGCTGACTTTCTCAAGCTATCCTGTGCTTCATCTAGCAACTCTTGCTTGTCTCGTGTATACTTGTAGGCAGCAGGGCACTTGTCCTCTGTTTTAGATCTAGCGACTTCCAGCAGCGTGTTAGGTTGCATGCCCAACACTAATTCAAAGGGACTCTTCTCAGTTGCCGACGACCTGTGCAGATTATAACAAAACTGCATACTATCTAATAATTCCACCCAATTTCTCTAACTTGCAGTCATATAATGCCTTAAATATTCTTCAAGCAGATAATTGATTCTTTCGGTCTGTCCATCAGTTTGTGGATGATTTGATGTTGAGAATTTCAGTTCAGTACCCATCATATTGAACAATGCAGTCCAAAATTGGCCTGTTAACCTAGTGTCTCGATCACTCACAATGTCAAATGGAACACCAAAATGCTTCACCATGAACTTATAGAATAATTCAGCAGCTATCTCAGAAAAACAAAGGGTAGGAGCGACAATGAAAATAACATACTTTGAAAACCTGTCAACCACTACCATGACTGATGCTTTGCCATCAACCTTTGGAAATCCGCTAATGAAATCCATAGAAATGGAAGCCCATGGACGTTCTACAACAGGTAGAGGTTGGAAAAACCCTGCTTCCTTCTTCCTTTTAGTCTTGTCAAGTTGACAAACAAGGCAAGACTTCACATTGGCCTCAATGTCATCTTTCATTTTTGGCCAGAAATAATTTCGGAACAACAATACCATTATTCTTTCAACACCTAGATGACCAGCATAGATAAGACCATGTATTTCTTTAAGGAGTTTTTGATGCAACCCATCACTTTGAGGCACAACGATTCTCCCCCCCCCCTATAAAATACAATAGATTGTCCTCGATCCAATACCGTCTAACTGTCCCCTCTTTCACTTGATCCATCAATTTGACATATAATGAATCATATGTAGCACTAAACTTTATCTTATCTAAGAAATCAGATTCAAGTCTAGTGATTGCATAAACTGCAACAAACACCTCTTTGCGACTCAATGTGTCTGCAATTTGATTTTGCTTCCCAGGTTTGTGTATCCAAACGAAGTCATATTCAACAAGAGTCTCCTGCTATCGGGCCTGTTTTGGACTCAATTTCTGTTGAGTTTTGAAGTATTTATTAGCCACATTGTCCGTCTTGATAACAAACTTCGTTCCCAGCAAATACACCCGCCAAATTTGAAGACAATGGAGGACTGCCACCATCTCCTTCCCTTGAGCAGAATATCTTTGTTCCGCAGGATTTAATTTTCTTCTCTCAAATGCTATCGGATGATCCTCTTGCACCAGCACACCACCGACAGCATAATCAGAAGCATCAGTGTGCACTTCAAATGGCAAGTCAAAATCAGGCAACCGCAATATTGGTTCAGGAGCAATGACTTTTTTCAATGAATTAAAAGCCTTGTCACATGCTTCAGACCAACCTCACTTAACATTCTTCTTCAACAAATCCGTCAATGGAGCAACCTTCTTTGAATAGCCAGCAATGAACTTCCTATAATAGTTTGTCAATTCGATAAAGGATCTCAATTCTTTAACCCCGTTCGGTACTTGCCAATCTACAATAGCCTGCACTTTCTTAGGGTCCCCTGCACTTTCTTAGGGTCCATTCGCACCTAGTTTGCACTAACCAAATGGCCCAAAAATTTGATCCCGCGACAAGCAAACTCACACTTTTTTATCTTGATATAGAGTTGATATTCTCTAAGTCGTTGCAATACTATTCTCAAATGCAGCAAATGATCTTCTGGTGTTCTACTGTGGATGACTATATCATCTAAATAAACAACTATAAAGTCATCAAGGTACTCGTAAAGAACATTATTTATTAAGTTGCAGAAAGTAGCCGGGTCATTAGTCAACCCAAACGGCATCACAAGAAATTCATAGCTACCATATCTAGTCATACAAGTGGTCTTTGGGGCATCCCCCTCGGCTATACACACTTGCTAATAGCCAGACCTTAAATCTAATTTAGAAAAGAAACTAGCCTTAGACAGCCTATCTATCAAGTCTTGAACTAGCGGCACCGGATACTTGTTCTTCACAGTCACTTTGTTCAGTACACGATAATCAACACACCTACGCAGGCTACCATATTGTTTCTTTTGGAACAGAATAGAGGCACCATAGAGAGCCTTCGAAGGTTGGATCAGTCCGACGTCTAGCAATTCGACAATTGCTTCCTCAATTCTGCCAACTTTAATGGATACATGCGATAAGGAGGGCATGTCGATGGCATTGAACCAGGGATCAGTTCGATCCTGTAGTCAATTTCCCTCCTTAGAGGCAACTCTTTAGGCAATTCTGGTGGCATAATATCCTTGAATTCTGCCAACAACTTAGCAACACTGTCCGGGACATTAACCTGCATATCGGGCTTCACTTCAACCAAGGCAGCAAGATAACTAGTGTCACCCTTCTTCAAGCCTTTTTCAAAAGCCGTAGAAGACAACACCGCAGCAATTTCGGAGTTTTTCCTCTACTTTTCCTCATTATAGGGCCGAATACCTTTCACAAATCCAGGGTTAGATTCCTCCATGAACATTAGATCGTCCAAATGAGGAATAGGAGCAACCCTGAATTTTTTCATAAAGATTAAAGTAATCAAGCGACACCACAGTCAAGTTGTGCAGTCCAGACCAATAACCTATGGTCAGTGGAACATCCAATGCCATGCCATAGCCTAGCTGTGGTGTAGAATTTAGAGCCTTCATCTTTGTTACACAAGCAGTCACCTTCAGTTCATACGCCTTTACAATTTTTGAGGCCACAAAAGCGTGAGTAGCGTCGGTATCAACCATTGTCACAACACTTTTGTACCCAGTTTTCACATCAACGTACATCAAAGAACCATAGGCATGCGACAAATCATCAATATTTTCAGCAGTATTGACTAAGGCATCAACATCATCATTTGCCTCTATGTCCACCACATTCACGCTAGACAACGTGTTCAGTAAACGTAGTGGGTTAAAATAGGCAGCAATGTCCTATTCCTTGGATTATTTCTCCTCTTCAGCAAGAAGAGCATTGATCTTCCCCTGTTTTGGACAGTTTCTGGCCTGATGCCCAGGTTTTTTACTAGTCCAACAGACCTTCTCATTGGCCTAGTTGTTTTGGTTAGATAAAGCAACATCCACCTTTCCTTTTCCTTTGTCATTCCCCTTTTGCCTGCGATTATCTTTCTTCCAGTCTCTGCCCTTATCCTTCTTCTTTGTTTTGGAAGGAGTAGGATTAGGGGCAACACTGTTAGAATGAAAATCAATCAAAGCATCCATCGCAGCAACGGCAGTAGGTAGATCTTGAACTTCTGCCTACGCAGTTCATTCTGTGACCAGCCTTGCATTTCAGAAATGAAGTTATGCAACTTATCTTCATCAAATATATTTTGAATATCAAGCATCAACGACGAAAATTTCTTCACATAGTCCCAAATTGAACCAACTTGTTTCAACCGCTTCAATCTGTCCCTAGCAACCCAAGATAAGTTACTAGGCAGAAATTTCTCACGAAGTGCATCACTCAGTTTTTTCCACGTATCACACTTGGGTCTGCCAACACTTTTGTCATCAGCATTCTTTGTACGCCACCACAACACTGCATCATTCCTGAAATAACGAACCAACATGATCACCTTGTCATTTTCAGGCACATGAGCAGTAGAAAAGTAGTGTTCCAAGTCCCACAAAAAATTTTCCAATTCCTTAGCACCACGAACACCATCAAAGTACTTTGGTTCTGGAATTTTGATTTTGGCATGTTCTTCGCCGCTACGCGACGAACCAGCAACAACCCGATGAAGGACCAACACCTCCTCTTTCAAATCTTCATTTTTCTTCAAAAGGCCCTTAACTCGTGTACCCACATTTTTACTAAAAGTGACAAGACCAGCCAATTGAATGTCTACAGCAGCACGATAACTTGGAAGTTCTGTGTTAATGTCATGAATCTGAGTCATGACATCAACCAGTTCGTCTATATTATCTGTCAAGCCAACCAGCTTCTCCAGCCTTGTAACTTTTTCACGTAACTCATTGTAATTCACTCCTCCAGCCATCGCAACACCAGACTCTGATACCAATTGATAGGGGGTCAACTAGTTTGTTCGCACCCACTATGGCAGCCACACGTAATATGGCTTCAGCCCTTTACTTTTTTCACTCAACACTTAGTTTGCCTACGCTTACGAATTCAGAAAGACACAAGCACATACAGGAACAAGTCCCAACTTTGTATTTAACTCGTGCCACAAAGAAGCACACAAATCAGTCTTACGAAAATCTTACTAACACAACCAAACTTGCCATTAAGACAGCCTGCCTGTGCCTATTTATAGGCCACATCTTCTATCACATGGCAGGCATATGCACAGCACATGCCCTTATCCTAATTCAGTTGACATTCCCAATTGATAGGCCTAATTCAAAATTCGAATTACAAATTTAAATTACAATCAGCAACAAAGTCATGCCACATGTCCAGGGCGGTTGTAACTGCCTAACTGTCGTCATGTGCAAGGCACATGCCCAGTGCCAGCACATCCTTGGCAGTACTTGTGCCAATTTTGCACCTGGGCCCTGGGCGTCTGTGCACTCGCCCATGCCACTGCCTTGTCAGCACCCAAGCCGCCCTGTTCAAGCCATGTCTAGCCCATCTTGTCTTGCCTTAGCCATGCCTCCGCAACATGACTTGCCTTAGCCTAAATCAGCCTTAGCATTGTTCTGCCTTAGCTTGTCAGCCCTTGTCATGACTTAGCCTTGCCTTGCATGTCTTAGCCACGCCACTGCCAAGGTTTTGCCATACCCTACCGACACGCGTCATGCCATGCTAACATGCCCATGCCGACAGACTGGCCTTAAGCAAACCTAACTTTTGCCCTCACCGTTTGGTCTTGTCTAGGTTGATCATGTAAATCTCTAGCCAAGCCCAAGTCATTCGAACTATCAAGCTGGAGGTCTAACAGCTGATAGGCCTAATTAAAAATTCGAATTACAAATTCAAATTACAACCAGTAACAAAGCCAAGCCACATGTCCAGGGCAGTTGTAACTACCCAACTGCCGTCATGTGCAAGGCACATGCCAAGTGCCAGCACATCCTTGGCAGTACTTGTGCCAATTTTGAATCTGCGCCCTAGGCGTCTGTGCATTCGCCCATGCCACTGCCTTGTCAGCACCCAAGCCGCCCTGTTCGAGCCATGTCCAGCCCAACTTGTCTTGCCTTTGCCATGCCTCCACAACATGACTTACCTTATCCTAAATCAGTCTTAGCATTGTTCCGCCTTAGCTTGCCAGCCCTTGTCATGCCTTAGTCACGCCTTGCATGTCTTAGCCACACCACTGACAGGGTCTTGCCATGCCCTGCCGACACGCGCCATGCCTGCCGACACGCGCCATGCCATGCTGACATGCCCATGCCGGCAGACTGGCCTTAAGCAAACCTAATCTTTGCCCTCACCATTTGGTTTTGTCTAGGTTGATCATGTAAATCTCTAGCCAAGCCCAAGTCATTTGAACCATCAAGCTGGAGGTCTAACAACGAGGCACTGTCAAAACACCCCGGGGCTCAAGTGTGGGGCTTAGTTCTGTGAGGCTTACGCCCCAAGAGCCCGATTGTATGCCCTAAACACGCCTAACGCCCAACTCTCGGGGCTCGTTTAATAGTTCTTACACAAATTGTGCCAAATTCCTTAGCCAATACTATTGATCCTCATAACTTTTTAATAAATTTAATAGTTTTTTTCAATAAAAAAAGTAAGAAAATTGAGAGTAACTCAAATAACAAGTCATATTATTGCTTATTTACTATTTGAGAACGGTGTGACAGTGAATATCACTTAATATTTCTGTTTAAAATACATATCTAATTTTTTACATCATTACTTATAATTGGTCTTTATGTTTTTGTCCAATATCTCAAAATTATTATATTTTATTATTTTATTATTTGAAACTATTTTATTTTAATTCATGAAGAAGTGATGTCTTAATTATAATAGTAATAGTTTATTGATTATTTCTTTTAAGGAGGTAAATTGCATAGTATGATAGTCATATATTTTAAGAAATTGTGACTTTTTTATTATTTGAAAGTTAAGATTTTAGAGTTGATTTGCATCCTATAATAGCTTTTATGTCATTGCATTATTTCTACTTGTAAAATAATGTTAGGAGTTTTGATTTCTATGAGTTTTTTAATCATGTTTTAAATTTTTAAAAAATATTAATGTATTATGTTTTATACTTTTATGTTTATTATACTATTTTTACTATATTATAAATTAAAAATTAAAGATCCATGGGGCTTACGCCCCATGCCCCGGGCCTTACGCCTCGCCCCGTAGTATGTAAAACGCCTCGCCTCATGCTCCCGCTTTTTAAAACACTGATATCCACTACCGCAAGTTTGAGATTTTACTAATTTAGATTAGAAAGTGAAAGGCCTATGTGAATTGGCCAATATAAGCAAATTATTCCATATGAACTTGAGAAATTACCCTATAAAGATTTTAAAATTTTGGGTGCACTTCTTTTCTTAATTTTATGTTGCATCAAAATAAGGAAGGGAACTGCATCTACTCTTTTTTTTTATAACCGTGGTGTCTAGGCCAACTTTCACCTAATTTAACTAAATTTACAGCATACTTGTCACCCCCCACTAGCAACACATATGAGGTAACTCTATCCACGGGCTCTCAATCCACTTCATCAACCACTAGGTCACATCTTTAGGAGCATTGAAGCCACGTTTATTGCGTGATATCGTTAGATTATTCACATTAGTTAGACCGTCATACTACATATTGTATTTTTCTTTTTAAATCTTTTTTGAACTTTTAAACTTTTACCTTAATTACACTTCATTCATCTCAATAAAAGGATCAAGATTAAAATATGATATGTTTATTGGTGGAAGTGGAACCAGCTTATTTTGAGTGAAATAGAGTTGAGATGCGTGGAAGTTGATTTAAATTTTTTGCTATTAAAAATAATTAAAGGGATCAAAAATAATGTTTGATACTTTTTTCTCCTTTATTAAGGCAAGAGCGACTTGTAAATTGACGATATTCAAAAGAATCAGGATTAGTTGATAGTAGAGCATGACGATATTGCATTAGGCTGAATATATTAAATTTTTTAATTTGTTAGTGAATTTCATTTAGATTCTCAAATTAGGAGATTTTCTGATTGAGCATATTTTTTTTCAACCCGCAACGTTACTTTATTAATGCGAAAACAAATTTAGGAAATTAAAAGATGCAGAAGCATCTTTGATAATCCAACTAGGAAAATTAGGAAACCCAAACTAACTTGTCTAACAATATAATAGAAAATTTGGCTAGATTGTACGCTGCCATATTCCAAGATCTAGGAATATGCGTAATTTGAATTTTTTCGAACAAACTCATAAGCTTCCCGATATCTTCACAAGTGGTTTCTATCTCCCATGAAACTAGACTCTTCTTTAGAACCATATCCACTATATTCTTTGCGTTTGATAAGAACTGTACCTTTGTCCATCCATTTTCTTGAGCGTTTTCCAATGCAATCCGAATTGCTAGCGCTTCTGCAATAATGACCTTCCCAACAAATTGGATTGGGGTACCAAGGGCTTGAAGCAAATTCCCAAAACTATCCATAGCTGTCGTACCAATGCTTGCCATATTCCTCGCCTTATGTAAGCTAGCATCTGCAAACACAATCACAACATCTTGTGCTACAATGATTGTATTATTAGTAGTATGGTCAGGTACCAATGTAGGAGAAGACATAGTAAGCGAATTACTTTCATATTCTTGAAAGTCAAATAGTGTCTTGTTAACAATATCACTAGGTTCAAAGATATCACCATTACAGTTTTTAGCATTTCTTGCTTTTCAAATTTGCCACGTTATAGAGACGCTTAATCTAGTAAGCTCAATAGAATCAGGGTATTGATTAGTATTATCAAAGATCTCTTTCCACCATCTAGCAAAGTCCGTAATATTCTCGATGTTAGGCTAATTTATGGGGCAAATTTTTCATACCATCTGAGCTTTTGGACATCTAAAAAGCATATGTTCAATAGTTTCACTTTCTACACCACAAATCCTACACACATCAGAACTGTTTCTTAACCTTTTTGAAATAATATCATTAACAGGTAGCACATTCAAGACATATTTACGAATAAAGTGTTTATATTTATTTTTAATATTCATAGACCATAAATAATCCCAGAACTTCTTAGGGAAGAGTTGGTAGCTTGATTGAGGTCTATGACTATTGGTTGCACTACTCCTATCAATTTCCCTAGCCAAATGGTATCCTGATTTTACCTCATAAATTTTTGACTTAGTGTGATGCCAAATAATCCTATCTGGAGATCTAGTGCTAGAATGCACAATAAAGTGTTCTGAACTAGACACTTAATTCAATTGAAAATTTTGAATACATAATAAAGTGTTTTGAATTAGACACTTAATTCAATTGAAAATTTTGAAAAAGCTTTTGTTCGTGCTCTCAAGAGCATACATCAATTGGCGTCAACGTTTATAACTAAAGGAGAATACATATTTAATGTGATTACATATTTATATAATGAACATTGTGAATACGTGCATCTTCCAAATTATATAAATTAAAAATATCTAACAATACTATTTTATTATGTAATCATATAATTAATTAAAATTAGTCATAATTTAAATTTTTAAAGTAAATTTTTTTGACAAATTTAAACACATGTAGTATCAATGTATTTAGCTATTGCATTATGAATCATGGCACCACCATGAGTTTAGTGGTAGTTCTTAAACACACACACACACCGCAAAAAAATAAAACAAAATTGGGTGGTAGTAATATTTCATAGATCACGTGCCATGCAGTACACACAGGCCTATCTCTGCTAACGTTTTCTTGATAAGATCATCATGTTTTCAATAGTGTGCACTCCTAAATATAATGTCACCATTCATGGGATGCTCCTACTCTAGTACTCTGTAGATCTCCTCGACTTTACTTTATTTGTGTGCATAAATACAAATTTTATAATCTTTTATGTTACTTTTTCTAGTTCATATTAAGTACTCTCTCCGTTTAAAAAAAATGATCTATTTTGATTTAATACAGAATTTAAGAAAATAAAGAAATTTTTTAAATCTTGTGGTCCTAAATTAAAATTATGTCAAATGTACCAAAATGTCCTTTAATCTTATGGTCTTAAACATATCATGTGAAAAGTTGAAATTAAAGTGTTGCAAAAAAAGGAAAGGGATCATTCTTTTTTAAACAGACTAAAAAAGAAAGTATATTATTCTTTTTTAAACTAAGGGAATAGTACTCCTCTGTCTCTATTTATATAACTCATTTTTCTTTTTAATCAGTTAAAAAAAATACATTTCTACCTTTAATAATATTTTAGCTTTAAAATATTCATTTTACTTTTAATGAAATGATTTATAACCACACAAATATCTATGATTTATTTTAGACCACAAATTCTAAAAGTCTTTTGTTCTTTATTAAACTTCGTACCGAGTCAAACTACCTCACATAAATTGGGACAAAGAAAATAGTAGTTTACTGTATTGTTTAAGACAAGTTTAAACATTTTAATAGTATAAAAATCTATACTATCTTAAATTCATTTGGCCCAATCATTAGAGAGGATATATGTTTATTATACCCGATGTAAACTCACTCGATTTCTTTAGTTCGAAAATATAAACGAATATATGATAGATAATACTCTAGTCACAACAAAATAATGGATACTTTAATCAAACTTTAGTGTTAAAATTATAGAATTATTTTCTTAATAATTATTTGGTATTCGAAATTTATTACTCCGATTAATTTAAATTTACTTTACATATGATTCATTAAAGAAATAAGCTTTCTTTATCAAGATTGATGTGTAACGCGAAGTTCAGGCAATAAAAGCTTCAATTGCATGAAATATCTAGAATCAGGCTTGAGAATCGCATATTTGGTGTTTGCCAAAATTGACACATTAATAATTTTAAAAAATTAAATACAAATACTCCTACATAGAGTAGTACATACATGTTATCAATTCCTCTTGTCTTCCACGTGTAGGAATCCAACTTTACGGCTACGGCCTACGGCTTTTTTTTTTTTTTTTTCTAAAAAAAAACGCTAATTGTCAGAATTTAATAATATCAGCAATCAGCACAGTAATTGACGAACTCGCGACCAAAATGAGCCACAATTAGTTAAAAATGACACAAATAAGCCATTGATTTAGTTTGTAACCAAAATAGGCTATCCGGATTTTTTTTTTCCATTTTACCATATTTTGTTAACGTCTCGTTAACTGACGAAAATAGTGAATAAGTAGAAAAAATAGAGTAAAAAATTCCGTGTTATAAAACAGAACTAAAAATTTCGGGTTTTGAAATAATTTATTCTTAACCCGGAACTATTTGTTCCGTATAATTTTTTTTAAAAAAATTACATAAAACGAAATTATTTATTCTGAGTATGAATTAAATTATTTTTTTTTTTAAAAAAAATACGAAACACGAAACAATTTGTTCCGAGTTAGGTTAATTTTGTTTGGAAACCCAGAAAAAATTATTCCGTTTTAGGTGCAAAACCCGGAAACAATTTGGTACTCCCTCGCACTCTTTAAGTCCAAAAATTCTGCTGTGCTCAGCTCCATTCCACTCCTCAAGTCCAAAAATTCGTCTCTTTCCACCTGATCCATAATAAAGTAAAAATATGCGACGATAACTTCCAAATCATCAACTTACATGCCATGCACCACGTATAAAAAAGAGTAGCATACACGTGTCCTTTCTCCAAACATGCAACATATATATCATCATCATTGTATGCGTATACTCACCACTTCAAATTTTTCTAGAGTTTTGGAAAAAGCAAAACATGGCTGAAAATGGAGAATTAATGGAGGTAAATCCTCAGCAAGTTAATAAAAAGACAGTGATTTTTGCAACAGTAGCTGGAATTGCTATTGGAGGTCCAATTTTGGGGTTAATGGGTTTCAGTGTTATGAGTTCTTTGATACTTTTTGTGGTAACTTCTCCATTGCTAATAATATTTAGTTCTCTGTTAATGGGAGCAGTTGCTGTGTTAGCGGTAGCGTTGGCGGGTTTTGGGGTGGCGGGGATTACGGCGGTTTTAGGATTATCTTCATTTGTTTTGGTTTATCGTTCGTTAATTAAAGGTAGAAATTGTTTCCGGGTGTTGCACTTAAAGAGTGCGAGGGAGTACCAAATTGTTTCCGGGTTCCCAAATAAAATTAACCTAACCCGGAACAAATTGTTCCGTGTTTCGTATTTTTTTTTTTTAAAAAAATTTTAATTCATACCCCGGAATAAATAATTCCGTTTTACGTAAAAAAAAATTTAAAAAAATTACACGGAACAAATAGTTCCGGGTTAAGAATAAATTATTTCAAAACCCGGAACTTTTAGTTCCGTTTTATAACACGGAATTTTTTACTCCGTTTTTCGACTTATTCACTATTCCCGTCAGTTAATGGGACGTTAACAAAATATGGTAAAACGGAAAAAAAAAATCCGGGTAGCCTATTTTGGTTACAAACTAAATCAGTGGCTTATTTGTGTCACTTTTAACTTATTGTGGCTCAAAATGGTCGCCAGTTCCTAATTGACCAAGTTTCCCTAATTAATTTCGTAATTAAGAATAAAATATCAAGTGGGAGCTCACATGATTCACGCCAAGTAGAAATAGTGCCAACTATTTACGAAGTTTGCAGTTGTTGCCTTACATTCTTTATATTTAAAATTACACTTGTCTCCAAACTCAAGTAATTTTCATCCATCATAACCCATCGTTTTCTTTATCAAGTTTTTGGGCAAAACAATATAATGTTAATTAGCTATTATATGTTTTAATTATATTAGGACAGATTATGACATACCAATAATTATTGCAATAAATAAAAAGTAAGCTGAAAGCCTGAAAACAACACGAAAGAAAGGAAAAAACGTGGGCCTTGGCTTTG
Organism: Capsicum rhomboideum; assembly: GCA_031232105.1. Lineage (NCBI taxonomy): Eukaryota > Viridiplantae > Streptophyta > Magnoliopsida > Solanales > Solanaceae > Capsicum > Capsicum rhomboideum. Next base: position 28,731,204 of record CP124713.1, on the reverse strand, counting down.
TTGATGACAATAACTATTTGATAATATAAAAACAGTTTTAAGTAGTTCAGCCATTTTAATTTAACGAGCCAAAAATGGTTTTACTTAGAGAAGACAGCTAAAGACGGGCATGTTACGCCAATTCAGATATAACATTGCACCAAAACCGCCCGTTCACCAGAGTCGATTCTTTGATATGAATTTGAATTAATCCAAGTCCAAAGCAAATATTGGACATCGAGTGGATTTTTTTTAAAAAAAAAAAAAAAAAAAAGTGTTACACCAAATACTAATGAATACATGGCATTATGGGCAGAAAATTAACTACTTAGGGTGTCAAAAAAAAAAACTAGAAAACCCTGCGCTTGCGTCGAAAATCATTGCAGTTGATGATACATAATCATATACTATACTTATATTTGTAATTTGTTCGTGAATCGTGGGAAAAAGTAATTGTACTAGAACTATAATCATGACTTAAAACATAAGTGAGATATGTATATTGCTTGATTCCACGCTTCATCTATGGGATCTTTAAATTCTAATCAGGTATAATACGAATTAGAGTAATAGTTGTTGCTTCATTTATTTTGTATTTTACTATTTTTTCTCTATAATTTCGATAACATTTCATTGAGCAGAAGATCTATTAGAAATACTCTCTATACCCCACAAAAATAGGGATAAGATTTACATAAATTTCGCCCTCTCCAAACTCCACTTATGAGATTACATTGGATACATAGTTGTTGTTCTTGGATGGATGGAAAATAATCACAAAACAAATCACACGTTTTAAGTTACTCATAATCTTTGCTGAGTGGTTACTTGATATACTCTAACTTCTTTATTAGTCCATCCCAATATTATGTGTCCTATTACTTCTCATTTCTCAAGAGTCAATTTAACTTATTTTTAAAGCTAAATTGAATTAGATTAACTTAATATTTTAAAAGAAAAAAAACATAAAGACACCATTAAAGTTACTCCAAATTTTTAAATAGACACTTAAAATTTATTGGGATCCTATTACCCTATTAAATAAGGTTAAAATAGTATTATTACATCATTTTTGGACCAGTCCCAATTTATACAAAGTAGGTGTTAATCACACACCAACTATTACTTAACACGTGTTAAATTAATTTAACATATTTTTTTTCGTTTTTAATATTTCTTTTTTGTTTTTCTCCTTTTTCTATTCCACAACCACCACCACCAACCCCCACTCACCCACCCTTCTGCATCTTCTTCTGCATCCAATTCCTTCTCAGTTCTCTCATATTCTTTCATCCATTATTTTTCTCTTCTTCTTCGGCCATTGACTTTTCTCCATATTATTTCCTAGACTTTATTGAGTTATTGAGGATAGAAGTTAATTATTTTTTCTTTATTCTTAAATTGTAAATTTGGAAATATCGTTGATTAATTTATTATTTTTTTTATATGACTTCAATAGGATTAAAAATAAAGGCTTTGAAAAAAATTAATGAATTACGCAAAAAATTTAAGAAGCTATATTGAAGGTCAGATAAAAAATTTAAATGAAATTCTAGTAGTTTTTACAAAATTATTCAAAATACAAGAAATTTTTTTAGAAATTTTTTTTGAAATTGAAGAAAATCATAGTGATAATAATAAAAAATGAAAAAGTTGTGAAAGATATAGTGACATTGAAAGTGAATATGGGGTGGGGGAGTCGGGCAAAGATGAAGAGAAGTTGGCAACATGGATGACTAATGAAGGAGAAAGAAAAGAAAAAGAAAAAGTAATTAAAATAACATTAAAAAAATAGAAAAGTACATTTTATAAAAAGAAATTTTAAAAATAAAATTATAATTTTTTTTTTTTTTGGTTCCTCACGCTCTTTAAGAGGGTGTGTACACTTTCCGTGTCAAATGACCAAAAAATGATGTAATAAAATCAATTTACAATTATTTAGTAGAGTAATAGAACCCCCGCAAACTTTAAGCATCTTTTTGAAAATTCGAGATAACTTTAATTAATGGTGTCTTTATATCTTTTCTCATTTTAAAATTATATTTTAGATATTCAAAAATTATATGAAAATTACTATAAATTGCAGTTCTTTTTCAGGTCGATATGATGTAAAAATATATTTAAAATGTTGTCAAAATTTATGTAATTTGAATTCCAAAAAATGAAAAATGTCATACGAATTGGACATAGGAAATAATTTGTTACTTCCTCTCTCCATCTTTACTTGTCAATTTAACTTGATAGTTGCACGCGCCTTAAGAAGTACTAATAATATAATGGTAATTTTACCATATCATTTCTATTTATTATAAATTATTTAAATATTAAAAAATAAATAGTATTTAATAATAAAAATAAATGATAGATTATCTTTTTTTAAAAAAAAAAATTGAATAAGTAAAAATGAACATTTATATCTCTTTAATTTAATGAATAAATAAAAATGAATGGAAGGAATATTGTTCAATGAACAAATATAGAAATAGGCTTTGCACTCTGTTGCTTACACATCATTGTTTAGGACGTAGCTATGATTTTTATACTATAGTAATTTTCATTCATGTCAGAACTTGAAAAAAATGAATGGAGCTGAATTCAACAAGTAGATACTAGTGTACCATTAGGTGTAGGTACTTGTAGGTTTAAGATTTTTACGTATTCTTTAACTACATTTCTTTTGCAAAAATAATTGATCGACTCAATCGATTTTTTATTTTTTTAAAGAAACAAACCAATCAACCACATCGGACAATAATTTTATTAATTTTTTTATTGAGTTGATAGAAGATTGGACCATTAAAATTATTTTTTTGTTTTAAATAAATCGACTACATTACTGATTTGTTAAAAAAAACCCGATAAAAATAACTAATTAAAATAGGTCAACTTTTCATTTTTCAGGTTTGAAAGTTAAAAAAATGACTGAATTTAATTGATTTTGTATTAGGTATTTAGGATCAGCCGAGTCGATAAAAAAACCCTACTTTATACTATCAGTTAATTCTTAAGTAGTGTGGAGAGTGGATTAGCGTTTCATAAAGATGGATAGAAAACAAGAGAATCAAAATAAAAATTAACAATCTAAGTTTTTAAACCTTGATGCCAGTGATTCTTTTATCAAATAGCAATTTTATCAAAGAAACTCTTCAAAAAGGACACTAGTTTTCTTTGTTTGAAGGCTTCACTCACAAAAAATACCTAATTTTTAATAACAGTTGATAATACTTATTTTTTAAAATACTGTGGAGAGTAGATTAGGATTTCACGAGAGAGTGATAGGGAACGGAAAATATCAAATGAGGCCAAAATAAAAATGTAAATCTAAGTTTTTAAACCTTGATATTGGTGATTCTTCATCGAAGAAATTCTTCAAGGAGGATATTATTTTTCTATATTTGAAGGCTTAAACCCACAAATTAGAGGGTTAAACCTCTCGTCTTTTTTCCAAATTTTAAATACGAAAAAAAGCTCTTCAATTCGGGCCTTTTCCTGCCAACTTAGCATGAGTATATATATATATATTTTTTTATTTGATTGCATACTTAATTTGAACCATGTCTTTATTTATGAAACTTTAATAATTCTTGTTATTCATGTTGGCATGAGGATGAATTAATGTTGATCAATTGTTAAAATACTTTTTGTGATTCTTTATATACAATTAGTTAAACCATATTCAAATTAATAAGTCAATTAACTTCTTAAGTTGTTCAGAAGATACTTAAATCAAAAGAGTACATAAAGGCAGCTGGTTTAATATGAAAGAATTGTCAATGAAATTTTTTTTCTATAAAAAATGTATACCTAAGAATGAGGGGTGCCTTCCGAAAAAGGCAGAAGAAGCTAATATTTAACAAGGAGGGTGCCTAAGTGGACCTTCATGCTGACTTTTGAAGCACAGAGGAGACAACTCACACTCACACGAGATAGATTGTTAGTATGAAGAGTTATGATTGAGGCTGAATGTCCATTGTGTGAGAAGACCGAATCTATAGATCATTATTTTTTAAACGGAAAAGGGCCAAAACTATTCCTGAACTATTCAAAATAAAGTAAAAATACCCTCCGTTTGTTGTTTGTCTCAAAAATACCCCTCCGTTTATTTTTTGGCTCAAAAATGCCCCTCATTTTAACGGAGTGCCAAAAAGGGCCAAAACTACCCCTGAACTATTCGAAATGGAGCAAAAATACCCCTTCATTTGTTTTTTGGCTCAAAAATACCCCTCACATTAATGGAGTGCCACCAAACACGCCACGTGAAAAAAATTTGTCACATGGTTAGTCCACGTTAGTGTCCCATTTAATATCCAACCAGCCCACTTAACCATATTCCAACTTAACAGTCATTTAATATCCGTACCCGATCCATCCTAAAAAAAATTCGACCCGTCCTCATAAGTAAATGGTAAAGATGGCTTTATCGCATTCATATCGGATTCTCCAAAGTAACATGGCTTAAAAGACCTAAGAATTTTGTTGGCATAGTTCAGCTCTTAGGTATATTGTAACTCAAATATAATAGATACAGAACGCAACAGTCATTCTATATATTTTTACATCGTTAAAAAAAAATAATGTCAGTCTATGGTATATTGCAACTCCTTCAGCCAATTAAGTACAACTTTTTATATTCCTTGTCCAACAGTTTTTTCATATGTTTGTTGAGAAGGACTATTTAAAAAACGGAAAAGGGTCAAAACTATCCCTGAACTATTCGAAATAGAGCAAAAATACCCTCCGTTTATTTTTTGGCTCAAAAATACCCATCTATTTATTTTTTGGCTCAAAAATGCCCCTCATTTTAACGGAGTGCCAAAAAGGGCCAAAACTACCCCCGAACTATTCGAAATGGAGCAAAAATACCCCTCAATTTATTTTTTGGCTCAAAAATACCCCTCACATTAATAGAGTGCCACCAAGCACACCACGTGAAAAAAATTGTCACATGATTAGTCCACGTCAGTGTCCCATTTAATAACCAACCAACCCACTTAACCATATTCCAACTTAACAGCCATTTAATATCCGTACCCGATCCATCTTAAAAAAAATCCGACCCGTACTCATAAGTAAATGGTAAAGATGGCTTTATCGCATTCATATCGTATTCTCCAATGTAACATGGTAGGAGGAGATTTCAATGGACATATCGGGTCTTTATCGAGAGGTTATGATGATGTGCATGGAGGTTTCGGTTTTGGGGAGAGGAATGAGGGAGGAGCCTCACTTTTGGATTTTGCTAGGGGTTTTGGTTTGGTGATTGCGAACTCGAGCTTCCCCAAGAAGGAGGACCACCTTATTACCTTTCGTAGTTCGGTGGCCAAGACGCAGATAGACTTTTGGCTCCTTAGGAAGGGTGATAGAGTGCTATGTAAAGACTGTAAGGTCATACCTAGCGATAATCTTTCGACCCGACATAAACTATTGGTGATGGACGTGGAGATCAAGAAGGGCAGAAAGAATAGGACGGTGGAGGATTGTCCCAAGATTAAGTGGGGTAGTTTGAATTTGGCCAGCGCTTTGGAGATAGGGGAGAAGTTGTCGACCGTGGGGGCTTGGGAGAGTACAGGGGATGTGGATAGTATGTGGGAGACGACCGCCAGTTGTATCAGGGAGTCAGCTAGAGAGGTGTTGGGTGTTTCGAGAGGCCGATCTGGTAAGTACCGGGGGGATTGGTGGTGGAACGAAGAAGTCAAGAGGAAAGTGGAGGCGAAGAAGGTGACATATGCGAAGTTGGTAGAAAGCAAGGACGACGAGGAGAAGCGGAAGAGAAGAGAGGAGTATAAGTTAGCTAGGAAAGAGGCGAAGCTAGCAGTTACAGCAGCTAAGACGGCTGCTTTTGAGCGCCTGTATGCAGCTTTAGAGGAAAAAAGGTGGGGATAAGAAGTTGTATAGGCTTGCCAAGGCTAGGGAGCGAAGGGGTCGTGACCTTGATCAGGTGAAGTGCATCAAGGGGGAGGATGACAGAGTGTTGATGGATGACACCCTCATTAGGAGGAGGTGTCAGTCGTATTTTCACAGACTTTTGAACGATGAGGGAGTCGAAGGTTTGGTGCTAGGGGACTTGGAACACTCTGTGAGGTGTCGCGATTATGGTTATTGTAGGCGTATTAAGGTGGAGGAGGTCAAGAGGGCTATTTGTAGGATGCGTAAGGGTAGGGCGACTGGGCCAGACGAGATTCCGGTGGATTTCTGGAAGAGTACTGGCGGGGTAGGTTTGGAGTGGCTGACAAAGTTATTTAACACCATTTTTAGGACGACGAAGATGCCGGAAGCTTGGAGATGGAGCACGATGATTCCGTTATATAAGAACAAGGGGGACATTTAGAGCTGCAACAACTATAGAGGTATCAAGTTGTTGAGCCATACTATGAAGGTGTGGGAAAGGGTGATAGAGTCGAGGCTGAGGAGGATCGTGACTATTTCAGAAAATCAGTTCGATTTCATGCCAGGTCGCTCGACTACCGAAGCCATCCACCTTGTGAGAAGATTGGTGGAGCAGTATAGGGAGAGGAAGAAGGACTTGCACATGGTGTTCATCGATTTGGAGAAGGCGTACGACAAAGTCCCCAGAGAGGTTCCGTGGAGGTGCTTGGAGGTTAGAGGTGCGCCTGTGGCGTACCTTAGGTCAATTCAGGACATGTACGTCGGAGCGAAGACTCGGGTGAGGACGGTAGGAGGAGAGTCGGAGCACTTTCCTGTTCTGACTGGGTTGCACCAGGGGTCGACTCTTAGCCCATTTTTATTCGCCTTGGTGATGGATGTGTTGACACGGCGGATTCAAGGAGAGGTACCTTGGTGTATGTTATTTGCGGACGATGTAGTGCTTATTGACGAGTCCCGGGGAGGAGTTAATGATAAGTTGGAGATTTGGAGACAGACCTTAGAGTCAAAAGGATTTAGGCTGAGCAGGACCAAGACGGAGTACTTGGAGTGTAAGTTCAGTGCTGTGACGTAGGAGTCTGACGTGGTAGTGAAGCTGGACTCCCAGGCTATTCAGAGGAGGGGTAGTTTCAAGTATCTGGGGTCTATGATTCAGGGGGATGGCGAGATTGACGAGGATGTCACGCACCGTATTGGTGCAGGATGGTTGAAGTGGAGGCTAGCATCGGGAGTTTTGTGCGATAAGAAGGTGCCCCTGAAGCTTAAGGGTAAGTTTTACAGAGTGGCCATCCGGCCGGTTATGTTGTATGGAGCGGAGTGTTGGCCAGTTAAAAACTCCCACATGCAAAAGTTGAAGGTAGCGGAGATGAGGATGCTGCGATGGATGTGTGGACTGACTAGGAGTGATAGGGTTAGAAATGAGATTATTCGAGAGAAGTTGGGAGTGGCTTCGGTGGAAGACAAGATGCGAGAAGTGAGGTTACGATGGTTCGGGCATGGGAGGTGCACGGATGCCCCGGTACGGAGGTGTGAGAGGCTGGCAGTGGATGGTTTTAGGTGGGGTAGAGGTAGGCCGAAGAAACATTGGAGGGAGGTGATTAGGCATGACATGGAGCAGTTAGAGCTTACAGAGGACATGACCCTCGATAGGAAGGTGTGGAGGGCGCGGATTAGGGTAGAGGGTTAGGGAGTAGGAAGGCGTATATATTAGTAGGTAGGAGTGTTTGAAGGGATGTTTGTTGTATTTGTGCCTGTTGCGTTTTTGGCAGACTCTTGTTCGCGTGCCTTTGGTAATGTTTGTGATTCCCGAATTAATTGCATCTAGTATTACTCTGTAGGTGTCGTGTTTCCTTTAGCACATTACCATGTGTTATCTACTTGTATCTTTTTTTTTTTGTTGTTTGTTCTTATGTTTTCTCTGGTATGGTGATCTGTTCTGAGCCGGGGGTCTATCGGAAACAGCCTCTCTACTTCATCTGAGGTAGTGGTATGGACTGCGTACACTTTACCCTCCCCAGACCCCACCTGGTGGGAATACGCTGGGTATGTTGTTGTTGTTGTTGTTGTTGTAGTTCAGCTCTTAGCATATGATGAGGAAATAAGATTTCATTTAACGCGATGTGTAGAAACATATTATCTGACAATGTTATACCCGTTTTAAGGTTAAGTGTGAGATTTATAGCGCCTCTTATGAACTCCTAATTTGCTTTAATAGACGAGATTATTTAGTATTGGAATGAAATGGACCTCAATAATGTCAAATGGATACCGATGATTCATATATTTCTTTTACGACTCATTTATTTGCTTGATCTACCCAAATTTAACCTTAACTGCCCATTTACCACCTCTATGCTAAGAGCTGAACTATGCCAACAAAATTCTTAGGTCTTTTAAGCCATGTTACATTGGAGAATCCGATATGAATGCGATAAAGCCATCTTTATCATTTACTTATGAGTACGGGTCAGATTTTTTTAAAGATGGATCGGGTACGGATATTAAATGGCTGTTAAGTTGGAATATGGTTAAGTGGGTTGGTTGGATATTAAATGGGACACTGATGTGGACTAATCATGTGACAATTTTTTTTCACGTGGCGTGCTTGGTGGCACTCCATTAATGTGAGGGGTATTTTTGAGCCAAAAAATAAATTGAGGGGTATTTTTGCTCCATTTCGAATAGTTCAGGGGTAGTTTTGGCCCTTTTTGGCACTCCGTTAAAATGAGGGGCATTTTTGGGCCAAAAAATAAACGGAGGGGTATTTTTGAGCCAAAAAATAAACGGAGGGTATTTTTGCTCTATTTCGAATAGTTCAGGGTTAGTTTTGACCCTTTTCCGTTTTTTAAATAGTCCTTCTCAACAAACATATGAAAAAACTGTTGGACAAGGAATATAAAAAGTTGTACTTAATTGGCTGAAGGAGTTACAATATACCATAGACTGAGATTTTTCTTTTTTTTTTAACGATGTAAAAATATATAGAATGACTGTTGCGTTCTGTATCTATTATATTTGAATAGAGAGAAATCAGAAGATTTTTTAGAAGCATAATGGACCTATAACACATATTATCCAAATAATCATATAAGAGGTGATAAACAGAAATGAGATGCAAAAGAAGCATACAAAGAGAATAGTTAAATTGAACTATTATCCCAACTGAGCAGGTGCTTCAAATAATGTGATAGTTAGTAGGAGTTGAGTAGCTAATAATCTTAAGGTTGTTGTTCAAGTGTTACAGAATTTGAGTTTCAATTTTATAGTGTTAAACTTTTGATAATTATCAAATAAAATAAAATAAATCAATCAACTACAATAATAATAAAGGGGCATTTTTACAGGGTGTACCCATTGGGGTAAAAATAAAATTACGCATACATATTCAGCTTTAAAAATATTACTCTTTACCTGTTTGAGAAAAAACAATCTACAGAATATACTACATTTGAATATACAATTTACATGAATATATATTTTAATGATCTGCAACAGTATGATTTAACTATTTTTATTATTATATATAATTAAGCTATCTATGAAATGTGAATTGTATATTTTCAAATATATATAATAAATAGTAATTGTAGTGTACGTAAATCTTCAAGAAAATAGTTATATTTTTATATATTAGACAAGCCACCTTCAACATGTCTGCTAGATGTCATTTAAGAAAAACTAAGGATATCTTAGTCTTTATATATCACTTAAATGAGTCATTATTAAATTATCATCAACAAATAGACACGTAGCAAGAGCCAGGATATGAATAGACATGTATCACAGTGCTTTTAGATTTGACTTTTTAATGTCTTCATCTCTCTTCTCTCTGGGTAAATGCCAAAAAACAAAACAAGCATAAGCTCCATCTCCAAAACTCGGATATCCTATTAAAAGAGATAAACTAGTTAGTCCATTAGGTAGGAGTCCTCAAAAGTCTTAAATATTAGGTAGAAATGATAAATAAATAAGTAATGTTAATGAGGTCAAATTTCAATTAAAAAAACTTTTTCCAATAACATCCAAATTTTTAATTTTTACACTTTTACCTCTATATTTATTACCTTGAAATATCTAAAATCTTACCAAAGTACGCCAAAAGAAAAAGGCGCGCTCTGTCTCGACCTTCTTGGTCATCTTCAACTCACCTAAAATCTTCAGGTATATTTCTCCTTCCCCTTCTTCTTCATTTTTCTTTAGTTCGGTAATTATATTTGTGCTTTTATTAAGAAGATCTATCAAGAAAATTTTGTGGAAAAAGAATATCAAAATATTATTGAATTTTTTTGGATTGAATTTATTTCGTTTGAGCTTGAAATTAACTCAAAAGAGCATTGTTAGTACGTATAAAAATTATTTTATTTCCATTCTTCAGTTGATTTAGTGAACCCAACCTAATTATTTCAGTCAATAACTTTCGTAGTTGTCCGGAGAACTACTGAAGTTGTTTGTAGATATAGTTGAATATGTCTGACAAATACAGAAGTTGTCCAACAACTGTCTGTAGTTGTTGGGATAAATAATATAATAGTGAAACTTCTATTAGAAGAAATTGTCAGACGATTACAGAAGTTGTCCCAACAACTACTGAAGTTGTTCGACAATTATGTTCGGTTGTTGGTCAACTGATTAGTTGTTAGGACAAATAATATAATTGTGGAGCAACTTATTAATTGTTGAAATAAATAGTTGAAAAATTATAGACGTTTCCAAAGCTACTAAAATTTTCTGACAATTGTCGATAGTTGTGAGATAACTAAATAGGTGTCGATGTCTCACTTGTTAAAATTAATGAAATACTTTATGATGTCTTCAGGTATTGTGTCCATCTATGGAAGACCTAATAATAATAGGAGTAAAAATTTACACGGTGAATAGGTAGAGAATCCTACTCGTTATACTTGGCGTTCGAAGGGCCGAGAGACACTACTGATAAAGATAAGTGAGAATGTTACGTACGATGAGTTGGTTGAGATAATTTTTTCTAGGTTTGAGTTAAATTATGATAAAGATGATTTCTCCATTATTTACATGCTTGGCTTTGTTGAAAAGCAAAAAGGAGCTTCTTCTAGGATAAGGGACGATCGTGATTTGCATTTTTTTTTTTGGATAATCAAAGAAGGTCTATTTTATGGATATCTGTGGTTGAAAAAATGATATAAACCATGCATTCAATTGCAAATGGTGAAGAACATCCTGTTACTATGGATATTCTGTTAAATGAGGAAGCTACACAACATTCTATACCAATGCAAGGCAGCCACATAGATGATGACGGCACAGGTTTTTATAAGGGTAAATTTTTCAAGGACAAGCGAGAATTAGATAAATTATTGAAGCTTGATTCCGTAAAAAGATCAAAGACTCAAATCAGTGAATAGTTCTATAGATGTGTAGATCAAAATTGTGATTGCTGGTTGCGAGCTACAAAGCTTAAAAGTTGTAATAGATTGAAATTGTTAAGTATCGCAACATTCACTCATGTGGAGCACAACACCTTACAAGTCATCATCCACATGCTTTAGCGAATGTCATTGCAGAATAGATGCTTCATCGAGTGCCAGCTGAAGAATTTTGGAACACCTTCATTCGAAAATTTTAGAAAGAGTAATACCTCCACCTGAAAAGAAAACTAAACCGGGAAGGAAGCAGTTGAAATGGGTACCTACTATAGGAGAAGTGGTTTTAAAGAGGAGAAGAAATAAATGCTCTCTATGTAAAAAGTTTGGTCACAAAAGAACTACATGTCCTACCAGATCGAATGGAGTTGCAGGAACAAGTAATGATGTAGTTTCATGACTTTTTTATCGTATTTATAACATGTACTTGATGCTGCTATTATTAGTTTTTTTGGTTTAACATATAATGTTGAAGTATATTTTGAGCTTGTGGTAATCGAGACATTTTGAGCTTAAACCAACTATTTTAGTTGTTCCTACGACTACTTCAGTTGTTCCTGCAACTGCTTCAATTTTTTTATAATTTATTTATGTAGTTGCACAACAACTACTTCAGTTGATACAGAACTACTTCAGTTGTTCCTGCAATTGCTTCAATTTTTTTTAACAATTTATGTAGTTGCACCACAACTACTTCAGTTGTCCCTACAACTGCTTCAGTTAATCATGCAACTGCTTCAATTGTCCCAACAATTATTATTAAAAGACTTATTTTATACTTAATAATTCACAACATAACTGTCGATCTTCAATTGTTATTAAACGACTTAGTTTATACTTAATAATTCGCAAAATGACTCTATCGATCTTCAATTGTAGCTAAACAACTTTGTTTATACTTAATAATTCACAAAATGACTGTCGATATTTAATTGTTATTAAACGACTTAGTTTATAATTAATAATTCACAAACTGACTCTGTCGATCTTCAATTATTATTAAACAACTTAGTTTATATTTAATAATTCGCAAAATGACTCTATCGATCTTCAATTGTAGTTAAATGTCTTAATTTATACTTAATAATTCAAAAAATGACTCTATCGATCTACAATTGTAGTTAAACGACTTAATTTATACTTAATAATTTGCGAACTAAGTCGTTTAATAATAAATGAAGATTGACAGAGTCATTTTGCAAATTATTATGTATAAACTAAGTCGTTTAATAACAATTGAAGATTGATACAATCATTTTGCGAATTATTAAGTATAAACTAAGTTGATTAATAACAATTGAAGATCGACAGATTCATTTTGCGAATTATTATGTATAAACTAAGTAGTTTAATAACAATTGAAGATTGACACAGTCATTTTAAGTATAAACTAAGTTGATTAATAACAATTGAAGATCGACAGATTCATTTTGCGAATTATTATGTATAAACTAAGTCGTTTAATAACAATTGAAGATCGACAGAGTCATTTTGCGAATTATTAAGTATAAACTAAGTCGTTTAATAACTATTGAAAATTGACAGAGTCATTTTGCGAATTATTAAGTATAAACTAAGTCTTTTAATAACAATTGAAGACTGACAGAGTCATTTTACGAATTATTAAGTATAAACTCAGTTGATTAATAACAATTGAAGATCGACAGATTCATTTTACGAATTATTATGTATAAAATGAGTACAATTGAAGATCGATAGAGTCATTTTGCGAATTATTAAGTATAAACTAAATCGTTTAATAACAATTGAAGATTGACAGAGTCATTTTATGAATTATTATGTATAAATTAAGTCATTTAATAATAATTAAAGATCGATAGAGTCATTTTGTGAATTATTAAGTATAGACTAAGTAGTTTAATAACAATTATTGGAACAACTGAAGCAGTTGCAGGAACAATTGAAGCAGTTACAGGGACAACTGAAGTAGTTGTTGTGCAACTACATGAATTGTAAAACAACTGAAGCAGTTGCAGGAGCAACTGAAGTAGTTGTTGTGCAACTACATGAATTGTAAAAAAATTGAAGTAATTGCAGGAACAACTGAAATAGTTGTAGAGACAACTGAAGTTGTTGTAAGGACAACTGAAGTAGTTGTCATGCAACTACATGAATTGTAAAAAAATTTTGAAATAGTTGTAGGGACAACTGAAGTAGTTGTTGTGCAACTACATAAATTGTAAAAAAACTGAAGCACCACAAATACTAATACCACAAAAAACTGAAGCACTAAAACTACATAAATTGTAAAAAAGATACTGGAATAATTAAATCAAAAACTAACACAAAAACTAATTTTCATTGATCCAAATGTCTCGTGAATCAAGTACAAAAAATATCTTCATACACAACTAATCCCTCAAGGATTTAATTCCTTCTCAAGCACCACAACAACATATTTTATCCTAAAATTATCCACCTCATTGTCGTTAAGGCGTGTCATATCCATCCCAGTAAGCAAGTGATCAATAAAAACACAAGTGTATTGTCCATAAGCCGCACAAGAATTGTTTCTTGGGACATCCTTTAGACGCTCATACGATCATGCATCATTTAGGAATTTTTCAGGCAAATGATTGAACACCCCGCTTTGCTTGAGTAGTTTGGGCCACAATTAGAGAATGGGTTGGATTAATGTAAGAAAAGTCTACTAATCACACACATGCTTATTACAATCATAAACTTGAATCAAGCCCTTCTCCATCAAGAACTCAAATGCAACAAAATGTGTATTCTTTATATTCATCACAATATAAATTCTCTTTACTCCATTCCACTCTCGGTCATAAGGATAAGGCCTTTCACCACTACAATATTTGAGTATGTCACTGTTCATCTCAAATAATGTGAGTGCCTCATGCATTGAAGGAGCACCATCCACTAAAATCTTATCACTCAAATTCTTGTACTGATCGTACAAGTTGTTGTGGAAATTTAGATCCAAAATCAGATATATTTGGTTATAGTGCCTAGGAAATCAAATTTTTCTCTTGCACATAAGGGACAAGATCTCATTAACATACTGTAAAAAAAAAAAAAAACTTGACAGTCAGTTCAATATCAATAGGTAATTGAATAAATTAAAAAAATTAATAATATTTACCTTGCACTCAAACCAGAAATATGGATCGGTTATGTTCACCAAGTCTTGATAATTAAATTTATCATTCAAATATGTTTTTCTTTCCTCTTCCTTCTTACTAATGAAGTCTTTAAAGGCCTCTCTCTTCTCCACATCAAGAGGTTTGTACAAATTCACTTCCAATCTATTTTTTGTCCTCCCATTTTTGTCCTTGAAATTCATGGCCAAACTTCATTTTAACACATGAGTATAAGTAGATTTTCTAGCATAGCTCGGATATATAGTCCTCTTTGGTTGTTGCCCATCTAACTTTGTTGACAAAAGATTTTACTTCATTCAAAAGGTCTTCATACTTATCACAGCATGTTTGACATTTACAGAAACAATCAACATTAGAGGCATTAACATTTGTTGTTTTTGTAACACAAAGAGTATCCCCTCCCCTACCAAGATCAGCTATATACGAGTCACATCTTTCTACTCCACCAAAAGATCTATAAATATCTAGCGCAATCTGACCATCACTGTCTCTCTCAACACCATAATCTCTCGCAACATTGTTCTCTTCACCAACTCTCTCAAAACTCTCCTCACCAACAGTTATATCCATTTTTATAGTTGTTACAAGTGCCAACTCCTCTTTTAAATCCATTTTTGGATCCGAACTATCTTCATAGGGCCCAATATCTTGAACAAAATTCTTTTCCTTCTCTATGAAAAAAGAAAATGGTGAATAACTTGATTTTGCATCTGCATTTAATTGAGTAAAAAATTATATATAGTTTGAAACAACTACTTCGGTTGTCCAACAACAGCTTCAGTTGTACGTGGTTGTGCGAACAACTTCTACTGTTGTTGGACAACTGAAGTAGTTGTGGAAACAACTTCTACTATTGTTAGACAACTGAAATAGTTGTGGGAACAACTTCTACTGTTGTTGGACAACTGAAATAGTTGTGGGAACAACTTCTACTGTTATTGGACAACTAAAGTAGTTGTGGGAACAACAAGTTCAGTTGCCCAACAATTGCAATTGTTGTTTGTCTATTGCATAACACAATTAATATTATGTAGATATTTAATCTTACTTGTTCTCTAGTCTGGTAAATAGGATCAACATTTGTCTTATAAGCAGGTGTTGCAGCCATCCATTTAATCATTCTTGGGATTGATCTTTCAGGTGAAGGATCCTTAGCAAGTTGTTGAATTGCCGGAATAGCTTCAAATGCCCAAGCCTGTAATATAATATTAAAAAATAGCATAGTGTACATAATAAAGTCAAAATAATAATTTAACTAAAAATCAAAAAATGACAACACCAATTTAATTACTTAATGCGAACGCCGACGGAGAGCCATGAATCTTATACTGGGATTTTGTTGGATCTAGCTCTTTTAAAAGATATTTAATGATAAGATCAAAGCTTGTTCGACCTCATGGATATGAATTGAATACATTTTTGTTTGACGCTATCTTTAACCAATGAGTTTCAATCTTCTTATCTGCACTTTTTGAACACAATATATAATACAAGAACCATACCACACTATTAGCAAACTTTTGCTTTTTTGTCAACTTTGGATCCTGTATTTTCTCTTTGGGTACAACAACATATACAGACTTACCCACTATATCAATCAATTTTTCACCTTCTTTTCCAATCATTGCTAACTGCTGACTAAGAGGAGGAAGAGAATGACATCGAAGTTCAGTCATGATAGCGAATTCATTAATGCCGAAACAAATACGCAAAACATTGTAATCACACCAAATCTCTTTTTTCTTTGCAGAAAATATACGACGAAGACAAAGGCCATACACTAACTTCATTAGAAGTTGTACTGCTACATTCTTATCCAACTTCAAAAAGTGACCAAAATAATTTTTTTTGAAATTATTTTCAATACCTTGTTCGATTAAAATCTTTCTAAACTCAATAAATTAAGTTTCAAAGCCGACTCTCGCATTGATTTTTGAATGATAAGACCCAGACACATTCAAGTGAGTCTTAAATTTATACTTTTCAATAGAAACAATTTTGACATAATCTGGAATCGAAAGACACCTATTAGTATCAGATGATTCAGTACCTTTTGAATTCCATTACCACCAATATCATCAGTCACAATTCTATCTTCTTCTTCTTTCGATTGCTCACTTCCACTCTCACGACTTTTTTCCTCTTCATTTGATTAATCTCCATTACTTTCACCATCTTTTTCCTCTTCACTTGATTTTTCGTTGCTACTCTCGTCATTTTTTTCTTCACCTGATAGCTCACTGCTACTCTTACTATTTTTTCCCATATCACCAGATTGCTCGGTGCTACTTTCATCACTCTTATCTTCTTCAGATGGTTGTCCATTGCTACTTTGAAGTATTTCGTTTTCACTAATCGGCTGCTCATTGTTTAAAGATAGCTGTCCACTGCTACTCTTACTTGCTTGTTTGTCTCTCTTTGATGCTTCTACTGATGTAGTAGCTCTTCTATGATGTGTGGTACCTCTTTTTCTAACAGCAACTAAATTCCTAGCATTTTTTCTAGCATCTGGATTGGGTGAAAGTGTTCTGGTTATCTTCCTCTTCTATTGAGGCATTTTATCTTATCTACACAAAAATAGTTAAAAATTAGTAAAAGTAAAAAATAAACTGAATATGATCAATAACCTAATTCACTTATACGCATTTAGAGCAGGGAAAAGAGCATTGTAGATTAATAACCTAACATTTAACCGACTCTTATATCTATCATTACAAACAATAGTTGTCAAAAATATATCAACTTATACACATACCAAAATCCACTATAATACAACAAACAAAAGCAGAAAAATAAAATAGGTAGATGATGATGGGTTTTTTTTGGTTAAACCATAGTTTTAACCTTTTGAAATAGAAAAAAGAAAGAAAATTTACCTTGTATTAGAAGATAATGACTGGAAAGAAAAATGTAAAAGAAAAAATAGATAATTTTGATGATGAATCTTCCTTGATACAACGAAGAAGAGAGAAAGAGAATACGAAGAGGAGATGAAATCCCAAGAAAGAGAGAGAATAGACATGTATATCCGTTTGAATTCCTAGAAATACCCTACTTTATTTTCTATCTCCAACTTTTAAATATTATAATTTGGTCCCTTTATGTTAATTAAGAGTTAAACAAATAAGAGGAAAAAAAAAAAATAGAAAGAGGCCCCACTTGTCACTTTTATTTAATTGAAAACTTGAGAAGCATTCTCAGCTCATTTTTCCTCCAAAAGTCCTCTGCGTTTGATGTTCTTCTAACAGGTATGTTTTTTTTCGCAGTTTTTGGTTATTGTCTTTTTCTTTTTGAGTTATATTTTTGGGGTTCTACTTTGGGGGTTTTCTCTATTCTCGATAATTTCTAATAGAAGAAACCCAATTTTTGTAAAAGAGGCTTGCACAACTCTTGAGATGTTTTTCAAAATCTCAAATACAACTTTAAGTTGTATTTGGTATTTTTATGGCCAAATAAGAATTTTGGAATAAAGTAAATACATATTCTGGAATAAAGTGAATACAATTCATGGCCAAACGAGTTAAAAGAAGAAATTATATATTGCGTCTCGTAGAATTATAAGTCGAACAAATGGATTTCTGCCTTACCAGCTGCCACAACCAAAATAACAAAAATAAAGCAAAAGACGAATTAAAGATTAGATATTTTTCCATTAGATTTGGATGATAACGTTTTTGGATTTGTGACAGGTCTATTCATGAATATCAAAGTCAAAATTATTGATATTTTCAGAATGAAGTGCCCAATTTTAGTAAAAGAGGCTTGTTCTTTTTTATTCTATTGAGCCTTATTTCCTAACGTCTGCAAATAACTGCCGAATTGATAGTGGCATCAGTAGAATAGAAGGAGATTATTCGACCTATAAACTATGAAGTGAAAAGATAAAACAAATATATAGAACTTATTAACCAAAAGCAGAAAACAACACAAAATTAATTCATTATTGTGATTTTTGCTTCATTGCTTTGCTTGTGACATTGGTACAGATAGTTTGATTGCGTGCTATCTCCCTGTTTGTATGATTATAGAATATTTCAACTAACTGGTAATATTTTTTTAATCAAAATTAAGTTAATGTGTAAAAATTATTACACGAAGTTTGTGCTATAATGTTTTGCTATTTTATCCTGCAATTGGAACATGAGGAGTCCATGCACCACATATCAACCCAAGAATACAGAAACATACCAAATAGTAATTAAATTGTTGGAAAAAATAAGGTATGGGCAAAAGAAAATATGGATAATGATACTAAAGAGTACTAATCATAATCAGTTGTCTCTCCACAAGCTCATCCATATATAGTACACAATTCTTTTTTTTAAAATTTAAAATAAAGTATTCAAATTTTAAATAGCAATAGAAGTTCAAAATTTGAAACTAACCCAAGCTTTATGTGCTTATTTACAAAAGATTGCTTGTGATAACTTTGTCAATCGTTTAACAAATGAGAATTACCAATTACCAGTTTATCATTGCAAAAAATGTCGAGTTACTATACAAGTCTTCTAAAGCTGTCCTAAAGAAACTCCTAAAGTCGTCTCCTAAACTCCTGCATAATGAAAGATTTCAAGAGAAATATTGGGAAATTTTCTGATATCTCTTTATTCCATTTCTATCTCTGTATATATACAAGTGTATTGTGCAGGAAATTAAATAAAAACAAAAAATAACTATACACTTGTCCTATTTCTATTTGTACATGTTTCATTGTTGTGTAACTGAGTTTTATTCTCTTTTGTGCATGTCACGTGAGGAAACTTCTCAGATATTTTCTTCTTGCCATTTTGATCATTAAATCGTATGGTCCATATTGAGTCTCCCTTATCTTTGATCAAAGGTTCATATTTGTCCAACATGACAGGAGACAAAGTTAAGTTTGACCGCCTATTATTCAATGTGTCTTTGTCTGAACATTTCTTATCTTGCTTTGCTTCATTTTCTCCAAGCTTCCTCACTAATTTCTTTCTTCCTTTGTTACTGAGAGACGAAGAGGGATCATGTGAGATTGAGAGAGATGGTACTTCAATATCCCCCCTCAAATTGGTGGGTGAAGGAATGACCCCCAATTTGTTCATGAGATTCCGATGTGGACTACCAGAAAGAGGTTTGGTGAATAGATCGGCGACCAGATCTGCCGATGGGACAAAGGATAGAGTAATTAAGCCAGAGGTGAATTGTTGTCTCACGAAATAACAGTCTAATTCCACATGTTTCGTCCTTTCGTGAAAGACTGGGGTTTTAGCGATGTTGATAGCCGCTTGGCTGTCGGAGTGGACTGGAATAGGTAGAGTAGGTGGTGAAGATAGATCGGTAAGTAGACACGCCAACCAAGTGATCTCAGCAGTGACTCGACGCATCGACCTATATTAGGCTTCGGCAGAAGATAGAGACACTGAAACCTGTTTCTTGGATTTCCATGAAATGGGAGCTCCACCAAGAGAAATGAAATAGCCACTAACAGACCATCAGGAATCTCGAAAACAGGCCCAATCAGCGTCACAAAAGGCGAGAAGGTCAAAAGATGCATCTGAAGGTAAGAGGATTCCTTGACCTGGATTGATTTTGAGATACCGGAGAACTCAAAGAGCAGCTGAAAAGTGAGCATCTTTGGGATGCTGCATGTACTAGCTTAAGGTCAGTACTACGAATGAAAGATCCGGCCTAGTATGGGTTAAATAATTGAGCTTCCCAACAAGGTGCCGGTAACGAGAAGGATTGGATAGGGGTTGCCCATCTGCTGCAGTTAATTTGTTATAAGGATCAAGAGGTGATGATACCTCAGGACCTGAACAATCAAACTCATGAAGCAGGTCTAAGGTAAACTTTCTCTGACTAATGATAAATCCATGTCTTTCTCGTAGAATCTCCATGCCTAGGAAATAATTAATTTCTCCTAAGTGCTTCACTTTGAACTCTGTGTGAAGAAAAACTTGAATTTGCTAAATCTCCTCAATATCACTCCCACTAATAAGAATATCATCCACATAAACTGCTATGATAGAAACTAGTTCCCCTGATTTCTTATAAAACAAAGAGTAATCATTTAGAGAACTAGTGTAGCCTTTGTAACTCAATGCTCCGGCTAATCTGGCATACCATTGCCTGGATGCCTGTTTTAGCCCATAAAGAGACTTCTTTAACAAATAAACAGTTTTAGGATTAGGAGAATGCGTACCTGCAGGAAACTTCATATATACTTCTTCCTGCAACTCCCCATGTAGAAATACATTAGAGACATCTAATTGAGTAACCTTCCAACCCCTTTTTACAGCAATAGTAAGCAAACATCTGATGGTGGTCATCTTGATCACCGGAGAAAATGTTTCATTATAATCCACACCTTCTTGTTGGATGTCCCCCCTCACTACTAGTCTAGCTTTTAGCCTTTCAACTGATCCATCTGACCTCTGCTTTACTTTGTACACCCATTTACAAGGTAGAGCTTTCTTCCCTGGAGGGAGTTGAACTACATCCCATATGTGATTCAACTCTAATGCTTCCAATTCTTGTTTCATTGCATCATTCCATCCGGGATGTTGAGATGCCTGGGCATAACTGCTAGGCTCTACAATATTAGATATAGAGTGAAACACTTATTGATTTGAAAGAGATAAAGAAGCAAAGGAATAAGATGTTGCTTTAATGGGGTGAATGAAACAGAAATTAGTGACATCAGTAAGGACAACCGAATTACAGATATAATCTGCAATATATGTAGGTTCTTGAGTCACTCTCCCTGATTTCCTTGTTGGATTAATTGGTAAAGGATTTTGGCATGGGGATGAAGTAGGAGAAGTGGATGGATTAGAAAGTGGAGGAATGGAATAGGTATTAGGTGATGACTGAGTTTCAGGGTTGGATGAAGAATGGGAATTGTGTGATACAGGTGGTGTATAGGGTTCATCATCTAGGAATGAAGGAATGAGAGGAGAGAAAGGATTGGTCTGAGAGGGTTATGTGGAAGCAAAAGGGAAAACATGTTCATGAAAATGAACATCCCTGGAGACAAACACCCTCTTGGATTCAATATTCAAAATCTTATATCCTTTTTTCCCCTGGGGATATCCAAGAAAAACACAAGTTGTTGCTCTTGGATCAAACTTTGACCTGTGTTGTGATAAAGTATTGGAGTAGGCTAAGCAGCCAAAACTCCTCAGATCCTCATAGTTAGGTTCTTTTCCAAAGAATAGTTGATAGGAAGTCTTTCCTTGAAGTACACTAGAAGGAAATCTGTTTATTAGATGTGTTGCAGTAAGAATGCTCTCACCCCAATAGGCAATAGGCAGTTGAGCTTGGATCATCAGTCCTCTAGCAGTTTCTAAGAGGTGCCTGTGCTTTCTCTCCACTACTCCATTTTGTTGTGGAGTGGCCTTGCATGAAGTCTGATGCAAGATTTCTTGTGATTGCAGGAATAAACTCTCTTGAGTTCCTCTACCCAACTCTAGAGCATTATCAGATCTGATACATTTTACTTTGAGATTGAACTGCCTCTCAACCATAGCCAAGAAATTCTTTAGAATGGGAAAAACATTACTTTTAGAGCTCAATAGGAAAGTCCAGGTTGCCTTGCTATAGTCATCCACAATAGTAAGAAAGTATCTATAACCATTAAAGGTAGAATTTTTATAAGGACCCCATGTGTCAATGTGAATTAAATCAAACACTCTTTTAGACTGAATTTTGCTCACAGGAAAAGGCAACCTAGCTTGCCTAGCTTTAGGACAGATGTCACACACAAAAAAGGATTTGGAACCAAAATGAATGAAACTCAATTTTTTCATTGCTGAACAAGTCACATGCCCCAACCTTACATGCCACAATTCATCATTAGGAACAATATTTGCTACAACTAGAAAAGAGACTGAAAAAGAACTAGGACTAGAATGGAAATTACTTCCTTTTTGAAAAGAAACCACATCTTCAAGAGACTTAGTGTTACTAGGCTGCAAAAGGTATAATCCCTCATTTAATTCACCAAAAGATTGAGTGTTCTTCATTGAAGGGTCCTGTAAGATGCAACCTCTAGGGGTAAATAACAAATCACATTTATATTGAGAACATAACCTGTGAATAGAGATAAGGTTATATTTGAAGACAGGAACATGAAGAACATTTTCCAAAATCAAATTCGGAAGAATAGGAACACTTCCTATGTGAGTGACAATGATTTTGTAAGAATTAGGTAGAGTTAGACTCAAAGGTAGAGGTAGAGCCTTTAATGAAATAAAGAAGCTAGAATCATAACACATATTCTCTGAAGCCCCTGAATCAATGATCCAGGTTCTTGTATTGAATATAGAAAAGCATTTTCCATGATATTTTAGAATAGTACCAGCCATGGCAGTTGTGTTAAATCCTATATTTGAGGTCCCTTCTTGTCCTGCTTTAATGTCTTTGGCCACCTGCTGAACTAAATTTGCATATTGCTCCTTGTTCATATTCAAGTATGGATTGTAGTTGTTAATGATTGCTTCTGCTTGCTCAGTGTTTCCTTTCTCTACTTCCTCTTATGTTATCACTCCATTTGCCTTTACTGATCCTGGATAGGGTTTTGTTTTTGTGAACTCAAAATCATCTGGGAACCCATGGAGCCTAAAACAATCAATTTCAAGATGTCCCACCTTACCACAGTAGGTACAAGACATATTAGGGTTATACTTGACCCTCCTTGGCTTTCCTTTTGTCATGGGCTTTCCATTTCTTGATTGTTGTTTCCTGCAAACCTTTGTGTTAGTATTGCCCCTCTCATATTCTGATTCCCAAACTTTTGATTGAATTTCCCTTGACCTGTTGCCATAAAAGCTCCAGATTCAGTGGGAAATGATGAATTCACATACACTTCTCTTTGATTCTCATCTTGAAGTAGTAGTGAGTATGCATGATCAATACTTGGCAAGGGGTTCATCATTAAGATGTTTCCCCTTGCTTGTGCATATGCATCATTAAGCCCCATCAAAAACTTAATTAATTTCTGATCCTCCAGGGACTTCTCCAACTTAGCTTTTACTTCACATGTACACACACAAGTGCAACAAATAGTATGATTAAGAGAGTTCAGTTCATCCCAAAGCCTCTTTAACTTAGTAAAATACCCTGCTATGTCACTGTTTCCCTGCACCAGTCCTGAGATTTCCTTTTGCAAATGATATAGCTTAGCACCATTAGATCTACCAAACCTATGGTCCAAGCTATCCCACAATTCTTTGGCTGTCTTGGAATAAATCACACTATCCCCAATATCCCTTGAGAGTGAGTTGAGCAACCATGATATTACCATATCATTGCAACAACTCCATTGTTCGTATTCAGTTGCAGTCAGATCTGGTGCCTTGCATGTTCCATTAATGAATTCGAGTTTCTTTTTCGTAGATAAAGCTATGAGTACTCCTCTTCTCCACCCTGGAAAAACCTCTTCCATCAAAGATGGAGTGAACAATGGTCATTCCAGGTGAATCTGAAGGAGCAAGATAGAAAGGATGATTGTTATTGATCCCAGGTGCAGCAGGGACAACAGAAGCTGCAGTTGTAGTATCAACAACCTCTGGGTCATCAGTTCGAACCATTTTGACTCAAATGGTGAAAGGATTGGGATTGGATCGAGCTAATGCTCTGATAACATGAAAGATTTGAAGAGAAATATTGGGATATTTTCTGATATCTCTTTATTCCATTTCTATCTCTGTATATATACAAGTGTATTGTGCAGGAAATTAAATAAAAACAAAAACTAACTATACATTTGTCCTATTTCTATTTGTACATGTTTCATTGTTGTGTAACTGAATTTTATTCTCTTTTGTGCATGTCATGTGAGGAAACTTCTCAGATATTTTCTTCTTGCCATTTTGATCATTAAATCGTATGGTCCATATTGAGTTTCCCTTATCTTTGATCAAAGGTTCAGATTTGTCCAACATGACAGGAGGCAAAGTTAAGTTTGACCGCCTATTATTTAATGTGTCTTTGTCTGAACATTTCTTATCTTGCTTTGCTTCATTTTCTCCAAGCTTCCTCACTAATTTCTTTCTTCCTTTGTTGCTGAGACGAAGAGGGATCATGTGAGATTGAGAGAGATGGTGCTTCAATATATAACCATAGGTACTTTAAACACCCAACACCCATATCTAAATTGATCTTCTATTTTGTGGAGCAAATATTTTTTTTTTTATGTTAATTGCTATTTGACTTCAAATTTTATATATGGTTTCTATAGCTTAATCAGGATACTAAAATACATTTTGTAATACATAGATCTTCCATTCTCAAGTGGAATGGCAACATTTCCATCTTATGTTGTACAGAAGAATACAACTAAGTAATTTCTTGCGTCTACTCGAGCACAGATAGACAACTTTTTGACTGAATAGAGTAAATTTCCCTGCTATTCCTTTGGTCTCTACCAGAGAATTAGCTAAATGTCCCTGCACTTCGAGGACGCTCATACTTTGAGGACGATCATACTTCTCAGAAAAAACTTTGTACAAATTTTATCTAGAAAACATATTCCTTAGCATATTAGATATGGGAATAGCCAAACCCACCTTCAGTATCTCAAAATTGAAAGAGAGAAAGATGAAGGAGCATAAAAAGAGTTATACAAAGAATACAACGATGAATATAGAGGAAGAGAGATACCAAAACAATGTGCTCTATAGCCAGGTTGAATAGATACGTATGCTTATTCTTTTGTTTTATTTTACATAATGAAGAGAGAAGACTACAAAGAGAGGACAGAAGAGATAGACTACCTGCTGAAAATATCTGTTAGGTGCTATTTTTTCTTCCTCATCCTTTGTTTTAGAAAGCATAATTTACCCTTATTGAGCTATTGATTATTAGTGATGTAATTTTTAGGTGGCATTTGGACTTTTGAGATGATTATTAGAAAAGCTGTGGAAAAACAATTCTGGGAGGAGTTTTTTTTATTGTATTAGTTTTTCTGGAGATCTGTGTTCTTTGTGAACTTAAGCATAAATTAAAGTGGCTAGAGTAGTGGTGATTTCATTCATTTTGATGATTTCCAAAAAAGGGCAGCCCGGTGCACTAAAGCTACCGCTATGAGCGGTGTCCGGGGAAGGGCCCCACTACAAGGGTGTATTGTACACAGCCTTACCTTGCATTTCTGCCAGAGGCTGTTTCCAAGGCTTGAACCTGTGACCTCCTGGTCACATGGCAGCAACTTTACCAGTTACTCCAAGGCTCCCCTTCGTTTTGATGATTTCCAAGAATATATTTTTATGAATTATCAATCTTTTGTTGGGTTCTAGTGATGAAATGTGAATGAAAAATGGAGGGAAAAAGTGAATTGTGGTTTTACTTTAAAGAAGAGTGTTTCTCCCATATTGGTGGGAGAAAGGAACTTTATTGTACATATATTGAGATGCATTCCTTCATGTGGATAGTAAGGCAAGAACAAGTTAAGCCTCGCACCATCGTCGTTGTCGCTCGCAAGACTCGGCTTCAGCTTCGGCTTCGAATTTGGATTTGGATTTGTCAAATGATCGATCGAGAGATTATCTTTTTGGGCAAAATTCATTTGAAACTTGATAATTAGTGAAGTTTTTAATCCAAAAATCTGATACGAAAAGTTTTCTCCATTTGCAGATGCACCTGAGCATGTGCGGATGCATGTCACAACGCACCTCGAAGGGACGTGATCCTTTGAGGCAAGAGACACACTGGTTGGAGGCGACGCAGTGACCTGCGCGCACATCTGGCGACCTGCTGTGGGCGCAGGTGCCAACGCAGGCCAACGTTGAAGCTTCTGCTTTGTACAGTAATGTAACCTGCGGATGCAGGTCTACCATCTGCGGGCTCAGGTGTTTGTGTCGTACGGAAACAGTGTGATTTTTCGTGAACTATTGCTTCTCTTCTGAAGCACCACCTTTTGGCTATAAATACCTGAATTTTTCCTCAGGTATGGTGACAGAATTTTGAAGTGAAAATCATCTTCTTCTTGAAAAAAACTCAAGTGTGATCATCAAATCGTTGAGTGAGTTCGTTGTTCGTTAGAATTTGAGGTACCACTATTCTACTAAAGTGAATCATTTTATCCTGGGAGGAAAGATTCCATAACCTCGGGTACTTGAGGGGAATAAATTCCTTAAGGACACACCGTAAATTCGGTGGACTTGATTCTCCATTTCTGTCTTTATTTTTTTCTTACGGTTTTGCTATTTTTCAGAAAATAGTAGAAACTTCATTTTGATAGTTCATAGTTGTTGAACTTTTGTTTGAAGTTGTTGAACTTCTTTGTTGTTCTTGAACTTAAAGTTGAAGTTCTTGTCATTTAAATACAAAGTTATAACTTCATGTGATTGTTCTTATTTAGTTTGAACATGTGATTGATGTTATTGTTGGAAAATACAGATTTTACCAAACCTGGAAAACAACAATCTTAAGGAATTTATAAGTACTTGTTAATCTGTATAGTTCTGAATTTGTGGAGACTAAATCTTTTGATTTCTACTCCCTAGGTTAGAAGAATATAAAAACTTCATCGAGAAATCAGTGTGCGAAGTCGGTTCGAAGAATATAAAAACTTCACCAATTCGTTGAACTCTTTGTATTAGTTTCTGGAGTTTAAAATCTATGGGTTTTACTCTGTTTGAATTTGTTTCTGATTTGAAGAATATAAAAACTTTGTCAGATTTCAAAGTTCATTCGGTTGATAATTTGAAGACATAAAAACTTCATTATTGACTAGAAATAAGAGTTTAAAGATTAAAGTCTTTATAGTTAGTATTATGAAATACTAAAGTGTTTGTCAAAGTTTGACAAGGAAATGACGAATGAAACTAAACAATGAATTGATTCGATTGTGATTGGTGCTGTCCCAATGACAACCAATGTTACGTCATTAAGTCATTCAGATATTTTTGAAGTAATGGAAACTATAGAGAAATCGAAAAAAATATTCTAGTGTGAATTTCAAAGAATGGCAACAAATGATGTTCTTTTGGCTGACCAAACTTGAAATGCAAATGTTCCCAAGTAGATATCCTCATGTGCTAGAAAAAGGAATGTTTGAAATTCAAGTGCTTGAGAAATCAGCAATGATGTGTGTAAATCTTGTTAAAGATAATGTTGCACATAATATGAAGAGGAAGAATTCTTCTAGACGAGAAAGAGAAGTGCAAGAAAAAGTTCAAAGGCAAGTGCTGCAATTGTAGTAAAGTTGGTCACAAAGCTCTAAGTCGTCAAGTTTTGAAAAGGAACAAGAAAAGAAATAAGATAAACATGTTGGAAGTAACTGGAAAGATTGAAAATATGTGTGCAATGATCACAAAATATAATCTAGTTGGAAATTCAAATGAATGGTGGTTAGATTCAGGAGCCACTAGACATGTTTGTGCTGACAAAGAAGCTTTTGCTACTTATGATACCGCTAGTCCCAAAGAAGTGATCTTCATGGGAAATAATTCAATAGCCAAGGTTGAAGGAAGTGGGAAGATATTCCTAAAAATGACTTTCGGAAAGGTGTTGACTCTCAACAATGTTCTCCATGTTCCTACTATTAGGAAGAACTTAGTGTCGACAACACTACTCATTAAAAACGAGTTTAAATGTGTGTTTGTTTTTGAGAAAGTTGAACTAAGCAAGAATGAAATGTATGTAGGAAAGGGATACCTCAATGAGGGCCTTTTTAAACTTCATGCAATGGCTGTTGAAAAGAATAAAGCTGAGGCTTCTTCTTACTTGCTTGATTCAAATGAATTATGGCATGAATGTTTGGGACATGTCAATTACAAAACCTTGTGAAAACTGATTAACTTGGAAGTTTTTCCTAACTTTGAGTGCAGTAAATCAAAGTGTCAAACATGTGTTGAATCGAAGTATGTTAGGCATCCATATAGGTTTGTTGAAAGGAATTAGAATCCCTTAGACTTAATTCACACAGACATTTGTGATATGAAGTCGACACCATCTCGTGGTGGGAAAAAAATATTTCATAACTTTTATTGACGACTGTACTAGATACTGTTCTGTCTTAACGATCATGTAAAAACCCATCAATAAAGAATGGGGCTAATTCCAATTCTAAACAAAAATTCCTTAAAATGAATAATGGACCAAGAATTGGTCACATGGATCTGCACCTCACTGTCCATCTCATTCTTCAGGCCCAATAATTTTTTCTTAATTTTTTTCAAGGTTCAATAACTTATCTCTTTCTTTTCTCTTTCAAACCAATCCTTTAGTCGTTTGGTGCATCGACTTGGATAAGTAGGGATATCTCGTGAGATGGGATATCCCATAAGATTATTTTATTACCCCTTCATATGGAATAATTATGTTACCATTTTAGTACAAATGATGGGATAAACTAGTTCCAGAATTAATTAATACCTCATATAAAAGATGAAATAAAGTTAACCACAAACTTTATAACATCTAATAAGTATTTTTTTTAAAAATAAATAAATAAATCCTCTCAGTATCTAATCCTCCACAGATGGTACTAATCTGATATTAGCAATATATGTAGTTTAATATTTCATCTACTCTAATTTGTGTATTTGTAGACAATAAAATTTGAGTCGAGAAAATAAGAATTGGGACAAGAAAATATTTAGCAGTCATTGTATTTGATTTCAATATGTGAGTGTTGCAATCTCTATGAATCCTATGATTCGCCTTTTCAAATATAAATTCAAGCGCCTTTGAACTTGATCTTGAATTTGACGAATTTGAACTTGACTTGTGAATTTGAAGAACTTGATGACTTTGATCTTGACTTATGCTTGAATTTAAGGGTTTTTAAGCTTGATCTTGAATCTTCGTCTTGATCTTAAGTCATCTTTGAACTTAAGGAGTTGAATGTTTGAACTTGTAGCTTGTAAAGAAATTTGTGGTGTTTGATCCACGAGCTCTCTTTTGCTTCTTGTTAGAATTGTTGGACCCTTTTTAAAATTATGAGACCCCTATTTATAGTTGTGGAATGAAAGAGTTATAGTAAGAATAGACTTCTTTCGATCAATCAGATTTGAGTAACATGGAGACATTTGATTGGTCGGAAGATGTCACTTGTAACGTGACATATTTTATTGATCTTTGATTTCTCTAGGCATGCTGCATCATTTTGATATGTGGCATAATTCTATTGGCTCCTTCACTTGACTTGGCATGCCATGTCATCTGACACGTGACACCAAATTGAGCCTCTAGAATAAGATGACATATTGGGCGTAGCAAAGTGGTTCATCATTTGTGGCCCAAATTATTGGACCAACCCAATAAAAATTGGACTTTAACTAAATCCATATTTATTGGACTTAAATAATTAATCCAATCATATTATTCCACAATATTTATCTAGGCTAGTATATTTTGAATTTAATATAATCCGAATTTCTTGCAGACTTATATTCAATAAAATTTCATTGTGCACAAATGCCCCATACTTCAAGACTTGTAGAAGTATTAACTTATTTAAATCGAAGTCGAGTTTTAAAGTATTAGCGGACTATTAAATAAAATTTGGATCAAATAATAATATCAATATGCAACCTCCAGTACACGTCTTATTTTGTTTTAAAGAAAAAAAGAAAAGAAATCCCTTTTCATGGTAATGATTGAATTTTCAGGGATTTTAACTTCAATATACATTTTATATTGAAATAGTAATGGTTTCAATTGTAACCATTAATAATCACGTGTAGGCTAGTGTTACTTTTCACCGCCTCAGAAGTCCTTGCTCGAACAGGAGTTACTTTCCAAATTTTAGTAAGGATTGATTGGGGAGCATCAATCACCTCACTGCTGCCTATAAATATCCCACATACTATATATACTCTCTCTGTTTAAAAAAGAATGACCTAATTTGACTTGACATGGAGTTTAAGAAAATAAAGAAGACTTTTGAATCTTGTGGTCCTAAACTAAAGTTATGACAAATTTATCAAAATGCCCTTTAATCTTGTGGTCTTAAACATGCCATGTGGAAAGTTGGAATTAAAGTGTTGCCAAAAAAGGAAAGGGTCATTCTTTTTGAAACGGAGGGAGTATTTTTTATATCACAGCTCTGGAGATCTTCGACAGCAGCTCTGAATTTGCAAGGTATATTTCTTCTTTTTCTTTTCTTCGTATTTTTTTTACTATCGTCCTTTTTTTGTATGATTGAAATAAATTAATATTTATGAAGGGTCAGCTTAAGGTGCGAGAGTTTAACTTCGCCTCCGACACCTTGAGACCTAACATTTTCGGCTTCAAGTTTTGTCCCCGTGCAACAATCAGCTTAAAGTGAGAGAGTTTAACTGCGCCTCCGACACCTTGAGACCTGTCAAGTTCGGCTTCAAGTTTGGTTCCTGTGCAATAATCAGCTTAAGGTGCGAGAGTTTAACTTCGCCTCCGATACCTTAAGACCTGTCAAGTTCGGCTTCAAGTTTGTTTCCTGTGCAATAATCAGCTTAAGGTGCGAGAGTTTAACTTTGCCTCCGATACCTTGAGACCTGACAAGTTCGACTTTAAGTTTGTTCCCTTTGTAACATTCAATTTAAGGTGCGGGAGTTTAACTTCGCCTCCGACACCTTGAGACCTGACAAATTCTGCTTCAAGTTTAGCTCCTTTCAGGGATGTACATATGCAACAGTCAGCTTAAGTGCGAGAGTTTATGTAACACCCCAAAAATTCGAGCTAAGATTAGAACCATGCTTCAAGTATATTTGAATTTAAACTTCATGTTTGAGCTACATTAGAAATGATTTATACATGTATTGAGGCCTCAAGTAACTCCTAGCTCATAGCCAAGTTGAAATCTTCCTTACCGGTGGTTTTCTTGTGAAAAATCTTTCCATAGTCAACTTCAAATGATCATAAATCCTAGGTTATGGGTTATTTTTGATATCAAGACCAACCAAATGATATATGTTTGAATTACCTTTCCAACGCATCCAGATTCACCTTAATCTGATGTCGGAGCTAGGAGTTATAGCCATTTTAGTGAAGCACTGTCCAGCAGTGAGAACACACGATCATAGGTACGATCGTGGTTACTTTGTACGATCGTACCATGCTCCTGTCTGATCGAAACAGTCCCAAAAACCTGAAATTTGACATGTATACTTTCCAACCACGAGATGTAACCACGATTAAAGGCACGATCGTGACTTTGAAACTTGATTCGACTTCAACTTCCAAGCTATGAACCAAGGCACGATCATGAATGGGTCCCACATCGTACCATGGCTCATCTAATCATGTTAAAAAAATCCAAAAGTCCAGCCCATACGACGATCACAACCCACGATTGTAGGTAGGACCTACGATCGTGAGACGGTCTCATGAGTTCCTCCCAGCAGTTTTTTCAGTACGTTTTTATAAGGGCACCTCGGTATTTTCTCACTCCTTTAACATCAAAACTACATCGTATAAGCCTTCCCAAGGTTGATTATTAATCCTAATATTACCCTAAGCCCTCATTACATTGAAACTCAGTCAACACTTAGCCAAATACAAAGAAAGAGGCGATTTTCTTCTCCCAAGGCAGAATTAGGGTTCTTCAACTTCAGACTCCAAATTCAAAGGTTTCACCAAGGTTGTCTTCTCCAGGTAGGTGGGATTTTATCCATGGGTTCCTTTCACCCATTGAGTCCCAAAGTTAACTCAAATTCCTCAAGTTTAATTCACCTTTCAAGCCTAGGGTTTCCATGAAAAGTGTGAATTCCTTTAGTTTTCAGTTTCTTGCTTTGACTGAACCATAAATATATGTTATCCCATGAATTTGAGAACCTTTAAATACTCATGATTATGAATCTCATTATATTAAAGAATTCTTGAGTTTGGGCTTATGATGTTCGGCATCTAGAATTTCCATTAAGCTATGAAATTTCTTAGGATGTTCAGCTTCTAGAATTGCCATTAATAGTTGCATTCTTCTGAGATGGTGGGTAATGAACACCCGATGATCTAGGGTATCATGAATTGGCAGTTGAATACTCATTCTTTCAGTCTTCATGATTTAGAATGCTATCAGATAAAGCATTTATCTTTCAATTTCTGAATAACAATGTTGTTGTGCCTTTCAATATACCAGCTTACCTTCAGTTGGGAGTAGTACTTAGCACCGAGAAGAGATAGGTTGATATAACTCAAGTCCCATAACTACATTGCCACCATAGGTTAATATTATAGTTAATATTATAGTCCTTTTGGATATCAGTTAATGGATCCACATCAGCCAGTGTTCGTACCCTTGGCAAGGTACTGAATACCCATCCAACTGGGGTTACTAGTTGGGCTCTATTTAGCTCAGATGGGGGTATGTCGGTTAATAGAACCTCCTACAGTTTAGTCTCAGACCTCGCTTGACCATGTATTCAGTAGTTCAACTTATCTATCAGTACATGTTTATTACTTAGTCTTGCATTAGTTTATTCATGTCACATGCATTATGTTTAACCTACTTCAGTTATTTTCCTATCCTATATACTCAGTACATTCAAAGTACTGATCGTATACTTTCCTTTGAGTTATATTGTCTTATAATATAGTCTCCAACGTTTAGCATTCGGATCACGCCTAGTACAATCTCCTATCACATCAGCTACAGTACTTTGGTTAGTCCTCATCGTTTGAGGACTAGTTATCAGTATTTCATTTTATGCTATTTCAGTTTCATGCAGTTGGAGTTAGTTGGGGGCTTGTCCCAACAACTCATCTTATTTAGAGGCTTTCAGACAGTCAGTTAGATTACATTGTTAGCTTTATGAGTTTTATTTAGATATTTTCAGTTGGGCGTATTGCCAAACTTATTATCCAGATTATTAACTTCCACATAAGTGATTTCCAGATTATTTTAGTATTTATAGTGTCATGCCAGGCCATGGGTTAGCTTGGGGTCACTTGTGGCTCTAAGTAACGTGTTATGACTAGGGGGTAATCTTGGGTCGTGACAAACTTGGTATCAGAGCCTCAAGTTTAAAATTTCCTATGGTGTCTGAAAGCCACGTTAAGTAGAGTCTTATTCATGGGTGTGAAACGCGCCACACTTACGAGCGAGAGGCTATGAAACGTTCAGGAAAAGTTTCTCTTCTTTCATGTCCATATCATACGATAGAGTATGAACTCTAAAAAATCTTCTTTTAACTCGTGCTCTACACATTTACAGAAAATGCCTCCTAGAAGAGCCAACGGAAGGAGAAATGAAAATGGGAACCAGCAAGCACCACCAGCTCCAGTAGACCCATTGAACGAGCAAGTATCTCATGCTGAATTCAGGGTTGCTTTCACGGTGCTAGCTCAGGCCATGACCGCCCAGACTAATCAGGAGGTTGTTGCCCCAGTCAAACCCACTGGTACCACGGCAGCGGCTAGAGTCAGGGACTTTACTCGAATGAATTCTCTCGAGTTCCATGGTTCTAAGATTGAGAAAGATCCGCAAGAGTTTCTTAATGACATTCAGAAGGTTACAAAAAATATGGATGTCACTCCAGTTGAGAGTGCTCACTTGACTGCTTATCAGTTGAAAGGAGTAGCTCACATTTGGTGTCAACAGTGAAAGAAGGATAGAGATGCAAATGTAGGCTCAGTTGGCAAAGTATGCTCCAGCTATGGTTGCTGACTCTAGGGCCCGAATGAGTAAGTTCATGTCAGGTGTTTCTGAGGATGTGGTCAAGGAGTGTAGGATTGCTATGTTTGTTAAGAAGATGGATATCTCCAGATTGATGGTTCATGCTCAGCAGATTGAGAAAGACAAAGTCAAGGAAAGAGAAAGAGATAGAAAGATGGCTAGGACAGGTTGCTTTAATTTCTCTAAACAGAGGTCAGATAGTGGTAACCATTCTCAGTTCCGCCAGAAGTCATAAGTTCCAGCCCCATCTTATGCTAGTGCTCCAGTGCCCAAGTTCAGGCGGGATAATCAGGATAGAGCACTAGGCTCTAAATCCCAACGCAGCGTTACTAGTGATCGTACTAACCCGGTTTGCAAGAGGTATGGTAAGACTCACCAAGGAGAGTGTATGGCTGGTAGTGGGAGTTGTTTTGGGTGCGGTAAGCCAGGGCATTGTTTAAAGAAGTGCCAGCTGCCAATCGAAAGGGTGGAGATGCTCGTCAGCAGACTCAGTCCAACACTTCAACAGCTTTAGTAGGTTGCCCCACTCAACAGGTTGCCTCATCTAGTACAGGTGGCGGTCAATATCAGAATAGGTTTTATGTCTTTCAGACCCGACAGGATCAGGAAGGTTCTCATGATGTAGTCACAACTACATTGCAGGTCTTTCAAATTCATGTCTATGCATTGTTAGACCCCGGATCCACACTTTCCTTTGTGACCCCCTATATAGCAGTAGACTTCGGTGTCAGTCCCAAAACTCTTTCAGAACCATTCGCGATCTCTACTCCAGTTGGTGATTCAGTCATAGCTAGACAGGTATATAGAAATTGCCTAGTCACAGTTTCTCAGAAAGTCACCTTAGTTGATCTTGTAGAGTTAGACATGATAGATTTTGATGTCATTCTTAGCATGGATTGGCTCTACTCTTGCTATACCTTCATTGATTATAGAAATAGAGTAGTCCAATTTTAGTTTCCAAATAAACCAGTCTTAGAGTGGAAGGGTAATACTTCAGTGCCTATAGGTCAGTTTATCTCTTACCTTAAAGCTAGAAAAATGATTTCAAAAAGGTGCTTATATCATCTTGCCCGGGTTAAGGATTCAAAATTTGAGACCCCAACTCTTGAGTCAGTTCCAGTGGTTAATGAGTTCCCAGAAGTGTTTCCTAAAGATCTGCCCGGAGTTCCTCCCGAATGGGAAATTAGCTTCGAAATAGATCTCTTTCTAGATACCCAACCGATCTCAATTCTACCTTACCAAATGGTTACAGCTGAGCTTAAAGAATTAAAGAAGCAGCTGAAAGATATTTTAGACCAAGGTTTCATCCGGTCCAGCATCTCTCCATGGGGTGCTCTATTTTTTTCGTGTGAAAAAAAGATGATTTTCTCAGAATGTGCATTGACTACCGTCAGTTGAACAAAGTCACAGTAAAGAATAAGTATCCCATCCCTAGGATTGATGACTTGTTCGACCAAATTCATGGTTCCAATTATTTCTATAAGATAGATCTCAGATCCTGCTATCATCAGCTCAGAGTTAGAGAATGTAACATTCCAAAAATATCCTTTAGAACTCGGTATGGTCACTTTGAATTTGTTGTTATATCATTTGGACTAACAAATGATCCTACAACTTTTATGGAGTTGATGAACAAGGTGTTCAAGCAGTACTTGGACATGTTCATCATTGTCTTTATTGATGACATCCTAGTTTATTCTCAAAGTGAGGATGAACTTGTAGACCATTTGAGGATTGTCTTGTAGACTCTCAAAGATCGCCAGTTATTCACAAAGTTCAGTAAGTGTGAATTCTGGTTGAAATCAGTAGCCTTCTTTGGTCATATTATTTCCTGTGAAGGCATTAGGGTTGATCCTTAAAAGATCGAAGCAGTGAGGAATTGGCCTAGACCCATCTCTCCAACAGATAATGTAACACCCCGTACCTTCCCAACCCAATGTGACGACGTTGATCAATGGTTACTTCGGTGTCGAGATGCCATGAGTATGTATTTGGTAATGTTAGTGATGGGAAATCGAAATTTGGCCTTGTACATGTGGTTAACCTTGCGTAGAAGGTGTTTTGCGATTTTCATGGTACATTTGTGGGGTTCAAAATGAGGCTAAGAGGACCTCTAAACAAAGGATATTAAGGGTAAGAAGTAAGTTAAAGAATAGGATTTGAAGTATCTAACCAAACCTGCGAAGAAAAGTCAAAAAATGAAATTTTCAAAAATGTTAAGTCTGGGGCGCGCTGGAGGGCGTACCAAGCTGCTCTAGGCTAAAATTTTTAGTCCAGAGGCATAAATCTGGCGCGCCCAAGGGCGTGCCACGCTGGTTTTGGCCACTTTTCAAAGTTGGAATTTTTCTTAAGTCCCAAGGGTGCCCGGGGACGTATTGAGCCGATTTTTGCCACGATTCTTCTACAACCATGAGAATATACATGAAATGATTAAAATATTATATTGGTATGATAAAATTACTCGAGAACGAATTTGGCATCAAAATGACGATTTTACCCTAGTAGTTAAAATAAGCCATACGTGGCTAGAATCGCTTGCTTTTGGGATTGAGGCTACGAATATAAATCCTGTGAGTGGGAATATCGTCTTAACGTGTATGAAATGAATTAAATATGAGATATATGATTGATTACACATTGTTTTTAGTGGGCCAAGATAATATATGTGTTAATGGGCCAAAAGATAGTCAAAATGCATGGCCCAATGGGTCAAAAGACCCATTCTTCCATTGACTAAATACATACACAAATAATATTGGATAAGCACGGAATCAAGGCCTATAAAAGGGGGAAAAATCATATTTTTATTCATTATGCATACACATCACTTTCTCTCATTTTCTAGAATTTCCAAGAGAGCTCTTTGTGGCTCTTCAAACCCTAAGGTATTTTTGGACAAGACCATCATCTTTCAAGCTTGAGTAAGTGATTATTCTTGTACTTTAACATATTATAAGCATGATAGATTATGTATATCATGTTGGTTATGGTTGGAAGTGTTGGACATGGCACTTTTGGTTTTTGTTAAAAAGATGTGTTATCCATGGGATTGTAACTTGAATTATGACTTATGGTCTTGATGAAAAAGCATGGTATGGATAAAATAACAACATGTATGGTGTTATTATGGTCCCAAACTTGTTATTTTTCTATAAGTATAAATTATGAGAGTTTGGCCGATTTGTTGTTGTGAGGTGTATTGAAGTAAATTGATGGAATAATTGTGATGTGGTGGTGATGGAGAAGTGTAAAATATGAACTTGGTGTGACATGCTATTGGCTATCATGTGTTGGTCAATGTATGGAATATTGGGGGATTATTGGTATAATGATTTCATAAATGGTATTGTCAAGGGGGAAATGACATGTTAAAGCTAAATATATGACTTATTGTTATTGTATGACATTATAAGGTAATTGGTGGTTAATGTTGGTTTCATTATGAACTTGTGTTGTAGAGCAAAACACAAGGATGGAGCGGGACTATTGTATGCATGTCTAATATTGTGTATTCGTATTAAGAATTAAGGTTACTCTTTCTGTATCCTTCTACAACATATTGTTCCTATTAACATTGAGCTTGTTTCAATTCCGAGAGGCTTGAAGTATATCAATTCAGGGTGACGTATATTGTTATTCATATGTACCCTATTCTTAGATGAATTATGATTCACTTATGTCTTATTCATTGATTGAAGTTCCAAAGATGTCATGACGTTGTAATTCCTAAAAGAACTATCTCAAGAGGGTAATAATGGAAGAGAATCTATTTATTCATGAAAAGCATTTTCCAATCATGTCATGTTCCAAAGCCCTATAGTATGATGATTATCCTTGTACCAATCTCATAAGAGTAATAAGAGAGGTGATTTGCAAGCTAGTATAATTAGTCCTCATAAGTAAGGAGGTCAAACTCATGAAGTAAAGGAGTGAAGTGAGATGTGTATATAAGTGTGTGTTTTAATGCCATGATCTTTAGCGTGTCATTCTCATAACTAAGTAGAGGGTATAAGATTTTAAAGAGGTAATGTGCATGGTTGCTATATGTTTCATTGAGTATAGATCACATTCTAGAAAGTATAAGTTCAATATGGAATAATCCCAATATTGTGATATGTCATGTATTATAGCCCACCCAAGGTGGATGTCCGGTATCATATACTTACTTATGTAAGATCTCATAAGAATAGTGAAGGAGGTAAAATGAGAGCTAATAGATCTATCCCTCATAAGTTAAGGTGTTAATCTCATGAAGTATAAGAGTGAGGTAAGGCATATTTGTGTGTTCAATTAGTGTCATGAGCCTTAATGTATTAATCTCTCATAAGTTGATATATCAATTTCTCCCACCATAGCGTGGATGTATGTTCTCCCACCGTAGCATGGATGTATGTTCTCCCACCATAGCGTGGATGTACGTTCTCCCACCATAGCGTGGATGTATGTTGCCCCACCATGAGAGTGGATGTATGTCGCCTCACCATGAGAGTGGATGTATGTTACCCCACCATAAGAGTGGATGTATGTCTCCCCACCATGAGAGTGGATGTATGTCTCCCCACCATGAGAGTGAATGTATGTTGCCCCACCATGAAAGTGGATGTATGTCGCCCCACCATGAGAATGGATGTATGTTGCCCCACCATGATAGTGGATGTATGTTGCCCCACCATAAGAGTGGATGTATGTTGCCCCACCACTAGAGTGGATGTAGGTTAAAACCACCAATAGAGTGGATGTACGTTAATAGAATAGATGTATGTTATATTATTACCCCCCACCACAAGAGTGGATGTATGTGGATGAGTGTTATTCTTTCTAACCAAGTAGATGAACAATAGTGGTAATGAACCTAGAAGCATGAAAGAATCTCTTGTATATAGAAGAAGCTATTGGAGGCAAGTTTCTTGAGTGAAGGTAATTTCCCTTGAAGGAAAGTAATTATAAATGATATTATCTAAAATGGTGGCTTATCCCCATTGACTATTCTCTCATATTTTATTCTATTGACATTCTCATGTATGATGTTATTTATTATGAGCCTTACATACTCAGTACATTCTTCGTACTGACCCCCTCGGGGGACTTACCTTACATGATGCAGGTGCAGGCATTAGTAGACCTCCTCTGTAGACTGGGGATCATTTGCAGAGTTTTGGTGAGCTCCACTTGATCCGGAGCTTTCTGAGTCATAGTTGTATACTCGTTTTGATGTTGTAAATATTGAATAAAGCGGGGACTTGTCCCGACTTTAAGTTGGTCTTATACATGCATCTGTTAGAGGCTTTTGTAGACATACGTGGGTATACGGATGTAAGATACGTACGGTCAGTTCGACGTAATGGCCCCAACGGTCAAGTTTTATTTATATATATGGCATATGTTTCCATGATTCATGTCTACCGCATAGTTGCATGAGGTATAATAAGATTCATACGAGAATACATATATGAAGGTTCATGAGCAAAGATTGGTTCTCTCGGGCCATATCGGCTTCGGGTGCCAGTCCGGCTCGAATGGGATTTTGGGTCGTGACAGATATCAAGAGTTTCTTTGGTTTAGCTGGTTACTACAAACAGTTTGTAGAGGGATTTTTCTCTATTGATTCTCCCATGTCCAGGTTGACTCAGAAGAAAGTTAAGTTTCAATAGTTCGCTTCTTGCGAGAAGCATTTTAAGGAGTTGAAGACTTGACTCGCCTCCTCTCCAGTTTTGACTTTGCCAGAGGGTTTAAATGGTTTCATGGTTTATTTTGATGCTTCCAAAGTTTGTCTTGGTTGTGTGTTGATGCAATATGGCAAGGTTATAACGTATGCCTCTAGACAGCTTAAGCCTCATGAGAAGAATTACCCAACTCATGATCTTGAGTTGGCAGTTGTTGTTTTTGCCTTAAAGTTTTAGAGGCATTATATTTATGGGATTCATGTCGATATGTTCACTGATCATAATAGCCTTCAGTATGTGTTCAGTCAGAAGGAGCTAAATCTTTGCCAGAGGAGATAGCTAGAGTTATTGTAGGACTATGATGTGAATATCTTATACCATCTGGGTAAAGCCAATGTTATGGTCGATGCTCTTAGAAGATTGTCTATGGGAAGCATTGTTCATTTTGAGGATGAGAAGAAAGAGTTAGTTCGTGAAGTTCACTAGTTTGCTAGATTGGGAGTTCGATTGGTTGATTCAGCCGAAGGTAATATTTTGGTTCAGAATGGTTCAAAATCTTCCTTAATAGCTGAGGTAAAATAAAATCAAGATAACGATTCTATTCTGCTTAAGTTGAAAGAAGCAGTCCAGAGTCAGAAAGTTGAGGTTTTATCCCAAGAAAGAGATGGTGTTCTTCGTTGTCAGGGTAGATTATGTCTTCTAGATATTGATGAATTGAAACAGAGGATGCTAGTAGAAGCTCACAGTTCTTAATATTCTATTTAACCAAGATCCACTAAGATGTACCGTGATCTATGGGAAGTCTATTGGTGGAATGGCATGAAGAGGATATCGCAGAATTTGTGACTAAGTGTCTAAATTGCCAGCAGGTTAAGGTTGAGCACTAGAGACCTAGTGGTAAGCTTCAAGATATCAGTATTCCTATTTAAAAGTGGAAAGTGGTGAATATGGACTTCATTACAGGGTTGCCTCCTACTTGCCGAAAGCACGATTCTATTTGGGTTATTGTAGATCGAATGACTAAGTCAGCCCATTTTCTGCCAGTTAATACCTTAGACTCAGACGAGGATTATGCTAGACTCTATCTTTGGGAATTAGTGAAGTTACATGGTGTCCATTTGACCATCATTTCAGATAAGGGTACTCAGTTTACCTCTCAGTTTTGGAGGATATTTCAGAAAGCTCTTGGTACCCAAGTTCACCTCAGTACAGATTTTCACCTACAGACAGATGGTCAGGCAGGGAGAACCATTCAGACTTTAGAGGATATATTAAGGGCATGTGTGATCGGTTTCAAAGGTAGTTGGGATGATCATTTGCCTTTGATTGAGTTTGCTATTAGTTGGTTTGAAGTCATCAGTTCCAGCCCTATCTTCTGCTAGTACTCCAGTGCCCAAGTTCAGGTAGGATAATCGGGATAGAGCACCAGGCTCTAAATCCCAAGGCAGCGTTACTAGTGGTCGTACTAACCCAGTTTGTAAGAGGTGTGGTAAGAATGACCAAGGAGAGTGTATGGCCGATAGTGGGAATTATTTTGGGTGCGACAAGCCAGGACATCATTTAAAGAAGTGCCCAGGTGCCAATCGAAAGGGTGGAGATGCTCGTCAGCAAACTCAGTCTAACACTTCAGCAGCTCCAGTAGGTCGCCCCACTCAGCAGGGTGCCTCATCTAGTATAGGTGGCGATCAGCATCAGAATAGTTTTATGTACTTTAGACCCGACAGGATTAGAAAGATTCTCATGATGTAGTCACAGCTACATTGCAGGTCTTTCAAATTCATTTATATGCATTGTTAGATCCCGGGTCCACACTTTTCTTTGTGACCCCCTATATAACAGTAGACTTCGGTGTTAGTCTCGAAACACTTTCAGAACCATTCACGGTCTCTACTCCAGTTGGTGATTCATTCATAGCTACACAAGTATACAGAAATTGCCCAGTCACAATTTCTCAGAAAGTCACCTTAGTTGATCTTGTAGAGTTAGACATGATAGATTTCGTTGTCATTCTTGGCATGGATTGGCTCCACTCTTGCTATGCCTCTATTAATTGTAGAAATAGAGTAGTCCAGTTTCAGTTTCCAAATGAACCAGTCATAGAGTGAAAGGGTAATACTTCAGTGCCTATAGGTCGGTTTTCCTCTTACCTTAAGGTTAGAAAATAATTTCAAAAGGGTGTTTATATCATCTTGTTCGGGTTAAGAATTCAAAGTATAAGACCCCAACTCTTGAGTCAGTTCCAGTGGTTAATGAGTTCGCAGAACTACATTGCCACTGTAGGTTAATAATATAGTCTTTTTGGACATCAGTTAGTGGATCCACGTCAGCCAGCGTTCGTACCCTTGGCATGGTACTGAATACCCATCCCACTAGGGTTACTAGTTGGGCCCTATTTAGCTCAGATGGGATATTTCGGTTAATAGTAGTACCCACAGTTTAGTCTTAGACCTCGCTTGACCATGTATTCAGTAGTTCAGCTTATCTAGCAGTACATGTTTATTACTTGGTCTTGCATTAGTTTATTCATGTCACATGCATTATGTCAGCCTACTTCAGTTATTTTCCTATACCATATACTCAGTACATTCAAAGTACTGATCGCATACTTTTCTTTACGCTATATTATCTTATAATATA
Source organism: Capsicum rhomboideum (assembly GCA_031232105.1). Classification (NCBI taxonomy): domain Eukaryota; kingdom Viridiplantae; phylum Streptophyta; class Magnoliopsida; order Solanales; family Solanaceae; genus Capsicum; species Capsicum rhomboideum. The sequence goes on along the minus strand of CP124713.1, from coordinate 28,688,927 downwards.
GGTTCTGAAGTTCAGCATCTAGATCTCGCCTAGTACGATCTCCTATCACATCAGCTACAGTACTTTGGTGAGTCCTCATCGTTCGAGGACAAGTTATTAGTATTTCATTTTATGCTATTTCAGTTTCATGCAGTTGGAGTTAGTTGGGGGCTTACCCCAACAACTCATCTTATTTAGAGGCTTCCAGATAGTCAGTTAGATTACGTTTTCAGCTTTATGAGTTTTATTCAAATATTGTCACTTGGGCGTATTGCCAAACTTATTATTCAGATTATTAACTTCTGCATAAGTGATTTCCAGATTATTTTAGTATTTATAGTGTCATGCCAGGACATGGGTTAGCTTGGGGTCACTTGTGGCTCTAAGCACTGTGTTACGACTAGGGGGTAGTCTCATTTCGTGATAGTTTAACGTTGCCTCCGTCCCCGTGAGACCTGAATATTTTTGGTTTATGTTTAATGAACTCGTTGGCTCTAACATACGTGAGTATATTTCAATAAAGCCAAACCATAGAGGAACTTTTTGTCAGTTGGTGTTTCTGCAGGTATTTTTCCAAATGTTAACATTGTATTTGACCAAGCATCTTTTGTTTATGCAGTTTGTAGAGATGATTCACTTCAGGGAGTATACATCTTCATCCTCTAAAAATAAGTATCTCTTAAACGAGGCTGATGACGGTATAGTTTTAACCAAGCTATTGACTAGTACTCCAATAGACGGTAGGTATGCGGATCCGTGGACACCCTTGCGAAATTCTCTCCATATGCTAAACTGGACTTCAGAAAAAAACATTGGTTCTAATCGACCAATTAAAGTATGGTCTCTTCATACTCCTAACCAATGCCAATTGAATATTGTAAGCACCCTTCCTTGCTTAGGACGTCGAGTACTCCAGGGAGATATACGCTAGGGGGTGCCATGGAGATTGATGGTGAATATCATCATACTCAAGGATACTGGGAATGGGCTAAAGAAATATTGGCTAGAAGCCAACAAACCTTGAAGGCAACAAAAATATATGATGCCATTTATGCTTCTCTATTCACCTATGATCAAAATTCAAACTTATATGTAGTCATTTTTTGAATCTTGGTGTCCAAATACAAACACATTGCTTACATCAGTTGGAGAGTTATCTATATCTCTTTGGAATTTACACAAAATTTGGGGCCTACCCATTGGAGGTCTTTCCTATGAAAAAGGTGTGCCCAAAGCTAAGGAACTCACAAGTGTTGATGAAAAGAATGAGAGATTCATCCCCCATACTTGCGAATTCTCATTTGTAGCCTTCCAACATCTTCAAGAAGGAGAGGCTCATAATCCAAGATTTCATGTAAGCAAGTGGATAAAGTTTTGGTACAAAAGAGTCTTGAGATACTAGCCAGCTCCATTAAGTAAGGAGAAAAAAATCTGCTCGCTTGAAGTCAACACATAACCTATTTGGGGCTACTCCTAAAGTAATAAAGTGGTCAAGTACATATGATGCAACATTTTCTAAACTTGGAGTGGGGTACGAACAGAGGACTGATACATATTTGGCGGCCTTTTTTATCATGTTGGTTATGCACCTTTGTGTTTCCCTCTAAGGATAGTGATTTTATTCTTCCAAGAACTTTTAGGATCGCAACCATGATGGCGAATAAACAATCATTCAGTCTTGTGGTTCCGATCTTGTTGAGTATTTATAATGGTTTAAACAAGATATAGAAATCTTCACAACTGAGCACCTCAAAGTATCCTTTCCCATTCATCACGTGTATAGTTGGCTTGCTTATTACTTTAAGAGATATTATCCTCTTTCTAACAGACCATCCATTCAGTTGATGGCAACATATTCTAGTGAAGGTGGGGTAAGGTATTTTGATGAAGAGCTTGCTAGAAAATGCATTCATTAGGGAGACAATGTTATTTAGAATCCTACCATGCCGAACAAGTCCACTCTTTGCTATTTTGTGGACAATGATAAGGAATAAGAATCAGAGATAAGTTACTTTATGAGCCTCCATTTTAACTTCCTATAGTCCTTATCGATCTAGCCGTTAGTTTGAATTTTATCAAAACATCCCTGGCAGCTTGAAAAGTGATATTTGCAGCACTTCCTTACATGAAGGCCTTAGATTTTATCAAATTTGTATGTCGCATGGATCTATGTCGAAAGCAACCTTCCCTAAAGCTACATCTAATGTGCAAAAGTACTTTTTCACTGCGTATAAATCTTGATGGGACAAAGTTCATGGAAGCTTTCTTGAAGCTAACTTGCAATCATTGGTGAATGCCTTAGGCCATATAACCAGCATTCATCAAGAAAATGTCCAAGAGGTCTTATTTATTGATAAGCCGCCTGTTTTAAAATCTAAAATAGTTGTGCCACGCAAGCCCAAGGGACCTCTCTGTGAAGAAGTCCAAAAACAAAAGACGCATGCTCAGCCTCATCAGGCTTCCAACAAGCGTCTTTCCCAAAATAAATGCAGTAGTAGTCATGGGGATCATTGTTGGAAGAAAGTAAAATCATCCTTAGACAAGCCAGGAAGTATTAATTCTCTTACGGTGGAGATTCTTAACAATGATGATAGTTCTTTGAGGAATTCAACAGCAGTTACAGAGGTAGTGATTTAAAATTCTCACACAATTTCATGGTATGCGAATAGCTTAATCACATACCTTTTTTTTGACCCTTCTCACTTTTTTTTTTGTAGCCAAGCAAAGTCAAAATTTTGGTAGGTCCTTACTAAAGTAAGCCACAAGATAGTAGTGAGTCTGTAACGGGGCCAAACTCAAGAGAATTACCCTCTCCATCCAAAAAGGTTACTTTTACTCCTCGTGGTAAAGTTTAAGCAATGTAAAATCAAATTTCTACCAATGAACAGCGGTAACCATATCTATTTTTTATGGAAAGAAGGTTGTCTCAGAGCTTAAAAGGGACTTTATCATGAAAGCTTGGGCTAGCATCCGCACTAAACATGCAGGCCTTACTGCGGATGGTGCTTCTTCTATAGAAGACAAGGTCCAAGTCATACTTAACAACATGAACAAAATGGGTGTAGATATTTCCTCTTTCCAGAATTTGTTGGCATCTTTCTTCAAACTTGCCACGTTTTATGACTAAGCAAGATCGACCCTTGTTGATAAGGACACAAAAATTGAAAATTCAGAGCCATATTTAAAACCCAAGGAGCATCTTGAACTTGTGTTGAGGGAAAGGAATGAGAAATCTAGAGAACTATCTGCTGCCAGCAAATCTCTTGAGAAGGCAAGAAAGAAGGTGAAGAAATTAAAATCTCTCCAAAATACTGTCAAGCAAGATGCTGAATAGGTTGAGTCTAAAGTTTCAGCTGCTGAAGAAGATTTCTACAAGTGCTCTAACGTTTTCTAGCAACAGCGAATGCCTTGAATGCCATAGAAAAGAAGAAGCAAGACTTAGAGACTACTCTCCAAGATTTAGTTAATTATAAGCTATGTTTAGATTAGCCTTAGGAGATTTTTCTTTTTCTTTGAATTTTCTATTCACTTTCTTTTAGTATTTTATTGATTAGTTGACATTATTTGTAGCAATAAAAACTCCTTTTTACTTTGGTTTATATTGCTCATTCCTTTTGATATTCCTCTTGTGTTTCAGCTTCAAGAATTGTTTGCTTATTTTGATGTATTGATGTTGTAGTATTAAGCATTGAATTTCTTCAAATTTTGTTGCTTATCGACTTTGCGTCTTCTTCTTACAACCATGGTGGATTTGAAACTTCAATTCGAAGGCCTTGAGCATGAAAGCCTTTAACTTGCAGAATTGATAGATTGTTTGACTTCACACTAAAGTCTTAGTAGCTTTGAGACCTCAACTTGTCGGCTTTGGAGAATTTGAGGATTTCAAATCCTGTTGACGAAACTCATCTTTTATATGGAGGTCTGCCCCCATTGGGCCATGAATATTTGGTGTAAGTCTAAAGTTTGATGAAAATACTTACAGACTTAACTTTCATATGGAGGATCAAGTGGGAACATTTTTTTTTGACACTCGCGCGACTGAACTTAGAATGAAACTCTAACCGACTATGTACCTCGGGGAAGATGATCAAGTCATAACGTAGTTCTGAAAGAGTGATTTTTTTCTTTATTTTTTTGTGTCCTATTTTTTTCCTAGGCTGCCTTTTTCAATGTTTTCAACCTAGCGGGCAATTTTTTTGGGGGGGCGTACATAGTTTATATTCTTATGAGCCAGGAGTGGACATGCAGTTTATGGTCGTGCCTTAAGAAGTGTCATTTTCATTCATGGATAATACTTCTTCTAGAACTTGGCTTTGATTGGACTAATCTTCACGTCATCTGCATCGATAAGCTTGTAAGCGCCATTTGAATATGCCTCTTTTACGACATATGGTCTGTCTCACTTCAAGGTGAATTTGCCCCCAGACTTACGAGAAGTGATAATGGGTCTCCTTACTGCAAGGACATGATCTTTAACTTGGAAGTACCTTAAGCGAATCTTCTTGTTGAAAGCACGAGATAGACGGGCTTGATAACATTCAAGATTTTGTTGAGCCTCTAGCCTCTTCTCATCAAGAGCTTCTAACTCTGCTAGACATAGTAGAGGATTTTCTTCTTTGGTGAGCCCCTGTTGAAAAGCAAGTCTTAAAGAAGGTATTTGATGCTCAAGCGGTAGGACTGCTTCAACTCCAAAAGCAAGTGAGTATGGGGTTACTTGTATTGATGTGTTGTATGTTGTCTTATATGCCTACAAAGCTTCTTCCATTCGTTTATGCTAATCTTGTTTAGACTTTGAGATGACTTTCTTCAATAGGCTACACAAAGTTTTATTGAATGCTTCGGCTAGACCATTAACGGCAGCATGTTTTTTTTAAGACATATGCTGCTTGAAACCAAAGAGATCATAAATCTTGTTCATCAGCTTGTTATCAAATGGCTTGCTGTTGTTGGTTATTATGTAATGAGAAACTATTTCGGTCCATTTTGAGAAGTAATCCATTGCAGCCAAGATGTATAAATGACCACCAGAAGATTTTGGTAGTGGTCCAACAACATCCAATCCCCAAGCGGTGAATGAACAAGGTGTGATAGTTGGGTGTAATACTTCAGGAGGTTGATGTATGAAATTTGAATAAAATTGGTACACTTTTATAATGACCTAAAATATCGTTACACTGAATTAGGAGGTAGAAGTTGAACCTAGACTCCCCTTAGCTAAATTTTGAGGAATTAAGGGTAGTCTAGTTTTAGCTTAATTTTGAGGATGTGGTTGTTGAATGAAATCTGGTATTGATGTGATTAATAATAGTTGATTTTGATATGATAGTTGGATAGCCAACGAGTATAGAAAGTCATAGCAACTTTCAACATCTGAAACGGAGTTATAGAACTCCGATTATAGTGTTTATCATGGAGGGGTTAGTTCGCAATATCGAAATTCGTGGCGTGTGTTGTAGAATGAGGGAAACTGTGGAGAGGTCTAGAGTTTTTGTCTTGGACTGCTGCAACGGACATGGGAATCGCAGCGGCAACCTCCACTAAAAATGGGGCAAACCACTATAACGAAAATTTAACTATTGTAGCAGTAATTATCCACTACAGCAACAATACGCAGTAAAATATTTAGTTCTAAAACCCAAAAAATATTTTATTCCCCACTTTTTAAAAATTCAATAGAGCTCTAGGGAAAGATGATTTTCAGAGGGATTTCAAAGTTTTATCTTTGGAGGTAAGTAATTACATTCTAGACTTGAATTTACTTTGTTTAGCCTTAGGAAATCACTAGAAATGGATTAATGATAGAAATTGGGGTTTAATCCTAGTTCATAAAAATTGATGAAAAGTGGTGGGAATTTGAATAAATTCAGTATATAATGATCCTAGGGTGTTAGAAAACACTAATAGGACTAGAATTACGATTATTTATGCTAATTCAACAAGTGTTCATAAATTTTAAATGATAAGAAAATCCTAAAATAATGAAATAGGGTAAGTTATGGCTAAACTCAATGATTTTTGATCTCTAATAGTTAAAAAGGGATGAATTATTGGAATGAATATATATTCTTGTTGTTATAGATCAAGAACGAGATCAAAAGGGCAAAAGTATGGCTTAAGGGTGACTTTGAGCAAAGGAGTTGAGGTAGGCTATGGTTTTGTGTAGCACTTAGACTTTCTTGGCTTTGTGCTTGTTTGTGATTTTAACATCTATGATTTCCTTCTAGCATGACTTGTGATTTGATGACTGCATTGCATTTTCATTTGCATTGCGATAAGGTGATGAGATGATGGGTTGGGTACCACACCGGTACAATGTAATATATCGTGATAATAGGTTGGGTACCACGCGGATACACTATGATATATTGTGATAATGGGTTGTGTACCATGCCGGTATGTTATGATATTGATGATGAAGATGAGAAGAGTAAGAGATGATGTGCACATCTTGCATACATGCACTCATTCATATGCATTAAGTGTTATTTTGATGAATATATATGACGATGAATTATTGAAAAAAATGACTAAGTATGAAAGCCTGTGAAAGTGAACTTGTGAGTTATAATTATATGATGATACATGATATGTTTGTCTGATTGATATCAATGGTTATGAGTTTTGTTATGATCGCTTTTATACTTGTTTGACTTGCTTACTTGTACATTGTTAATTTAGTCGACTTATGATGCTTACCAGTACTTGTTGATGTACTGATGCTACTTGTACTCTTCTTTTGTTGAGTGCAGAACATCTTCCAGTGGTTGACACGCGACCTAGGCTCTAGATAGTGATTCAGGCTTGATTTCGAGGGTGAGCATGATGTCCAGGCAACCTTCAGTTCTTTTTATGAATTTGATGTCCTTTATTTTGAGACTAAAATGATTTTCATTTTTGGTAAGTTTTTGAATATTCGTCTTGGTTTCACACTTAGCTTATTTTTAGATGTTCTTGTATGGTGACTTCAGGTCTCGAGGATTGTAATAAATAGAGGTTTTCACACTCTATTCATTCATGGATGTTGATGTCGTTTGATAATGCTTATTAATTAATTGAAAACCTTTTAGAATTAATTTAATACATGGGGATTTATATAATGCGAATGTGAGAGCAACACTAACGTGAGTTAAGGTGAGACTAGTATGGTTCTCCTGCCATAGGTTGGGGTGGGTGTCAATTATCACCGGTTGGGTCATGACAGAGATGGTATTAGAGCATTGGGTTCATAGATCTCGTCGTACAAGAACAGGTCTAGTAGAGTCCTATGGAATGGTACGGAGACTTCTGTACTTTTCTTCGGGAGGTTACAGGGCCTTAGGAAAAGAATTTTCTTTCTTTCTTCTTGTCATGCTATAACCTGATTCCAGTTGGTATTTGGCCATCCAAATTAGTATCTAATCCTTTCACTCTTGTTCGTAGATGGTGAGTACTCATTCCACCAAAGCAGCAGCAACACCCGCGATAGCACCTGTAGTAACGCCCGCACCGGCTGCTAAGACTGCAGTTCGGGGTAGGCCTCGAGTTAGGGGATAGCAAGAAGGGGATGATGAGAAGCAGCCCCTATTTGGGGTGGAGCAAAGGTAGCCGAGAGACCTACAAGATAAAGATCACTGACCCCTCCCCAACCACAGGATGCTTCAAGCCATGCTCAGGATAAATAAGAGGTAGTTGAGGAAGAAAAAATGATAGCTCCAGAAAATGTAGTGCCAGTACCAAATGGGGAAGTGCTGGTGCCTTTGTCTTCATAGGTGATTCAACAAGTGCTGGAGTTTTTGGGTGGCTTGCCTAGCACTGGCTACACTCCAGTTTTTCCGATGTTCTACTCACATCCTTGCAATATGCCATTGCTATAGCACCAAGGATGGATGCAAGCTCTTAAACTGGTGTTTATCCCTAACAGGCACTTGGATCAGTGATGACTGGTGATGAGCATAGACTATTTTGCAAGTTAATAAAGATGAATCCCCCGGTATTCCAAGGTACAGAGTCCGAGGACTCTTTTGAGTTCTTAATAGATTATCACGAATGTCTACACAAGATGGGTATTGTTAAAAGGTATGGTGTGGAGTTTGTTTCTTTTCAGCCATAGAACAAAGCCAAGAATGGTGGAGGTCATTTTAGAGTGCAGGGTTGCCTTACCTCCACTTACTTGGGCTCAGTTCCAGAATGTATTCCTTGAGAAATATGTTCCCTATACTTATCGTGACCAGATGAAGGATGAGTTTCTGAAGTTGGAGTAGGGTAACATATCTGTGGTGGCCTATGAGGCCAAGTTTCATGCTCAATCTCACTATGTACTATAGTTGATTACCTCAGAAAATGAGCGGATTATGTATTTTGTGAAGGGTCTGAACTCGGGGATTCAGTTGACTACTTTATCTGTCGATGTGTCTTGTAAGTCTTTTCAGAATATTATTGAATTTGCCAAGAAGGCCAAAGCACTTGAGAAATAGGGAGAGGTGAAAGCAGAAAAGAAGAAGGCTTGGACCTTGGGCCAATTCAGTGGTACTTTCCCAAAGGGGCGTGGTTCTTCTAAGCCCTACCATTCAGCTATGTTAGTATCTGTAGGGGTCCTATCTAGGGTTAGTTATCAACCTTTCCATGCTGGCAGCTACCCGCCTTCTTCTTCTTTAGTTCAGAGGCCTACTTTGGGGGCCAAATACTTCGAGTATGGGGGTCTGGGACATGACAAGAGGTATTGTCCTAACTTGTTGTCTGCAAGTCAGTTGACACAACATCCAATTTCTATTGTTCTAGTTCTGGCAAGTCATGGTGGAGGAGGAAATAGTAGGGGTCGTCCACAGGGTGGGCGTGGTGGCCAGGCTAAGAGCGGCAACCAGGACAATCGAGGTGGAGGACAAATTGGTATACACGGAGCTCAGGGTGGTAGAAGTTGCAGCCAGGGTGATGATAAGGTACATCTTTATGTAGTTCCGGCTTGTCCTGGGGTGAAAGCTTCCAATGCGGTGATCACAGGTATTATTCTTATTTTCGATCGTATGGCTTCTGCATTGTTTGATCTTCTTTCCATCTTTTTTATGTGTTTGTGAAATTTGCTTTGAGTTGGGACTTGTATTGTGAATATATTGATGCTCCTATATATATGTCTACACTAGTTGGGGTGTCTGTATGTGTTGATTAGGTATATCGTGCGTGTTATGTGATGTTCATGGGGTTTAAAATCCAGGTAGATTTGGTTATTTTAATCATAAAGAAGTTTGATGTTATTTCGGGGTTGAGTTGGTTGTCCCCTTATCATGTTGTTCTTGATTGTTATGCCAAAACTGTTACTGTAGCGATGCCCGAAAGAGAGAAGTTAGAGTGGGAGGGTACCTTTAAGCCTAATCCTATGAGGGTTGTGTCCACAATTCATGCCCAGAAGTTAGTAAAGAGGGGGTGTAGGGAGTTTTTAGCCCATCTTTGGATAGATAAATCTGTAGTCCCTCCTATAACATCAGTTCCAGTGGTATGTGAATTCCTAGAAATGTTTTTGGATGATCTTCCGGGTATGCCTCCAGATCGAAAAGTTGACGTTTGTATAGACCTAGAGTCGGGAACTAGACCCATTTCTATTCCTCCATACCCTATGGCACCTGCAGAGTTGAGAGAGTTGAAATTCCTATTACAAGAGTTGTTAGAAAAGGGCTTTATTGGCCCAAGTGTCTCTTCGTGGGGTGCACCAGTTTTGTTTATGAAGAATAAATATTGTAGTGTAAGGATGTGTATAGATTATCGCCAGTTGAATAAGGTGACTATTCATAACAAATATCCTTTACCTAGAATAAATGATCTGTTTGACCAGTTACAGGGAGCTGCAGTGTTCTTTAAGATTGATTTGAGGTCGGGTTATCATCAGCTAAAAATCAGGGCAAAGGACATCCCAAAGGCTGCTTTCCAAACTCGTTACGGGCACTACAAGTTTCTGGTTATGTCTCTTGGCATGACCAATGCCTCAACTGCTTTCATGAGCTTGAGGAATGGAGTGTCTAAGTCCTTTTTGGATTCATTCGTTATTGTGTTTAGTGATGATATGCTTGTTTATTCTAAGAGTGAGAAAGAGCATGAAGCTCATTTGCATACTGTTTTAAAGTCGTTGAAGGAGAAGCAATTGTATGCTAAGTACTCTAAGTGTGAATTCTAGCTTTCTTGGGTATCCTTTTTGTGGCACATGGTTTCTAAAGAAGGGGTTATGGTGGACCCACAAAAGGTTGAGGTGGTTAAAAATTAGTCCAGGCCATCACATGTGATGGAAATCCATAGTATTATGGGGTTGGCCAGTTACTACCGCCGGTTTGTTAAGGGGTTTGCTGCCATTGCTTTGCACCTGACCCATTTGACTAAAAAAGAAGTTCCATTTGAATGGGCTGACAAGTGTGAGGAGAGCTTTCAAAAGCTTAAAACTATGTTGACTTTGGCTCCAGTACTAACCTTGCCTGTTGAGGGTAAGGATTTTATTATATTTTGTGATGCCTAACGTTTGGGTTTAGGTGATCTGTTGATGCAGGAACGGAATGTGATTACTTATGTTTCTAGATAACTAAAGCCCTATGAGAAAAATTCCCCCACGTATGACTTGGAATTGGCAGCTGTGGTGTTTGGTTTAAAAATTTGGAGACACTATCTCTACAGGGTGAAGTGTGAGGTGTTCACAGACCACAATAACTTGCAACACGTGTTCACCCAGAAGGATTTGAATCTGAGACAGAGGAGATGGATGGAGTTGATTAAAGACTATGACATCTCAATTTTGTATCACCCAGTTAAGTCCAATGTAGTGGTGGATGCACTGAGCTAGAAACTAGTGAGCATGAGGATTTTAGCATTTCTGGGGGTGTCCAGGCACCCATTGGCGAGAGAGTTACAATCTTTGGCTAACGATTTTCTGAGATTGCAGAAAACTAGCCAAGGAAAGGTGTTGGCACATGTGGAGGCTAGGTCTACATTCTATGATCAGTTTAAGAGTAGACAGTTTGAAGATAAGAAATTGAACAACCTCAAAGAAAAGGTGTTACAAGGGGATGCAAAGAAGGTCATTCTTGATGATGAAGGGGCCTTGAGAATCTGAAGTCGATGGTGTGTACCTCGAGTAGGTAACTTGATTCCCACCATTCCGGCAGAGGTTCATAATTCCAAGTACTTCATACATCCTGGTGCCAACAAGATGTACAGAGACTTGAGACAACATTATTGGTGGTAAAGGATGAAGCATAGCATTATAGATTCCATGGTTGAGTGTCAGAATTGCCAGCAAGTCAAATACGAACATTGAAAGCCTAGCGGTACTTTTCTGCGGATGCTTATACCAAAATGGAAGTGGGAACGGATAACAATGGATTTTGTGGTTGGTCTTCCATTTGGGTTATTATTGACCGATTGACTAAGTCTGCTCATTTCATTCCAGAAAGAGTTGATTATAATACGGCTAAGTTAGACAAGATCTATGTGAAGGAGATTGTAAGGCTACATGGGGTACCAGTGTCAATTGTATTCGACAGGGGCACTAAGTTCACTTCTAATTTCTGGGAGAAGTTTCAGTCTGAGTTGGGTTCTAAATTGGACCTGAGCACAACTTTCCACCCGCAAATCAATGGTCAATCAGAGTGGATTATCCAAGTGCTTGAGAATATGCTCCAGGCTTATGTTATGGACTTCGGGGGTCAATGGGACAAATACTTACCGTTGTGTGAATTTGCCTACAACAATAGGTACCACTCTAGTATTGACATGGCTCCTTTTGAGGCCTTATATGGTAGACGATGTAGGTCCCCAATTGGGTGGTTTGACGAGTTCGAGGTGAGGCCTTGGGGCACTGCTATGCTCAAGGACTCTATGGAAAAAGTGAGATTCATACAGAAGAAGCTCATAGTAGCTCAAAGCCTGCAAAAGGAATATCCGGATAAAAAAGTGAGAGATATGAAGTGTGAGAAGGGGGAAAAGGTACTCTTGAAGGTTTCACCCACGAAGGGTGTGATGTGATTCGGCAAGAAGGGTAAATTGAGACCAAGGTAAGACTGGGCATTCTGTCGGAATGGAATGGCTGGACCGGAATGGACCGGTATGAACCAGACTGGAATGGAACCGGTACCGGGTTGTACCAGTTCAGAATAACCGGTATGAAACCATGATTCCATTTCGTTCCATTAGTAGCCGGTATACTACCAGAATGGACCGAAATGGAACAAAATGGGATAACCGGTACGGGCGATTTTAATATTAATTTTTTAAAAAAATAATTTTTTATATTTTGAATAAATAAATTATTTTTTACATTTTAGTTAAAGAATAAAAGTTATATTTTGAATTATGTAGTTTAAGTTTAAATTTAGTTTTTAAATATTTTGAATTAAGTTTAAATATGGTTTTTTTCTAAGTTTTTCAATTTATAAGGTATAAGTTTTTAAGTTTATATTTTTTTAAGTTTATATATTTGAATTTTGAAGTTTATATATTTGAATTTTAAAGTTTATATAAAAGTATATAACTTTGTTAAAGTTTTTTTTTCTAAGTTTTTCAATTTATGAGTTATATAAGTTTTTAAGTTTATAAGTTGTTAATTTAAACACTCAAAATAAACAAAAAGGAAATACATTAAGTAAAAGTACGATAAAATTAAAAATCAATCCAATTTATTCAAAATTTCAAATTTGTATTACAATTTACAATTATTAGTAGAGCGCCTAATTTACGCAGCCACCTTCTAGGAAGGGTTCTGTTTCAATTAAGCCTCGAACGTAAGCTAATAGTTGTATAATCCTATAAAGTTTTGTTCTAACTCTTGTAAATTTTGAGCAATAACCTTCGGTCTTGGTAAAACTTGTTGACGATCTTCAATTTCAATGCCATCTTCACTATTACATCCAATGACTGCATCTAAGTAATCTTCTTGTAATTTAGTTAACTTTGGAACTCCTTTATTTCTTCGTTCGGCGTTGATCCAATCTATAAAAGTCACCGATACCTCCAAACTGTCTTTTGCTAATGAATATCTATGATCGCCGATTTGAAATCTTGCCGCACTGAAAGCTTGCTCCGAAGCTACGGATGATCCTTGAATAGCTAGCACGTCCTTCACCATCTTTCCAAGTTTTGGATATTGATGACCACGATCCCTCCACCAATTCAATAGCTATGGTACGCCTTTTTGATTTGTGATAGTATCAGAACTCTGGTCAAGATATTTAACAAATTCACATTTATGAGAAGAATGAAGACCAAGTGATGATTGTGCTCTACCATGGGCATCTAGTCTAGGCATAGAAGTTTGAGGAACTTCAACATTATCGAATGTGCAATATTTGTCATAAAATTCCTTAGCACAAGTGTGAATGTTGTTTTGACAAGTTATCAAATCGGGACTTTCATGCGGTTGAATATTTAAATTTTGATAAATTCCTTTAACCAAAGTTTTTGCACCATGTTCTTTACATTCCGGGTTAAAAAGAATTGCAATTAAATAAATTTGAGGGATAGGAAAAAAATATTTTTAAAATTTTTCAACCATAGATATAATAGCAACAACAACAACGTACCCAGTGTATTCCCACAAACGTGGGGTCTGGGTGGGGGGGGGGGAGGTAAAGTGTACGCAATCCATACAACTACCTCAGATGAAGTAGAGGTAGCTATAATAGCATTCTTAAAAAATTCATTATCTTTATACTCAGCAAAAAGGGATGAAATAGACCATATATGTATTAAAATTTCAGAAATAGTGGGATAATACGATCTAGAAAAAACTTTTGTAGCATTATAAAATGATTTCAAAAAACCTTTAAGTGCTTCTATTTGATTCCAATCATTTTCATTGAGTTGATAACTAGGATAAGCGTTATGAGAATTAAACATCATAGTATTAAGTTGTCTATATGCATAAGCATATTCAATCATTTCATAAAAATAATTCCATCTAGTTTTAACTTGTTTTGGAATTTTTTTATACGGAAGTTGATACGATCGACAAAATTCTTTACATTGTCTAATTCTACTACTATTATGCATATGAAAAATCCAAAACACAGCATTTTCAACTTTATCACAAGTATTATCAAATAATTGAATACCATCCTTCACAACTAAATTTAATATATGTGCAACACATTTAACATGAAAAACATATTTACTAATTGGACAAATTCTAGTTTATAGATGAGAAATAACATTTAAATTAGCAGAAGCATTATCTAAAGTAATGCTAATTACTTTATCAGAAAGAAAATAAAATTCTAAAATTTGACCTACAGTAGAAGCAATATAAACACCGATTTTTGTATTTTCACAAATTTTATAAGCAATAATTCTTTTTTGCAAATTCCAATTATAATCAACCCAATGTGCAGTAACAGTTAAATAATCGTTACTGTTAGGACTACGACCCATATCAGTGGTAATAGCAGCCCTACAATCCATCATGTAAAAATAGCTACGAAGAAATTGCATATGTTTTTCTTGAAATTCAAAAATATCTCTTTTTACCATACTTCTTGAAAAACCTTCAAAACTGGGATTATATGTATCCCGAATATATGTTATAAAACCTTCATTTTCTCCAAATTAAAAGGCAAACCACAGACAACAATCAGTTTTGCAAAATTTTCACGATCCCGATCCCTATTATAGGGTCGTTGTGTAACAGGACCAGTGGGATTTGAAGGGTTTAGTTCAGTCTGAAACATGTTTGACCCGGCAACAGAGGGTCCAGTGCCAGAAAAGGAAGTTTGACGGGAAGCCATATATGCATTCCATTCTCTCGGATGTTGCTTAATCAAATGGGTTTTTAACCTCCCAGTAGAACCTCCAGACCCGCCAGATACATATTTCCACTGTTGTTTACAAATACCACACGTAGTAACAGTTTTTTCATCATTCAAATAACAAAATTTCCATACAACTGATTTTAAAGCACGTTGTGTCGTGGTCTTACCCCTAACCGAATAAATAGGGGGACGACTAGCTCCAGCCTGAGGATTATCCTGAGTTGGAGTTTCGATACTAGCGGGGACGGGAGTGGGACTAGTTGGTGTATCATCTAAACCATCATCCACATGTAATTCTACTTCTTCATCTAATTCATCTTCAAAATCATTATACAATCTTTCAAAAGCTTCATGGGGAATAGGGGTAATGCTATTAATTTCTATGATAGAGGGATGAGCAAAATCAGTTTCATTAACATGCGTAAAATTATCCGTATTAAATCTAACTTGAGGCAAGTGAGAAAAACTAGAAGAACCTTGATTTATTTATTTTTTACCAAATTTCATAAAACCTTTTGCATTTTGTGCAATACTGTTTTTACCAAAATTTTTTTGAGAGGAATCCATAATATAATGAAATAAAATATGACAGTAGAAAATTAAAACAAACAAAACACAACTAATAAATACGAAAAATAAATTAAAAGACTAGAGAGTGGAACGAATATACCAAACGTCTGCCGTAAAAGCAAACGATTATAACCGAAATTTGAAACTTGAAAAAGATTGCTCCGCCAAAAGTCACCAAATTATACTTCAATTGCAAAATAATAATAATAATTATAGAATTTATAGATATTGAGACTTGAGAGTAGAAAATTGAGAGAGGATGAGAGTTAAAAAATTGAAATTGTGAATAAAAATTTGAATGGGGAAGGGGTATTTATAAGATTTTGGAAGGGAGGGGGGGGCTGGGGGGGCCTGGTGGCGCTGAGGGGGGACAGGGGGCTAGGAGGTAGAAGTTGCATCTAGACTCCCCTTAACTAAGTTTTGAGGAATTCAGGGCTAGTCTAGTTTTGGCTTAATTTTGAGGATCTAGTAGTTGAATGAAATCTGGTATTGATGTGATTGGTAATAGTTGGGTTTGATATGATAGTTGGATAGCAAACGAGTATAATAGTTGTAGCAATTACCGGCACCTGAAACAAAGTTATAGAACTCCGGTTATAGCATTTATCTTAGAGGGGTTGGTTCGCGATATCGGAATTCATGATGTGTGTTGTAAAATAAGAGAAACTGAGAAGAGGTCCCAAGTTTCTATCTCGGACTGCTGCAGCGGTCATGGGAATCGCAGCAGTGGCCTCCAGTAAAAATGGCGCTAACCGCTACAGCGGTAACGTGCAGTAAAATTTTTAATTTTAAAATCCAGAAAATATTTTCATTCCCCACTTTTTGAAAAATGCAATAGAGCTCTAGGGAAAGGTAATTTTCAGAGGGATTTCAAAAAATTTCATCTTTGGAGGCAAGTAATTACATTCTAGACTTGAATTTACTTCGTTTAACCTTAGAAAATCACTAGAAACGGATTAATGGTAGAAATTAGGGTTTAACCCTAATTCATGAAAATTGATGAAAAGTGGTGGGAATTTGAATAAATCCAGAATATAATGATCCTAGGGTGTTAGAAAACACTAATGGGACTAGAATTACGATTATTTATGCTAATTCAAGTAGTGTTCATAAATTTTAAATGATAATAAAATCCTAAAATAATGAAATAGGGTAAGTTATGCCTAAACTCGGTGACTTTTGATCCCTAATAGTTAAAAAGGGCAAAAGTATGGCTTAAGGGTGACTTTGAGCAAAGGAGTTGAGGTAGGCTATGATTTTGTGTAGAACTTAGAATTTCTTGGCTTTGTACTTGTTTGTGATTTTAACATCTATGATTTCCTTCTAGCATGACTTGTGATTTAATGACTGCATTGCATTTTCATTTGCATTGCGATAAGGTGATGAGATGATGGGTCGGGTACCACGCCGGTACAATGTGATATGTCGTGAAAATGGGTCGGATACCATGCTGATACACTATGATATATTGTGATAATTGATCGGGTACCATGCAGGTATGTTATGATATTGATGATGAAGATGAGAAGAGTAAGAGATGATATGCACATCTTGCATACATTCACTCATTCATATGCATTAAGTGTTATTTTGATGAATATATATATGATGATGAATTGTTGATGAAAATGACTAAGTATGAAAGCCTGTGAAAGTGAACTTGTGAGTTATAATTATATAATGATACATGATATGTTTGTCTGATTGATATCAATGGTTATGAGTTTTGTTATGATCGCTTTTATACTTGTTTGACTTGATTACTTGTACATTGTTAATTTAGTCGACCTATGATGCTTACCAGTACTTGTTGATGTACTGATGCTACCTGTACTCTTCTTTTGTTGAGTGCAGAAAATCTTTTAGCGATTAACACGCGACCTCGGCTCTAAATAGTGAATCAAGCTTGATTTTGAGGGTGAGCACCATGTCCAGGCAACTTATGTTATTCGTATACTCCCAAGTGTGCTTCTTGTAAAGGTTGAACTACTTCTTCCTCTTCCAAGCATCGCAAGAGTACTCTTTTAAATGATCTTCTGTATAACTTGTTCTTTTAGTAAAGGAAATGATGTGCACAACGCCGGATGGCAATTTTTCTCCTTGGATCTTCCGGAAGTATTTCATAAAACAAATTGTCAATGATAGGTTGTCGCTAATCTTCCTTCATAATTTCAAACATAGCGATGAGATGCTCAAGTTTGTTTTCAGCATATTCATCTTCATCCGGTAGTGATACTACCCATTCTTGGCGGATAATAACTTGTGTTTGATTTGAAAGAGTCAGGATTGAAGTTAAAGTAACCAAGGCATTGACTTGCTTATTTTTCTTCCTTGGCACGTGTAAGAGTGTCACTTCTCCAGGCTATCCTATCAAATTCTGAGCATAATTGTGATATGGGCGTAGTTCGGTCTTTTTGACTTCATAGTATCCCAAAAACTGCTTGATCACCAATTGAGAGTCACCAAAGACTTGCAATTGTAGTTGCTTCATATCGACGGCCATTTCAAGTCCAAGTATCAATGTTTGATATTCAACGACATTATTGTAGCAATGGTTTGTCAAGGTAAAGGAGTATGGGAGAACCTCTCCTTACGGAGTGACAAATATCACACCAGCACCAGCTCCACCTCGATGTGTGGCACCATCAAAGTACATCTTCCATGGGGGTTGAACTTCAATAACCATTGCATTCTCATTAGGAAGTTCATCGGTTAGTTCCCAATCATCAAATATCGGGTGGTCCGCCAAACAATCTGCTAATGCTTGTCTTTTTACAGCTTTTTGGGGGATGTATACATTCTCAAACTATTTAAACTGAAGATAACACCTTGCAAGTCGGTCATCGAGGACTGATTTTGACATCACAAACTTGATGGGATTTGCTCTGGACACAAGACGAACAACGTGAGCTTAAAAGTAGTGCTTCATCTTTTAGATTGAGAAGACTAATGCCAAACACAACTTTTCAATTGGTGAATAGTTCAGCTCATTTAGTGTCATCATTCTACTCATGTAGTAAAGAGAGTTCTCCTTGCCTTCACTATTTTCTTGAGCCAATAGTGCTCCTACTGACCTGTCTTGTGCCACAATGTAGAGTATCAATGATTTTCCAGGTATAAGGGTTGCAAGAACCAGAGGCTTCATCAAATATGCTTTGATACTTTCAAAGGCACTACTATAAGTTTTATCCCACTTAAAAGGAGAACCTTTCTTCATAAGGTAGCTGAATAGTTGGCATCTTCCAGCCAGATTTGAGATGAACCTCCTCAGGTATGCTAGCTTTCCTTGAAGAATTTTCAACTCATGAATGTTTTGAGGCTCGGGTATCTTCAAAATCGCATCAACCTTAACTTGATCAATCTCAATTCCTCGATGTCTCACAATGAAGCCAAGAAACTTTCCAGAAGTAACTCCAAAGGCACATTTCAATGGATTCATCCTAAGCTGATATCTTTGGAGCAACTCAAATACCATTCTCAAGTCTTTCAAGTGGCTGCTCCTCTTTCTTGACTTTACCACTAAGTCATCCCCATAACATTCAACATTTTTATGGAGTAAGTTATCAAAGATATTTTGCATATCCCTTTGATAAGTAGAACTTGTGTTCTTCAAACTGAAAGGCATCACCTTGTAGCAATAAATATCTTTGGGCATAAGAAATACATTAGGCTTTTCATCCTTAGGCGCCATGCAGATTTGATTATAGCCGAATGAACCATCCATAAAAGACATAGACCTCATAACTAGTGGTAGCATCAATCATCAACTCTAGAATAGGGATCGAAAAGTCATCCTTAGGACATGCATTGTTGAGATCTCTGAAGTCGACACAAACTCAATTTGTCCATTCTTTTTCCTCACAGGAGCAATACTTGAAATCCATGTGGGGTACTTAACTTCATGAATAAGGCCAACTTCGATGATTTTGATAACCTCATTTTCATTAAATGGAACCAAGTCTGGCCTAAAGCACCTTTGGGCTTGCTTAACACGACGAGCACCATTCTTGACCGCCAACTGATGGACTGCTACTTTTGGATCTAAGACAGGCATATCTTTATAACTCCAAGCAAAGACATCATTATACTGTTTGAGTATGTCCATATAAGCAATTTATTCATCTATTTATAGAAAAGCGCTCAGGTAAGTTGGTCTTGTGTCTTCACTAGTGCCAAGATTAACTTCCCTTAAGGGATCTATTGTGGTCTTCACTCATTCTTCAAGTTCTGGCGGAGCATCTCCAGCATCTTCCTCCTCTTGAGGATCATTGTCGTTTACAGATATATGGTAACACTAGGAAATATCTTCCTAGTCTTTGTCAACCTTTATTTGAGATGAGGTATTATTCTCACTTTGGGTTATAATATGATATGAGGAACCCACACTTTCTTTATCTTCGTCACTTTCCTTGGTATAAACCACAGTATGACTCTTTGACAACTCCTTACATGAAACCATAAGTTTCGTTTGTCACCTCATTCTAGAAGGAATCAAACTTTGGAAATCCTTCTGGGTGAAGCAAGCATTATCGTACCTAGTAACTTCTTCGATGCTTGTTACTCTTCTTCTTCTTTAGTGGACCCAACCTCTCAAACACAGAAGTTCTTGTGGTTGATTTTCCAAGTTGATCAAAGACAGAAGGCCTTTTGTTGGAAGGTGTAGTCTCCTCTTCAACAGTGATGTAATTGCTAACAGCCTTTCTTATGGATATATGAACTGGCGGTGGTGGCGTGCACCCTAAGCCTTCACGCGTTTGCATAGTAGTAGCTTTGAATGGGAGTTTACCTACCTTTTATGGCTCATTAGGGTTGTATTTGACCTTTTCAAATAACTTGTAAGCATTTGGATCAAAGCCTTTTTTTGTACACCTTGTAGGGAGTGCCATATCTTGCGGTGGATTTCGAGCCACAAATTCTCCCAGTAGCTTTGAGGACAAGTTTATTGCATCGATTTTCTTGATAGGAAGAGCCCCCCCCCCCCAATACATTATCTTGGAAAGTGACCTTTCTCTTTCCTTACCTTTGGTACATAGCGAAGCACAAAAGCTGCCTTTTTTAGGATGCGACGTTCCCTTTGTTCAAAATGGAGGGATGCTTTTTAATGTCGATTTTTTCGATCGCCACCTCAACCTTCTTAGTTGCAAGATCATCACACTTGGTTATTATGACATCATCAATTTTTTTCTCCTTCATAACATAATTTTTCAAGTAGAATTTCACATCGGCGAAGTGTGACTCAGCTTCAGTGAATGGCTTACCATTGATAACTATTTTCTTTTCCACTCCGTCTTCAAGGTACTTCAACATTGATAGTAGGAGGATGAGATAATTTTTTTCTCGTGTACCCAAGACCTACCAAGAAATATTTTGTATGAAGTTTTGGCATCGATCGCATGCATTAATACATTTGGTCACAAATCATCCATATGGATCTCTAACTTGATGGAACCTATGGCCCTCTGACCCCCTTGATTGAATCCTTCGATCATCAAACGGCTTTCAGTAAGTTCCTCAGTTGTGATACCAAGTTTCTTCATTGTGCGAATAGGCAATATGTTGATTCCATACCCCTTGTCTATCAAGATTCTATTTATCTTCTTTTCTAGAACATAACCCACCATATACAAGGGACGATTTACTAAACATGAGATCACCAACTGTAAATATAATTTTTATATCACGTACATGTGCTTCTTGGAGAAGGGATTCAATAGGCTTTTCAGAAAATGAAAGAGGTTCCATTGATAGGCTTTCACGCTTTGCTTCTCTTTTGTTAGTATTGAAACAAGATGCCTCAATGTTGACCCGAGCAGTCTTTATGTAGAATCAACTTAGCAAGAATTCTTCCAAAGTCATAGGACGTCGTGGTTTTTAGTGGTGATGTTCCACTACCCTCGCCCTCTTCGGAAGCTCAATTAATTCCTGCTTCCTCGATTTCCTCACCATCTTCCTTCTAGTTGGCTGCTCGAATGACTTTTTTCATAGACTCATCTTGTTGCGTCTCCGCCTAGTCAGCAGAATCCAACCCTTGTCATCACTTTTATCAATTCGAGACTTCTCATGCTCCAATGGCTCTTCATTATGCTATTTGAAGTTGCATATTTGGACCTTATCAAGAAATCTAAAAGTAAAGGAGATTTGATGAGAACTAGCCTTCTCATCATCAAGCATGATCTTCTTCTCATTAGCTAGTTGCATGATTTTTTCCTTGAAGATGAAACATTTCTCCAGAGGATGACCCACAAGTTTATGATACTTGCAATAGTTTGGGTCATCAGTTCTTACAGCTTCATCAGGTCGCTTCATCTCAGGTATATCAATGAGCTTTAGCTCGAGAAGTTCATCAAAAATTTTGGGAACGTCAAATCAAGGAAGGGGTATTCCCTTTCTTGCATCTCTTTCAAAGTCAAATTCTAATTTGGACGTGCTTGAGAAGAAGTCGTCTTCACACTTTTCTTCTTGCTCACCTTTATGGTGAACTTCACAAGAGACACGTTGATATTCATGAATTCTTTGTTGTCGCTTTTAGGGACAAACTTGCTCCATCTCCTGGGTTCCTGCTTGTCCTTTCCCTTTCGAGGGTCATGGATAAGCGGTACTCATTTTCCGATAGAATACATGCTCAACTCCATGTCGTGAGCACGGGTAGCTAATTCTTCAAAGGATTTTGGCTTAATGTCTTGCAAGATGAAGAGAAGTTCCCAGCACATTCCTTGGATACACATCTCTATTGCGAAAGTTTCACTGAGCTTATCTTTACAATTTAGGCTCGCATTTCTCCATCGATTGATGAAGTTGATGACTGGCTCATCCTTTCTTTGACGAGTGTTTGTGATCTTTACCACGTTCATCGTACGTCTTGTGCTATAAATACAATTTAGAAACTCATGCTCCAGTTGCTCCCAACTATCAATGGAATTAGGCTCGAGGTCCGTGTACCAATCAAAGGCGTTTCCATTTAGGGAGCGGACAGATTGCTTGATGAGATAGTCATCATAAGTTCCAGCGTTGTTTCATGTCTCAATAAAGTGGGCGACATGTTGCTTTAGATTCCCTTTGCCCTCAAATTGTTGAAATTTGGGGGGTTGATAGCCAACAGGAATCTTAAAGCTATCAATCCTCCCAGTGTAAGGTTTGGCATACGTCAAGGAAGACTTGGTGGCAACGTCGTACTTATCCTTGAGGGTCCCTTCGATGAAATCTTTCAATTGATCAATTGTGATCATTCCATCAGAAGAAACTAGCACCTCCTTAGCAGGTGGTGTCTTTTTCGCAGGATGATTTGTCTCTTGAACTTCTGGAGCCTTTCCAGGTGCATGGCTAGAATCTCTGTCTATTAAGCATTTTGGAGCCTTTACAGATGCATGGCTAGAATCTCCATCTATTAAGCCTTCCATTCTATCCACCAACTTATCGATCCGAGCGTCTTGAGTTTGCACATATTTGGTGAAACCTTTAATCACCTTCGCCAAGTTTGCAAGTTTTTCCTCCATAGATGAGTCATCAGTTACCATTTCTTGCATAATCATTGGAGATGTCGTAGAGTTGCACAGATTGTGGCATAAGTTAATCTTTGAAGGGCTCAGCTCACGCGGTGTAAGTGGAGATGATATGTTGGTTGAATGACCATCGTTCTTTGTGCAAGAGTTTTTTGAACCAGAGAGCTCAAGTAGAGCTTGAGTCTTCTTAATTGTCATTGCTTTCTTCTTCTAAAGTACTTGTAAGGGAACTTACTCCTTTTGGGATTGAAGATCGAAAAATTGGAGTTGATGTGGATGACACTTGGTGTGTTTGTTGTCCTAACATGTTGGCCTTGGTCATTGTGACGGCTCTAAAGCTTCCAAAAGTAACATCTATGATACTTTCTACTTCAGCGAAGAATTTGGAATCAGCAGCCTTAGAGGCAGTTGATTGGGAATTGCCCTTCTTGGAAGTCATTTCAGTGTTTTTGAACTTTGATGTAGGAAAAGTTGAGATAAGAGGTAGAGATTGTCCCACTGGGCGTGCCAGAATTTATAGTCAATAAAATTTGAGTCAGGAAAATAATAATTGGGACAAAAAAATATTGCGACAATCGTTGTATTTGATTTCAATATGTAAGTGTTACAATCTCTATGAACCCTCTAATTCGCCTTTTCAAATATAAATTCAAGGGCCTTTGATCTTGATCTTGAATTTGACGAATTTGAACTTGACTTGTGAATTTGAAGAACTTGATGACTTTGATCTTGACTTATGCTTGAATTTAAGGGCTTTTGAGCTTGATCTTGAATCTTCGTCTTGATCTTGAGTCGTCTTTGAACTTGAGGATTTGAATGCTTGAACTTGTAGCTTGTTGAGAAATTTACGATGTTTTATCCATGAGATCTCTCTTGCTTCTTGTTAGAATTGTTGGTCCCTTTTCTGAATTATGAGACCCCTACTTATAGTTGTGAAATGAAAGAGCTATGGTAAGAATAGGCTTCTTTCGGCCAATCAGATTTGAGTAATATGACGACATTTGATTGGTCGAAACATGTCACTTGCACACGTGACACATTTTTATTGGTCTTTGATTTTTTTAGGCATGCTGTATCATTTTGATAGGTGGCATGATTCTCCTTCACTTGACTTAGTATGCCACGCCATCTGACACGTGACACCAAATTGGACCTCTAGAATAAGATGACATATTGGACTAAGCAAAGTGGCTTATCATTTGTGTAACACCCCGTACCTTATCAACCCTACTTGATTATAGTGAATAATGTTTACTTAGGTGTCGAGATGTTATAAGTATGTATTTGATAATGTTCAAGATGAGAAAAATTGAAATTTGGCCTTGTACATGTGACGAGCCTTTTATAGAAAGTGTTTTGTGATTTCGTGGAGCATTTGGGAAATCCCCCGTACACATTCTAACCTCATTTGGTGACTTGGAGTCATGTTTACTTGATGGTTAAGATCACTAAGTAAGTATTTTGTAGTGTTTTGATAAGGTATTGGACGATAGGCAAGTATCGGAGAAGTGGCCGAAAAATTCAGCAAGGTGCTGAAACTTGCGCCACTACCCTGTTTCAGGGGTGTGGCGCAAGCCACCTGCATTCTGAAAATTCAGAGAAGGCTGAGATCTTGTGCCACAGCCTGCTTTGCAGCTAGTGGCGCAAGGCACAAATTTTGTGCCTTTCCGGACCCGTTTTGTAACGTAATTCTACGACGACTCTTGGATGGTTTCTTTTGGTTCTTTGGAGTTCTTTGAGCATTGTTAAAGCTTCAAACACTTCAATACACTCCTACATACTCCTACATGATCAAATCATGAAACATGAATAGTGAACCAAAATGTTCAAGGAAGCCATGGACGACTAGAATTCCTATTTTTGCGATCGAGACGACGAATGAGAATCTCGTAAGAGAATAATGTCGTGACATTATGGAATTATGTAAACATGAGATATATGGTGAATAATACATGAAATTTGATGGGTCACATAGATATGTGCTATTGGGCCCAAAGTTAGGCCCAAAATGGGATTAAAAGACTTGGCCCAAAGAGGAAATAACCCATTCTTCCAATAATTGACTAAGTAAACATATCATTTAATGCCAAGTGTGGCTAAGGATGACTTGGGGTCTATATAAAGGCCCCAAGATCAGATTTTATTGTCCAAAAGCTCTCATGCCTTTGTGCTATTTTCTCAAATATTTCTTTAAGTTCCAAACCCTAAAGCAACATATTCCTTTGGACTCCTTGGACAAGATCAACATATTCCAAGCCTTGGTAAGTATCTATTCTCATGGATTAACATATTATATGCATGGGATATGATGTATATTATGCTAGTTGTGTTGGCAAGGTGGTGAATAGTATTTTTTTGCTTTTGGTGAAAGATGTGCTATCTTAGTGTTTTGAACTTGAATTAGGACTTGTGCCTTTGATGAAAAGGCATGGTATGGACAAAATATGAACATGTATGGTGTTATTTTTGGTATTAAACTTGTTCTTGTCTATAAGTGGAAATTGTGGGATTTTGGCCGATATGTGTTATGAGTTGTATTAAGGTCATTTGATGGGTTATTTGTGATGTGTTATGGATAAGAAAGTGTAAAGGAGAAGTGTTGTGGTGAAATGTATCAATTATCATGTATTGGTCAATGTTGGGAATATGATGGAATTTTTGGAATAATACGTTTTATCAATGGTTTTGGCAATGGAAAATGGCATGTTTACAGACAAACATGTAATTCATTGACATTGTATGCATTTGTAAGGTAGTTGGTGGTTACTGTGAATTCCGTATTGTATTTTTGTTGTAGAGTGACACATAAAGAAGGAGCGGGACGATTGTATGCACCTCTAGGATTATATATTCGTATTGCGAATCCAAGGTATGTAAGGTTACTCTGTCCGTATCTTTCTACAGCAACTAGTAGTCACATTGACATTCCTCTAGTCCTATTTCGAAATGTGCTAAGGTATCCCATATCCGCTTATCCATAGTCATTGACATATATTTCTTACTCGTTGATTATTGGTAAATCTCTTGTCTCATATTCATGGTTAATGTTCCAAAAGCTCAAATAAGGTTATGTTCCAATGTTCCAATAGTGACTATACTTGTGTCTCTTGTTCATGGTTTATTGTCCAATGGTTCCCATGGTGTTATGGTTCAAATAATGTTATGTTTCCAAGTAATTCACATGATTCTCATTCATTGGTTAATGATCCAAAGCTTCCAACAATGTTATGTTCCAAAGTTCAAAGTGATGTTATGACTATCAAAGTATCAATCTCAAAGTAAAGAACAAAGTAATGCAAATGTGGTCAATGATCAAGTATGGGTGGCAAGTCTAGGGGCATAAGCCTAGCTCGACTCGATCCCGATGTAGTGATTTATGGGTGGCAGGTCTGAGGGGCATAAGCCTAGCTCGACTCGATCCCGATGTATTGATTTATGGGTGGTAGGTCTGAGGGGCATAAGTCTGGCTCGACTCGATCCCGATGTATTGATTTATGGGTGGCAGGTCTGAGGGGCATAAGCCTAGCTCGACTCGATCCCAACATGACGATAAGTCATGGAAAGACCCACTGATCAGTAGGGGCCCGGGTACATTGTGACACATGCATTGAGATAAAGAAAGTAATGAAAGTAATCCACATGGTTTCCAAAATGCAACATGGTGACTTACTCACATTGATTAGTCATTTGTATTTGAGTTCATTGAAATATTCATGTATTGTACAGTTTCATCTGAGCCTTGCATACTCAGTACTTATTTCGTACTGACCCCTCTTGGGAAATTTACCTTACTTGCTGCAGGCGCAGGTACTAGTAGGCCTCCACAGTAGGTTGCCAGTCGTTGCAGATCATTGGTGAGCTCCAGCTAATTCGGGGCTTCTCCGAGTCAGAGTGTATATATGTTTTGGTGTTGTACATGTTGTATAAAGCGGGGATTTGTCCCGACTTTTAGTTCATTTTGGTCAATGCTTTGTTAGAGGTTTTTGTAGACGTATGTGGGTGTATGTGTATAAGATGATAGATGAAAGCTTGACTTGATGGCCTCAACGGCCAAGTTTCTCATATGGATATACGTCACATGTTCTATGCCTTCCGATTTTAGCCTCTCATGTTTATATGTGATAGTAGTGTTTCCTATGACATGCATACGAATGAATAGAAGCAAAGATTGTTTCTCTCGGGCCTTGTCGGCTTCGGGTGCCAATCACGCCTCGTTGGGATATGGGGTGTGACAATTTGTGGCCTAAATTAATGGACTAGCCCAATAAAAATTGGACTTTAACTAAATATGTATTTATTTGACTTAAATATTTAATTCAATTATATTAATCCACAATATTTATCTGGGCTAACATATCTTGAATTTAATATAATATAAATTTTCTTACGAATTTAAATTCAATAAAGTAGGCGTTTGGCCATGAAAATTAAATTTTTTGGAGTTGGAGTTGGAGTTGGAGTTGGAGTTGGAGTGGAAGTTGGAGTTGGAGTTGGAATTGGAGTTATGTTTGGCCATGAAAATAAATTTGACTTTTTGTGAGAGAAGTAGGAGTAAAAACAAGTAAAAACTTGTTTTCACTTTTTCAAAATTTTATTTCACTTTAGTGAGAAAAATTTCATGGCCAAACACCACGAAATTTTACTTTTTTCACTAAAGTGAAATAAAATTTTGAAAAAAAATGAAAAAAATTCATGGCCAAACGAGCCCAAAAATTTCATTGCGTACAGTAACCTTTTTAAAACTGTATTAATAATATCACTTTTTTATAATTAAAAATAATTTAATTTTAAAATTTCTTTTTATAATCATGCTGTATCTATTTATTTTTTTTAAACCACAAATTTTGGAAAGTGAAACAAGAGTATAAAAACTGTGTGCTGCTTTTAATGGTGCCTTCACTGCCTTGCCTATGTTAATGGAGACACGTCTTAGTGATGGGTCCCACTCCCTCATGACTCCAAAGAGTACCATCGGTCCATATTGGAGGCAATTATAGTTCCACGTGTAATGTAAATTGAGTAATACATAGGATCTTCTAATAAGCAAAATTAAGGTTTTTGTTTTTTCTTTTTTTAGATCACTTTTTCAAAATTAAAATGTTTTTACGAAAATATATTACCTATCACTATTACAAAAGGAGAATAACTTTATTTATCAAACTTAAATGAATAAATAAAAATTATCTAACTTTTTTTTTTTTGCTAAAATTTAAACTCAAAATATTCAAAATTATTATATTGTGCTGGAATAGTTAGACTCTTTCCGACTTTATTTTTAAACTAATGTATTTGACCGCGCTTCGTGCGGTACTAAATTTCTATGACAATAAGCAATCGTGAAGAGCATTTTAGATTAAATATGAAAAAATTAACTTGATTTCGTTTATATGAATTATCTGTAAAAGAAAATATAAGAATAAAAAAAATTACATAAAAGAGAATAAATATTTGCTTCATTTTTTTTTCATTTCCTTTTCTTTATTTTTTTCTTTTTATCGTAATCTTATTTCTTTTTGAAGAGTAAGGTCTCACTAAGTCTTTTATTGCGGATATGAAAATGTAATCGCATTCAAAGATTAATTGGCTTTTTGCATAAATCTCATTGTTTTTTTTTCTCTTATTCTAATCCTAGCAATCCAAAATTAATAAAAGAGGTTGAAGCACCCCTCACCATCAATTTTAAGTTTTATCTCCAGTTCTATTTGACCTTTTCTCCTTATTTTCTCTTTATTTCAATTCCTTCTCTTCCTCTTTCTTTCTGTAAATTGGTGGTCCTCTCCTTTTTTCATGCATGGTACATATTTTATTTTATTTTTTGTATAATGATGTAAAGTTTCTGTTGTAGCTACTATTTATTTTTTTACTGCATTTAAATTTAGTTAACTTAGATTAATAAAAAGAAAATGAGCAAGCAGCTAATAATTACCTAAGTTTAATATAATAAAAGAAAAGGAGCAAACAAATAATAAACTTAATATACATGAGATTTTATACTTTAACTGTCACGTTGATTCATTTAAGGTTTTAAGATTTATGAAACGTAAATTATGGGAAGTGCAAAAAAATTCTTAATTAACTCCAAATTCTAAACTTGAATAAAAATATGAACGATATAAAAAAGAGCAAAAAATGAATCTATATCTTACGAAGAGAAATATTCCGCCTCTTTTTCCAAACTCATATCATCTCCTCTCAAATAATTTAATCAACCCAAAAAAAAATTAATTTTCCCCCCTTAGAATCACAGTAATGAAATATTATTTACCTTGTGAAACTATAAATATTCAATCTCTTTTACTTACTTTTTCTCTTCAGACACATCTAATTTGTCATCAAATTCTCGTTTGTATAGTTGAAAGCCTTTAGTTGTCTCGACTTTTAACACATGCATAAAGGCAATTTTCAAAAAATATAAAATTCTCAAACCTTCTATAATTTGTGAGATGAAAATACAACCACTTGTTTGAAGAAAGTGTAATTTGATTGTCGGAAAAGTCAATTGCAAAGTTTTCCCATTATTTAATAGAGATGTGGCTATTTGAAGTGGATTTTCTCATTTGTAATAGATGTTGCAATCTAATTTAGAGTGAGTAAAATATTTCATATTTAAATCTTGCAATTTGTGTGTGTTGAAATATGCACTTATATAAGTTGAAAAAAGATTGGGGAACTAATTGACCTTAGAGCTAGCTATAAGAAACGTTTATGTTTCTTTCATAATATTACATTAATGGTCATTGGTATTCATTGTATATTAATTAACCTTTACCACATTTTTTAGCAAATCATCATAATTGTTTGTCTTTCCTCAGTTTTAAATTAGGAGATATAATTTTTGGGATTTTTTTAATTTAGCATATAAATTTTTAAATGAGAAATATTCAAACAAAAAAAGAGAGAAAAAAGATAAATAAAATTATTAGAATTAGCTTTTATGGAATTTCTACGGAGAATTTTAAAAAAAATCTGTAAATGATATATAACTAATTAAACTTGTTGATTAATGTTTAATGTAATTATGGTATTGTATGGTTAATTCTTTTAATCCTTTAATTAGAAAATAAGAGAAAAGTTCAAAAAGGGAAAAAATATGGTGTAATTAATACTCCCTTCGTTTCATTTTAGTTGGGTACATTTTATTTTATATTGTGATTAAAAAATCATAAATGAAGTGATGGTTTTTACTATTTTACCTTTTACCCATATTAATGATATTCATTGGGCATAGGAATGGACATTGAAATTGTAATTAATTGTAGGGGTAAAATGGGAAAAATTAATTAATTATATCTTAATTTAGTAAGTGATCAACTAATATGAAACATTTATTTTTAATAATATGACCAATTAAAATGGAACGGAGGGAGTAGATTGAAGAGAGGCGTTTAAGGAAATGAAATAAACGGCACTAATTGAGAAAGTTATACTACGTAGTTTGTTTTTTTAAAAAAGAAGACGAAAGAAAGAGTAGGAAGAGAAAGAGGTTTGGAGAAATGAAATAAATGCCAATAATTAATGAGCAAAGAAATATAATTTTTTACAATTTTTTGGTTAAAAAATTAAGGAAAAAGTTCAAAATTCTGGAAAAAATAAATAAATCTTAATGGTAGCTTTAGAGGCATGTCATATTAACAGCCTCAAGTCCTTCCTTTATTTATATATATACTAGTTTTCGACACGTGCGTTGCACGTTTATCCCTAATTATTTGATAAATGACATAAAATCATTGAGATATGTATTTTGAGAAATGAAAGATAAATCGAAAATTAGCAAGATTAAATTACATTGGAGATGTCATGCATGCATATAAAAAGAAACAATATTCATTAATTAGCAATTTTAAGAATATAAAAATACTATTTTAATAAAGCTACTCCTGAAGGTGTAATAATATAGTGCAATCTCAGTTGTTTCACTTCAAGGATTTTAAAAAATTCATACGAAATATTCTTACATTATATAATTGGATCTCGATATTGATCTCAAATCCCCACATACGTATGTTTCGTAAAAACAAACTATTTCAACTATGAATATGAGTCAAAATTGAATTCCGTTACAACAATATTAACCACAAAATATGGAGAGTAATAAACTTACAGAAAAGATAAAAAATCACAACTTCTTTACATGAACATAAAAACACATTATACTTAGTAACTTTTATTTATTTATTATGAAGTAATGTAATTTATTGATGAAAACATCAATGCTAATATACATTTTAAGAGGAGAAAATAACATTACCGAGAATCAAAAACTCTAGAAAAAAAGAATGAAGAAGAAAAGAATTACATGAACTTATAAATCTGATCATAGGAGTATTGTGTCTTCTTTTTTAAAAACTTATATGTTAAAGATGACTTTCTCAACCTATGAAAAGATAAACCAAAAGTCCTCAGGTAAGAGGTGAAGGATTTACATTAAAATGATGTTAAATGTTTTTCAAATAACAGTTGAAACTTGAAAAGAAAGAACATTGGAATAGCAGCGGAAAATGAAAAATACTCAAATGAATAGAAAGGTTGTAGTAAATGAAATCCAATTGTTGCCGCCTTTTCACTTATTATGGCCATACATGTTCTTATTTTACTTTCTTTTTTTTAGGTTTTGATTTGTAATAAAAATTTTATTCGTTATGTTTATAGAAGATAGAATTTCATCTTTGCACTCAAATGTTCTTAAAATAATAACTAATTAAAGGGTGAAATAGTTATTCACCGTTTAAAGGTTATTTTAGTTTTTTAGCTTTGGAATTTCCTACTTTTAAAATAAGTATGATTTGCCAAAGAAAGTCTCGTTATTGAAGTTTTTAGACTCATTCAAAGGGATAAAACTATTTGAGAAATGTTGAGTCAAAAACTCGTTGTTGCAAGGTATAATGACCTTTGTATGTATAGTTAGCGAATGCTACTTTCAAGTCTTTATTCACCAATAAAAAGTTGGGTTTATTAGCAGCACACATCTTGTCATTAATAATGTAATAGCTTTGATTTGATTTTAAAAGCTCCTTCCAAGCTTCAACATGAGCGTTAAAAAGAATCGTTTGAATTTTTGTTCCATGTGTCGGCCGAATGGACAATTAATAGAGTGCATAAAGGAGATGGCATGATAGCAACTATTGTGTGTAATACAAAATTAGGATAGCATTACCTCTTCGTCGATAAATATTAGCATTACTAATAGGTATGCCTTGTTTTTCTAACTCTTCTTCGCTTGCCATTTAGATTAATCATGTAGTAACTTCGATGTAGATTAAATAATAATATATAGTCGAAATATAGAAAAAAATAATGGTTATGTAATATATGTCTTGAAGAAGCTTAAAATTACCTATAGAATGTAACACGAGACTAATACATACACTATTAAAATTTTGATTTGATTGGATAAGCGAGCAACTTCAGCTGATAATATGTATGATTATATTACTTAAATAGTTTATAATAAGTAACTACACAAAAGTGTGAATTTTTTACCAAGTTTGTGACGCCTTCATCCAAATAGCTTGTTAAAAAAATACAAAAAAAGAAACATGTATCAACAACTCAGAACTGACTCAAACTTCAAATGAAAGCAACAACAGAAACAATAGAATTATAGCAATAACCATTTGATATGTTTTCCCCTATGTTTATCAATAAGCTTGCCTTTACGATAATAGTTAGAAAGACAAACTGAAATATAGTAAATTAAAGTAACTTTTGAAATCGAAGAAAAATAATTAAGGATCCAAAAGTATAAACAAAGATAAGTTATATTCAATGAGATGGGGAAATTAGGGAATATTAAACTATGAAGGTAGTGATAATAATAATTTTAAAATACAAAATTCTGACACTATTTTGCAGGAGCAATTTTACCCATAAATATAAATAAAAAATAAATACGAAGGAGAGATTGGAACCCAGATATAAAGCCAGAAACTAAATAAAGAATATTGTTATATATCTGTTGAGTTGATTCAATCCAATGGTGATTGTTAGGCATATGTTTGATGTTTATTTATATAAGATGTTAAATGGACAAATTTTATTATAAATACATCATTAGTGTTATTTGATAAATGAAGGCAAACCAAAAGTTATAAAAACGGTTAAAAATTTATAATTTGGAGCAAATAGGATTTCATTACACCACAAACTCCCTATTAATTATTACATTACCTCTCATTATGTGTATTATTTTGGACGTTTCAATATTATTGTGCATGATATTAGTACTAATCTATTTTAATGGAGCCAGTTATTGTGGAATTTTGATTATTGGAAACTGGTGGGTTACTTCTAAGTGTTAATGCAACCAATAAATGGGGGTTATTGTTAATAGAAGTTGGGGGGTCTAACGTGTTAATGGGAAGACAGCCAAGTACATACGGATGTTGTGTATGGAAATTTGGAGGGGCTGAAATGAGGGTTGTAACGAGGGCTGTAGTTAATGCAATAATATAGAGTTTAGGTTTAGGATAAGGGGTAATTAAGTCAATCAATATTTGAAGGGTATTATAGTAATCTAATGTTTAACTAAGTGACTTCCCACTTTTAGAATATTATAGATATACTAGTTTAGGGTACATGCGTTGCACGTGTATTTTGCGTAGTCAATTAAATGAGAAATTTGACGCAAATTGATAAAAAAAATAATTAAGATATATATGTAGATATCAAAAATAAAGTACAAAACACAAAACAAATAAATAGAAGTGATTTTATTTATCAAGATTATGAGATTTTGTAGTACGCTTTTGACTCTTTTTTCCTAAAAAAATTTCGTGATTCCAAAATGTAGGTCTCCATGTGATGTGGTTGATCGCTAAGTATATCGAGCATGACTTTGATTTATAGAGTTGATCTCGAGAAAGTTCATCTTTTGATCACTTATGATTGATCCAAGTCTTTCCCTTTTTTCATACTACATTCATTTCGGACTAAATAAAAATTAAGATTAATCCTGAATCTGGATGAATTTTGCCAATTGCCTATTTTAAATTTTAATAATTTACAGTATTTAGAATTTTTCGATAGAAAACAAATAATAAATTTATTGTTGTTATATTGTTGCAGATATATTAGTTTCTATAAAATTTCAAATATTAGTTTTTAACAATTATGATAGTACTCCCTTCGTTCATTTTTATTTGTCCACTATACTAAAAATAGATGTTCAACAATGCTTGTCCAGTATGAAAAACCAATGGATAATTTACCCTTTTCTACCCATTTTATCCTTGCTATTAAATATTATTCATCACTCAATGCATTTTCCAAGGCATTAAATTTATTATATTCAAAGGGTAATATAGTGAAGTTACCCCTATTATTTATTGTTTCTTAACCTGTGTGTCAAGTCAATAGTGGACAACTATTGATGAAAAGAGGGAGTATAACTTTAGCTTAATTTATTTTTAAATTAATAGTATCATGTTAATTCAAACTTCAAGAAATTTATACTTAAAACTTAAATCAGATTTTTTAAAATTTTAAAGAAGAAAAAACGAACATGCATTGATTATGTGTCATGGTATTAGGTAATCGTGTATTGGACTATGGGTCATTCGCGGGGTTGCCCCTATATTGGAGTGGCTTTAATTTTTATCCTTTAAATTTGTGGTTTTTAATTTTGTCGAGTTGTTACATCTTATAAATACATAAAATCTAATAGTCGTAACTTTAAGCAAGTACACTCCACCCTCCTCGGACCCTAGTTTCCACTCTCCAGACTCTACTTATGATGTTACACTTAACTCCAGGGTAACATGACTTTGAGGTTCATTCAAGATCCATATTCCCTCTTAAATTATTAATTATGTATACATAAGGAATATTTAACAAAGCAGACCATCTCTTTTTATTCATTAATAACCATCAAATCGAAATAGTAGTTCCTTTTGTTTAAATAAATCGAGAAAAAAGCTACAATCACTTTTTCTTTTGCTTCTCTCGAATGTATATGGTACTTTTTTATTTGGAGACTTAAAAAACAACCATTACGATTAAACGTCAAATTTAACTTTTGCTCCTCTTGGTAGATTTAGTTTTTTTAAAATTTACTAATTAGGTGTTTAGATTAATAAAAAGAGTAATTAAGTAATTTATCATAAATAAATTTTTGCTATATACCAAATTTTGCATCCACCATGCTTTTGCATTCAACATAATTAGACCACAACTATAAGCAAGTTTGGATCAACTATATGATTCCACGTGGTTTGTATCATTTCATTTAAATTTGTTTCGCCAATATTATTTAAATAAATTCATCTCTCTAATGTCATAACTTTTGATACTATTCTTTAGTCATGATATCCATAAGAATAGCTCCTTCACTATCTTCTTCAACTCCTTGTTATCCTTGCTGCAACTTTAGTCTCCAAGCCTTTCTCCTTCTTCTCCAACAGCTTCTTCATGATCATCATACGCTCTCTAACGTGAATAAGAAAATATATTAATTAAGTAGAAGTCCAACCTTTTAGGAAATGAATATAATTAAAATCAAGTCACAATTAAACATTGAAAGGAAAAAAAATCATGTTTTTGGAATAGAGGGGGTAAATCCATGAGTGTGCAAGTTAAAAAGTTCATTTGGCCGATTGAGCAGGGCCTCTAAGTGAAGAAAGCAGGAAGTAAAGAAGTTGTGTTCTTCCACTTCAGGGTTTGAATGACGAAAAAATCCAACAAGAGGAGTGCTACAATTCCGATTGATACTTGGTGTTTACTTATCTACAAAATGTCTCTTACTACACACATGCTTAAATATGGACAATTTATTACACAGTCAGTACCTGATCATTACCTTCAACATCAGAAAGAGTTGTTAAAAAAGGAAAGAAGCATGCTTTTTTAAATGGACTAAAGAGGAAAGTAAAACAAACAAATTGAAACGGAGGTAGTACAATTGAACTTCAATGGAAGTTCATACAAACTGATGTAGGAAAAAGCAACATTTAACAAAGTTCTCAATGTCAATGACTACATTTTGATTTAAAAAAATAATAATTAGGTCCTGTATTTGCATTGTTTTCCCACCCCACACCCAAAAAAGTGACATAAATTGAGCCAAGCTTGTTTCAAATTATATCCAAAGCAAACAGACAATTATGCTTTGAAGCAAAAGACTGTAAAGCAACAACAAAAAACAAAGGAAAAATATCTTTACCTCAAGTTGACTAATCTCGCATGCTAAGTTAAGATCTGCGATTGAACGTTGGTTACTCCCAACCAAAAATCGACCTTTCTTCTGGAGTACATTATACAAAACAGCCAAAATACTACAATCTCAAATCATTACATATGCCAAAATAAAAAGAAAGTAACTTGATCTGCAGTTGCAAGCTATGACATAACATTGATAAACATAACGCTGCTTTGAGCCCTAATTGTGTGAACTCATTCTCTAGCCACCCGGTCCAAACCTTCGTCAGGCCCTCCCTTTATATCTGTAACCCTCAACTACATCAAAGCGCATAACTTATTTGACAACAAAAAGTACATAAAAAATTAGATTTATAGTTGTTTCGTCCAATTTTACTATCATAAATTTCAATTGAAAGAGAAACACAAGAAATTATCAAAAGAGGAGATTCATTGTCAATTGCTAATTATGTATAATTCATATACAATCTATAAAACTACAAGAAAAAATAATGTATGATAAAAAGCAAACTTAAAAGGAACATGATAACTCTACCCAGGGAACTCCAGGACTCTGCTTATCAAGCATGTAAGGCAGCAACTGCAAGTATGTGAAAAAATCACATGTAAACTGGAAGATCTTGGTTGGTGTAATTTGTGGATGTGTGTTTTCTGTGTCAGTCAAAATTACAGCAATATACTTTCTAGAGACTTGAATTCGGCATCCTTTCCTCTATTACAACCAAAAGAGTATTAATAAAAAAACAAAAAGGAGTGAAAAATTACCCCCCCAAAAAATGCTGCTAATATATAACTAATAGCCTGTTTGGCCAAGCTTATTTTTCCCCAAAAGTGCTTATTTTTTTTCAAAAGTTCTTATTTTAAAAAATTGAGGTGTTGGCCAAGCTTATGGAAGAAAATAAGTGCTTCTGCGGAGTAAAGAAAACAGTTTTTCATAAGCTAAAAAAAGTAGCTTCTCTCCAAAAACACTTTTGAAAAAAGCACTTATGAGAAAAATATACTTAAAATCACTTTTAAAAGTTTGGTCAAACACTAATTGCTGCTCAAAAGTACTTTTTTAATTGTATTGACCAAACACAAACTGCTTCTCACCAAAAGTACTTTTTTTAAAGTACTTTTAAAAAAAACACTTCTGAAAATAAGCTGATTTTAGAAGCTTGGCCAAACATGCTATAAAGAGACGCAAGGTATAAGGCTATACTAATCTTTGTATGATACTATCACATAATCCAACTAATTTCATACAACTTGACAATTATCTGATAAGATTAAAGCATATTTATGCCAAATAGAATTTCATTCCAGAGAAATCAATCCTAGAAGACAGAAAATTAAGTGCACGAATAAGAACTTTGAACTACAAACCTTTTGTAGAATTTAAACATATGAGGAAAGACGAAAGCAAAAGGGAACTTTGTGTTATCAACACATCAGAAGTGTTAACAACTCGTAAAGCAAAAAAAATTGGAACAACTAAATTATTAATGTAGACAGTAGGAGAATAACTGACCCTTTAAACGATATTTTTCCTAATTTTTTCTTACCATATATTTTAAGACTCCTTTTTCATTGTACACAAGAAAAAAAAAAACCTATCAACATCAATTTACCATATATTTATCATATGTTTTTGAACTCTATTAAAAATTGTACACAAGAAAAAGAAAACCTATCAACATCAATTTACCATATATTTATCATATGTTTTCGAACTCTTTAATTTATATACTTGTTATTGGCTTGTTGCGATTTAAATGAACACTTCATATGTCCAAATTTGTCTCTTGTCGATTGTAAAATTGAGTGAGTTTCACAAAAAATAATAGCAATGTTTTATTTTGGGATAAATGATGAAATTAGCGTTTTACTATAAATTTTGGATCAATTTTTAAAATTTATCTCCAAATAAATGTTTGGCCATAAAATTTGACTAGATTTTAAAATTTGTCTTCAAAATATTTCAAATTTCAAAAACTGATTGAATAAATTTTTGAGAGGCTTTTTACTTTCACTCATAAAATTTAAAATATTTTTCAAATAAATACCAAATACAGATTCAAAATATAAATTTTCAAATATTAAATTTTAATTTCAAAATCTATAGCAAAACGAAAGCAGAGTAACAAGTTGAGTTCATTAAAACGAGGAAAGAAAAAAGTTCATCAAAACCATAGTAGGATTTTCATTTTTACGTTGGGTTAATACTTAGATTAGTGGAGTAATTCTTTTATTTATCGTCGTTCTCAATGTGCCTTGCACTAACTATAGAAAACATAGCATATTCTATTATCCCTTGTGATGTGCTAATTCAAGGAGTACGAACTACGAAGGAGTACACCCTCTATTTTTAAATAAATACTCCTTATGAGTTGGATACATTTTTTAATAAATTATTAAATCTTAAAAAAATAAAAGCAACTTTATCAATTTATCTTTTTTAAAATTAATATTATTTTATTTAAATAAGAATAAATTTAAAAGAATATGGCCAATTTATTTTTAAAGACCTAAACAAATACTAATAATTTAGAAACAAAATCAAAAGATAAAAGGAACACTTATTTAAAAACATACACTACTAAGGGTGTATATGGTCGGGCTGGTTCGAATTTTTTAAATATCAAACCATATTATTTGCGTCGAATTTTTAAATCTACTAGTTTAGGGTACGTGCGCTGCACGTGTATCAAGCGTTAATTAAAAATAAATGTATATAAAAAAATTAATGTGGGTATGTTGTTTTATTAAGTACAAAACCTTGTCATTAAATTTGGCCAAACACATATGCAAATCCTTAAACTTGTCTAAAAATTTCATTTAGACACTTCAACTTAGCCATATTTCAATTGAACACAATAAGTTGACTTGACATTCCATAAATGACACACATATAATTAATTATATGACGTGAAAAATAATATTTCACATATTAAAAAAATTATTTCACATATTACAAAAATTATTCCACATACGCTACTTCACTCATTCATATGTGGAATAATGTTTTTAATATGCGGAATATTATTTTCTACGTCATACAATAAATTAAATTTTCTTTGGTCAGTGGAGAATTAAATATTTATTTCATATATTAAAAACATTATTTCACATATGTTACTTCACTCATCTATGTGTGAGAATAATTTTTTTAATATGTGAAATATTATTTTTCACATCATACATTTAATTACACGTGTGCTATTTATGGAATGCCAAGTCAGCTTGTTGTGTTTAAATGGAATAAAGTTGTATATAGTATTGTGTTCAATTGTAACATGATTAAGTGTCTCAATGGAATTTTTGGACAAGCTTGAGGGTCTGCATATGTGTTTGGTCTTTAATTAACCACTCAAACAACTCTTTGTTCCAATCGAACACTTAAACACATAATAAAGTATTGGATGAAGGACAAAACTAACCACTCAGCCAAAATAAATTTTATTAAATAGTCCAGGGATATGCATTCCCACATTTTAGCCATTCTCGATTCGTTGGCCTTTGTTCATTATTTTTTTTGTTTTCTCGCCTTTTCTTTGTTTAATTTTTCAGTATTTTTTTTCTCTTTTTTTGCTGCACTCTTTTTCTTAAAAAAAAATAAAAATTTCTCTTCTATTTTTTAAATAATCAAATATAATTTTGTAGTTATTCTTTTTAGCTGCTTCTTCTTTTTATTATTATTATTTTTTGTTTGTTTTAATACTCTTTTTTTTTGCTGCTGCTTATTTTATTTTTTATGCTTTTTTGGGTTCTTTTTTTTTTTTTTAAAAAAAATATATTATTTAATATTGATACATATACATAATACAATACAAATCTGATATATATATATATATATATAATATATATATACAATATAATACATATCTGATATATATTGATATAATATAATACTTGTCTGACACATATATACAAATACAGTACAACCGTGATGGTTATATTTTTATTCAACAATAACGCGTATAATTAAAGAAGGTGACAAAATGTAAATCGAAAATGTCAATATAAACACTTTATGATGTATTCAGGTGCTCGATAAATTGTTATTTGAATATTTAAATAAAATTTATACAAATTTAAAGAGTTGTCGATTTTATCTCATCTAACATCTATTCATATTATTGTATTTCAAGTTATATCATTGTATCTCAATTATCTTAGTCGATTTATTTAATTTAAATTTACTTTAGGTTCATAATTTTTATTGCAAAATTTAATAAATTACCTTGTTTCGTTTTAATTTCAGCAAGTATATGCATAATAGCTGAACATTTATGATTTTTTGTTAAAATTACTTTTGGAAAGAATAATTATGTATATATACTAATAATATGCTGATCAGACTTTAAAATTAGCTTATTTTGAAAAGTGTTTTTCAAAAGTACTTTTGATGAGAAACAATGTGTTTGGTCTATAAATTTTAAAATACTTTTGTGTAGCAATTAATGTTTGATAAAAGTTTCAAAAAGTGTTTCTAGTGTATTTTTTTTCTTCTCAAAAGTGTTGCAAATTTACTGAAAGATTTAGTTCAATAATAATAACGACGGAAGATTATTGATCAGCTTATATACTTTTCACTTATTTACTATCAACATTTAGGCCCATTTATCAATGAACTTCCAAAAAGTCACATGTTCGTCAATGTATGCACACATCCTCAGTTATTTCTACTTCGAAACATGAATTACTCTCCACTTTGGTTAACCTCTTGTGTTTGTGTATT
The DNA here is from genome assembly GCA_031232105.1 of Capsicum rhomboideum. NCBI lineage: Eukaryota > Viridiplantae > Streptophyta > Magnoliopsida > Solanales > Solanaceae > Capsicum > Capsicum rhomboideum. The sequence goes on along the minus strand of CP124713.1, from coordinate 28,648,254 downwards.
CTATTCAAGACTGGACAATTAATAGTGACAAGCACAACTATTTCTTCTTCTTCTTTTGTTGATAATCAAAGGGGAGGGGGGATAAAGCTCTTTATTAGTGAATTCATTAGCAAAGAAACGACATATGCAGAAGTCAACCTAAGTCCGTCTCTTCATCTTTCATACCATCAAATAGATACAATCCCAAATATCAAACCTTTTAAATTGAGAGTACCCTATCCCTGTGCATCCACTATTTCTGCTAGCTTCAAGTATCGTCTTCAACGAGTCATCACTGCATCTTTCAAGTTTCATCATCGACTCGATCATTAAGTTGTTGACTTTGACTTAAAATAATAAAAGACTTGAATACCACAAACTTAAAGCACTTAATTTGTTCTGTGAAAAAGTAGAATTTAGTCAACAACTTAATGATTGAGTCGATGATAAAACCGCAAACTTAAAGCACTTAACCTGTTCTATGAAAAAGTAAAATTTAGTCACAAAAAGCACATATACTAATTTAACTACAAGAAAATTTAAATTACAATAAAACTTTAAAAGTGTTTCTTCAAATCTAGCTCGTGAACTTCTTTTGCAAGATAAGTTATAATTTATTCTCTTCCACCTCTCAATTTTTCCTCCAATTCATGTGTTAATAAATGGAGTAGATCTTTTACTCTTTTAATATATTTTCTAGAAGGCTTTGCTTCTGTCTTTGAGTACAAACTATAAATGTTTTAACACATGAATATTAATAACAATAATGCATACTCATTGTAATTCTATAAGTGGGGTCTGAAGAGGATAGAGTGTATGCATGTATAACTTACACTACCTTGGGAGGTATAGAGACCATTTCTGATAGACCCTCGTCTCAAGAAAAAGCATATCAAAACAACTCGAAAACTTCAAACAATATTTATAAGCACCTTCACACTTTTAATATATTAGAGATTAGAGATTAACAATTAGAGATTAGAGATTAGAGATTAGAGATAGAGATTAGAGATAAACCAAACCAAACTAATAAAATTCGGATTTTTCAACTTCGAATTTTTTGGTTTTTTTTTGGTTTTCTCGAATTTTCGCTGGTAAAGTCTTCATACAAATATATAATTAACTTGTGCTTCAACTATTTCGTTAGTCCTAGCAAGATACAACTATCTTAGGTGTTTCTTAAAAAAAAACACTATATATTAAATAGAAAAATAAATTTAAGTTATGTATTTATGCAAAACTAAAGAATAGATATCCAATATTATTATCATTTATGGTGTTTAATTAAATATTTTTGTTAGCATTACTATTGATTTGAGCTTTTTTTAAGTTAATAATATGGGCTATAAAATTTATTGGACCATTCAAAATTCTAAGTTTAAATTTGAAATAATATATTGAGAGATAAAAACAATGAAACAGTTTAAGAAATATTTATAAATTACATCATAGTAAATATTTTTAAAAATTGTATAAATATAGTATTGGGTTGATTTGACTTTTTTTAGAAAAAACTAAACCAAATCAATTATAGTTGAATTTTTTTTCCTAATATCAAATCAATAATTGAGGTTTTTTTTTGATTTGACTCAATTTACGATTTTACGGTTTGATTGTTTGTGCTATAGAAGTGAGTAATTAAAATAAAGTCGGAAAACAAACTGCGTGAGAAAGCGTGTGCCAACCCACCCCACCCCACCATTGCCTTCCTCTACACCTCTTTCTTTACAAACAAAATTATGCAAACCTTTTGTAGAATTGCACCCTCCGCTATGGCCTCCTTCCCTTGTTCTAAGGTTTTCTTCTGACCTTTTTATACTTACTTTTACTCTAATACTCTGAATTATACTAGACAAATTTGTTCCCAATTTGGGGGACTATATTATTTTTGTTTTGTTCTTACTGGTTGTGAATTTGATGTGAAGTCTTTATCAACTGTTTAATTTAAGTACCGATAGATATGTGAATGTATTGAGTGATTCGTATTAGAATCAAGATTTTTTTTCACTGGTTAATTAGCTTTTCGATGATTCCTATGTTGTTTTGATAATTACTATGTTGGGTTTGAATGTTATAAGATTTTTTAAGGATTGTTTTTTTTTTCCTAAGTTGTGTATTAATTTTATCTGATCTTCTCATGGGACTCAGTTAATGCAATTCATAACTAGGGTTTTAGGGGGCGGGGGGGGCACTTTGTTGCACGTGGTGCTTTAATTAGTTAATTTCTTGGTTGCACTTGGACTTAGTTGTATTTGTTGGTTTTCATTTAGTCCCGGACAGGGGTTTGTGTATGGCCTGGCATGAGGCAACTTTCTCTTAGGAAGAATCTCCTCTATGGGTTTATGCAGCTCTTCTCAATGCCTTTCAAGACTATACGTGGTGTTAGTCGAACACTTGGCGTTTCTAAACTCTGTAGCATTACCAGTACCTCTTCAACTTTGCAAATCGAACTGGTGAGTCCATTCTAACGTGCATTTTAGGTGTTTATGTATACAGTGAAATTTATGTCTTTGTTTTGATAGTGCTCATCTAACCTGCATGTGGTGCTTGATTTCAATGTTAGGCCACATTAGTTACCCTTTTTTTTTTGGTAAATTATCTTGAATAAGTGATTGGGATAGAAATAACCGATTCCAGAGGGGTTTAAAATTGTTCAAGCAGACCAGAAAGAAGAGAATCTTTGTGCGGTAAGCGCAAAAATTATTACATTATATGAAGATGCCTAGTGTGACTGGGTGGCTTTGCGATGTGGTGCTAATCTTCCTTTGTGTTTCTAAACTCTGTCCGAGGACCCTGAAATCATAGTATTTGATGATAGTCAGTTGTTACAGTTAATACACACTGTGTCCTAATCCTCCTGGATATTTCTGTGCATTTCATTGACTTGTCGAAGGTCGAGGTCTTACACCTAGTTGGACAAAATCAGGGAATATGTTGCCTCATGTAGAGAATTTCAAAAGGACTTTATTGTATGGCATAGGAAAATTTTAAAGTGTGGATCTTAATGTTCAATCTGTTTTGAATATTCTGGTTTCCCCCCACTATTTCTGGATTATCTGCTGCACAACTGTTAACTATCTGAATACTAGAGGAATGAATAGGAGGACCTGGGTAGTTGTCTCTCTCTCATGCTCTAATGTGGACTATAGCTTATTCCAGATTCAGTATTATTTAGTTTAGACTTTTGGAGTGCTCATGACATTCAAATTTGTATGCGCAATTGGATGAAGTTTTTGATTGGGAATTCCTTTATTTAATGACTTGTATTCTCTTGTATGCAGGTGTGTTCTCTTTTTCTACTGGATAACATCCTTTTTATCTAAATTTTTACCATAAATAGGCAAAATGCTCCTTCAATGTTACCTTTCTTAACAAATAAAAAGGCAAATTCCCCTACATTAATGTTGCTAGTACCAAATGATTAAACTAGTCTCAGCTCAAAAAATGGTACTATGCTACTTCCATTTGGTGGGGCGGGGATGGGAAAGCTTTTTCGGTTTTATGTTCACGAAGCTGAGAAAGAATAATATAATTTCTGGCTTTTCTGCTTCTCTTTCACTTCCTTTCTTCTACGCCTTCCTTTTTCTGGGCCGAGAGAGCATAAAAGAAAATCATCATCTTGATTTCATAGTGTAACAAGGTTCTCCACCTCTACATTGAGAAACCCTGATAAGTTTTGCTGATATTTTCTGTTGTCAATTGTCAGGTACCATGTCTCCAGGATAATTATGCATATCTATTGCATGATGTAGATACTGGTACAGTTGGTGTTGTGGATCCTTCTGAAGCTGTTCCTGTTATAGATGCATTGAGTAGAAACAACCGTAATTTGACTTACATTTTAAACACACATCATCACTATGATCACACTGGTGGCAACATGGAGTTAAAAGCAAGGTATGGGGCAAAGGTAAGATGAAGTTCTCCTCTTGCGACTGTCACTTGAAGTTGTGATGATGTATAGAGAAATATGTTTCCTAGGGAATTCAATAGCTGCTCTTGCGTTCTATTAGATGATCTATCTGTTTATATTGTAGTCAAATGAACAATTTTTGCAAATACCGTCTTATAAAAAGTGTGGTCCTCTACTTCTCTGATGTATAATATCTTAAATTGCAGCTATTAGTTTAAGTGCAGGTGTAATATTTTCTGAATTACTCCAATTATTTCATTTTTCCTTTCCTGTTTTAAATCTTTTTTTTTTTTTTTTTTCCTTTTTTTCTTTTTTGGGGATAGGGGGGTCATAGGGAAAAGTTTACCTGGTTACAGGTTTTCAACATAATAATCTTGAAAAAGGAGGGATTGTAAAGTTGCTTTACCACTGCACTCCTGTTTCTATAAATCTCGTGAAATGCTTTAAGAGCTGTTGGTACATTTTTCTCTGTCAGTATCTCTTCCAGGCGTTGCTGGGCCTGACCAGCTTAGAGTACTTTGTTGGGAAAGAAACCAAAAAGACCTGCTAAAGCACGAAACGTTTTTAACCAATCAACTATTTTTTCAAGCTCATGATTTTTGTTTTAGAATTGGATAGAAGTTGGGTTATAACTTCAAATTGATATTGCACTTAAAAATCGCTGGTAACTATAACGGGCATTTCTCTTTGAGTAGTAGATACGGTTAACATGCTTGTGTTAATTTAAATATTGTCAGGAGAGTCTTTCATTTGTTACCTGATTTTGTAGGTAATTGGATCTGGAGTAGACAGTGATAGAATACCTGGTATTGACATAGCCCTAAATGATGGGGACCAATGGATGTTTGCAGGCCATGAGGTGTTTGTCATGGAGACTCCTGGCCACACACGAGGTTGTATTTTAGTGTCACATATCATTTGAAAATTACCTTGACCAGGCTCATAGTCTTCCTTTGCTTTTAAGCTATCTGTCAAAACAGATGTCCTGTTTCCTGTCAAACAACACACTCGCATCGTTTTGGTTGTCCTTTATTTTCCTGCTTTCTTTCATGGATAAATATCAGGTTAATTTTGGGATCACATCACCATTTATCTTTGTGTATATTTTCTTGATCTACAGACTACACGTGGTTATAACAAGTTACTAATTCTTCAAGTTACTTGCTGGTCATGCGCTGAGGGAAATATCCATTTAGTATAGGTGTATAAACTCCAGTTGGGAGTTGGTTGATAAGTGCATACACATTGAGAAAATTCTTGTCCAATAGTATAATAATATCTTACAAGTGAGAGCTTAGAATTTTTACCACGATAATTATTGTCCTCTGTTTGAAGGGGAGCCTTGGAGAAACTGGTAAAGTTGCTGCTATGTGACCAGGAGGTCATGGGTTTGAACCTTGGAAACAGCCTTTGGCAGAAATGCAAGATAAGGCTGCGTACAATAGACTCTTGTGGTCGGGTGCTTCCCCGGACCCTGCACATAGCGAGAGCTTTAGTGCACCGGGCTGTCCTTTTTTTAATTATTGTCCTCTGTCCAATTACTTATTGAGAGATTCAGTAAAAAGATGACAGATAAAGGAAAAAAATATGTCTTATCAGAAATGTATTCCACTAATTAGAGCTGTATAACCATTCGAGCTGTTTAATTACACTGTCCATCTGATCCCATTTTGAAAGAGAACGATGAAAGCTTAAATTGATTAGTTAGATAGATGTGAGTGGAACTTTTGGAAGTTAATATTATTAATAGAATGATGTCAAACATTTTGGTATGTTCCAACTTAAAAAGAGTGTCATATAAATTCAGATAGAGGTAAATTATGCGCCTTCTCTATTCGTCACAGCTGTTAATTCTTTTCACATGATTTATAATGAGCAATATTAGATTTAGGGCCAAGTGGGGATTGCTTCTGATTTAAATTGTGTTATCTTTTAGATGGTCATATGTGCGTTTTTATTTAAATCTCCTCAATTTTACTAATACAATAAAATGCATGACAGGGCATATCAGTTTTTACTTCCCGAGATCAAAGGCAATATTCACAGGAGACGCACTGTTCAGCTTGTCTTGTGGTAAACTTTTTGAGGGGACCCCCGAGCAGGTAAAGTAGTTTTCTATTTTGCAGGTTGTATCATCTATTTTTTTACTTCTTTTATTGGGTTTCTATATTGATTTTCTTTTATTTTGGATTCAGATGTTAATTATTGTCAACTAGAAAGTCTGAATTGGACTAATTAATGAAAATAAGTAAAACTAGTAGTTCTTGTTTAACTAAATATTTGATGTAAACTGACACAAATTCTTGCTATTTTCTTCTTGTAAAATAATGGGATACTTGTTGTCAATTTGCTGGTGGTATCAAAATAACCCCATTTAGGTTAGCGACCAAAAGTAGCTGGTAAGTACCAAGTGTCGAAAGATGCTTTATAAGTGTTAAGCTGATTTTCTAAATAAGCAGTTTATGTGTTTAGATAGAAATGGTAAAATTGATAAGTAATTTGTATGTTTGCTAAAGAAATGCTTATATGCATTTTTTCTGTTAAATGATCGAAATGCCCTCTAACTATTTACAAAAAATATAAAAATAATTTCTACACAAAAATCATGAATGATGGTAATAGAATGGAGGAGGAGGTAGGGTTTTGTTGCTCCAAAATTATTTTGGGAATTACAAATAAATTAGTATAAAATAGTTAAAAAATTCGTCAATGCCGAAGTGTTTGTAACCTCAAAAGCGATAAGTTGGAAGGAGAGGAGAGGGGGGGGGGGCTTGTGGTTTGGGACATTTTTTGGCTTACTCTAAGCACATGCATGTCAAAATGTGCTAATTAGACCAACTATGTTGTATGGGGCGGAGTGTTGGCCAGTGAACTCCCATGTTCAGAAGATGAAATTTGCGGAAATGAGGATTCCAAGAAACATACTAGGAGAGATATGATAAAGAATGAAGATGCTTGGATAAGGTGGGAGCGGCTTCCCTGGCCGACAGGATGAGGGAAGCAAGACCTGACATGTGAAGAGGACAGACAAAGATGCCCCAGTTAGGAGGTGTGAGAAGTTGCCAAAAGTTTAAGGAGAGGCTGAAGGAATAGTGGGGAGAGGTGATTAAACCGTAAATGGCGTATTTTCCGCTTACCGAGGACATGACCTTAGAAAGGGAGATCTGAAGGTCGCGGATAGTTGGTAGTTGAGCTTTCTCTCGTTTTACGATGAGGTAGGCGTGGTGGTAGTTTGGAGCACCATATTCACTCTCCTTTCATACCAGTAGTATTAGTATTATTCTCGTAGCTTCTTGTTCTTCGATTTCTGTTACTATATATTGTTTCTTGTACTTCTATTATCATAATGTTTAGTTCTTGTTACTGTTCCTTTCTTTCAGCTGTGGTTTCCTTATTATTTGCCATGGCTTCTTCACTTTTGTATTTTCTGTGTCCAAAACTGCTTTGAATTGGTTTCCTTTTCTTTATTTGAGCGAGGGTCTATCAGAAACTACCTCTCTACCTCCACAAAGGTAGGGGTAAGGTCTACGTACACACTACCATCCGCAGACCCCACTTGTGGGCTTACATTGGGTTTTTATTTTGTTGTTGTTGTTGGCAGCTAGCTGTCCTTGAGTGTTGTGATTTTCCGTTTCTCTTCGTTTTGGGATTCCTATTTCACTTTCACCTGTTATTTTCATTCTTTTTCTTTTCTCTTTTTCCTTTTTTTAAAATGTGTACTCCACTTTCTACTGTTGTCCTTCGACATTGACAATAGGTCTATTTGCTGGACAGAATCAGATTTAATAGTAATCAAACCCAAAACTCATTGCTCCTTTGTTTAAAGTAAAGAATGTGATAGGAAGGAGGAGTAATCTCACAATATAGCAAGATATAATGCTATAATGGTTAAAGCACTATTCCCAACCAAGTGGTTGGGAGTGTGAATCACCAAGGGAGAAAAAAAACCCACTGTTGTCCCTAGGGAGGGAGTTTTCGGCAGGTGTGGTTACCAGGAATAATCTTTCTACCTATTGAAATTTGAAACAATAAACATGGTTTGCAGTGAGCTAGGCAAGTCCAAAATGTGGTTGTAATGGAGGAAATATCTCTACCTATCCTAGGCCGTTGTTAACTAATGTGCAAGATTGATTGGGTTTGTGGAACACGAGTTGAAACTCTGTCTGCTATGTGGTCTGAAATTGAAATCTGAACAAATGATGCATCTTTATATTACATTTTTGTGAGGATAGCTTGCCAACCATTAACAATGAATAGTAAAGTGTATATTTCTGTGTTATACTTATCATCTTTATGTGACAGATGCTCTCTTCACTGGGGAAGATCACATCCTTACCAGACGAAACAAATGTCTACTGTGGCCACGAGTATACATTGGTAAATTAAATTTTGAACATTGTTGCCTATTGACAATTGGTGATAAGTGATAACATTGTCAGTTTCTTCTTACCTGACTATTTGACATGTTTTAACAGAGCAATTCGAAGTTTGCACTTTCTATAGAACCTGGAAATGAAGAATTGCAGTCATATGCCGCTCATGTTGCCAATCTTCGCAAGAAAGGCTTGCCAACAGTAAGCTTCTTTTGCTGAAAACTGTAATGAGAACAATTTTGCACTTGATCTGAAAACCCTAAAAGATTAGACACTAGCTCGAGTCATGAGCATGTCCAGTAGGTGTCTCCTCTTCTTTATTTTAATCAATCTCTGAGAAGTTAATTGGACTTGTTTGGTGGTTTTTGTAGTTGACCCCTGTCAAACATTTCCAAATTACACCTTTGCTCATTGGTGTACTAAGGTGCCCGATACATTTATAGTAAGATGGAAGGATTTATTGGTAACCAATGACATCACCCAAAAGATGCTAAAATTTCCGAAGTTAAACCATAGAACTCGTAGATTGAGGCATCTAGATTCTAGAATTATGTCTGTTATAGACATATTTCATTTTAATCGAAAAAATACAGAGATAAAAACATGTCTATCTTTTGAGGTTAACTTTTGGGGGATATATTTCTGTTAATAGTCAGCATTTGCTAATTTTTTGTTTATGGTGCCTTAGATTCCAACAACCCTCAAAGCGGAGAAGCTATGTAATCCATTTCTTCGAACTTCAAGTACAGAAATCCGGAAGTTGCTAAACATTCCAGCCACTGCAGATGATGCAGAAGCCTTGGGAGCCATTCGTCGTGCCAAGGATAACTTTTAGGTCTGGCATGGGAATTTGGCGCCATAAATGACCCAAAGAATGTGTTATATATCGTGGCTTACCATTGTTTGTATAGGAATAGTACATTACCAGCCAAAAAGCAGAAAAGGAATACCTGATTCCTGTGCCTGTTCACACTTAGCTGCCCAGTATAGATTTTACAATGAGAAATGCTTTTTTCAGTTACTAATATTTCTTGTGTGCATCAAGTTTGAAATGTACTTTTGCATTTTGTGATAAAGATGCTGTCCATTTCTTTGAATCAGGATCTGCAAATCCAGAAAAATACCACCCCCACATCCCCTCTGTTAAGCAAGAACATTAGGTATGGAGGAAAAATGTTTCTGAGGGGTAGTTTGATACGTGGGATAAGGTAATGTATTTCGGGATTGGGTTTATACTATGTTTGGCTGGTGGTATAAATTTATCATGGATTATTTTATCCATCTTTCAAGTGGGATAAATTTGTTCAAAGATTATATAATTTTAGGACTAGAATCTCTGGATAATTTAGTGTGCTTACCCCAAATAATTAAAACACTCAAAATAAAGAAAAGAAAAGCCGAATAAGAAGCTTTAGGCATAGAGTTAATTTCATCCTATTCAGATCAATGTGTGGCTTATTAACGGATGACAATATTGCATATTGCATTGTCAGATTTTGCTCGGGACAACTTCCATCATTTCCGTCTATCTACCCACCCTACCTAGTTTGGTTATTAAGTCTAAAGATGTTCTGAAGAAAAAAGATAAAACTAACGTATCGTAAGATGCCTACCCGCCTTAACTTAATGTCCAAGAGGTGTTGAACAATCTATTTTGGAAAGGGGTCTAGACATAAAGAAAATCTTAGGCTGCCTAATTAGACTCGGGGTTCGCGTCAAACAAAACACATTAAACGAACAAGTAGCACGCAATGGTTTCAAACAAACCTCTTGATTCATTAAAGTTGTTTAAGTGATTAACATGCTTTAAAAAATGGTTATTCATGTTGTATAATTAGGACAATAGGCATGATATCTAAATGTCCAACAACTAATGAATATGCCGAAAATTGATTAAATAAATCCTATAGACAGGATATCTAGTGTTGTAGGCTTGTTAATATGTTTTAATCTTATAGACAAGATTTCTAGGCAAGGTATATTAATCAATGTGTCAAAAATTAAATCAAAGTGCTAGATATCAAATTAAATATACTAGAAATTTGATTTAAATATGCTGAGAATTTATTAAAAAGTGTTGGAAATTAATTTAAGGTGTTGGAAATTATTTTTTTAAATGCTGGAAAGTAATTTGATATGCTGAAAATTATTTAAAATACTGAAAAATAATTTAACATACTGGAAATTATTATTTTAAATTCTGGAAAGTAATTTAATATGCTGGAAATTATTTTTTTAATTGCTGAAAAATAATTTATATGCTATAAAATACTTTTTAAATGTTGAAAAATAATTTAATATGCTGAAAATTAGTAAAAGTATGCTGAAAATTAATAAGACTCATAGAAAATTAAACAATCATGCCAAAATTAATTAGAACACTGAAAATTAATTATAATATGACAGAGACTAACAAAACATGCTAGAAATCGTTTAAACACAATTAAATTGAATTGATATGCTTGAAATTAATTTTAATTGTTAATAACCCTAAGACATGATTTCTAAGTGATAAAATGATTATTAATGACCCTAAAGTGTTTGCCGAAGTGATAAAATAACATGTGAGATCCATTGAATAGTCCTAGAGGCATGGTATCTAAGTGATGAATATTCAAACCATAAAATCTCCGTCCCCCATAAACAGTCCTCGTAATTTCATTATACATGATAGTGGTTATATAATAAATATTACAAATCAAAAATGAATAGAAAAGAGAGAATTTAGACTAAAAATGAACGAACTAGGCAGCCCCCAAAACTCCCGGACAACTCTTCAAGTCCCAAACATTTACCTTCTAACATAACCTGTTAGACACAAAAATCGAATTCAAATACACCAAAACAACAACCAGAGAGACAGACAAATATGAAGCAAACGAGGCATCATTTCAATATTAATTATGTAAGAATGTTCTCTAAGTCACAAGAAGACTACCACATAAATATTGCCAATTGTGTCAATAGAAACTTACCGGTTAATGGTGGAAGAAACAAAAATAATTAATAATAAAGCAGAAAGTAGAAAATCAAGAGCCCACCACTTCCAGAGAATAAGATTTAAAGTATTTCAATGTAGAAAAAAAGTGGGAGCGTGAATCTTGTATCCTCAAAATAGTGAAGGAACCTCTTGTTTATATAGCAATAAATGGTAATAAATCACAGAATTAGTGAGAGGAGAAGATATTAAGGGAATCAATTAAAGAGATTTATTTTTCTTAAAATAATAGAGTGAATCCATTCAGCCTATGGTTAATCAAAATTTGTTATAAATTTATACTATTCTAAAAATGGGAAGCCACAAAATTAAAATTTAAAATATCAAAATATCCCTATAAAGTTATAATACCATGAACAACAATGTAAATACCCATTAATTAGAATAAATATTATCATATTTTATTAATTCAATTAAAAGGATAATTAAAAAAAAAAACTCACCATTTACGTATATACAATGAATTAGCATGTTGAGTAAATATTTTGATCCTTACATTTCAGTATATTGTAATTCCTTATCAATAATAGTTGGCAAATAACTTTCCACCTTCCCTTTTTTCCATATTTTCATTAACTAGTTTATGGCTACGTGCGTTGCACGTTTATCTCAAAATATTTAGTATATTTTTTAATTTATTTAAAAGTGTACTAAATTTAAGATTATTATTTGAGACAAACAAATAATGATCTTAAATTATTGGTCAAAGTTCATGCAGTTTGACTCTCGAGAAGCGTAAAGTGACAAAAAAAATGAACGAAAGAAGTAATAAGAAGAATATATGAAATTTTGACTGAAGCATCACAATTAATGGAGCTCGTTCTTCTTTACACAATTTCAAGTACTTACACCCTTTCTGAGAAAGTAATTTAAATGAACACCCTTTCTGAGAAAGTAATTTAAATGATCCCTGCCTCAACTTCATAGATAATGGAAGAAATAGGCTAACAACCATTAGCTAAGGACTTTTGTACTTTTATATATAACAATGCTAAACTAAAAAAATTATTTGTATTTTTAGTTGGTCATATATAGTTAAACACAATGTAGAAAGTAGTTATCACAATTGAAAAGCCAAGAAATCCAACCATAAATAAATATAATAGTTTTGTTCAAAGTAAAAAAATCTGAAAACCACAGGGTTGGAGATCCAACGTAAAGTTTACTACTCATAATCGTTTGGTTGGGAACAACCGATTCCGGGATAATTAATTTCGATATTAGCTATCCAGGAATTAATTATCCCACTTTATATATGGGATAACTTATCTCATCACTATGGTATAAATGGTGGGATAACTAATTCCGAGACTTACTAATACTTCCAATCAAAAGTAAAATAAAATAATCCTGCATTTTATCATAAAATTATTATACCTTATACCTCACACCAAACTACCCCTGTAAAGTTTTATAACCAGAAAAAAGGAGAGGTACACCTAAGATCTCATAACGTACTAAACTTTATGAGTTAAAAAGAAAGCCTCTAACTACCATCAAATCAGTCATTTAAAATTGTAGTTTTGACTAAAATAAGTCATAATTTAAATTAATTCATCAAAATAATATGTTTTTTGGAAACTTTACAAAATTAGTATAAACGTTGTTGAAAGTAACGTATTAGATTTTTTTAAAAATTAACGGACCAAAAGGAACAACAGACGACGTTTAAGTAGGAATCGTTACCGGCAGTAACATTTTTGGCTTAAAACGTTACCAATCGTAACGAGACTCTGTAATTCCGCCACATCAGACTTTGCAACTCTGCCAAATCAACTCTGCAGAGCCTGATGTGGCAGAGTTACAGAGTCTTGTTACTGTTGGTAACGTTTTAAGTCAAAAATATTACTGTAAGTAACGATTCCTGCTTTAACCCCGTTTGTTGTTCCTTCTGATCCATTAATTTTTTTAAAACCTAATATGTTACTGTCAGCAACGTTTATACTAGTTTTGTAAAGTTTTCAAAAAACATATTACTTTGGTGAACTGATTTAAAAAATGACTTATTTTGGTAAAAAATTCTTTAAAATTAAAGACAATAGTAAATAATTTTATGGAACCCATGCTAATCAGATGTAAGGTGAGAGAGCATTGCCTTTTTGGTAAAACTATATGCAGAATGCAAATGAAAATGAGTAGGAAAAATCTATACTGCTCGACTGCCCACTTGACATTTGTGCACTAGCTTTTCACATGAGTAGGAGCAATTCTTGACATGCAATAACTCTAGAATCTTTATCCGCTAGCTTATGACTCGGTCGAAAAATTCAACACCGAACATTGGCTTTCCAGATGCTGACAGAAAATAGATGGCTAGGAATAAGATGGCTTCTATTATAGAACTTTGTAATGTCAAGTTAAATTCAATGGAAAAAACCATCTATACACCTCACAAAAAAATTTGTTTAGTTAGCGAGATTAATAAGAAGAAAACAGATAGTCAGGAGTGTACTCAAATAACTGTAGTAAAACAAAAGCTAGCAAATAAAATGCATCTTTCCTGAGCTTTAGTCGTGATGTAATGCATATTATCCCTTTAGCTAATTGTAAAAGTTTTTTCTTTTTGGGATGATCAATTTAAGTTTTTTCAAAACTTCATATGATAATCAAGGTAAAAAAATAAACAAACAATATGATGATTACAATCTAATAACCCTAGCTAGAATTAGGTAGTAACAGAACAGAAACTGCAACAAAATAACATGATAATCGAGATATCAAAATAATACCATTAAACCTAACCAGCAAAACAACATGATAATCGAGATATCAAAACAATACCATTAAACCTAACCTTTACACAAAAAATCCTCAAAGTCCAACAAAACATTCATCTACCATCTGTATTAAGTAGAAAAAATAATATATAGTAAGAGAACAGAAACTACAACAAAACAACTTGATAATCGAGAAATCAGTACAATATGATTAAACCTAACAGAGCATTAAACACACATCAAACCCTAAATACCAACCAATACAAAAATATTATGGGCATATGAAACATATTAGTGTATACTTTAGCATGACAAGATACTATCTAAGAGCCAAAACACGTCTATTCAATGGGTTAGAAAATTAATTTTCTTACCGACTTGGAACTAATTGGTGCTGGAATAAAACAACTGTGACATATAAGAATACATATAAGGTCAACTTTTTATTAATTTTAAAACTCTAAATTTTAGGAACTTTCCACCGTTCCAATTCCAAATTGGAATTGTATGTACAACGTGCACAAGTCCCATTAGACTTTGAAATCCAATTCTTAATTGATTTCAAGATTCCTTACATATGTTTTAATCTTCTTAATTTCTTATCATATATTTAAAGACTCATATATTTATTTTATTAAAATTCTTATTTTATTAAGATTTTTCCTATATATTTTAGAAGTCTTTAATTTAATAAAATAATAATTGAAGAAAAATAGTAAAAAGATGAATATTTATTTTATTAAAATTCTTATTTTATTAAGATTCTTCCTATATATTTTAGGAGTCCTTAATTTAATAAAATAATAATTGAAGAAAAATAGTAAAAAGACGATTTTGTCTAAAACAGAGACTTTTAATGAATGACAAAAAGTTCAAACAACATTTTTAAGAACATTCACACTTCTAATATATTAGAGATAGAGATTAGAGATAGAGATTTACATTTAGTGTTCTATTATAAATAACATTACAATGAATATTATAATTATATGTCAGTTAGATATCTTTTTACCTCCCCATTTTCCATATTCATTAATTCACAGTTTCATTTAGTATTCTACTATTATAAATACTACTCCCTCTAATCCAAAATAATTGAATTATTGAGGAAATGCACACCTATTAAGAATAACATTTAAGGACATAAAATTAAGGTTACTTTCCACTATTACCTTTTTGATTATCGAAACTATTCCCCTAAAAAAAATGTAAAGTAATTAAGAACATCATTAAAAGAAAGGATAACTATAGAAAAAGGTCCAAACAATTCTCTTGAACTTTGAATAATTCAATTATTTTGAACTATAAATAAAATCTCAACAATTCATTTAATATGGACTGGAGGGAGTACTCTACCCAACAGTATTAACTGGATTTAATAATGAAGGAAGCATGATAACCTATGTAGCAAAAAATGTGAAAATACAAATATGGGATAAAATATTACCCATAAAAACTATGTATAATTATGAATTCACAACTAGAGATATGATAATAGGAATGCCCTTTATAGATGAATTATACCCACATATATTAACTAAAAAATATTGCTGGTTTACAACACCAGACAAACAGAAAATAGCAGCTAAACGAGTAACAAACAAACCAAGGAAAACAACCGTGCTGTCTTTTGTGTACAACATGACATGTTTTTATCTAATACTTTATCAATTTTTTGTTTAGTTTTATAATTTTCACATAATCCTATAAACCATGCTTGTAAATATTTTATTCTTGCTCCTAGGGTATCTGTTAAGCTTGCTGCTTCCCAATCAGTTGTTATTTTTGTACTAAATGGTTCCGGTAATTTTGTAAAATATGATATTCTAACTTCTAAAATGAAATCTTTCTTGATTGCTCTAGTTGTTGGAGTATCTTCTGGTTTTAATAGTGTCCATATCCATCTACGGACTTCTTCCATATCTTCTTGGTGTAGTTCCCTTGAATTTGCATATATCATGACGTGGTTTCTGCAATGATATTTCCATATAGCATGTCCATTGGTGTCGTTGTTTGCTAGTTCTTGAATAATCACTTGGAGTCCAATAAGTCTTTTGGTAGCATAAAAAGTCGGTATATCAATTTCGGGTATCTCTGGTTGTTTTTCTATTTCTTCTGGTATAATCATTTCCCGAGTAAGTCCAATTTTGACTACTTGGATAAGTGGTTTTATCTCATTGTATAGTATTTCTGCTGGTGCTGCGTAGAATCTTATGTAAAAGAATGATCCATTTGTTATTCTTTTGTATATTGTGAATGCGTCATATAATTCTGGTATTTTTTGTAATTCAACTCCGTCTGTCGTATATACTGTGGCTAGGAGTCCATATTCGTAACATGTTCGTACTAGATTTGCATTAGTGCCTGGTTGGGCAATTAGTTTATTATATCCTTGTAATTTTTGGATTATGAAATCTCTTTTTGGGTCACTGGTTGTGAGAGATCTTGGATTTAAATTTAGGTAAGTTTGGGTTTTGTGGATATTTTTGATGTATGCTTTGGAAAGGTGATTATAAACTTCTTTATTTTGGTTTAGGCTTGCCGCATAAGTGGATGTTTTAGTTTTTATAAACTTTACTACTAAGCAAGAATGGTATCAGAGCACAGTAGTAAAAACAGTAGTAAAGATAACATTAGCAAGAATACTAAGCATAAAAATAAGATAAATATTTTTAAGAGTAGAATAAGAAAACAAAGTAAAAAACAATTCATAGAACAAACAGATAATATGAAAGGAATTGAGTATGGTGAAGACCTACCAGATGAACATCCAAGATGTATAAGATTAGAAAAACAAATAAATATAGCAACTAAAATACAGAAAATAAGACTAGATTTACAAAAACTATACGAAAAATACGAATATACTAAAATACCAGAATTAATAGATACAATCTCTTATACAGAATATGAGTATATTAGACAACTTATAAAACAACAAGAATATAAATATGACGCCTTATAAATGGTTAAGCCCATAGGAATATATTATTTAAAAAAGATTCATAAAAAACATAGAAGTAACTTTCAAAGAAAACAAAAACTTAAAGAAATAACAACAATAATTAAGGAAATAAATAGATTACATAAAGCAATGACGAAATTAATTATAGCACTAGACAAAATAACCATAGCAGTAAGACAAACCATAAATGGATAAACCCGAACCAAGTAACCCAGATATATCAAGAATAATAAGAAAAGCAGAATTATTGAGACAAATTATAGATATACGAGATGAAATTAGCCATAGAAAAGAAAGATTAAATTATAATATATTTGCAGGAGTAACTAAAAAATCAATAAATGCACAAAAACAAACTATAAGTGAATTAGAATTACAAAAAGATATACTAGAACATAAGTACGCATATGAATAAAGAGGAATATCCAGTAGAAGAAAAAACATTTATAGGAACAGAAGGTATACAAATAATTATAGTACATTCAAATTTAGGCCGAAGATATAGAAAAATAGGAACTAAATTATATCTAATGCCAGACCAAAATTCAGCTAAATTAGAAGACAGTCTAGCAGAAATGGTACGATTACAAAAAGAAAATACTGAAATAGATCAAAAATTGGAAATTGAAAAAATACGAAATGATGCTAAAAAAGAAATCGAAACATTAAAATCTAAACAAATCAAAGAAGAACCACAACCACAACAAGAACTAAGTCACGAAACAACTCTAAATATCCCACAAGTTGACCTCGAATCATCTACAAAAATAAGAGAAATGGAAAAAGAATTAGCATTATTAAAACAAATATACGCAAAGAAAGTTAAAGAAAGGGAAGAACGCCAGAAACTAAATAAGGAAAAACAATTAGCAGAAGAATTAGAAAAAATTAAAGAAAAAATACAAATTGAAG
Organism: Capsicum rhomboideum; assembly: GCA_031232105.1. Taxonomy (NCBI): domain Eukaryota; kingdom Viridiplantae; phylum Streptophyta; class Magnoliopsida; order Solanales; family Solanaceae; genus Capsicum; species Capsicum rhomboideum. Next base: position 28,630,397 of record CP124713.1, on the reverse strand, counting down.
AAAATAATCCAGAAATAACAGAAGAAATTACAACCTTAAGGATAGATAATATAGACAATATTCAACATCATGAAATACAATCCGAAGAAGATCAAGATATAAGTGAAACTTATACCGAAATCATGGATCAAATCACAAATACAGATTTAGAAACAAATGCTAAACCAAATATAAATACTATAAAAAATGAAGCTAGTACGAGTAATACAAAACCATATGATAAAAGACGATATGATAATCCAAGAACAGCAAGACCAACTTATTACACAGTAACAGATGATAATAGATATGAAGCCATATGGAACAGTAGATTAAATACAAAATGGACACCTAATAAAACTCCAGAACAATCTCAATTTTTAGATTTAGATTGTGTAGTAGATACAAATAAAACAATCCAATTATGGATAGGACATATAGCAAAACAATTAGTTGATAATAAAATATCAGTTGCAGATACACCAGGATATATAGAAAGAACATTAGTAGGATCAGTGAAATTATGGTTACATAATATAACAGAAGAAAGTAGGACAGTATTAAGAAATAACAAGAATCAAGATGGAACTATAACAACTTCAACTATAGAAATACTTGCAAAATATGAATACGGAATCAGAAATGAATTTGGAAGTATGACTACAGAAATAGCAGAACAAGAAAAAGATAAGGATTTAAACAGACAATTAATGAATAAATTATCGATATGCAATATGTGTTATATAGACCAATATACATGCGCCTTTAGAGATTATTATTATAAAGGAATATATACACACCAAGAAGCAATAGAAGTTAGAAAATCATATTTTACAAAATTACCGGAACCATTTAGTACAAAAATAACAACTGATTGGGAAGCAGCAAGCTTAACAGATACCCTAGGAGCAAGAATAAAATATTTACAAGCATGGTTTATAGGATTATGTGAAAATTATAAAACTAAACAAAAAGTTGATAAAGTATTAGATAAAAACATGTCATGTTGTACACAAAAGACAGCACCCCAATTTGGATGTAAACAACCGAAAAAATATAAATAGAACAAACGATTTAAGAAATATAAGCGTTTTAAATCAAAATATAAGTATAAACAACCAAGAAAAAGATATTATGTAAAAAATTATAAAAAGAAAAGACCATATAAACCTAAGAAAAAATTAGCAGAATGTACATGCTACAATTGTGGAAAACTAGGACATCTAGCAAAAGATTGTAAAATCCCTAAAGATATAAAAAAGAAACAAGTAACAGAAATACAAATAAAAGATGATACATATACAGAATTACCATATATAGACTATGATATGGAAAGTGAGGATAGTATATATGAATTAGATGAAATAAATGAAATAGGAAATCTTGAAGAAAATATAAGTGATATAGACCAAATAAGTAAAGAAGATACGGATATAGAAACCGATTATGACTGAAATAATTGAGCAAAAAGATAATCAAAATGAAGAATTTACAAGCCAAAAGGTAATATTTGATACGAATATATATAACCAAATTAAAAAACAAGAAATATCATTAAAAATAGATAATGTTTTAGATGTACCAATTATAAAACACTGGTTTAAAAAACCAAAAGAAGAATATTATGTTATTAGCCAAAAAGAACATACAGTAGATTGCAAATATGCAAAAGGAAAAGCTATGGTACCTATACTTAACAAAAAAGAATTAAATAAAGAAATACAAGCTTTAAAAACTAAGAATGAGATAACCCATGTACATTTAGGAGCAATAGAAATATTAATAAGAGCATGTTTCAGAGAAGGAATAGATACGCCAATAGAACTCTATTTAGCAGATGACAGAATAAAATACCCAGTAGAAAAAAGTATCATTAGTGCAGTAAAAGGAAATTTGATATACCAAAAATTTAGATTTATAGTAAACCCAAATTACTCAGTAGCTATTAAAGATAAAAATATTGATAAATCTTTAGTATTATATTGGAAACTAACAGGAATAGAACTTACACCAGGAAGTAAGATATTCACAGCAAGATGCAAAAATTTATATATTTTAACAACAAAACATTCAGTAAAAGCAGTAAGTAAAATTGATAAAATAAAAATAGAAACACCATTTGATAATATAGTAATGGCAATAGATAACAATGAATATAGCTATGATGATTTAGATATAAATAACGAACTAGAAATAGTAAATGAAAGGATAGGAAAAGCAAAAAGAATAATGGATACACCAACAACATCATCTAGAATGAGCACATCTAGAAGAATAGAATACGAAATACCAATGGAAATACAACCCCATCATTATTTCATAACAGGATTATTAGGACAAAGAAAATATTTAATACTCATAGATACTGGAGAAAAAGAAAATTTTATTACCGGAGAATTAGTTTTAACTTCTGATATAACAAAAGAAGAACAAGGATGTATAGATTTACCTAAAGAACTAAGGCAAATAAAGGAAGTAACTACTCAAGAATTAATTATAGGAGGAGTACCAATAATTATACAATTTACCATAATACAAATGAATATACATATTATTTTAGGACTAAAATGGCTAGAACAAGTAAAACCTTATAAAATAGAAGATAAACAATTAATAATCCATTACCAAAATAAAAATGTTATAATTAACAGGACTAAAGTATAGAAGCTAAAAACCAAGACATATAAATGACAAAAGTATATATATTAGCTAAGATAATAGTAGAAGGATATAATAGTCGATATTATACACCAATGATAGATACAGGTTCAGAAGCTAACTTATGTAAATATAATTGTTTACCAGAAACAAAATGGGAAAAACTAAAAGACCCAACAGTATTAACTGGATTTAATAATGAAGGAAGCATGATAACCTATGTAGCAAAAAATGTGAAAATACAAATATGGGATAAAATATTAACCATAAAAACTATGTATAATTATGAATTCACAACTAGAGATATGATAATAGGAATGCCCTTTATAGATGAATTATACCCACATATATTAACTAAAAAATATTGCTGGTTTACAACACCAGACAAACAGAAAATAGCAGCTAAACGAGTAACAAACAAACCAAGGAAAACAACCCCATGGATAAAAGGAAGTGAAAAAATAATACAAAAATTGGAAAATATTCCAAACACAGAAAAACATATAGAAATAATAACCTTTTCTATAAATACATTAAACCCAATATATGCTAAATTAGAACCATTATATAGTGAAAACCCCCTACGAGGATGGGACAAACACAAAACTACAGTTACAATAGAACTAATTGATGAAAATAGCATAATTACCCAAAAACCTTTAAAATATAACTTTGCTGATTTAGAGGAATTTCGACTCCATATTAATGAGTTACTAACAAATAACTACATACAACAAAGTAATAGTAAACATACAAGTCCTGCGTTTATTGTTAATAAACACAGTGAACAAAAAAGAGGGAAAAGTAGGATGGTTATAGATTATCGCAATTTAAATGCAAAAACTAAGACATGCAATTATCCAATACCAAATAAAATCTTAAAAATAAGACAAATACAAGGATACAATTATTTTAGTAAATTTGATTGTAAATCAGGATTTTACCACCTTAAATTAGAAGAAACATCAAAACAACTCACAGCATTCACAGTACCACAAGGATTTTACGAATGGAATGTATTACCATTTGGATATAAAAATGCACCTGGAAGATATCAACACTTTATGGATACATACTTTACACAACTAGAAAATTGCGTAGTATATATAGATGATATACTCTTATATTCTAGGACAGAAGAAGAACATATACAATTATTGAACAAATTTATAAATATAATAGAAACTACAGGTATAAGCTTAAGCAGAAGTAAAGCAGAAATAATGAAAAATCAAATAGAATTTTTAGGAATACAGATAGACAGAGATGGAGTAAAAATGTAAACACATATAGTACAAAAAATAATTGATTTAGAAGAACTTTTAGATACAAAAAAGAAATTACAGTCCTTTTTAGGATTAGTAAACCACGTACGAGAATATATTTCAAAATTAGCAGAACATTTAAAACCATTACAAAAGAAACTAAAAAAGGATATTGAATATCACTTTGATGAAACAGACAAAAAGCATATACAAAAGATAAAAGGATTATGTAAACAACTACCAAAATTATATTTCCCCGATATGAAGAAACAGTTCGACTATATAGTAGAAACAGATTCAAGTGAACATAGTTATGGAGGAGTATTAAAATATAAATATCTAAATGAAACCATAGAACATCATTGTAGATATTATTCAGGATCTTATACAGAACCACAAATTAAATGGGAAATAAACCGAAAAGAACTATTTGCTTTATACAAATGTTTATTATCATTTGAACCATATATTGTATATAATAAATTTATTGTCAGAACAGATAACACCCAAGTAAAATGGTGGTTAACGAGAAAAATACAAGATTCAGTTACGACAAAAGAAATACGAAGACTTGTATTAAATATACAAAATTTTACTTTTACAATTGAAGTAATCAGTACTAACAAAAATACTGTTGCAGACTACCTATCAAGACAAAGCAACACAGACGACACCAGAAACAGATAGTAGTATGGAAACTATGATAAAAGCTATTACTACACTTTGTAATAAAGTGGACAGTATAGAACTTGAAATACAAAAGCTAAAGATTAATGAAGTACATCTGAAATCTAAGGCTCAAGAAAGTCAGCAGCATGACTCAAAACATGCGGAACTACGTCGATCGGAAGACGGTAAAAATCCAGACCTAGAAGGAGACGTTGAGAAACTCCAAAAAACTCATAACAATGTTGTTAATACAGCTGCAGGAACTAGTACAGGACCTAGTACCAGTACAAGCGCAAGCAGCACAGGAGCTACAAAACAACCTATTAGAAGGCAAAATACAAACTTAAATAGTCAGTTCTCAAAGCCATTTGTCCAAAACCGACAACCAATAAATACATCTAGTCCAAATATCCCAAGTCCACAAACATCCACTTATGCGGCAAGCCTAAACCAAAATAAAGAAGTTTATAATCACCTTTCCAGAGCATACACCAAAAATATCCACAAAACCCAAACTTACCTAAATTTAAATCCAAGATCTCTCACAACCAGTGACCCAAAAAGAGATTTCATAACCCAAAAATTACAAGGATATAATAAACTAATTGCCCAACCAGGCACTAATGCAAATCTAGTACGAACATGTTACGAATATGGACTCCTAGCCACAGTATATACGACAGACGGAGTTGAATTACAAAAAATACCAGAACTATATGACGCATTCACAATATACAAAAGAATAACAAATGGATCATTCTTTTACATAAGATTCTACGCAGCACCAGCAAAAATACTATACAATGAGATAAAACCACTTATCCAAGTAGTCAAAATTGGACTTACTCGGGAAATGATTATACCAGAAGAAATAGAAAAACAACCAGAGATACCCGAAATTGATATACCGACTTTTTATGCTACCAAAAGACTTATTGGACTCCAAGTGATTATTCAAGAACTAGCAAACAACTACACCAATGGACATGCTATATGGAAATATCATTGCAGAAACCACGTCATGATATATGCAAATTCAAGGGAACTACACCAAGAAGATATGGAAGAAGTCCGTAGATGGATATGGACACTATTAAAACCAGAAGATACTCCAACAACTAGAGCAATCAAGAAAAGATTTCATTTCAGAAAAATTATTAACAAAATATTGCCAATATCTTGGACCAAAATACCAAGACCATCAATGTTCAAAATGCAGTGGTGGAAATACAGTCAATATACCAGAAGTACAACTAGAATGAAGACAACTAACCGGACAAGCTACAGACAAGAAGAGATATGACAAGACCTATGAATAGTTAGAGTTTTGTTTGTAAATTATTAAGCATCTTTTCTTTTCTTTATTTTTAGTCAAAAGGGGAATATAGTACCTACCCCACACGTTTTCTTTTTTCTTCTTTTAGGAGACAGAGCATAATGCTCTTATCTCAATAATGTAGTAGGTATAATTTACGCGTTTTTCTTTTACTTTTTAGAAAAGTCGTAAAGCACACAGTGACTAGCACTGTGCCCTTACGCGGTTTTATTGTATATATATAGAGGTGAAGGCAACAGAGAAGGGATATCAGATAACTGAAAGCTATAAGCTCTCAACCCCCTCTCATGTGCTGAGAACCCCTTACATAAATAAATAAATATTTTTAGCTAAAAACATGGAGGAATCCAATATAGAAACATCTATATCACATACCACAGAGGAAATAACTACGAAGGTACGCTCATATTTCAACATGTGTAACTAAATTTAATATTCCTATTTAATCTCTAGAATATTATTAATGTTTATCATGTAGTAGTTTGATTATGTTATATTATCCAAGTAAGTTTGCTATGGTTAGGTAAGCTGAGAGTTAGGTAAGCCCAGACTAAGCCATCCTAAGGGTCGAAACCGTAAAAGGCGAGGAATGCCGTGAATAGGGTAGTAGACCAGAGTTGAGGCATTGTTAGGGTAACTGATTGAGGCTGAAACCCATAGTAGTGACACAAAGGATAATTAAACATACTGAATTACTAAGTGATAAATATAATAATAGGATTAGAGGTTAAAGGGAATATGATTTACACACTCAATGAAAAATATGACAGAATTTAGAAAAAATTTGGAACACGATATAGCAGAAACTAGTACCAATAGACCAAAACAAACTGAAAATATAGAAAGATATAAAACCCCAATACCTAAATATTTAATAAATGAAGATAGAGACTATAAAACATTAGTTTTATATATACTAAGAAATTTAGACAAAGATATTATACAAAAGATATATAACTTATTACTTACCCATGAAATTATAGATTTAATGAAAGAATCATGGTTAGAAACCATATTACACGGAGATAGTGACGATGACTATAGAGATAATGATATATATATTGACATAGATTCAGAAGGACACCTAGATTATTATTAAAAAATGAACCAAGAACATTTAGAAAATTGGCAAAAAACTATAAATGAACTAAGAGAAAGAGAAACCTTAATACAATACAACCTAGATAAATATATACAAACCCAGAATGAAGAATATTTAGACTTAATAGTACAAGATATTAACCAAATACTAAGACTAATTAGACAAAGAGATATTTATTATAATTCCGCTTTTAGACAATGACCAAAAAAGATAAGATCAAAGCGGAATTATAATAAATATCTCTTTGTCTAATTAGTCTTAGTATTTGGTTAATATCTTGTACTATTAAGTCTAAATATTCTTCATTCTGGGTTTGTATATATTTATCTAGGTTGTATTGTATTAAGGTTTCTCTTTCTCTTAGTTCATTTATAGTTTTTTGCCAATTTTCTAAATGTTCTTGGTTCATTTTTTAATAATAATCTAGGTGTCCTTCTGAATCTATGTCAATATATATATCATTATCTCTATAGTCATCGTCACTATCTCCGTGTAATATGGTTTCTAACCATGATTCTTTCATTAAATCTATAATTTCATGGGTAAGTAATAAGTTATATATCTTTTGTATAATATCTTTGTCTAAATTTCTTAGTATATATAAAACTAATGTTTTATAGTCTCTATCTTCATTTATTAAATATTTAGGTATTGGGGTTTTATATCTTTCTATATTTTCAGTTTGTTTTGGTCTATTGGTACTAGTTTCTGCTATATCGTGTTCCAAATTTTTTCTAAATTCTGTCATATTTTTCATTGAGTGTGTAAATCATATTCCCTTTAACCTCTAATCCTATTATTATATTTATCACTTAGTAATTCAGTATGTTTAATTATCCTTTGTGTCACTACTATGGGTTTCAGCCTCAATCAGTTACCCTAACAATGCCTCAACTCTGGTCTACTACCCTATTCACGGCATTCCTCGCCTTTTACGGTTTCGACCCTTAGGATGGCTTAGTCTGGGCTTACCTAACTCTCAGCTTACCTAACCATAGCAAACTTACTTGGATAATATAACATAATCAAACTACTACATGATAAACATTAATAATATTCTAGAGATTAAATAGGAATATTAAATTTAGTTACACATGTTGAAATATGAGCGTACCTTCGTAGTTATTTCCTCTGTGGTATGTGATATAGATGTTTCTATATTGGATTCCTCCATGTTTTTAGCTAAAAATATTTATTTATTTATGTAAGGGGTTCTCAGCACATGAGAGGGGGTTGAGAGCTTATAGCTTTCAGTTATCTGATATCCCTTCTCTGTTGCCTTCACCTCTATATATATACAATAAAACCGCGTAAGGGCACAGTGCTAGTCACTGTGTGCTTTACGACTTTTCTAAAAAGTAAAAGAAAAACGCGTAAATTATACCTACTACATTATTGAGATAAGAGCATTATGCTCTGTCTCCTAAAAGAAGAAAAAAGAAAACGTGTGGGGTAGGTACTATATTCCCCTTTTGACTAAAAATAAAGAAAAGAAAAGATGCTTAATAATTTACAAACAAAACTCTAACTATTCATAGGTCTTGTCATATCTCTTCTTGTCTGTAGCTTGTCCGGTTAGTTGTCTTCATTCTAGTTGTACTTCTGGTATATTGACTGTATTTCCACCACTGCATTTTGAACATTGATGGTCTTGGTATTTTGGTCCAAGATATTGGCAATATTTTGTTAATAATTTTTCTGAAATGAAATCTTTTCTTGATTGCTCTAGTTGTTGGAGTATCTTCTGGTTTTAATAGTGTCCATATCCATCTACGGACTTCTTCCATATCTTCTTGGTGTAGTTCCCTTGAATTTGCATATATCATGACGTGGTTTCTGCAATGATATTTCCATATAGCATGTCCATTGGTGTAGTTGTTTGCTAGTTCTTGAATAATCACTTGGAGTCCAATAAGTCTTTTGGTAGCATAAAAAGTCGGTATATCAATTTCGGGTATCTCTGGTTGTTTTTCTATTTCTTCTGGTATAATCATTTCCCGAGTAAGTCCAATTTTGACTACTTGGATAAGTGGTTTTATCTCATTGTATAGTATTTTTGCTGGTGCTGCGTAGAATCTTATGTAAAAGAATGATCCATTTGTTATTCTTTTGTATATTGTGAATGCGTCATATAGTTCTGGTATTTTTTGTAATTCAACTCCGTCTGTCGTATATACTGTGGCTAGGAGTCCATATTCGTAACATGTTCGTACTAGATTTGCATTAGTGCCTGGTTGGGCAATTAGTTTATTATATCCTTGTAATTTTTGGGTTATGAAATCTCTTTTTGGGTCACTGGTTGTGAGAGATCTTGGATTTAAATTTAGGTAAGTTTGGGTTTTGTGGATATTTTTGGTGTATGCTCTGGAAAGGTGATTATAAACTTCTTTATTTTGGTTTAGGCTTGCCGCATAAGTGGATGTTTGTGGACTTGGGATATTTGGACTAGATGTATTTATTGGTTGTCGGTTTTGGACAAATGGCTTTGAGAACTGACTATTTAAGTTTGTATTTTGCCTTCTAATAGGTTGTTTTGTAGCTCCTGTGCTGCTTGCGCTTGTACTGGTACTAGGTCCTGTACTAGTTCCTGCAGCTGTATTAACAACATTGTTATGAGTTTTTTGGAGTTTCTCAACGTCTCCTTCTAGGTCTGGATTTTTACCGTCTTCCGATCGACGTAGTTCCGCATGTTTTGAGTCATGCTGCTGACTTTCTTGAGCCTTAGATTTCAGATGTACTTCATTAATCTTTAGCTTTTGTATTTCAAGTTCTATACTGTCCACTTTATTACAAAGTGTAGTAATAGCTTTTATCATAGTTTCCATACTACTATCTGTTTCTGGTGTCGTCTGTGTTGCTTTGTCTTGATAGGTAGTCTGCAACAGTATTTTTGTTAGTACTGATTACTTCAATTGTAAAAGTAAAATTTTGTATATTTAATACAAGTCTTCGTATTTCTTTTGTCGTAACTGAATCTTGTATTTTTCTCGTTAACCACCATTTTACTTGGGTGTTATCTGTTCTGACAATAAATTTATTATATACAATATATGGTTCAAATGATAATAAACATTTGTATAAAGCAAATAGTTCTTTTCGGTTTATTTCCCATTTAATTTGTGGTTCTGTATAAGATCCTGAATAATATCTACAATGATGTTCTATGGTTTCATTTAGATATTTATATTTTAATACTCCTCCATAACTATGTTCACTTGAATCTGTTTCTACTATATAGTCGAACTGTTTCTTCATATCGGGGAAATATAATTTTGGTAGTTGTTTACATAATCCTTTTATCTTTTGTATATGCTTTTTGTCTGTTTCATCAAAGTGATATTCAATATCCTTTTTTAGTTTCTTTTGTAATGGTTTTAAATGTTCTGCTAATTTTGAAATATATTCTCGTACGTGGTTTACTAATCCTAAAAAGGACTGTAATTTCTTTTTTGTATCTAAAAGTTCTTCTAAATCAATTATTTTTTGTACTATATGTGTTTACATTTTTACTCCATCTCTGTCTATCTGTATTCCTAAAAATTCTATTTGATTTTTCATTATTTCTGCTTTACTTCTGCTTAAGCTTATACCTGTAGTTTCTATTATATTTATAAATTTGTTCAATAATTGTATATGTTCTTCTTCTGTCCTAGAATATAAGAGTATATCATCTATATATACTACGCAATTTTCTAGTTGTGTAAAGTATGTATCCATAAAGTGTTGATATCTTCCAGGTGCATTTTTATATCCAAATGGTAATACATTCCATTCGTAAAATCCTTGTGGTACTGTGAATGCTGTGAGTTGTTTTGATGTTTCTTCTAATTTAAGGTGGTAAAATCCTGATTTACAATCAAATTTACTAAAATAATTGTATCCTTGTATTTGTCTTATTTTTAAGATTTTATTTGGTATTGGATAATTGTATGTTTTAGTTTTTGCATTTAAATTGCGATAATCTATAACCATCCTACTTTTCCCTCTTTTTTGTTCACTGTGTTTATTAACAATAAACGCAGGACTTGTATGTTTACTATTACTTTGTTGTATGTAGTTATTTGTTAGTAACTCATTAATATGGAGTCGAAATTCCTCTAAATCAGCAAAGTTATATTTTAAAGGTTTTTGGGTAATTATGCTATTTTCATCAATTAGTTCTATTGTAACTGTAGTTTTGTGTTTGTCCCATCCTCGTAGGGGGTTTTCACTATATAATGGTTCTAATTTAGCATATATTGGGTTTAATGTATTTATAGAAAAGGTTATTATTTCTATATGTTTTTCTGTGTTTGGAATATTTTCCAATTTTTGTATTATTTTTTCACTTCCTTTTATCCATGGGGTTGTTTTCCTTGGTTTGTTTGTTACTCGTTTAGCTGCTATTTTCTGTTTGTCTGGTGTTGTAAACCAGCAATATTTTTTAGTTAATATATGTGGGTATAATTCATCTATAAAGGGCATTCCTATTATCATATCTCTAGTTGTGAATTCATAATTATACATAGTTTTTATGGTTAATATTTTATCCCATATTTGTATTTTCACATTTTTTGCTACATAGGTTATCATGCTTCCTTCATTATTAAATCCAGTTAATACTGTTGGGTCTTTTAGTTTTTCCCATTTTGTTTCTGGTAAACAATTATATTTACATAAGTTAGCTTCTGAACCTGTATCTATCATTGGTGTATAATATCGACTATTATATCCTTCTACTATTATCTTAGCTAATATATATACTTTTGTCATTTATATGTCTTGGTTTTTAGCTTCTATACTTTAGTCCTGTTAATTATAACATTTTTATTTTGGTAATGGATTATTAATTGTTTATCTTCTATTTTATAAGGTTTTACTTGTTCTAGCCATTTTAGTCCTAAAATAATATGTATATTCATTTGTATTATGGTAAATTGTATAATTATTGGTACTCCTCCTATAATTAATTCTTGAGTAGTTACTTCCTTTATTTGCCTTAGTTCTTTAGGTAAATCTATACATCCTTGTTCTTCTTTTGTTATATCAGAAGTTAAAACTAATTCTCCGGTAATAAAATTTTCTTTTTCTCCAGTATCTATGAGTATTAAATATTTTCTTTGTCCTAATAATCCTGTTATGAAATAATGATGGGGTTGTATTTCCATTGGTATTTCGTATTCTATTCTTCTAGATGTGCTCATTCTAGATGATGTTGTTGGTGTATCCATTATTCTTTTTGCTTTTCCTATCCTTTCATTTACTATTTCTAGTTCGTTATTTATATCTAAATCATCATAGCTATATTCATTGTTATCTATTGCCATTACTATATTATCAAATGGTGTTTCTATTTTTATTTTATCAATTTTACTTACTGCTTTTACTGAATGTTTTGTTGTTAAAATATATAAATTTTTGCATCTTGCTGTGAATATCTTACTTCCTGGTGTAAGTTCTATTCCTGTTAGTTTCCAATATAATACTAAAGATTTATCAATATTTTTATCTTTAATAGCTACTGAGTAATTTGGGTTTACTATAAATCTAAATTTTTGGTATATCAAATTTCCTTTTACTGCACTAATGATACTTTTTTCTACTGGGTATTTTATTCTGTCATCTGCTAAATAGAGTTCTATTGGCGTATCTATTCCTTCTCTGAAACATGCTCTTATTAATATTTCTATTGCTCCTAAATGTACATGGGTTATCTCATTCTTAGTTTTTAAAGCTTGTATTTCTTTATTTAATTCTTTTTTGTTAAGTATAGGTACCATAGCTTTTCCTTTTGCATATTTGCAATCTACTGTATGTTCTTTTTGGCTAATAACATAATATTCTTCTTTTGGTTTTTTAAACCAGTGTTTTATAATTGGTACATCTAAAACATTATCTATTTTTAATGATATTTCTTGTTTTTTAATTTGGTTATATATATTCGTATCAAATATTACCTTTTGGCTTGTAAATTCTTCATTTTGATTATCTTTTTGCTCAATTATTTCAGTCATAATCGGTTTCTATATCCGTATCTTCTTTACTTATTTGGTCTATATCACTTATATTTTCTTCAAGATTTCCTATTTCATTTATTTCATCTAATTCATATATACTATCCTCACTTTCCATATCATAGTCTATATATGGTAATTCTGTATATGTATCATCTTTTATTTGTATTTCTGTTACTTGTTTCTTTTTTATATCTTTAGGGATTTTACAATCTTTTGCTAGATGTCCTAGTTTTCCACAATTGTAGCATGTACATTCTGCTAATTTTTTCTTAGGTTTATATGGTCTTTTCTTTTTATAATTTTTTACATAATATCTTTTTCTTGGTTGTTTATACTTATATTTTGATTTAAAACGCTTATATTTCTTAAATCGTTTGTTCTATTTATATTTTTTCGGTTGTTTACATCCAAATTGGGGTGCTGTCTTTTGTGTACAACATGACATGTTTTTATCTAATACTTTATCAACTTTTTGTTTAGTTTTATAATTTTCACATAATCCTATAAACCATGCTTGTAAATATTTTATCCTTGCTCCTAGGGTATCTGTTAAGCTTGCTGCTTCCCAATCAGTTGTTATTTTTGTACTAAATGGTTCCGGTAATTTTGTAAAATATGATTTTCTAACTTCTATTGCTTCTTGGTGTGTATATATTCCTTTATAATAATAATCTCTAAAGGCGCATGTATATTGGTCTATATAACACATATTGCATATCGATAATTTATTCATTAATTGTCTGTTTAAATCCTTATCTTTTTCTTGTTCTGCTATTTCTGTAGTCATACTTCCAAATTCATTTCTGATTCCGTATTCATATTTTGCAAGTATTTCTATAGTTGAAGTTGTTATAGTTCCATCTTGATTCTTGTTATTTCTTAATACTGTCCTACTTTCTTCTGTTATATTATGTAACCATAATTTCACTGATCCTACTAATGTTCTTTCTATATATCCTGGTGTATCTGCAACTGATATTTTATTATCAACTAATTGTTTTGCTATATGTCCTATCCATAATTGGATTGTTTTATTTGTATCTACTACACAATCTAAATCTAAAAATTGAGATTGTTCTGGAGTTTTATTAGGTGTCCATTTTGTATTTAATCTACTGTTCCATATGGCTTCATATCTATTATCATCTGTTACTGTGTAATAAGTTGGTCTTGCTGTTCTTGGATTATCATATCGTCTTTTATCATATGGTTTTGTATTACTCGTACTAGCTTCATTTTTTATAGTATTTATATTTGGTTTAGCATTTGTTTCTAAATCTGTATTTGTGATTTGATCCATGATTTCGGTATAAGTTTCACTTATATCTTGATCTTCTTCGGATTGTATTTCATGATGTTGAATATTGTCTATATTATCTATCCTTAAGGTTGTAATTTCTTCTGTTATTTCTGGATTATTTTCTTCAATTTGTATTTTTTCTTTAATTTTTTCTAATTCTTCTGCTAATTGTTTTTCCTTATTTAGTTTCTGGCGTTCTTCCCTTTCTTTAACTTTCTTTGCGTATATTTGTTTTAATAATGCTAATTCTTTTTCCATTTCTCTTATTTTTGTAGATGATTCGAGGTCAACTTGTGGGATATTTAGAGTTGTTTCGTGACTTAGTTCTTGTTGTGGTTGTGGTTCTTCTTTGATTTGTTTAGATTTTAATGTTTCGATTTCTTTTTTAGCATCATTTCGTATTTTTTCAATTTCCAATTTTTATACGACAGACGGAGTTGAATTACAAAAAATACCAGAACTATATGACGCATTCACAATATACAAAAGAATAACAAATGGATCATTCTTTTACATAAGATTCTACGCAGCACCAGCAAAAATACTATACAATGAGATAAAACCACTTATCCAAGTAGTCAAAATTGGACTTACTCGGGAAATGATTATACCAGAAGAAATAGAAAAACAACCAGAGATACCCGAAATTGATATACCGACTTTTTATGCTACCAAAAGACTTATTGGACTCCAAGTGATTATTCAAGAACTAGCAAACAACTACACCAATGGACATGCTATATGGAAATATCATTGCAGAAACCACGTCATGATATATGCAAATTCAAGGGAACTACACCAAGAAGATATGGAAGAAGTCCGTAGATGGATATGGACACTATTAAAACCAGAAGATACTCCAACAACTAGAGCAATCAAGAAAGATTTCATTTCAGAAAAATTATTAACAAAATATTGCCAATATCTTGGACCAAAATACCAAGACCATCAATGTTCAACATCATGAAATACAATCCGAAGAAGATCAAGATATAAGTGAAACTTATACCGAATACCTACCCCACACGTTTTCTTTTTTCTTCTTTTAGGAGACAGAGCATAATGCTCTTATCTCAATAATGTAGTAGGTATAATTTACGCGTTTTTCTTTTACTTTTTAGAAAAGTCGTAAAGCACACAGTGACTAGCACTGTGCCCTTACGCGGTTTTATTGTATATATATAGAGGTGAAGGCAACAGAGAAGGGATATCAGATAACTGAAAGCTATAAGCTCTCAACCCCCTCTCATGTGCTGAGAACCCCTTACATAAATAAATAAATATTTTTAGCTAAAAACATGGAGGAATCCAATATAGAAACATCTATATCACATACCACAGAGGAAATAACTACGAAGGTACGCTCATATTTTAACATGTGTAACTAAATTTAATATTCCTATTTAATCTCTAGAATATTATTAATGTTTATCATGTAGTAGTTTGATTATGTTATATTATCCAAGTAAGTTTGCTATGGTTAGGTAAGCTGAGAGTTAGGTAAGCCCAGACTAAGCCATCCTAAGGGTCGAAACCGTAAAAGGCGAGAAATGCCGTGAATAGGGTAGTAGACCAGAGTTGAGGCATTGTTAGGGTAACTGATTGAGGCTGAAACCAATATCACTTTGATGAAACAGACAAAAAGCATATACAAAAGATAAAAGGATTATGTAAACAACTACCAAAATTATATTTCCCCGATATGAAGAAACAGTTCGACTATATAGTAGAAACAGATTCAAGTGAACATAGTTATTCTACTATTATAAATACTACTCCCTCTAATCCAAAATAATTGAATTATTGAGGAAATGCACACCTATTAAGAATAACATTTAAGGACATAAAATTAAGGTTACTTTCCACTATTACCTTTTTGATTATCGAAACTATTCCCCTAAAAAAAATGTAAAGTAATTAAGAACATCATTAAAAGAAAGGATAACTATAGAAAAAGGTCCAAACAATTCTCTTGAACTTTGAACAATTCAATTATTTTGAACTATAAATAAAATCTCAACAATTCATTTAATATGGACTGGAGGGAGTACTCTACCAACTAAGATGATGCAGATATGTGAATATCAATTTTGTTTTTTTTGTATTACTAGTCTATTGGAACGTGCGTTGTACGTTTATCCCAAAATAATCAGTATAAAAATTTTATTTTATACTTGTCACTGGTTGTTGCAACATATTTTCGAAAAATTAGTAAAGCAAACTGAGCTAACAAAACAAAATCATAAATCTACCGTCTTCTTGATGGTCTTGAGAACAAACTCAAATGAATATCATTAATTCATAATTTTAAACTTCAAAAATTAGAACTTTTTTCTAAATGAAATCCAAAACTTTTTCTTCAAGAAAATTTGAACTTCCCAAAAAATTGATCACCACCAAGACATCACTCTTAATATAATGCATAATAAAATTCTGAGTTGAGCTATTTACAAATCCTAACTAATTAATCAAAAACTGAAGCTCAGCACATGGGAAATATTCATAATCTAGAAAGGGATGCAAAAATTGGATAAGATTTAGAAGTAAAAAAAAAAATACTCTTTCATATGTTTTAAGCTGGTGAATGAAACCGGAGAAATTACCTTGCTTGAAAAATCTAGCAACAATGTGGTGGGAAATTTATGAGAATCCCAAACAATAAAGCTATTCCTTGTTCTGCTCTAAAAAAATCGATGTAATTAAGATATCAACGTTGAGTGCCCCATATTAAGAAAATATTACAAAAATGAAATACGAATACGATAGTGAAGACAACATGTCAATTAGTAAGGACAACAATATATATCATTCAGAGAAAAGAAACAATACATAGCATTAAGTGAAAAGAAACAATAACAATAGTGAAATAATGCGATAACTGAAATATAATAGACAATAGATGGTAATAGATATCAAAAGCAAAAAAATACATGTATAAAGCTAATACTATGACAAACGGTACTCCCAAACTCCAACTAAACCTAAATTTGTCGAAAAGAATACAAATAGATATCCTGGTGGTCTTGTCGGCCCACATACCCATTTATATATTTTCGTTATAAATTACAACACCACTACTTATAACAAATTAACAGAAACAAAAACAAAAACAAAAACAAAGAACATACGTATAATTGCTAAATTTAAATAATACAATTCCATCATGCACATGAAAAAGAATCATGAAATATAGGGAATTAATACTCATGCATTTGTTGATATTAAAATCATCATGTTGGTGATGATAATTCCTAACTGTGAAACTTCTCTTTCTCTGTAGAAGGCGTTTCAAGAAAAACTTTTCTCCTTCATATAGCAATTATCTATTAAGAATACATGATAATTTGTTAGTGTAAATATAAAGAATGTATTAAAATCACACAGACAAAAAAAAAACTACTCAATTTGCAATTGTCTATCAAGAATACATGATAATTTGTTATTGTAAGCATAAAGAACATATTAAAATCACACACACACACAAAAAAAAAAAAAACTTCTCAATTTGCAATTGTCTATCAAGAATACATGATAATTTATTATTGTACACATCAAGAACATACTAAAACAAACTTACCTCAAATCACAAGCAAATTTGTCTTTTCAATAGTAGATACTTCCCTAACATCAAGATTCCACAAAAATAATTCTCAATTAGCAATTTTCTATCAAAAATACATCATAATTTATCATCGTAAACTTCAAGAACATATTAAAAATTTAGAAAACTTACCTCAAATCACAAGTAAATTTGTCTCTTTAATTAATTATAGATACTATCAAGAGTTCAATAAAAAAAAAAAAGATTATGTAGCTAAATGTGTTTTCAGAAAAAACTTCTCAATTAACAATTGTCTATCAA
This sequence comes from Capsicum rhomboideum, assembly GCA_031232105.1. NCBI lineage: Eukaryota > Viridiplantae > Streptophyta > Magnoliopsida > Solanales > Solanaceae > Capsicum > Capsicum rhomboideum. The sequence continues at coordinate 28,612,230 of CP124713.1, read as the reverse complement.
GAATACATGATAAGTTATTATTGTAAACATAAAGAAAACTTTTCAATTAACTATTGTCTATCAAGAATATATGATAGTATATTAATGTGCACATCTAGAACATATTAAATTTTTTAAAAGCTTACCTTAAATCACAATCAAATTTGTCTCTTCAATCATAGATACTATCAAGATTTCACAACAAAAAACTTCTCAATTAGCAATTGTCTTTCAAGAATACTTGATAATTTATTATTGCAAACGTCAAGAACATACTAAAAGTTTCGAAAACGTACCTCAAAGCACAAACAAATTTATCCCTTTAATCATAAATACTATCAAAATTTCAATTAGTAAGAAAATTTTATACGTAAACACGTTTTTCCCTACGTACATAGTTTTAGAATTAGTTTGGAAGAATAATCCAAACCTACATAAAGAAAGATAACTAATGGAAGTATATTAATTAATTGGTTAAGAAATCCTAATTCGAAAGTGATAGACATCTAGGTTCAAATTAAAAAAACAGGCCAAATTTACAAAAAAAAAAAAAAAAAAAAGAAGAAGAAGAAGAAACAGCACCAAATTTTCGGAAAAAAGAAGAAGTGAAAGTATTGTTTTTTTTGGGGGGGAATTTTAGGTTTTTTTTTTTTTTTTTGGAACTTTTAGAAAAAAACAAAAGTAAAATTACGTTCTTTTGTTTTTTTTTAACAACTTTAGGGGTTTTATTTTTGAAACTTTTAAAAAGAAAAAAATAGGTAAAAGTGTTTTTTTTTGTTGGAAACCTTTAATGTAATATTCTTAGTCATTGGTGTATATTAGTATTTATATATAATTATAATTTTAATTGAGGGAAAATAAGTAAAAAGACAATTTTGTCTAAAGCAGAGACTTTTAATAAAGGACAAAAAGTTCAAACAACATTTATAAGGACATTCACACTTTTAATATATTAGAGATAGAGATTAGAGATTAGAGATTAGAGATTAGAGATAGAGATAGAGATAGAGATAGAGATTAGAGATTAGAGATTAGAGATTAGAGATGTTTTTAATTTTCAATGTTCGAGAATCTAATTGGACTACTTCTTATTTTCTTTTGCTTCATGTTTTTAATTTACATATACTTATGTGTATGTTGAATCTAAACTCTTACATAATAGTAAAACATACTATTCTTTTTCATGTTTCATTTTGTAGTATGAAATTTGCATGAAGTTGTTACATTTAGCAACTATCAATGATATGGGGACAACATTTTTCACTCCACCATAAACAAGATATGCCCTACTTTTTTATACTATTGTTTCAATTTATAAGTTCTAATTAATCTTTATTCCATATTTGATCGGAGCTTTAATGTTTCCTAAGTGGAAAAAGATTAGACGGAAAATGTAAGATATTGACGTGTCTGATATATCATATATGATGTTTTGCTTGTAATGGATATAAACAAAGATCATAACAAATGTGATATTTAAATACTTTTCTGTAATGTGACTGTTGCGATTTCTATATGATTTCTATATGATCTTTAATCATATTTCTTGGCTTATAAATACAATTGATATGAATGAGTCATTATTATCATCACCAATATATTGGGAAAATGATAATCTAAAAGGCCTTATTCATGATTTTCCTTCAGCATGTTAGCACTAAATTAAATGTTACTTAAACTATTTTTGCCCTTGAATTAAAAACTTGAAATGTTAGCTAAACACCTGCAAATTGTGAAAATTTATTGAGTAAAGAGAAATATGCAATAACTAAGTTCAAGTTAGATTTATTTTTATTTATCTAATTGGGGATGCGTCTCTAAATCTAAACAAACCATCCTACTTTTTAAACAAAAAAGTGTACTAAATATTTTTGGATGAATTTGCAACGCACGTTAATAGAAACTAGTAAATAGATAAAGAAAATCTGTCCAAATCAAATAAGGGTAGGAGAATAAATAAAGAGAACATGAAATCACGGAGTTTACCAAAAATAGACAAGCAATGAAGCTGCCACATAATTTCAAATCAAGTTACATACAAACCAGTAAAAATAAAATTCTTAATTAAGTGTAAACAAATCAGCATTTACTATAAATAACTTAGTACCAAAGTTGTCCAAATACAGATAAGGGAGCTAAATCAATTAAAGGAATGGAGATATGGTAGAAGTAATCAGTAGCTAAATCAATTAAAGGAATGGAGATATGGTAGAAGTAATCAGTGAATAATTATAAATCAAAGATAATCAAAAGGAACAAAGTACTAGGCTACTAGCAGTTACTATACTTTTGAACAAAGCATAACGTGGTTACTATGATCAGATTACCAAACACACTTCATAAAAGAGTAATTAATCAAGGTTATACCAAAAATAATATAGCTTCAAGGCTGTCACAAGTACAAATTGAAAGCACTGTGAACATAATCTTTACCATTGTATCAACCAGAAAGATGATCAATAACACTAAATGAGATGAAATGGCAATTGAGTATCGGGGACAACTTCTTCAGACTTGAAGGCAGATGATTCACTATTTCATAATAAAATTCAATTTGTGGGTGCACAGAATCATGTATGCGAATACAACAGATTGACTGACCATAAGAAATTATCAATAAAACTACTATGCTAGTCGGAAACATACCTCAACAGCATTTGGGTATTCTCATGAAAGAAAACCCACAAGTTATGCATGAATTTTAGAACCAGGAATCTGTATAATGCAGGGAATGACAACAATGATAGAGAGTGAGCTCAAAGAAATCATACTCGGCACGTTATTAAATTGGAATTCTTGACGCTTTAATGGAAACTAAATCAAGACTGGTGACTCCTGAACGTTCCAATCATCCCAAAGTCTAGTCGTGAGAATGCATTGGCTTCCATCCGGGTTACTTGCCTCATCGGAGTTCTCCGAAATTCATTGGAGAAGAGAGAGTTTTGGGATTTTGGATTTTTAATTGAGAGAATGAGAAAGAAAAAAGTAATGGGATAGTGTTGGGTGCTTCTATTTGGTGGTGGTTTGCCGGAGTTGGGTTTTCGAAGAAGGGTGGTTGAAAGAGGGAGAAACGATGAGAGAAAGGGGAGAAAGGATAAGGAGAAGGGGCTGGTGGTGTTGGGACGGCTGGTGGTTCAGTGGGGCTTTCTGTCTGGAGTTAGTGATGCGGCCGAGGCAGTGATGCCTCGCCGGTAGAGCAGTAGCGGTGGAGTTGAGAGAGAGGAAAAGAGGTGAAGGGCGGCGGGGTGGTGGTTTCACCGGCGCCGTAGAGATAGTGCTTCTCCGACAGCTGGGTTTCACCAAAACAGTGGGGATGATGGTGGTGCGGTAGAGAAGTGGAGAGAATATAGGGAGATGGTGCATGGGAGAGGAAGAAAAGAAAGAGGTACTATTGTTGGTGATGATGCGGCGGCGCGGCGGTGGTGAAGGATCGCCGGTTAGTGATGACCGGCGATGGTGGGCGACAACATGAGGCAGAGAGGAGAGAGAAAGAGGGTGGTGGCTGGAGGAGTAAAAAATGATTTTGGGTTTAGGGTTGGATACATTTTTTTTTTTGGCAATAAAGGTGAACTATTACGATACCAACAAAAAACAATTACACCTAAAGAGCATCCATTATCTTGACCTCATGCCAAAATAATAGACCTCAAAATCAGAAAAAACAACTAATTACAAAGTAAATCAATTAAAGAACTACACTGTCTACCCTTCTTTGTTCCTCTGAACATGTCTACTCTCTCTTTGATTACATTTCTTACCTGTACTATGACAAAGTGTATATCTACATTAATCTTATTAAAAATCATGTAATTTCTAGCTATCCAAGTTTGATGAACAAGTGCTCCATAAGTAGTTGCTACCACTTCTTTTTTAAATTGATGCCAGTGCTTTACTTTGATCATCTGCAACATAACTGGAACTTCATGTAGTGGCATTTGGATAGCCAACCATGCTTGTAGCATCTTCTATCCAGTTGTAAACCATTTACACCCTGATAACAGGTGACTAGCATTCTCCAGGCCATACTCATGACATAGTTCACACACCATATTCTCTTGGTTAATACCTAGCCTCTGCAAACTGCATTTGGTTAATAGTCTATTTATTGCAGCAAGCCATAAGATAAAACCACTCTACACCATATGAGACCTGCAATGTCTTGCTTAGGCCTTGTTCCCATAAGAGCCCAATAACAAGTTGACACTGAATAGTTCCCATTAGCAGTCAGACAAAACCTGCCTGCATGATACTAGTTAACCATCTTTGAGGAAAACTTATGCAAAGTTTTCCAGTACCAGCTACAGTATGCTAGTGGGGAAGCATTTCAGAAATCATTGACATTGTTCATATAGACTCCATTTACCTATTTCACCCAAAGAATGTCCTTCTTTTCCATGATCAACCATACCAGCTTACCAACTGCTTCTATATTCCACACCTTACACTCTTTGATGTTCATGTTGTTTGGGTCTGCACACATAATCCCATGCAACCAAGTTGATTTTCTTCCTTGTCTCAGAGTTACCCCATAGAAATTCTCTACAATACTTATCTACCACTTTCAAAATACTTTGGGGTAGTATAAACACAACCCACCAAAAGTTATATATAGAGAACAAGATAGAGTTGACCACCTGCAACTTCCCTGCATAGGACAAATGTTTAGTTGAGACTGATTTAATCCTGTGAGTGATCTTCTGACAGAGCTGATAACAATCTATTTTTGGCCATTTCCTTGGAGAAAGCGGCAATCCCAAGTATTTGATAGGAAACTGGCTAGTAGTGAAACCAGTTAGCTCTAACAGTTTCTCCTTCATCTCCTCTTTGACTCCAGCTACATAGATACTTGATTTCTCAAAATTTGCACTAAGTCTTTTCACCTGGGAGAAATGATTTAAAGCTTCCATCACCCTTCTAATAGAAGATTTCTGACCCTTGCAAAAGACCATAAGGTCATCTGCAAATATTAAGTGAGTCAATTTTTCTGATTTGCACATGGGGTGAAAACTAAAGTCAGGTAATGCTCCCATTTTAGACATGATTCTTGATAGGTATTTCATGATTAATACAAAGATCAGTGGAGAGATGGGATCTCCCTGCCTTAAGCCCCTCTTCCCTTGAAAATATCCTTGAGGAATGCCATTCACATTGATAGTGAATTTAGTTGTAGTCACACAAGTCATGATTAAGGAACTAAACTTTGGTGGAAAACCATATCCTTGTAACATTTCCTCCACAAACTCTCATCTAACCATATCATATGCTTTCCTAAAGTCAATTTTCATCATGTACCTTGGTGTGGTCTTTCTCATGTAATATCTAAGTAAATCATGACATATAAGCACATTGTGTACAAGTGATCTACTTTGTACAAATGTTGCTTGAGTTTGATTCACCAGACTAGGCAGTACCTGTTTAAGTCTCCCACATAGTAGTTTAGAGATACATTTATAGACCACATTGCAGCATACAATGGCTCTAAACTGACTTGCATTAGTAGGTCTTTCCACCTTAGGTATCAAGGTTACCATTGTGGCATTGAGTTATTTCAGTATTTTCCCCTTCTGTATGAACTCCAGAACTCCATTTGTTACTTGTTCACCTATTATATCCCAGGAATATCTGAAAAACCCACTACTAAAACCATCAGGCCCTGGACTTTTAACAGGATTGATACTAAGCATTGCAGCCTTCACCTCTTCCCTTGTGAAAAGAGTGAGTAAAGCCATCTGTTGCTCCACATTCAGGACATGATCATTAGTCAGAAAACTCTGAACAACAGATAGTTTAGGGACTTGATCCACTTGACCAAGCATCTGATGGTAGTATTTAATAAAGATTTAAGCAATTTTACTAGGATCAGTTTGTGTAATAATGTTTGAGTCCTGTAACATTATAACTGTCAGCTTCAAACATTTCTTTTTAAACACTGATTGGAAGTATTTTGTGTTGTCATCACCTAGTTTCAACCAGGTGATCTTACTTTTCTGCATTAATAACATTTCAGCCAAATGATTTGCCCTCTTAAAAATCCTTACAACTTCCTTCTCCTCCTTTTGTAGGAGAAGATTACCAGTATCCCTTTGTAAATGTGACTGAATCTCTAGCAACTCCTCCTATATTCATCTACCTCAGTAAACAGCTTACTAAAGTGGTGATGATGCAACTTTTTTAGTACAGACTTTAATTTCTTCAGCTTTACACTGACTTGATACATAACATAACTCGACACATATTCTCCCCAAACTTCTGAGATCATTTGCTTAAACTGTGGGTGTTGACTCCACATAGTACAATACTTAAAAGCAGGCCTTTTACTTGTTTACATACCACACATCTTCACATGTATAGGACCGTGATCACTCACATCTTCATTGAGAAAGTGAGTGATACATCCTGGCATCTCGTCCACCCAGTCCCCATTGATAAAAGCCCAATCAATATTTGAAAAAATTCTACCAGTTTCTCCCTTATCATTCCAAATAAATGTTCATCCAGTGCTTACTATCTCCTCAAGAGAGCATGAATCAATACACTCCTGAAAATCACTCACTTCTGCCACAGTTACCGGATTTCCCCCAACTCTATCACATTGATGCAACACTGAATTGCAATCCCCTAATACCAGCCAAGGAGAATTCATAGAAGAATATACTTGAGTTAAGTAGTTCCATAACTCCTTCCTCTCCTCCCTTTCATTCATGACATAAACAAAAGTAACATGATAATGATAATACTTTGAACTACAGAACATACTACTAGCAACTCTACTAATTGCATGTTGCTTTATTTTTGTTTCCAAAAAACCAAACACACTAATATCTAACTGATTGCATAGGAGTTGAACCTCCTTCTTCTTCATGGGCCCATTAAGGCCCCCAACATTCCATGCAAATAGGTTAACCATTCCCCAAAGGGGCTGGTCTTGTATCCGCCATTTCCTGAGCATTGTTCTCTCTTTGTGGAGCCTCCTCATTACTCTCCAAAGTTTGAAATGTATTTCCGGTGACTATTGATGTTGAAGAGGAGGCAACATTCCTCTTTCTAGTACTGCCTGCATTAACTACTTCCTTGTTTGAATAAGTTCCACGCACAACCTGTGTAAGTTGCATTTGCTCCTGAACTTGCTGCTCAACCTGAGGTTTCTTCCCCTCAACTTTCTGACTAGGATGTAGTTTCCTACATTCCTCTTATTGATGCCCATATTTGTGGCAATGTGAACACAAAGTAGGTTTCCAATCATAGGTCACCTTTTGTGTAATGACTACTGTCAATGCCCTATTTTTCATCAAAACAAAAGAAGCACGACTTATGGGCTCTAAAAGAATTGAATTTGTTCAGAGTCGCCACCTAATTTTTAAGGAAAATAAGGAAACCTATTTTTTATTATTGACATGTATGACTTATGTTTTAATCTGCGAAAACCAGTTTAGATTCTAGGTAAGGGTTCAAATTATTCTGAAGGGAAGGGATTAGGCACCCTTCAGAATCCAAAAAAGTGGTTCCCGACTAGACTAAATTTATCAAAGAGGGAGGAGGTAAAAATCATTTTTTTTCTTAAAAAGGTATGAATATGTCAAATATGTACTAAAATAATGTAAAAATATATGTATAAAAAGGATGCATTAAATGTATAAATAAAATCTAATGTTGTAAAATGTATGTATAAAATATATGATGCAATATAAAAATATATGAAATGAAAAGTTATAGAAAACACTTTATGTAACAAAAGAAAATTATTTTTTGTATTATATAGAAAGAAAAAATATTTCAAATAATACTTTTTACTTGACAAAAATCATGAGAAGAAAATATTAAATAAAGATTTATTTTAAGAGAAAAAACTACACAATATTTTTAATGCCAAAGATATGAATTAACTAATTAAATACTTGAATCAATTTAATCTTTTATGTTAGTATTTACGGCCTAAGTTTTGCCTAAACGCTTGTAATAAATATGTAAGTAAAGGATAATCCCACCCGACGCCCCAAAAGTAAAGTTTTCACTATGATTAATATTTGTACAATTGTAGGAATGTAAAATACAAACAGAAAAATTTAAACTCCTTTTGAATGCCATCTTTAAGAAGTATCTTCGAGAATCTGCACAAACACTTGATAGAAATGTTAGTAATGAACAAATAATTATAAATAATATGTGACACATATAAAAAATAATATTTTATTATATAGTGGGCTCGGATGAAGTTTTAGATACGTCATGGCTATGAAGTGGTTGCTCGAATCATCGGCCGTCCTAAATCGTCTTGCCAAGATATGAATCATAAGACCTTTTGTGTTGTCGTGATAATATGAAAATCTCGTCATCGCCCTTATTTATTTATTTTTTTGTCACGTATTTGTATACGTTATGTCCGTCTTTTTATTTGTGGAGGCCTCAAAAACCGACGGGAATTTTTTCATTGGCCAATTGGTGTAGTATTTGTAAATTATCAGTGTAATGTAAATGTGAAGGACAAAATCTTCTAAAATCAGTTTTCAAAAGTGCGAAATAGTAGTGAATCGATCGGAATAGAGCCGACAATGAATCAAGTCAACGGAGTAAGATTTTTTCCCACAAAGACCAACATGAAATTAACAAAAATATTGAAAAAAAAATAGTCAAAACAGTGGCAAAATCCAGCAGCAGCAACAGAGATGATTATTAGTAGCCTTAAGTTGAAAACAATGCCCAAAACATGTAAAAGTTGCCGGAAAATGCGGGGGGAGCTCACCGAAAAATGAAGTTCACCCAAAAATGTCAACAAGCAACCCCAAAAATAGTGAAACATTGTTAGAGCACAACAAACACCCAGATCTGTGTAACTAACAGAGCAACATAGAGAAAAATAACAATTATATTAATTGAAGATGAATGCAAAATCTCGAACAGTGGTGGTACCGGCATTGCTTCAACGGATTTCACCGGAGCAACGCCGGAGAAGCATGAAACCAGCCAGATCTGGCATGTTTTTCCAGCGAGTAGCGGCGAACGAAGGGAGAAAGGGAGAGAAATGAAGAGAAAGGGAGGTTGGCCGCGTGGTTTGAGGTGGTGGGGTTTGACCGGAGCTTCACCGGTCATCACCTCCGGTGAAGCAACAGCCGGCAGGGGAGAGCAACATGGAGAGGGAGTGGTTGATGGTGGTGTATCGGAGCTTCGCCGGTAGTCACCTCCGGCGAAGCAGCAGCGGGAAAAGAGGCCACGTTGGCGGCTCAGTGGTGGCGTGAGGGGTCTGGCCGGCGGTGGTTGGTGGCGGCTGTTGAAGGGGTTTTCCGGTGAGGGTGTCGGCGGATCGAAGGAGAGGAGAGAGGGGAGATGGGGGCGGCGTCGTTGGGTGATGTGTGCCAGCGACGGTGGTGCCAGTGTGGTGGTATGACGGAGGTTGAGAGAGTTTGAGAGATGAGAGAGATCGAGGAGAGAGAGAGCTGGTGTATGCGTGTGTGTGTCTGTTTGTGGTGTGTGTTTTTATGTATGAATTGTGTGTGTGTCTATTTCCTCCCTTTTATTTATAATAGCAAATAACCCCTCCTATTATCCCAAAAATAAAGTAATATCCTCTTTACCCACTAGATACTACCTTAGTCTATTAGTTATTATCTAACGGATTTTTTATTCTTTTAACCAAAATATAATATTATTACTCAAAGGATAAAAATCCTGTGTAGTCATGTCACACATCACCTTTAATAAAGGTGACGTGACGAGTCACCTTTAATAAAGGTGACGTCACGAGTCACCTTTAATAAAGGTGACGTGACAATTCACCTTTAATAAAGATGACATGACAAGTCACTTTTAATAAAGGTGACGAGACCTCGACTTGATCGGATTACTACTCCGTGTATCAAAGTAATTGATCCGGCTTATCGTTTGCGGATTGTAACTAACGTATAAAAATATGGGCATCGAAATATAATTACAAAAAATGTAAGCAATAACAGAATATAATTGTCTCGAAAAAATGTATTATTATGTAAATAGTTAAAAATGTAGTGTACTGCAAAGAATTGTTGTCTTATGTTGTGTATGTGTGCAGATGACTGTGAAAAAATTCAAAATGATAATAAATTGATAAAAATTCTAATATTTACAAAATTAAGGATAATTATCAATGAATTGTAAAAGTATGTGGAAAAAATGTATTTTGTGCTCTTTAACGATCAGGAAGCCTGGAGACGTTAATTTTAAGCACGGAGAGTCAAAATTGGGTGTCAACAATTTGCCCCTTTTCGTATGAAGATAATGTAGTTGTCTTCAGACGAAAACGTTGACGTGTAACCAATTTTGCTCCACAAATATCATATTTGACCAAAAATTTGACCGAACTCTAATTTAGAGCTGCCTACATACCTCGAGTTGCACGAGGATCAAGTCAGGTGTAGTTCAAAAGATTAGGCAAATATCTCTTTGTCCTATTATTATGGGCGGACGACCTTGTGAGAATGATTATGGAGAGAAAGAATGTTTGGGAATGAAAACGTTTGCACATTCCCGGGTCCTTCAAAATTACCCCAGTATCAAGTTGTGAGATGCTGGGGATGCAAGATTGTATACTTGTTGGGGAGAAAGAATGATCATGTGGTTGTGATGACCGAACTCTGCATAGAGCTTTCTACATATCTCGCGTGTTACGAGAATCAGGTCAATGTAGTTCGAAATGAAGAAATAGGGTAAATTTTGAGGCGGTTCTCAAAATTTTGCCCCAGTGTATGATTTGTGGTAACACTGACTTCTCTAAAGGAACCTTAAAAGAAAGTCTTGTTGTTGTGGATTGTATTTTTGATAGAAAAGATGCATGATGTCTCCGATTGTCTGCGGAGACTGTGATGAATGATGTTTTCGATGGAGACTTGATGATGAGTGACGTCTTCGATTGTCTACGAAGACTATGTGAATGTTATAAAATCCTCCGATTGTATGTCGGGGATTTATGATGCATGATATCTCTAATTGTCTATGGAGACTGATTGTTGATGTAAAGTCCTCCGATTGTCTTCGGGGATTTAATGCATGATATCTCCGATTGTCTACGGAGACTTGATGATGATGTAAAATCCTCCGATTGTCTTCGGGGATTTAATGTCTGACATCTCCGATTGTCTACGGAGACTTGATGATGAGTGACGTCTTCGATTGTCTACGAAGACTATGTGAATGTTGTAAAATCCTCCGATTGTCTGTCGGGGACTTATGATGCATGATATCTCCAATTGTCTATGGAGACTGATGTTGATGTAAAGTCCTCCGATTGTCTTCGGGGATTTAATGCATGATATCTCTGATTGTCTATAGAGACTTGATGTTGATTGTTGTAAAGTCCTCCGATTGTTTACGGGGACTTAATGCATGATATCTCTGATTGTCTACAGAGACTTGATGTTGATTGTTGTAAAGTCCTCCGATTGTTTACGGGGACTCAATGCATGATATCTCTGATTGTCTACGTTGTAAAGTCCTCCGATTGTTTACGGGGACTCAATGCATGATATCTCTGATTGTCTACAGAGACTTGATGTTGAATGTCGTCTTCGATTGTCGACGAAGACTAAGGCCCTCAACTGTCGAGGTGATTGAAATGTAAAGAGCTCTCGACTGGCGGAGCCATAGAAATGTAATAGCCTCTCGACTGGCGGGGCTATTGGATGTATAGTGCTCTCGACTGGCGGGGCTATTAAAATGTAATAGGCTCTCGACTGGCGGAGCCATTAAAATGTAATAGCCTCTCGACCTAGTATTCATCATTCGTATAAGGTCGAGGAGGACATTGTACATAGAAATGGAACCAACAACATCGAGAGAAAGAATATAATAATGTTAAGAAGAAGATATAAGAATACAGAAGAAGAACATCCAAGTGGTCATCCAATGAATGAGTTTTTTCTTGTCAGGAAGTTAGCAAGAAAGTTTCTGAACCTTATCTACCTGAAATAATTAAATTTATATAAAAGGAAACACCCTTGATGAGTGCGGCTTAAAAGTATTTTCTAAGGACAATCAATTCACCATCATCGATAAGTAGTGCTTAGTGCTTAGTGCTTACTCTAGGATAGTCAGTTTGACACACATTTTAGCCCCGTACATGCACAAATACATTCTCGGCCAAATGAAACTTCTATTTTTTTGTTTGTTAGTTAAATAAGTTTTACTAATGTCAAACTAACTCAATGTCACAAATATATATATATATATATATATATATATATATATATATATATATATATATATATATATATATAAGAAATATATTGTGCAAAAAATACCATACAACAAGCATAAGCAAGTGTTTCCTTCATAACAAAGTTTAAGTCTTTTTTCTTTGGACAAATAAAAAGTGAAGTGTTCTTTCTCCCTCTCTATCTCTCTTTTGTTTTTTGAAGAAAAAAACCAGAAACACTTCATGCAAAAACGCTGGGAAGTCAATGATGAAGAATATCCTGGAGCAAAAAAAGCACCTTTTTCATGAAGAGAGAAATCCCCAACACTTTGAAACACTTTGCTACACAGTTGGCCGCTCCATGACATAATGGGCCTAGGATATGGTTGTACACTAGCGAGAGCATCCGTGTTGCATTTGAAGGTGATGAAAACTATTTGGTGATCAACAATTACAGTGCCTCCTCTAGTAAACCTCTTAACTACTAAAATTTTGTCTTGCAAGACAACCAATTTCAAGAAGTTCAGCTGGTTTTCTGTGACAATGGTTAATGTTGTTATATAAAATAATTCAATCCAAAATATACAACAAGTATAGTTTTATCATTACAGCTATGGCATTCAAGTACTCATCACTTTTTGCATCAATTATAAACTGATAGATCAGAATTTGCACACCAGCAGTGTAGGTAATACTGACGGCTTAGCTCGACCAATATACGGTTTACACATTATCAAAAAGTAGAAAACTAGCCTTGTTATCATATATTTATAACACACAAATGAAATCATAAGTTCACAACATTAGCTCACTAAGTTAAATCAACCAGTAAGAATCTTTACAAATTACACCATATGTGGAATACAATTAATTAGTCGAAAATTTATCTCTGCTTACTTTTTTTTCCAGAAATCACGTAGATGCTGATATTCCGCAAGCTCACTAAGTTAAATCAACCAGTAAGAATCTTCACAATTAATTTTGACATGTGGAACATATTTGGTTCATAGAAGATCTACTTACTTTTTTTTTTTCAGAAACCACGCAGATGCTGATATTCTGAATAATATCATTTTCCCTTGTGGTGCTTTTTCAACCCCTTGCTTCGCAACCGTCGTCTTTTAGCTGATTGATGAGTGTCACCGACATAGCGCAATTAGACCACAACTGAAAGAGAAGGACTTTCCATGGTACATTCTGTACAGATCTTTCGCCCTTAGCTATATCGATCATTTATTGAGCTGTTAGAGGTATCATTTTTTTCCCTAAAAAAATGTTATTAAGTAGACATAACTGAAAATGAAACCACACTCATCCTAGTGCATCCATCATCCAGTGCGAGATATAGAAACACGTGGCCTTTGCCTCTTGCTCTTGCAACTTCTAATGGTACCAGTGCGAGATATAGAAACAAGTGGCCTTTGCCACTTGCTATTGCAACTTCTAATGGTACCTAGGAACAAGTTGAAGATCCTTTTTTTTTCCTCTTGTGATAACTAAGAAATCCCCGAGTGTAAATGGCACGCAATCCAAAATCCAGTGGATAAACCAGCCTGGCTCATCATCCTTCTTCATTTAAATATTAGGTTTTGTTTGTGCCAGGTACGAATCTGTCGTGTGCTCCTAACCCACTTGATGACTTCAAGCTACTTTTTTTTATATGTCTGGAGATGAAGTTGATTCTCCATTTCTCTCTTCCTTCCTTTGAACAGTGAACTACCTAGAAATTCAGATAGAATCCCAACCAAATCACCCTAATAATTCATTGTATAGAAACTCTTAAAAATGCATACCCCACCCAAAGTCACTTCTACTATTCAAAGACTTCTAAAACTACAATTATTAAGTGAAAACAAAATATTTTAAACTCCCAAACTTTATTTCCGATCAAGCACAACAACAAACTCATTACAAATATAAGCCATTCATGGAAAAGAACACCAATTAATGTCACAATTTTTTTTTAAGAACGATGGGTTAGTTTATCAACAACAACAACAAATCCACTGTAATCCCACAAGTGAAGTATGGGGACGTAGGATGTACGCAGACCTTACACCTACCTTTGTGGTATAAAGAAGCTATTTTCGGTAGCCTCTTGCTCAAAAAGTGATGTTTTCCTCTTTTCTCATGCTTAGTTAGCTAAAAATATTTTCTTTAGGAAAATAAACTATTTGAAAATAAGAAAAATAACTTACTCAATAAGAGTAGGAAAAAACATGTGGCATTGTCTTTTCCCACCCTCACAACCACCCACGCCACCATCACTCTTCCCCCTCCCAATCCCACTACCCATTCCCACCCATTCCTAATAACTTTGTGATTTCCTAGAAAATACTCTCTTGGAAAATGTTTTCTACAGTTCCCTCCATTTAAAACATACCCATAAAGGAAAATGACAACAAACCAGCAAGATTAAAAAAACAATCGAAGTAACAGGTAGAACTATGGGTTAGTCTAAAATCTAAAACCAATAGCAACCCACAAAGAATTAGTCTTTGTATAAAGAACCCACCAATCAAAACAATCAAGAAACATTTCTAGCAAAATAATTATGAAAAGAAAAAAAAGTAAAATCATCATACCATAATAAAGGATTGAAAATTGACAGCTCACTCTGAAATGCCCATGACAATAACAATAGTGGGTTCATTAGTTCCATCATTCACACTACACCAATTTTGAGATGAGGTCCTTAGTAACCGCTCCTCTAAATGCAATTGTTGTAGAATTGGGACTCCCTTAAGTCTAACAAGATTCATTAATGGTCGTAGCCCCCGTGAACTCATCGCAAAACAATGTAATCTTTATTATTTTCTTCTACTAAATAAAAGATTTGTGTGTCAAATAATAATAATAATAATAAATAATAATAATAATAATAATAATAAATAAATAAATAAAAAATAATAATAATAATAATAATAGCTTAATACAATGTAATTCAAGAAGAAATTTTTAATTTGATTATACGAAAATATAAATTACATGAAATTAGAGATTACTTTTTTATTTCTTATAAAAAAGATATTACATTATACTTATATATTATTGAAGAGACATAATTTGATTATACGAAAATATAAATTAATTGAAATTAAAGATTACTTTTTTATTACTTTTTATAAAAGATATTACATTATACTTATATATTATTGAAGAGACAAAATTTGGATAATCTGATAATTTACAAATCATTCATGTTTACCATACACTCTACCTTTCTAGATCTCTAAGAGGGCAAAAATCTCATTTCCTCTCAATATTGGGTATGTTATTGTTGTTATTTTAACTTTTACTTTACCAACTAAAGAATTTATATATTGTAAATAGCCATTGATTCTCAATTTATCAATTGGAGAAATTAACTCTTAATTAAAATAAAGGAGGACTCACATATAGTAAACACAATAAGTTTTGTTGTTATTGTTTTTATTAATTTAATTAATTCGTTTTGTCATTATCATCAAACAACTAGCATGCAATAGTACTTGAGAATTATAACATACTCCATTATTTATTTTTTCAAACAATGCAATGAGTTTATTTACGGTGACAATGATATCATATTCATAAATTTATCTATGACCAATGTGTATTTGTGTATGAAAATGAACTTTGATGGGGAAATTAATTGAAATTTCATGAATGTAAACCATTATTTTACTTAAATTATTTGTACAATTTTTCATTTTTCATGTGAAGTTAAAAATTAAAATAGTAACCAGATTGTTAAACTAATAATTTTCAAATATTACTTTCGAAAATCCATTTATGCTTTTTGTAATTATTGGGAAAAAAAATAAATCATTTGAACACACTTGGAAGCTAAATTCTCGCATACATCAAAGTAGCAGAATGAATAAAAATTCCAAATCTAAAAAGTCTTTATATAGATCCCATCATTCATTTTCATTCCATTGCTCCATTTTGATGAATAACAATATGCTTTTCCTCTTTGTCTTCCTCCTCCTCTTAGATCCGGCGTCATTGCCGTCGATCGCGGCGGCGGAGACGGAGCAGCAGAAGCAAGAGTTCGCCGTTGAGGGCGGGAGAGTATTGGAGCTTGATGAATCAAATTTCGATGCAGCAATTTCCAAAGTTGGATTATAGTTTGGTTGATTTCTATGCTCCTTGATGTGGACACTGCAAACTTCTTGCTCCTCATGTCCATTTCATTTACTTCCTCCGTTCCTAAATAATTGTGAGTCAATTTGCCTAATTTTTAAAGTTAAATTAGATTAGATTAATTCGATATTTTAAAATTAAGATTAGGATATTCAGAAACTATACGGAAAGTATTGTAAGTTGCAATTTTTGTGATATGATGAAAAAAATGTGGTAAAAGTTCGTATCGTTTGATTTTCAAAGAGAAATTGTGACAAGTATTTTGGAATAGATGGAGTATACATCTGTATATCAGGGACCTGCAGTTTTATTTAATTAAGGGATCTTACTACCTGAATGTAGTCATTCGTAGGTGCTAGCACTTTACTTACTAAGTTACAATTGTAAGTGGATAACTGCAATGGATACACTTGGTTTACTTTACTTCAAGAGTGAGTAAATCAGGTATTCAAGATAATTGACCCAAATTAGAAAGAAGAAAAGCACCCAAGGGTGTGGCGTCACTGTGGCCTAATGGTCAATGAAATGGGTTGAGAATCATGAGTTCTCAGGTTCAATTTCAACAGAGACAAATACGCTAGGTGATTTCTTAAAATTTGTCAGTCTTGGTGAACCTTTTGCTGGTAGGAGGTGACAGATATCTCGTGGAATTAGGCGAGGTGTGTACAAGCTAGTCCGGACATCATGGTTATCAAAAAAAAATTATTAAGAAGAAAAGCCAATGAGTTGAATGAAGTAAGATCTGAAAAACTCCACTGAGCATATACTGAGTTTTATGATACGTTTGCTCGGATATGTGATGTAAATTAGAACTAAAAAATCTCTTCTTTTTTTCACTGATGGTGGTGTCTGGCTCGGGCACTTGTGCTAACCCGAGTATTCACCGGGTGGTGGTATGTCCACCAGCAAAAGTACGGGCTAACTTTTCCCACTAACGCTTAGGCGAAGGTAGAAATCTAATCTTTTTTTTCTCTATTGGGCTTTGAACTTTGGTTTCAAGGTTTACACCCACTTCATCGACCAATAGGCCATACAATTGTGTGTCAATTAGACTATAACCATAGACGGGCTAATTGCACTGGCCTAGTGGTTGATGGAGTGGGTTGAGAACCATGAGGTCTCATATTCAAATCCCAACGGAAGTAAAAAAAACACTAGATGATCTATTCTCATTTGTCCAAACCTTGGTGGACAAAGAAAGAACTACCAACAAGGTTGCGATTCTACCTTAATTGATTAAGGGCTATTCAATTAAATTCAAAAATATAGAATGCTTCTCCAATGAAAAGTTATCTAGACTCTAGAATGATTATGTCATGTTGGCACTACATAGATTAGGATTTTCATACATTTTGTGAAAGTAATTTTTTTTTTTTTTTTTTTTTTTTGAAATAGGTAACTTTGTTTTTCTCCAAAAGTAGTACATAGGTTGTACTGAAACCATATTTACATCATCTACAACTCTATTCTTCTATCTCTTATCTAAATAGAATCTAGAACATCTATTATAGAGATAGTATCATTTGAGTATACTTGATTACACCAAAAACATAGTAACAAAAGACAATTAAGCTTAGTCTTTTGCATACTACTCTCTAAGTTCTCAAAACATCTAGTGTTTCTTTCTTTCCATATTGCCCACCAGATACATGTTGGGACAATCCTTCATCTTTCTCTGTTCTTTGCCAATACACCTGCTTCCTCCCAGCTTTGAATTGTTTCTGTAATCTTTCCGGGCATTGCCCATGAAATGCCCTTTAGATTTAAGAACATCCCCCACAGCTGTCCAGTGACCTTGCAATGTAGAAAGAGATGGTTGACTGTCTCTGCATTTTCCCCACAGAAGAAACATCTGGGGCACACTTGTATGCCCTTTTTCATCAAATTGTCTTGAGTGAGGACTGCTTCCTTGGCTAATAACCAGACAAAACATGCTACTTTGAGTGGTGCTTTGTTTTTCCATATGCCTTTCCAAGGCCAGTTCCTTATGCACTGGAAAGTTTGGTTCATCCTTCTATAAGCTTTGCTCACCTTAAACTGGCCCTTCTTGTTGCCTTTCCACCATAATTTATCTTGACCTGTCTCTAAACCAGTGAACTGATCAATAATGCTAAAGAAATCAACTACTCTTTGGATCTCCCAGTCGTTCAGTTGTCTTCTAAAGTTAAATGATCATCCTTGTTGTGTCCAGAAATCTGCAATAGTCTTTTGTTGATGTGAGACTTGTGCATAAATATCTGGAAATTGACTTTCTAGCCTTCCTGTCTCATGCCACTCATCTTTCCAGAAATCAGATTTCTTGGCTTTGTTTGCCACTTTAAACTTAGTGTTGACCTTGAATTCCTCCCATAGTGCTCTGATGGATCTCCACACACTAACGACATAAGGTGTAGTTATCTCCTTTGTCATCCACTGATCTTCCTCTTCATATTTGGCATTAATGACATTCCTCCAGAAGGTCTGATTGTCATTACGGTATTTCCATAGCCATTTCATTCTCAGGGCCTTGCTCTGGGATTTCACGTTCTTGATGCCTAATCCTCGTTTCTTTTCCCTATAGTTACTGCCTTCCATTTAACCAGATTGTATCCCTTTCTTTCATTGCTTCCTTGCCAAAGAAATTTCCTCCTAACCTTATCTAATCTGTTGATGACCCCTGCAGGGATGGGGAAAATAGACATCATGTAAGTTGGGAGGATACAGAGTTAATGAGGGTTAGTCTTCCTCCTCGGGAAAGATACTGAGTCTTCCACCTTGCCAATTTCTTTTCACATTTCTCAATCACACCACTCCATATTTCTGTTGATTGTGACTTTGCACCCAAAGGCATTCCCAGATAGATGGTGGGTAGAGCTCCTACTTCTCCCCCTAGGATTGCATTTAGAGATGCTAGATTTTGAACCTCATTGATAGAATATAAGAAGCTTTTCCTCCAATTGATATGCAACCTTGAAATCCCTTCAAACAGTACTAATATCACCCTTAAGGTCTTTAATTGCTCCTCATCAGCTTCACACATTATGAGAGTATCATCTGCATACTGCAGGTGAGTAATCTCCAGGTTCTCACCTCTATTTCTAGCCACATTGAACCCTTTAATCCACCCATTTATATTAGTTGTCTCGATCATGCTGTTAAGACCTTCCATAGCCAACAAAAATAAGAACGGTGACAAAGGGTCTCCTTGTCTAAGAGCTCTTTGTGCATTGAAAAAGCCTGCTAGTGAGCCATTTATAAGCACAGAGAAGAGAATCTAACTGTAGATATACAGTGCTTGATCCAATTTATCCATGTCTGACCAAACCCCATTCTCCTCATAGTATCCAGTAAGAACTCCCAGCAGACATGGTCATAAGCCTTTTCCATGTCTAGCTTGCAAAGAATTCCAGGCTTTTTTTGTTTCAACCTAGAGTCAACAACTTGATTAGCTATAAGCACTGCATCCATGATTTGTCTACCCCTGATAAAGACCATTTGCTGTGAATCAACCAGCTTGGCCATGACATCTTTCAATCTTTGTGTCAGAACCTTGGCAAACAATTTATAAATGCTGCCTATTAGACTAATTCGTCTAAAGTCCCTCAACTCTTTGGCACCTTTTTTCTTTGGGATGAGTGTGATGAAAGTGACATTGAAACTTTTTTCAACACCTCTTGTTCATACAAGTTCTGAAAAGCCAACATGATGTCTTGCTTTAATACCTCCCAATACTTGATGAAAAAACCCATGGTCAAGGCCAGGTGCCTTGTCTGTAGCACACAATTTCAGACATCTCAGCACTTCATGTTCCTCAAATTCCCCTTGTAACTTCTCTTTTTCTTCCTCCGTGATTCTAGTACAGTTTGGATGCATAAAACCAGGTCTCCATCTTGATGTTTCAGTATACAGTTTTTTGTAATAGTCTACCACTTCCCCTTCAATTCTTTCAGGATCTTGAGACAACTCCCCTTGGACCATTAGTTGGTCAATATTGTTGTTCCTCTTATGAGCATTTGCCATTTTGTGAAAAAAACTTGGTGTTTCTATCCCCCTCTATGAAAGTATTTTTTACTACTAATGCTCCCTAAGTATGTTGTATGCTAAGTTGTTATCAGTCAACTTTCCTCTGAGGGGTAATTTGTTGGCTGCATTAGCAAAATAATCTTCGTATAAAATCCACAGAGAGTAATCCAATGTTTGGTTAGCCATATAAAAAAGTTAGTACCCCCATGACCAATGCTATGTCTGTTCGGCCGCATAAGAACAAATAATCTTCGGTTAAGTAATTCATTGTAAGATTGATGGTATTAAGCTTAACATTCACATATTTCATGCGAGAATCTATGTTTTATCTTATCTCTCTATTAGATGGCTTCTGTTTTAACGTGGGGGGAGAGTATTTTGCTGTTTGGCCATATGAAATTGCTTGAGTGGTAAGGTTACAACTGTGCTTTGCATACATTGATAATCTAATATCAATCATATATTAAATTACATGAGGTCCCCCCACCCCTCACCCCCCACCCCCCAATTGCATTTAATACGCACATTGCTCTTCTCAAGAAGAAGCTTGAATTCTATGTGACTCTTCTCAAGAAGAAGCTTGAATTCTATGTGAAGTGTGGTTTCATGTGACTTTCCACATTTCTGAATTTTCGGAATTTGACCTCTAAAAGCAATCTGATGAAGTTTAAGTTCATTGCAGTTGGAAAAAGCTGCTCGCATTCTTGCTGATTTGAAGCAGCCCATAAGTATTGCAAAAATAGATGCTGACAAGTACAAACGTGTTGGTTCAAAGTATGGCATTGAGTACGTGTGCTTTTAGCCTTATCACTAAATATTTTTTCTGATATTAGTTTCCAATGTATGATCTGCATCTGTTTAATCAGGTTTGCAAGAACTCAAAAGAAAGGTAGATATTCAGTAGTTTGATAAGACATTTTTCATATCGTTCTTCAGCGACTATCATTTAATGATGAAATTCTATTAGTCTTCGTATAGATCAATTAAGACGTCAAACTGAGCAATGCAGTGTTGGCCACAGATCTAAGAGGCTGATACCGAACCTCCCAGCCCATTTACCATTCCTTCCTGAAGTGATAGCGATCTCAACAGTAAGCTTTAAAATTGAATTTCATTTTACTGTCTTAGATACACCATATAGTCAATTTGATTCACATGCACATGCATAAAAAGAAGATGATGTGTTTGAAAGTAAAGGAGTTACATGACACAGAAGTTGAAGAGAAAAAAATCTAGATGCTGAAAGGTCGTTGAGGACCCTGCCACATCCATCTTTCTTTGTCAGTACATTTTCCACGTCCTCCTTTGCCTTTCCTCTCCCTCATCTATATTGTTCCTTCCCCCTCTGTCTAGGATCTCCCTTGTGCTTATATAGTGCTGATACTTCTGGGGTTATTTTTGGGGCCTCATACTATGCGCTGGAGTAGAAAGTATCTTTTGCTAAGTTTGTTGGAGAGGCAGAGTAGCCAGGTGAGTGGTGACATACACAGAGAGGGTGTAGTCAGGAGAGTTGAAATTGATGGACAAAAGAGAAGACATGTTGGATGGGGACTGAGCTTTTTGGGAAAATTTGAATTTGGGTTCTGATGTACTTCTCTGCACCATCTCTATTTCAAATGAGGCTGGATTACCCCCAAGAGTTCAGCTGTCGTGCAATTCAATATGTTACTTCTTCTTTCCACTAGAGAGTGAACACTGAAAAGCTTCCTACTTAAGATTTATAAGATGTTCTTTGGCCTCCCTTAAACAAGTAAAATAAAAATAATGCTGAGCTGCAGGGATGCACATGAAAAAAAGGGCAGCCCGGTGCACTAAAGCTACCGCTATGCGCAGTGTCCGGGGAAGGGCCCCACCACAAGGGTGTATTGTACGCAGCCTTACCTTGCAGGGATGCACATGCTTGATGGAAATTAGATTATTTCTCCACTTGCTTATGAAATTAAAAGACAATGATCATAATTATTTTATTAGAAGATATTGAATTTCTTTTTTTGATCTCAATGCAGTGGATATCCAACTATAAAGATATTTATGCATGGATTTCCAACAGATTATTATGGACCAAGAAAAGCAGATTTACTTGTATGATTCTTGAAGATGTTTGTTGCTCCTGATGTGGCCATACTTAATTCTGACTCGGCTATCAGTGAATTTGTTGAAGCAGCCGGCACTAGTTTTCCTATATTCAGGCTTTGGTTTGAATGAATCTGTTATATCACAATTTGCAGTAAAATACAAGAAGAGAGCATGGTTTTCTGTGGCAAAAGATTTCTCGGATAAAACCATGGAATTCTATGATTTTGACAAAATACCTGCTTTGGTAGCTCGTCATCCAAACTATGATGAGCAATGTATCTTCTATGGTCCCTTTGAAGGTTAGCTTATCATCTACTTTCAATTAGGCTTTGGAAGTAATTAAATTCTCACCCTGCTTATCAAAATAATATTCATCCCTTCCTAGAAACAAATAAGAGTTAATACGTGTTCATAGACTAGGAAGATCCTGAGCAAACCAGAATCTTGTGATATTTAACATAATAACAATATCACCTGCTCTGTGTTTTAAAAACTTGCTTCCATTCAACGCATTGGCCCTTAATCCTTATTGTGCCACTTTAAAGCAGTAGTCCGCAATAATGTCTATTCACTCTCCAGGTTCTGTTATGTCCTTAAATAATGCGGATCAATCATAGAGCTAGCCTTGACAAATTGCTGGAAGACGGTAGTAAGATCTGAAATTTGAGTGTGCAAAAACCTGCTGCTAGTTATAGTGTCTTCAAAAGGAAGCATTCAAAGCATCAGATGACTCTTTTCCTGAATTTCGGTTTTGCTTAGATGGTTAAGTAATTGATTTAATTGCATGATTTTCACCTTATATTATACTTTGCAATTGATTAAATTGCTTAGTCTTATATATGAAAAAAGTTAAATTGCTTCAACTTCAACACCTGCCAGCATTTGCCCTATTCTGTACTACATTAAAAGACGAACTGATTTAAGAATCTGCAGCTGAAGTAGTATCTTGAAGATTTTTATGAAATAATGGTGAATATCTGAACCTTCTTCCTGCTATGGATCGCAGAAAAATTCATTGAGGATTATATCAAGCAGAGTTTACTCCCGCTGGCTTTGCCAATTACTGAAGAAACTCTGAGATTGCTGAAAGATGATGGTAGGAAAATTATTCTAACAATTTTGGAAGATGAGACTGATGAGAGGTCTAAGAGATTAGTGAAACTCCTGAAAGCTGCTGCATCTGCAAACCGCGACTTCATGTTTGTTTTTGTCAGGTTCAAGCAATGGCAAGGGTTTGCTGAATCATTTGAAGTTTCTAAGAAAACTAAACTGCCAAAAATGGTTGTTTGGGATGGCGACGAGTACTTTTCAGTAAGTTCAGTTACTTCTTTTTCTCTCCCTTTCCATATCTGCGCTAGGCATTGCATGTTTGCAGACCCTTATCAAGTCTAGGTAATATACTTTAGAGTAACGTGCTTTATTGATTGGAATCTGGACTTTCTGCTTGTGTAACACGGCTAGACTATAGTGCCATCAACTAATGGACTAAAGTGAACCATGATATTATCATATTTGCGTAATGTGCTGACTAAAATAAGGAACAGGGATAAACAGTACTTAACCATACATTTCAAATGTTATCATTTCACTGGAGAGATTAGTCATGTTGTTTCTGTAAAAGTCTGTAAGATGCTTTTTGTGAATGGTATTTACCAGGCTAGATGCTTTTAATTTTCAGTGATTGATTGAGACAGTTTTTTACAGTCTTTAAAAAGTCCATTTTGACCAAATCACTATATATTATACGTACTGATGAAAACTTCTACTCATGCAACAGGTCATTGGCTCGGATGGTATTGAAGATGAAGATCAGGGGTCCCAAATTACACGGTTTATCCAAGGATACAAAGACAGAAATATTGTACAGAAACGTATTAACGCTGGTTCATTCATGGGTTTCATAAACTCAATGATCGTGGTTGGAACAGTGACCATCATAGTGTTTGTGGTCGCGGTGGTGATGATCATCCAGTCTTTGAAAGAGAAACCCTTAACGGTTGGTACAAGGGATGAGGGAGATTATCCGAGCAGCTCCACCTCTCAGACGGAAGCCAGACAACCACTTCGTTCCAGAGAGAAACAAGACAAGGAAGATTAAGTTTTGCTCCAATTGGACCTGATATAGTTAGCTTGAGAAATCCTCAATAGTAAGACCAAATTACACGTCGGTCTGAGAGTGCTGTTAAGTTTCATTTTCACCATGATCACAGCACAGCCATTGTTATCTTAAGGAAGTTGCTTGAACAGCTATACTTGTAGGATTTCTGTACCCACAGGTGGGGAAAGAAGACCCTGTGCTTCAATTTGTGCTACTGAGTGTAGCATTTAAATTTATATTTAAACAGATGTGGAAGCTAATTCAGTTTCCCACTGTAGAAATGAATTTAACACTAAATCCGATGCTGCGCATAGTTCTTAATCTGTACAATCTTTTTTAGCTAATGATATATCAGTGTTGTTATTGAGCTACCATGGGAGACCCTTGGTAATCCATGTGGTCTTAGTTGGCATCAATGATTGGGGATTTCACGTGCAGACGCGAGCTCCCAAGCTGTATTCTCTGAATTGGGGTCGATACATTAATGCATTACATACAGAAAGCAATATCTGGAAATCAGTGGATTTTCTTTATTTTTAAAAACTAAAAACAAGTAAAAGACCAGTTTTGGTCATCTCAAGGACATTCATATTTACATGCACTATAAGGCCTCAACCATCTATCAGCTGGACATGGCTACAAACATCACTATCACTAGAGAATCGAGGGGAAGAAAAGAAGGGGCAATGTGTACAGCTAAAGGCACCCATCTTTCACCATGTACGCTCCGTAAAAACCTCAAAAATATCAAACCTATCCAACTACTAAACCAATATGAAGGAGAGCAATGATGTATAAATCCGGAGCTAGCTGTTGTATTCCTCTGTCCAGTTGCCACAGCAACCAATACGAATCAGCTCTGCTGTCTTCGGGTGAAATTTGAGGTCAGAATAACCCTGACGCTGAGGTTCTTGTAAGGGACTTCACAGACTGGACCGACATTTTCCATGATCAAATAAATCATCACTCACATCCAGGAAGAGAGTTATCTGAAGCAAATGGTGAGAAGCTTGTAATTGATTCACTGTGATGCAGTGGGTTAGGCGACTTGTTGATCCAATATAGCTCGATGAGGGATTGCTAGGACTAGGAATGTATGCAGATCCATATCTTGAATTAAGAAGTGATAGACAAGGATAACCCAATGAGTTAGATGAAATTAAGTAAGCCGCACGACACCTTTGGGAAGATGCATTTTGAAGGTCGAGTGAACTTCGGCTTATAGAAAGATGAGGTGACTGGTGGTAGGACCAAAGTGAATGCTGGTTATGAGAGCTAGAGATTGAGGACGAGAAACTGAAGGTGATCGAGATGCTCCTGTGCCTATATCTATCACTGCTGATGATGCTAATGATGACCTTATAGATGACACTGAAGATACAGATCACAGACTGGAAGAAAGCAATGGTGTAGATTCTGATGCTGGTGGATCACCAGTGCTAGTCCTTGCATCCCGTTTGCAGACAGGGCAAAAGGTTCTCCATGATGTCATTCAAGCATCAACACACACGGCGTGAAATTCTGCGTAAGTTTCCATAAGACAAGTTAATAACTGAAAAATGCCAAGTGCTCCAGCAGAAACAATTTCTGAATGTGAACATATATCTATGAAACGTATCAACAAAAAACTACACTAATAACAAGTTAGAGCAGCTGGGGACAAGGGAAATATTCCAATAATATGATGCTTGGAACCATAACTTTCTAGTTTTCACATAGTTCGACACCAAGAAGACTTCAGAAAATGAAATAATTTCAAAAATCAGGTATAGACTCTATTTATAACTGTTCAGCTACTTCGGAAAGGGTAAAAGTCAAGATGGTAGAAAAATATGCACACTGATGAATGACCTTCTGTGCATCATGATACCAAGTTGGAGCTAAACAACTATGATGACAAGCTTGTGGGACTCGCAAATGGAAACCAGGAATTAGTAGTTGGAATCCTCATCCTGGAATATTTGACCTTAGAGTTTTGAACAAGGCACTACACCAGGGAAGTGGTTATGGACATTCGGGGTTGAAGAGCAGGCATTGTGGAGGGAGGTAATAGCAGGAAAATATGGAGTCGTGGAAGGGGAATGGAGGTCTAGAAACGTACGGGAGTATTATGAAAGGTTAAGGAAGATTTCAACTACTTAGTTACCTATCAGGTAGGGAATGGAAGTAGAGTCAACTTTTGGGATCAACAGTGGTGCGGAAAAGAGTAATTGAGGACAACCTTCCCTAACTTATTTAGGGTTTCGTGCCAGGAAGAGACGATGGTACAACAGATTTGGGTGGTTCAAGAGTGGGGGATTTCACTGCATGGAATTTACAAGATTGAGAGAGGGATGAATCCCAAAGGTTGATGGAAATGCTTTAGCAACAGAATACCTCTCTCACCAGTGAGAACCCGTGGAGGTGGGTGGCAAGAAGTGATGGTGCATTTTCAGTAAACTCATACTACCATAAACTTTTGGTGGGAGACGAGTCAAGTTTCCTTAGTGATGACACTAAAATTGATTCATGTTAAGAGGATACATTAGTGCTTATCAACCATGATCACTGACTAGTCTGAGATGGCACCAGAACTCAAAAAGGATGACTATCCTCCCAGTGGAGGAACAACCTTAACGAAATGGTGCATTCATATCCTTCAGCGTAATTAATAAAAGCGATAACTAAATACTCCCTCTGTCCCAATTTATATGACACACTTTCCTTTTTAGTCAGTCCCAAAAAGAATAACACATTTCTATATTTAGTAACAATTTAACTTTAAAATACCCACTTTACCCTTAATGAAATGATTTACAACCACACAAACATCTATAACTTATTTTAGACCACAAGTTTCAAAAGTCTTCCTTTCTTTCTCAAACTACGTGCCAAGTCAAACTACGTCACATAAATTGGGACGGAGGGAGTATCAACAACTTGGAAAGCAAATAACCTCTATAAGAGAGGATAACTTACTGTGCCGGCATGGAAGGATTCTAAGCTTATCTCCAACAGTATAATCTTCAAGGCATATAGCACATGTTACTGATGTAGAATTATCCTCCACAACTGATGTAAATATCAAACTTGGCATAGCTTTAACCAAACGGCTACTAATCCCATGAAATTACCGAACACGAGAAGTTCGGGGCCGTTCTCTTCGTATATGATGTCGCCGAACAAAGAAACACATCGCAAGCACGGCTGACATAGCCAGTAATGAAATGAACGATGCAGCCATGATTGACCAAGCTGAGTTTTCCAAGCTTGGGATTATCCGTACTTCCATATCAGTGTCACCAGCATACTTTGTGAGTGCTTCTCCAGAAGCTTTTGAAACGAACACTGCGAGGACCAGTAGAGATTCCTGCCACTGTATCTGTTGGGTTCGAAATCGATATGACATCATGCGGAAGCTATTAGTTGCAAATCATCTAGACGATAAATCAGATGACAAAGAAAATTATAATAAAAAATATATTATTTGATATAATTGGCCAATAAGCCTACATATTATAAACTAAATCAAAAAACTTAAAATTTATTGAGAGAAAATCTCCTCCTAAACAAGACTGTTTTAACGACTATATTGTGGAATGCTATTGTGTTGTGATATGAGAAAGGGGTCTTCTATTTATAGAGGTTTAAATCATTTCCTCCAAGAAAGAGATTAGCCAAATATGAAAAAGTTTTATATTTTCCTTTTAGGAAAAGTAAAAGTAATTATGATATTACTTTTATTTTTTTTTCAAGAAAAATAAAACTCAAATTTGATAAAAAAATCAGGGCAAAAACCCTAATAAATCTCCTCTTTTTGGCTTGATTTTCTTGACAAAATAATCTTGATCTTCCTTCTTCACACAATCTTCATATATCACTGCTGCTTACCATGATTAAAAGTTAATATTGATAGTGTCCATACCCATTTAATGGAAAAGGAAAATAAAAATGAATAACAAAATACAAGTAGCTTGTGGGCAACAACACTTGTTTTTGGTAGGTGACAATTTGCCAACTTGTATAAGCTTGTTGTGGGTAGATTTGCAAATTGTCAAGTTGCACAACTTGCAACAAATCCAAGCAAGATTTGCAAATTGTCAAGTTGCACAACTTGCAACAAATCCAAACAAGATTTGCAGATTGTCAAGTTGCACAACTTGCAACCAATCCAAGCAAGATTTGCAAATTGTCAAGTTGCACAACTTGCAACAAATCCAAGCATTTTGATTGGATGATATGTTGGTCATCTTTCTTGTAAATAGGAGGCATCATTTCCTCATTTGGAACACACCTAAAAACAACAACTAAGAAGTAGTTGTGGAGAGCATCTCATAGAGGAGTGTGAGAAAATAGTGTGTGAGGAAAAATAGAGAGTGAGCAGTATTATGGTGAGGTGAAAAAATCAAAAGAGGGTTATTTATTTTGAGTGTAGTGGTTCCTAGAGTATTTAACTTGGACCTACAAAGTGTAAAATTCCTCATTATAGTGGATTATTTTGCTCCTCTTGGGCTCGTGGTTTTTTTCTCTTATTCAGAAGGGTTTCCACGTTAAATCTTTGTGTCCTTGTTATTCCTTTTGTTGATTATCGTATCACGGTGCTATGTTATTATTCCGTTATTATTACCGCAAACATTATTTCTGTGGCGGGGTTCATCCCCAACAACTGATATCAGAGCACAGGTTCTGCTTATTCACGAAAATAATTTTTTGCGGCGGGTCATACTATACTCGAAAAAATAAAAATGTCCGGAGTAAAGTATGAGGTAGCAAAATTTAACGGTGATAGCGGTTTCTCAACATGGCAGAGAAGGATAAGGGATCTACTCATCCAACAAGGATTACACAAGGCACTAAGTGGCATATCTAAAAAGCCCGAATCCATGAAAATGGAGGATTGGGAAGAAACAGATGAAAAAGCTGTTATTGCAATCAGGTTGCACTTAACAGATGATGTGGTCAATAACATCATCGACGAAGATAGTGCATGTGACATTTGGACAAAGTTAGAAAATCTATATATGTCCAAAACACTGACAAATAAATTGTACCTGAAGAAGCAATTGTACGCCCTGCATATGGGTGAAGGTACGAATTTTTTGTCACATTTAAATGTACTCAACGAACTAATCACGCAGCTGGCTAACCTCGGGGTAAAGATCGAGGAGGAAGATAAAGCCATTGTACTCTTGAACTCGTTGCCATCTTCTTATGATACTTTGGCAACAACCATTTTGCATGGTAAGGACTCTATTGAGCTGAAGAATGTCACGTCAGCTCTTCTACTTAATGAGAAAATGAGAAAGAAGATTGAAAATCATGGTCAGGCTCTCATCTCAGAAAGTAGAGGCAGGAGCCACCTGTAACACCCCATACCTTCCCAACCCTATTTGACGACGTGGAACAATGTTTACTTACGTTTTGAGATGCCATGAGTATGTGTTTTATAGTGTCATGGGTGAAACATTTGATATCGGACCTAAAATGTGTGATTAACCTTGCGTAAGAGGTGTTTTGAGATTTTCATGGAGCATTTGTGGGGTTCAAAATGAGGCTAAGAGGACCCCTAAACAAAGTATGTTAAGGGTAAGAAGTAAGTTAAAGAATAGGATTTGAAGTATCTAACCAAACCCGCGAAGAAAAGTCGAAAAACAAAATTTTCAAAAAAATTAAGTCTGGGGCGCGCTAGGGAGCGTGCCACGTTGGTTTGGGCTGAAATTTTCAGTCCAGAGGCAGTAAAGGGGCGCGCCAGGCAGCGTGCCACGCCGCCCCTGCGCACCTTTCAAAAGTTGGAAATTTTGTTTAAGTCCCAAGGGTTCCCGGGGACGTATCGAGCTGATTTTTGTCACGATTCTTATACAACCAGGAGAATATACATGAAATGAGTGAAATATTATATTGGCATGATAAAATTACTCGAGAACGAATTTGGGGTCAAAATGACGATTTTACCCTTTTGGGAAAAATAGGCCATACGTGGCTAGAATCGCTTGTTCTTGGGATCGAGGTTACGGATATGAATAACATGAGTGGGAATATTATTGTAACACGTATGAAATGGATTAAACATGAGCAATTATTGATTTTATTGGGTTAAGAGATTTGGGCTCAATAAAGCCCAAAAAGGAAGAAAAAGTCATGGGCCAAACATGGGTCAAATGACCCATTCTTCCATAGCCCAAGTGTATATATTATTATTGGACCAAGTGGATAAAGATAACCATGGAATGGAGCCTATATAAGGCCAAAAATCTGATTTTTATTCATAAAAGTCTCTCATAACATTTCTAGAATTATCTCAAGTTTTCTCTTAAGCTCTTCAAACCCTAAGTCATCTATGGAGCAAGACCATCATCTTCCTTAGGTAAGTGATTATTCTTATGGATTAATATATTATATGCATGGGAGATTATGTAGATCATGTTGGTTATGCTTAAAAGTGTTGAATATTACACTTTGTGATTTTGTGAAAGATGTGCCATCTATGGAATTTAAACTTGGAATATGCTTTGTGATTTTGATAAAAGAGCATGATATGGGTAAAATACCAACATGTATGGTGTGATTATTGTCCTAAACTTGTTATTTTTGCATAAGTGTAAATTATGGGATTTTGGCCGATTTGTCGTTGTGAGGTGTATTGAAGTGAATTGATGGAACAATTATGATGTTGTGGTGATGTAGAAGTGTAAAGTATGAAGTTGGGGTGACATGCTAGTAGTCTATGATATTGTTCAATGTTGAGAATATTGTGGGATTCTTGGTATGATAGCTTTGTAAATGGTATTGTTGGTGGTTAATGTAAACTCCCTTGTATATTTGTGTGTTGTAGAGTGAAACATAAGAAAGGAGCGGGACGATTGTATTCACGTATAGAATTGAGTGTTCATATTGAGACGATAAGGTATGTAAGGTTACTCTGTCCGTATTTTTCTGCAGCACATATTGTTCATGTTGTCATTGTCCTTGTTCCATTCCAAAATGTTAAAAGGTATTTCATTTCAAGTTGTCATATGTTATTATTCTCATGTATCACATAATTACAGACATGATCCCAAGTTCCAATAATATTATGTTCCAAGGCTTCCAAAAATGTTACAACTTCATAAGTATCAATCTCATGAACATATAAGATTGAAGTAATGCACTTATGTGTCTCCAAAAAGGTTATGCTCCCCCAATGTGTCAATCTCATCAAAGTAAAAGAGAGAAGTAATCCAATGAAGTAATGGAAGAAGTAACTCCCGTATGATTACTTTATTTATATTTTCCCTCATGGTTACTTTATATTTTCCCTCATGGTTACTTTATAATTTTCCGTATGGTTACTTTAACATTATTTTATAATATTACTTTATGGTTACTTATGACTCTTTGAGTGCGGGTGATAGCTTTGGGGGAAAAAGCCAAACTTGATGCCTAACCTGCTTCCTTGTTTTCCGGGTGGTAGCAGGGGGAAAGCTCAGTGGGGCAAAAGCCAAGCTTGACGCCGAACTTTATTATATTCACTGGATCAAGGGGGAAGCTCAGTGAGGTAAAAGCCAAACTTGATGCCGAACCTGCTTCCTTGTTTTCCGGGTGGTAGCAGGGGGGAAGCTCAGTGGGGTAAAAGCCTAGCTTGATGCCGAACTTGAGACGGTTGCATATTGACGGTTGCATTGCATATTGACGGTTGCATATTGACGGATGCATTGCATATTGACGGTTGCATATTGACGGTTTATACATTATTGACGGTTCTAACTGTTAACGGTAATGGGCATAAAAGCAAATGAAGTAATGAACATAAAGTACCTATTGCCACTCATGCTAATATATGATTGATCCACATTGAATGGTCTCCTGAAATCAAGTTCATTAAAGTGTTTAAGTCTCATGAAGTTTCTTATAGCCTTGCATACTCAGTACATTCTTCGTACTGACCCCTTTTGGGGAACTTACTTTATTGGCTGCAGGGACAGGTGTTAGTAGACCTCCACCCTAGGCTACGGGTTTCCTACGGATCATTGGTGAGCTCCCAGTCAGTTCGGGGCTTCTCCGAGTCAGAGTGTATATATGTTTTGTCGTGGTACATGTTGTATAGTTCGGGGACTTGTCCCGACTTTTAGTTCATGTTGGTCAATGCACTTGTTAGAGGCTTTTGTAGACAGATGTGGGTGTATAAATGTAAGAGGTACATGTCGATTTTGACTTGCTGGCCTCGTCGGCCAAGTTTCCCATATGTTTATATATGTCCCAGGTTCTCTAAAGTCCATTGATAGTATGGTTACTCTTTTATGATCATGGGTTTCTTATGGCATGCATACGAATGAATATAAGCAAAGCTTGGTTCTCTCGGGCCTTATCGGCTACGGGTGCCAATCACGTCCCGATGAAATTCGGGGTGTGACACCACCAGAGGAGTTCAAGTAACTATGGCAGATCCGAAGGTCGTGGAAAGTCCAAGGTCCGATTTAAATGAAGAGCCAGAAATTGCTACAATTGCAATCAACCAGGTCACTTCAAAAGAGATTGTCCAATTCTAAAAAAGGGAAATGGTGAAAGTAGTGGCCAGAAGAATGAAGACAACACAGCTGCCATAGTGCAAAACAATGATAATGTTGTTCTCTTCATAAACGATGAAGAGGAGTGCATGCACTTGGCAGGTCTAGAGTCAGAATGGGTGGTTGATACAACAACATCTTACCATGCTACGCCTGTAAGGGACCTATTCTGCAGATATGTAGCAGGTGATTTTGGAACTGTGAAAATGGGTAACACAAGTTACTCAAAGATTGTGGGGATCGGAGACATTAGTATCAAGACTAATATGGGATGCATATTGGTTTTGAAAGACGTGTGTCATGTACCTGATTTGCGGTTGAACTTAATCTCGGGAATTGCTTTAGACCGAGATGGGTACGAGAACTATTTTGCTAATAAAAAATGGAGACTCTCCAAGGGAGCATTTGTAATTGCAAAAGGAATTGCTCATGGCACGTTGTACAGGACAAATGCAGAAATATGCCGAGGTGAATTGAATGCGGCTCGAGAAGAGATTTCTGCTGATTTGTGGCACAAAAGAATGGGTCATATGAGCGAGAAAGGATTGCAAATTCTCGCCAAGAAATCACTCATCTCTTTTTCCAAAGGTACGACGGCAAAACCATGTGAATACTGTTTGTTTGTTAAGCAACACAGAGTCTCATTTCAGACATCGTCTGAAAGAAAGTTGAATATACTTGATTTGGTATATTCGGATATTTGTGGTCTAATGGAGGTAAAATCAATGGGCGCTAACAAATATTTTGTTACTTTTATTGATGATGCTTCACTAAAATTGTGGGTTTATATCTTGAAAATCAAAGATCAGGTATTTCAAGTATTCTAGAAGTTTCATGCTCTGGTGGAAAGGGAGACGAGTCGAAAGCTAAAGCGTCTCCGCACTGACAATGGAGGTGAGTACACTTCAAGGGAATTTGAAGGGTACTGTTCAAGTCATGGGATCAGACATGAGAAAACAGTTCCTGGAACCCCATAACACAATGGTGTAGCTGGGCGAATGAATCACACCATTGTCGAGAATGTGAAAAGCATGCTCAGAATGGCTAAACTGCCTAAGTCATTTTGGGGTGAAGCAGTTCAGACGACCTGTTACCTGATCAATCGCAGTCCATCAGTTTCATTGAAGTTTGATATTCCAGAGAGAGTTTGGACCAATAAAGAGGTGTCCTACTCACATCTGAAGGTGTTCGGTTGCAGAGCTTTTGCACATGTACCGAAGGAGCAGAGAACAAAGTTAGATGATAAATCAGTTCCCTGCATATTCATCGGATATGGAGATGAAGATTTCGGGTACAGATTGTGGGATCTTGTAAAGAAGAAGGTTATCAGAAGCAGAGATGTTGTATTCCGAGAAAGTGAAGTCGGAACTGCTGATGATCTGTCAGAGAAGGCCAAGAAACGGAATGGTATAGTCCCTAACCTTATTACCATTCCTTCTACTTCTGGTCATCCCAGAAGTGTAGAAAGTACAACCGATGAGGTTGCTGAGCAGGGGGAGCAACCTGATGAGATTGTCGAGCAGGAGGAGCAACTTGGTGATTATACCAAGCAAGTAGAGTACCCTAATCAAGAAGATCAATCTCAACCTCTGAGGAGATCAGAAAGGCAAAGGGTAGATTCATCCAAGTACCCTTCCTCAGAGTATGTCCTTATCAATGATGAGGGGGAGCCAGAAAGTCTTAAGGAGGTGTTGTCCCATCCAGAAAAGAACCAGTGGATGAAAACCATGCAAGAAGAGATGGAATCTCTACAAAAAAAATGGCACGTACAAGCTGGTTGAACTTCCAAAAGGTAAAAGATCGCTTAAGTGCAAGTGGGTCTTTAAACTCAAGAAAAATAGAAATGGCAAGCTGGTCAGATACAAAGCTCGATTGGTGGTAAAAGACTTCGAACAGAAAAAAGGTATTGATTTTGATGAAATTTTTTCACCTGTTGTCAAAATGACTTCTATTCGAACCATTTTGAGCTTAACAGCTAGCCTAGATCTTGAGGTGGAGCAGTTAGATGTGAAAACTGCATTTCTTCACGGAGATTTGGAAGAGGAAATTTATATGGAGCAGCCAGAAGGATTTGAAGTAGCTGAAAAGAAAGTAAACTGAATAAGAGTCTTTATGGGTTGAAGCAGGCACCAAGGCAGTGGTACAAAAAGTTTGACTCATTCATGTAAAGTCAAACTTACACAAAGACCTATTCTGATCCATGTGTATACTTCAAAAGATTTTCTGACAACTACTTTATTATTTTGTTGTTGTATGTGGATGACATGCTAATTGTAGGACAGGACAAAGAGCTGATTGTCAAGTTGAAGGGAGATTTGTCCAAGTCATTTGATATGAAGGACTTGGGCCTAGCACAACAAATTCTGGGGATGAAAATTGTTCGAGAACGAGTAAATAGAAAGTTGTGGCTATCTCAGGATAAGTACATTGAACGTGTACTCGAACGCTTCAACATGAAAAGTGCTAAACCTGTTAGCACACCTCTTGCGGGTCATCTGAAGTTGAGCAAGAAGATGTGTCCTACAACAAAGGAGGAGAAAGGGAATATGGCAAAAATTCCTTATTCTTCAGCAGTCGGGAGTTTGATGTATGCAATGGTGTGTACCAACCAGATATTGCTCATGCAGTTGGTGTTGTTAGTAGGTTTCTTGAAAATCATGCAAAAGAACACTGGGAAGCAGTCAAGTGGATACTCAGGTACCTGAAAGGTACCTCTGGAGACTGTTTGTGTTTTGGAGGATCTGAACCAATCTTGAAGGGCTATACCGATGCTGATATGGCAGGTGACCTTGATAATCGAAAATCCACTACTGGATATTTGTTTGTCTTTTCAGGGGGAGCTATATCATGGTAGTCGAGGTTGCAGAAGTGTGTTGCACTATCTACAACTGAAGCGGAGTATATTGCAGCTACTGAAGCTGGCAAAGAGATGGTATGGCTGAAACGGTTCCTTCAAGAGCTTGGCTTGCATCAGAAGGAGTATGTCGTCTATTGTGACAATCAAAGTGCAATAGACTTGAGCAAGAACTCCATGTATCATGCAAGGATGAAACACATAGACGTGAGATATCACTGGATTCGGGAAAAGCTAGAGGACGGATCTATGCAGGTCAAGAAGGTCCCTACAAGTGAGAATCCTTCGGATATGCTGACCAAGGTGGTGCCAAGAGACAAGTTCGAGTTATGTAAGGAACTTGTCGGCATGCACTCAAACTAGAAGCTCGATGCTATCTTCTTCCGGTTAATGGGTCTGGAGGGGGAGATTGATAGTGTCCATACCCATTTAATAGAAAAGAAAAATAAAAATGAATAAAAAAATACAAGTAGCTTGTGGGCAACAACACTTTTTTTTTTGGTAGGTGACAATTTGTCAACTTGTATAAGCTTGTTGTGGGTAGATTTGCAAATTGCCAAGTTGCACAACTTGCAACAAATCCAAGCAAGATTTGCAAATTGTCAAGTTGCATAACTTGCAACCAATCCAAGCAAGATTTGCAAATTGTCAAGTTGCACCACTTGCAATAAATCCAAGCAAGATTTGCAAATTGTCAAGTTGCACCACTTGCAACAAATCCAAGCAAGATTTGCAAATTGTCAAGTTGCACAACTTGCAACAAATCCAAGCATTTTGATTGGATGATATGTTGGCCATCTTTCCTATAAATAGGAGGCATCATTTCCTTATTTGGAACACACCCAAAAACAACAACTAAGAAGTAGTTGTGGAGAGCATCTCATAGAGGAGTGTGAGAAAATAGTGTGTGAGAAAAAATAGAGAGTGTGAGCAGTATTATGGTGAGGTGAAAAAAATCAAAAGAGGGTTATTTCTTTTGAGTGTAGTGGTTCCTAGAGTATTTAACTCGGACCTACAAAGTGTAAAATTCCTCATTATAGTGGATTATTTTGCTCCTCTCGGGCCCGTGGTTTTTTTTCCTTATTCAGAAGGGTTTTCACGTTAAAATCTTTGTGTCCTTGTTATTCCTTTTGTTGATTATCGTATCACGGTGCTACGTTATTATTCCGCTGTTATTACGGCAAATATTATTTCTGTGGCGGGGTTCATCCCCAACAGATATGGGTTAAAATTTTGAGCCCTATGCGTTAAAAATAAAAACATGGGTTAATATTATTGGAGCCCTGTGTTATAAGTGAACAGGGTTGAAAGTGGAGCCTTGTGCCTTAAAATTGAGCACAGGTTAAAAGTGGAGCTCATACGTTAAAAGTATATGCACGAGTTGAAAGGAGCCCAAGTATACAAGTTAGCGAGGGTTGAAAGTTGGAGCACATGCGTTAAAGCAAGTATGGGTTGAAAGTTGATTTTGGTTTTAAAGATGGATTAGCAGCAGGATTATTTAAAATTTGTTTGAAATTTCTTCTCCACATGTAGTTGGACAAAATCTTCAATATCATCAAATTGGTTGCAACTTGATTTGAAACCACTTTAAACCTGTCTTTAATCTCGTTTCACCAAATCATTGGACCTTTGAACCGTAGGATCTGATACCACTTGTTGGGTTCAAAATCGATAAGGCATCATGCGGAAGCTATTAGTTGCAAACCATCTAGACGATAAATCGGATGACAAAGAAAACTATAATAAAAAATATATTATTTGATATGATTGGTCAATAAGCCTACATATTATAAACTAAATCAAAAAGCTTAAAATCTATTGAGAGAAAATCTCCCCCTAAACAAGACTATTTTAACTATATTGTGGATGCTATTGTGTTGTGATATGAGAATGGGGTCTTCTATTTATAGAGGTTCAAATCCTTTCCTCCAAGAAAGAGGTTAGCCAAATATGGAAAAGTTTTATATTTTCTTTTTAGGAAAAGTAAAAGTAATTATGGTATTACTTTTATTTTTCTTTTAAGAAAAATAAAACTCAAATTTTATAAGAAAATCAGGGCAAAAACCCTAACAGTATCATGTGTCTGGTTAAACCTTCGGTTGTCAAAACTCAAAAATCAACAATTATTTGGACTGCCCTTGTAAGCTAGATCACCAAATGTTTTGGGGTCGATTTTTCCATAAAGAGACTCCGGTTCACCGGTAGGTTCATGAGTGTCACGAGGACGAGAATCTGTACTGGTTAGGACGACAAGATTTGCATTGGCTCGGTAATCATACTGTTTGAAACGTGCATACGCCTCTGCATCACCACCCAAATTGGCCATTTGGGTGGAGATCCAATATTATTAGTTATCAAACGTACAGGCAGAGCAACAGAAGCAATATTATGATGAAATTTAATTAAATAAGTTGATAACATGTATGGAGTATATATATACACAGAGATATTAGTTATGAATCCAAATTGGAGTTGGATTATAAAAATTGATATGTATGGAGTATATAATAAACACTCAATCGATGTGCTTACAAACAATGACTCAATTATGCCCACTGTAATGCAAAACGGTAAAAGGTAGCGCTTCTTCCCAGTATTTTCATCTGAGCAAGTAGCAACATGAATGAGTTGGATGTGGGCAACCACATTCAGATTAGCCGCCCACTCTTAACAAAAATATTCTTATGGAAAGTATTCCTCCAACAAATAATCAATTAAGGTACACTGACATACAACAGCACGCTCAAGCAAAGGTCCTCCTGTAGCAGTTACAGTGATTGAAGTATGGCATTCCCAGATTCAGACTCAATACTTTCCTCCAGTTCTTGTTTTCCCAGCAGTCTAGTGGAGGGCGCAAATTTCGTGTCATTAGGACAGTCGAGTGATTCAAGCTCCAGAGAAGTTACAGAAAATTGGCTACCAAGTGCAGATATGGTTCTATTGATGAATTCTTGCCGAGATATATAATCCTTCATGCGGCAAATAAAGTCCAAATGGTCTCTTGCCTGAATAACCAATAGGAAAACTGTCAGAGACGAGCAAGAAAATTTCTGATGTGCATTAGAAAGTAACTAGAGCAAACAAAAACTAGTGAAGAAAAGCAAATTGTCAAGTAAAAAATGAGTGCGCATAAAATAGGAACTACTAGACTTGAGCATGAGAAGATTTAACTCAAGTTGAGAAAAAGAAGCCAAGAGCAGTAGACTAGATTGAGAAATGGTAACGAGAGCCTGATACCGTGTGATAAGAATCATCAACATAATGCTTCAACAAAAGGCACCGCCGTCAACAGTACCAAAACTTCAACTTTTTTTTTTTATTTTTTATAACCGTGGTGTCCGGGCCAGCTTGCGCTCACCTTGACTAATTCCACGGGAGACCTGTCACCTCCCACCAGCAACAGGTACCAGATAACTCCGTTCACCAAGGCTAGAACAGATGGGAAGAAGTCACCTAGTGTTTGTCTCTGTTGGGAATTGAACCTGAGACCTCATGGTGCTCAACCCAACTTCATTGAACCACTAGGCCACACTCATATAATAATCAAACATTGGCAACTTATAACAAGTTCCTTCCCATATCCTTCAAACCTAAAAGTTGAATGCTTTCTCTACCTGAACACTGTGCAGCTTAAACTATAAACCCTAAGGATTCCAGTACAATCATGGAAGAGAAAACAACATCAAGAAAATTGCAAAGTCCAAGAAAATTAAAACATGTTTTACAGCGACAACCTACTCCACACCTTCTCTGTAGCAGCACAGTACCAGTAAGGATGGCCATATAGCAGAAATAGAGATCCTTGATCTCAGACCAGGATAAAACCAATCTCCTGCAAGTTCAACAATGTTGTCATAAGCACCATATGTGCCAAGGTCAATTACCTGTGAACCATTATATTGCACGGTTTGATATACTCCCTCACAGTGTTCAAGGAATCACCTAATAATAACATCAGTCTCAACTAATAATTATGTGCCACCAATCCCTCCACCACCCACACCTAGCACAAGCATGGACCTATGTGCAAAATCTGCAAGGAGCTTTCAATTTCGTTCACTTCAATAGGCATCTTCCGTGATGGCTTTGGCTGTATCATATCCACTGATAGCTACATCTAACGGGGATTGTGTCAAGAAATGTTGCATTACAGTGTTTTATTTGTTGAAACAATATTTTGGAAATCACCCAAAAAATGCATCGAGGTCTGCTAGAATGCCGTATTAGGCATGCTGCAATTGGCAATATCATGGGATCTGTTAAGACCTCAATTGCCCTCTCAAGAAGAGATTTTAGAACAGCACATACCCATCTCCAGAAGGGCTTCCAATGGGACGGAGCAGCGAAGGATCTTCTGAACAAGCCACTTATGCAAGATAGACACCAAGTGTGTTTAGCTCCATCTCACAAAAACACAGTGAGGCAGTTCTTTCCATGGTTCAGACAGTAGTTTGGGTTGCCCCAAGGTTGCATGGCAGCCTACTAAACAAGAACCTTAGATGATGGAAACTAGCCACGCAGACCACCCTGTTCAGTTCATTTCCAGGAGAAAGAAGCAGCAGGTACTGTACTAGAAGCTTCCAGCCCTTGGGAAATGAGACATTTCTCAATAAAACTATCATATCCAACAGCTGTATTCACAGAGTGACCATTTTTGCCAAAAGGGTCGACTAGTTTAAATAATGACGACAAACCCTCAAGCAGAACCTGCTGCCCTCTGTTTCAACTGTTATCCTCCATTTGGAAGTTGAATAAATAGTAGAAACCTGTCAATACTATCACAATCAAGAACAAGCCATCCTCAATAATCACTCCAGCTACTAGCATTGCTCATGCTCCAGGGTCTTCTCAAACATTTTCAGTTCAATGCATCCAGTAGCAGGTGAGTTTGGTGGATCAACTTCAGAAAGCGGATGAGGCCTTCGCAAAAAGGCAAACCTTCCGAGAGCAACAACCCAGAGAAGAGGATGCGGCTCACTCTTAGCATGAGCTCAAGCACTGCCATCCCTCAAATCATTTAGGAACAAAAGGTGCTTCAACTTCGCACCAGCAGATTGTTTTGCCAGACAAGATTGGTGATAATATTTGTCAAAATAAGGATCATTGTTGTGGTAACCCAGTGGATCCTAAGAATATTCTCTATTTCATTGAAGTTGCAATCTTAAATTGAAAAACCTTTTACAAAATGAACTGGACGCTAACAAATACTTCATTAATCAAAAGGATATTATTAGTGGTTATGAACGTTAAAGAGAGGCAGCAGTTTTGGGGTCCAAATCGTTTATTAAAGCACTGAAACTTCTGGTTTTCATTATGGGCTGGTATAGCGCAGCTGTCAAGACATTAACAGAGTAATTATTACTCGTGCAAATGTAATCAAAGATAAGAGAGCAGAGTACAAGAAAGATCAAAAGGTGCAAACAGAGAAACTACCCATGCTTCATCTTTTCACCATGATGTCAGTATCAACTTACAGGTATTAACACCATGGGGCTTAGAAGAAGATGCATGCAGTGCAAGGATTTCGCTATTATTTCCTATAGAATGTACTATATGTTGGAGAAAGAGAAAAACTATATATGGCTATGAAAATATTCTGTTAGTGACTACGCCAACAATATCATTCTGTTAATTAATTAAATAGCTGTCCCATATGAAACATACTACAAGAATGAAATTTTGGCATCAATCCTAAACACGGCTGAGATTTTTCTGCCAACATTTTAAATTGCAGTGTTTCCAGAAACACAATGTCAAAAATCAGCTGCATCATTAAGTTCTTCAAAAAAATGTTCACAAGATTATTTAACATGTAGAACGAGGAACTTGCATAAGTATTAGCAGACCTGTCGATAGTCAGGAGCTCGTTTTGGAAGTTTGAGATAAGCCATATTCATCATTTCATAATCCCACAGAAAGGACGTATGATGAACCCAACGCCCTTTTGTGATAGATTGAGCATTTCCGCCAAACTTGCGCTTGGCAAAAACATAGTCTGTGATCACGTAAAAGTACAATATGATGTTGGTGAGCAAAATATGAAACAAGAACTCCTCAAGTCATATCAATGTGGGAACAGAAAAAAAAAAAAAAAAAAAAAAAAAAAGACAAATACAAGCAGTCAGATGGACAGCGACAGGGAGAGAGAACGGCGGGGCAGGGGGGAGGGTAGTATTCATCATTCGTAGAAGGCCGAGAAGGACATTGTACGTAGAAAGAACCAACAGACAGAGAGGAAAGAATATGATAATGCTAATAAGAAGAAATAAGAATACAGAAGAAGAAGCATCCAAGTGGTCATCGTCAGGAAAGCAAGAAAGTTTTTGAACCTTATCTACCAAAGATAATTAAATCTATATAAAAGGAAGCTCCCTTGACGAGTGTGGCGTAAAAGTATTTTCTGAGAACAATCAATTCACCATCATAGATAAGTGTTTACTGTAGGATCTTCACTTTGACAAGCATTTTAGCCCCCAGTACATGCACACATACATTCTTGGCCAAATGAAACTTGTAGTTCTTTTTGTTAGTCAAATAAGTTTTACTCATATCAAACTAATTAAATGTGACAAAGATATATATAAGTAAAAGAAATACCATACAGCAAGCATAAGCAAGTGTTTCTTCCATTACAAAGTTTGATTTTTTTTTTGAATCAATCCTCCTTAACAAAGTTTAAAATTCTTTGGACAAATTACAAATAAAAAGTGAAGTATTCTTTCTCTCTCTCTCTTTTTTTGGTTCTTGAAGAAGAAAACTAGAAACACTTCCTGCAAAAATGCAGGAAAGTCAACAATGAACAATATCCTGGAGCAAAAAGTACCATTTTCACGAAGAGAGAAATCCCCAACTCCTTGAAACACTTTGCTATACAGTTGGCCACTCCATGACATGATGGGCCTAGGATATGGATGTACGCTAGGGAGAGCATCCGTATTGCATATGAAGGTGATGAAAACTGTCTGGTGATCGACAATTACAGTGCCTCCTCCAGTAAACCTCTTAACTACTGGAATCTTGTCTTGCAAAACAGAACCGATTTCAAGAAGTTCAGCTGGTTTTCTGTGACAATGGTTAATGTTGTTATATAAAATAACTCAACCCAAATATACAGCAAGTAAAGTTCTATAATTTCAGCTATGGCATTCAAGTACTCATCACTTCTTGCTTCAATAATAAACTGATAGATCAGTATTTGCACACCAGCAGGGTAGATAAAACTGACGGCTTAGCTCCAAACAGTATACAGTCTACACGTTGTCAGAAAGTGGAAAACTGGCCTTGTTATCAGTATCTTTACGACACAAATGCAATCATAAGTTGACAACGTTAGCTCACCAAGTTAAATCAACCAGTAAGAATCTTTACAAATTACAACACATGTGTAATATATTTGATTTGTTGAAAATTTATCTCTGCTTACTTTTTTTCCAGAAACCACGCAGATACTGATATTCTGCAAGCTCACTAAGTTAAATCAACCAATAAGAATCTTCACAATTAGTTTTGACGTGTGGAACATATTTGGTTCATAGAAGATCTGCTAACTTCTTTTTGTCAGAATCCACGCAGATGCTGATATTCTGAATAATATCATTCATTGATCATTTATTGAGCTGTTAGAGGTATCATTTTTTCCCTTAAAAATTACTATCAAGTAGATGTAGATGAAAGTGACACCACACTCATCCTAGTGCATCCATCATCCAGTGTGAGATATAGAAAAAAGTGGCCCTTGCCTCTTGCTCGTGCATCTTCTAATGGTACCTAGGAACAAGTTGAAGATCCTTTTTTTTTCTCTTGTGATAACTGAAAACCCCCCAAGTGTAAGTGGCACGCAGTCCAAAATCCAGTGGACAACCAGCCCGGCTCATCACCCTTCTCCATTTAAAAACTAGGTTTTTGTTTGCGTCAGGTACAAATCTGTGACGTGCTCCTAACTCACTTGAAGACTTCAAGCTACTTCTTTTTATATGTCTGGAGATGAATTTGATTCTCCACCTCTTTCTTCCCTCCTTTGAGGAACAGTGAACAACCTAGAAATTCAGATAGAATCCCAGCCAAACCACCCTAATAATTCATTGTATAGAAACTCTTCAAAATCCATACCCCACCCAAAGTCACTTCTACTATTCAAAGTCTTCTAAAACTACAACTTGAAGCGGAAACAGATAATGTTCTAAACTCCCAAACT
This sequence comes from Capsicum rhomboideum, assembly GCA_031232105.1. Classification (NCBI taxonomy): domain Eukaryota; kingdom Viridiplantae; phylum Streptophyta; class Magnoliopsida; order Solanales; family Solanaceae; genus Capsicum; species Capsicum rhomboideum. The sequence goes on along the minus strand of CP124713.1, from coordinate 28,568,217 downwards.
TCATTTCCGATCAAGCAAAACAACAAACTCAGTATATATATAAGCTATTCATAGCTAAAAATACCAATTAATATCACATATTTTATTAAGAATGATGGGTTAGTCTATCAACAACAACAACAAACCTAGTGTAATCTCACAAGTGGGCTTTGGGAGGGTAGGATGTACACAGACCTTATCCCTACCTTTGTGGGATAGAGAGACTATTTCCAATAGGCCAAAAAGGGCAGCCTGGTGCACTAAGCCCCCGCTATGCACGAGGTCCGGGCTAAGCCAGACCACAAGGGTCTACTATACACAACCTTACTTTGCATTTCTGCAAGATGTTGTTTCCACGGCTCTAACCCCTGACCTCCTGGTCACATGAAAACAACTTTACTAGCTACGCAAAGGCTCCCCTTCCTGTTCCAATAGGCCCTCAGAGCAAAAAAGTGCAACCGAAACAAGATATAAAGGAGAACAACGACAACATAATAGCAAGATAGACAAAGCAATCGAAGTAACAGGTAGAACTATGAGCTAATCTATCACCAATTAGCATATGCAAAACATATGGCAACCCACAAAGAATTGGTCTTTGTATAAAGAACCCACCAATCAAAACAATCAAGAAACATTTCTAGCAAAAGAATTATGAAAAAAAAGAAAAGTAAAATGATCATACCATACTAAAGGGTGGAAAATTGATAGCTCACCCTGAAATGCCCATGACAATAGTGGGTTCATTAGTTCCATCATTTACAATACACCAATTCTGAGATGAGGTCCTTAATAGCCGCTCCTCTAAATGCAATTGCTGAAGAATTGGAACTCCCTTAAGTCTAACAAGATTCATCACTGGCTGCAACCCCCTTGAACTCATTGCAAAAAAAAAAATGTAATCTTTATTGTTTTGTTGTACTAAATAAAGGATCTGTATGTATGTCCACAGCTGAACTGGGTCTTTTCTTAATTTCACCAGAAAGCCCAAAATCGTGTATTTTGTCGAGAATTTTAAATATTTTTTTCTTCTCCTCAAAGGCTCCTCCTGAAAGATGTTTTGTTGAGGAGTTAGGAAGTAGAGCAGCAGCTAAAGACAAAAAACTCGTGTTTATGTTTTGACATTCAACACAAACTGCTGAGGCAAGGGCAGACATTTTTGCATGTGTTTTACGCATACGGCTCGTTTGATACGACAGATAAGGAATAATTAATCTCAAAATTAATTTTAGAATTAATTTATTCTATATTTAATTAGGATAAAATACATAAAATAATTCATTCTGAAATTAGTTATTTAGGGATTACAGTATTATTTGCATTCCTTCTTGATGATGGGATAATTAATCTTGGGATAATTTTTTACTCAACCAAACGACCCCATACACTCAAATCTTTTAAATATTACTCTCTCCATTTTTTTTTTACTTGTCATAATTTATTTTACGAGAATCAACTTGACTAGTCTTCGAAGCTAAATTAACTTACAATAATTCAATATTTTAGATTTGAAATTTAGATATTCAAAAGTTATATGAAAAATTTGCAAGTTGCAATTCTTTTCATATTAATATGAAGAAAAATATATCTTAAAAATATCGGTCAAAATTCATGCAGTTTGACACTTAAAAAGAAAAATGTGATAAGCAAAACGAAATGGAGTATTTGTAATTTAGTAGTATAATATATTAGTAAGTAAAGTTATTGTAATTATTTTTTAAATAATTTAATTGTATAAACATTTTTTTATCTTGTCGTTCTCCCCTGGGGTTGAGTAATTAGGGAAAGGAAAATATGAGGTGAACCTATTAAAAAGAGCAATGCATCTGACTCTCTTGGATTTTAATTCATAGCATATGTTATATGTACCTTTGGACTGAGCATATTCAAGAAAGATAAGTGGTTGATTTGGCAATTATCTTTCTCTTGACTACGTAGGAATTTGAATAAAACACGTGCACAAATATCTATTATAGTATTGTCTCAGTAAGAAGTTCGTAAGGTGACGCTGCAACTTGAATTATTGTAGAATGAGATGAGTCATCTTAAGAAATGACTTAACTTAAAAGATAGATATCGCACTGCGAGATAAGGGAGCAAGTTGTCTGATCTTGCGGTCCTCTCATTTTCATTACGAGAATGAAATCATGCCCCAACTTGACTCGAATTACTTTTGCTTGGATCTAAATGGTTCAAGTTTTAGGTTATTAAAGTGCATTTGTTTATACTAATATTGAAAAACTTATTTGGTTTGAATAGATTTTAATCGTTAAGATCTTCAACAAACTATCACTACTAACCACATCTACATTCACAACCAACATTATTATTGCCAACCACTGGTCATTACCACATTTGTCATCACAATCACCACTGACAACCACCATCATTGTCAACCACTTATGTCAGTCATTACCACACGTATTACTTTTATCAATGTAATTATATCCACTGTTATTACCATCGTTGTCATTGCCTTCACTATCATTATCGATCACTATAACCACTGCGATCAATTGCTACTACCAATCACCTCTATCATCACAACAAACACCCTCATCGACTCCAATCAACGCATTATCAGTCCACCACATATCCTTCCGTCACTGCAATCAGCATCACCAAATCAATAACTTAACTAGCTTCACAATCACAATCACCACCACACATATTCCTTCATGCATTATTATGTCTCAAAAATGTTTTTTTTTCCATGACATCTTGAGGATATATTGTAATTATTCATTTCTTTTAAACTACACAATAAATTTATTTTTTTTCAAAGTTGTAATTCAACACTATTATACGGTAAAGACTATATCATATTCAAACTTTTATTTACGGTCAATGTGTGTCTAACATTTGTGTTTGAAAATAAATTTCACTTCAAAAGAAAGTCGAAATTTTGTTAGTGTAAATAATTATCGTCAAACCAATATTTTTCAAATATCTTAAGCAAAACTAGTGCAAATTTACTTTTGAAAATCCATATTTTCTCATAGTAATTAATTTTTTCAAAAAAAAAACACAATTTGAATAGACCTCGATGCTAAATTCCAGTATACATCAAAGTAGTAGCCCAAATCTAATAGTCTAGTATACATCAAAGTTTGTATCGTTTGACTTTCAAAGAGAAAATTATTACAAGTATTTTGCATCCAGTAGCAGGTAAGTTCGGGTATATAAGAAGAAAGGGGACGTTGGGAAGGGAAGGAAAGAAAGATCTCTTAGTTTTGGCAAGAATTATGTTAATGGAAAGGAATGATATGAGGCAATTATTTTGGAGTGATAATATTCTTCCATCTAAAGAAAATATTTTTTGATTTTCTATGAGGATTTTATGGATATGGAGGTAGTAAAATAAAAATAGGTAAAATTGATTTGAAATGATTTTGAGAATAAAAAATATTCTTCACAAGAAAGGAAAGATAGTGAGGAGGATTTTTCTACTTATGAAAGATTTGACAAAATTTGAATTTTAAAACTTTGAATTTTAAGCTTGTTTAGGACTAAATAAATTTCTACCAAAAATATATAAAATGGGTTACTACTAAATTACTAAGTAGGCGTTTGGCCATGAAAATTAAATTTTTTGGAGTTGAGTTGAAGTTGGAGTGGAAGTTGTAGTTGAAGTTGGAGTTGGAGTTTGTTTGGCCATGAAAATAAATTTGACTTTTTGTGAGAGAAGTAGGAGTGAAAACAAGTAAAACTTGTTTTCTCTTTTCCGGAATTTTATTTCACTATAGTGAAAAAAAAATCATGGCCAAACACCATCAAATTTCACTTTTTTCACTAAAGTGAAATAAAATTCCGAAAAAAAGTGAAAAAAATTCATGGCCAAATGGGCCCAAGTGAAGTAAAATAATACTAAATTATTAAATCAACCATTATATTTTATAGTAAAATAATAATAATTTACAATGAAAGAATAACCCTTAAAACATTTGATCAAATACTTTAAAAATAAATTAAAAGAGTAATGTAAAAGATTAGGTAAACAATTACCTTGCGAGTGAAGAATATTATATAATAGAAAAGTCATAAAAAAATAATTGAAAATAGTAATTATAATAATAATACTTAAATAATGTGAATAGTATCTATTATCCCAAATTTTGATCAAAATGGGTAAAAATAGCGATTTTGGCCTCGTGAACAAAATAGACGCTTGAATAAGTAAAAATGATAAATAGGAGGGTCAAAATTGGGTGTCAACAATATGGCTTCAGTTTGTCGTGCTCCAAAGAAAGATAAGAAGAATGAGCAAGCAAACATGAATGAAGAAGTAGACAACCTTTGTGCAATGCTCTCAGAATTTAACTTGGTGGGAAATCCCAATGAATGGTGGATTGATTCAGGTGCTACCCGCCATGTGTGTTCCAACAAGGAACTGTTTTCATCCTATACTTCTTCAGGAAAAGGCGAGACCATTTGTATGGCTAATTCAGCCACCGCAAAGATAGAAGGAACGGGCAAGGTTGGCTTGAAGATGACTTCGAGCAAGATGGTGACCCTCAACAATGTCCTTCATGTTCCTAAAATGCGGAAGAATTTGGTCTCGACATCACTTCTAGTCAAGAATGGTTTTAAGTGTGTGTTTGTATCTGATAAAGTTGTAATCAGTAAGAATGACATGTATGTAGGAAAAGGTTACTTCACCGAGGGCCTCTTCAAACTAAATGTAATTTCTATTGATATGAATAAGATTTCTGCTTCTTCTTACTTGCTTGAATCAAATCAATTATGACATGCACATTTAGGACATGTAAACTATAAAACCATGCAGAACATTATTAACTTAGAAATCTTATCTAAGTTTGAAAGTAATAATTTGAAATGTCAAGTATGTATGGAATCAAAGTATACAAAGCATCCTTATAAGTGTATTGAAAGGAATTCAAATCCCTTAGACTTAATCTATACAGACATTTGTGACATGAAGTCTGTACCATCTCGCGGTGGAAAAAGATACTTCATAACTTTCATTGATGATAGCACTCGATAGTGCTATGTTTATCTGCTTAATATCAAAGATGAGGCAATTGATGCATTCAAGCAATACAAGAATGAACACTACAAGAAATCCCACTTTTAGTAGCGACAAAAATCGCTGCTAAAGACTAGAAGTCGCCGCTAAATACATGTAGTGGCGACATTAGGATTGTGGCAACAACTTCCATAGCTAAAAGTTTTTAGTGGCGACTTTTAGATGTTGCCGCCAAAAGGTAATACTTGTGGCGACAAATATTGCCACTAAAAGTAAACAAACACGCCACAAAAAAATTCAAAAAATGGATCTTTGATTTGTCGCCACAGAAGAAGAAACTTTAGTGGCAACCTATGCCGCCGCAAAAAAACTTTAGAGGCGACTTTAGCTCGCCGCAATTTGAATAAACGTTTTTAGTGGCAACAAGGGTCGCCACTAATACCTTTTTTCCTAAAAAAAAAAAAAAGAAATTCATTTTGCTACTAAACTGCTCAATAATAAAATAGTCCATTATCAATACGTGATATATTTCTCAACAATATTATTTAAGTGTCATAATAAAGGCATAAACACTTCATATACATTGTCATGGTATTACATAAAAAAAGAAAATTATAAGTATCTCTGATCTCCTCTTGGAAAAGAACTTTGTCCCTGAAATTGAAAAGAAGACACACAAAGTTTCACTCTAACTTGATATTAAGCAAGAAAAGATCTGAGAAAATTTAACATCATATTGGAAGGTATGAAAGAAATTGAAGTTCTACATATCATGAGTTAGAGAAATTCTTTTTTCACGATATTCACCTTTCAATAGAAATAATTTTACTCACCATTAGAGGAAATTATCCTTAATCTTCTCCATATATATAAAAACACAATTTAAGTTAGTCATTTATTTTCTTTTTTTTTCTCTCATAAAATAACAGATTAAACACTTACCAAAGTAGTTAATGACTTAAGTAGCAAATATGTAACCAGCAGATTAACACCAACTGAGTAAATTATGACGTGGAAAGGAAGAGGATAATTTCACCACACTGGAACAGATGTCGTCAAAGTAAACATGTATACATGACGGTGTTCATCATTTGTCAACGCATTAGAGTATCATCACCAGATACATATGTGCTAGAAAGCGGGCATGCCATCATAATATATGTATCATTTATTAGACATCAAAAAGCTTTAGCTATCATATGAATAACATTAGAAGTTATCACGACATATTGAAATGAAATGTATGCAAATTAGGCAGCTATGAGGTTTATCAAGAGAAAGTTCTAAAGGTATTAGCAGGCTGGTAATATTAGCAGCTAACTTTCAATATTATGTTACCGGTAGTAGAGCTATAAGAAATCAAATCAAGCCACAAAGCAGGGCATGAGAATGCTTACATCTTCCATGAGAATCTGATGGCCAAGCTTCAGCAAGCCATTTTTTATTTCTCCATCAATGCTCGTGAAACATAGTGGATGCAAATGTCAACTCTCCCCAACAAAGAAATAGTTCATATCGTTTCATTTAGAAAAAGAAACCCAGGAGGTTTTTGAAAAAGATAACGAAATCTGTTGAAAAAAATTATGGAACTGATAAGAGTTAGAATGACATAAACAACAAGCTAAGTAACGAAATCTATTAGTCACATGACACTCATGGCCCACTGTATGATGAAAAAATAATAGGATCTCTTAAGAACAGAACTTCGACCTGAATTTATCTATCAAAAAAACATGACAATCAAAGAGAAAATCTACAAAAATTATGGATAATTAAGTCCTCATAATATTCTCTCCATTTTCTAAATACAGATCTTTAACTATTTCTTTGATGTTATAGAAATTGCAACATGTCCCTATGCCTTCATTTACCCAGGGCTTTTACCTAGTTTATGTTTTCATACTTAGAGAGAAAATGCCTTAAGTTGTGCTATAAACATGTCAAAAGATACAACTTAGCTTTGTTAAAATGAACTGAAACAAAATAACATATACAGAAACATTCTACTTGTAAGAAACATTCCAATTTGCTGAGTCTCAATATGATTCTTTAAATTCTCACCCTAAAAGGCTATGCTGCTCATAGTCTGATGTATCTCCTTGTTCTATTCCTAAAGTACATCCTTATTTAGCAAATAACTCCAACTCGGGACCCTTCTCACTCAATATTGGTCCAACTCCCCCCTCCCCCTCAAAATAAATACACAACATATCACAGATGAAATTACTTTAGCATCAACAACTTCCTACTATTTCTATTAAGAAACAAATGATATTCTAGATCACTAACAGAAATATATAATCTGAAGTTCAGTAATTTATCTCAAGTAATTGAAGACTACATGAACAAAAATAACTTACATCTTTTCTAGTATATAGCTCCCTGGAAGTAGAGCAAAGTTGATCGACAATCAAAATCAGAAGTGTCCTTGTCATAGTTCTTGATTACATGCTTGCAAGGTGCAATCACATCTTTTTCAACGTTAGCTTTTTCAACGTTAGCTATCGTGGGAGGATACCTTCCAAAGTTCGAAAGTATGAACATTGCAGGCCACAACTTCATTCTTGCATCCAAAAGACTATTTGAATGGTGTGCAAGAATTATATGGTCTTTTCCGCCAATCTTTTCCATTCCTCTTGTGCTATCAAAAATGCCACTATTTCTTTTTGCAGCAAGACGTTCGTACTTGTTTTATGCGGTGGCTTAAGCTTTGAAAAATGATTATAGCAAATCGATGAAAAGAAAGGAACAAATATAACATCAGCTTCACTTGAATTATGCACTCTTATAGCACTTCAACCATTCAAATTGTCAGTAAATTCAGACAACAAAAGATCCAATTTCAACCAATACTCTATGCTGTGTTGCACATTTAGTCCTCCCGGATATTGAGGAACCATTTTCCTGATATCCGTCCAGATTCTCTTTCCTTCAGCCTTCCATCACATTCCTGAAAAACTATGGAATATGATGATCATGGAAAGACTTTAACTCACATTTTCCATGGCAATTAGTCCCTTGTCTAAGAGAAATATGATCCCCAAGAATCAACTCAGTATTCAAACATGAGCATGTCATGAAGAAGATATCCAAACAAGTTGAATATTCCATGTATCCTTGAACCCACATATGTAAGTCTCGTAGGGTGAACATAGAGAGCAAATCTTCTTAGCCTATGATAATCTCTCAGTAATAGAGGACGCCATTATCAAGGAAAAATCTATTATTTTTCTACTCTATTAGGTAGAGCCAAGTGAAAATCATAGAGTTTATTCAGGTACATTCCTATGTTTTTCGTAAAAACTTATCTATGTTTGCTTCGTTGTCTTCATATTTGATCAACAGAGAGTTCTCTACTCTACAAGTGTGGAATACAGTAGGATTTGTACAACATTAAAGAGCTTAAACTTGGAAAGTAATCAAATATAACTCTTTGTTATAAGCTTATGCTAAATAGATTAACTTGAAACTTGATCTTGTCGATACCAATTGGTCGACAACCAACCAACGAGCCTTCTAATGGAACATAATACTACCAGCCACTTCCAAGAAACAACCAAACCATCCACAATCTTTTCTACAAGCTAAGAGTTGCTTTAAAAATTGTAAAAGAAATCCAAAATAAAACAAATTGTAAAATGAGAAATTAAATGAAGTTCTACTTTCAAGAATTAGAATATAATTAAATAGGTGAATCTAAAAGAAATACCTTTCCAGTCAAACTCATGCTACAACCTCTCCTTTTGCTATTCTAGTTTGGAATTTCTCTAATTAAATATGATTTTGTTTTTTGTTCGTAACATGTAGAGCAGAAAGCTTAAAATATACTTTTCTCAATTCAATATTTGATAAAGGATTATCAATTCCACAGTAAAGAAACTTTAAACAAACACTCAACTAAACCCAAATATCTTTGATAGATGAAAATTTGAGAGCTAATATGCATTGAATGTCCAAAATTTGAGATCTGAAGCAAACCCTATCTCTACAATAGAAGAAGGTAAAGTGAATAGCATACGATGAGTTCAATGTCAAAATTTGAGATCTGAAACAAACCCTAACATTATAATATAGAAAATCATAGACCGAATTTAAAGGAGAATGAGAAAATAATCGAAAACGTAACCTATGAGCTGCTGGAGATTCGCAAGACCCAAATCGAGAGGGAGAATAATTTGTAGTGATAGATATGAAATTAGGTATTCAAATGAAATGAAGAAAAAGAGCACCTTGTTTTTATTATTGTTGAAGACCACCATTTGCAGAAACCCAACTTGATGGAAAAGTAGATGAAGAAAATTTTCAATGGAGGCGTTCTTCCTTAGGTTTTCTCTTGATAATAAATATTCCTAATAAACATAGAATGGTGCAGTGAAAAACAAATGCAAAAGGATGTTGAGTGTTTTGTTTTAAAATTTTTCTTTATTTTTGAAAATAAAATATTAGTGGCGACTTCATCGTTGCTAAATACTCCACATATTTTATTCTATATTCGAAAAAATAATTTGGTTCATATTTGTGACGACCTGATTACAGTCACTGCTAAATACTAACTTTTTGTGGCGATTTAAAGGGTTGCCGCTAAAAATAATACTTATTGTGGCGTTATTTCTAAGTTGCCACAAAAATGATCACTATTGTAACAACTAAGAGAGTTGCCACAAAAACTTGTCACAATAAATCTGATTTCTTGTAGTGGAAGTTGAAACACAACTTAACAAGAAAATTAAAATGATTAGAAGTGATAGGGGTGGTGAATATAAATCTCCTTATAATAAATAAAAATATAAACAAAAAATAATAAAACAACATAAATATTTATTTTTTCCACAAAAGAAGTGAAACAATTAGAAAAGAAAAAAGGTTTTCAAAAAAGAACAACAAAAAATTTTAAACAACGACAAGTTTTTTAAAAAATAAATAGCACAAAAAAAAAACAATAAAAAGGTTCTTTTTAAAAAAAATAAAAAGTAGAAAGAAATGGCCAAATGACCTAATAGAATAGGCGACTAGCAGTGATTTAGGTAAAGGAATAGACGACTGCTATATTTATTGTAAACAATTTAGCTGAGCGGCTAATTTTGGCAATAAGAATGGCCAAATGAAGATTTTAAAAAAAATAGATTATTTTTTGTGTAAGAAACTTAACCCAATGAATATTGTGTATAATTTTTCCTATAATAAAATCATAATTATGCAAAAGATCTTAGACCATCTCCAACCCAACACCAAATTTTATACCAAATCCTATTTTGGTGTAGGATTTGGTGTTTTCCATCTCCAACCCAACACTATATTTCACACTGTCATAGTGTGTGAATAGTGTTGCATCAGATTTGGTGTGACACTATTCATCAACACCAATTAACTTTTTAATTATTTTATTATTATTTTTGTAATATAACACTTTTAATTAACATATTATATATTGTATGTTTTTAATTAAGTCAAAAATATACCTAATTATTTTTTATGTAATATCTTTATAATATTAATTTGAACAATTTTTAGCTCGACAAAAAAAAATTAAGGATAAAGATGTTCAATTTGAACTTCGTAATGCATTAATAGAGCATTTTTAGGAGCACCGTACTAATCTTGAAAGTTGAATATTTATGTAGAAATTAAAATAAATTTACCATTATGTAATATTTATTTAATTGTATTTCATTAATGATTTCACTTTTATTTGAATTATCCATTAATATTTATAATATATAATATTTACTTGTAATTTATATTATTTAAAATTTATATTATAAAATAATTTTATATGAAATAATTATATAAGAAAAGAATATGAATTATATAGGGTAAATATGTAAAAGAAAAAAGAAGAAGAAGAAAGAATTTGTTTTATGAAATAAAAAAAATATAAATGAAATAAAAAATAATAATATAATGTTAAGGAGAGAGAGAAGAATATAAAAAAAATATTTGTTAAAGAGAGAGAAGAATATAAAAAAAAATATTTTTTTTTAATTATAAAATTTACTTATGTAGTGCATTGGAGTTGATTTCAACACCATTTTAATGCAAAATTTGGTGTTATGGATTGGAAATGCCCTTAGTACTCCTTGTACTATTTTGAAGTGATAGTGTATTACTATTTCTTCACAGATTACCTCAAATGGAAAGTGAAATAGGGATGGACATAAATACCAAAAAATTAAAAGATTAGACCGAATTCGATTCTTCGATTTCAATTCTTCGGTTTGATGTTCGATTTTCTTTTTCAAAAGTTCATTTCTTCTATTTGATGTTCGATTTAATGGTCCCAGTCCGAAGAACAGAACTTTTGTCAATAAATTTTTTTAAAATATTTTATATTACTAATAGACCCTTACTAATGCCCATATTTAAGCCAACCCAAGCCCAAAGTGTGCGTGCATTGCTACTACTGGCCGCTACTTCTAATATTCAATACTAATGCAACATCTACAAAACTTAGAAATGAGAATTAAGAACTAGAACTGGATAGTGGACAGGGATAGTGACCAGTGTGCGTGCGTTGCTACTGCTGGTTGCTTAACTAGTTGCTGCTATGTGCAATTTTAGATGGTGTAAATATATTTGTTCCATATTTAAATGTTTGAAGTCTTTTAATATTTAATTTGATCCTCATTTTGTCTATGCGTTTGCACTGAAAAATCATTTTAAAAATATCGAATTGAGCCGATTTGAAGTTGAAAAGACTGAATTGAACCAATCTAATTCGATTTGGTGTTCGGTGTGCACTTTTTCATAACCAAAAAATAAAAGAAACGAACCAAAATTTGATAAAATAACAGAAACACCGAACGCCCACCCTTAATAGTGAAGTATACTCTAGGTGTGTTTGGTATGAAGGAGTATGTTTTTCATGAAAAATATTCTTTTGAAAATTATTTTTCAAGAACATATAAGAAGGTTTTATATTTATTATTGTGTTTGGTACTTATGAAAAATATTATTTTAAAAATATTTATATATAATTTAGACAATATTATAAGAGCACAAAAAAATGGGTGGGAAGCTGGATTATTTTAATCAAATAAAAATACCCCAAGTCTATCAGAATTGTTTTATAACCACACCTAAAATTGAACTAACAACAATAACATGCCCAGTGAAATTTCACAAGTAGGGTCGATGAGGGTAGAGTTGATCATACCACTACCTCGTAGAGGTATAAAGACTATTTATGAAAGACCTAGGCTCAAGCGTGTCAAATTCAAATATAAAGAAGAAGGAAACAATGGAGGAAACATAGCAACTTACAACAAAATAGTGCAATAATCAAACACAATAAACATCAAATGATGATAGATAGCAAAATCAAGAACTACTAAAATACAACTAGTACACGACCAATGCCAACAACCCTAAACCCTAAAAAAAACATGACAACCTTCTACTACCTACTAACCTTCTGTCCTAATACGCGTCCTCCACAACCTCCTATCTAAGGTCATGTTCTCGGTAACCTAAAGGTATGTACTGTCTAATTATCTCTCCCCAATACTTTTTCAGTTCACCTTTACCTCTCCTCGTACCTACTATATCCAACCGCTCACACCTCCTCACTGGTGCGCCTACATATATCCTTTTCACATGTCCAAATCATCTCAATATTGCTTCACTCATCTTGTCCACCACGGAAGCCACTCCCACTTCATTCCGAATATCTTCATTTCTAATCCCATCACACTTAGTATGCCTACTCATCCACCTCAGCATCCTCATTTCCGCAACATGCATCTTCGGAGCATGAGAGTTTTTGACTGACCAACACTTTGATCCATACAACAAAATCGGTCTAACCACCACCCTATGAAGCACATTGAACTAAAGTTGAATATTTGGGATATGGTTATACATTTTTTTAAAAAATTTCTAAAATTAAACCTCATTTTTTCATATTTATCAGTGCAAATAGCTTATATACTTTGAAAATGCCAAATAATCATTTCTCGACTAATGATTAATTAGTTAAATATTTTTTTTAAAAACTGAATGAGCAGTCAAGTCAATAATTGATTCCTAAATAAATTTTGATATTAATTTTAATATTTTGAAATATATTTTTATAAAAATTAAAAATATCACGTATCAAAAATTAATATTTACCACTAAAATGATTATGAAAATTAATTAAATAAAGTTGAGTGACTTGAAAAGCAAAATAAATTTGAATGACTATGGTGACAATGATCCAAGTTGAATGAATATTGAAAGACAAAACGAGTGAGCATCCAAACTTGTAATTCCTGTCGAAACAACATAAAGAGAACTTACCAAGAAATTAATATGATGGATAAAAAAAAAGAATAAATATAAATAAAGCGAAAATTACACAAAACTACAATTTAACTTACTGATATTACTCAAAATTCCAAATTCCCATCTAATTACAAATATCCCATATCTCACTTTCTCTCTCCATTTACCTGATACATAACTCAATTTTTTCACATTTCCCTCTTTTAACGTTTTTTGCTCCACAAACAAAGGCTATTTTCAAGGCAACTTGTAACACTTCGAAAAATTAAAAAATCCATCCTGGCAAGCCCTTGGGCGAGCCAGCTTGCTGTCTCTGGGCACAAAAATTTGGCCCAGTGCGGCCTGGCACGCCCCCCAGCGCGCCCCTTACTTAGTTTTTCTGAAAATTTCATTTTTCGACTTTTCTTCGCGGGTTTGGTTAGATACTTCAAGTCCCATTCTTTAACTTACTTCTTACCCTTAATATACTTTGTTTAGAGGTCCTCTTAGCCTCATTTTGAACCCCACAAATGCTCCACGAAAATCACAAAACACCTCCTATGCAAGTTTAATCACATGTACAAGGCCAAATTTCAATTTTCTCATCACTAACATTACAAATTACATACTCATGGCATCTCGACACCTAAGTAACCATTGTTCAACGTCGTCACGTTGGGTTGTGATACCCGGGCCCCGACTGAACAGTGGGTTTTAACATAACATCATGTTATGTTGGGATCGGCTCGAGCTAGGCTTATGCCCCTAGAGCTGCCACCCTAAGAATCAATATATTTATCGGGATCGGCTCTAGCTAGGTTAGTACCTCTAGAGCTGCCACCCATACCACATTTCAGGTTCGGCTCGAGCTAGGTTATTACCTCTAGAGCTGCCCCCTGTCAGGATCGGTCCGAGCTAGGCTTATGCCTCTAGGACTGCCCCCTGATCATGGGATCGGCTTGAGCTAGGCTTATGCCCCCAAAGCTGCCACCCATACTTGATCATTAACCACATATGCATTACTTCACTTCTTTACTTTTGAGAGATTGATACCTTTACTTGTGAGAGTTTGGTACATTCACTTGTGAGAGATTGATACATTCATTTGACATAGCATTTTTGAAAGCTTTGGAACCATAACCAAAATAGAAGACATGTGAATAAACATTATTGGAAACATAGCCTTATTGGAAACATAACACCATTGGAACCATTGGACAATCATCCATAAACAAGATACATGAGCAGAATCACTTTTGGAACTTTGGAAAACAACCTTATTGAGCTTTTGGAACAATATCCATGAATATGAGATATGAGAGTCACAATTGATCTATGAGTAGGAAACATATGATAATGACCATTGATAACCGGATATAGAATACCTTAGCACATTTCTGGATGGAACAAGCGTAATGTCAATGTGAATACTATTTGCCGCAGAAAGATACGGACAGAGTAACCTTACATACCTCGTATTCTCAATACGAATATACAATCCTAGATGTGCATATAATAGTCCCGCTCCTTCTTTATGTGTCACTCTGCAACACAAATATATAACAGAATTCACATTAACCACCAACTACCTTACAAATGCATATAACGTCAATGAATTACCTGTTTGCCTTTAAACATGCCATTTCCCCTTGACAAAACCATTGATGAAATTATTATTTCAAAAATCCCATAATATTCCCAACATTGACCAATACATGATAATCAATACATTTCACCACAACACTTCTCCTTTACACTTTCTTATCCACACCACATCACAAATAATCCATCAACTTACCTTAATACTCCTCATAGCACATATCGACCAAAATCCCACAATTTACACTTATAGAAAAACAAAAATTTTAATAACAAAATCACACCATACATGTTCATATTTTATCCATACCATGCTCTTTCATCAAAGTCACAAGTCATAATTCAAGCTTGAATCTCATAGATCACAAATCTTATATAAAAATACAAAGTACCATGTTCAACACCTCCAAGCATAACCAACATGATTTACATACTCTCCCATGCATATAATATATTAATCCATATCAATAATCACTTACCCAAGCTTGAAAAATAATGATCTTGTTCCAAAAGTTGGCTTTGAACTCTTAGTGTTTGAAGAAAATATCTTGTATATTTGTCTAAAAGGCATGAGACTTTGAAAGCAATAAAAATCAGATTTCTTGCCCTTTATATAGGCCCTCAAGTCCATCCTTAGCCACTCTTTAACATTTAATATGGTGTTCTAGAAGGTCAAGGCAAGAATGGGTCTTTTGACCCATTTTTGGGCCATGTTTTCTTTTCATTTTTGGGTTCTTTTTGGGCCCAATTCACTTAACCCAGTAAAATCAATAATTTCTCGTGTTTAAATCATCTCATACGTGTTACAATACTAATCCCACTCACGCTATTCATATCCGTAGCCTCAATCCCAAAAACAAGTGATTCTAGCCACGTATGGCCTATTTTGACCAAAAGGATAAAAACGTCATTTTGACGCCACAAGCAAAAATGAATAATCATGGAAGCCAAGATACAAAGAAAGTAATGAAAGCAAAATACATGGTCTCCAAAGTTCAATATAGTGACTTATCCATATTGATCACTCATTTGTATTTGAGTTTATTGACATGTTTACATATCATACAGTTTCATTGAGCCTTACATACTCAGTACATTCTTCGTACTGACCCCTCTTGGGGAACTTACTTTAAATGCTGCAGGTGCAGACACTAGTAGACCTCCACAATAGGTTGACAGTAATTGCAGATTTTTGGTGAGCCCCAGTTGGTTCGGGACTTCCCAAGTCACAGTTGTACATTTGTTTTGATGTTGTAAATGTTGTATAAAGCGGGGACTTGTCCCGAATTTAAGTTGGTCTTGTATATGCATCTGTTAGAGGCTTTTGTAGACGTATGTGGGTATATGGATGCAAGAGATGTATGTTCACTCGACTTGACGGCCCTAACGGCCAAGTTTCACATATTGTACATATTTCCCATGACTTCCGCCATAAGCATTTTATATGTTATCAGTTACATGAGATGGTATGATGTTCATATGAGGCTATGCATACGAATGTACATGAGCAAAGATTGGTTCTCTCGGGCCATATCGGCTTCGGGTGCCAGTCCGGCCCGAATGGGATTTCGGGGCGTGACACAACTATCCAGCGGTTATCAATTTTGAATTATCAACGTCTTCTTCTCCAACTCTTCAACATCCACTGACAAACTCCACAAACTCCATTTTCTTTCTTCTTGAATTTCTTTTGGAGGTTAGTATAATTTCATAAATTTTTCGTTTTACTAAATCAAAAATCAACATTGTCGAGTTAGTGTTCATTAAAAAAAAAAGCATATTAATGGAGTTTGGCCCTTCGTTTAGTGTTGGACTAACTCAATTAGAGAATAATCCCCAAACAATAAATATTGCTGTTGGGTTTGTTCCTGGAGATTTTGATAAGGATGATCCTGGTTTCCGTGAAAATAGATCTAAACATCGAAATGATCCCGCTACGATGAAGAAGTTAAGGAAAATTGCTGGTACCCAAAATAAAAAGGCTGTTGCGTCATCTTCAAGGAGGAAGAAATTAGAAGATACATCACGTCCCCGTCTACCAAAGGTATTTTGCTTTGTTTTTTGTGATGTATATGCTCATGGAAAAAATATATTGTAGTGTATTTGGTTATTCATATACATAGATCTAATGTATATGTGGGTTTTTGATACTGCACATACATATACATATAATGTATGTGGATTTCTGGTACTGCATATACATATACAATTATGGTGATGTATACGCTCGCGGTACATACATATACAATATTAGTGATGTATATGTGGGTGGATTTCTGGTACTGCACATATATAGATCTAATGTATATGTGGGTTTCTGGTGTTGCACATACGTATACAATTTTTGTGATGTATATGATCGCGGAACCAAGATATTGTATTGTCTTTTTCCCCTTTTATATCGTTAATCAGTTTTATTACTTATGTATATGTCAGTGATGTATAGGGTCTTCTAGTTATGTATATGCTGCGAAAAGATACGGGATTTACTGTAATTTTTAAAAATATCGAGAGAGAATAAATTAACTAATAAACTACTGGTATTTATGTTATTTTTACATAAATAAAAGGGTTAAATTTGTCCATTACTCATACAATGATACAAATACAACTGAAGCCCATGTGGCCACACCTATAACTTTTGGCTTCACATTCACCGTTTCAATCGTTCCCAATCCTCTTTCCAATCGCCGCCTCATCTTCTCCTTGTTAGATAAGAAAAACTAAACGCCTATTCACAAAAATCTCCCTTTACTCCATTGCAATCAACAATTTATATTCTCTATTTGGTACTTCTATTTCTAGGTTTCGTATTTCGTGTTGATTAGTAATTTTCTAGGGTTTGAATTATGGCACCGCCTGGAGAAACGCCGTCGAACAATCTATGGGTTGGTAATTTAGCCCCTGATGTTACCGATGCCGATCTAACGTCTTTGTTTCAGAAGTACGGTCCGCTTGATAGCGTAACCTCATATTCCTCTCGCGGATTTGGTTTTCTGTATTTCAAAAACATCAATGATTCTAAGGAGGCTAAAGATGCACTTCAAGGATCATTCTTTCATGGCAATCCACTTAGGATCGAATATGCTAAGCCGGTTTGTGTTTTTGTTTTTATGTTTCTTCGTTGTTTGATTCGGATCCATTTTTGTTGTTGTTTATTCCTTAATTGTTTGTTGATTATTCTTAGTGAAATTGTCAGAGGAAGTCCTTGCCTTTTTCCGCACTCAAAATCAGAATCAAATATAAAAAAAAAACAGACAAACGAGATCTGCGAGATAATAATAATAATAATAAGTAGATGCGTAGGAAAAAGATATAGATGAAATAAATTTTAGGAAGAAAAGTGCCGATTTGGATGAATGCGATGAACAAAGAGAAGAACGTATAATTATCGTTTCCATAAACCTGAAAATCAAAATTTTGTAATAATTATGCGTCCGGAATTCGATCCCTTTGCAAGATCCGATTCCTTTGCAAGATCTACGTGTATGGTATTCAATTCCTATCCACTTAATCAGATACGAAATGTCATGGATATATTCAACTTGTTAATTGAACAAAATCAACTCAATAGACAAGCAAATTAATTTTTCTTGAGATTGCAGATAAGTAAGTGGTTGCACTGGTTTAAGGTGTTAATTGATTTTGGTTAGATTTGATATGTTAAAATAGTACAAAAAGTTCATCTTCTTCAAATAAGTGGCCATAGGATTCTCATATTTTTTGAAGTTTAGAACTTTGAAATTTCGACTTCAAAGCGTGCTCAAATTTGGGTTCCTTAATGTGTAGCAAAACATGGTAGATATATTGTTCTTGCAATGGTTAACCAAAAAGAAGAATAAGAGCTTATTTGAATTGGCTTGTTGTAGGTGCTTTTAAGAGACTGGTTGGCCAGGCTTACTACTTTTGGCTTATTGTTGTCTTTTTGACCTAAAAATAAATGCTTAAAAGCACATTTTGTTAGCCAAACACTACGTTACTTAAAAGGTATGTTGGCTTAAAAATATTTAAAATAAAGTCGACCCAATCATATGCTCTTAATCAATTGGTACCGTCGCTTCAAACTTCCAAGAGCACGAGCACAATCTGCAAATATAAGCACGGTTGGTTGTTTAAAAGTGGATGCCATCCAATTAATTCCCGTGTTCAACCCCCTCCCTCTCCCAAAAAAAAAAAAAAAAAAAAAAAGAAAACCAACAAAACACAATAGATGCGCTAACCGTCCACCAAAAGCAGACGTGGGTTTCACCCTCTCACTACATGTTAATAATTTTTTATAACTTTCCTGCTGATGGATTATTCCGGACTTCTTTGAGTCCAAATCCTTTCTCAAATGTTCAAAATTTTAAACGACGTTGGGAGGTGTACGCTATTTTTTGTTGAAGAGTTATTTAGGCATATGGCATCTAAAAACTCAAATTGCATATAATTTTTATACAGTTTTATTCTAGTGAATGTTAATTACTTGTTAAAAGTTCAGTAAATGGACAAACACCAAAAGAAATACCTCTATGTCCGAAAGTCCGGTACAGGTTAGACAAAATTTTCACATAATAATGCAATAAAAATATCATTTCCCCTACCCCACTCAAAAAAAAAAAAAAAAAAGGAATCAAAGAGAGAACAATATGCAGTGGATGTCTAGGCGTTATTTGTAAACTTCTATGAAAAATAATTATTGTATAAGCATTCCTGGAAATGAAGTTTAGGAGATCCTTTACACTTCCCCAAAGTATGATCAAGACTAACTTATATTTTCTGGAAATGACCCTGTTTTATCACCTAATTGGAGTTCCTTGCTTCGAAATAGAAGAACCAGTCCTCCGAATAATAATGAAGCAAAGTTAAGATACTCTATTCAGTTATCAACATGTGTGGGATAAAACAATATATATGCATATATGGTGACTCCCTGCATTACTTATGGGACTTAGGGGTATGAAGTTTGGATGTAGAGGGTGTCGGATGATACAGTTTTTAAACTCTAATTGGTAGAGGTCTAACTGGAGGAGGTTATGAACTATTACCAAGAGCTGGTACTTGCTAAGAAGATGGGAAAAATGAACATCCTAGCACCAAAAATTCAAGTTCTCATTCCTGGGAGTAGTTAGCAAATTACAACCTTTTTGGATTACATGCACTTCCGGTGACTAGAGAGCTCTCTCTCTCTCTTCAAAATAATGATATGTTCATCTATCAAAGGAGGCTATATCTTTTTCTTGTTAAACTAATTTGGTGTGAATGTCCATGTATTTCCTAATGTTCATATGTACCAAACGCATGCGCCACTTCAGAGGTAGCTGGTCCCTTTGGTATCCTTAAGTAATCTGCTTATTAATTGAATTGGTTGGTAACAGATGCATATATATATATGGATAGTTTGGGAAGGATGCAAACTGAACCATAGATGTGAGGTAAACAATATTTAATTGTAACAGATAAAGGGCACGTCCATACATATAAACTTGAGTTCATTTGTTTGTTGGGATTGTGATTTTGGCCAGTATATGTGGCATGGAATTGTTTTGGGATATGCTCATTAATGAAAGTTGCAAACTACTATGCCAATGCTTAATTAACTTGGAGAATTTTGTGAAAGCTCCCTTGTACTTAATTCCTTTCTCGTCTTTACTGATGGTAAAATGTGCACTATGTTGTTTCGTGTGCATATGGAATTTCTGTAACACTATGCCTGATGGTTGAATCATTGTTGTGCGTTGTACGTAATTATAGTTCCTTAACCACTTGATGACTGAATACATTTATGACTGTAATAGTAGTCAAAGTGCTGATTTATTTGCCTGGTATGATTCTTCTTGCATACGTTAGGTTACCTGTCTGTAACTTGTTCTGCTGTGGTTCTCATTGTCTATTGTACTGTGTCAGGCAGTTAGTCTAACAACAGTTATGCCGTCTGTTTTGCAGGCAAAGCCATGCAAAAGTTTGTGGGTAGCTGGGATCAGCAAGTCTGTGTCAAAAGAAGAATTGGAAGATCAATTCAAGGGATTTGGTAAAATTCAAGAATATAAGTTCATCAGGGATCGCAACACTGCATACATTGATTTTGCTAGACTGGAAGACGCATCAGAAGCGCTGAAGAACATGAACGGAAAAAAATTCGGTGGTGAACAGATTCGTGTGGATTATCTCAGGTCACAACCTACAAGAAGAGTAAGTTGTTTTCTCTACAGCAAGGTTTATTCTTACTATTGAGATTTGATTCATTCTCTGGAGTGCTACATTTTGTAGAGGAAAATGTGTTATGATATGGAAGTAGATGCATGTCAACCTTAAGAATGTTGGTTTTAGCTTTGGCGTCTATACAGAATTTCTTTTGGGCGACAGTTATCTTGCTGGCATAAGGCATATAGAATGTAATCTGTAAGTCGTAAGAATCAGAGTCTGACTTGAAGAGGAAAGTATATTCTTAGTGTTTGGTGAAGCCAAGGTTTGTTAAACTCTGCGCATGTAAGCTTAGCAAATCATAGTAGGTCCACACTCTGAATAAAGGAGGAGGATCATGGTAGTTTGTCAACCAGCTTAGAATAATCTGATTATGATGAAGTTTATGAATACCGAGTTCTATGGGGCTTGCCTACATAGAATGCGTTCTTGAATATATTCAAAAGGATTTATTGAAAAAAAAAAGGATGTAAAAGACTCATATAGCCGGAACCAAATAGTTTGTATTAAAGTGTACTTGATTGAATGAACGTTTCTTGCTAGCACAACTTTTCTGTTCACACTGTAATGTTCTCGTTGAGTTGTGGATATTTATGTTGCATGTCTCCATGAATATGATACTATCTTAAATCCTTCAGGAGCAAGGACCGGAGTTCAGGGAAATGAGGGATGGACAGTATCCCAATAGGAGCACTGGCCATCCTGACACTCGGCATATGCCTCATGATTTTGTAAGGAATTACTCTGATCCTATGCAGGCTGGCTTCAGAAGGCAACATGTAATGCTCCTTTGTCTTTGAAAGATTTCCAAATTTTTTCTTAGAAGTAGTTTGAGTCTAGAAACACTGGATATGTTTGAATCTTTTGTTGCGTAGGATTGTCATCTGTCCCCCTTTTGTACTGTTTGGTACCTTTATTAATAAAATTTCCTTACCATATCCAAAAAAGGGAAGGAAAATTAGGTTGTTAACATGGTTCTACAGTTTGAATGAAGTATGCATGTTTGTTAGTCCTAATGTTCATTCTATCTTCTTCTTTTGCAGTTGCCAGTGGGACAAAGAGTAGATGGACAACCTAGTAAAGTTTTGTGTATAAGTTATCCTCCCGCTGTCCATGTTGATGAAGACATGCTACACAACGCCATGATTTTGTTTGGTGAGATTAATGGAATAAAAACATTTTATGATAGGAATTTCTCATTGGTTGAGTTTAGAAGCGTGGAGGAAGCCCAGCGTGCTAAAGAGGGCTTGCAGGGCAAGCTTTTCAATGATCCGAGAATCACAATTGAATATTCAAGCAGTGGTCCTGCACCTGGCAGAGATTTCTTGGAGTATCATCCTTCAAGCATAGGCCCAACAACTGACTCTTATCCCAATGAAAATCCATTCCAACCAGCACAGATGGGCATGTTTGGCCATAATCGCCCTATGTTGGCCTCTAATGTACCTGGACGTTTGCCACCTTATGGTATTCCTGGTCCTGACGTCCCAGCTAGGCCTTTGGGTATGCAAGGCAGGTTTGATGGTATTTCAGTCCCAGAATTTACTGATTTGCCAGTGCCTAGTAAATTGCGAGATTCAAGTCCTCATAATGCAATGGGGGGTCCAAACTGGAGGCAGGCATCTCCAACACCAGGGGTGCTTTCTTCTCCTTCAGGTGAGCAGAAACCACCTAGTAGATCTGCCATAGCTGGCTGGGATGTATTTGATCAATCTAGCCAACTTCAAAGGGAAACTAAAAGATCGAGGATTGATGGCTCATATGATAGTTCTTATCCTCATAAAAGAACATGCGATCGAGGTCCTGTGGTGGATGAACAATATGGTTTGGGTCCAAATAACAGTGTTAGTCCTCTGGATACAAGAATTTCTCCTGGACAGCAGCCCCAAGCTGGCAATGACTATATATGGCGTGGCGTTATCGCCAAGGGTGGAACATCTGTGTGCCACGCGCGCTGTGTCCCTATTGGGGAAACTATAGAATGTGCGATGTAAGTATAGTTTGCACTTCCCTTGTTGCTTCTTGAAGTAGATATCAGTTTTTTTAATTGCCTCTATAATTTAACAGATTTCTCAGCTTGTTGATGTCAGTCAGTTATCATCTTTCCAGTTTTTTTTTTTTTTTTTCAACTGGTGGTCACTATGGGGTTGGGGATTCTTCACAAAATTTATTATGAAACTCATTTCTAAATTCTGTCAAGAAAGGCTGTTAGCACAGGCATATGTTTGATCTTTCTTTGGCTACTTGAAGTTCCATTATTAGCTTTCTTCTTAAATATTAGATTTATGGGTCTTGGTTCAGCTAATTTGGAACTAATGTATACAACTCTTATTGTTTTTTCTTCATTCAGTTGCATGCACCTTATTACTTTCAATAAATGTGTAACTCAAATGCTGCCACAAATATAAATAATAAGCTACAGTCAATTGCTGACGTATTTCTTTCTGCAGCCCTGATGTAATCAATTGCTCAGCCAGAACAGGATTGGACATGTTAACTAAACACTATGCAGATGCTGTCGGGTTCCAAATTGTTTACTTCTTGCCTGATAGTGAAAAGGATTTTGCTTCATATACAGAGTTCTTGAGGTACCTGGGTTCCAAAGATCGTGCTGGGGTTGCAAAATTTGCTGATGGAACCACCTTGTTCTTGGTGCCACCTTCTGACTTCCTTACAAAGGTTCTGAAGGTTGTTGGTCCTAAACGTCTTTATGGGGTGGTTTTAAAGTTAGCACATCATATACCTAGTGGTACATCCTTGCCACCAGATTCCAATCAACCTCAGTATGTTGATGCATCACGGATAACATCCTCTCAAGCTGCGTATGATGCAATGCCATCCGTGGGAAGGATTTCACAGATGGACTATAATCAAGTTCCCCGAGAAGGTGTGAAGCTGCCTTCAAAAGAGTATGGTTCTCTAACTGCTGCATACGCCACAAATCCTGTGCAGCCAAGTAATACTGCAGCATACCCCTCGAATCCTGTACACCAAAGCAATACTGCCGTACCCACCCAAGCAGGGGTCTCTTTATCACCTGAACTTATTGCAACCCTGGCAAAGATGCTACCAGCTAACCAGTTACCAAGTATGGAAGGAACAACCATGCCTGCAGGAGCTTCTGCTGGCATGCCTACACTGGATGTTGCTGTTGCACCTGGTAAAGTGCAGCAACAGTCTTGGAGATATGAACAACAAGCTCCTGGTCAAGCTGCCGATCACATGGCTCAGTTTGGCAGCCAATTTAACAACCAAACACAGGTTTTATCACAGCTCCAAGCTCATCCACAAGTCTTGAATGTGCCTAACCATTTTTCTCAAGGGGCCGCTAGTTTTAGCCAAATGCAAGAGCATAACCTCAACCTGCAAACACAAAGCGGTCCTCCTCAGGCATTGACCTCGACCATCATTTCTCAAAGTACACAGCTCTCAGCGCAGCCCCATGTTGATCGGCATCTTCAGGTTGGAAGCCATCAAGATGCTGCAAGTGGTTCTGGGATAGCTCATGGCACAGATGTCTTAGGACATTATGGTTCATATGTTCCTCAACAACAAACAAATTTTGCATCATTGCCTAATCAGACTCATGGTGCTAATGTTTCCCAGTCACAAGCAGGCATGCCTGTTGCCTCTGGGACGGGGCTTGCAACTCAAATGCAGCAGTTGCAATCTGCGCTTTATGGTGGGTCAGCACAGGAGGGATCAGAATCGGAGGCTGAAAAGAACGAACGCTACCAGGCAACACTGTTATTCGCGGCTAATCTCCTCTCTAAGATACACAACCAGAAGCCAAGTAGTCAAAGTGGGCAAGGGTCGGACAATCATTGAGAGTATCTCCTTGAGCTAGGTAACTGTTCAACTCTTGACTCATGGATTGCTTTTTAAGATTTTCCCTTTCGAGCTATTTCTGTGCTTAATGTGCTCTCTCCCTTCTTTCTGGTTTCGGTGTCAAATCCATCTCTTTTATCCACTTTTTTTTTTCTAAAAAAAACTGCTACTATCCATCTAAGGAGAAGAGAGAGGATGAACGTTCTAGCTAGTAATTCTTTTTGGAAGTGTAGATCTTCATTATCTGTAGGCCTGGAGATGAAAAGTGTAAATAGACTCTTGATGATGGTTTGGGTGTAAAGTTTGCCATCAATGAGAAGTTGTGCAATAAGTTAAAAGCTTTAGTGGTTGCAGAAATATTGTGAAAAGTTTGCTTGTGAAATTGGTTATTGCTGGACATTTTTTCTGTAGTCTTGTGAGAAATTGTCCAGGAGTCAACTTTCTTTGTCCATATAGCGATATATATTAATAGAAGTAATTAAATGGGAAAAGTCAAAATGATTTATTGACTTTTTTTTTTTTTTTGATAAACAGTACTGTTAAAATTGATGACGGTCATAGATGTCTCCAGAAGTTTTAGGTTGAGGTTTAGTGGTGGAGTAGCAGTTGTATTCTGGACATATTGCCTTTAAGCCTTTCTGGAATTCTGTAGATCAGGTTAACCTCAGTATTGATCCTCTCTTTTCCTGCGACATACTTCCTTTTGTGAGGCAGTCTCTTTTACTCA
Source organism: Capsicum rhomboideum (assembly GCA_031232105.1). NCBI lineage: Eukaryota > Viridiplantae > Streptophyta > Magnoliopsida > Solanales > Solanaceae > Capsicum > Capsicum rhomboideum. The sequence goes on along the minus strand of CP124713.1, from coordinate 28,542,673 downwards.
ACATATGACCATTATATCTATCGATTGACTGTTGAACCAAAAATCAAAAGAATATCCGTTGATTGTGTTTGCCACGTATAAAAGACTATCATTTTTAGAGCTTAGCCTTCATGCGCTCCAAGCTAACATAATATTTTGTTTTACATACTGCCATAGTCTTATTGGTTTAGTGTGAGCATTCTTCGTTTTTGCCTGTGTGATTTTCCCAATTTCTCATATTTGGATACTTCTTCACCATATATTTGTTGCTATGTTTATTTCGGTCTCATATTTTTCATATGCTTTAGTTGGGACTGGTGGTTTATACTCATATGATATTGTAGCTTGCTTTCTTTTGGATGAGCTTCAGTATTTTGACTGTAGTTGATTTATATTTGCTGTTAGTAGAATTCAAATAACAAATGCTTACCATTACTAACTTAAGTTGTAAATTGGTGTTATGGAACTATAATTCTACTGAATCCTAGAACATATATTCCTGCATTATTAAATATGCTTGATCTTCAATATATATTTAAGGAATATACTTTGATATATTTTTTTAAACTCATTACAAATACCCAAAACTCTACGCAAGATAATTAGCCAAATTTTGATATTCATGTTTTCAGTAAATAGAAATCTTATATCTCGACAACAGCAAGTTACAGTTCTCTTTACCTACCTTAAAACATTGCTATAAATTTAACGGAATACATCTTTTACGACTACATGAATAAATTGATAAAGCTGTTTGGCTCTGCAGTTAGTTTAAAACCTGCACAGGGACTTAAAAATGTTATCTTCCAAGTCAATAATGGATCAGATTCGAATCCCTTAATGGTCTCTCATATTAGTAGCTCTTGTAGCTTGCTTCCCCAAAAGAAAACCACAAACTTTATAGTGAAAAACTATTGTTGATGCACCACTTCGACAATGTGATGGGAGTGCAGCAAACGAAATAATCATCAAAGAAGGATCGGCTAGAGAAACTAGGCAGGTTCTTAAGTAATTGAGTGTTCTCCAGATTCGGGTCCCTTTGGAGGATGTTTGGCTTTTCCATGGGCGAGGGCGACTATAGCTTAGCTTGCTTCGGTAACCCATGTAAAATTCAAGTTTGGGGTAGGCAAAAGAGTCGACACCTAAAAATGATAACTTCAAACTTTATCTAAGTGTAAAGCAAAATTGCAAAAGGGTGTGGACAAATGGTAATATGAGTACTTTGTAACCTTAAAAAGACGAGAACTAAAAATTAAGTACCAGAATTTCCTTTAAATATAAAAGTGTGATTCGATCCAAACGTCCTGCTATTATATTAGCACTTTAACTGTTGTTCCTGCAAAACTGGTTGCTGGTAACAACTTGACATTTTGGTTTGTTGGATGTCTTTCCCTCAAATAGGTGAGATCTCTCATTGCTTCTTTACCATGTTCGTTTGGCAGACGTTTATTGAGCTCCATTCTACTGTTGCAAATACAAATCATTCCGCCCATGTTCCAAAATTCGAATCAGCCTTTGAATCCATTGTTATTTAGAAAATTTAGAATTTTAATGGGAGGGCAAGTATGTATAGTTCATTTCCATTGGAATCTTTGGCATATCTTAACTAAACCTTTCGCATGGGTTCATTGCGCACTGGTATGATATGGAGAGGCGTTATCTTATGATAGTAGGGGCTTTTTTCCGTCTAGCATCTTTACGTAATTGGTTTAAAAATGGCGAATTTTACTAGTTTCCAAATGCCGAAACCGTAGACAGGCAAATGTCTGCATTTATAGAAGCTGGCGAGTTTTATTATTAGACACTGCTCATCATTTGGTTGTTGTCTGGCACCCAAGGATATGGTTAAGTGGTCAATGAGCGTAATAAAAAAGAAAGATTAGGGTTCATTTTTTATTAGCGATAAAAGGTATCAGTCCATCCCATTAATTCAAGTATCTTACTTCTTTTTAATTTATTTACAAAAGAATATTCCTTTTTTTTTATTCTTTCTATATACGGTGACACTAATTTCAACATTTTACCCGGTTTGTTTGTTTGAGATCATAAGGTTCAAAGAGGACTTAGTACGTTACACATATCTTTTATTTTAATATAATTGTCGTTTGACCATGAGAATTATTTACTCCGTCCCTCCGAATAATTCTTCACTTTATTTCAAACATTATGTAATTATAAAATTTTCGAATCCAACTTGAAGCTGAGTTTCAATTTGGATTAGTGCTTTTAGCATGTTTTCCAAATCCATCTTCGTAAATTTCAAATAAAGTACTTTCTTCTCTTCTTTATACTCAAATACAACCTTCATCTTTAATTCCAACTTCATAAATTTTAAATAAAATAAAAGTATTTAGAATCTAAGAGCAAACACTTACTAAAATTCAAAGGTTCTTATTTTCTTCAATCTAGTGAAACTAATGTACTTGAATGAAAGATGGAGCGGGACAATCGTTGGGGACTCCCATATTTACGACAAAGAAATACAAATTGTGACGGCAATGAGTTAGGCCGTTACACAATGACGTCAAATTTTGAGCCTATAGCTCTGCTAGGGTTGACTTGTGGGTCACAGAAGCTAAAACTTCAAAAATTCAGAAAAAAAAAGTCGAGATGATAAATCATACAGTATATTATTACTCTCTTAAATTCAATTTGTTTGTCTTTTTAGTCTGTTTTAAAAAGAATATGTCTTTCCTTGTTTTTCAATTTTTCACTTGATATGTTTAACAATTTACGACAACAAGATTATTCCAATTTTCACTTGATATGTTTAATAGTTTTAGACAACAAGATTAGATGGCATATTAGTATATTTGACATAGTTAAATTTAACACTACAATTTAAACGTCTTTTCTACTTTTTTAAATTTCGTGTCAAGTTAAAATAGCGCAAACAAATTGAAAAGAAAGTATTTATTAATGAGAAAAAGGTAATGTTCTTGGTGAAAATTCTTTTTTTTGCGATGCGATATACTAACAATTTGTATTCGTTATTCCTGCGGATAGTTTCAGGAAAACACTGACGTTGACAACTGTAATCAGAAAATTGGAATTCAATTGACTTCTTGTAATTGCCCTTTCTTCTAAATTAATTTATTATCATTATTATTTGTCCATTTTCTATGTCAATTTCACAGCTGAAAATCCAAAAGTTGTAATTTTCCCTCTTCCTTCTTCTAAATTTTTTGTTTCTCCCTGAGATGTAAATTTATAAATTCCCTTAACCAGTTCTTGTTTGGTGCTTTGTAGGTGTAGGTAGGGATGACAAGCGAGGCAGTTCAAAGGCTAAATGGGTGAGAGGGGTTAAAACTTTTATCTTCAGAGATTAAACGAGGCAGGACAGATGGTAGATCAGGTCTAAGCTTAGTCATAGTTGTTTTATGTAACCTTTCTTGAAGTGAAACAATTTTTACTTAAATGTTGGTTTGCTAGCTCATGTTCTTGAGGTTGACTGCTTATCTACGAGTTTGAGACATAGTCAAAAAAAGTATTGATTTCTTAATCAAAGGGGTAGTATTAAACTTGTTCAACCACAAATGTTGGTCTGATGTTTGTGATCAATAACATTAGATTAAATGATGATGTTATTAAGTTTTCAAGTGTTTTGGTCCAATAATTTATTTTGTTAACTGATTTTAACTCAATTAAAAATAGTGTGTAATTTTATTTTTGTATGGATTAAATGATTTTAATTCAAGAAGTTTAAAAGATTTACCTTAATGGATGTTGCAAGTATATTAAAACATTTACCTTACATATAACGTTTTTTGTTGCAAGTATATACAGATATTTAGCTTATATACGATGGACATAGTTACATGCGTATTAAATTAGTTATCTAGTTATAATGGATCATTACAAATTTTGCAAGTATTCAAAAGAATGAAAAAGAGATTAAACAATGACAAAAAATAGAATCTACTTTTATATTTTATTATATACCCTCATATATTCATAGGTTTTTTCCCCATTAAACAATGGGACTAATAATGTTTATTCCGAATTATGATCCGTAACAAATTTTACAAATCGAATATCCGGATAGTCCCTTAAATTTGGCACACTATATAAGTTAAATATTTAAATTTAACTAATGACCAGATAGACACGTTAGCTTGATGAAAATGTATTTCCTGAGAATCCTATATTGGTATATGGGTGTTGTAAAATCTTTTTTGAACGTGTGATGGTGTTAATATATTAGAAAAACTCTATTTTTAATATCCCAAAATCACCCATTTATTTTAATGCATTACTTTTTCGTACTTCTTCCCTCTGCCTTGCCACCCATCTCTCGCTGGTGCAAAAGAACATCAAGGAAATTTTAGCTATTTATTTCTATCTGAGTCAAAATCTATTCCTGTAGACTTGAGATTTATGTGTTAATTAAGAATTAGATATTTTAATTAAACTGTAGGGTATTTATTACATACCCACATTTCTATCTAGCTCATAGTACTAACTAATTAAACCACAAAGAATCAATACAAAAAACCAAGATGTATGATATTAATATGACACTTATGTTAGATAGTGGTGAAATGATGAATTGTCTGGCTGAGATGTTTAAAACTTCACAATGTCTTGGCAGCTAGAATAGTGAAGCTGATTTCATCAACCCCAGATAAAAACAGATTATTACTAGTACTAATTAGGAAACTATCCAAAACCAAACAATTTATACCTAAGTATTTAACTTACAAAGACAATTATTTGACCTTTTTTAAAATACAGAAAACTGTAGTAGACAACTGTTGTAAGGAAATTATTGTTATAGGAAGAAATATTTCCATATGCCATTGTTGTAGGTAAACTCGAGCCAAATGACTTTTTTTGAACAAATTTTACAATGAGATATTTTTAAGCAAATATTTTTTTCTTTCCATATATTAGAAAAGCTAGTGTTTCGACCTCTTTCTAGTTGGACTTCCAATTTATCAATTTGAAATATAAAAGATGATCAGTAACTTATAAATTAGAAATTACGTACTAAACTAGAAAAAATTGATGCCAATGTTAAAACAATTAAATTGAAAAAAGTAAAATTTTTATAATCAAAATAAAAAATATATATTTAGAGGCTCTATAGGGAGGGATTAAACATGGATAAATGAGACAAGGTGGGATTGAATCTGAATGGGGGCAGACAGTAAACGGGGTAAGGCAGGACAAGTTTAGCAGGGGAAGGCTTAACTCCCGCAACTCCGCTCTATTGCCATCTCTAAGGTCGTTACTGGTAGTTTTTTGATAATCTAGTTGCACCATATTTTCTTGGGAGAAAGAGATGAGTTGGGGTGAGGTGACGATGGAAGGTGCTCAAACAAGGGCTATGCTTCAATGGAAGTCTAAAACGAAGAAAGATCAATCAAAGAAAAAAGGAAAAACAACATAAAGAAAAAGAATGAAGTACTAAAAATATAAAATTAGAAAAAGAAATATATTAGAATAAATGTGAGACAAGCAATGATTCGTGCGTTATACACACTTTTTTGTTAAAACTGAAGTGGCCTATGAAAAAAGTAATTATTAGGGGTCGCAAAATCAACCTATAAAATCATGATCCATCTAACCCACTTAGATTTAGACAAGTTAATGACCCCACTTATTTTTTTTTAAGTTAGCTCATTTTGACAATTTGATTCAATCCACTTAAAAGCTAGGTTGATATACAATCCAAATTGATCCATGAAAAGTTGTCTAATATTTATTTGATATGCTATATATAAATATAGTATAAGAAAAACATGTTCTTAAGTAACTTAAAAAGTTATTAGAAAGTAAATAAAATTTAAAACTTAATCAAAATTATGCGGATTGATTTACAACCTGATTTTTAGCTCATTTCAATTTAAATAACTTTTAGATGGATCATTGACCCACCTATTTATTTAATCAGCTCATTTTAACTCTCTTAAATTTTGCCCACCCTGCTCATTTGTCACTCCTAAAACTAATATCACCACTTCGAATAATAGAGAGGGGTAGTAGGAAATCATAAGTAAAAAATCGTAATAGGCGAAAGTGCTCTACTTTTTTTTTTTTTTAGGAGGAGGGGGGATATTTTATGTATTTAATCAGAAGAATAAGAGTTGGCTATATCTGGGAAAGTTGATTGAAGTAGGCAATCTAGAGTAAAAGTTGTAATTCATAACGGACATTAAATTTTGTCGATAAAAGGAAAAAAATTATTTGTTCTCTTTTGATAAAAATATATACTTAAAGATTTTTTTTTTCTGAATGTTCGGTCTAAAACTCCATAACTCGATTTTGGAAGTTTTGTAACTCGATTTTGAGAGATTCAAAAGGTGATTTTTGAGATTTCTTTGTTGGGCAAGTTTCTAAAACAATAGTTTAACATTTTTAATGATTATTTCATGATTTCATCGTCAAATATTGGTTTTCACTTTGAAAATTTGGGGTTATCCCGTTAAAGTTAAGAAATAGTTTTTGATGACAGTGGCGTACCCAGGATTTTCACTAAGCAGTATTGATTTTTATATAAGAAAGCATAAAAATTTTGATATCATATTTATATACAAAACATATCCTTGTCCCATTGGCTAAGTGTAGTTTTAAGCTAGAAGAAGTCTTGGGTTCAATACTACTTAACCACCATTTAAAGAAAATTTTACAAAAAATAAGAAAATTTTGCAACATGTTAGGGTTCGAACCTCCAACCTCAAAGAAGATAAGTAAGCGCTGTATCAACACACCCGAAGGATTCTTCTGTCAAGGTGTGTCATTTCTTAAAATATAAACCTTATGCATAGTATTTTAATATGTATATATAGTAAAATTTTTCGACGAAGCGGTGTCGCTTGACTCCCCTCACCTCAAGGTGGATCCACCCCTATTTGATGATTCCAAGGTTGATTTTAACTTTGTTTTTTTGATGAAATTTTTCAGATTTGAACTCCTTAAGTTATGAGTAAATTGATTTTCTAATAAAATTTCAGTTTTTCCCTCGGGGGCTGGGGATTGACTTTTGGGTTGACTTTTTGGACCCAGAATAGAAGTATAACAATACGAATATCGATGGACTCGTATGACTTTTTGGACCCAGAATAGAAGTATAACAATACGGATATCGATGGAATCGTATTTATGTGTAGAACCTGTTTCTTAGATTCGAGTTGAATTGAGGCTGTTTTGGAAGAAAAGTTATTTTGGTGGTGGTTCGTGACTTGTTCATTTGACTTTGAGGTAGGTTATGACTTAACTTTTTTCGGACTGTGCTTGGGTGGAGACTTATCATGTAAATCATGCTATGGGTTGGGTAAATTAGTGTCTTATAGTGAAAATTGAAATGGATGGTTATTGCGATGCCTGAATTGGGACTTCTACTGTGATAGTGATGTGATATTGGAGTTTTTGGTTTGATATTGTGTAATGACCCTCCTAGTCATTTTCTACTTCTCCACATTATTTCGGCATTTAGAGATTTTCCATAGCTTCCCCAAGTCATTTAGGGCTTGCTGGAGCTGACAATTCAGTTACTGGGCAGTTCGTTTGGTTTTGAGAACCATTTTTCTGTTTTGAAATTGTCGCTTTTCAAATTTGGCTACTGCGCCTAAACATCAGGTAGACGGTCTCATATGCCAATTCTGACTGTTCTATCAGATCCAGAACATCAATTTTAGGCTAGGGTGACCTTTGGTTCGGGTCCCTAGGCTTTCAGACTCATTTTGGGCTATTGGGTGGAAATTGACTAAAACGACCATTTGGGTGTAGGACCCACATTTCTTAGAAATGACCCCGGATGGTAATTTTGATTTCTCCATTGAGTCCGAAATGTCAAATTTGATGGGGTAGCATAGTTCGTTTGCATTCAAGGGGTTCCGAACAAATCATGAGGGTCTGATCGAAAATAATTGCCAAGTTTAACTGATGCAGCATCAGCTGGTGCAGGCCAAGAATGGCCTTCGTGTTAGCGAGATCTTGGCCGCGTTCACGAAGGCCAAGCCTTTAGGGCATCGCGTTCGCAAGACCTTGGCCGCGTTCGCGAAGGCCAAGCCTTTAGGCCATCACGTTCGTGAGCTGGCCTTCGCGTTCGAGAAGGGTCCTTCTGGTCCAGGGTCGCGTTTGCGGCGGGGTCCTCGTATTTGCGATGAAGGGACCCTTGGCACTATAAATACATGCCAAACTCAATTTTCTTCATTTTCCACAAGTCCTAAACAACATTAAATGTCCTAGAGAGCTAAGAGAGTGAAAGGGTTGATGCGTGGGTGTTCGAGGTGAGTTGGAGAGTGCGTGGGAATGTTTCCTCATCAAATATTATCTTAAGTTTTCATATATTTATCGGTAAATTCCCCGTTTTAAAGTTATAACCCTAGTTCATTGATGGGTTGATTTTGAATATCATTGTGCTTGAAATTTATCCATTGTTGAGGGCAAATGATCCTTGAGCCTTGAAGGACGTTTTGACGGTTTCAAACTAGTGATTACGTAAATGGGCTCCACATGGATTTTTTGACTCGATTTTGGACCCGACGCATTTAGATGCAATGTGCGTATTGTTATTCTCATATTGATGAGTAGATTGTTATTTTTGATAGCATGGCATCATACGGAGGCTTCTCGGAAGGGAAAGGCCCCACTTTAGCGGACTTTATCGAGCTTTCTTCGGCGTCTAGGTAGGCTAGGCTTACCCTTTTTATAGATTAAGCTTAATTATGGTATTAGTATGATAGTATGCTAGTTTTGGGTTGGAATTTACGGTTGGTTTCTTAGCTAGTAACAGTTGGATTATTTGGCCGATTTTGAGAGCCGTTTCGGAGGTAGAATCGACCCATTTACCCTTCCCTTAGGTAAATTGATGCTTTGGAGTTGTGATATTGCTCTTAGTTCCTTGTAGAATTAAGAGGCCTTCTTTCACGACGTTATCCTTAATCTTGAGCCTTAGACTACATATCATATACTTAGTTCGGGGCTAGGTTAATGATCTCAATTTATGGCATTTAAAGACCGATTTGAGTCTGATATATTCTGACAATTTGTGTCATTTAAAGACCGATTTGAGTCCGGTATTTTCTATCAATTTATGGCATTTAAAGATCTGTTTGAGTCCGACATACTCTATTTATTTATGGTATTAAATTACCGGTTCGAGTACGCCATTTGTGGTGAGTTATGAGAAGGGAATTCCGGTTCTAGTCTGGTGTTTATGGGTTATTTAATGGTATTATGGTACCGGTTCGAGTCCGGTGAGTTGTGGTATGGAAGGGTTCATAAGTATGGTAGTAGTTTATTCCTTGACTACATCCATCGGGCTTATGCGGGTTCATTTGGATTAGTCTTCTCTTGTTTGTACCCTCTAGGCTTATGGGGGCCTAGTTAGGTTGTAGTAGCTACTTTAATTTTGGTATCGCGTGTTTCTTTCTTTCTTTATCTATGTCAGAGCATGTTCTCAGGTTTGCCCCTCTCCCTTGACTTATTTTACATCCTTGAATTTTATTATACTTTTATTATGATTTAGCTCAGTAAGCCGATGATGTCTACTGAGTACCCGTTGTTTTGGTACTCATACTACACCTTTGCATCTTTTTTGGTGCAGATTTGAGTACTAGCCAACGTTGTTGACATTCCAGCCAGCTTGCTTAGAGGATCTAGAGATAGGGTAAGCTTTCGAAGTCTGAGCTGATCCCCTCTCCTTCCTTTATTTTGGACAGTCTTTACATTCAAGACTATTTGTATATCGATACTACTAGTACTCTTATTCTTTTGTTTAGTGGCTCTTGTACCGGCCTTACTAAGTCGTGGGATATTATTTTTCTCCCTCCCTATTTTTATCTATGTATATGTAATTTTTTGGTAATTTCTTTATCTTTCGCCATTTAGCCCATTACTTGTCGTTTCGGGCTACGATTTGGCTTACCTACTGGTGGGAGATAGTAGGTTCCATTGTGACTCAAAAATTGGGTCGTGACAAATTGGTATCAAAGCCAGGTTCACTAGTATTGTTGGTACAAGAGCAAATGTCTAGTAGAGTCCCGCGGATCTGAACGATGACGTCCGTATCTTATCTTCGGGAGGCTACAGGACATTCTTAGGATGACTTCACTTTCTTCATTCATTTTGTGCATCGAGTTTGCGTTGGTTTCTAAGGTTCTCGTTGTTTCACTCTTTCGTAGATGGCTAGGATGCGAGCTACGGCGACGGGTGATGGTGACCCCGAGCCCCTACTAGGGCACCTGCTAGAGGCCGTGGTCGACCCAGAGGTCGCGGTTAGGGTAGAGCTGCATCCCCAGCTAGGGGATCGGATAGAGAACCTTTGCCAAATCCAGTTATTGCTCTAGAGGCAGAGGTTACTCCACAGATTCAGCCACCCCAGCCATTGGTGGGCCAGGGGGCAGCCCAGGCTCTATCGGGGTTTATTTCTTCGTCGTTGCTCAGAGATGCCTTGTTCTAATTGTTGGGATTAGTTGGTGTGTATCGTCTGATAGTGTACAGTCTGTGGATCAGAGTGGTACGGATGTAGGGGCGCAGCTTGTAGCTGCGGCACCCAGAGTTCAGGTTCCCCAGTACCGATAGTTGCTCAGCCGATAATCTCCCAGCCTGCTATGTCTATTGAGGAGCAGAAGATATTGGGTAGATTTCTGAGATTGACTCCTCCGAGGTTTACCGGGGCTCCAGGCGAGGATGCATTTGAGTTCCTTACTGCTTGTGAGGTTAGGCTCCGTAATTTGGGCCTAGAGGCGCGTGGGGTCAATTACACTACTTTTCAGTTGAACTTGGCTGCTAGACATTGGTGGAGAGGTTTTCTTGATTCCAGACATTGGTCGAATCTTCTGGACCGAATGGTATTCTGGGACCTTGATGTACTTATGGAGTATTTGTCCATTTCTCCAGAGAGTGTCCCTAGCGTGGGATGATTCATCCTGCAGCACAGAGTTATCAACAGATCAGATCAGTGCCGCCTCCAGCTAGAGGTGGTGTTCAGGGTCGCAGGGGTGGTCCCCATAGTTCTTCGAGGAGGTTCTCAGGCAGGTAGGACGGGTGATAGGTCAGACACCCAGCCAGTTTGCAGGTGAGGTCATTTATATGCTGTACCTGGTAGACCAAAGGCAGAGTCTTCAGATGCTGTGATTACAGGTATGATTTCAGTATGCCGTCGGCTAGCTATTACTTTGTTTGATCCGGGATGCACTTATTCTTATGTTTCTGCTTATTATGCACCACAGTTAGTGTTGTCTTGGGAGCCTTTATCTGTGCCATTATGTGTGTCTACTCCCGTGGGTGATTCTTTAGTAGTGGATTAGATTTATAGATCATGTATGCTGACCGTTCGATAGTTTGATACTCGGGCTGATCTTATTGTATTAGATATGGTGGACTTTGATGTGATTCAGGGCATGCACTGGTTATCCCCTCATCATGCGGTCTTGGATTGCTTAGCCAAGACCGTTACCTTAGCCATGCTTGGCATACCTCCAGTTTTGTGGCAGGGTAATTTTAACCATGCACCGACGGGGATTATTTCTTATGTTCGAGCTAGGAGATTAGTGTCGAGGGTTTGCGAGTCTTATCTCACTTATATTCGTGATGTTAATACTGAGAATCCCCCACTTGATTCTGTTTCTATTGTCCGTGAGTTCTCAGATGTTTTCCTTATCGACCTGCCTGGCCTTACTCCTAAGCGTGATATTGAATTTGCTATTGATCTCAAGCCGGGCACCCGACCTATTTCTATGGCACCTTACCGCATGGCTTCTGCAAATCTTAAGGAGTTGAATTCTCAGCTTCAGGATCTTTTGGGTAAAGGTTTCATTCGACCTAGCGTATCGCCTTGGGGTGCTTCTGTCTTGTTCGTAAAGAAGAAGGATGGCTCTATGCCTATGTGTATTGACTACAGAAAGCTAAATAAGGTTACAGTGAAGAATAAGTACCCTATGCCTTGCACTGATGATTTGTTTGACCAGCTTTCGGGTGCGGCAGTGTTCTCTAAGATTGACTTGAGATTGGGTTACCATCAGTTGAGTATTCAGGCTGAGGACATCCCTAAGACAGTTTTTAGGACTCGGTACGACCATTATGAGTTCCTGGTGATGTTGTTTAGGTTGAATAATGCCCCAACAACATTTATGGATTGGATGAATCGAGTTTTCAGGCCCTATTTGGGCTCCTTTGTTATTATTTTCATTGATGACATTCTTGTATATTCGAGGAGTGGGGAGAAGCATGAGCAGCATTTGAGGATTGTGCTCCAGACTTTGAGAGATTATAGGCTTTATGCCAAATTCTAAAGTGTGAGTTTTGACTCAATTCTGTTACATTCCAAGGGCACATGGTGTCTTCGAATGGAATTATGTGGATCCAGCAAAGATTGAGGCTATTCGTGATTGGGCCAGACTTACATCTCCGACTGAGGTTCGTAGCTTTATTGGTTTGGCGGGTTACTACCGACGATTTGTTGATGGTTTTACTTCTATTGCATCGCCTATGACCAGACTAACTAGGAAGAAAGTTTCATTTCAGTGGTCCGAGGATTGTGAGTTGAGCTTTCTGAAGCTCAAGAGCTTACTCACTTTACCTCCGATATTGACCCTTTCTGTTGAGGGCGAGGGGTTTACAGTTTATTGTGATGCTTCTGGTGTTGGTTTGGGTTGTGTTCTAATGCAGCAGGGCCGATTTATTGCTTATGGATCAAGGCAGGTTAAGATTTAAGAGCGCAACTACCCCACTCATGATTTGGAGTTAGCGGTGGTGATTTTTGCGCTTAAGATTTGGAGTCACTACTTGTATGGTGTTCATTGTGAGATGTACACCGACCATAGTAGTCTTCAGCACCTTATGACTCAAAGAGAGCTAAATTCTAGGCAGCATAAGTGGATTGAGTTGGTGAAGGACTATGATATCTCTATCCTATACCATCCAGGCAAGTCGAACGTGGTAGCAGACGCCTTGAGTTGGAAGGCGGTGAGCATGGGTAGTTTGGCTTCTATTTCAGTTTCAGAGTTGTCGCTGGCTTTGGAAGTTCAGTTCTTAGCCAACTTGTTATTTCGGCTTGATATTTCAAACTCCAGGAGAATCCTTGCAAGTGTCAAGGCTAGGTCTACCCTATTTGAGCAGATTCAGAGTCGCCAGTTTGAGGATCGTAGGCTTTGTGACATCCGTGATCAGGTGGCAAGGGGTAACTCCAGTCGGGCTACCCTAGATTCAGAGGGTATTTTGAGATTTGATGGTCGCATCTGTGTTCTGAGGGTTAGAGACTTGATTCAGTTGATACTGTGAGAGGCTCATAGCTCCAGATATTCTATTCACCCTGGGACAACGAATATGTATAGAGATTTGAGGCAACATTACTGGTGGAGTGGCATGAAGAGAGATATTCCAGACTTTATAGCTCGTTGCCTTTGTTGTCAGCAGGTAAAGGCCTAGCATCAATGACCAGGGGGGACTGTTTCAGAGGCTACCCATTCGTGAGTGGAAGTGGGAGCAGATTACTATGGACTTCGTGACTGGTTTACCTCATTTTCTGCGTGGTTCTGACAGTATTTGGGCCATCGTGGATCGGTTGACCAAGTCGGCTCATTTTATCTTAATTTAGATCTCCTTCACTGCTGAGAGGTTAGCCCATATCTACATTCGAGAGATAGTTCGCCTTCATGGAGTACCCGTATCCATTATTTCTGATAGAGGCTCAGTGTTTAATTCTAGCTTCTGGAGGACTTGTCAGGAGGAGTTGAGTACTCAGGTCGACCTTAGCACTACATTCCATTCTCAAACCGATGGTCAGTCGGAGTGGACCATTCAGGTTCTTGAGGATATGCTCCGCGTGCGTGATGAACTTTGGAGGTCAGTGGGCGCATCACTTAGCATTGGCATAGTTTGCTTATAATAATGGCTACCATTCGAGCACTGAGATGACACCATTTGAGGCATTATATGGTAGGTGTTTTCGATCTCCGATAGGTTGGTTTGATACTTCAGAGATTAGCCCCCATGGCACTGACTTACTTTGTGAGTCCTTGGATAGGGTGCGAGTGATTCAGGATAGGTTGAGAGCAGCTCAGAGTAGGCAGAAGAGTTACGCTGATCATAGACTTCGTGCCTTGAAGTTTGGAGTTGGTGAATGGGTTTTCCTCCGTGTATCGACCATGAAAGGCGTGATGAGGTTCAGGAAAAAGGGTAAGCTCAGCCCCAGGTATATTGGTCCATTCTAGATACTTCGGACAATTGGAGAGGTAGCTTTATGAATTGACCTTGCCCTTAGATTTCTCTGTTGTTCATCCAATTTTCTATGTCTCTATGTTGTGGTGTTACATCTTGGATGAGTCTCACGTGCTTCGGTGGGACTCGATTCAGTTTGACGAGAGGTTGACGTTCGTAGAGGAGCCAATCCTCATTTTAACCAGAGATGTTAGAAGGTTGCGTTCCAGAGATATTCCAGTGGTTAAGGTACAGTGGAGGCACTGTCTAGTTGAGGAGGCTACATGGGAGATCGAGAGTGAGATGCGGACCCAGTATCCCCACCTGTTTGAGCCTTCAGGTACTTCTTAATCTTTTACTTTTGCAGACGGAAGTCTTTTTAGTAGTGGATGTTAAAATGACCCTCCTGGTCATTTTCTACTTCTCCATATTATTTTGGTGTTTAGAGATTTCCCATAGCTGCCTTAAGTCATTTAGGACTTGCTGGAGCTGACAGTTTGGTTACCGGGCAGTTCGTTTGGTTTTTAGAACCATTTCTCTATTTTGAAATCATCTCTTTTCAAATTTGGCTAGTGGGCCTAAACATCAGGTAAATGGTTTCGTATGCTAATTCTGACACTTCCATCAGATTCAAAACATCGATTTTAGGCTAGGGGGACCTTTGGTTCGGGTCCTGAGGCTTCCGGACTCATTTTGGACTATTGGGTGGAAATTGAATAAAATGGCCATTTGGTGTGGGATCCATATTTCATCGAAATGATCCCGGATGGTAATTTTAATTTCACCATTGAGTCTGGAATGTCGAATTTGATAGCTTAGCATAGTTCGTTTGCGTTTATGGGGTTCCGAACGAATCCCGAGGGTCCGATCGAAAACTTGGCAATTGCCAAGTTTAGATGATGTATCATCAGCTGGTGCAGACCAAGCCTTTAGCCCATCGCGTTCACGAGCCGACCTTCATGTTCACTAAGGTTCCTTCTGGTCCAGGGTCGCGTTTGCGGTGAGGTCCCAACATTCGAGATGAAGGGACCCCTGGCAGTACAAATACATGCCAAACCAGATTTTCTTCATTTTCCATAAGTCCCAAACAACATTAAATGCCCTAGAGAGCTAAGAAAGTGAGAGGGTCGATACGTAGGTGTTTGGGATGAGTTGGAGAGTGCGCGGGAACATTTCCTCATCAAATATTATCGTAAGTTTTCATAAATTTATCGGTAAATTCCATGTTTTAAAATTATAACCCTAGTTCATTGATGGGTTGATTTTGAATGTTATTGTGCTCGAAATTTATCCATTGTTGAGGGTAAATGATCCTTGAGCCTAGAGGGATGTTTTTTCGATTTCAAACTAGTGATTACGTAAACAGGCTCCACATGGGATTTTCAACTCGATTTTGGACCCGATGCATTTATATGAAATATGGGTATTGATATTTTCGTATTGATGAGTAGATTGTTATTTTTGATAGCGTGACATCGTGCGGAGGTTTCTCGAAAGGGAAAGCCCCCACTTTAGCGGACTTTATCGAGCTTTCTTTGGTGTTTAGGTAGGCTAGGTTTACCCTTCTTATAGATTGAGTTTAATTATGGTATTAGTATGATAGTATGCTAGTTTTGGGTTGGAATTTACGGTTGGTTGCTTAGATAGTGAAAGTTGGATTATTGGCCGATTTGAGAGCCATTTCGGAGGTAAAATCGACCCATTTGCCCTTCCCTTAGGTAAATTGTTGTTTTGGGGTTGTGATATTGCTCTTAGTTCCTTGTAGACTTAGGAGGCCTTCTTTCGCGACGTTATTCTTAATCTTGAGCCTTAGACTATATAACATATACTTAGTTCGGGGCTAGGTTAATGATTTCGATTTATGACATTTAAAGACCGGTTCGAGTCCGACATATTCTATCGATTTGTGGCATTTATAGACCAGTTCGAGTCTGGCATTTTCTATTGATTTATGGCATTTAACGATCGCTTCGAGTCCGACATACTCTAGCTATTTATTGTACTAAATTATCGGTTCGAGTTTGACATTTGTGGTGAGCTATGAGAAGGGAATTTCGATTCTAGTCCGATGTTTATGGGTTATTTAATGGTATTATGGTACCGGTTTGAGTCCGGTGAGTTGTGGTATGGAAGGGTTCATAAGTATGGTAATGGTTATTCCTTGACTGCATCCATCGAACTTATGGGGGTTCGTTTGGATTAGTCTTCTCTTGTTTATACCCTCCAGGCTTATGGGGGCCTAGTTGGGTTTTAGTAGCTACTTTAATTTCGGTATCGCGTGTTTCTTTCTTTGTTTATCTATGTCAGAGCATGTTCTCATGTTTGCCCTCTCCCTTGACTTATTTTACATCCTCACATTTTATTAATCTTTTATTGTGATTTAGCTCATTCGGCCGATGATGTCTACTGATTGCCCGTTGTTTTGGTACTCATACTACACTTTTGCATCTTTTCTGGTGCAGATCCGAGTACTAGCTGACGTAGTTGACATTTCAGCCAGCTTGCTTACAGGATCCAGAGATAGGGTGAGCTTTCGGAGCCGGAGTTGATCCCCTCTCCTTCATTTATTTTGGACAGTCTTTACATGTGAGACTATTTGTATATCGATTCTACTAGTAGTCTTATTCTTTTGGTTAATGGCTATTGTACTAGCCTTACTAGGTCATGGTTTCGCTTACCTATTGGTGGGAGATAGTAGGTGCCATCATGACTCAGAAATTGGGTCATGACATATTGAGGCTTGTAGCCTGTGTTCATGAGTTGATTGAT
Source organism: Capsicum rhomboideum (assembly GCA_031232105.1). NCBI lineage: Eukaryota > Viridiplantae > Streptophyta > Magnoliopsida > Solanales > Solanaceae > Capsicum > Capsicum rhomboideum. The sequence goes on along the minus strand of CP124713.1, from coordinate 28,525,777 downwards.
ATTTTATGATTTTATACATATCTGTTGTATTTGGTTTCATTATATAATTGAGCATGTATATTCATTCATCTCATAGATCTATGAGGGGTACTATTGAGAGATTACTGATTTTTGAAAGAAAATGAACCATTATGTCACGCCCCAAATCCCATCGAGACATGATTGGCACCCGTAGCCGATAAGGCCCGAGAGAACCAAGCTTTACCTATGTTCACCATATGCATATCAAGCAACCCCATCATCACGTAACAACATAAAAGACGAATAATGGAAAACATGGAACATGTGACATATATATATATATATATATACATTTGAGAAACTTGGCCGTTGAGGCCATCAAAACAAGACTTCGTGAGTCACCTTATATACATATACCCATATGCGTCTACATAAGCCTCTAACAGATGCATTGACCAAAACAAACTAAAATTCGGGACAAGTCCCCGCTTTATACAACATGTACATCACCAAAACATATATATACTCTGACTCGGAGAAGCCCCGAATTAGCTGGAGCTCACCAATGAACCGCTAGCAACTGGCAACCTACTGCGGAGGCCTACTGGTGCCTGCGCCTGCATCAAGTAAGGTAAATTCCCCAAGAGGGGTCAGTACGGAATAAGTACGAGTATGTAAGGCTTAAATGAAACTTTATAATACATGAATATTTCAATGGACTCAAAACAAATAAATAACCAATGTGCATAAGTCACCATTTTGCATTTTGGGAACCATGTGTATTGCTTTCATTACTTTCTTTACTTCAATGCTTGCTTGTCAATACATGTGTCACAATTTACCCGGGCCCCTACTGATCAGTGGGTCTTTACATGACTTATCATCATGTTGGGATCGGGTCGAGCTAGGCTTATGCCCCTAGACCTGCCACCCATAAATCAATGCATCGGGATTGGGTTGAGCTAGACTTATGCCCCTAGACCTTCCACCCATAAATCAATACATCGAGATCGAGTCGAGCTAGGCTTATGCCCTTAGACTTGCCACCCATAAATCAATACATCGGGATCGATTCGAGCTAGGATTATGCCCCTAGACCTGCCACCCATAAATCAATACATCGGGATTGAGTCGAGCTAGGCTTATGCCCCTAGACCTGCCACCCATAAATCAATACATCGGGATCGAGTCGAGCTAGGCTTATGCCCCTAGACTTGTCACCCATAAATCAATACATCAGGATCGAGTCGAGCTAGGCTTATGCCCCTAGACTTGCCACCCATAAATCAATACATCGGGATCGAGTCGAGCTAGGCTTATGCCCCTAGACTTGCCATCCTTACTTCATCATTGACCACATATGCATTACTTTGATCATTACTTTGAGATTGATACCTTGAGGTTGATACAATGATAGTTGTAACATCACTTTGAGCTTTGGAACATACCATTGTTGGAACCATGGAATCTTGGAAAATAGTCAATGTATATGAGACATGTGAATGGCATTTGGTAAAAGCATAAAGAACATGTGAAGAAGCATAATTGAAACCCAGAAATAGGATACCCTTAGCTTTTGAAAGATTGACACTTTTGTAGCTCTAACATTGTTGTAAACTTTGGAACAATAATCAACGAGTAAGAGACATGTAACTAAACATTATTGGAACTTTGAAACATTAACCAATGACTCTGAACCATGAAAATCACCATTGACCCTATAAGGAGTATGATATGGCAACTTGAATTGAAATACCTCTGGACATTTCGAAATGAAATAAGTACCATGTCATTATGGACCATATGCTGCAGAAGGATACGAAAGAGTAACCTTACATACCTTCACTTCCAAATACGAATATACAAGCCTATGTATGAACACAGTAGTCCAGCTTCTTCCTTACGTCTCACTCTACAATACAAGTTCATACCGGAACTTACATTAACAACTATTTACTATAAAGGCGTACAAGATGACAATGAAACATGTGACTAATATATAATATCATGTCACCCCCTTACAATACAATCCAATGCATTTCCATATCAACAACACCATAACATTACACACATTGACCAAAAGATCACACATCGATAGCATTTCACACCATACTTACCGTTTACGCTTTTCCCTTTATCATTCCGTCGTAACTATTCCTTTATAACAACATATGAACAACCATACACACTTAACATAGTACAAAACACCTTCATATGATACTTTAAAGTCATTAAAACGACATCACAAGTTGATAATTACATCCCAAAAGGGTATCGGGGCTTTCGGGGATCAACTAGAGATGAAAACATACAAAACCATTTCTGGAGGTGACTTGCGCTGACACCTGAGCACGCATGTGGATGAAATTCTCATGCAGATGGCTCCTGGAAAATTCCAGGGCCTTCTGCGTTGGCATCTGCACCCGCAGATGCCCTCGTCTGCGGGGGCGGATGCCCGTTTTGGTCCGAAATGATTTTTTTTGGGTCTTTTAATGCCATGAATGGTACATGATCACAATCCAACATATTTGAGCATATTTTTGATCATCTTAAACACCAAAATTCAGCCATGGTCTCACAACACACATAGCAACACTCAAAACCACATTTCACTGCCAATACGACACCGAAACCATAACCAAAATCACAATAACAATTCCAAACGTTATACACAAGGATTAAACCAAGTAAGACTATAATCACATGTACATATTTACTCCACCAAATTCATTCCATTCCAAGCCACAAGTCCATAGTCAAGTTTACAAGACAAAACACCCTTCAATTTGGCAAACATGTACACTTCACTTATTGTGGACTTCTCAATATTCCACCAACATAAACAACATAATATACACCATATATTATGCATAAAATATATTAATACATCATAATAAACACTTACCAAGTCTTACCAATTGATGATCTTGGCCAAAGGAGTGATTAGGGTTCTTGAGAGCAAAGGAGATATTGTTGGAAAATTCTAGAAATGAGATGAGAGTCCAAGTGAATAAAATCTGATTTTTTTTCTCTTTATATAGTCCCTGATGTCTCTCTTATACTTTCCTTAGCATTTAATGCTATGTTGATTGGTCAAATGGACCACATTGGAAGAATGGATCAAAAATACCCCTTTTGGGCCATGTCTTTCTCACATATTTGGGCCTCATTTAGGGCCCAATTGTACAAGCTTTTAAATGCATACGAAATTCATCAATTCTCCCATGTTCTCATATTTCCATAAGTGTTACGGTTGTTATCTAGACTTAGAAACGTACGGGGTGTTACACATTAGATCCGAAACGTCCATTTTGGATTAGTAATGTAGTTGATTCGGGTTTCGAGACCCTTTTTGTAATTTTTGAGTGTTTGGTCAAAGTACGAGTTTTATTTGCCTAAAGTGGTTTTTGGGAAAAATTTGTTGATAACGATCTCTTTTGGTAAATATTATAGTTTCATTGAGTCCGTAATGTCAAATTTAGCCTAGTAGCAAATTGGGTTGTGTTCGGGAGCTCTCGAATTAGTTTTGGGTACTTGTTTGAAGATTGGAGTTTTACGTCATTGAGTTTGAATAGTATCACCTGTAGTTAATGAGATATTTTGGTCATGTGTATGGTACCATTATATCATTACCAAAATTTCAGAAGAAACGCCAAAAGAATCGATGAATTTCATATTCGTATAAGGGAGATATGACCATTTTAGCGCGGAGAGCTATTGCTGATGCAACAGAGGTCGCAATCGCTACCTCGATGAGTCATCACAAAAGGCCTTCATGATCGCGAGCCCTTTGTCACGACCACAAAGGATCGCCACTGAAGGTTCCATCGACTTTATTTAAAGGCAACTTGGATGATTTCATATTTTAGACATTTTGGGAGTTAGAAAACTCTGATTGAGGCAATATTCGATGCATTTTTCCTAAAGATGTTGGGTATGCATTTCTATATTCATTTTACTCATTTTTCAAGATTACCCACTTCGTTTTACATATTTTTAACTGATAAAGTTGAGATTTGAAACCCCAAAGTTATGAAATCAAAAGTTCTTGATTTGAAGATCAATTTGGGATGCGTTTTTATTGATTTTTGAGATTTAAGGTCTTTGTATTATGGATAAACTGATTTTGACAAAAGTTTTCAAAAAATTCTTGTTTTAAACCGCATTTGATAATGGAGATTTGAGATTTTACCGGTAAGTAAAATATTATTAATTTGATGATTTCTAGACCAATTTCAACTTGATTTTTATTGGGATTTTAGATTTAGAACCCTTAAACTATGGATGATGAATTGATTCTTTATTAAAATTTTAATTTTACCCTTGTATTTATGGAGTTGATTTTTGAGGTGATTTTGGATCCCAAACCAAAGTCTGTCATATGGGTATCATTGATCTTGTATTTACAGGTAGATAACATCTTTGATTAGATTGGACATGTTTGGTGGTGATTCGAGGGAGTATAGCTTTCAGTTGATTCTTTGGACTATAGTTTGACTTTGCGAGTCTTTTTAAGGCCAATTGTGATCTATCTTGACTTTTTTCTGAGGTGTTTATGTGTTATGTTTATTTCTTATACTTTGTGAATCACTAAAGGTTTAGGGGTTCTGCTTAGATGAGATTGCGAGCATCTCCATCGGTACCAGAGTCTATTGATGGGTTGAAGTAATAAAAATGAACCTCTTGATTGTTTTCTCTACTTGTTGATGTGTTATTGTAATTTGATATATGACTTATGGATCTTGAGCAAATTTATAGTGGTTATTTATTTAAGAGTTTGAATCATGTCAGTTGATTTTGATGGAATGACTGGGGTTTAGTAATCACTTAGGAGATAAATATATTATGGTTATTTGATGGAATAATTGGAGTTTAGTAATCACTTAGGGTATAATATATTATAGTTATTTGATGGAATGATTGGGGGTATAGTAATCACTTAGGGTATAAATATATTGTATTAATTTGATAGAATGATTGGGGTTTAGTAATTATTTAGGGTATAAATATATTGTAGTTCTAAATAAGGATTAAGAACAGGAACCTTGCCTTAACTTCTGTATAATGTGAATAAAAGTGAACTTTTGAGCATGCTCTGGGTGGGGAGAATTCTTTATATTTTCACTATTTGGGTTGATTATTATTATTATGATGCCCGTTTGGGGGCTTGTGTTGACTTTATTATTTCTTAGAGAGCTTATTATCATTGTGATACCTGAGTGGAGGCTGGTGTTGGTCTTGTTTATGTAGTGATAGCTCCTTATGATTATCGTGATGCCCGTGCGTAGGCTGGTGTTCTTGTTTGAGTATTATAGTTATTTATTATTATTGTGATATCCATTTGGGGGCTTGTATTATGATTTACTGAGATTTGGGTGACGTGAGTTCATTATACCATTGTTGAGATGATTATTATGCATTGTTGGTTTTGCCATGATCATGCATACTCATTCATCACTCATATTCATGAAACTGGTACTACTATGGAACTTGGATTTCTTTGCAAAAGAAAATGAGACATTTTATAAAATTCCTTAGCCGAAGGATGTTCCAACAAGGTTGATTGATTAGATTGTGATTAGTATATGGGCTGCGAACCCCCCATAGGTCCTTTCCTGGAGCTTAGGCTCGGAAGGTGTATACAAGTATATTTTAGCCATTACATTTCATCTTATATCACCTTAGTGCATTGTATTTCACTTTATCATGAGTGATATTGTTGTCAATATATAATTATATGTTGTGTATTGATTACGACTTGATCCGTTGACACTGTTGTGTCACATCTATTGAATGTGTGATATGCACATTCTATACCTTATCCTGGATTATTTGTTTGGCATGGTGAGTGGACATCATATACTGTTAGTGAGATTCTCTTTTGATGTGACTTATCACTATTGTTGTTGATATCGAACTTGTATGTGCCTGCCTTAATTGAACTGATTTGATTATCTTGTTAAGTTTTGCTATCTGCTAGGATAGGCTGGGGCTTTTCTGAGTGCAGGTTTATTTGAGGTAATCTTGGATGGTTGGTGTGGTGGTTCTCACCATCACTTTGGATTAGGGTTGTAAATCGACGATGCTTGCTAAGTAAATGTGTTTCGTACTCACCCTTACTTTTTCTTTCCCTTTTTTGTACCTCGTACATGTATTGAGTGAGTAGTGGAGCGTTTATTCTGTTCCCCAATGTTGGCTTTACGGAGATCGAGGTAGCGAATATTGGATTGCTGAGCTTAGTTAAATCCCTCTTTCATTTATCTTATTCATTCATTCGCATTTAAGATATTTTGATTTTTTGTATTACATTCGATATTATAGGCTTGTACTAGTGACAAGCAGACCTGGGATATTGTTTTGAGATCGCGTTTCTTTCTATATTAGTTGGGGATTATTTTCATTCTTACTTCTTCCGCTCCGATTTTACTTTGATTATTGAGTTTGGGTTGGGATAGGCTTACCTGTACTAGAGGGTGTGATAGGTGCCATCACGGACTCTATTTTGGATTGTGACACAACAAGATTTCGATAGCTACAATGAATGATACAAACAAGAAATCTGGATTTAAGTAGTATTTAATTTCAATTCTTATTCAAAAAAGGGTTTTCTCCTAAAGACGGCCTACAGTTCTTTTACTACAAAACACCAAGAACGAAGAGGGAAAGCTTTCAAGAAATGCGATCTCATCCTCCTTCTGGTGGATTCTCTATCAAAAATTCTAAATCAAGAATAAGGAGAAATATTGCAAGCTATAGCGACCCAAATCATCGTTACACTAAATTATGAGCTACAATTGACACCTAGTCTTTCCTTAAGCCATTTTTTGAGAAATTCTGGGCTAGTCTAGGATTTGAAGATTTTTGAGGGTGTGTTAGTCTGTAGAAATCTAGAACTAATGTGAGTATCGATGGTGATGTTTGACTCAAGTTTTAGATAGTCAACAAGTTTAGGAGGCCATAACAACTTTCGACACTCAAAATGGAGTTATAGAACTCCAGTTATAGCATTTATCGTGGAGGGGTTGGTTCACGATATCATATTTCATTGAGTTTGTTGTGTAATAGATAGGTCTGGGGAGAGGTCTCTAGTTTCTTCCTCGGACTGCTGCAGTGAAAAAGGTAACCACTGCAACGTTAGCCTATATTGCATCGTGGAACCGCTGCAGCGGTAACACGCAGAATTTTTCAGTTTTAAAAATCCAAAAACATTTTTCATTCCCCACTTTCTGAAAAATGTGAGAGAGCTCTAGGGAAGGCAATTTTCTGCAGAAGTTAGGGGTTTTTCATCTTTGGCGGTAAGTTGTTGCATTCTAAACTTGAAATTACTTACTATAATCTCTGAAAATCATTAAAAAAAGTGTTCATGGTGGAATTTAGGGTTTAGTCCTAATTCATGAAATTAATAAAAATTGATGGGAATGAATATAAAATCAGTTGATAATGATGTTAAGGTGTTAGAAAATACTAATGAGTGTAGAATTGTGATTGTTCATGCTAATTCATGTTGAGTTCATGAGGTTTAAGGGGTAGAAAGTTCTAAGATGATAAATTAAGGGAAATTATGGTTAAGATCAAGAACAAGTTGAAAGGGAAAGAAAAGGCAAGCTTGTGACCTAGAAGTGAATTTGAGCAAGGAAACGAGGTAGGTTATGGTTTATTATAACAATTAGACTTGCTTGACTATGTGCTTATATGCGAATTAAGTATTTGTGATGGCTTTTGAGCACTACTTGTGATTATTGACTGTATTGTATGTTCATGTACGTTGATATTGAGAATGTGGTGAAATTATGATAATGGTTATTATTATTATTATTATGATGATGAGGTAAATCATGATGTTTATGATGATTGTTGATGATGTCGATGAGATTGAGAAGAGAAAGAGAAGATGTGCACATCTTGAATTCACACATTCATTCACATACTTTGAATTTTTAGTTATGATCTTATGTTGTGATGAAACTTGTTGCCGAATTTGACTAAGTGTAAATATACTTGATTATGAGCTTATATTCTCCCTAAAGTGAATTGTATAATTGATTGACTGTCTTTGAATATAAGTTCTGTGATGATTGCTTTGCATCTATTTGATTTACCTATTTGTATGGCGTCTGGTTGAGTCGACCTATGATGCCTACCAGTACTTGTTAATGTACTGATGCTATCTGTGCTCTTCATTTTGTTGAGTGTAAAGCATGTTCCGGTGTTTGAGACAAGACCTCAACTTTAGCTAGCAGTTCCAGACTTAGTTTCAAGGGTGAGCACTATGATTAGGCATCCTTTGGATCTTCTTATCTCTGTTCATGTCCCTTACTTTGGGACTATGGCATTCCTCTGTTATTTCATTGTTTGGTTATTCTATTAGCTATCTATTTAGACATTCTTAGTTGTTCTTGTACGGTGACTTCAGGTCTCGAGGATGTGATAAATAGAGATTTATGCACTCTATTAGTTTTTTGATATTGATGTCGGTTTGACAATTAATTTAAGTTATTGAATGAACACTCTTTTGCACTTGTTTAAACTAAGGATTAATAGAAGGTGAATGTGAAAGTAACACTTGAGTTAGTCATGGTTGAGATTAGTATGGTTCTCCCACCATAGGTTAGAGTGGGTGCCAATCATAATCGTTTGGATCGTGACAAGAATGGTATCAGAGAACTGGATTTGTAGATCTCATCATACAAAAACAGGTCTAGTAGAGTCCTATAGATAGATACTGAGATGTCTGTACTTTTCTTCTGGAGGCTACAGGGCTTTAGGAAAAAAATTCATTTCTTTTTTCCTTTTGTGCTATTACTTGGTTCCAATTGGTATCTAATTCATTCTATCTTGTTTGCAAATGCTGAATACTCGTTCCACTAGAGCTACAACAACTGTACCTTAGCACCACCCGCACCGGCCGCTAGGGCCGCAGTCCGGGTCAGGCCTCGAGTTAGAGACAAATCAAGAAGGAGAGGATGGAGAAAAACACCTGTTAGGAGTGGAGCATAGGCAGCCGAAAGACCGATAAGATAGAGATTGCAGAACCCTCCCCTACCGCAGGATGCCCCTGGCCATGCTTAAAATAAAGAAGAAGTAGTTGAAAGGAAGAGATGGTGGCTCCAAAAAATGTGATGCCAGCCCCAAATAGTGCAACTCTGGTTCCTTTGTCTGCGAAGGTGATTCAACAAGTGTTGTGGTTGTTGGGTAGCTTGGCTGGCACTGGCCACACTCCAGTTAATCTGACTGTTCCACCCACATCCTTATAATATGCCGCTACGGTAGCACCAAGGATGGATGAAGGCTCTGAAATAGGGATGTATCTCCAACATGTACTCGGGCCAGTAATGACTGATTATGAAAATGGGTTATTCTATAAATTCATGAAAATGAAGTCCCCATTATTCTAGGGTACAAAGTCTGAGGATGCCTTTGAATTTTTAATAGATTGTCATGAACATCTGCACACGATAGGTGTTGTTGAAAGGTATGGAGTAGAGTTTGTTTCTTTTTAGCTATAGGTCAAGGCCAAACAATGGTGGAGGTCATTTGTGGAGTACAGGGCAACTTTACCTCAACTTACTTGGGTGTAATTTTAGAATGTATTTCTTGAGAAATATATTCCTTGCACTTATCGTGACCAGAAGAAGGATGAGTTCTTGAGGTTGTAGCAGAGTAATATTTTTGTGGTGGCCTATAAGGAAAAATTTAATACTTTGCCTCGTTGTGCAGTACATTGATCACCTCGGAGGAGAAGCGGATTAAATACTTTGTGAAGGGTCTGAATTCTGGGATTTAGTTTGTTACTTTATCTATGGCTATGTCTGGAAAGTCCTTTCAGGAGATAGTTGAATTTACCAAGTAGGCTGAGGCACTTGAGAAACAGAAAGAGGTAAAACTAGAAGAGAAGAAGGCCCGAACATTAGGCCAATTCAATGAAACTTTCTCAAAGGGACGTGGTTCTTTTTGTCCTTATAATTTATCCATGCCAGTGTATGCAGGGGGTCCATCTGAGGTCAGTTATCAGCCTTCCTAAATTGACAGCTATACACTTTCATCTTATTCAGTTTAGAGCCCTGCTTTAGGCATTAGGTTCCATGAGTGTGGGAGTTTGGGCCACATTAGAAGGTATTGTCCTAACTTCTTGTCTGCAGGTCAGTTGTCTTAGCAATCAGTTTCTACTGCTCTAGTTTCAGTAGGTCGTGGTGTTGGAGGAAATAATATGGGTCGTCTACAAGGTGGGCATGATGGACGGGCTAGGAGTAACGACCAAGATAATCGTGGTGGAGGATAGGTTGGTAGGAATGGTAATCAGATTAGTAGAGGTGGCGGTCAAGGTGGTGATAAGGATCATATTTATGCAGTTTTGGCACATCTTGAGGCAGAAGCTTCTGATGTGGTGATCACAGGTACTATTCTTGTCTGTGATCACATGTCTTCTGTATTGTTTGATCCCAATTCCACTTTCTCTTATGTGCATGTGAAATTTGCTATGGGTTGGGACTTAGATTGTGAATATCTTGACACTCAATATATATATATATATATGTGTGTGTGTGTGTGTGTGTCCACATCAGTTGGGGTGTCTGTATGTGTTAATCAGGTGTATCATGCATGTCCTGTGATGTTTATAAGGTTTTAGACCCTGGAAGACTTTATGATTCTAGACATGGAGGAATTTGATATCATTTTGGGGATGAGTTGGTTGTCTCCTTATCATGCCATTCTAGATTGTTATGTAAAAATCGTCACTGTAGTGATACCCAGGATGGTGAATTTAGAGTGGAAGGGTACTTTTAAGCCTAATCGTGTGAGGATTGTTTCAACAATTCATGCACAGAAATTATAAAAAAGGGTGTAGGGCATTTTTGGCCCATCTTTGGGAAGATAAATCTGTAGTTCCTCTTATAGCATCATTTCTAGTGGTATGTGAATTCTTAGAAGTATTTCTGGATGATCTCTTGGGTATGAATTCAGACTGAGAAGTTTATTTTTGTATGGATTTAGAGCTAGGGACTCGACCATTTGTATCCCTCCTTATCTTATGGCACTAACAGAGCTGAGGGAGTTTAAGTCTCAGTTGTAAGAGTTGGTAGAAAAGGGTTTGATTTGACCAAGTGTTTCTCTTTAGGGTGTACCTGTTTTGTTTGTGAAAAAAAGAATGGTAGAATGAGGATGTGCATAGACTACCGCCAGTTGAATAAGGTGACCATTCGCAACAAATATCACTCACCTAGAATAAATGACCTGTTTGACCAGCTATAGGGAGCTGCAGTATTCTCCAAAATTGACTTGAGGTCAGGTTATCATCAACTCAAGATTAAGGCATAGGGCATCCCAAAGACTGCTTTTCGAACTCATTATGGATACTACGAGTTTCTAGTTATGTCTTTTGGCTTGAGCAATGCTCCAACTACTTTCATGAGTATAATGAATGGAGTTTTATGTTATTCTTGGATTCATTCGTTATTGTGTTCATTAATGATATTCTGATCTACTCTAAAAATGAATAAGAGCATAGAGGTCATTTTCGTATGGTGTTGGGGTTGCTTAAGAAGAAACAACTGTATGCTAAATATTCTAAGTGTGAATTTTGGCTTTCTTCAGTGTCCTTCTTGGGGCACATGGTTTCTATGAAAGGGGTCATGGTAGACCCATAGAAGGCTGAAGCTGTTTAGAATTGGGCTAGACCGACGAATGTGACAAAAGTTTGTATCTTTATGGGGTTGGCCAATTATTACCCTAACTTTGTTAAAGGGTTTTCTTTCATTGCTTCGCATATGAACCGCCTTACTCAGAAGGAAGTACCATTTGTGTGGGATGACAAGTGTGAGGAGAGCTTCCAAAAGCTCAAAACCTTGTTGACTTCAGCCCCAATACTAACCCTTCCTATTGAGGTTAAGGATTTTATTATATATTATGATGCCTCATGGTTGGGTTTAGGTGTTGTTTTTATGTAGGATTAGAACGTGATTGCCTATTTTTTAAGATAACCGAAGCCTTATATGAAAAACTATCCCACACATGATTTAGAATTGACAACTGTGGTGTTTGATTTGAAAATTTAGAGACACTTTCTCTAGGGGGTGAAGTGTGAAGTGTTCACAGACCACCACATACGTTTTCTCCCAAAGGTATTTGAATCTATGATAGAGAAGATGGATGGAGTTGATTAAACACTATTACATCTGAATCCTATAGCACCCAGGTAAAATCAATGTGGTAGTGGATGCACTAAGCTAGAAACCAGTGAGCATGAGAAGTTTAGCATGGATGGAGGTGTCTAGGCACCAATTAGTGAGAGAGGTATAGTCTTTGGCTAACAATTTTATAAGATTGCTGGAAACTAGCAAAGGAAGGGTGTTAGCACATGTGGAGGTTAGGTCCACATGCTATGACCAAATCAAAAATAGGCAGTTCAAGGACAAAAAGTTGAGCAACCTCAGAGAAAAGGTGTTATAATGAGAGGCAAAAGAGGCCATTCTTGATGACGAGGGAACATTGAGGATTCTTGGGAGATTGTGCATACCCTAGATAGGAAATTTGATTCCAACAATTCTGGCAGAGGCTCATAATTCTAAGTACTCTATACATTTGGGTGCCAACAAAATGTATGGGGACTTGAGGCAATATTATTAGTTGCGAATAATGAAGCGAGATATTTTCGATTTTGTAACCATGTGTCAAAAGTGCCAACAGGTCAAGTACAAACACTGAAAGCCTGGTGGTACATTTCAGAGAATGCCCATTCTGAAATAGAAGTGGGAAAGGATAATGATAGACTTTGTAGTTGGTCTTCCGAAAACATTGAGGAAATGTGACTCTATATGGGTCATTGTATACCAGTTGACTAAGTTGGCTCACTTTATTTTAGTAAGAGTAGATTATAATGTGGCTAAGTTGGCCAAGATTTATGTGAAATAGATCATAATGCTACACGAAATATCGATGTTGATTGTGTCAGACAGGGGTACTCATTTTACCTCCAAATTTTGGGAAAGATCCCAATCAGAATTAGGTTCTAGATTGGACCTGAGTACAACTTTTCATCCACAGACCGACGGTCAATCGGAGCGAACTATCTAAGTGCTTGAGAACATGCTTTGGGCTTGTGTTATGGACTTTGGGGGTCAGTGAGACCATACTTATTATTGTGCAAATCTTCCTACAATAATAGCTACCACTCTAGTATTGACATGACCCCTTTTGAGGCCTTATATGGTAGGAGGTGTAGGTCTCCAGTTTGGTGGTTTGATGTATTTGAGGTGATGCCTTGGGGCATCAACATGCTCAAGGACTCTATGGAAAAATGAAATTTATACAGGAAAAACTCATAATGGCTTAATGCCGATTGAAAGAGTGTGCAGACTATAAAGTGAGAAATGTCAAGCATGAAGGGTGTAATGCGGTTTGTCAAGAAGGGCAAGTTGAGCCCAATATACATTGGACACTTTTAGGTTTTGAAAAGAGTTGGGTCAGTAGCATACAAAATGGACTTACCTCCTAGTATGTATGGGGTTCACCCGTTATTCCACATTTTTATGCTAAAAAAGTATCACGATGATGGAGATTACATCATTCATTGGGAGCCTAAATTGTTTGATAAGGAGTTGTCCTATGAAGAGGAACCAATTGCTATATTAGCTAAGGATGTGAGAAAGTTGAGGACTTGAGTCATTTCTTGTGATAAGGTTTAATGGAGGAATCGTACTATTGAAGAGGCTACTTTGGAGACGGAGGAGAATATCCGCAAGCGATATCCGCACTTGTTAATTGATTCAGGTAATTTCTTACTTAGATATGTCTTTTGGGGATAGTTAACATTCGAGAATGAGCGAGTGGTAAATTAGTATCTAGTGTAATAACCTAAATCATTGTTACGCTGAATTAGGAGGTACAATTGAAATCTAGTCCTTCTTTAAGCCAGTTTTGAAAAATTTAGGTCTAGTCTAAGGTTGAATGATTTTTGAGGGTGTGTTTGTCTATAGAAATCTGGTACTAATGTGAGTATTGATGGTGATGTTTAACTTAAGTTTTAGATATTCAACAAGTTTAGGAGGCCGTAACAACATTCGACACTTGAAACGGAGTTGTAGAACTCTAGTTATAGCATTTATCGATGAGGGATTGGTTCGTAATTTCATATTTCATGGATTGTATTGTGAAATAGACTAGGCTGGAGAGAGGTCCCGAGTATCTACCTTGGACCGCTACAGTGAATAAGGTAACCACTGTAGTGGTATTTTTGCAATGATAACCTATATTACATCGCGGAACCACTGCAGCAGTAACACGTAGAATTTATCAGTTTTAAAAACCCAAAAATTATTTTCATTCCCCATTTTCTGAAAAATGTGAGAGAGCTCTAAAGAAGGCAATTTTCTGTAGAATTTAGGAGTTTTTCATCTTTGGAGGTAAGTTATTACATTCTAAACCTAAAATTACTTATTATAATCTCTGGAAATTATTAAAAAAATTGGTTCATGGTGGAATTTGGGATTTAGCCCTAATTCATGAAATTAATGAAAATTGATGAGAATGATTATAAAATCAGTAGATAATGATCCTAATGTGTTAGAAAACACTAATGAGTGTAGAATTGTGATCATTCACGCTAATTCAAGTTGAGTTTATGAGGTTTAAGGGGTTGAAAACCCTAAGTGGTGAATTAAGGGAAGTTACGATTAAGAGTTGTTAATTTTACATCCCTACTGGTTAAAAGGGGATGAATTAATTAAAATGAATGTATCATCTTGTTGTTTTAGATCACGAACAAGTTGAAAGGGAAAGAAAAGGCAAGCTTGTGGCCTAGAAGTGAATTTGAGCAAGGAAACCAGGTAGGTTACAGTTTGTTATAGCAATTAGACTTTCTTGACTCTGTGCTTATATGCGAATTAAGTATTTGTGATAACTTTCGATCCCTACTTGTTATTATTGACTACACTACATGTTCATATACATTGATGTTGAGAATTTGGTAAAATGATCGTAATGGTGATGATAATGATGATGAGGTAAATCATGATGTTCATGATGATTGTTGATGATGCTGATGAGTTTGAGAAGAGAAAGAGAAGATTTGCACATCTTGCATTCATACATTCATTCACATACTTTGAATGTTTAGTTATGATCTTATGTTATGATGAAACTTGTTGCCGAATTTGACTAAGTGTAAATATACATGATTAGGAGCTTGTATTCTCCCTAAAGTGAATTGTATAATTGATTGACTGTCTTTGATTATAAGTTCTGTGATGATTACTTTGTATCTATTTGATTACTTATTCGTATGGCGTCGGGTTGAGTCAACCTATGATGTCTACTGGTACTTGTTGATGTAATGATGCTACCTGTGCTCTTATTTTTTTGAGTACAGAGCGAGTTCTGGAGTTTGAGACAAGACCTTGACTTTAGCTAGCAGTTCCAGATTTAGTTTCAAGGGTGAGCAATATGATTGGGCACCCTTTGGATCTTCTTATCTCTCTTCATGTCCCTTGCTTTGGGACTATGACATTCTTTTGTTATTTTGTTGTTTGGATAAACTATTATCTATCTATTTAGACATTCTTAGTTGTTCTTGTACAGTGACTTCAGGTCCCTAGGATGTAATAAATAGAGGTTTCTGCACTCTATTAGTTTTTGGATATTAATGTCGGTTTGACAGTTAATTTAAGTTATTGAATGAACACTCTTTGCACTTGTTTAAACTAAGGATTAATATAAGGTGAATGTGAAAGTAACACTTGAGTTTGTGAGGGTTGATATTAGTATGATTCTCCCACCATAGGTTAGGGTGGGTTCCAATCATGATCGTTTGGGCCGTGACACAAGCATCCTATGGCAACAACTTAGAGTAGAAATAAGTTCTGGTTTATGAGTAGTATAATTTGATTAGTGAATCATATATACTGTGTAGAATTGATGGTAGAATAAATGATTAGGTCTTCGGATGGATAATGTATAAAATGATGTAATAAGATCTAAAATGTGTGATAATATGTTGATGTATGAATTTCATGTAATATAATATATTTACGTGAGATTTCATGATGTGTTGTGATGTCAATAAGATTAATGTGGGTGACTATTGAGAGATTTTGTACCAGCATAATCTATAAACCCAGATATTAATTACACTATGGGTTGATGGAAATTATGGAATTGTTGTTATGTGTGTGTTCTTGATGGCGTGTTCACTTATGTGTATATATATATATATATGTTCTGAGAAGTCAATCTAACACTGATAGGGGTATGGATTCATATAATCTATGTCCCGAAACTACGTATGTCATTGTAGGATAAGATGGTTCTGTTGTTTTGGATTAATCTTTTTAGCTAAAGAGGCTCAGTATGGATCTGTATTTCAGTTTTGTCTTATGCACCGTCAAGATAGATGACAACTCTCCCAACCAGGTTAGAGGTTGGACATCTTGAACTCACGTAATGTATGTCAATTAGAAGAAACACCCCAACTAGAAAACTTATTACTTTCATCAAACAAGAACTAATAGCCCAAGGCACCAATTTTATATATGTGTTTTAAAATGATTTTCATTTGGTTTATTTATCTCTCAGGTTTTCAGTTACCCAGCCTCAGAATTTATGTATATATATTTTTTTTATTGCAAATTCTAGTATTTCAATTGCTCAATCTCAGATACCTGGATGTCTCATTTGTTTCTCTTTCAATTGCACTTATAATTCATATAACCAAGATATTTACATTCATGCTGTTCAATTATCCAGTAATCAGATATTATTTATTTTGCTTCAGCTTTGTTATATACCATACATTCAATGTACTAACACCACTCAACGCTACATCTTTATTGATACAGACTCAGATACTCAAGTTCGTGACTAGACGCCTCGCTAGACTTCGTCATATCAGCTTGTGGTGAGTTTTCCTTGCATCCAGAGGTCTTAGATCAGATCCAGATTAGTATTTTAACTTTGTTAGTTAAAGGTATACCGGGGCCTTGTCCCGACATAAAGATACTCAATTATGTTATTGAAGGCTTTAATAGACATTAGATTTCAGTCAGTCTAGATTTATATTTCAGTTTTAGTTGACCTTAGGTTATACCCATAAAGTACTTGTTTTGCTTTAAAAGATTTCATCATGTTTCATATTTCCATTGCTTCCGCTTACTTTTCAATATTCAGTTCTAGTAACATGCCAAGATAAGGATTCACTCGGGCTAGTAGTGGTACTGGATGCCGTCCATGCCCAGGGTGTAGACTCGTGGCATTACAAACTTGGTATCTGAGCATTAGGTTCAAGAGTCCTAGGATGTCTATGAAGTCACGTCAAGTAGAGTCCTTTTTATTAGTGTGAAACGTGCCACACTTATAATAAGGAAGCCATAGTATGTTAGTGTCATGACCCAAACCCATCGTGAGTGTCACCCACATTATACCTCCAGTGGGAGAACCATTTAACCCCAATTACCTAACACCAATACTTAACAAAATTTAAAAGTAAAATAGCAATTTCATTAATCAACCTATTATTTTGAATAATTCTAATAAATAACACGTCCGAAAAATACCAAATGTCTAAAATACCCCCCAAAACTGAAATTCATTGTACCAAAACATCTAACAATGCCAAACTACGGGTATATACTAGAAAACCAATATAATAAATATGACTATTTCCGAAACAAGTGGAAAAGAACTATAAGTGGGATGACTCATGGCAGCCCGAAAGATGTAGCTTACCCTTGAGTCTGAACGATCACTTGCTACAACTAAGGTCTAGTCGAAGCCGCTGGAATATGCTCTGCACTCAACAAAAACAAGAGCACATGTAGTATCAGTACAAAACTACTATGTACTGGTAGGTTCATCAACCAACTCAAAATAATAAATATGAAAACATAACCAACACTTTGCAAACAATTACAACCATGTAACACTTAACATTTATACCTCCACTTAGCCTTTATCAACAATACCAATAATTCAGACAAGTATAAGACAGTACAGGCAATTCACCAAGTCAATGCCATGACCAACAATAAACTCAATCTTGCCACAATTACTCTTTTCGAAAGACTTCAATAAGTATTTAAACAATTCAAGTAGGTTAATAACCCGGACCACTCATGGATCCAATAACAATAATAGTATCTGCTATTTCACTCAAGGAACCCAATATATCAACATAAACATAACCCAGTCCACCCAAGAAACCGTCAAGCTCACTGATACCATGTACACACATGCTATAGGTTTTATGGTTTTCCACTAGCCATGACCTATAAGGGACAAGCTCAGTCCATGTACCAAATAACCCAAACATCTAGTGTTTGCCACCCTTATCCCAAACCAATGTTGTAACATCCTTATTTTAATATCCCAATCCTTATACTCCCTGAGTTTCATCAATTCTGTGATGATGAGCTTTACCAGTTTATCTCATAATAACAACTCATCTCACAACAAGTATAATCATGATGTGTAATAACACAACCACACTTGCACTTCAAACAAGCCTTTTTATACAATTCATTATAGGTGATTAAACACTTGTAATGTTATCCGATAAGTCAACATTCACAACATGCATTGTAACAACTAAGCATAAAGGCAGTTAACATACACAGATAAACTAAATTAAGTTTCAACTACAATTCAACCATCACTTACCTCAATCCAAGCTTTGCACTTGCTCTAATAAACTTGAGCTTTGCCCTTTCTTCTAATTTCAGCTTGATTGTGGTCTAAAAAAAAATATAACCAACATTCAAACAATGACCTAGAAATTACAAGGATTATAATCTAATCCCAAAAGCCTTAGGCCAAAATAATGATCATTACCCCATTCTAGGGGTTTTCTACCTTCATTCCACGTTAATTCTACCAATTTTATGTTTATAAAGATGAATTCTAGGCATGCTACCATAATTCATCTATCTTTACCCAAACCATAAGGGTTTCACCCTATTTTCACTAAATTATACTAGAAATTCAGCCTAGGTCAAGACAAATTCTTACCCATACTAAAAAATTAGTGATTTTAAGGATTAATCTTAGAAAAACAAGTTAAACGGGTGGATTTACTTACCTCAACGAAGGATTTTAGTTGAAAATAGGTTGAAATATCCCTACATTTCTAACATTTTAAGTCTATTTTCTGCATTATACAACACCTGTACTGCTATAACGGCCTGATTCCTACTATAGCGGCATTTCTATAGTATGACTCGCTCGCTGTGGTGGGATTTACTGATGCTAACTCTCGTTATGGCGGTAATTTTCCTGCTATAGCGGGCTAGTAGTAGCGGCTTGCCTCCTACAATACCAAACTAAGCGGATGTAGAAAGTATGACAATCCCAAAAATATGCCCATTTTATAACACACTTTTAGATATTGACATCCCAAACTAACCCTTTTATGTTAAATGCGATATATGGAGTTCTTCTAATGCGATATCTGGAGTTCTTCTAACTCGAATTCATTTTCAAAAGTTTCTATGAACTTCTTAACTTCTTAGCTATCATAATATGGTCTCAAATTATTTAAATATAAACATATTCATTCCCATATTAATCTAAACCACACCACATTTGGATTTTATTCAAGACTAGCCTAACCTGAAATTTCTAATACTTTATTCGAGGAGAATCTTAACCCAAATTTTGGCATGCTAGACTATACTGTTATGATGGAAGGATAGTTAAATTTAAGAAATATCTCTCTTCTTTAATACTTCAGTTCATGTGATAGAGTCAAAATCTTTGAAATTATTCTAACTCATGTGTTATACGTATTTCAGATCATACCTCCAAAGAGAGCTTCTAGTTAGAAAGCTACCACTTGTGCTTAGGTTTCTACTAGGATAAATTCTAACAATATGCCTCCACCTCATGGGATGCAAACTAGGAATAGAGGCTGCTCTTATGGGCAGACTGCTAACACTGGGTCCTCACCTATGATAACAGTCCTAGTCAGGACTTATGTGTCATCTACTTCTCAGCCTCTTTGTAGCATTGATAATGAGTTTAGGTATAACAATTATAGTTGTGAATTTTAGCTTTTGCTATGTTTTCACCATTTTACCTTTTGCTACAGTTGCTATATGCTAGTTATGAGTTGTGGGGTTGGTTAGTACGGTCTGGGATGCATTCGGGAGAGATTTGAGTGAGTTTGAGATCCTTAGAGGCTTTAAAAATGGTTAGTTTGACTCCTGTCAACATTTTATGATTTGAGCCTCAGATGGTGATTTGGTTTATTCCATTAGATTTAGAATGTCAATTTTAGATTAGTAGCATAGCTAGTTCGGGTCCCGAGCCTTTATATTACATGTTGAGTATATAGACAAAAATTAGTAAAATAAGTTTAAAAGGGGTCCCGGGGGCTAATTCACTGTAAACAATCTCTTTTAAAAAATTTATGGTTCCACTGAGTCCAAATCATTGGAATTAACCTAGTATTGTAATCAAATTATTTCTGTGGGGTCCCAAACGAATCCCGAGGACCCATTTGAAGGCATTATAACTTTGTGAAAATGCTAGTTTTCTGCTATCTGGTGCCAACAAATTCCTTCTTTGCAATGCAAAAAAGGAAAAGACCATTCATTAGTAATATGATAGTGGGACCATATTCACAAAAAGTAAACCTGGGGATCGGGTTAGTCATCTTGATCGCGATCGTGATCTGACCTTCACAAACGTAATGGGTTCATGTCAATAGCCTTCGCTAATGCAGAGGTTTGACCGCGAATGCAAAGAACAATTTAATTTTTGATCAATGTTGGCCCTCGTAAACTCAAAGGGTTGACCGTATTCGTGAGGTACTGTTTATCAGAACAATATATTTCTCCCATTTTTGCGATTTTCTCAATTGAAACCTCTGGTAGTGGCAATTTCAAAGGAGATTTTCATCAAAATTTGTATGGGTAAGTTCCAAATTCATATTTTCGTCAATTCCCCATGGATTTTATCTTCAAAATAGCTTTAAAATCATGAGTTCAAACTTAGATTTTTGGGGTTTTACCCGATAAACTATAAAATTATTTTTTCTTTAATTTAAAGTCTGATTTTAACTCATTTTTAGTTGAGTTTTAAGATTTAGACTCCTCTTTATATGGAGTACATTATTCTTAAATAAAATTTTAGATTTACCCTTTTTTGATTTTGAGTCAATTTTTGGACTGAAAATACATATAGCCAATATGGGTATCGTTGGACTCCTTTTAACATGTAGATTATATTTTTGATAGATTTAGTCCATTACAAGACTATTTGTAAAGGGAAGGCTCCACATTGAGGCTTGGATTTTTGCTTTTCGAGGTAGGTTATGGCTTAACTTTCTTCACACTAGGTTGGGTAGTTAACCATTCATGTAAAGCTTGCTTTGGGTTGGGGATTTAGTAGTGAGATTGTGTTTTGAGATTGTTATTAGTATCGTGTTGCTCGTGTGGAGGCTCATATGCATATTGTTATTTACTTGAAAAATTATATCTCTCCTAATGCCCATGTGGAGGGTTGACTTGCTATTATAGGTCTTACTTATGCATTTATTTGCCTCATTATTATCGTGATGCTCAAGCGATGGGCTTAGATTGATATTATAGACCTTAATGAGCATTATATGCCTCTATCATTATAGTAATGCCCAAGAGACGTGCTTGGTTTGATATTATTGGTGTCTTACATAAATATTTATCCAGTGGTGCCGTGCGATGACTTATATCATGAAATATTGACATATAGAGTAGATTTTGAGCTTATTTACACCATTATTGAATTAATTATCATCTTCATACTGATTTGGTTATGATCATACATCCTCATTCCATTCATTAATATTCATGAGATTGGTACTACTGAGAAACACTGATTTTGAAAAAATATGAAATATTTTATAAAACCCTTGGTTGAGATTTTTACCGGCAAGGTTGATTGAGATATTTTATAAAATCTTTAATCGAGGTCTTTATCAGCAAGGTTGACTGAGATTGTGAAAGTATATGGATTGCTACCCCCCATGGGTCCTGTCTTGGAAGCTTTAGCTTGGAAGGTGTATACGGGGTCATGCAATGGCTGCCATGAGATGGCTTGTATCATTATGATCCCATTATCATCCCATTGCATTGCATTACATTATAGTATTTGTACTTTTATTTACGTGTTTATGTTGCGTGTTTAAATCTTCTTATATATTCGTGTGTAGGTTTTTCTCTATAGATATTGTACTTGTAGATTTGTTAGGAGATATTGTGTGAGCTACCATTTGGAAAATTTTCTATATTTTGGTGGAAGCGTGCTTTTAGTATTCTTTATATATTTTATTTTCTCCTTTGCTTAGACGGCCTATGATATCTACTAAGTACAAGTAGACCATACTTACTCCTACTTCTATGCCCTTTCGGTGTAAATCCCAGTACAAGTGTGACCTGCAGTGACTGATTTGTGTTGTTAGAGACTAATTTGGAGTACTGTGAGCTCCAATGTTTGGGGCATATTCTGGACTCCCTCCTATCTTATCTTGTCTTTATTTGCTTATCAAAGATAGATTTAAGTATTTTTGGATTTCTATGTTTGTATTAGTGGTCTTTACTCGTGACACTAGATTCTCGAGTTGGAGTTGTATTATTTCAGTTTCATATTTATCTATCTATCTATCTATCTATCTATCTATCTATCTATCTATCTATCTATCTATCTATCTATCTATCTATCTATCTATCTATCTATCTATCTATCTATCTATATATCTATATATGGATTGACTTTATGGTAAAGTCTTGTTTGCGAGTTACTTTTATTTCTTTTCCATATTTCTATTTATGTTGGTGTTGGGCTTACCTACCTGGGGTTGGGAAGGGGTAGGTGCCATCATGACCTCAGTTGGATCGTGACAAATTTGTATCAGGGCACTAGGTTCATCTGTCTCATGAGTAAAATAACAGGATGTCTAATAGAGTCTCGCGGATTAATACGTCAATATCCATATCTATCTTCGAGAGGATATAGGATATCTTTAAAAAAACTTTCTTAATTTGATTCCTTATCATGCATGTTGTTCATACCCAATATTCTAAACTTGTAGTCCATACTTTTCTACACAGATGGTAAGGAGTAGAACCAGAGTTGTTGAGGATGATGAGCTAACACCTACTGTTCGAACCCCAGTCAATAGGTGAGATAGGATTCGTGGTTGAGTCAGAGGTATAGGTCTGGAATGAAAATCTTCTTTGGCTAAATGATGAGCTAGAGCAGCCTCTCCCAAGCCTAAGATTTATTATGATAAGGAGGATTACCAGACAAAGGATGTAGGACCATATTAGTCCCCTAAGGGTTTTATTGCTACCCTAATTTTACAGGATTTGTTGATTTATTTTTTGGGCCGTCTGGATAACATTCCACAGATAGGTATTCCATCGAGTGTGTCGAGTGGTTCTCAAACTTCAGGAGTTATTCAACCTACACTACCTACCAGTTGACTAATGTGACTAGGCAGTGGTGGAGGTCTCTTGATAGTTGTAGGCCATTGGGTTCTCCTGCTATGACATGGACCCAGTTTTTTTAGGCTTTTTTGGAGAGGTTTGTGCCCTACATTTTGAGGGATCAGATGAGAGATGAGTTCATTTATTTGGAGTTGGGCTCTATGACTATTGTAGAGTATGAGGCATGTTTTTATGTACTATCCAGATATGCCATTGCCAGTATCTCTCTCGATCCTGAGAGGATCAGGTAGTTTGTTAAGAGTTTGGCAAGTTACTATCGGTTGGCGACAGCTCAACTTGTGGTTTCAGGTGGTTTCTTCTAGAGTATCATAGAGCATTCTAATTTGATTTAGTTTATTCATCAGGACACTTAGAGTGGTAGTTCCAAGAGGGTCCGTTGACATGGTGAGTTCAGTGGTCATACATCTTAAGGTGGGGATTTCACCAACAGAGATTCTCATGGTTACCAGGGCAGACAAGTTCAGGAAGCTTTACAAAGTTTGGGTAGTAGGTCTATGGTTTTTGAGAATTCAAGTAGCCAAAGGTCAAGTCATGCGTGTAGGGTTTACATTCTGGTTCTTTGAGGCACGGAGGATGTTCTGGTATTTTTGGGCACCCTTAGCATGATTTAAGAAGGCGAGAGTGTTTTGTATTTCATGTGCCTGGTCATTATGTAAGGGATTACCCTCAGAGTGCATTGGGTCTTGCCCAATAGGGTTCTCAACTTCAACTTTATCCTACTCCTATATCTGCTGTTAGAGGTGGTTTACAGGGCAACATGGGTGGTACTAGAGGTGCTAAAGGTGGAGCTCAAAGATCTCATGGTAGTGAATGAGGGGTTTCTCAGTCTGGGAGCAGGTGTGATTAGTGTTATACCATTCCTGGGAGACCTGGGGTAAAGGCCTCTGATGCAGTTATCACAGGTATCGTCCTAGTTTTCCTTCGTCATGCTTTCATGTTATTTGACCCTGGGTCTACATTTTTCTATGTGTCTATATATTTTGCTACTGGTTTAGATGCTGTATGGGAGCCTCTTACTATGCCTATTCATATATCTACCCCCATAGTCAATTTTTTAGTGGTGGATCAGGTGTACCGATCATGTGTAGTGAGCTTTGCGGGGTGTGAGACTTGGGTAGACTTGATTATCCTAGATATAGTTGATTCTGATGTTATCTTGGTTATGGATTGGTTAGCTCCTTATCATGCGGTTTTAGACTATTTTGTTAAGATCGTGACTTTAGCTACTTCAGGTATGCCAAGGCTAGTATGGAAGGGCACTTCTTGTTTGTGTCTAAAGGGGGTTATATCTTTTCTACATGCTCGTCGTATGGTAGACAAGGGGTGTCTTTCTTATTTAGCCTAAGTATACGATACTAGTGTTGCTTTACCGCCTCCCTTGGATTCTAGTCGAGTTGTTACCGAGTTCAAGAGTGTTTTTCCTATAAACTTACCTAGTATGCCTCCGAACCAAGATATTGATTTTGCTATTGATGTTGAGCCGGGCTCCAAGACATTTCTATTCCTCCTTATAGGATTGCCCTGGTTGAGTTGAATGAATTGAAGGAGCAATTGTGAGATATGTTAGGTAAGGGTTTCATTAAACCTAGTGTGTCTCCTTGGGGTGCTCCTGTCTTATTTGTGATGAAGAAGGATGGATCTATACGCATGTGTATTGACTATTGGAAATTGAACATGGTGACTGTCAAGAACAAGTGTCCTCTTCCTCACATTAATGATTTATTTGATCAACTTTAGGGTGCCTCAGTGTTTTCTAAGATTAACTTGAGGTCCGAATTCCATCAGTTGAGGATTAGATCTTTGGATATTCCAAAGACAACTTTCAGACTCGGTATGGTCATTATAAGTTCTTGGTCATGTATTTTGGGCTGACTAATGCCCCGACAACGTTCATGGAGTTGATAAGCAAAGTATTTTGGCCTTATCTTAGTTCTTTTGTGATTGTATTCATTGATGATATCTAGGTTTATTCCAAGAATGAGGTTGACCATATGAGGTATTTGAGGATTGCAGAGATTGTGGGATGAGAAGTTGTATGCCAAGTTTTCCAAGTGCGAGTTTTGGTTGGATTCTGTTTCTTTCTTGGGTCATGTAGTGACCAAGGCTGGCATCATGGTTGATCCAACCAAGATAGTTCTAGTTTGTGATTGGACTAAGCCCACTTCTTCTATTTAGATTTTGAGCTCTGTTGGGTTAGCGAGCTATTATCGACGCTTTGTGTAGAATTTCTCTTCTATTATGGCTCATTTGACCAAGTTGACTCAAAATAAGATTGTTTTTCAGTGGTTGGATGCTTGTGAGAAGAGCTTTCAAAAGCTCAAGGAGTTGTTGACTTTGGCTCTTATCTTGACCTTTCCCAAGGAGGGCATATGTTTCACCATGTTTTGTAATGCTTCTAGAGTGGGCTTGAGTGGTGTGTTGATGTAAGAGGGTAAGGTGATTGCTTATGCTTCTCGATAGTTAAAGCCTCATGAGAAGAATTACCCTACCCATGACTTAGAATTAGCTGCGGTTGTGTCTGTGTTGAAGTTATGGCGACAGTACTTGTATGGAATTCAGTGTAAGATTTTCTCTGATCATCATAGCCTTTGGTACTTCTTCACCCAGAGAGATCTTAATATGAGATTGTGTCTATGGATTAAGTTGCTTAAGGATTACGATCTTACTATTCTCTATCATGAACATGGCTAGCATAATAGTGGATGCCTTGAGCCAAAGGGCGGCAAGTATGGAGAGTTTGGCTCATTTTTTTGACTCAAGAGCGACCTTTGGCCTTGGAGGTTCAGTCCTTAGCTAACCAGTTGGTTAGGCTTGATATTTTAGTACAAGGGCATGTTTTGGCCTTTGTTGAGGTTAGGTCTTCTTTGATGGAGCAGATTTGAGCTCATCAGTTTGATAATGAAAGATTGAAGGTGATTCATGATAAAGTGTTGAGTGGCGAGGATAAGGCAATATCTCTTGATCCCGAGGGTGTTTTAAGGATTAGTGGTCACATTTGTGTGCTAAGAGTTGGTGGTTGGATTAGACTGATCTTGGAGGAGGCTCATTGTTCAAGTTATGCTATTCATCCAGGAGTGGCAAAAATGTATCATGAATTAAAGTAACACTATTGGTAGGGTGGAATGAAGAAAGACATTATGGAGTTCATGGACAAGTGCTTAAATTGCCAGCAAGTGAAATATGAGCATCATCAGCGGGTGGTACAATGTAGAAGATGCCCATTCCCTAGTGGAAGTGGGACCGAATCCCTATGGATTTTGTAGCTGGCCTAACCACGACTTTGGGGATGTTTGATTCTATTTGGGTGATTGTGGATAGGTTGACCAAATCAACACATTTTGTACATATTAGGGCGAATTATAATGCAGAGAAGTTGGCCAAGTTCGTCATTAGAGAGGTGATTTGATTGAACGATGTGCCTATCTCCATTGTTTTTGATAGAGTTACTCAGTTTACCTCAAATATTTGGAGTTCTATGCAGAGTGAGTTGGATACTCAACTTGATTTGAGCACAACTTTTCATCCTCACAAAGATAGGCAGACTGATAGGACCATTCAGGTCTTAGAGGACATGTTTCAAGTATGTGTTATGGATTTTGATGGTCATTGCGACCAGTTCTTGCCTTGGGCAGAGTTCGCCTACAACAAAAACTACTATTCTAGCATTCAGATGGCGCCTTTTGAGGTTTTGTATGGGCAAAGGTGTAGATTATCCGTGGGATAGTTTGATTCATTTGAGGTGAGGCCTTGGGGCACAGATTTGTTGAGAGATTCAATAAATTGAGTGACACTGATCCAACAGAGGCTAGTGGCTGCCAGAGTAGGCAAAAGAGTTATGCTGACCATCAAGTCCACGATGTTTCATTCATGGTGGAAGAGCTGCTTTTTTTTGAAGGTTTCACCCATGAAGGGTAGATGAGGTTTGGAAAGAAAGGAAAGCTTAGTCCGAGGTTCATTGGCCCTTTCGAGATTTTACAGAAGTATGTAGATGTGACATATAGGCTAGCTTTACCTCTACATCTGTTAGCTGTCCATCCGATATTCCATGTTTCTATGTTGAAGAGATGTCATTCAGATGATTCACATGTGATCCAGTAGGATTCTGTTGTATTAGACCATGAGTTGTAATTTGAGAAAGAGCCTATCGCCATCCTAGATAGGAAGATTAAGAAGTGGAGGTCTAAGCATATTGATTCGGTGAAGGTCCAGTGGCGACATCCCCCCGGCAACGATGCCAAAATTTGATGTCACCCAAATTACACTTCACAATGAAGTATAAAACGGTGTTGATCAAATATAGAGTCCATCGAGGTTGGGGCCGATCCCACAGGGAATAGGTCAAAATATCAATCAATATGTACATTGAGGCAATCAATAATAATTCCAAGTAAAAGAGGGGGATTTGTTAATAAGTAATTCAGTAGTAACAGTTGTTGATTTGTAATCAACATGAGAAAAACACTAGGACTGTGTTCCCAATTAACTTCATAACTTTGTAGGTTCGTAGTACTTTGCAATCTCTCTCGGTGTTTGGTAGGCAGAATCGATAGGTTATGTATACTTAGAACTATTTTACGCTCTTGTCTAAGCAATATTGTAACACCCAGTATATTTCCGAACTTATTTGACTACCTTAATATTTATGGAATTATTTAAACTTGAGATAGTTGGTGTATTACCCACTAAATTTATTGGGCTGAATTAATATTATGTCTATGGACCTAATTGAGGCCCCAAAATTAAGTAAAAAGACATGGGCCCAAAAAGGAGATGATCCATTTTAAAATGGACCAAGTTTACTTGGACTTTTTGACCAAATAATTGGCTAAGGAAGACCCTAGAGAGGTGGTGGAAAAGGGACTTTATAAGGCTGAAATTCAGCTCATTTTCAATACAATACACTTGCAAAAAAAAATCAGATTTTCAATTAACATTTCTCCTCTCTCAAAAAACCCTAGCCACCCTAATTTTCTCTAAGGATTTTTGGACAAATCTTCCACTTGCAAGCCATGGTAAGTATTTACCCTTATAGACTAATATATTATATGCATAAGAGGTTGTGTATATCATGTTGGTTATGTTTAAAAAGTGTTGAGCAGTCCACTTTATTTGTAGCAGTTCACTTTTGCTAAATCGGTAAAGGATTTGCCTTCTATGTGGTTTAAACTTGAAAGGGTACTTAAGATCTTGAAGGAATTGAATTATATGGATGAAATTTCAGTATTTTTAAGTGTGGTTCTGTACCTAAGTCGTTACTCCTTGTGTATGACTTGTGGAAATGTTTATACGTAATTGTGCATGGAACGTTTGGCATAGTGAAAGGAGAATTCTTTCTTGTTATGTTAAAGTGAATTCTGAAACTTTGTGGACTGTTTTTGGTATATTTTTGTGGAAGGTATTTATGTGACTTGATTTAATAAATATGTGGAGTTGCATTGAGGTAAAAATGTGAAGTATGCACTTGGTGGGAAATCTTGTCGGTTTGTGACGTCTATGTTGGTTTGTGGACTGTTTTGGTGGTATTGTCTTGGTAAGGAAGTAAGTTATGGTATAGGAGGGTGGAATGAAGTTATATGGAAGTATAAAGGAAGGTGGAATGATATACCATGTGTTTGGGATGTTGGATAGTTTTTACTTCCCGTCAAGTAGCTAATTATCGCCTTGTGAACTTGTAATGTAATTAGCTTTTAATGTTAGCTTCGTTATGTACTTGTGTTGTAGATTAACGCTTTAAGGAAGAGCTGAATTATTGTAGTCACTTGTTGGAAAAATAAGGTATGTAAGGTTACTCTTTTCCATATCCTTTGGCCGCACCTATTGTTCACATCGTTACCGAGCTTGTTCCACTCCGACATATTTTAAAGTATCTCATTTCAAGTTTGCTAGCAATTGTTATTTACGTGTATCTTATTTGTTGACTATTGTTCCAAAGCTCCAATAATGTTATGACCACCGATGTAACAATCTCACAAAAATTAAAAAAAATGAAGTAATGCATATTTGGTTGAGTACGGGTGGTAGCTCTGAGGGCGAAAGCCTAGCTCGAGCCGATCCCGATGGATTATTAGATACAGGGGTTAGCTCTGGGGGTGAAAACCTAGCTCGAGCCGAACCTGATTTATTGATTTATGGGTTGTAGCTCTGGGGGCATAAGCCTAGCTCGAGCCGATCCCAATGTTATTTACCACTGATCAGTTGGTCCCGAGCTTTGTATGATGTATATTGATATAAAGGTAAAAGGAAAGAAATGAATGTAATGTACATGGTTCCACATATACAGTACGGTGGTATATAAGTGTTATCTATTCACTTGTATTTGATTCCATTGAGTTCCTATATTTCATACAGTTACTTATAGCCTTACATACTCAATACATTCTTTCATACTGACGTCCCTTGTGGGACCTACCTTGCCTGCTGTAAGCACAAAAGCTAGTAGACCTTCACAGTAGGGTTCGGGTCATCTGCAGGCTATTGGTGAGCTCCAGGTTGATTCGGGGCTTTTCGAGTCATTGTATATATTTTTGGTACTGTGTAGTAATTGTATAAGGTGGGGACTTGTCCCGACCTTAGTCATGGTTATATATCTTTTAGAGGCTTTGTAGACCTTGTAAAGTCAAACGTAGAAGTGTCTTACCTTTTAGACGTTATGGCCCCAACGACCAAGTCTCGTATCCATTTTGTACGTCTTTACATGACTTCCATTGTCGATATATTATATCTGCATGTGGCAGAATTTTTGTTCACTTAATGGCATGCATATGAATGTACACGGCATAGGTTGGTTCTTTCGAGCCTTTATGGCTACGGGTCCCTGTCGTCCCCAATAGGATTTGAGGCGTGACAAAAGTGGTATCACAGCGGGTCATCCTAGGGTGTCTACAAAGCCGTGTCTGAGTAGAGTCTTGCTTATGGATGTGTTGTGCACCATATCTATACGTAGGAGGCTACGAGACATTTAGGAGTTGTTTCTTTTCTTCATTTCCTAGATCGTGCTATTGAGCCAAAGTTGTAGGTGGAGTCATATTTAACCACTGAATTTGTTTTATGTTTTTTTTTTCCTCAGTATCGCAAAATGCCATTTACAAGGAGAAACAAGGGTAAAAGTAAGAAGCTAGACAGAATTGCCAGAGAAGGAACCAGTAAATCACCACCTAAACAAGCTAATCATGGTGAGGCTGAAGACGAGTTTGCATTGCGGGCTTCTTCTACTCTTCCACCTCCCGGAGTGCCAGGAAGGAGAGGAGTACCCCCAGAACCACCTGTTAATGGTACTGAGTAGGATTTAAGGAATGCGGTGCAAATGTTGACACGCATACTTGCTGCACAAAATTAAGGACAAGCTGGTCCAACTACAAGTAGTGATGGTGCGGATAGGGCAGCTAGTCGGCGTACACAGGATTTTCTTAAATTAGACCCTCCCATATTTATCGGGTCAGCTCTTAACGAAGACCCACAAGAATTCATGGACCAAATTCAAAGGGCTTTAGATATTATGCCTGTATCTGGTACAGAAACAGTTGACCTTGGAGCATATAGATTAAAAGGAGAAGCTATATTATGGTATGAAGATTGGAAACGATCTAGGGGTATCGGTGCACTTCCAGTTAGTTGGGAAGAATTAAAAGCGACATTTCTTGATCATTACCTTCCATAAGAGATCCGAAAGGCTCGTGCAGACCAATTCTTAAATCTTCGTCAAGGTAATATAAGCGTCAGAGAGTACAGTCTTCGGTTTAACTCTTTGGCCAGGTATGCTCCTAATGTAGTAACTACTATGGATGATAGAATTCATCGGTATGTGGATAGATTGGATCCATATTTTGTTAGGGATTGTACTATTGCTGCTTTGAATAGAGACATAGATATAGCCAGGATACAATCTTTTGCACAGAAGATGGAGGATCAAAGGCAAAGGAGAAAAACACAAGAATTTGAAAGAGGACTGTCAAAGAGGGCTAAACCTATGGGACAGTTCATGGCGTCCTTTTAATAGACCGCCTAGACCATCATTTTATTATTCTACAGCAGGTACTCCATTTCAAATTTGAGGGTTTAGAGGCAGTCAAGTTGGGCAAAGTAGTGGGATTCAAGGTTCACGGACAACAGGGTATCAAGAACAAGGAAGAATGAGCCAATCGAGGTTTTATCGTCAGCTGTGTCAGCACTACAAAAAGCTTAATTTAGGTGCATGTCAGCTTGGGACAGATCTTTGTTTCTGGTGTGGTATGTCGGGGTACATAATGAGAGAGTGCCCACGGAGGGGAACGGGTAGTATGGCACGACCTATTGGACCAATCGTTGCATCATCCTTGTCGGGTGTACAGTCTACTGGGCATGGTAGAGGTGTTCGAGGAGCAGCTAATTCTAGTGGATTCCAGATCCGTACCTATACTTTAGTGGATCGGTAGAATTTGGAGGCTTCTCCTGATGTGGTTACAGGTACATTATCCGTCTTTTCACATAATGTATATGCATTGATTGATCCGGGATCTACCCTATCAGATGTCACTCCATTGATTGCTGAAAAATTCAAAAAAGCACCGGAATTACTAGTCAAGCCATTTGAAGTATATACACCCATTGGTGAGTCTATTATAACTAAAAGAGTCTATCGTAATTGCATAGTAACTATTTGTGATCATGATACTGGCTGATCTTCAGCTAGAGATGGTAGATTTTGATGTTATAATGGGTATGGATTGGTTGGCTTCTTATTATGCCACGGTAGATTGCCGAGCTAAGAAGGTACATTTCCATTTTCCACAAAAGACCATCCTTGAATGGAGGGGTAATGTTGGAGCACCGAGAGGTAAATTTATTTCTTATCTTAAGGCAAAAAAAATGATATCTAAGGGGTACATATGCCATCTAGTAAGAGTGAAAGATACTGATGTGAAGCCACCAACTCTTTAATCGGTTCCGGTGGTAAATGAATTCCTTGATGCATTTCCTGAAGATTTTCCAGGTTTGCCTCCAGAATGGGAAGTAGAGTTTGGTATTGATGTGATTTCAGGTACTCAGCCTATCTCTATTCCTTCATATAGAATGGCCCCGATAGAGTTACGGGAATTGAAGTAGCAATTAAAAGACTTGTTGGACAAGGGATTCATAAGGCCTAGTATGTCCCCGTGGGGTGCACCAGTGTTATTTGTACGAAAGAAAGATGGCACTTTGAGAATGTGCATTGATTATCAACAACTGAATAAGGTAACAGTCAAGAACAAATATCCCCTCCCCAGAATTGATGATTTGTTTGATCAATTACAGGGTTCCAAATGTTTCTCAAAGATTGACTTGAGATCGGGTATCATCAAGTAAGGGTTAGAGAAAAAGATATACCCAAGACAACTTTTCGAACACGGTATGGTCATTATGAGGTTTTAGTTATGTTATTTGGGCTAACAAATGCACCAACATTTTTTATGGATTTGATGAATAGGGTGTTCAAGCCATTCTTAGATGTGTTCGTTTCAGTGTTTATAGATGATATTTTGGTTTATTCAAGATCAAAAGAAGACCATGCTAATCACTTATGGCAGGTGTTACAGATTCTTCGTGATCGTAAGTTATATGCAAAGTTCTCTAAATGTGAATTTTGGTTAAAATCTGTAGCATTCTTGGGTCATATTGTGTCGGATGAAGGAATAAGGGTTGATACTCAAAAGATAGAAGCTGTGAAGAATTGGCCAAGACCTACAATGCCTACAGAGCTTCATAGTTTCCTTTGGTTGGCAGGTTATTATAGAAGGTTTTTTGAAGGATTTTCTTCTATTGCTGCACCTTTGACAAAGCTAACACACAAGGTAACCAAGTTTCAGTGGAACGATGCATGTGAAAAGAGTTTCCAAAATCTGAAGAATAAGTTGACTTCTACACCAGTATTGGTACTTTCAGAAGGTACAGAAGGGTATGCGGTGTATTGTGATGCTTCAGGAGTTGGTTTGGGATGTGTATTGATGCATCATGGTAAAGTGATAGCTTACGCCTCAAGATAATTGCGACCACATGATAGAAATTATCCGACACAAGATCTTGAGCTAGCAGCTATGATATTTGCTTTAAAGATATGGTGCCACTTCTTGTATGGGGTTCACGTTGACATATATACCAATCATAAGAGTTTGCAGTATATTTTCAAGCAGAAGGACCTAAATTTGAGGCAGCGGAGGTGGCTGGAATTACTAAAAGATTATGATATCGATATCTTATACCATCCGGGAAAACCAAATGTGGTAGCCGATGCATTAAGACGCAAAGCAATGGGAAGCACTGATGGCCAGCTCACGGAAAAACAAGGTATAGTCAAGGATCTATATCAACTAGCCAGCTTGGGGGTTCGTCTTCTTGAAACTCCAAATGAAGAAATTATGGTGCAAAATGTGGCAGAATCTTCATTAGTAGCTGAAGTGAAGGAAAAACAGTACGCGGATCCTATTTTATTGCAGTTGAAAGAGAATGTACAACAAGGTTTGACAAAGACATTTGATCTTACACAAGAGGGAGTGCTTCAGTGCCAAAGTAGATTGTGTGTACCTGATGTAGATGAGCTAAGGAGATGGATTATGACAGAGGCACCTCATTCACGATATTCTATTCATCCGGGAGCCACCAAAATGTATCATGATTTGAAAAAAATGTATTGGTGGGGTAATATGAAGAAGAACATTGCAGAATTCGTTGCCCAATATCCAAAATTGTCAACAAGTAAAAGTAGAGCATCAGAAGCCTGGAGGTTATATGCAATGTATAAATCTTCCAATCTGGAAGTGGGACATAATCAACATGGATTTTATCACAGGTTTGGCTCGTACACTTCAAAAATTTGATTCCATATGGGTAATAGTTGACAGGCTTACCAAATCAGCACACTTCCTATCGGTCAATACCACCTACACAGCTGAAGATTATGCGCGGTTGTATATTAAAGAGATAGTTCGACTACACAAAATTCCAATCTCTATTATATCAGATAGGGGAGCTCAATTTACTGCACACTTTTGGAAGTCTTTTCAGAAAAGTTTGGGAACCCAAGTGAATTTAAGTACGACTTTTCATCCTCAAATAGATGGACAAGCAAAACGTACTATACAAACACTGAAAGATATGCTACAAGCTTCCACATTAGACTTTAAAAGTAGTTGGGATGATCATTTATCTCTTATTGAATTTGCCTACAATAATAGCTATCATTCAAGTATCAAAATGGCGCCTTACGAAGCTTTATATGGAAGAAAGTGTAGATCACCAATTGGATGGTTTGAAGCGGGTGAAACTGCCTTATTGGGGCCAGATCTTGTTCATCAAGCTATGGAGAAGGTTAAGGTGATACAACAGTGGCTACAAATGGCCCAAAGTCGACACAAATCATATGCTGATGTTAGAAGAAGGGGGCCAGAGTTTGCTATAGGTGATTGGGTATTCTTGAAAGTATCACCAATGAAAGGGGTAATGAGATTTGGAAAGAAAGAAAAACTAAGTACGCGTTATATAGGGCCATATAAGATTATCCAAAGATTTGGTCAAGTTGTGTATGAATTAGAACTACCCCAAGAACTCTCCACAGTTCATCCAGTGTTTCATGTTTCAATGCTTCGAAAGTGCATAGGAGATCCATCTCGCATTGCTCCTACTGAAGATGTACAAGTTACAGAAAATCTCACCTATGAAGAAGTACCTATTGCTATTTTGGATCGACAAGTTAAGAGGTTAAGAAATAAAAAAGTAGCTTCCGTAAAAGTGCTTTGGAAAAATCAGCAAGTAGAAGAAATCACATGGGAAGCCGAGGAAATGATGATGTCTAAGTACCCGCATTTATTCAAACTGAAGAGAAAGTTCAAGATACAGAATTGGAGCAATAACAAGTAAGTATCTATAAGAATTATGTGTATATATGATAACATGAAGAATGATCCTAGACTTGAACTTGTTTAGATTGGATAATGTTACTAACATTTGAGGATGAATGTTCCTAAGGGGGGAAGGATGTAACACCCCGTACATTTCCAAACTTATTTTACTACCTTAACATTTATGGAATTATTTAAACTTGAGATAGTTGGTGTATTACCCACTAAATTTATTGGGCTGAATTAATATTATGTTTATGAACCTAATTGAGGCCCAAAATTAAGTAAAAGGACATGGTCCCAAAAAGGAGATGATCCATTTAAAAATGGAACAAGTTTACTTGGACTTTTTGACCAAATAATTGTCTAAGGAATACCCCAAAGAGGTGGTGGAAAAGGGACTTTATAAGGATGAAATTCAGCTTCAACACAATACACTTGAAAAAAATCAAATTTCAATTAACATTTCTCCTCTCTCAAAAAACACTAACCTAATTTTCTCTAAGGGTTTTTGGACAAATATTCCACTTGCAAGCCTTGGTAAGTGTTTAAACTTATAGATTAATATATTATATGCATAATAGGTTGTGTATATCATGTTGGTTTTGTTTAAAAAGTGTTGAGCAGTCCACTTTATTTGTAGCAGTCCACTTTTGCTAAATCGGTAAAGGATTTACCTTCTATGTGGTTTAAAATTGAAAGGGGACTTAAGGTATTGAAGGGATTGAATTATATGGATAAAATTTTAGTATGTTTAAGTGTGGTACTGTACCTAAGTCGTTACTCCTTGTGTATGACTTGTGGAAATGTTTATATGTAATTGTGCATGGAACGTTTGGCGTAGTGAAAGGAGAAGTCTTTCTTGTTATGTTAAAGTGAATTCTTAAACTGTGTGGACTATTTTTGGTATATTGTTGTGGAAGGTATTTATGTGACTTGATTTAATAAATATGTGGAGTTGCATTGAGGTAAAAATGTGAAGTATGCACTTGGTGGGAAATCTTGTCGGTTTGTGGACTGTTTTGGTGATGTTGTCTTGGTAAGGAAGTAAGTTATGGTATAGGAGGGTGGAATGAAGTTATATGGTAGTATAAAGGGAGGTGGAATGATATACCATGTGT
Organism: Capsicum rhomboideum; assembly: GCA_031232105.1. Classification (NCBI taxonomy): domain Eukaryota; kingdom Viridiplantae; phylum Streptophyta; class Magnoliopsida; order Solanales; family Solanaceae; genus Capsicum; species Capsicum rhomboideum. Next base: position 28,489,375 of record CP124713.1, on the reverse strand, counting down.
TTGTGATGTTGGATAGTTTTTACTTCCCGTCAAGTAGCTAATTATCACCTTGTTAACTTGTAATGTAATTAGGTTTTAATGTTAGCTTCGTTACGTACTTGTGTTGTAGAGTAATGCTTTAAGGAAGAGCTATATTGTTGTAGTCACTTTTTGGAAAGATAAGGTATTTAAGGTTACTCTTTTCCGTATCCTTTGGCCGCACCTATTGTTCACATCGTTACCAAACTTGTTTCCACTCTGAAATATTTTAAAGTATCTCATTTCAAGTTTGTTAGCAATTGTTATTTACGTGTATCTTATTTGTTGACTATTGTTCCAAAGCTCCAATAATGTTATGACCACCGATGTAACAATCTCAAAAAAATTAAAGAAATGAAGTAATGCATATTTGGTTGAGTACGGGTGGTAGCTCTGGGGGTGAAAGCCTAGATCGAGCCGATCCCGATGGATTATTAGATATAGGGGGTAGCTCTGAGGGTGAAAACCTAGCTCGAACCAAACCTGATTTATTGATTTATGGGTGGTAGCTCTGTGGGCATAAGCCTAGCTCGAGCCGATCCCAATGTTATTTACCACTGATCAGTTGGTCCCGAGCTTTGTATGATGTATATTGATATAAAGGTAAAAGGAAAGAAATGAATGTAATGTACATAGTTCCACATATACAGTACGGTGGTATATAAGTGTTATCTATTCACTTGTATTTGATTCCATTGAGTTCCTATATTTCATACAGTTAATTATAGCCTTACATACTCAATACATTCTTTCGTACTGACATCCCTTGGGGGACCTACCTTACCTGCTGTAGGCACAGGAGCTAGTAGACCTTCACAGTAGGGTTTGAGTCATCTGCAGGCTATTGGTGAGCTCCAGGTTGATTCGGGGATTTCTGAGTCATTGTATATATTTTGGGTACTGTGTAATAGTTGTATAAGGCGGGGACTTGTCCCGATCTTAGTCATGGTTATATATCTTTTAGAGGCTTTGTAGACCTTGTAAAGTCAAATGTAGAAGTGTCTTACCTTTTAGACGTTATGGCCCCAATGACCAAGTCTCGTATCCATTTTGTACGTCTTTACATGACTTTCGTCTACGATATATTATATCTGCATGTGGCAGAATTTTTGTTCACTTAATGGCATGCATATGAATGTACACGATCATAGGTTGGTTCTCTCGGGCCTTTACGGCTACGGGTGCCTATCCGCCCCAATGGGATTTGAGGCGTGACAAATATCCTCAGGTAAGTTTTCTCTTCTCCTGAGCCTGCATTACTGACCCCTATCCTAGATCCCAGATAGCTATCCCGTATTATCGGCTCAAGCTATTAAGTGGAGGTTGATAGCTCCAAGTCTCAATTGTTTATTCCCTTCTTCTCATTGGTACTCATCCTTTCATCCAGAATACAGATTAGGCGAGTTCTAACATTGTGCACCATCAAAAAGAATTCAAACCCAAGAAAACAATCAACACACGTGAACACCGATTGAAGATTTCTCCATACTATGAATCCTACGTCATTATTTGTATGGTTCGTACAACCCTAGTTGTGGTGTTTATCTACTCATATTTGTAAGAACATAAGAACAAATTTGAGATGAAAGCATAATTATGAATTTACAATAAGAATATGAAAAACTCTAAGATCTCACTTTGAATTAAAACCCTAAAATTGATGTTTGTATAATTCCAAAGCCAATAATGTGCCTTGGAACAATACAATAATGTAATGTAACGTAAACTAATACAATAAAATGAATAGACATATTTATAGACAAACAAAATAGGAAATCTGAGTTGGTCACATTGGATGAATGAAAGGTACAATTGTGGTTTGATTCCACGATCGTCCTTGGTGCTCGTGGTTTTGATGTAGACTTTGTCATCTCACAATTCATGGCTGGTACGACCTTCAGTATGAGCTCATAGTTTCTAGGGACGATCGTAATTTGCTCTCATTGATCTTCCTACACTTGAGACTTCTGCAAACTACAAATCTGGGCTTCATTCCCATGATACCTTAGTACGATCGTACCTTTATTGTACAATCATATGATTAATGTACGATCATGGGGAGCTTCTGTCTGGTTGACACCTGGGAGTTCACTCTCTGGTTTATTCTATGGTCCATACAGTAAGATCGTGGTCAGATCTCATGATCGTGGAATTAGCTCGTCTGATGCACTTTCAGTCCAAAATTCAACACTCCATATTTCCTGACTTATTTAACCTGCAAACACTCGAAAACCCATCATGTCCACATAAAAATACCTTTGTACTAGCAAATATTCCTAGTTGTAAGTGTCTCAAGTTCCGTAATTTCACGACATATCAACACCCACAACTTAGAATGTTTGCATATCCTCAAGCTAACAAAATGAACTATAATATCAAGATGCTTAACATAGAGAAAACTAAGATCACTACGACAATCGATTTTTCACAAAAACCAATTTTAGCATGTATCAACCAAAACACAGTTTAACACCCTCCAATTATCATTAAAAACTTAAACCATGTAGTGTATAAACAAACCAATCACCATAACACAACGGGATCAAGACATGGCATCAGACGATCAATAGACAACCCAACAGTTTAAACAAATGACACTATCCAAACAAGCAACAACTAGAATATAGCCCTTATGTCCTCACATCAAAGATATTTCTACACTCAGTATATGCAATGTATATTAATACCAGGACAAAATCAAATCTCTCACTCTCATAAATAAGTTAGGCTGTGTGCGTTTGGTACCATAAGCTTGCCCTTATTTTCTATGCCTTAACTTTCAGACAGTCGGATTAGAATCACTATAGGAATTTTATTGGCTTGTAATGTAGGATTGGGGACGAGTATGGTACATATGGGTACAGTGACCAACATCTTGACACTACACTATCTTCGGCTTCAACTTTGTCTACCTTCTTTTATTCCTTTCCCTTTTTCAACTTTTTCAATCTTTTGGACCCCGGGTGTAGTTTTATTTTCTTAATTTCTCTTTTTCTTCTTTTTTTTCCTTTTTTTTTTCCTTTTTCATCATACCACACTCGAATCCCTTTTTATTTTCACTACAATTTGTTAATACCCAATCTTTTACGCATCCCTATGCTAGCCACTCTCAACTTAGGTGATTTGCCTGAGTTGAGGTGCACAGTGTCCAAGGAAGGACCAGGGCCAAAGCAGGTTCATTGTAAAAATCGAGAAGGTAAATAAGGTAGTTCAAAGAAAGGTCTATTTAGGCTCAAATTCAGGTTCAAGCGGTATCACATTTATTTGGTAGGCTTATTAGGCATTTAGTGGATTATTTCAAAAACAACCTATGATTCTTTCCTAACCTTCTATCTTACGACTTCAACGAGACTAACCAGGCAAGTTCTAGGCCGCACATACATGCCAACTAGGTAAATCCTTACACACTATTGGCTCAGGGCTATTATTTCAGTCACTACCTATTCAGTTCATGCAAAGTTAGTCTAGGTTATCACACTACCAATCCTAATGCCATGATAAGATCCAAGCATTGGTTACAGTTCAAGTATGCACACTACACTGCACATAAAAATTAAATTTTTGGAGGGGTATCATTTAAACAGTTCAAAAAATAGTTTGCATGCTCTTTTTCTTTCGACTGCACCAAGTTTTTTTTCTCTCTAAGTTACAGAAAAAACATAAAATAACACAAAAACAACAAATAAAAACACCTAAACATGCCAGTTCTAACTATTATAGCACAATCGAGGGAAAAGAAACATGGCAACAAAAATCCTCAACTTTGGTACACCTCCACCCCTAACTTAGAAATCATGCAATGTCCCCATTACATGTAATCATGGAAACATGTAAAGCTAGGGTAAGGGGCATACCTAGGTCACACTAGACACCCATTGTACTCTGATTGGCTAGGATCTGATATAGGACCTCTCCAGCAATATCTACACTCATGGCCTTGGCTGTGGCCAGGGCACTCTCTAATAGGTTGGCACCCATGGCGGTCAGTGCACTCAATGATATAATGGTGGCATACTTCGTACCCTCTCTAGTCTTGGTCACCACCTCAGTAGTAGGTGGGACATCACTCATAGCCTCTGGTAAAACTCTCTCGGATATATGCTTAGGTACTCTATCCTTCTTCTTCTTCTTTGCTCTCCCTTACTTTACATCTTTTCTGCCTCTTTTTTGCTCCTTCTCTTCTTGTGAGGATATAAATCACCCCTGTCTTCTCAATCTCTGAATCATCAGCCTCTATTATCGAGTCCTTGCTATAGAAATCTGGGACTATAGAGTCTACATCACCAGCTAACTTTGCCAAGGATGGCATAGCGGGAGGTGGAGGAGATGCAACTGGGATGGTCCACTCCGTAATCTCCTTGACCACTTCTTTTGGTGAGGCCAAGTTAGAAGTGATGGCATTCATATCCGAAGCCTGGAACTCCATAACCTCAGCAGTTATCCAACTCTCAAACCTATCAAAATGGGTCTGAACTACCCGTATGCCCTCTTTAATCTTATCAACTATGTAGGTTTTACTCCTTTCTCCAAATTTTGAATCCTGGCATCATGCAAGACCTAAGTCGTTAAGATCTACTCCAGCTGAGTAGTGGGGATTAATGTATATCCAGTAGGTACCAACTGACGGACACTCATAGGTGTTATGGCCTGATGCGAGGATGATGATATGGCACTGACATCAGATACCGGGATCTCACTAAATGGGGCACCCCTCCGCTATATATGGTATCTCAACACCCCAAGATGGAGCTGTTAGATTCCTCAAATTTTTAATTAAAGCCATGTTCACAATCTTTGTAGGCTGGATGAACCTATCTACTGAATCTATAGTCGAGCTATGTGAATTCTGTAACAGCTGAGTAATGATATATAGAAATGGTAACGTGGTGCAGAACTACAACAATCTATCTTGGATCTCCTATGCAATGATTCATGAGATGTTCAACTTTAAATCTTCCATAAAAGTAGCTACCTGGCCTATATTGGTCACACCCAATGTGTTATCATTTGCTGTGGGTATGATGCGGTGCCTCACCACTGACCACCAAGCCTTTTCAGTGAATTTCAGTGTATACTTATAGATGGTTGCCCCACTGACCCGCGATGCATTATCTCAAGCTTGCATAATGTGGTCATTTAACCACTTGTAATGCAGCAGCTTGTCATCTACGAATAACTTCTTCACTCATTTCAAACCATTCATCCCAAAATCATATTCCAGAGTCTCCTCGACCAATTCAAAAGTGGTCCCGATCAAGGAATTAGAGATCGCCTTGACAGAAATATCAACCTCATGGTCCCAGACTCATATCATGTCTAGCTAGGGATACTTTCTCATATCTTTGTACTTTATCGAGGGATTCATGTTCTTAATCATCACCAAATAATTGGCATAGAACTCCCTTACTAACTCCGATCCTTAATTTCTGAGGGTCTAGTCATCCACCCCAACTCGTACTTCTCAAATCCTCGCACTAACTCTAGGATTTTTTGTAGAGATTCTGGCAAAATTAGGAGCTCTTCTTGTATATTCCTTTTTTGTTGCCTCTGTCAGTGAGTGAGACCCCATCAATATAGTAATCTCGAGAGTTCAGCACTATCCAACTCCTCAGGTTAACACCCCTTTAAAGTGGGGCAGTAGCAACACCCTCAAAGGATTCAGGGTTGGATTCTTCCCCCTCCTCTGAGGAACTTATATATTCACTAGTGTCATCATGTTCACCCCCGTCTTGTTGTCTATTTTGTCTTCCCTTTTCAGATTGGGGAAGGTTGTCGGGGGTATCAGCTTCCACTAAGATTGTAGATATAATAGCCATTGCCTTGGCCTTCTTGATCTCTTTGGCTTTAGCTCTTGTGATATGAGGTGAGTGCTGCTCATCAGAAGCACTAGCAGATAATTGACCTCGGACCCACTTGAAATTTTAGACTCACTCTTCGAGTATCTTGGTGGTGCCCGTTCGTTAGCAATCTTTTTGTAGAAAGCCTTGTCTTGTATCTGCTTAAGTGATTTTGGTGCCATAGTACCTGCAGAAGAAAGGAATTTTTTTTTAATTCAAAATAGGCCTAAGAAGCCTTTTATTTCAAAAAGAAATATGTACAAAATAACAAGATTCTAAAAGTGGCCCAGACCCAAAACAAAATTGACCAAACCAAAAATATCTGTCCGACAACCTAATGTCGAAAAGGAAAAGGCAAAACGGGCAAAAAGAATTAGAAAAGTATGGCTGCCTCTTCACTATCTTCATCGGACAGTGTCAAGGGATCATCAGAATCCATCGTTGTTAGTAAAATCTGGTGCGTATCAGTCACATTCCACCGCTAGTATCATCGTTCAATATCTTCTAGTTCAAATGAAAGCTAGCTCGAGTAGAGGTCACTCAAGATGCTTAAACTCTCCCAAGCACCATGACACTATCTCAATCAGGATTCCTTCAGCATTGCTTAGTTAAGCCATAGAAGCTTGAATAGTGAGAGAAATAAATCCTTTTACGCTTTATCAAAATCGATTTCATAAGATCTAACGAAAGCATCGCTTATCAGATTGAGCTCCAAAAAGGAACTGATACCACTGTTCAGGGATACTTTGGTCAAATATATGAATATATTTCAGCACTAGCCACTGGTAAGTTGCTCTTTGCTATGTTAAGAAGACTTCCAAAATTGGTTGAAACTCTCTGCAAATTATTGTGTTGCTTAGTAATTTGTTGCCCTAACTGTGAACCCCTTGTTTTGACATCTTTTAATGCGCAAATTGGGAGTTTGATTTTTATCCATACTTAAAATTATTCTTCCTTCTATTGGCACCTGCTGTACATTGCTATATTGAAAAGAATTTGTACCTACAAAATAAAAAATGCTATTAGCAAAAAAATCCGCTGCTTTATTCCCTTCCTTGAACACATGAACAACTTCCACCATGTTAGGAACCTCCTTCCTGATACTGTTAATTCTACACACCTCAAACAAAATATTCCAAGGAATTTCTCATGTTCTATCTAATATCTTTGTAAGCGCTAAGGAATCACTTTCTAGCACTATTGGTAGCAGATTTTGAGCAACACAATACTCCAAACTAATTCTCAAAGCTATAGCTTCAACTTCAAGTACTGTACCTTCCCAGTAAATCATGTTTTAGGGTAAACAAATTCTCCCATCTCATTTCTCACACAAAAAGTACTAGATATAGGGCCCGAATTACCTTTACAAGATCCATCAGAATTGCACTTAAAACCTCCTCTATTAGGTACATTCCATTTAATCACTCTAGTAACCAGAATAAAAGTACAAGCCTCAAAATATTGCACAATCAAAGGCCAACTTTTGGGAATATTACTGAGCCAGGGGTAAATATTCAAAGTGAATAGATGAATATTCTTGTAGATTTCTGCCATCAAGCTATGAATAGACATTCTTCCTCCCTGATGCAACATTTTTCTTCTTTTTCATATAAGCGAAATCACCATAGTAGGAATGATTTTATCTATGGGTTTCAACTTTAGAGCACACCCTTTTGTCCACCACTTAATAATGGTGCTCCTCAGTTATAAGAAAGGCCTATGAATTCCAGCTACTACAGCTAAACTCTGCCAGATCATCTTGGAATCAGAGCATTTACAGAATAAATGCTTAAATGTCAAATTATGTGCTGTGTCACAACAGCAACAAGTGACATTATCCACCACCCTCATCCGCATAAGCACTTTACCTATAGGAATCCTCTTTTTACACACTCTCCACATTAAAAAAGAGAATTTAAAAGGTAAATCTTTAACCCAGATATTTGAATAAAAATCTTATTTTTTTTGTTCATCTCTTATCATATCCCATGCACTAGACACTGTAAATTTACCAGTGCTAATTAATTTCCACCATGGCTTATCCCATTCCTCCACCTCTTGTGGCACTGTCACTTTATCAATTACATGAGAAACAACATCTTCATTCATTAATTGATTCAAAATTAGGACATTCCAGTTGCCATCTATCATCAAATGTTGGACATCCTCCACTCCTTCCTACAAAATATTAGTAATGGACAATACATAATATAATGCACCTAATTGTGTCCAATTATCATATCAAGTACTTGCACTACCACATCTACGTTCCCACCATATGTCCTAATCAAAGTAATCTCTTACAACAAGCATGTATCTCCATGTTTGTGAACCCCCTTTCCATTCTACAACCTGTGGCCTGTGACTCTTACAATATTTAATCCACATATAGTTTGCCTATAATGACTTCTTGGTCCTGAAATTCCACCACAATTTAGCAAATAAAGCTTTAGATACATCAAATAAAGATATAAAACCCAATCCACCTGCATTCTTTGGATGAAACACATCAGGCCAGGCTACCCAATGCTTATTCCTCTTTTCTTCCTTAAAATTCCATAGAAATCTAGCAAAAATTATATGTAAATCATGAATAACGCACTTAGGAGGAATAATAGCAGATAATAAGTATATAGGAATGCTTTGCAACACATTGTTAATCAAGACATGTTTTCCACCAAATGACAGAAGCTTACCTTTTCAGACTTGAAGTTTATTTTGCACCTTTTTAATTAATTCAGTAAAGTTAGTCTTCCTTTTTCTAACTTGCCCAATTGGGCAACCCATATACATTAAAGGGAAACTTCCTTTACTAAAACCAGTAATAGTCTCTATTTCATGCATAATTAGTCTTGCAGTTTTATTGAAAGACATAGAAAGAACTCTTGCCTTTGTTGATTTTCTGGTGGCCAGACTGATTTTTATACTCCTTTAGAATGTGCATCACCAACTGTAGAGTATTCTTTTCAGTAGAACAAAAGATAATGGTGTCATCATCATAAGCTAAGTGGTTAATGTTGTCACTCCACTTAGGCATACCAAAACCCTTAAAATCCTTATTAAAAAATAGATTATTTAAAGATCTTGATAATACTTCAGCAATAATAATAAACAAAGCAGGAAGAAAGTGTTAATACAGGTGCAGGAAATAATACAGATGATTCTTTCTATGATCATACAATAAAGGTACGATCGTACCTTCCTATCGTGGGAACAGTTCCCCAAAAGTATTGGGGAAACATCACATCAGATGATCCAATCCTACAATCGTGCAATGAAGGTACGATCGTACCTTCTAATATAGGAGCATCCTTAATTTGCAGAGGGCATGTCATATTAGATGAACCATACCACTATGGTACCTTGATAGAATGATTGTGGGATGTGATCGTAGGATGAGCTCTTACAATTTGGACTCTTAATCCCCATAATGACCTAAACTACGACCATAGGTAGACACCACGATCGTAGGTTGTGTCGTAGAGTGCCCTAACACTTACTAGATTTAAACACCAGATTATTTCATGTGCTTGAACTTTTTTTTTGACCCATATTGATCAATAATATTGTTAACACAGGGTACTCAAGACTTCCCCCGTGTTTTATTCATGTAAACCCAATACCCACAGGTAACCCTAAGACACCCCATCGCTCATAGTTGTTCTATGCAATTTGAACATTGAAGTAAACACTAGTGTGACCAAATAGAACACCTATGGGGTGCATAATTTACTTATAATGAAGTATTGATTCTAAAAATAGATTGATGAGATCAGGGATGTGAATGAGCATAGACAATTGTCAATTATGCAAGGCTGAGGGAAATCTTGGGAGAATTCTTGCCTTGAATCAATTGTTTGCTTAGTTTATGAAAATTTAAAGTGAAACGGGGGTAATTGGGTTTAAAGGTTTAAACGTTATAAATTTGTTTTGGATCGGGTCTTATGTATTTAAGTGGACCCAATAGCCGCCTGTCTCCTATGATCATGGTATCAAACCACGATCATGAATCCTAATCGTACCAAGAAGGCTTTAGAAAACATACCTGTGAACCTACGAGCCTTAAGGACGATAGTGATATGTAACTATGACCGTTCCTTAAAACCTTAGGTTCGCTATCCTGAATGTGGTTTTTCAAGAGTTTGATCAGAAAATTGGCACCACGATCATGACATCTAGGTATAATCGTGATGACCAATCACAGGATAACTCCTAAATTTCATCCTTCTGGACTTTAGTAGATTGTGTGCAGATGACTGAACCCACGATCGTGGGATCATCCTACTGTTGTGCAATCCTCTTGTAGGTTCAGTGTTTGTTCCAGTTCTTCACTTTATTTTCTACACCATCCCTGCATAAGTAACACACATTACCTTATAACTAAAAAAAAGTACAAAAGCATGGGTTACCTCCCAAGAAGCGCTTAATTTAATGTCACGGGACGACGTGGCTAAGTTGGTTACTCAGACTTCATCAAAAAGCCCATGAGTTGCCTCCCATGAAGCGCCTAATTTAAAGTCACGACACAACTCAGTTGTGCTTGACATTTCAAGCACCGTCTAAATCCACATCACATATCACTTTCACTTCCTCCATGGACCCGAGATAATGTTTCACCCTTTGGCCATTCACCTTAAAACTTTGGCCCTCCTTATTTTCTAGCTCAAGTGCACTATAGGGGAACACTTTAGTCACTTTATATGGCCCTTTCCATTTTGACTTCAACTTGCTTGGAAACAACTTTAGCTTAGATTCAAAAAGCAATACCAAATCATTGGTTGTGAATTCTCTCTTCTTGATCTTGTGATCATGGTATATCTTTATATTTTCTTTGTACAAAGTTGATTATTCGTAGGTGCAGAGATGGAATTCATACATCTCATTTAGCTACTTTAATTTAGCCACATCATTGCACTCTAGATTTAGCTTCTTCAAAGCCCACAATGCCTTATGCTCAAGCTCGACAGGCAAGCGGCATGCTTTACCATACACAAGATGATATGGGGATGTACTAGTAGGGGTCTTGGATGCTGTCTACTAGGCCCATAGTGTCTCATCTAACTTTCTCGCCTAATCCATCTGATTGGCAATTACAGTCTTTACTAAGATGGACTTGATTTTATGATTGGAGTCCTCAACCTGCCCGCTTGTCTGAGGATGGTAAGGCATTGCCACCTTATGTTTCACACCATATTTCTCAAGTAAGGATATGAATAGATGATTGCAACAATATGAGCCCTAATCACTAATGATAACCGTAGGAGTCCCGAATCTGGAAAATATGTTCTTCTTCAAGAGTGTTGTGACACTCTTCCCTTTGTTATTTGGAAGCGCAACTGCCTCCACCCATTTCAAAACATAGTCAACAGCTATTGAGATATACTTCATACCATATGAACTCACAAAAGGGCCCATGAAATTAATGCCCCATACATAAAAAAACTCAAGGTCTAGAATAGTAGTCATTGGAAGCTCTTGCCTTCACAAGATGTTTCCTTGCCTTTGGCATTGGTCATATGCCTTGGTATAGTCGTGTGAATCTTTGTAAATGGTGGGCCAATAGTATCCATATTGCAAGATCTTATGCGCAGTCTGCATACAACTATGATAACCCCCAACTAGATAGGAATGACATGCCTCTAAGATACTGATCATCACAACTTCAGGAACATATCTCTGCACTACTCCATTGGTACAACTTCAGAACAAAAATGGATCATCCCAAAAAAACTTCCTCACATTATACATGAACTTCTTACGTTGGTGAAACAACAGGTCTTCAGGAACCACATCACTCACTAAATAATTTGCAAAGTCTGTGAACCATGGAATCAAATCTTGTGATATGGCTAATACCTGTTCATTCAAAAAAATATCATTAATCTCAAGCTCATCTTTTAGTTTCAACATGGCCTCTTCTTTAAGGTGCGATAAGTGGTCAACGACTCGATTCTTAGTCCCCTTTCGGTCCTTAACTCCGAAGTCATATTCTTTCAATAAAAGTTCCCAATGAATCTTTCAGTTTTAGGACTGCACCTAGCACTACGCCACTAGCATTACACATAGTCTCAAAGGGAATAGACCAATTAGGAGACGCAACAATAGGGTCCAAAATCAACTTCTCTTTCAGGCACTCAAAACGCTTTTAGACATGCTTCATCAAACAGAAATTTCACCTCCTTCTCCAACAGCTTACACAAAGGATTGGCAATCTTAGAGAAGTCTTTGATGAATCTTCTATAGAAACCTGCATGCCCCAAGAATCTAAATGTAACACCCCGTACATTTTCGAACCATAAGACAGCGTTAACATTTATGGAATTATTTAAACATGAGAGATTTGATGAATTATACATTAATTTGTTGGGCATTAATGAGTCTTGTGCCATTGAGCCAAATGAGGCCCCAAAATCATAAAAAGACATGGCCCAAATGGTATTTGACCCATTCTTGACATGGACCAAGTATACACATTAAATGTGTGGCTAAGGATCATTAGCAAGGGACTATATAAGTCAAGAAAAATCAGATTTTTATTCATCAAAGCACACATGCCCTTTTCTAACATTTTCTCAAACATTTCTCTCATACAAACCCTATGGAAAATACACTTATTGGGACAAGATCACTCTTTAGTATACTTTGGTAAGTATTTATTCTCATGGTTTAGTATATGATATGTTTAATATGGTGTATAAATCATGTTGGTTGTGTTGGCAAAGTATTGGACAGTGTGCTATGTGTAAAACTGTCTATTTTTGTAATCGGTGAAGGTTTTTGCCTTGTAAACTTGAAAATGGACTTGTGGTCTTGAAGGAGGTGAACTTGATGGATTAAATACTGACATGTGATATGTGATTATAGCCTTAACTTGTTTTATTCTTGTACATAATATTTGGAATTGTTATTGCAAAATTGTGCATGGATTTGGTGGTGTAATGAAGGAAAAGTGTGGTTTTGGTGATGTTCATGGTGTTGTGGAACCATGGCTGATTTTTGGAATCCAAGATGATCTAAAATATTTAAATAGAAGTTTATTTATGATCATAGATCATTCATTTCATAAAAAGACCCAAAAGAGACCCATTTTGACCAAAACGGGCATCAGCCCCCGCAGACGAAGGCACCTGCGGGCGCAGATGCCAACGCAGGTGCCTCTGGCTTCTGTCAAAGGTCACCTGCGGGTGAACCTCAGCTATATGGGTTCAGGTGGATTCGTAGGTCAGCCCAGGATTCGATTTTGTATGTTTTCATCTCTCTTTGATCCCCGAAGGCCCCTATACCCTTTTTGGATGTAATTAACAACTTATGATACCGTTTTAATGACTTTAAAGGGTCGTATGGAGGCATGTTGGACAATATTAAGTATGAATTGTTGTTCATATGTGGTTATGAAGGAGTAATTGTGACGGAATGATAATGAGGAGACATAAAGGGTAAACGTGGTGTGAAATGTTATTGATGTATAATGTCTTGGTCAATGGGTGGAATATTATGGTGTTGTTGGTATGATAATGCAGTGGATTGTATTGTGAAGGGTTATATGATGTTATATGGCAGTCATATAGCTCATTGTTGTCTTGTATACTTGTACGGTAACTAGTTGTTAATGTAAGCTTCGTTATATACTTGTATTGTAGAGTGAAACGTAAAGAAGGAGCTGGATTATTGTGTTCATATATAGTATAGGCTTGTGTATTCATACTTGGAAGTGAAGGTATGTAAGGTTACTCTATCCTTATCCTTCTGCAGCACATAGTATTCACATTAACATTGTACATGTTCCATTCCAACATGTTCTAAGGTATCCTATTTCGGGTATCCATTATTGTTTATCACATGTTTCCTACTCATTGATAAATTGTGATTCACATGTCTCACATGCATTGAAAAATGTCCCAAAGGTCCCATGGTTCCAATAATGTTATGTTTTCAATAATGTTATGACTATCATTGTATCAATCTCAAAAGTAATGAATGAAGTAATGCATATATGGTTAATGATTTGGTATGGGTGGTAGCTTTAGGGGCGTAAGCCTAGCTCAAGCCGATCCCAAGATTATTGGATCAGGGGGTAGTCCTAGAGGCATAATCCTATCTCGGACCGAACCTGACAGGGGGTAGCTCTAGAGGTAATAACCTAGCTCGAGCCGAACCTGATATGTTGGTTTATGGGTGGCAGCTCTAGAGGTAATAACCTAGCTTGAGCCGAACCTGATATGTTGGTTTATGGGTGGCAGCTCTAGAGGTAATAACCTAGCTCGAGCCGAACCCGATGTATTAATTTATGGGTGGTATCTCTAGAGGAATAAGCCTAGCTCGAGCCGATTCCAACATAACGTTATGTTATGTAAAGACCCACTTATCAGTCGGGGCCCGGGTACATTGTGATACAAATGATGATGAATAAGCATGGAAGTAAAGAAAAAAAGAAAGTAATGAAAGCAATGTACATGGTTTCCAACATACAGAATGTTAACTTATCCATATTGGTTATTCATTTGTATTTGAGTTCATTGACGTATTTATGTATCATACAGTTTATTATGAGCCTTACATACTCAGTACATTCTTCGTACTGACGTCCCTTGTGGGACTTACCTTACTTGCTTCAGGCGCAGGTGCTAGTAGGCCTCTACAGTAGGTTGCCAGTTAATTGCGGATCTTTGGTGAGCTCCAGTTGGTTCGGGGCTTTTCGAGTCATAGTTGTATATGTGTTTTGGTATTGTATATGTTGTATAAAGTAAGGACTTGTCCCGACTTTCAGTTGGTCTTGTAAATGCATCTGTTAGAGGCTTTTGTAAACCTATGTGGGTACATGAACGTAAAAGATGTATTCCCTTTTTGACTTGATGGCCCTAACGGCCAAGTTTCACATATATATATAGATCACATGTTCCATGATTCCGTTATTATCATTTTATGTTCTTACGTGATGATGACATTTTTTATGGCATGCATATGAAGGGACTTGATCAAAGATTGGTTCTCTCAGGCCTTGTCGGCTTCGGGTGCCAGTCCACCCCGTTGGGATATGGGGAGTGACACTAAAAATACCCTTCATAGAAATTGGTGGAGGCAACTTTTTGATCACCTCAATATTTGCCTTGTCGAATTCAATCCCCTTCCTTAAAATCTTATGACCAAGCACTATTTCTTCTTTAACCATGAAGTGGCACTTCTCCCAATTTAAGACCAAGTTACATTCCTTGTATCTTCTCAGAACATTGGCGAGATGTGCCAAACAATCTTCAAATAAATCACCAATAATCGAGAAGTCATCCATGAGCACCTCAATAGTGTCCTCAACCATGTCAGAAAAGATAGCCATCATGCAACGCTGAAAGGTTGTAGGTACATTACACAAAACAAAAGGCATACTATTGGACACGAATGTCCCATATGGACAAGTGAAAGTGGTCTTCTCTTGGCCCTCGAGAGAAATAGAAATCTGATTATAACCCGAGTATCCATCTAGAAAATAATACCAACCTCTACCAACAAGTCGGTCTAATATCTGATCCATAAAGGGCATAGCAAAGTGATCTTTCTCAGTCCAAGAGTTCAGCTTCTTATAGTCCATGCACACACACCAACCCATGACTGGCCTCATCAGAATAAGATTGTTATTTTAGTTAGGACCCATGGTGATTCCACCCTTCTTCAGCACACATTGGACCGGGTTTACCTACTTGCTATCTGTAATTGGATAAACCACACCTGCATCCAACCACTTGATGATTTATTTCTTTACCACCTCTTGCATAAGCAGATTTAATCTCTGTTGATGCTTAATACTAGGTACATAATTCGGCTTAAGTTGGATTTTATGCGTGCAAATTCTGGGCAGAATCCCAATGATGTCAGCAATAGACCATCCAATGGCCCTTTTGAACCTCTTCAAAATAGAAACCAAAGCCTCAACTTGCCATTCCATAAAATAATATGCAATTATAGCTGACAAAGTATTGTTGGCTCCCAAAAATGCATAACAAATATGAGATGGAAGAGCTTTGACCTCCACGACTGGAGGTTCCTCAATAGAAGGCCAATCGGGTAGGGTCACTCTATTCTTCAAAGCAAGATCTAGCTTATTTGGTGTATATTTTTATGAACCCCTACCTTCAAGTGTGCTTACTATCTCATCATAATCCTCAATATCATCACTCTCAAAATTTATAATTGTTTCTACGAGGGCCTCAATTCTAAGCCTCTCCTTAATATGAGCCACCAAATCACTCTCGTCAAGTATATATATCACCAAGATCACACACATATCCTTTGGATGCTTCATGGACTGGCATACATTAAAGGTAACCTATTTATTATTTAACTGAAGCTTCATCTACCCATCTCCATATCAACCAATGTACGTCCAATCGCAAGAAAAGGCTTTCCCAAGATAATAGGAACCTCAAAGTCAACCTCACAGTCAAGAATGATGAAATCAGATGGAAAGCTGAAGGATGAAAACCTCACCAAAACATCACACCAGATTACCACCGCCCTTTTCACAGTGCGCTCCGCCATGAGAAGTCTTATCAAAGTTGGTTTGGGCAACCCCAACCCCAATTATTTGTAAACTGCTAGCGGCATCAAGTTAATGCTTGCAACGAAATCACACAAAGCCTTTGCGAAGTTGAAACACCCAATAGTGCATGAAATCATAAATGCTCCTGGATCTTCCTTTTTCTCAACCAAAGATCTAGAGACTATTGCTCTACAATGGTGTACCTTTTCCACGGGCTCAAAACTTACCGTCCGCTTCTTAGTCACCAAATCCTTTATAAACTTTGCGTAACCTGGCATTTGTTCAAGTAACTCAACTAGAGGGATGTTCACTGTCAACTCCTTCAGCATAGAAATAAACTTTTGGTACTCTCTCTTTAGCTTTTTTTTTTTTAGTCTTTGCAGAAAAAGAGGATAAGGTTATGGAATGAGAGTCAATACATGTGAGACCTCTTTTTCCTTCCCCTTTCTTGACTTGTCCTCATGATCATCAACTTGATGCTTCTCAGCTGCATTCTCATTAACCACTACTTCTTCAGAGTCAACAACTTTCTCATCATCTACAATCACCGATTCTACCACATCATCAACAATAATGGGCATATGAGGATCAGTGATCATCTTTCCACTCCGAGTAGTAATAGACAAGCAATGACCATCATTCTTTGTTTTTTGGATGGTGTTACTTAGGAGTGTACCTTGTTGATGCTGATTCAATGCCACAGAAATTTGACTAAATTATTGCTTAAGCTATTTGATGGCGGTAGCATATGATTCAACTTTCTGATTCAATGCCACAAAAATTTAACCATATTGTTTCTCAAATTTCTCAAACCAGTATCACGGTTTCCTAGTGGAATGTAAAGCCCACTCTTATCCTTATAGTCATCTTTTCTCCTCTAATCACCATTACGATCCCTACTTTTATCTCTATACCCATACTTATTATAATTGTTGTCTATGTAGTAGTTCTGACCTTTATTCCCTTGCCTCGAGTTCCAAATGTCTTGGTTAGACCCTTGGCCCAAAAATTCACTACCTCTCTATTAAGATACTTTGCCTCCTCCTCGGAGTTTGAATTTTCATACCTAGCTGCCTTACATTGTACAACCACCACATTCACCTTTTCTGCTCCAGCTGCTACAAATTATTTAGTAAGTAATCCAATCTCAGTCCTCAACTATGTTACCTTTTGAGTGACTGTCCTATCTAATGCTCATTGTTCTATAAATGCTCCAATTGCATAAGTACCTGCGGGTCTGTCTGCCTCCCAAGTATGCCAACCTTAGTTGGTTTTTGTGATCCAATCTAGGATCTCAGAAACGGGCTTCCAATGTAGACTCATGAATGTCCCATCTATGATAGTGTCTGCTACAACCATAGTGTTAGCATTCAAGGCTCTGTAGAAGATCTCTAGCAAGTTTCTACCAGTCATCCTGTGGTTTGGAATACTCCACAGCATTTTTTTGAACCTCAACTAAGTCTCGTATAGTGCCTCTAAATGTAACTATCTGAAATTGTATATCTCATCTTTCAATTGCAGCATTCTGGAGGGCATGAAAAAATAGTCCAAGAACTGAGTTCTCAACTTGTTCCAAGTAGTAATAGATTTGCGTGGTAATTCAACCAACCACAGAGTAGCTTCTCCCATCAGAGAGAATGGAAATAGCCTCAATCTAATCGCCTCCTAACTCATTCCAGGAATATTATATGAAGTACAGATCACCACAAATTTCATCACATGCATATTTGCAACATTAGTAGGAAGGCCAACAAATACCCCTTTAAGTTTAGCAAGTGGATCATGGCACTTGTAATGTCAAACTTAGTCCCGGGAGGCAATTCTGGTGGAATAATTGTACCCATTCAATCATATCCAAATGATCCAAATCTTCCTCCAGATCTTTATAATTATAGAGGTACTGTTGTAGAGGCTGTTGCCCCCTGTGCCTTCTCTATCTCTTTCGATCGTCAAGTGTGGCAAGACGAATTACTTCATTATGACTAGCCCTTTCTTCCCTAGCTACCTGCCTAGAAGCCTCTTACCTAGCATTCTCAACAACCATCAATCGAGCAGTGATCTATTCAATAATTTCTTGACCATCAGGATGAAGGGCTAGTTGATCATGAATCTCATCACCACCATGAACACCCTCTAGCAGGGCTACTGGATCATGAACTCTTTTGTTAACCATCCTTCAATTATTTCTCAAATTTCTCTCAAGCTCTGTATCAAGTGGAATCAGGGGATTGCCTTGAGTTCGAGTACTGGGCATACATCGATGTGTGCCCTTTTTTCCCAGAAATAGTGTTAAAATTTGATTTTGCACAAATTAAACCTCGCAATGACGCATAAAGTAGTCGTTGATCAAATATAGAACCCAACAAGGTTGGGATCGATTACACAGGAAATAGGTCAAAATATCAATCAATATGTACGTCGAGACAATCAATAATAATTCCCAGTAAAAGAGGGGGATTTGTAAATAAGTAATTTAGTAGTAACAGTTGTTGATTTGTTGGATTCGTAATCAATATGAGAAAAGAACTAGGACTGTGTTCCCCAATAACTTCATAACTTTGTAGGTTTGTCGTACTTTGCAATCTCTCCTGGTGTTTGGTATATGGAATTGATAGGTTATGTATACTTAGAATAGCTTTACGCTCTTGTCTAAGCAATATCCTCAGGTAAGTTTTCTCTTCTCCTGAACTTGTGTTACTAACCCCTATCCTAGATCCCAGTTAGCTATCCCGTATTATTAGCTCAAGCTATTAAGTAGAGGTTGATAAATCCAAGTCTCTGTTTTTTATTCCCTTCTTCCCATCCACACTCATCCTTTCATCCAGAATGCAGATTAGGAGAGTTCTAATGTTGTGCACCATCAAAAAACATTCAAACCCATAAAATAATTAATACACGTGAACATCGGTTGAAGATTTCTCCATACTATGAATCCTATGTCATTAATATGTCATGGTTCCCACACCCCTAGTTGTATTGTTTAGCTACTCAGAATTACAAGAACACAAGAAGAAATCTGAGATGAAAGTATAATTATGAACTTACAATAAGAATATGAAAAACTCCAAGATCTCACTTTGAATTAAAACCCTAAAATGGATGTTTGTATAATTCCAAAGCCAATAATGTGCCTTAGAACCTTACAATAACATAATAGAACATAAACTAATACAATAAAATGAATAGGAGTATTTATAGACAATACAGGAAATCTGAGTTGGCCACATTGGACGAATGGAAGGTACGATCGTGGTTTGATTCCATGATCATCCTTGGTGCTCATGGTTTTGATGTGAACTTTGTCATCTCATACGAACTTCAGTATGAGCTCATAGTTTATAAGGACAATCGTGTTTTGCTCTCATCTGATCTTCCTACACTTGAGACTTCTGCAAACTACAAATTTGGACTTCCTTCCCGCAACACCTTGGTACGATCATGCCTTCATTGTACGGTCATATGATTAATTTACGATCGTAGGGTGATTCCATCTAGTTGACACCTGGGAGTTCACTCTCTGGTTTATTCTATGCTCACATAGTATGATCGTGGTTAGATTCCATGATCGTGGAATTACTCGTCTGATGTACTTTCAGTCTAAAATTCAGCACTCCACATTTTCGGACTTATTTGACCTACAAACACTCGAAAACATCCACATAAAAATACCTTTGTACTATCAAATATTCTAGTTTTAATCATCTCAAGTGCCAAAATTCATGGCATATCAAGGTTGAGTTTGATGTGAGGCGTTGATATCCCTAGTTTTTTACCACATCAGGCACTTTTTTTGATTTTTAATTTGAGGATGAACTTGTATTTTAGTGATAGATAATCTAACAACCGTAGTTGTGAATTTTAGCTTTTGCTATGTTTTGACCGTTTTACCTTTTTCTATAGTTGCTATATGCTATTTATGAGTTATGGGGTTGGTTGGCACAGTTCCCAATGTGTTCGGGAGAGATTTGAGTGAGTTTGAGGTCCTTAGAGGCTTTAAAGATAGTTAGTTTGACTTCGGTCAATATTTTTTGATCCAAGCATCGGATGGTGATTTTTTCAGTTCCATTATATCTAGAATGTTGATTTTGGGTTAGTAGCATAGTTATCTCTGGTCTAAGCCTTTATATTGCATTTTGAGTATTCAGACGAAAACTAGTAAAATAAGCTTAAAAGGAGTCCCAGGGGCTAATTTGTTGTAAACAATCTCTTTTTAAAAATCCAATGGTTCCATTGAGTTTGGAACATTGAAATTATCCTAGTAGCATAATTAGATTATTTTTGTGGGTCCCAAATAAATTCTAAGGGCCCATTCAGAGATATTTTGACTTTGTGCAAATGTTGGTTTCAACTATCTGGTTCCCACAAACTCCTTCTTCGTGTACTTTGAGAAGGAAAAGATTGTTCATCACAAATGCGATGGTGGGAGCACATTCGTAAAGAGTAAACCTAGGGATTAGGTCAGGTCAGGTTCATAGTGATCACTATCGGACCTTCGTGAATGCGAGGTTCTGGGTCAATAGCTTTCGTAAACACGGAGGGTTGACTACGAATGCAAAGAACAGTTTAATTTTTGGTCAACTTTGGCCCTTGCGAATGTGAAAGGTTGTCTGCATTCACGAGGTACTGTTCATCACAATAATATATTTCTTCCATTTTTATGATTTTCACTATTTTCACAATTGTGACCTCGGGTAGTGGCGATTTCAAAGGAGATTTTCATTAAATTTGTATGGGTAAGTTCCAAATTCATGTTTTCATCATTTCTTCATGGATTTTATCTTCAAAATAGCTTTAAAAATCATAATTTCAAACTTTAATTTTTGGAGTTTTGCTCGGTAAACTATAAAATTAGTTTTTCTTTGATTTTAAGTCTGATTTCAACTCATTTTTAGTTGGGTTTTCAGATTTATACTTCTCCTGATATGGGAAACATGATTCTTAAATAAAATTCTAGAGTTACCCCTTTTTAACTTTGAGTCAATTTTTGATCTATTTTTGGATCTGAAATAAATATAGCCAATATGGATATTGTTGGACTCCTTTTAACATATATATTATGTTTTTGATATATTTAGTCTGTTATGAGACCGTTCATGAAGGGAAGGCTCCATGTTGAAGGGTCTAGTCTTGAATTTTGGCTTTTTGAGGTAGGTTACGACTTAACTTTGTTCAGACTAGGCTGGATAGTTAACCATTCATTTAAAGCATGCTATAGGTTGGGGATTTAGTTGTGAGATAGTGTTTTAGGATTGCTACTAGTGTCTTGTTGACCATGTGGGGGCTTATATGCATATTATTGTTGAACTGAGAGTTTATATTTGTTGTGATGCCCGTGTGGGGGCTTGACTTGCTATTATAGGCCTTACTTGTGCATTTATTTGCCTTATCATTATCGTGATGTCCGAGAAGGGGGCTTAGATTTATATTATAGGTCTTATTGAGCATTATATACCTCTATCATTATAGTGATGACCGAGAGAGGGGCTTGGATTGATATTATTGATATTTTACATGACTATTTATCCGGTGGTGCTATGCAATGTGAAATATTGGCATATTGAGTAGATTTTGAGCTCATTTACACCATTATTGAATTGATTATTATCTTCATGGAGATTTGGTTATCAGCATACATCCTTATTTCATTCATTCATATTCATGAGATTGGTACCACTGAGGAAAACTGATTTTGAAAAAATATGAAACAATTAGTAAAACCCTTGGCCTAGGCCTTTTTCAGTACAGTTGATTGAGATATTTTGTAAAACCCTTGACCGAGGTCTTTGCTGGTAAGGTTGATTGATATTGTCTAAGTATACAGGTTGTGAACACCCCATGGGTCCTGTCCTGGAGGCTTTACCTAGGAAGGCGTATACAGGGCCATCTGATGGCTGTCATAAGATGGCTTATATCATTATCATCGTACTATCATCCCATTCTATTACATTGTATTGCATTATTTTTACTTCTATTTACATGTTTGTGTTACGTGTTTAACTCTTCTTATATATCAGTATGTAGCTATTTCTCTACACATATTATACTTGTAGAATGGTTAGGAGATATGGTGTGAGCTACCCTTTGGAAACTTTTCTACGTGCAAGTGGAAGTGTGCTCTTAGTATTCTTTAGATGTTTTATTTTTTACTTTGAGTTGGCCTATGATACCTACTGAGTACAAGTGGACCATACTCACTCCAACTTCTGTACCCTTTTGATGTAAATTCCAGTACAAGTGCGACCTGCAGTGGCTGATTTTTGTTGTTAGAGACCGATTTGGAGTACTGGTGAGCTCCAGCATTTGGGGCATATTCCGTACTCCCTCCTATCGTATCTTGTCATTATTTCCTTATTAGAGACTTTTTAAAAAGTTAAAGTAGGCCTTAAAGGCCTTTTATTAATAACAAAGATATGTGCAAAAATTAGGCCAAGGCCCAAAGAAGCCCAACCTGAGAAAATCCTACAAAGCAAAACGACAATATCTACAAACAAAAAACAAAGAAACTTCTAGACTCAGAAAGGTAAGTTGTTGCGAATGTCTCTTCATCTGCTCCACTATTTTGATCACCTCTTCTATGGAAGATTCGAGTTAGCTCAAGGATGGTGTAGGTATAAATTGTTTTAATCTCTACGAGCTCACTAGATTCAGGTGAAATAATCAAGTTTTAGGCATTTACATTGTCTTACCAATGCAGTGAAATCATCCTAATAGATGGCTTCTTTGACTCTATTATCCACATATCTGAGCTCATAAGATCAAGATAAGTACACCTCACCTTCCAATATCTTCAATGGTACCCCATTTTGATTGTTAGTTTTACCTTCATTTTGTTTTCTTGACAGGTTAAGCTCAGCTTGGAGCTAATACCACTGTCTAATAATGATAAAATGATGGATCCACCTCCAGTTTTATTGGGTATGAACCAAGAATTGATCTCCTCTTTTAATTGATTATGCTTGAATTTTGTACTATTGAAAATTGGTGTGCGTAACTCCATCTCTATTATTTCTTGTCTCTTTTGTGGTCTTTTGTGTGTATTTCCATATTACATCTGCTAGCTCAGTCATGTATGGTTTGTGCTGTACCTTGAATGTGACTGCCCAAAATATTGATTTCATCTTCTTGACAATATGTTTCGACTACTAATTTTACCTTACCCTATTGTCAAGAGTTCCATTTTTGGAACTTTTTGATTCTAAGGTTTGGTACTTGATGCTTACCTATGTTTAGGATAGTTTTAGCCTCCCCTGGTTACTCTTGTTCTGATGAATAAGTAATTTTCTCTAATCTTGCAAAAAAGAAAACTTGGTTAGCTAAAAAATTTGCTAATTTGTTGCCTTATTTGTACACATGAACCACCACTGCCTCCACCTCCTTAATCTATACTTTGATTTTATTAATCATCACTGCCAGATTTCAAGGGACTTCACAAATTCCATCAATCATCTTCTTAACAGTCAATGAGTCAGTTTCTAATATCAAAGGAAGATTATTATGTTCAATACAATATTCCAATCCCATTTTTATTGCAAGAACTTCAACCATTAAATTTGAATTATCTCCAAGCCTTGTCACCTCTGCATAAATTAAATTCCCAGTATCACTTCTTATATTGAAAGCTCCTGAACAAGGTCCAGGATTACCCTTAGATGCACTATTAGAGTTAAACTTAAAGAAACCCAAGCTAGGTATCTTCCAGTATACAACTTGACTGCCAATCCTAGAGTTATAATCTTCTAAGAATTTTACCAACCCAGACTAATGTAAAGGAGTATTAGATAACTAGGGGTAGATGCACCTAGCCATAAAAGTTAAATTCCTATTAATCTCCATTCTCATTCTACGTTGTGACATCCTTCCTTCATTTTTGCTAGCATTCTCCTCTTCAAATTTTGCCACAGAATAAATAGAGGTATAGCTCTAAACAAAGGTTTCAGTTTTGGTGCATATTCAACTTTCCACTATTTGAAAACTTTACTCTTCACTTGAATAAAAGGACCAATGACCCCTGCAGTTACAACAAATTCATTCCAAATGTTGTTAGAAATAGTACAAGTCATAAACAGATGTTCAATAGATTCTTGAACCCCCTTAGCTCAACAACAACAAGTAACATTGTCAATCATTCTTTTTCTAGCAAGCATTTCCCTAATAGGTATTGTTTTCTTCTATAGTCTTTACAAGAAAAAAGAAATCTTAAAGGGAACACCCTTCATCCATATTTGCTTGAAATTATTCTAAACTTGACCTCTGTCCCTTATACACTCCCAATCATACCTTAAAGAAAATTTCCTAGAATTATTCAACATCCACCAAGGTTTATCCCATCTTCCTGGTTCCTCCTTGTAATTTACATGTTCAAGATGTGATTGTATACTTCCTCAGTAAAATAATGTTGTAGAAGCTCAACATTCAAAATACCATTAGCAAATAGTTGACTCACATCTTCCAGATGATAGTTCACAGGTAGAAAATAGTATAGGGCACCTAGTTGGGTCCAATTATCATACCACACACTAGAATTTCCAAATTTGCCTTTTCGCCAGATATTCTGATCAAACATATCTCTAGCCTTCAACATATGTTTCCAAGTCATAGAACCCCTTATCTATTCCACCATTTGAGGCCGCTCCATTTTCTTACACTACTTGTTCCACATGTAATTAGTTCATAGGGATTTTTGAGTTCTAAAGATCCATCACAACTTAGAAAATAAAGCCTTGGCAATATCAAACAAGGATCTAAATCCAAATGCTACCTCTTCTTTAGGTTGGCAAATGTCAGACCAAGCAATCCAATGTTTGTTTCTCCCATTCTTCTTAAAATTTCATAGAAATCTTACTAAAATTCTGTGTAAGTCATATAAAACACATTTGGGAGGATTAATAGCAGACAACAAGTAAATGTGAATGTTATTCAACACACAATTAATTAGAACAACCTTACCACCAAATGAAAGCATCTTCCCCTTCCAGGCTTGCAATTTCTTATGCACTTTCTTCATCAACTCAGTGAAATCCACTTTCTTCTTCTTTGCATGACCAATAGGACATCCTAGATACATGAGAGGGAATTTACCTCTGTTGAAACCAGTGCACTCCTAGACCATTCTGATATGAGCATGGGAAGCCTTATGATATACAAGGAAAGGAATTTGATCCTTGTTTATCATTTGGCTAGATTGATCTTTATATTTACTAAGAATATCCATCATCAACTCTAGGGTTTTGTGTCAGCAAATATACTAAATGGTTGACATTATCACTCTATTTTAGCATTCAAAAACCCTTAAAATCTAAATTATAAAACAAATAATTTAGTCCCTGGACAGTACTTCAGCAGATAAAATAAATAGAGCTGGAGAAAAGGGATCTCCCTATTTTATCCCTTTTAATGAATGAAAGAATCCATGAGCTTGTCCATTGATAAAGATGAATACTAGTTGTTTGCCACCAATCTCCAGATTTTATCCACCACACTTGAATCAAAGCCCATCTTTTCTAACACTTTGATAAGGAATTTCCAATTCAACTTGTCATATGCCTTTGGAATATCTAGCTTTATCACCACATTTGTAGGTTTTTCTCTTAATCTGATGTCTATACTAATCTCTTTTGCCAAGAGCACATTCTCTGTAATATTCCTACCTTTAACAAAACCTGACTAATTCTTGGATATTAGATAAGGTAATAACACTTATAATCTATCATGAATTACTTTTGAGATTACTTTATTTAGAAAATTACTCAGACTAATTGGCCTCAAATCAAAAAAAGATTCTATACCCTATTTTTTTGTAATAAGACCAAGTTAGTGTGAGTTATGGACTTGGGAAGAGTGTAACCCTAAAAAAATGCACCCATTACATTATACACATCATTACCCACTATACTCAAGCATTTCTGAAAAAAGTGGCCAGCAAACCCATTAGTGCCACCAGCATTATCCCCTTTTTAACTCAAAAACAACCTTCTAAACTTCTTCCATGGTAGGGACAACATTAATTCCTGCATTGTGTTCTTTAGTAATAACTGTTGGAATATGTTGCAGCAAACTTTATCTCCTCATCAACAGTGTTTTTTGAAAACTAATTTTGAAATAAAGAGATAGCTTCCTCAACACCTGATTAGAACCTTCTCCCCATTGACGATCCATCTTCATGCTTTTGTTTACTGATAATCTCTTTCTTTTACCTTTCAATAGACTATGAAAAAATCTTGTGTTCCTTTCCCCTTTTGAGAACCATTGTAAACCTGCTTTTTGTATCTAAAATTCTTTCTCAAAATGTATATATTGCTTCAATTCAGCCCGTGCTCTCTGTAATACTATTTAATTAATTTTTGAGGGATATTCTTCACATAAATTTTCCTTTAGTCTGACAATTTCCTCTCTATTGATTAGTTGTTTAAAAATATCACCAAATCTTTCCTTGGCCCCTCTTGTTACTACAAATCTAGTTTTCTTCATATTTTGCTTCAAATTGATAAACAAGTCTACCTTTTTAGAAACCCAGCTTGCAGCTACCACATCCTGAAAATCCTCTTTTTTTGTCCAAAAATTTGAAAGGACTTCTTACTATATTAGTATTGTCACCACAAGATAAAAGCAGTGGGGCATGGTCAAAACCAATTTTGGACAAATAATCCACTTCCATTATACTATTTAGCCCCAGAAATGCTTGGTTGACCATCATCCTATCTAGACTTTTGAAGATGTATTCACTATTAGCCCTACCATTCCATCATGTAAAATGACTTTCTTTAAAATTAATATTGAAAAGCCCACATGAATTCACACAGAAATCAAAGTCCTCATACTCCTGTGGATATACTGGTAATCCCCCAATCTTCTCTTCACCACTAAGAATAACATTAAAGTCACCACCATCCAGCCAAGGTACATTCGCATTCATGCTAGTGTTGTAGATATCATCCCAAAGGTTGAGTCTCTCCTGAGCATCATACTTAGTATACACCACAGTAATTATTAGTGATTGGATGTTTTTTTGAAAATTTAGTTGTAAAGATAGTTGTTGGTCAGAGTCAGAGATGACCCCCACTCGAACATGATGCTGCACAAACACCCATATCTTCCTATTTTGATTATAATTTGCATACTGCATCCCCAACCTTGTTTTGTATTTGTGAATTTGTCTGACATCTTGGAATGTTTCCATTAAAGCTATAATGAAAAATTTATGAAATCTATGCACTATCTGAATTCTATGGAATGCATTCTGGGTCCTCACAAACCTTACATTCCAAAACAATGTTTTCATCTTTATTTACCACTTGATTTGACTGACCTTTTAGGATTTACCCTAGTAGGTAGAGTCTCCACTTTATTATTTCCTTTTTTTGGCATTGGAGGCTATTTGAGGTGACAATCATGCATTTTTCAACACTTGAAATTCATTATTGTTATTGTTTTCTTCCTCTTTATCTTCTGCTGCTTCTGTATAATTTCTTTTATTTGATTATTCACTTCCAGATTCCATATGATGGGAAACAATCTCATGTAGTGTCTTTATTAGTGATGTTTTATTACAAGCTGGTGCATTTTATTGATGTAACTATAGTATCCTTATTTGGTGGCTTCTCCAACATGAGAGTGTTGTATGCTAAAGCTGAGTATCTTCCTACTGTATCTTTATCATTTTCAATTGCATTTGAATTGTCAACTTGAAGAGGTGCATGATAGATGGCCCTAGCTAATTCCTGTTGAATATTCAACTCCTATGGATCCCTCATATTGTTCATATCTGCTATGTCTATTACAAGTGACTGATCTTCATAATTTTTTATTTTTACTGATTAGGAGAGACTAGTGTAAATTGCTACTTCTTTTATGTTCTCTGCTTCTACATGTTGTTGTACAATAACAATAGTGTTACTTTCCATCTTGATTGCTGCATTTTTGTCCCCTTTCCCCTTATATATTTCTTGATTATTACTGCTACTTCTTTCCTTTGTATTCTCTGTGTACTTTTGTACAGTAGCTAGGCTACTACTATTCAACATGTTTGTAGCAGTTATTATCCCTTTCTCCTCATTCATCTGTTGCATTTGCTTGCTTATGTTCTCTTTTTCATGCTCATTATTCTTTATTGTATCTTTATGTTGTGTGTTCTTCTTCTCTATGCTTTGCTCCTACTGAATCTTCTCCCTATTAGCCTGCGTATCCCTAGTTTCTTCACCTCCATTCTGCAATAACGCAAAAGGATTATCAGTTCTGATCCCTTGCTGATTTTGATTGGTATTCTCCTTTGTCTCAGCAACTAGCTTATTTAATTCTTTGTCTATCTTGAAGCTCCTACTTGTAGGATTCCATCTAGCTAGTATCAGCTTCCCATTTATATATCTCCTTTGTATAGGTACTTATTTTTATCCTCCTTATTTGTTGTATCTCCCCCATTGTCTTCATCCACTAATGTTCTCAACTTTGGATATAAATTTCTATAATAATCTTCTCCATAGCCCTTTAACTTGCATGAATGACAATATTTGGGCATTGTATCATACTATATCTTGATCTTCTGCACTCTTGTTTCCTTTGTTTTGTCATTTACTACCTCTAGCTCCATATAGTCAGGTAGCTTTGCAACTAAGTCTACTTGCACTTTAAATCTTGCAGAATTAGGGAGAGTTCTATTTATTGTAGCTAAATCTAGATGAATAGGTTCACCAACATCTGCGGCTAAAGAGAATAAATATTCTTTCAAAAAAAAAAGTGGGGAAAAGGTTAGGAAAAGATATACAAGCCATTGCTTGGGTAGTTTCTTCATCAGGCTTAAATTCGGCATCATAAATGATAGGTTTCATTTAGTATGCCACTCCATCCTTATAATGATGTAATAGAAATTGTTAGATATCATATTGATAAAATCCTCCATCAAATTGAATCTCATAAGAATATGTCTATTTCTGAGTAAAACTATCTTACGATCTCCTTTTATTTTGCACTACTTAGGTATTTATGTTCTAAACTCTTCAAGTTCCAGCTATCCATGACGCCCCTCTCATGACAAAACCCTATCCTCTGGTAATCTCAGTATCTCTGCTGACAAGTTCTATCAGGAAACCTCTGAAAGGGAGGGGGGAGCGTTGTCTTGATTTTGGTGGGCCATTATGTTAGTATTCCTATAAAATCATGTGAAATCCAATTATAAGCTATAGAAATGCTCAACTAGTTGAAAGGTTACAAAAACTGATAAAATTAATATTTCAAGGGAGGCTACTGCCTACCTTCCGCTATAGCAGAAGGCATCCCGCTATAACGGGGATGATATAGCTAGAATATTTCCACTATAGTGGGCCTGCCTTAGCGGGAAGGAGCCTTTATAGCATTCTTCATCATCCCCAGCCCACCTTCGATGCATCAATGACATTTTTTTTGAAGAGGACTATGCAAAGTTGTACATTTGAGAAATAGTCAAGCTTTATCGTATTCTAGTGTTTATTATTTTAGATAGAGGTGCTCAGTTCATCACTCATTTTTAAAACTATTTTCAAAAGGGATTAGGTGTGAAGGCGAACCTTAGTACCACATTTCATCCAGGTAGACTATACCATTTGGATGCTCGAGGACATGTTGAGAGCTTGTGTATTAAACTTCAAGGGTAGTTGGGATGATCACCTGGAGCTTATTGAGTTAGCTTACAATAATAGCTATCACTCCTGTATTCATATGTCCCTATTTAAGGCTTTGTATGGGCGAAGATGTAGCTCTCCTATTAGATGGTTCGAGGTTGGTGAAGGTGAGTTGTTGGGACCAAATTTGGTTCATCAAGACATGGAGAAAGTTAAACTCATTCAATAATGGTTGCAGACTTCACAAAGCCACCAAAAATCTTACTCTGATATGGGACAAAAGGATTTGGAGTTCAGTGTTGATGATTGGGTTTTCTTGAAGGTTTCACCTATGAAAGGCATCATGTGGTTTGTTAAGAAGGGGAAGCTTAGTCCCCGGTATATTATCCCCTATCAAGTCTCAAAGAGTATTGGGAAGGTAGCTTGTGAGTTAAAATTGCCAACAAATTTAGCCTACTTTCATCTAGTGTTCCATGTCTCCATTCTTAAGAAGTATGTGGATGACCCCTTACTCATCATTTCGATGGAAAGCATTGGCGTAAAAGAAATTTTACCCTATTGAGAAGTCCCAATTGAGATTATACCTCATCAGGTTTGCAAGTTGAGAACCAAATAGGTCACTTTAGTGAAAGTCTTATGGAGGAATCAGAATGTGAAAAAGGCTACATAGGAATCAAAAGAAGTAATGAGGAATAAATATCTTCATATATCCCTCCTTGAGAGGAATATGCCCAAGGTAATGATCCTGCTCTATGACTTTAATTCCATAACCTCATGTCTTATATCATGTCTATGATAGTCTCTTGCACTCATAACTCGTGCTTATGCATTTTAGTGGGTTGTTATAAGTTCCATTATGGTTCTTGTGATGAATGTTAGTTCTAGATAGTCCATAGAAATCATGTTCAGTTTAGTTCCCTTGTTCCTTTATATCCATGACTCTCATTTGAGGAAGAATGATCCCAACAAGGGGGTGGGGGGATTGTAACACCTCAAATTTTTGAACTAGTGCTTAAGTCATTTTTTGTTAAGTTCAAATTCAAACCCTAGCCTTTCCAGGTTACCAAGGATATGCATATGGTACACACTATAAAAGTACAGTCTACTATATGAGCCATGCTCCCTACTAGTAGGTTGGAAATATGGACAAGTTACCATGAGACTTTGTACGGTGCGTAAACTCCAGTCATGGTCCATAGCAGTACCTTCAGTAGGTCATAAGTGGTTGTAAGTTATAATGGTTTATGTCACATGCCATTTTTCAGATGTACAAACCATAGATCAAACCATACTAACCTCCCAAAAAAGAGGTTTTGCTTGAGTATATTACAGATCATGTCACAATTCCTACACCAATTTCACGGACCGTATGATAGAAATCCCAGATTTAATAAAAGACATGTTAGATGTTTCTTTTTCCATTTTCAAATTGATCCCATTGAACAATAGCTCTCTAACACCCTCCTAAGGCTATGTAAGTCTTCTCCATCATTCTCCATGTGGATGTAGGTGCTTCTACATCTAAATTATGGATTCTAACAAGATTTCTTGCCATGAAATCCTAGGGTTCCTTGAAGAAAGCCCTTTGTAAGTCCCAAGAACAAAAATCACAGGCCCACCTTCAAAATTTGGAGCACTTAAGGTATATAATGCTACCCTTAAAGTGTGGGAAATTCCAGTTCTTCCCTATGAATACACCACATGACATTTAAATCTTTTCTATGCATGAGTTAGAGTTAAGTCAAAAACTCTCAATTCTTAAATTCCTTTAATCCTTGATAAAACTTTATGAATCTCTATGAGACATATTTGGATTCTGGAAATGAGTCTATACATCCTGTATAAGCATCTAATAGATGATTTTTCCTTATGAATTATGCATTAATTTAGAAATGATTATGAAAGTATGTATTTTGTCTAGAAACTTAAACTCAGAAATTCTTATGATTTGGTACAAGGATCATCACCAGTATTTTTTTGGATGAATTAGAGGTTAAGGCTCATCCATATGTGTTTAGATGATTTGGTTTTGATCTAAGTCTCCACAATATGAATTTCAATCACCTTAAAACTTATCATATGAGCATCTATGTATATACATTATATATATACATACATATGTATGTGTGTGTGTGTGTGTATGTATGTTTAGAGAGGACTATTTAACACTAAGAAGGATATGAACTAGATAATCTATGTCCTAAAACTATGTATGCCAGCATAAGGTAGGATGGTTTTGTCTGTTTGGCAAATTCTTTTTTTATCCAAAAAAGCTCAATATGGATCCATAATTCAGTTTTGTCTTATTCCCTGGTAACATATAGGGCAACTCTCCCAATCAGATCAGAGGTTAGACATCATGAGCTTATGTTATATATGTCGGTTATATGAAACTCATCAACCAAAAAACTTAATACTTTCATCAGATAATAATTAAGGGCCTAAGACCACCAGTTCAATAAATGTGTTTTACAATAAATTTCATTCGATGTATTGATCTCTCAGTTTCATATGCTCAACATTAAACTTTATATACATACAATTTATTTATTACAAATTTTTAGTATTTCAATTACTCAGTCTCAGATACCAAGATGTCTCATTGTTTTAGTTTTTTTCAGTTGAACTTATGATTCAAGTAACCATGATATTCATAATGTTCAATTATCAAGTTATCAGATATAATTTGTTTCACTTCAGCTTTGTTACATATTGTATATTTAAGTTTCTAACGCCACTTGGCACTGCATCTTTATTGATGCAAACTCATGTATTCAAGTTCGTGATTAGACACCTTTTTAGACTTCGTCATCTTAGCTTGTGGTGAGTCCTCCTTTTATCTAGAGGACTTAGATCAGGTCTGTATCAATATTCCAACTTTGTTAGCTAAAGGTAGATTGGGACCTTGTCCCGACAGAAAATACTCAGTTGTATTATTAGAGGCTTCAATAGACACTAGATTTGTCTGTCAGTCCATATTTATATTTCAGTTTCAGTTGACCTTGGGTCATACCCATAAAGAACTTGTTTTGATTTAAAATATTTCATCATGGTATATGTTTCCACTTACTTTTTAGTATTCAATTCTAGTAACATGATAGGACAAGGGTTCACCTAACCCAGTAGTAGTTTCGAGTGCTGACCACACCCAAGGTGTATACTCTGGACATGACACATACTAGGTCATATATGTTGTTTTGAGTTGTCACTGTATTGTATGGCTTCAATATATTATCTTGTTATTGTTGATAGTTGTAGATACTTCTATTGGTTGCATTGTCGCTTAGTTATTTCTAAGGATTATTCAAATGACTTGTTATAGGAAAATTCTATCTATTTTTTGTTACTATTTGGTACTTCACTAAGATGAATACAGGTTCACTAGACATGAATAGTTGCTCTCTAAGGTTCAATCACGACCCTTAAATTTGAGTCGTGACATTGGAAGGCCATTTTGGCCCCTATTAACTGTTGGCCAACAGTTAAATTACCAAAATAGTCATTTGATACTTGATAAAAGGAAAAGAATAAATTAAATAAAAGAAAGAGAACAACTTACCAAGAAACTAAAGTCATGAATAGAAAAGAAAATAAACATAAACTAGAGATTTAAATTTGTCCATTCATGGATATAACTGAAGCAGAGGTGACCATTTATAACTTTGAAATCACATAATTTTCTTTTTGGAACTATCGCCTCTACTCCTTTTATAAGATAAGAAACCCAAAAGAAGGAAACACTACTCACAAATATTCACTTCATTAATTACCTCTCCTACTTCACTGCAATCAACAATTTCTCTTCTCTCTTTTCTTGTTTGCCCAATTATTGATTTAATAGCTTTGTTTTCTAGGTTTCATTTTTGTGTTAAATAGTTTTTTAGGATCTTAATAATGGCATTGTCCGAATAAATATCGTCAAACAATATATGGGTGGCTAATCTAGACCTCGATGTTACTGATGTCGATCTAACGTCTCTGTTCCAGAAATATGGGTGATTGATTGTCTAACCTCATATTCCTCTCGCAGATTTGGCTTTCTCTATTTTAGAAACATCAATGAATCTATGGAGGCTAAAGATGCCCTTCAAGCATCCTTCTTTCATGGAATTTCTCTTAGGATCGAATTCACAAAGCCGGTTTTTTAATGCAAAAATGGCCTAATTGGCCTTATTATAAATGAGCAAAATCTTTACATCAAAAGGCCCAAATAAACAGGCCCAATCCTAAAGTCCAAATAAAGAAAAAACTCACTAAAAATAAAAAAGGAAATGTGAAGAACAACTAGCTTAGTTGTCAATTGGGAAAGATCTAGAAATCTCCATCCAAAATAAGAAATGTCGCCCCTTCATCTTCTCCACCGATCTGTACCATGTCAATGAGCATGACAACAAAATCAAAGTAGCAACCCAAAGCTGAGTAGAAACAACTATTTTTTCACCATATTCACTGATTCCGATCTTGAAGTATTGAGTTTGGGTTGATTGCACTTGGACTCTAAAAAATTCTCACTAGTGCCATGAAATCGAGCCCTTGAAGACTTCTCCAACTCAATCATATAGATCGATTCAGCTCTCATAGTTGTAAGTACGATATTTCTACCCACCTAAATACATCTTGATATGTTGAAAAATTACACTGACGCTACTCAAATTTCAAAAGATTGAGTCTATTAAAGACTGATACCACTGCTAGAGATTCGAGAAGCACGGGTTTCATCTTCCAAATGGGTTAAGAGCAACATCAAACGAGGTAAATCGCCAAACATTTTAACAAGAATCTTTTATGTGTTTGAGATTGTTTAATCTGTTCTTTGTGTAACCCTGTTGTTACTCCTTTTTATTCTACTTTATCTTTGATTTTTGTTGATATTGAATCCTCTTTTCTGCCACTTCTTAAATTTGATGTTGCGTATCTACATTTTGTCCAAATTTAGAATAGCTTTTCCTTCTGCCGGTATTTCCTGATATGCATTATAACTTATAGATTGAGTACCTACAAAACAATAAACTTGGTTAGTAAAATAATCCTCCAGCTTGTTTCCTTCACGATAAGTGTGCTATACTCTGACATGTGGTATTCCAACCCTTAGACTTCTTATCCTTTTGATTTCCGTAGAAAATCCCCATGGAATTTCCCAAATCTCATTCAATATTTTTTGAAGTGTAAGGTACTCAGTCTCCAAAACCAGTGGGAACAATTGGTTATCTATATATTACTTTAGACCTCTCCTCAGAGCTACTGCTTCTACCATCAATACTGATCCTTCTCCTAATCTCTTCACCTCTACATACACAAAGTCACCTTCCCTATTTGTTATGCAAAAGGTCCCTGAACATGGTCCAGGATTACCTTTAGATGTGTCATCTGAATTACATTTGTTGTCATGACCCAACTAGACGTGAGTGGAACCCACCCCATTCTCTGGTGGGAGAACCAATAACCCCAAAAGCATTAACCAACACTTAGAGAAAATAAAGAAACTATCCCATCAATAATTCAAAGATTATCCAGTCTAAACAAAACTAAGAAGTACGGAACATAGTACTAAACCAATAAACATCCTTAGAATCCAAAAGTCGGTGTACCAAAATATACTAAAGATTTTCAAAAGGGGGATGCAACTCCAAAAACTAAAGGAAAATGCACAAGTCCAAGACAAAGGACAATATCATCAAAGAAGGATTCCATGGTAGCCCAAATATGCTGCTCACCCTTGAATCCAGATCACACGCTAGAATCACAAGTGAGGTCTTGCAGGAGCCGCTGGAATATGTATTGCACTCAATAAAAGTAAGAGCAAGTGTAGTATCAGCTCACAAGAAACAACAGTATACTGGTAGAGTATTTGGCCAACCCAAGATGAGAATATGAACACTTAACCAAAAGGTAGTACAACAAGTTAATACATGCTCACCCTAACTACACCTAGCACAACAAGTAACATTTAGGATTCCTAGCAACAAGTCAAAGACATCTACAATTAATGCCAATTAGTCAAGTCAAGTCAAGTCAAGTCAAGACAAGTCAAGTCAAGTCAAGACAAATCAAGTAATATCACTTCATATAAATACATTACCTGGTTCACTCATGGAACCGTCAAACTCACTTGTACCTTGTACATACATGCTAAGAGTATTATAACCACCCTCTAGTCATTAACTGCAGGGGAAAAATTTCGTCCATGTACCTAAATCCCAGACACAAATGCCTGCCATCCTTATTCCACTAATAAACTGTGAAAATGTCCAATTACCAAAATATTCCATAATCAACAATAGAGTATATCAAAATCATGTAAACAAAGATATCAACCAACACTTGTAGTATCCACAAGCTTTACATAAAGTTCATTTGAGAAATGACCACACCAAACAACATGCACTAACGAGCAATACTAATAAGTAGTTAACATGCACATATAGTACAAATTGGATTAAACTACAATACCATCACCTACCTCGAACCAAGCTTGCACAATTCAACTAAGCCTGAGCCTTGCCTTTTTGTGGAATTTCCACTTGCTTTCGATCTAGAGATAGAGACAAAACACATAATCAATGCAATGACCTATCCTGTTGGGGATTATAACTCATTCCCAATCCCTAAGGCCAAGTTCATGATCATTTCCTCCCCGTTCTAGGGCTTTTCTACCATAATTTACCCAAAACTACCAATTTCATGGATAAATTAGTGAATTAACAACATGCAAGGGTAATTTAATGATCATTAACCAAAACCCAATGATTTTATACTTAAACTACTCCCTTGCAAAAGAAAATCAATTAAAACCAGCCTTTAACCCTCCTCAAACTACGTAAACTAGAAATTCTAAGGCTAGATTATCAATTTACTAGTTAACGAGGACGATTTCTTACCTTTACGAAGCAAAATGATGGACAATTGAAGATTTTTGCCCAAAATTGCCTTTCCCTTGCCCAAAAATGTGTTCTAGAGAAATAAACCATTTTGGGAGTTTATTTTTAGAATAAAACAGCAATTTGTGTCACTATAGAGACATACGTCGCTATAGCAACATCGTGTTGCTATAGCAACCATTGACCACGTTGACTGGGCGTTATGGCGGGACTTTCTCTTCTCTTGGGCATATCGCTATAGAGACATGGACGGGACAAAATGTTCGATTTTCTCCTAAAATCATCCTTTTCACAACATATCTTAAATCCAAGACATCCCAAACAATATTCTTTATGCGAAGATCAATTCTGGGAGTTCTACTTGCCCAAATTCAATTCCGTAAAATCCTATGGGTTTCTTATCATCTTAGCTAACTATAAATTAATTCAAACACTACCATACTCAACCAATTCATTTAAGAATTGACCTAGATCACACCTCGCTTGGATTTAGTCCGAAACTAGCCTAGCCTGAAATTTATAACTTCAAATTCGGGAAGAATTTTAGCCTAAATTTTTAAATAAGAGACCTATATGTAATGAAGAAAAGGGTCGTTACATTTGTAGTGCCCTTCCTCTGGAAATTTTCATTTCACAAAGTAGTTTTGCAGAATAGGAGTATACTCTTCAAAAAATCTCACTAGCATAGGCCAATTATTAGGGATATTTAATAGCCAGGGAGATATGGTACAAGTTAGATTATATATGTTTCTATTTATTTCCAACATCATAGTATGTAACTCTTCAAATAATCTCACTAGCATAGGCCAATTATTAGGGATATTTAACAGCCAGGGAGATCTGGTACAAGCCAGATTATATATATTCCTATTTATTTCCAACATTATAGTATGTACAAATATCTTCCCTCCATGCACAATAGAATTCCTCCTTTTCCGTATCTGACAAAGTATCAAAGCAGGAACAACCTTATAAAATTATTGGAGTTTTGCAACACTTTCAGTCCTCCACCACTTGCATATATTATCCTTCGATTGTAAGAAAGGACCCTGAATACCTGCAGTGGCTGAAAATAACTCCATAGTCTAGAAGATACAGGACAAGAAATAAATAGATGCTCAAACGACTCTTGAACTGATAAATTATAGCAACAACAAAAAACCTTTTCTGAACTGCATAATCACCTCACCTATATGAATTCTCTTCTTATAGATTCTCCATATCAGAAAGGAGAATTTAAAAGGCATTTCTTTTATCCAAATGTTATTAAAAACCTCCTATTTGTCCCCTTGTTGTCTCATGTAATCCCAAGCGCTTCTAACAGAGAAACTACCTGATGCATTAAGCATCCACCAAGATTTATCCCACTCTTCATTGTCTTCTATAAAGCCTACTTTGTTGTAAATGTGCTAGCATACCTCTTCAAGAAGTAGTTGTTGCATCTGAGCTGTATTACATTGGTTAGCAAGCTTCAACTGTTTCACATCTTCAAAAGAATAATTGTTATCTCTGGTAATAGGCAAGTAATAATGCAAAGCACCCAATTGAGTCCAGTTATCAAACCAGATACTAGAGTGCCCAAATTTTGGTTACCACCTAATTTCTTGATCAAAGTAATCTTTTGCCTCTAGCATGAACTTCCAAGTTTGGGACCCTCCCTTCAATTCCACTAATTGGGGTCTATGGCTCTTACAATACTTATTCCACATAAAATTTATCCACATTGACTTCTTTGTTCTAAAAATTCACCAAAGTTTAGCAAATAAGGCTTTAGAAACATCAAATAGAGATCTAAAACTTAATCCACCTTCCTCCTTAGGCAAACACATATCAGACCAAGCAACCCAATGCTTACTTCTCCCTTGCTCTTTAAAGTTCCACGGAAATTTAGCAAAAATTCTATGAAGATCTTTAATAATCCATTAAGGAGGGATAATGGTAGAAAGAAGATAAATAGGCATACAATGTAAACAGAGCTAATTAAGACAGCTTTACCCCCAAAAGATAAAATTTTACCTTTACAAGCTTGTAATTTATTCTGCACCTTCTTGATCAAATCCGATTTGTGCTTTTGTTTTTCTATTTCTTAGTTGTTGATTCGAATGGATTTTTATTGTTTCTTCATCAATTATTTGTTGTGTTTTGTTAATAAAATTGTCAACGTCGTGCTTCCCAATTATCTAGAAAAAGGCCTTACATTTCTCTATACACTCAAATAAAATACATAAAAATTAAAAACCAGCCAAACGGGATTTGCGGTAAAATAAGTAGATGCGTAGAAAATAGAAAAAAGTTATAGATGAAATTAATTTGGAAGAAAAGAGTCACAATTTTTTTCCTTTTTCACTTGTTAGTAAATGAAAGAAAAATGGATAGAGAAATATGCCGATTTGGATCGAATGTGATGAAAAAAGAGAGAAGC
The DNA here is from genome assembly GCA_031232105.1 of Capsicum rhomboideum. Classification (NCBI taxonomy): domain Eukaryota; kingdom Viridiplantae; phylum Streptophyta; class Magnoliopsida; order Solanales; family Solanaceae; genus Capsicum; species Capsicum rhomboideum. The sequence continues at coordinate 28,450,100 of CP124713.1, read as the reverse complement.
AATGTCTAACAAATAATTATTGTTTCCATAATTCTGAAAATCAATTCCTTTTCAAGATCTAAACGTTTGGTGTTCAATTCCTTCCCAACCATTGGCCAACTATTAGTTGAAGAAGAAACATAATCAGATACCAAGTATGATTGGTATATTTAAACTTTTTGATTGAACAAAAGCAGCTCAATAGACGAGGCAAATTAGCTTTTCTCGAGATTATAGATAACTAGTGGCACAAATTAAAGGGTTCATTGATTGTGTAGTTTTTTTAAAAATAAAGGACCCTTTGGGTCAGATTTTATTAATAAAATTATATACAATCATGGACCAGCCTATAGTGCTAATCCAAAAGAAAAAGAAAATAAACAAAAATAAAATAAACTAATAAAGGAAATAAACAAAATGAAATAGGGAACTAGGTTTAAAAGTGGAAATAGGAAAGATCAAGAGAACATTCTGGAAGGTGAGACAACTCAAAATCTCATCGGCGGTGGCGGTGACCCTCCAAAGAGTTGAAGTGGAGACTTTACCCATCAATAATTGGCGATCCCCTTCTTATGCAGCTGAGATAAATTATCGATAGACAATGAATTGAAATTCCTCTGAGCACTGAGATGGAATCAATTATTCTATTTGAGGATATTCTAAAACCAATAGTTTGAGTCATCTTCATCTTTAGCGGAGCAATCAGGTAACTTTGACAACATAATAAATAACTCTCAACTTCTAAAATCTATCCTTCCATGGGTTGAATCTTGCAAGGGAATTAATACCACCATTTAAATTATAGATCCTTGCAACGATAGGTTATTCATTACTGTTTTGCATGTTTATGACCTGGTTATGAGTCAAAAAGGCTTGTAGAAAATGATGCACTGCATGACTCCTCTAAGTCCTGGTTTAGTATCAAATGAACACCTCTAAGCTCTCACTAGGTGCGTGGTATTATTAACTAACCAAAATTACTTTAGACTTAGAGTGAATTCTATATCATTGTATATCACATGTTTTCCTTGCTTGAGACTCATGAAAATGTAATATGTAAAATTGAACTGCAATTTGAATCAATTAACTGGATGTAGCTGTTTGTTTGATCCTCAAATATGGTGTGTTGTCTTGTCTAGATTGATAATTCTCCTAGCTGTGATTGGTACTTCTTGAAATAAATTTAATAAAAAACCAAATTAGCAAAAAAATCAACAAGAGTATTTCCCTCCCTTAAGGAGTGTTGTACTCTTACGAATATGACCTTCCTAATTCTATTAATTGAGTTGACCTCCATTGTCACACTCCAAGGAGCTTCCCTAAATCCATTAAAAATATTGACCATAGCCAAAAAAATTATTTCAATGATGGTATTTGGGAAATGATTATCCAAATAATGTTGAAGCCCTTCCCTAATAGCAATAGCTTCAGGCACCAAATTTGCAGCGTCTCTAATCTTTACCCCTTTAGCACCAATTAGATTACCTTTATGATTTTCACACAAAAAGTAACTGGACTTGGCCCTAGATTACCTTTAGATTCTCCATATATATTATATTTCATTCAATCCAAAAGTGGGGAAACCCATTTAATGTAACGACTCAAAATGTCGTTACGTGTGAAAATGCCTCAAATTTTTTTTACAGCAAATAAAATGCTCCTAATGGACCAGAGGGAATGTAATTCAGGTGGAAAAATGGGGCCCAATATTAATTGGTCCAAAAAGTAAAAAGGAATTGGGCTTGCCTGCCTCTTACCGCTACAACAGTAATCTAACTGCTACAGCGGTTTCGCCGCCACAGTAACCCGGCAGTAGCCAGCCCAAGGTGATTTTAAAAACCCTCATTTATTTAATCCCCCTAGGTTGTATTTTCACCTAGAAACACCCTAAATAAACCCCACCTCCATAGCTATGAGATTTCAAAGGCCAAGTTTCATGAGGACGGTTTTGAGGCACACGCGATGGGAACCCAATGCGGGAATACGCATAGCACGTGCGGGACAACTTACTCTTCTCAATAGAAACATGTTTCATCTGCGAGGTAGGTTATAGTTTTTAAAGTGTAATAGAATTGGGCTAGATGCATGTAATATTTAATAGTAATATCGGGAGATTCCATTTTTAGGCCTTCGGGCATGGTGCTGGATGGACCAAACTAGTGATAAACCAATTTAGGCTAGTTTCTGGGGATTCACTTTTAAATATTTTCCACATTACTTTTTCGTATCAAATGTATTAAACTACTAATGTATGAATCAACTGAGTTAAAAGATGTTTTGATACTTCTGCATGAAATGAATGATTGGGGTAGTAAGGGTTCTCCTATCTAGGGTGGAATTAGGTAGGTGCCCGCACGATCCGTGACTTGGGTCGTGAAATTTGACCATTTTTTAGTGAAAACTTGGCTTGTAGTTATGAAGAATTGCTACCATCTATGGCCATGTGTTACAGACTGTTATATAGTCAAACTTTAACCTGATAAATTGCAATAAGTAGAATTGATATCCCAAAGAATCCTACCTCTAGTGTATGTCTCTCCATGCAAAACTGTATTCCTCCTTTTCCATAAAAATCAAAGGATGATATTGGGAATGGCTTGAAAAATATTACCCTGTGTATCCCACCACTTCTTCATAGGATGTCTCACCTAAAACCAAGGACCAATGATACCAACTGCCCTAGAATAGTAACTCCAAACACTAGAAGCCGGATCTCCTATTAAAAACAAATGCTTTATGGTCTCTATAATAGGCAGTGTACAATATGAACATAAATGAGAAATTTTATTGTTCCAGTTAGCCATGATTGCAGCAACAGAAGCTCTATTAGTTCGGAACCTTCACCCCAAAAAAGATATCGTGAAAGGTACACCTTTCACCCATATATTCTTATAGAAATTTGTAGGTTCAGCCCTATTTTGGAGGATCTCCCAATCACTCTTCACTAAAAATTTCTGAAAACTAGATTTAATCCACCAAGGCTTATCCCCCTATCTAGATTGCCTAATATGATCCATATTCTATGTAACATGATTAATAATGTTATTAGGCAAATAATCATACATGGTATCATAATCTCCACCCTCTTCCTTCAGAAAAATATGTATGTCTGCTAGGGGATGACAACTATGCACCTCTGTTTGATGAAGATATAAAGGACTTAGCATGGTCCAATTGTCATACAAAGCACTAGAAAAAACTCCCTTAGGTTCCCACCACAAATGTTGTTCTATAACTTCTCTATAGTCTAGCATATGCTTCTACACTTGAGAACTACCTCTCCATTGAAACAAGGTTGAAATTTGTTTCTTGCAGTACTTATTCCACATGAAATTTGAACACAAAGAACTTTGAGTTCTAAACCTCCACCAAAGCTTGACAAACATATCTTGAGACACATTAAATATGGATCTGAACCCCAAATCACCTTGCTGTTTTAGAAGACAAACCTTATCCCAAGCAGCCCAATATTTGCTTCTACATGTGATTTTGCTACTTCAAAAAAATTTGGAAAAGATCCTATGAAGTTCCCTCATGACACACTTGGGAGGAACTATAGCAGATAAAAAATCAATAGGAATGCTTTGAAAGACACTAGATATTAAAACCTCCTTACCCCCAAAATATAATATGTTCCCTTTTCAAGCTTGAAGTTTATCTTTCACCCTCATGATAAGATCTGCATAGTGTTCTTTTCTTTTCCTGGATTGTGTTGTTAGTTTTATGTTATATTAGTTTTTACATGAGATATTCATTTACATCTAAGATATTTGAGATTTGAAAATAATACATAAGAGATATATCAAAAAGATCATTTTCTTAAAATATTGAATGGCCATATGAGACCGCTTCAAATAAGCAAGGCTACCATGAGCATGATCTGCAAAAATATGGGCACAGTTGGATGCCTTAATACATATTTTTAGAGAAAGAAACTAGAATGTTATTAACGAAATGCGATTTGCTTCCATCGTATGCTAAAACATAATTTTCTTGTGCTGAGGATCTATTGGAAATGGTCTCTATATCCCACGAAGGTAGGGGTAAGGTCTGCATACACCTCACTCTCTTTAAACTCCTCTTTTTTCTGGATTCTACATATTTTTGGTAGGTGTTTGACCATAGGATTTGAAACCTCAATTTCATGTTTTGATTTGAAATCAATGTTTGTGAGTGAAATGTTTACGAAATTTCAATTTCAAATTTCAAATTCTCCAAAAAAGTAAAAAAAAAAAAAAAAAAAAAAAAGTAATAAAAGACATCCGCAATAGAGTTGGATGAAATTTTTAAAAAAAAAAACTCCAAAAAGTAGGTTTCAAATCTAAATTCTGATTTGAAATCTTTTTAAATATAAAATTTGATACATAAATTTATATTTTGCAAAAAAGATTCATAATTTAAAATTTTGTAAAAATAAAAACATAAATATTCAACATGAAGAGATTGTATGTACCATGTGTGAGGGTTGTATTAAAGAATAGCTAGTTACTATTATTGTTGATTTATTGAACCAATGGATCTTTGTAAATTTTTGCGTATTAGAAAGTTTGTAATACTCCCTCCGTTTAACAAAGAATGAACTATTTTGACTTGACACAGAATTTAAGAAAATAAAGAAGACTTTTGAATCTTGTGTTTCTAAATTAAAGTTTTGCCAAATGTACCAAAATGCCCTTTAATCTTGTGGTTTTAAACATGTCACGTGGAAAGTTGGAATTAAAGTATTGGCAAAAAAAGAAAGAGGTCATTCTTTATGAACAGACTAAAAAGAAAAGTAGGTCATTCTTTTTGAAACGGAGGGAGTAACATATAATTGCAGACATTTATTTATAAAGGAACATAAAGATTTATGATTTATTAATTTGGTGCCTTAGGATATTCTGATACCTTGTTTATAAACTATGATTTGTTCATTTGTTAAGATTATATAAGGGTTGGATATGTTTTGATAGATTATACAAATTGTGGGTTTTCATGTTTATTAGAAAAATATAAGTTAAAAAATTCATCAAATTACATATCCAAACAATTTTTTTAACTTCAAATCAACCCGATTTCAAATATGCAGTGAATGTTTAGGAGTTATATGTAAACCCGATATTTTCATGTTTATGAGAAAAATATAAGTTAAATTTTTTATCAAATTACATGTCCAAACAAATCTTTTTTAACTTCAAATCAACCTGATTTCAAATATGCAGTGAATGTTTGTGAAAATATTTTTTCGTAAAAGCATTCCTAAAAAAGAAGTTTAGGAGATCCCTTTTACTTTCCCAAAGTATGATCAAAACTTCACTATCATCAGGATTGAGGTATATTTTCATGATTTATTACAGATTATTAAATGTGAATAAAATGAAATATTCGAATAAGTTGTTTCAAAGCTTGACTTTTCCTCCGTATATTTACATCATGCATTAGAAATGATTTTTTTTTTGGTAGAACATTAGATCTGATTAATTACACAGAATCATGTTAAGTATCTAATTAGCCTCACATTGACCGTCTAGTACTTCAATGTCGCTCTTAACTTGAGTCATTTTATTGAAAAAAAGAATGGAAGAGATTCACATAGCCGGAATCAATTAGTTTGGATTGAAGCATAATTGATTGATTAATTGTTTCTTACACAACTTTTGGGTTCACCCTGTAATCTTCTCGTTGATTTGTGGACATTTTTATGTTGCATGTCTTCATTAATATGATGTTACCTTAAATTTTTCAGGTGAAAAGACTGGAGGTTCTAGAAATGAGGAATCGACAGAATCCCAATAGGAGCATTGGTCGTCCTGACCCTCGGCTTATGCCTCAAAATTTTGTCAGGATCTACTCAGATCCTACGTATGCTGGCTTCACAAGGCAACATGTAATTCTTCTTTGTCTTTCTAAGATATCCAATTTTTTCGTAGAAGTAGTTTAAGTTTTATATTGTGTAGGATTGTCATATGTCCTACTTTTGTAATGTTTAACTTACCTTATCCAAGAAAAAAAAAAAGGAAAATTAGGTTTCGAACATGGTTCTGTAGTTTTACTGAAATAAGCAAACTAGTTTGATAATTTTCACAAATTGTGGATCATTCATAGTGATGAAAAAAATAAATACAATTTAAGAAATTCAAACTGCATGTCCAAATAAAATTTTAACTTCAAATCAACCTAATTTCAAACAGACTCTTAGTAGGCCTTTGTCCGTATGATTTGGGACCCCAATTTGAAGTTGTGATTTAAAATCAGTTCTGCTTATAAAATCTACACAAAATTCCAACTTAAATTTCAAACATGATTTCAAATTCTCCAAAAAGTAGAATTTCAAATTCCAAGTTGTAATTTCAAAAAATATATATATGAAACTTAACCTTTAAATTTATATTTTGCAAAACAAGATCCATAATTTTAAATTTTATGAAAAAAAAGGGCAAATGCTCAACATGAAGAGATTGGTTGTACCATATGTGAGGATTGTATCAAAGAATAATTAATTACTATCATTGATGATTTATTGGATCAATGGTCATTGTAAAATTATGTATATTTAAAAGTTTGATACATCGAGAAATATTTTTTAAAGAAATAAGCGTGTCTTTATTATACCCTGTCATTATATGATATATACAATATGTGTATCACACATAACCAAAGTCACTATTTATTAAACGAAAAAGGGTCAAAACTACCCCTGAACTATTTGAAATGCAGCAAAATATCCTCCATTATTTTTTACTCAAAAATACTCCTCCATTTATTATTGGGCAATTTTCATAAATCCCGACTATTTAGTACCTAATTACATAAAATCCCAACTATTTTCTTATTTACATAAAATCCTTATTTTTCATTCATTGTCGCGATACATAGCTAAGACTCGCGATACATCACCAACTAATACATAAGTACCGATACATAACTCTTATGTATTAATATAACAGAGATACATTCAGATACATAAGTCTTATGTATCAGTAACACAAAAAACATTTCGATACATAATTTTTGTCAGATTTTCAATCAAAAACATCTTTCTTATGTATCTGTAACCTAATATTCAGTAACATACATAACTTTTCTACATTTGGTGGACGGTCGCGTGATGTATCTTCTTGTCCTTTTCAACCAGATACATCATTTTTATGTATCTGTACACAAAAATCAGTACGTGATGTATCTTCATGCCTTCACCGCTGGGGTCTGTTTGGTCATGTTAATGGAGGAGACTAAATCGGGATGGAGGTTGAGAAGTGGTCGCGTGTTTGTAGGTGTTAGGCGATTGGGGCTTTCTGCTAGTGGTTTCACCGGCGGACAAAGGTGGCCTGTGCATTTTTTCGGTGGTGGTAGAGTATGATTTGGTTGTTAATGGTGGAAATTGAAAAATAGAGGAGATGAATTGTTCATTCTCTAACCATTCTCCAAAATGGATGAGAAGGGAGGAGTTCTTTGGTTACTGTGTTCAATTGGAGAATTGGTTAATGGGATGGAGGGAAAAAATGAAAACAATGTGATGGATTTGAGTGGCGGATCTAGTAAAAAAGAGAAAAAGGTGTTTGAATTGGATTTGGGATTTGAGGCAGCTGGTATGGAGGGAAAAATAAATTGGATTTGGGATTTGGGGGCAGATGTGATATATCCGACAATTTGGAGAGATAAAGTAAAGTCTGAAATTTTTGTAATTATTTTAAGGGGTTGGAATTTTAGATAATAATGGTAAGTTAAGGTGTAGTATTATGTAATTTGTCCTTTATTTTTTGGCTCACAAATACTTCTCTCTCCAACGGAATGCCACCAGGCTGCCCCGTGGATAAAAAACACCACATGGCCAGTCCATATCAGCATCTACCGTGGAAAATCACCCCATTTAATACCCATTAGCCCACTTAATCATCAGCCCATTTTGGCCTTCAAAAATCCAACCCATTCAAATTAAAAGGTGAAAATAGATCCACCCTTTAATTGACATAAACTCTTCCAAACCAAATCTACTAAATGCAAACGTTTTTGTCACATTTGCATGTGAATGTTGTAATACTCTCCAACTCGTGTGAATGAGAGTCCTACAATTTGTATTCTCAAGGGTAATACCTTTGGCTTCCCTAATTATGTTTTGAGAGTCAGATTATAAATGAAAGAAAAAAGAACACTGGTTGGCTTTGTTTTATACATTCTCTAATAAGTCTTGGTTTTTCTAGTATTCCACCAGGAATGTAAAAAATCAATTAGCAAAAGGCCAGCATTCTCCTAGCCGTGACAAGGTTTCCTCACAACTAGGCCATTCATCTGATTCTGTATTGAGGTAAACACCATGAACAAATAGTTAGCATGAAGAATCAATCATGCAAACCATCAGCAAGAAACAATAGGCAAATTACATTGAAATCCTAATAAATAAAACAAAAATTCTACCAGCACCCAAAACTCTCAACAAAATCAGAATAAAAGAACCATCCTTTAACACCCCAGACTCCTAGTCGCAGTCAGTAGACTTGTTTTGGAAGATTTTTATGTTAATTAAAGGGTGGATCTATTTTACTCTTTAATTTGAACGGGTCGGATTTTTGAAGACCAAAATGGGCTGATGGATATTAAATAAGGTAATTTTCCACGATTGAAGCTGATGTGGACTGGCCATGTGACGTCTTTTATCCACGTGAGCAGCTTGGTGGCATTCCGTTAGAGAGAGAGGTACTTGTGAGCCAAAAAATAAAGGAGGGTATTTTTGCTCCATTTCGAATAGTTCAGGGATAGTTTTGATCCTTTTCCATTTATTAAAATCGAAGTTAATAGAAACATATTCTTAAAATAAAATTCCAAATGCAAACAAAATTTATATCTAAAAATATGACTCTATTTTCATATGTTACTTGCTAAAAGAAATATAAATTAAAATATCAAAATGAACATGTCCCTTATGATATTCTTTCAGAATATGATATGTATGGGTATATATATGCATATCTTGAAGGAATGAACTACCAGTCTTTTATGATACCCTATTAGTATATGGTATATAACAGTCCTCTATGATATCCTATTAGTATATGGTATATATAGCATGTCGATATTCTTGAGGATTGATGAGTGTTTGTTTTTGAAGGGAAAAGGAGCAAATATACCCCTCAACTTTGTGATTTAAAGAAAATATACCCTTCGTTAATGAAGTGGTGCATATATATACCCTCATTGTCTAACAAATGGTGCATATATGCTCTTTTCATTAATAGACCTATATGTACCAAATTTAAATTATTTTTTTAATTCAAAAAATGTCATGTGGCTTTAAATAATTGGCTCACTCATTTTTTTACCCCTCCATACCCGAACACTGTGAGAAAAAAAACCCTCAATCCTTCCTTTACTGAGTCATAAAATGGGGTTGAATCAGGTCTGATTAAAAGACCAATTGACTTTTTTTGTCAGTTGAGTTGGGTCTACAGGGATTAAAAAATGGGTGAGATAACTTTTTTAATGTAATGTTGCATTTTTGGAATTAAAAAAACAGTTTTAGAATTCTTTTTAATTTAGTGGAAATTAAAGGGTAAATATGCACCATTTGTTAGACGGCGAGGATATATATGCACTATTTGTTAGATGACGAGGGTATTCCATTTTATTAATGAGGGATATATCTGCTCTAAATCGCAAAGTAAAGGGGTATTTAAAATAAAGAAAAAAGACAAAAAAAAATAAAGAAAAGAAGAGCCGGTAGTTGATGTCACGTTGGAAGAGCCGGTAGACTATGTCGATGTCATGCTGATGTCAGCGGTCAAAAAAGGCTGTTGCTCAGGTGGCATAAAAGTAAATGGACATCTTAGTTGTGTATTTGTAGAACCAACACTAATTTTAGTAGAAGAGTTGCTTAGGCATATGGGCATCCAAAATCTCAAATTGCCTATAATATTTTATACAGTTTTATTCTAGCAAGCATTTATTACTTGTTAAAAGTTTAGTAAATGAATGAACAACCTTTTAGAAACGAATGTCTTTTCTCCAAAAGAAGTATCGATAAGTCAAGCAAGTACAATACAGGTCGGTATAGATGAAATTTTCACTATGATTAAGACTTCACTATAACGAGGATTAAGGGTTATTTTCACTATTTATTATAGAAAGATTACTTATGGGAGTATGAAAGGAGTACTAAAATAAGTTGCTCCAAAGCTTGAATTGTCCTCCTTATATTGACCTTAATGCAAAAGAACTGGTTAAAAACATACAATCATTTCAACTATCTAATTAGCCTTACATTGACTTTCTAGTACTTCAATCATGAGTTCATTTATTTGAAAAAAAGGATGTAAAACACTCATATAGCCAAAACCAACTAGTTTGGGTTGAAGCTTAGTAGATTGATTGATCGTTTTTTGCTAGCACAACTTTTAGGTTGACCCTGTAATTTCTCGTTGATTTGTGGATATTTATGTTATTTTAAATCTTTCAGGAGCAAAGACCAAAGTTTAGGGAAATTAGGGATGGACAGTATCACTATAGGAGCATTGGTCGTCCTGGCCCTCGACCTAATGATGCTGGCTTCACAAGGCAACATGTAATGTTCCTTTGTCTTTGAATGATTTCCAATTGTTCTTTTCATATTTGTTTTGAGCTTTTATTTTTTAGGATTTTCATCTGTACTACTATTTGAATGAAGTATGCATGTTTGTTAGCCTTAATGTTCACTCTATCTTCTTCTTTGTGCAGCCATTTCAGTTGCCAGTGGGACAAAGAGTAGATGGACAACCTAGTAAAGTTTTGTGTATAAGTTATCCGCCCTTTGTCCATGTTGATGAAGACATGCTACACAAGGCTATGATTCGGTTTGGTGAGATTCATCAAATAAAAACATTTTATGATAGGAATTTTTCATTGGTTCTGTTTAGAAGGGTGGAGGAAGCCCAGTGTGCTAAAGAGGGCTTGCAGGGCAAGCTTTTCAATGATCCCAGAATCAAAATTGAATATTCAAGCAGTTTTCCTGAACCTAACAGAGATCTCTTGGAGTATCATCCCATACCTGGTAGAAATGTTGCTTCAGGTCTTGTTGCAGTCACCCAAGAAAATAACAGTGATGAGATTTTATGGCATGGCATTATCGCTAAACGTGGAGCACCTATGTGCCAGGCTCGTATTCCAATTCCAATTGGGGAAAGTATAGAATGTGAGATGTAAGTATAGTTTTTAATTTCCTTTTTGCTTCTTGAAGGAGATATCAGTTTCTTGAATTGCCTCAATGATTTAACAGATTTCTTATCTTGTTGATGTCAGGTAGTTATCGTCATTCCAATATATATATATATATTTCTTCATTCAGTTGTATTACTTTTAATACGCTTAAATCCTGGCACTCAAGTGCTGACATGTTTCTTTCTGCAGCCCTGACATAATCAATTGCACCTTCAAAAAGCGATTAGACAAGTTAACTAATCACTATGTAGATACTGTTGTTGGATTCAACATTCTTTCCGTCTTGCCACATACTAAAGAGGATTTTGCCTCATATACGAAATTTCTGAGGTACCTGAGTGCAAATGATCGTGCTTGGGTTGCAGAATTTGCTGATCGAACCACCTTGTTCTTGGTTCCACCTTCTGACTTCCTTAAGAAGGTTCTGAAAGTTGATGGCGCGACACGTATTTATGGTGTGATTTTTAAGTATGCACATCATACACCTAGTGGCACATCCTTGCCACCAGAGAATAATCAACCTCAGTATGTCGATGCACCAAGGATAACATCCTCTCAAGCTGCATATGGTGCAATGCCATCCGTGGGAAGGGTTTCAGAGATAAACGATAATCAGATAGCCCAAGCAAGGGCCCTTTTAACCCCTGAACTTGTTGCAACCCTAAGAAATATGCTGCCATCAAGTAGTGTGGAAGGAACTGCAGGAGCTTCTATTGGTATGTCTGCATCGGATGTTGCTGTTGCGCCACAGTCTTGGAGATATGATGATCCACAGCTTCAGCTTGGAAGACATCAGGATGCTGGAATAGCTCATGGCACAGATGTCTTAGGACATTATGGTCCTACTCCGGTGCAACCTGATACATTGCCCAGCCAAACTCATGTTTCCCAGACACAAGCTTGCATGCCTAGCAGCTTTAGTGGTGTGTTCTGGACATAATTTCTTGAATATGACCATCATGTTTTACATATTTAAGATTAAAAAAGAATGATTGAAGTGGTCAAATTTTCTGTGGATAAGAGTACCTTAGGAAGTAAGATTATCAATTGCAAAATATGCTATACTAATACAGTGTTTTAGTTAATTACTTTCAGTTTATATGCTGTTAGCTAAAATCAATAATTTATCATTTTCCCCTTATTTCTCTTTAGAGATCAAGGATAAAAAATGCAGCTAGACATATATTCATTTGATCTGTTATCGATCAAATTAGTTTCCAGTCATCCATAAATTTTTTATTATTGATTAATATACATTATAAAGCATTACGCTTTCAAAACAATTAAAATTGCTTCCAAACTTGGCAAGATCATCCGCCACTTTGTTTCTTTCCCTATAGATATGCTTCGAACTTGGATTCTTTGGTTCATCAATGATATGAGAATAATAATTATTATCTCTTGCAAACATAGAAATAATTCTCTGCAATCAGTTTCCACTTGAATCGACAGAATACTGTTTGCTATAATTGCATGCCAATTGTAATCCTGTTTTTGATGGCAATATTTAGGAATGTATATTGATTGAGTGTTGGATCCCTTTTGTAAAGTCTTTTTGTCAATGTCCATTGTGATTCCTTATAACTCCCCCTATACCTCCATTTCCTAGATTTCCTAGCTAGTCTATCCCTAAAGTACTCGCAGCTAACAGAGCTTTTTGATAATCCGTCGCTAATTCTATTTAGCTACGGATTTTGTTATTTAGCAAAAAGATCTGTCCATCGCTAATTCCTATTCTTTTTAGTAGTTCAGTATATGGAAGAATCCAGAGGTTCCCATTTGATCCAAGTAATTTCACATGAAGGAGTTTTGAGCTTCTGGGGTATCATGGGTACTTAAACTCCAATGCTCTATCATAAATATCTTTAAAGGAACTATATATTGAAGTTAGCAACAACATAATGGAGGTTGTCACTCAATATAGATTAATTCAAATATAATATAGTACTTATGGGTACATAAGAAATGTATTGAGGAATCTTAGTAGCTCAGTTGGTTGGCTATCTGAATTTTCACCTTGATGGTGAAGGTTCGATTCCCCATCTTATAATTCCCTTCCCCTACCCCCAATTAAAAAAAAAAGAACCAATCACGAGTCTAAAGAACACTTCTAAAGAAGATATCTATAATCCTTCTTTTATAGAGATGAAATGAATTAGGTAGTCTCTCGTGACATGCTAATCAGATAAGAAATTTAATCTTGTTTAACTTAAAGTATTTGGTAAAGGGCCCTGTATCTCTCTTCTCAAACTGATTAAGTAATTTCAATCACCAATGTTCCATAGAATTCATTTTCTCGTAAGAGGCGTCCTTCCCTCCATATTCATACATATAGTGTTTTTTCACCCTTTTAGTCTAGTGTTTAACTATCTATAATGGGCTCTCTCCCCTCTCTTACTTTACCTTTCCCATTATACCTTTTTCTCAACAACTACTATGACTTGTTCAAATTTTTCTATTGTTTCTCAACAGGCATACCACCGAAACCACCCGATTCAACTCCTATGAACCTAGATACGAAACCAATCCAACTATCCTTTAAACAACAACTCCAACAATAGCGTCGATGATAACGACACCATCCTAATGACAAGAACAGACCTTCCTTGGTAATTTTCTGTTGTTTGGAAAGAGAGTAGCCTCAAATCCAAATTGAACGACCTCTGGTAGGTGTCGGAAGAATTGTTGTTAATCAATTTGGGATTTGACTATTTCATAGTCAAATTTCTTAAAGAAGTAAAAGATTGTCCGATGCATTAAGGTTCTCGCTATGTGTAGGGTCCGAGGAAGGGCTGGACCACAAGGGTCTATTATAGCAGCTTCACCTTGCATTTCTGCAAGAGGTTGTCTCTACGGCTTGAACCCGTGACCTCCTAGTCACATGACAGTAACTTTAAAAGCCCTTCACAATGAGCCCTGGTTCATCAATGGTTTCTTTCTGTCAATAAAGAAATGACATCCCAATTTTGTAGCTTATGAGGCAAAAGTTAACTACTCTCTCAAAGTCTAGGGTTCTTCTCCAAAAGTTCAGAATTTCAAGCCTTCTTGCAAGAACTCTTTAACTCAGGTATGCGAAATTTCATCAATGGTATCCTTTCACCTCTTGAGTCCCAAATAACTCGGAGTTTCTCAGTTTCTTTACAGATTAAAGTTAGGGTTTTCAGTCAGTTCATGATATCCCTATGATTTCAGTTTTCTCATGATTCCCAAAGTATAATTATGTATTTTTACATGATTTTGGTATTTTGTACAACTTAAAATTTTGTATAACTTGATTTCACGGCATTTTCATATGAATTGATTTTCATTCATCAAGCTTGGCCTGTTATGAACACACGATACTATTACAATGTTGATTTTAGCATGAAAAAGTAATTGGCCTTAGTTTACAGCATAACCTCAGTTAATTAGATTTTCAAAATATTTTCAGATAAAGCATATTCTGACTCAGTTTTCAGTATATCAGTTTTATAAGTTAATAATATTAACAGTATGAGAGTAGTATTTGCCACCGAGTTGGACTGGAGTTTAGCGCATCCAAGTCCCTGAACTACGTGCCACCATAGGTTTATTTAGTCCACTCTGATGGACATTGTTTTGCGGGAATAGTTTCGACTTGATTAAATTTGAAAACTTAAGGAAATTTTCAAATTTTATCAAAAACAGAGTCGCCACTTAATTTGTATTAAGGAAAATTAAGAAAACCTTTGAAAAAAAATACTTAAATGATTTAAAACAACAAAAATCTTTAAGTTTCAGAAATTCGGGTAAGTGGTTCTCATTAATACCCTGAGAAGGTTTTAAACGCACTCGGGATATCCGCTAACTTGCGGTTATCCGATCTATTTGAAAACTAACTTTTTGACTTAAATATGAAAATACGGGAATTTGATTAAGGAACAATTTTTTTTAAAGAAAATTTATTTTATCAAGGAAAGACAAGGTGATTTGAAATAAATTGAGGGATATGAACAAGTTCACGTGTTAATTTTAAGGAAATAATTAAAACTTTGAAATCGGATAATTAATTTGGATAAGTAAAGATGTCGTATTTGCAAAACAACATGGTACTCTAAAGGGGAAAATCAACTAGGTTATTAAAAATTAGAGTTAATACAAATAATTAAATATGTATTCTAAATAGATAAATAAAGGAAGAAATGTTGAGGATTTGGGCCCCCCGCAACCCTTCTTTCACGTTTTTGTTGTATACATACTGTATACTAGTGTATAATCCCATATATCAGCTTCCAAAACCTGTATACTTGCTTCCCTTTCCCCTCTTTTGCCGTAAACCATTTGTATACTATTGTATATTACTGCATACTGAAGGCAAATCAGTCCCGTTTGGGCTTGATCTTGAGGCTTGACTCGAGGTTGGGCCTCCTTGGCCCTCATGAGAATATGCAAGGGAGACAGAGTCCAGTTGGACCCATATGGGGGAATTCATGCAAAAGAAAAGGATAAGGATTAGTAAGACGGTGAGGCCTGAATCAAAATGAAACAATATATGACATCCTTTGAAACATTTTAATTGAACCCCCATGATTTTTACTACTTAAGGGAAAAGGGTTCAAAAAATACCTAAACTTTGGTGAAAATTGTTGTAACATGCCTCAACTTTGTTGGGGTCCTATGACCCCCCTAGACTACTTATTAGCGTATTTTCGTGACATATATTTGCCCAGCTGGACCACTGCGTGAATTCACGCATATTGAGCATGCAGTGGTCGAAATAAATCGCTATAAACCTATCTTTAATTGCCATGTAGCACTTCAGGTGTCCTTTGTTTTGTATGTTTTTCATTAAATTTCCTAATCTTTTTGTTATAAATTATCTTAATTAATTGAGTAAATCTCTGTTCTTCTTCACTTCTTCGCCATTGTCGTTGAAGGTAAGCTTTTATTCTCCAAAATTTCTGATTTCTTTATTGGTTCTCTCTGTTTATTAAAAACTACCAATTTCTATTTTTTTTTTCTCACTAATTTTTGATTTCTTAAATTAGGATTAGCCATGGAAGAGGTAAAATTGGATTTAAATAGCATTTGTACAGACAAGGAAGATCCAGCTTACCACGCGAAGGTGTGATGCAGTCATGGTGTCTTGCTCCCTTTGAAGACTTCTTGGTCCAATAATAATCCAAAAAGAAGATTTTTGTCTTGCCCATACTATGGATCAAACAAGTGTAAATTTTTTCATTGGAGAAATGGTGTGGTTGATGAACGATCTAAGTTCATTATTCCGAAGTTGGTGAAGAAAATGAAGGACATGAATGAACTAAGGAAGAAGATGAAAATGATGGAAGAAATGGTTGTTGATTACAATGATAGAGAAATTATGGAAATGGAAGCAGAATCTGCATTTACTCAGATGGAAGAACAATATATGTCATTTGTTAAGAAAAAATAAGAGATGGAAGGAGAGCTTATTTCCATGATTGTGAAAAGGTTGAACTAATGGAAAATGCAACAGAGAAGCTGATTGAAGTGAAGAAGAAAGGGAACTTGTTTTTCAATAGGATTTTCATGGTGTGTCTCTTGATGATATGTGTTGCTATTTGGATCAAAATAGCATGTTGAAGTATTTTGTGTAGTGTTTAATGTAAGTTGGAAGGTGTTGTAGTAAGAATTTGTCTTTGGTAGTTTTCTTTACTGTATATATGGTGGAAGTTGAAGAACTTGATTTTGTTGAATGAAATATTCTTGTTCAAATTTCAAGCTTCTTTGAGTACAGATACATAATTAACACAAATGGTAAACATAAATTTATGAAACTGATTGATAGCACCACAAATGATAAACACAAATTGATAGAAACATCCAATTATAATAGCAAGTGCAACATAAGTCAATACAAAATTAGTGCATTATTGTCAGAGATGCAACTTTCAAGTGCATCATAAAAATAATCACAAAAAAAACCTTGCTAAAGTAAATTAGTTTGTTGTCAAAACAACTTGCCCAATTAACAATACAATATCAGTTTTGATCTTAAAAACTACCAACATTTTAAAACTACTTCCATAGTTGCTTGGATTGTGAAGAAGCCACTTTCTGCCGTTTGTTCATTCTCATCTTATCCCTCATCACTTCAAGCAAGTTTCTAGTCACTGCTTTCTTTCCCCTCCACCTTACTCGAGTTCTTGGTTTGAAACCAAGGTCCCCAGTAAAATCAGCATACCTTATAGGTTGTACAAAACCAGTATGTATTATCCTACTACTTGGCATGCCATGTTGTACACAAAGAAAGAAAGTTAGTCATACACATGTAAAAATCTAATACAAAGTTAACTTTACCTAGTTTTCAACACTTACGCTATATGTTGTAAAACTATTTTCAGCAAAAAAAAAAAACCTATTCCAACTATCCTAGGCCTCTTACCAGTTGTTCCTCTACTGCCTGCATTTGATTCAGCTTGAACAGGTGAAATAGGTGGATTTGGTGGAGCAGGGGTATTGTATCTTGATGGATTTTCAAACCACTCATACAAAGGTGTCCTCCTTGGCATTCTTATGTCACTAAGAGGTGTTTTTATTGGTCTTCCCCTACCACTTACAGCTGTTGCAACTGGTTTAACACCTCTTCCCCCTTCCTGTTGCAGCTGGTGCAACATGTTCAACACCATTTCCCCTACTTCTTGTAGCTGGTTTAACACCCCTTCCCCTACTTCTTACATCTGGTGCAGCTGACCTTTTCCTAGGTCTTGTAGGTGTTGCAATTGGTACTGATTCAATAGTCCCTCTTCTCCCTTCTGCAGGTGTTGCAATTGGAATTGATTCAGCATGCCTTTTTCTCCCTCTTGTAGGTATTACAACTGGTTCATCAGGCCTTCTCCTAGCTCTAAGAGGTGTTTCAACTTGTTCAGCAGGTGTGGTCTTTCATGGCCTTCCCCTAGGTCTAGGAGGTGCTTCAGAATTAACAGTTTTTTCTTGGCCTTTCCCTTCCTCTTACAGGTGCATAAGATGTATGATGAGTCTTCCTTAGCCTCCCCCTAGGTCTAGAAGTACTAGGTACATCACTTGGTCCAGCAACAACATTACTTGGTCCAGCAAAATCCTATCAAAAAAAGGATAAGCAGTCACATATTTAAACATAATTAAACTACAAAGAAATGCTACAAGTTAGGTAAAATTATACACCTTTAAAGGACAACCTCTTTTGTTGTGATTTTTTTCTTGACAGATGTTCCAAGTCATGTTAACCCCTTTTCTTGACAACTTTCCTCTTTTTTTGTTCTCACCAAACTCGTTATTCCTAACCTTCTTTGGCCTGTCAGGTATAGGTTTAACAACTGGTTGGCTTAACATGAGGATTTGTTGACTCTGGCCACATTTCCATGTTAGGCATGGTTGAATGTAATGACAGTAAGTTTTGAGATAAGTCTCCTTACTATAGCAGATATCAACAAAGTCAATTGGTTCTCATTTCTTGTAAAGTATGGCAGCAATCCCATGTGGATAGGATATTCCCTTGAGCATTCATGATCTACAACTACATGTTCTATTTCTCACTTCAACAATATGCACATATGGTCCATCTGAAATTTCAAAGTCTCTCTCTCTATTGAAATCAATGTTACATCTCATTGACTTCTCTATGTTGTTTTCTAATACTCTCAAAGCCATTGGAGATATATTTACCAACCATATTTCTTGAAACCTAGTGAATTCACCTAGTCTAGTCATTACCGTCACCCTTATCTCTTCATGCATAATGATAATGGTTTTATGCCTTGGTCCAAAGATCCAAGCATTAAAGCTCTCAGCCATTTTGTTATCTATGCTATCACTCTTGATATCAGTCCTAAAGTACATTTTACACAAAGTTTCTACCTTGTAGTGCAGTAAATCTAGAACAATATATTCATTACCTAGCATGGCCATCTGGTCCAGATTTTTCTTCATTTCTGCCTCAGAGGTGCTTCTTGCACATTTTCAAAACTGGTTTCTTCTTTAAAGACCTCTATATGTTTTTTCCCAATTGGTAAGGACATGTGCTTCTCATTTGTCATAAGTTTTAGGAGTAATTCTTTAGTATGGGAGTGCATTTGTTGTGTACCAAGATCATATAATACTCCTAGCACAAAGTTAAGTTGAAAGTGTCCTTACCAATTTAGTTTTGGGCTTACTAGGGTCAACTTCAAACTAGTAATCGTCCTATAAAATAGGGAGTTAGGGGGTCTAATACCCACCAAATTAAATATCTCTGAGTCTTCGTTCCAACGCAATCGACTGTTCGTCAATCCGTTTCCTGGGCAAAAAGTTTTGCCCATTTTACTAAAGACTATCCGTACTGAAAAGCTGAGGATGCTATAGTGGGTCAGGCTACTATAGCGATGCCACTATAGCGACATACATGACGCTATAGCATCGTATTAACAATTTATAACCTTATTTTGATGGGTTTTAGCCTCCAAACCCCAAAAATTCATTCCTAAGCCCTAGAGGGACGATTTTCTCTTGGTATGGGTGGAAATTCATCGTGGAGGTAAGTTTTTTCCGCCATCTTCTTCATTTTTCGATTCTTTAACATCCTAGAATCATTAGAACAACCTTTAATGATGAAATTCTTGGGGATTTGAACCCTAAGTTCATGATATTTTGGGAAAAACTTAAGGGTTGGGTTAATATCACCTAGAATCACTTCTAAATTGTTAATTAACAATCCCTAGCATGAATTAGTGATTCTAAAACATGAAATTGATAGTTAGGGACTTTAAATTCAATAAAAATGAAACCTTTAGCTTAAAAACTCCATTAATAGAGTTAGGTTGAGCTTGAAGGAACTATTTTGATGACTAAGTGACCTTTGGGTAATGTTGTAGACCGTAAATGAGGATAGAATTAGTGGGTTTGAATTTCCAAAGTATTTGTTTGAAGAGTAGTTTATTAATTACTCTTATAATTGTTGTTTGTTAGATGATTAGTCTTTGAAAATATGAAGAAGAAGGAGGATTATCCATGTTATAGCTACTTTTTGCAGCAGCTTGGCGCCCAGGTAGGTTATGGTTTATGAGTAGTAGACTGTGGTTATTAATCGTATCCATAATGTAGATTTGATGGGAGAAATCATGCTTAGGCCTGCGGTCATGGAGTTTGGATGGATAAAACATTGTTTTAATGCAATAAGAGCCTAATTATGTGTTGGTATGTTAATGTACGAATCCTTGATGGATGTTTTGTGTTTGTATGACTCTATGGTGGATTGTAATGTGAAATATTATGAATATAGCTGATAAGGAGATTGTCTGAGCTCATAATCTAGTGATTTAGCCTAATTACCATAAAAGGGAGAACTTGGTATTATGTGTGGTTGGGGTAGGGGATAATCTTGCTTAAGGCTAATGTTGAGGACTGATTATGGCATAAGGAGGTGGTGACTTAACTTAAGAGCCTAAGGTCAAGTTAGGCTAAGGTTTAGGAAGTAAAATGTATAAAGGTGTATAACTAAAGTTATATTATAAATTGAATAGAGCTGGACGATTGGTTAATGGAGTAACGTCTTGAACCTAGTAATGACTTGAAAGTAAGGATTGCTAGATAATAGCGGAATCCCCAATTTTGGTATGAATAAAGGGGGGGGGGGGATTGGGGATGAACGCACTCCTAAAATGACTATTTGAATTGAATGAATATGTCTTGATAGTACTTACTTAAATAAGCCCGGGATTGGTCTTCGGACATGCATTATTGATGAAACCAATGATTCATATCTACTTGTGATTTAGTATGTTAAAGTACGATTGTTGTTTACATGGATTGATTAACTCGAGTTGACCAAGTATTTGGATGGTTGTCTATTGTTGCAATGAATACTTAAGGAATGTAATTGTTAAATGATATCCTAAGTGTTAATCACATATAATGAGGTTACATTAAAGTCTTGTTGACTGTACAAGTATGATTGCTTATTCTCATTGTGGTTGCAATTGTTGTGATATTGGTTATTATGGTAGGATGTACTGGTATTTGGACATCTATATGTGATTGGTTGATTTGATTCATTGGTTGGCTCGGGTACCACGCCGGTACAGTACATGGATAAGATCTCGTCCCCTGAAGGTCATGACTAGTGGGCAACCATAAGACCCATAGCATGAATGTACTAGGTATATATGAGTGTGACGGTTCCTTGAGTGGATCGGGTGTATGATTATTGTTATTATTGTTGTTTACATTGGCTTCATGAGTAGACCAAGTTATATTGTGGTTGTTGTTCTGGGTTCCTTGAGCTAACCGGATTATGATTTGCTTAATATATTTGGGATTCTTGTGTGGTCCAGTTACTTGTCATATATTTTGGGATTCTTGTTGTTAGAATCATGGTTCATTGACTTGAATATTATTAGAGTCATGGTTTGTTGACTTGGATATGGTTGGAGTAATGGTTTGTTGACTTGAATATTGTTACAGTCAGGGTTGTTGACTTGGTCATGGTTTGACTTGACTTGTTGTCTCTTGACTTGTACTTGACTGAAGTTGTAGAGTTACTTGGAAAGGCTAAGTGTCATAAACTTAAGGTATTTATCATAATGTGTGTTCGTAGTTGTACTTATTACAAGGTGATGATAATTGGTTTTCAATTATCATTGAGGTTAATTAAGGCGTAAGTGAAATAGATTGGCTTACAATAACTATTGGGGTTAAACAAGGGATGAAGATAGCATAAGTGGATGAAGGTGTTCCAAATTAAAGTGTTATATAAGTTGTCATGTTTTCTCTTTGCGATTTATATATTGTGTTTGCATGATCTAATCCTGGTCGACCGATGATACCTACCAGTACGTGTTGTTTATACTGATACAACTCTTGCAATACCTTTTTTGGGGTATAGTCTTTTGCAGGAATTGGTGTTGTTTTCATGATTAGTGTGGATAGTGATTCTCCAGCAGCTTCTAGATCTCATTCATGGTGAAAGTTGTGTCCAGTTTTACCTTCTTACTTAGAAGCTCTTGTACCTATTTAGACTAGGTCCTAAGGGATTTCATTCTGCATTTAACATTTGTAAAATCAGTTGTAATAAAGTTTGGTTATTGTTATTTATTTAAGACTTCCACATATCATGTTGAAAGGATGATAAGGGGTTATCCTATCTAGGGGGATTACAGTAGGTGTCCCCACGATCCGGTAATTTGGATCATTACACCCTAGCTCTTTTATGAAACTAGTTAGCTCAAAATAAGACATCCTATCCACATCCACATCAAAAATATCAGTGACTTCCTCACCCTCATAGTCTAGTTTTCGACTCCTACTATTCAAAACCCCACCATGATAATATCTCAAGGTTATATATGTAAAATCACCCATTCTTGAAATTAAGTCACATTCACAGTGGAAAATAATTATTTATGTAACAAAAAAGAAACAACAACACATATTGTAGTCAGTCACACCTATAAGAATCAAGCTAGACTACGAAAAAACCCTAATTTATCAATCAAAATAAGAATCAATTTAGACTAGGAAAAAACCCAAATTTATTGACAAACCCTAAAATTTCAGACGACAAAATCAACAATAACATAATATATAACTAAACATTAGAGAAATTGTCATAAAATTTCAATTTTAACTTTAGACGTGACTGAAAACATGACTAACCTTCAAGATTTATTAAACACTAGCTCTTTCACACCTCCATGAAGCAAAATCGACAGTATATTACCAAGTTAATACAAGCAACAATTTTACCAAGAGGAGTGATAGTACAAAGTGAGGAAAATAAATAAAAAAGGATCGATTGGTTTTTCTGATTTTGGGGAAGAGTAAAGGTTGTTTGTCTAGAAGAGTGTGGATATTTCTTTTTCCCTTTTTAATTTGTGAAATGTGGATAAATAGGAGTTAAAAAAAAATTAAGAAATAAAGTAAACTCTTTTTTTAATATAAATGGCGCGTGTGAAGCACCGTCATTCGATGGACTGAGTCAGTGGTATAGCTGGGCAAATATATATCATGAAAATACGCTAATAAGTAGTCTAGGGGGGGTCATAGGACCCTCGCTAAGTTGAGGCGTGTTACAACAATTTTCGCCAAAGTTTAGGTATTTTTCGGACCCTTTTCACACTACTTAACATATATTACTATAGTTCAAATAAAGGAATCTCAATACCAAACAAACTAAACTCAGAACAAAAGAATCATACAATTGTGGCTTTTTTATAAAAATAATTTGTTCAGGTTTAGTGACACTTGACATTTAGAGATGCATCTCTTTTTCGAATGATAAAGAATTGAAATTTATCTTAACGAAACTCTAATAAATATGAAGCACAACAATTTGGCAGGAGAAAGGTGTTGTGGGTTAAAACTGGGACAAACAGGGAACTTTAATCAATTTTGAGCAAGAGTAAATTTATTTAAGTCAAGAGTCTATAGCATGTAAGGGAAAGGGTCAATTGGGAGACCATTCTTTAGCAAACAACTCTCCAGTAGACTTGTAAACAAATTAAGGGTGCTCATATTTGACCACGAAATCAACCCTAGAAGAGATAGAGATGAAAAAGAAGCTTGGTTCGTTTATCAGCACATAACCTCAAGAAGTTCCAGCTACAAAACAAACGATTCTCAATTAGCATGTGATCTCTAGCGTTGTACAATTGATAGCTTCAGTTGCATCTAACATCCACATCACATCATGACATAAAGGGACCTTGCTAGTTATTTATCCTTGTTCAAGATTCAGATTTCCACACACAACACAGTTAAGAATCGGGCATCACGCCTTCGTTCGTCATAAATAAACAACACTGAAGGGAGGAGATATACTCATGAAATGCAACTAAAATTGATAAATTGAAAATCAAATATGATATTAAAGAAAATAGCAATTTCATATTTTCACACTTATACCATGGCCAGTCATGACATTAACTAATTTATACCGAGTCTAAACAAATAGAACAGTGCTAGAAAATATTGAAACAAATCACTAAGGTTCATTATGAAAGAAAAAGGGAAGATGAGGTCATCATTGGGATTTATGGCTATCGTTTGGAGAAGATGAGGATGTCGTTTGGAAGCTGTTGTTGTTGTTATCGCGTAATGTTGTTGTTGTTTGTTGAAGATGAAGGGGAATATAAGGTGTGGGTTGGGTAGGGAGAGAGGAGAGAAAGGAATGGGTTGAAATGAATTTGGGAAATGGCCCAAATTAATTAAGAGCTTCTTATTTAACAAAATTGAAATACTTAGCTTCGAAATTTGACTTATTTTAAAGACAAAAACAATTAAATCATTTCAATCTCTAATTTAATCGATTTCAAGGGTAAACTCTAATTCAAAGCCAATTTTAAATAAGATCACTTCTCACAATAGTATAATCATATAATCCCATATATTTGCATAAAGAAGTACATAAATATTACTCAAAGTGACTAAATTAGCCTGAAAATGACTTGAAAGATTCTTTAATTTTCTAAAAATAATTATTTCAAAATTGTTTGAAGTTGAAGAAGCTCAAAATTAAATTAGATCGTGGAGGAAAAAAGTTAGGTGTCAATAGACATCAGTTTAGTGATCATGCTAGCCAGGCCTCTATACCATGGCAAGGTATATTGGGCCCTTTCGATGGGGTCTATACATCAGACTCCATGTTAGGTCTCTGGTTTATGTCGGTTAACAATTCCACAATTACATATTCAAATTTAGTATTTGTACAGGACCCTCAGGTAAGTCTACTTACTTTAAATTATGACTTTTCAGACTTATCATTCCTTATCAGTTTATATGCATTTATAATAGGGTCATTGTACTTCACTTCAAGTACTGACCACATACTTTCTTTTGCATTGTATTGTCTTATAATATAGGTTTCGGCGCTCAACATCAGACTCATGGTTAGCACGATTCAATACCATCTCAGCAGCAGATAGTGGTGAGTCCTCATCATCCGAGGATGAGACTTCAGTAGTCTTTATGATTTGATTAGTATTTCAGTTTTAGATAGTTTAGAGTTAGCTGTGGACTTGTCCCAGAAACTCATGATTTAGTAGAGGCTTACAGACAGATAGTAGACTTTTCAGCTTATGGTTTATTTTCAAACTTAGTTTTATTTCAGTCTAACTCAGATATTTATTTTTAAATCTGTTAGCTTCTGCATTCAATATTTCATATATTTTTAGTGTTTTTAATGTCATATTAGGCTATGGGTTAACTTAAAGTCACTTGTGGCTCCTCTAAGCACCGTGTTACGACTAGGGTGTAGACTCAGGTCATGACACCCATTAAGTACTTGTTGTGTTTTGAAAAATTTCATCATGTTAAATATTTCCACTTACTTTTTAGTATTTGATTCTAATAACATGCCAGGACAAGGGTTCATTCGACCCAACAGTGGTTCCAAGTGCTGACCACACCCAGGGTGTAGACTCCGAATACGATACGTACTAGGTCATATATGTTATTTTGAGTTGTCACTGCATTGTATGGCTTCAATACATTATCTTGTTGTTGTTGATAGTTGTAGATATTTATATTGGTTAAATTGTTTCTTAGTTGGTTATAAGGATTATTTGGATGCTCTTATTATAGAAAAATTATGTCCAATTTTTTGTTGATATTTGGTACTTCACTAAGATGAATATTAGTTCACTAGACATGAATAGTTGCTCTCTAAGGGTCAATCACAACCCTTGAATTTGAGTAGTGATATTGGAAGGACATTTTTGCCCTTATTAACTGTTGAGCAATAGTTAAATTGCCAAAATAGTCGTCTAATACTTGATAAAAGGAAAAGAAAAAAGTAAATAAAAGGAAGAGAACAACATCTCCCATTATGGGAACAAAAGAAAGAGAACAACTTATCAAGAAACTAATGTCATGAATACAAAAAGATATTAAACATAAAATAGAGATTTAAATTTATCCATTTATGGATATAACCAAAGCAGAGGTGACCACTTATAACTTTGAATTCACATAATTTGCTCTTTGGGACTGTCACCTCTACTTTCTCCTATAAGATAAGAAACCCAAAAGAAGGAAACTTTACTCACAAAGCTTCACTTCATTAACTGTCTTTCCTTCTCTGCCGCAATCAATAATTTCTCTTCTCTCTTTTCTCGTTTGCCCAAATATTGATTTAATAGCTTTGTTTTCTAGATTTCATTTTCGTGTTGAATGTTTTTTTAGGATTTTAATAGTGGCACTGGCCATAGAAACACCGTTAAATAATCTATGGCTGGGTAATCTAGCCCCCGACGTTACTGATGTCGATCTAACGTCTCTGTTCTAGAACTATGGTTTGATTGACTGTCTAACCTCACATTTCTCTCATGGATTTGGCTTTATATATTTTAGAAAAATTAACCACTCTATGGAGGATAAAGATGCCCTTCAAGAATCCTTCTTTCATGAAATTCCTCTTAGGATCGAATTCGCAAAGCAGATTTGTACTTTTGTTTTTCTATTTCATTTTTTTAATTGAAAGTCGGCCACAGGGGCTTTTATTAGAAAACAAAATCGTCTAACAAACAGATCAAAATTGTCCCAAAACAAAAACCAAATTAAAAAAATATATATATATGTTATAGATATTTCTAGAAAGAAAAAGGTCTCTTCATTTTCTTCAATGTGTTGATCTATTCCAACTCCGATCTACTGCCGAAGACATAATTGGAGCAATTTCATAGTTGTATCATCACATTCTTTATCTGTATCTCAGTAAGTTTGGGTTGTTTTCAAAAAGGGCATTTAAAATTCACACAAATGCCATGACAATAGACCCAGTGAATACTTCTTCAACTCAAAGTGAACAGATCTAGAATGTAACTTCTACGTTAACAATTTTTCTCCAAATAACTTTAACACTCGATTAAAAAATTTAGCTCATAAACTTCGATTTCTTTTTCTTGCAGATTGAGCCAGGCTAATACCACTGCATAGATCAGGAGACCTTCAATGATGTAACTACAATCTCTCATTTCCTTTTGATTTATACCCTTTGTTCTTGATTTTACCCTATTTCCTTGTTTTCAATAGCTTTGGTAACTGTTATAATGGTTTCGGGTAATTTCTTGGACTAATCTTTAATGAGTAACATTTAAATCTTGTTTCTTGTTGAGTGTCTACACATAATCCTGATATAATGTCTCTCATTGTTCATTCATGCTTTCCTTTTAGTGTTGTTGCTAATATTCATTGTTCCGTGCTTATTTTGTACAATCTTCATTGTTGTTGGCCATTTGAATTGTTAAACGACCTATTCTGCACTTTTCTGAATTTAGGATTTAGGATTTGAATTCTATCCATGTTTAGTATCACTTTTACTTCTGTTGGTAACTCCTGAAAAGATGAATATATAATTATTTGTGATCCTGCAAAAAAGAAACCAGTTAGCAAAAAGGTCTACCAATTTGTTCAACTAAATATTTTTTCTATTTCTTAGTTGTTTGATTTCAATGGATTTTTGTTGTTTCTTCATCAATTATGTCACGACCAAATTTCTCAAGTCATGATGGCACCTACAATAACCCACCAGTAGGTAAGCCTATCCATTGTACAAAACGGCGAGTAACGGGATATCAAGAGAAAAGAAGAAAGCAACGGAAAGTAAATACAATAAAAAGACTAATATAGAGAAGTAACCCCAAAACTCGATGAAATAAATACAAGAGCTACTAACGAGACAAGAGTACAAGGTAAGCATAATATAGATATATACATAACTGTCTTTGAAATACAAAGTAAAGATTAGACCAGCAAAAGAAGGAGAGCAAGAACAACTCCGGACATCTGGAGTTCACCCTAAATCTTCGATCCATGGAAACTCCACACGATGTACCAGTCAGCAGTGAGAACTTGTACTATGATTTGCAGGGTGCAGAAGTGTAGTATAAGTACCAAACATGAGGTACTCAGTTAGCATCGACCGACAGAGTTTCGAAGATAATGCAAGTATAAATAACATGTAAAGTAGGAATATAAACTACAAGCAACTATTTAAGAAACAAAACATCATAACGCTAATGAAGAAATAAGGATAATCTATCATGTACTATCAGTAATTAGGGAGGAAAGTGTTTTAACATAAGTAGCTAGTCAATATACAATAATAGAGTGAAGAAAGATATATACAATGTATAATGATAGTAGAAAGGAAGGAAATGACATACAAAGAGTAGCTAGAGAAGAATGTATGTACAATCGTGCTATACAGTTAACCAAACACGAAGGTACTACCCTGAGGGAGATAGTCTAACATCATAAGGATCATAAAAAATAAGGGAGCTAACTCTAGCATAATCAGGATCTTTAACCAAAATATGAATGATCATAAGGAAATCTAATAACTATAGTATCTTGCCATGATAAGGAGTAAGAGAACTCGAAAATGTACCTAGAACCTCGGGTACCAATATGTAACCCACCAACCACAAACTATACAATAATAGCCAAACACTAATTTAATAGGCTAGCCCGGACAAACAATAACCTAATTGGGCCCCCATAGGCCTAGAGGGCACAAGCAATCACTCAGCAAACAGTAACCATAACCTGTACCTGTACAGCCCCATAAGACCCATAAATACAGGCGTCAAACAATTATACTTGTGATAGTCAATGTACATGAACAAACGAATGAAATGTAAACCAGTATTACCATATCTACTGAGTGTCAAATCGTACCAAGTATATACAACTCCTTCGGTTCGCCGACTCGCAAGGCAGGACCTATGGATTTCACCTCTTCCGGTATGTGGTCCTCAGACAAAGAAATCCATAGGGGACTAAGGATATTTGTATAGACTGCCTAGTTCTGAACCAATACTTCCAATAACCATAATAACGAATCTACTCTATCCAGAACTGGAGAGAAATATGAATATAATAAGTGCTCAAAATTGAACAGAGACTAAACAAGTATAAATATATAAATGCATTGCCCGAGATTAAATTAGAGACTAAAATGGTATAATAATATAAAAAGGATCGGAATCTCCCTCGAACAAAGTGAAGAAGTAGTGGTGAAAAGAGTGGATCAATAATGAACCGGAATCAACTTCTGTCTAATTTCGAAAGTAGCAAACCTAGTTTAAAATATCATAATCCAATAATAAGGGTAGTACAACTTCCGTTTTAAAAGAATTACTTTTAAAAGTTAAAAAGTGAGAATAAATCCCTTTTTAGAAAATAGTAGAAAAACAAAGATTCTAACTGGAATCATACCACTAAATAAGCGTAAATACATCTAACTTTATGCATGTCATCATTAGTATCCAAACAATATAAACATAAGCGTCCAAGCATCTATGAACTAAACCACGTCCTCTCAAAGAAAAGAATACTAACCTAGTGTCCAACTAGTATCGTAACCACGACCTCAGGCCCAATAATATATAAATTAATAGGATATCAGCATCATAATTTGGAAAACTATGGTAAACGAGGATATAAAGCTACTATAATGATCTATTCGAGGGATATCGTCTAATTCACTAAGTAAAATAGTAAGTCTTATACTAAAGGAGCCTCCATGCTAATCTATGGTTAAATAAGTCTATAATCAAGTGTAATAGGATTCTTCAACCATAACAGGTATTCTAGGCTAGAGCTCGAGTGACATTTATATTCTAAATCTCCTAAATAGGTCAAGTCATGATACAACTAGGTATAATACTAACCTATAATCCTTACCTATCATGCGATCTATACAATACACAATCTTATAGACAAGAGTAGACCACAGCCTACCTCATAGTCGAACTGCAATCTCAAACCATTCACGAATCACTCATCTTTGTCCCTCAATCTAAAAATTAATTTCATGCTATCAAAATCATAATCTACATATTAATACGAGTAAAACGATACCTATATCAAAATAATGGACTCCAGGCTGAAATTCAGATCTAAAATGGGCCCGTGGGACCTACGCATAAAATTCTAAAATTAGACCCGTCATTAGATCTCTTATGACTCAAGAAACATATGTCCAAAATTTGGGCTCAATCCAAGCTCGATACCCACTCAAATTAGCCCCAACATAAAGGAAAAACAAGAGCTTTAATGAAGAAATCAAGAGGAGAGAAGCTCGAAAGTTACGAGATGTAGACCATCTTGATGTTCCCATAACAACCCTGGCCTTAAATCAATGTTCCCCAACTAATTTTGGAGCTCAAAGTTTGTCCAAGGTGGTTTGGAATAGGATAAAATGGACTTAGGGTCAAAGAGGAAGAAACATAAAAATGGGTCAGATTTGTTGCCTAGGCGCCCATTTGGTCGCCAAGGTGCCATCGTCTAGGCGCCAATGGAGCCATCTAGGCTCAACTCAAGCTTTCTGGCCAAAGCCTTACTTAGGCGCCACTCTTGGCCGCAAGGCGGACTCACCTAGGAGCTAAGATGGCTGCTTGCGCGATGGCACCAAAAAACCAGCAATGCTCAAACTTTGTTTGGGTGCTCCGGGCCCATCTGAAACCCCATGACGCAAACAAACTATGCTACCCCATCAAAAATGACATTCCATACACAGAAAAATTTAAAAAATTTCTATCGAAGGTTGTTTCAACAAAATATAGTCCCCAAGCCCAATGTGTCATTTTAACCAACCTCCGACCAATAGCTCAAAACGAATCTGGAAGGCTGAGCAAATAACCTGGAGGTTCTATAATGACCGATTTTCTCGTTACTGAAAATATATATGGTAAGGTATACAAATATCATTGGTCATATGTGTTAGGAGAAATTCTTTAGAATGGAAGTGAACTTGATATGTACTAAGGTCATACAATACCCCTGGCACAAAGTTAAGTCGAAAGTGTCCTTACCGATTTAGTTTCGGACTAAGTTTTTCTATTTCATTTTTTTAATTGAAAGTTCGCCACTGGGCCGTTTATTAGAAAACAAAATCGTCTAACAAACAGACCAAAATCATCCCAAAACAAAAGCCAAATTAAAAAAAAAAAAAAAAAAAAAAGCAAAAATAAATATTTTATAGATATTTCTAGAAAGGAAAAGGTCTCTTCATCTTCTTCAATATGCTGATCTATTCCAGCTCCGATCTACTGCTGAAGACAAAATTGGAGCAATTTCATAGTTGTATCGTCACATACTTTATATGCATCTCAATGAGTTTGGGTTGTTTTCAAAGAGGGCATTCAAAATTCACACAAATGCCATGACAATAGACCCAATGAATACTTCTTCAACTCAAAGTGAACAGATATAGAAGGTAACTTCTACATTAACAATTTTTCTCCAAAGACCTTTAACACTCGATTAGAAATTTTAGCTCATCAACTTCGATTTCCTTTTCTTCCAGATTGAGCCAGGCTAATACCATTGCATAGATCAGGATACCTTCAATGATGTAACTACAATCTCTCATTTCCTTTTGATGTATACCATTTGTTCTTGATTTTACTCTATTTCCTTGTTTTCAACAGCTTCAGGGTAATTTCTTAGACTAATCTTTAATGGGTAACATTTAAATATTGTTTCTTGTTAAGTGTCTATACATAATCTTAATATAATGTTTGTCATTGTTCATTCATGCTTTCCTTGCAGTGTTGTTGCTAATATTTGTTGTTCCGTGCTTATTTTGTACAATCTTCATTGTTGTTGGCCATTTGAATTGCTAAACGACCTATTCTGCACTTTTTTGAATTTAGGATTTAGGATTTGACTTCTATCCATGTTTAGTATCACTTTACTTCTATTGGTAACTCCAGAAAAGATGAATAAATAATTCTTTGTGTACCTGCAAAAAAGAAACCCGATTAGCTAAAAGGTCTACCAGGTTGTTCAACTGAATTGTTTTTCTATTTCTTAGTTGTTTGATTTGAATGGACTTTTGTTGTTTCTTCATCAATTATGTTACAACCTGACTTCACAAGTAATGATGGCACCTACTATAACCCACCAGTAGGTAAGCCGAAACATAGTACAAAACGACGAGTAATGGGTTATCAAGAGAAAAGGAGAAAGCAACGGAAAGTGAATACAATAAAAAGACTAATATAGAGAAGTAACCCCAAAACTCGATGAAATCAGTACAAGAGGCACTAACGATACAAGAGTACAAGGTAAGCATGATATACATATATACATAACTGTCTCTGAAATACAAAGTAAAGATTAGCCTAGCAAAAGAAGGAGAGCAGGAATAACTCTGGACATCAGGAATTCACCCTAAATATTTGATCCATGGAAACTCCACATGATGCACATGTCAGCTGTGAGAAATCGTACTATGATTTGCAGGGTGTAGAAGTGTAGTATGAGTACCAAACATGAGGTACTCAGTTGGCATCAATCGATTGAGCTCCAAAGATAATGCAAGTATAAATAACATGTAAAGCAGGAATATAAATTACAAGCAACTATTTAAGAAACAAAACATCATAACGCTAATGAAGAAATAAGGATAATCTATCATGTACTATCAGTAATTAGGGAGGAAAGTGTTTTAACATAAGTAGCTAGTCAATATACAATAATAGAGTGAAGAAAGATATATACAATGTATAATGATAGTAGAAAGGAAGGAAATGACATACAAAGAGTAGCTAGAGAAGAATGTATGTACAATCGTGCTATACAATTAACCAAACACGAAGTATATACACCTCCTTCGGCTCGCCGACTCACAAGGAAGGACCTATGGATTTCACCTCTTCCGGTATGTGGTCCTCATACAGAGAAATCCATAGGGGACTAAGGATATTTGTATATACTGCCTAGTTCTGAACCAATACTTCCAATAACCATAATAACGAATCTACTCCATCCAGAACTAGAGAGAAATAAGAATATAATAAGTCCTCAAAATTGAACCGAGACTAAACAAGTATAAATATGTAAATGCATTGCCTGAGATTAAATTTGAGACTAAAATGGTATAATAATATAGAAAGGATCGGAATCTCCCTCGACCAAAGTGAATAAGTAGTGGTGAAAAGAGTGGATCAATAATGAACCGGAATCAACTTCTGTCTAATTTCAAACCCCGACCTTAACTCAATGTTTCCCAACTGATTTTGGAGCTCAAAGTTTGTCCAAGGATGTTTGGAATTGGATAAAATCGACTTGGGGTCAAGGAGGATGCAACATGAAAATGGGTCAGATTATTCGCCTAGGCACCCATTTGGTCCCCAAGAAGCCATCGTCTAGGCGCTAATGGAGCCACCCAGGTGCCCCTCAAGCTTGCCAGCCAAAGCCTCACTTAGGCGCCATTCTTAGTCACCAAGGAGGCCTTGCCTAGGATCCAAGATGGCTTATGCGATGGCACCAAAAAACCAACAATGCTCAAACTTAGTTTTGGGTGCTCCAGGCCCATCTGAAACCCCATGAAGCAAACAAACTATGCAACCCCATTAAAAATGACATTTTGGACTCAGCAAAATTGAAAAAATTTCCATCAGAGGTTGTTTCGACAAAATATAGTCCCCAAACCCAATGTTCCATTTTAACCAACTTCCGACCAATAGCTTAAAATGAGTCTGGAAGGCTGAGAAAATAACCTGGAGGGTCCAAAATGACCAATTTTCTCATTACTAAAAATATTTGTGGTAAGGGTATACAAATCTCATTCGTGATATATGTTAGGATCAATTATTTAGTATGGAAGTGAACTTGATATGTACTAAGGTCATACAATTCCCCCAGCATAAAGTTAAGTTGAACGTGTCCTTACCGATTTA
This sequence comes from Capsicum rhomboideum, assembly GCA_031232105.1. Classification (NCBI taxonomy): domain Eukaryota; kingdom Viridiplantae; phylum Streptophyta; class Magnoliopsida; order Solanales; family Solanaceae; genus Capsicum; species Capsicum rhomboideum. The sequence continues at coordinate 28,416,318 of CP124713.1, read as the reverse complement.
GTTTCGGGCTAAGTTTAAACTAGAATCAACTTCAAACGAGCACTCATCATATAATATAAGTAGTTAGGGTGAATAATACACACCAAATTAAATATCTCTGATTTTTCTTTCCAACGCAACTGATCGTTTGTCAATCCACTTCCTGAGTAAAAGGATATGACCATTTTACTGAAGACTATCCGTGTTTAAAAGATAAGGGCGCCGTAGCGGGTTCAGATTGTTGTAGCAATGTCGCTATAGTGACATGAAAGTCTAAATAGCGACATGACAACAATTTATAACCTTATTTTGACGGGTTTAAGCCCCCAAACTCAAATATTTCATTCCTAAGCCCTAGATGGGCAATTTGCTCATGGTTGGGGTGGAAATCCTTCATTAAGGTAAGATTTTACTCCTTTTTAACATTGTTTAATCCGTTCATCTTCTAGAATCATTAGAATGGGAATCTATGGTGAAATTCTTGTGGTTTAGAACCCTAGATTCATGAATATTTAGGGAAAACCTATGGGTATATGTATTTTCATCTAGAATTGATTATAGTTTGTGAATTAACTCTTCCTAGTATGAAATTATGGTTCTAAACATGAAAGTTGATAGTTGGAGACCTTGAATTCCATAAAGGTGAAATCTTTAGCTTTAAAACTCCATTAATGGAGTTGGGTTGAACTTGATAGAACTATTTTGATGACTAATTGACCCTTGAGTAAAGTTGTAGGCCTTGAATAAGGGTAAAATTAGTGGGTTTGAATTCCCAAGGTATTTGTTTGAAGAGTAGTTTATTAATTACTCATGTAATTGTTGTTTGTTAGATGATTACCCTTCAAAAACATTAAGAAGAAGGAGGATCATCCGTGATATAGCTTATTTGTTATAGCAGCTTGGCACCCATGTGGGTTATGGTTTATGAGTAGTAGACTATGGTTAGTAATTGTATCCATAATATAGATTTGACAAGAGAAATCATGCTTAGGCCCGCGGGCATGGAGTTTGGATAGATAAAACATGGATTTAATGTAATAAGGGTCTAATTATGTGTTATTATGTTAATGTAAGAAACTTTGATGAGTGTTTTGTGTTTGTATGACTCCATGGTGGATTGTAATATGAATTATTTGAATAATAGACGATGATAAGGAGATTATGGGAGCTTATAATCTAATGACTCATCTTTAATACCTTAAAAAGAGTGAACTTGTTATTATGTGTGTTTGGAACATGGAATATGCTTGCCGGAGTATAGTTATGCGAATGGATTATGATAAGAGATGGTGTCATAGCTTAAGAGCCTAAAGTCAAGTTAGGCTAAGGGTTAGAAAATAAATGGTATAAAGGTGTATAACTAAAACTAGCTTGTAAGTTGAATAGAGTTGAATGATTGGTTAATTGAGTAGGGTCTTAAACCTAGTAATGACTTAAATGTAAGGGTTGCTAGATAATAGAAAAATCTCCAGTCTCGATATAAATAAAAGAGGGATTGGATAAGTGAATGGACTAATGAATGTTGAACTAGAGTTTAGACTCCTTTGAGTTGGATGTGCACTCCTAAAATAAGTAACTTAATTTAATGAATATGGCTTGATAAGGCTTACTTGAATAAGCCCTGGATTTGTCTTCAAAGATGCTATAATTGATGAAACTAGTGAATCATATCTACTTGTGATTTGGTGTGTTAAAGAATGATTGTTGTTTACATGAAATGATTAAGTCGAGTTGACCAAGTGTTTGGGTGGTTATCTATTGTCACAATGAATACTTAGGGAAGGTAATTGTTAAATGATATCCTAAGTGGGATGTTCCAGTATTTGGATATCTTCACGAGATTGGTTGATATGATTCATTAATTGGCTCAGGTACTACGCTGGTACATTACATGGATAAGAGCTCGTCCCCTGTAGGTCATGGATAGTGAGCGACTATATGACCTTTAGCGTGTGTATACAAGGTATTGCTATTTATATTGGTTCCATGAGTGGACCGAGTTATATTATGGTTGTTGTAGTGGGTTCCTTGAGTGAAATGGATTATGATATTGCTTGGTATATTTGGGATTCTTGTGTGGTCTTACTTGTCATATATTTTGGGATTCTTATTGTTAGAGTTATGGTTTGTTGACTCGGATATTGTTAGAGTCATGGTTTGTTGACTTGGATATGGTTAGAGTCACTGTTTTTTGACTTGGATATGGTTAGAGTCATATTTGTTGACTTGGATATTGTTAGAGGTAAGGTTGTTGACTTAGTCATGGTTTGACTTGACTTGTTGTCATTTGACTTGTACTTGACTGAAGTTGTAGAGTTACTTGAAAAGGCTAAGTGTCATAAACTTGAGGTATTTTATCATAATTTGTATTCATAGTTGTACTTGTTACAAAGTGATGATTATGGGTTTTCATTTATCATTGAGGTTAATCGAGGCATAAGTGAAATAGATTGACTCATAATAACTGTTGGAATTAAACAAGTAAGAGTTAGGATGGATGACAATTGATGTGAAGGTGATGAATGATCAATGGGAATAAGAATGGAAGTACTCTTAGTTAAAACAAGGAATGATGATAACATAAGTGGAATTGTTATATAAGTTGTCAAGTTTTCTTTTTGTGATTTCTATATTGTGTTTATGTGATCTAACCTTGGTCGGCCAATGATACCTACCAGTACGTGTTATTTGTACTGATACTACTCTTGTTATACCCTTTTTGGGGTATATTCTGGTTACAAGATCAGTTGATGTTTCACAGGTGACGTGGATAGTAATCTCTAGCAGCTTCTACTCCTCTCATTCTTAGTGGAAGTTGTGTATGGTCTTATCATTCTTAATTTAGAAGCTCTTGTACCTACTTAGACTAGGTCCTTGGGTAGTTTTCATCCCGCATTTCTATATGTTGTAAAATCTATCGAATAAGGATGTGGGTATTTTGTTACTTATTTTCAGACTTTTGCATATTTTGTTGAAAGGGTGGTAAGTGGTTCTCCTATCTAGGTGGATTAGAGTTGGTGCCCTCATGATCCGGTAATTTGGATCGTGACAGGGTCATTACTATATCCATTTCTAAAAGGACTTTCATCCCCAAAAGTCAATGGATAGAAAGAGCCCGGAAGTTTGAAAGGACGAGGTACTAGCCCGCATGCCCTGAGCAAGACTTCCCAGATAACCTCTAAGGCTAATCAATGCTCCAAGGGATTTTGTTAAAGGTATTCCTTTTTCCTACACATCTTAACTTCACTTTCCAAATTTAACTACAAACTTATCCTCAACAACCAACTGGCCTCCAACTAAACTGAACATTATTGAAGCATGCAAACCCAAACCACAACATATTGACATCACACCAATACAAGTACAACTAAGAAGATACTCAACCAGGCTAAAGACCATCCAAAGCATGAATCATACAACCAGCTCCAAACTCCGAATCTAACATTCTCTTTCTTCCCCAACCTGTAGTCTACTCTGAACTACAAAGAATCTCTCCAACATCATTTAAGTCCTATCCGCATAGTCACATCACATCAACCTTGAAAGATTGAAGTTGATCTACTAAAAATCCATATGGACTAGCATAAGAACAATGCCCAATAAGGTTCTACTTGGATACTCAAATGGTGGTGACCAATGTATGTGATCTCTGACCCACTACTAACTGGTTCGAATGACCCTCGAAACCAAAAGTCATGAGTCTGATGCATACTCTCTCAAAACTAAATGATTCGCTCTAGGATACCCCATCGACTGTGGGTGAAACCACACTAATCCCAACTCGAGCACACTTCTCCCGCTGAGTAAACTTTCAAAAGTTTGACAAAAACTAAGAATCAAGGTCAAAAACAGGAGAACTAACACCATGCGCCCATGAACTATCCTTCGAGCATCTATCTAACATAATCTCCCTGAACTGAAGAAAACTAAGTTGGTAGGTAATGAGTAGGCCTAGTCAGCCTGTCAACAAACGCTCAACTAAATCAAACTTAAAAATGGGGCTGCAACCAAGTTACGCAATCCATAGCTATAATCTCAACACCGAAGCTGAACTACTCAATCACAACTATCCAAATCGATCCTAGTGACAAGTAAGCATCCATACACCAAAATCTATCATAACTCCAATGCCATTATTCAAAAGAGACAAAAATCATAATTGCAGCCAACAAGTCTTCACTAAGGTAAAATACCCAAATCAATCTCACTATTCAAAATCAAGCATGTATCATAAACAAATCTCACCTTTAAAGACTAAACATATATTCAACGGTCCCTGCAAGGGCTGAAACTGAAATGTTACCAAAGAACATAATCACAACTGAGGAAAATCACAAGCTACAGATACAAGCAATCAAATCCACATCCGCTAAGGGTATAACAAATCAAGGCAAAACCAAGAACTCACCAGGGCTGCAAAGAGTGCTAATGGTAGCCAAATCTCGATCAACTCAGAAAAATATGATCTTAGCCTGCATCTAGTCAAACCAATACTCAATCTATAGCAACAAATACTCACTCCCAAAAGACACCCACTTTGGTTACCGACAACTGATACATAAGCACATATCACCAAGCAGAAGCATTCCACGAAGTCACATTAGGCTGAACAATTGTTGAAATGAGAATTTTTTGGATTCACCCCTTTTAAACCAACCTTAACTAAACTGAACCATCAACCACATCGCAAAAAGAATGGAGTACACAACTCAACACCAATACCAAGATCAAGACTACTACAGGGTAACAAACCAGAAAAATTGGGATAGCAAATCTCAGACTTGTCAACACTAGGAACGGCTATAGAAAAGGGATCGTTAATACTAGAATCACAACAAAACCATGGAAGGCCCAAACCTACCTTCACTTTCACAACACACTCAACAACCAACCTTACCTCACTAATAGAAAGGAAAACCAACTAACTAAGGTAACTTGTCTAAGCCAAACGAACAAAAATCACAAGAAAGAGGATACTAACTAGATAATGCTAGTCTAGCCATTTATCAAGTAAGAATCAATAGCAACCAAAATAATAATAGTAATACTAGTAACACCAGTGTAAAGTGCATGTGGCATAAAAATGAAAAACAACCAGTACGTAAGATCAAAATAAGGCCAAGATGCCAAAGGAAAGGGGATTTACCCAAGTGTTACACCCCAAGGAAATCACAATACCGATCCACTCAATCCACTACTAAAAGAAAATATCTACGGGGGTAGCCATACATGCATAAATCTACATAAAGGCTTACAAAAATCATATATAGTCACATCAAGGTATATAAACACCGGTGGATATGAAAACCCCAACACAATTCAAATAGAAACCAAAAGATAGTAAACCAAGAGCGCACCTATAACTATGGAATTTGATGTCATAGTCCCTGACTTGATCAAAAAAGTATGAATCTGAATGCGTCCAACTCAAACTGAGCATCTAAATGACCAACTGAAATACTAAGTGCACTGCCTCTGCCCGAAGGTAACACAACTCTAAGAGACTGATCTTTCTGTACTGTATGCTCAATAATCCCACATCGGGGACATTTCATGGACCTATGACCTGTCTCTCTATAGACATAACAAACCCCTAAAACTCTAACATGGAAAGAAACACGATTTGACCCCAACTGACTGACCAACTCATGCCTGGGGCACTCCCTAGATCAATGACCAATCTCACCACAGTCAAAACATGCCCCTAGAACTCTCTAATGCACTGTATATACTGATCCAGAATGGCTGTCATGGCCTGAAGACCTAGACCGAATACCCCATAATGTCTAACCAGAACTCTGTCCACTGTGACCATCACGGCCTATCTAAGATCCACCTATACTGCAAGGTGCTACCTGTACGGACCTGATAGGCTACAACTGATGTTTACCTTTATTGGGAGGATCCCTACCTTCGGATGGATTACCACTAACACAGTACTGCTGATATGGCCTCTTATCGCCACCTCTGTATGTCTCAAGACATGCCCTCTCTATGGTCCTCACATGCTCCACAACCTAAAGGAAAGGAGCCCCAACTTCTAACAAATACTCTGATGCCAAACGGATTGCTAATGTTAATCCTCTAATAAATCCATGCACCATCTCATTCTCTGTAGGATATAACATAGGAGTATGCCTGGACCACTGGAGAAAACCAATCTTATACTCTGAAACTGATAAAGAGCCCTCCTAAATACCAATCAACCCAACTCTGCCCTGAGAACCACTCAATGTATCGGGCACCACTACAGACTGTGAAGTATCCACAAAAAGACTCAGAACCCCTAATACGATACCCTAACAAGCTGAGGTGTTCAAAAACCCTATCAGAGCCTAGGCCGAGCCTAAACCCACTGGCTGATGCTGAAGATCCTTAATATTAATCTCTAACTCCCTGGCCCGACTCTATGCTGAAACCCTGGTAATGCGCACAGAAGTCCTATCCACATCTATCGACAACCTCGTACTATCCATCTGGGAAAGATTGAAGTCAAAAAAAGTACTTAGAAGTTCATAGAAGTACGAACACATGACAAGCAATCAAGGAATAGAATATCCAAAAAATTCCCTGTAGCCTCCCAAAGATAGGATACAGATGTCTTTGTATCGATCCGCAGGACTCTACTGGGCACTTTGCTCTTGTACCAACAACATGGTGAACCTACGCTCTAATACCAATTATTCATGCCCCAATTTCTCAAATAGTGATAGAACCTACTCTAACCAACCAGTAAATAAGCCGACCCATAGTCCAGAATAGCGACTAACAGACTATTAAGAGAAAAGAAGAAAGCAGTGTAAAGTGAATACAGTAGAGAGACTGATATAGAGAAATAACCCCAAAACCTGATATAGTCAGTACAACAGCTACTAACAAGACAAGAGTACAAGGTAAGCATAATATAGATATATATAGAACTGTCTCTGATATATAAAGTAAAGATCATCCCAGCAAAAGAAGGAGAGCAAGAACAACTCCAGACGTCAGGAGCCCTCCCGAAATCTTCGATCCATGAAAATTTCACACAATGCACACTTCAGCAGTGAGAACTCGTACTATAATTTGCAGGGTGCAGAAGTGTAGTATGAGTACTAAACACGAGGTAATCAGTAGGCATCGACCGACTGAGCTCCAAAGATAATGCAAGTATAAATAACTGTAAGACAGGAATATAAACTACAAGCAACTATTTAAGTAATGAAACATAATAATGTTAATGAAGAAATAAGGATAACATATCATGCACTACTAGTAATCAGGGACGAAAGCGTGATACCATAAGTAGCTAGTCAATATACGATAGTAGAGTGAAGAAAGATATATACAATGTATAATGATAGTAGAAAGTAAGGAAATAATATACAAAGAGTAGCTAGAGAAGAACGGATGTACAACTGTGCAATACAGTTGACCAAACATGAAGGTACTATCCTGAGGGAGATAGTCTAATATCATAAGGATCATAAAAAACAAGGGAGCTAACTCTAGCATAATTGGGATCTCTAATAAAAATGTGAATGATCATAAAGTAAACTAATAAAAACAGTAACTTCCCATAATAAGGAGTAAGGGAACTCAAAAATGTACCTACGACCTCGGGTACCAATTCATAACCAACCTACCACGAATTATACAATAATAATCAAACACTAATGTAATAGGCTATCCCAGACAGTCAATAGCCTAATCGGGCCCCCATAAGCCTAGAAAGCACAAGCAAACACTCAGCCCCAAATAATTATACTAGTGATAGGAAATGCATATAAAAGAACCAATGAAATGTAAACCAGTATTACCATGTCGACCGAGTGCCAAACCATACCAAGTATATACAACTCCTTTGGCTTACCGACTTGCATGACAGGACCTATGGATATCACCTCTTTTGGTATGTGGTCCTAAGACAAAGGAATCCATAAGGTACTCGGGATATCTATATATACGGTCTTGTCTTGAATCAGTACTTTCAATAACCATCATAAAGAATCTACTCCGTCCAGAGTTGGAGAGAAATAAGAATATAATAAGTGCTCAAAATCGAACAGAGACTAAACATGTATAAATCTATAAATCCATTGTCCGAGATTGAATCCAGGACTAAAAAGGTATAACACTATAGAAAGGGTTGAAATCTCCCTTGACCGAAGTGAATAAGTAGTGGTGAAAAGAGTGGATCAATAATGGACCGAAATCAGCTTCTGTCTAATTTCCTAAGTAGCAAACCTAGTGTAAAATATCATAATCCAATAATAAGGGTGCGGCAACTTTCATTTTAAAAGAATTAGTTTTAAAAGTGAGAAAAAATCCATTTTTATAAAACAGTAGAAAAACCAAGGTTCTAACCGAAATCGTACCACTAAATAAGCATAAATACATCTAAATTTATGCATACAATTACCAATATCTAAATAATACAAATTTAAGCTTCCAAGAGTCTAACAACTAAACCATGTCCTTTCAAAGAAAAGAATACTAATCTGGTGTCCAACTGGTATCGTAACCACGGCCTCGGGCCCAACAATATATAAATTAACAGGATATCAGCACCACAATTTAGGAAACTATGGTAAATGAGGGTATAAAGCTACTAGAAGAATCTATTCAAGGGATATCATCTAATTCACTAAGTAAAATAGTAAGTCTTATACTAAAGAAGCCTTCATGTCCATCTATGGTTAAACAAGTCTATAATCAAGTGTAATAGGATCCTACAACCACAACTCGTATTCTAGGCTAGGGCTCGAGTTACATTTCTATTCTAAATCCCCTAAATAGGTCAAGTCATGATACAACTAGTTATAAACCTATCCTATAATCCCTACCTAGTATGCTATCTATATAATACATAAACTCAAAGAGAAGAGTAGACCGTAACCTACCTCGCAGCTGAACCACAGTCTCTAACCATCCATGAATCACTCATCTTTGTCCCTCGATCTCAAAAATGATGCTGCACTATCAAAATCATTATCTATATATCAATACAAGTAGAATGATACTCATATCGAAATAATGGACTCTGGGCTAAAATTCAGATCTAAAATAGGCTCATGGGACCCATGCATGAAATCCCAAAATTGGACCCGTCATTAGGTCCCTCATGACTACCCACTCAAATCAGCCCCAACATAAAGGAAAAAAAAGCTTTATTAGAGAAATCAAGAGGAGAGGAGTTCGAAACTTACGAGATTTGAATAAGATGAAGACCACCTTGATGTTCCTGTAACAACCCCGACCTTAAATAAATGTTCCCCAACTGATTTTAGAGCTTAAAATGCATCCAAGGAGGTTTGGAATTGGATAAAATGGATTTGGGGTCGAGGAGAAAGCAACATAAAAATGGGTCAGATTGGTCGCGTAGGCGCCCATTTGGTCGCGTAGGCACCATCGTATAGGCTTCAATGGAGCTGCCCATGCGTCTCTCAAGCTTGCCATCTAAAGCCTTGCCTAGCCGCCACTATTGGTCTCCAAGGCGACCTCGCCTAGGCTCCAAGATGGCCGCTTGGGCGATGGCACCAGAAAACCAAAAATGCTCAAACTTTGTTTAGGTGCTCTGGGCCCATCCAAAATCCTGTGGATGCAAACAAACTATACTACCTCATAAAAAACCGCATTCTAGGCTCAACAGAGTTGAAAAAATGCCATCGAAGGTTGTTTCAATAAAATATGAGCCCCAAACCCAATGTGTCATTTTAACCAACTTCCGATCAATAACCAAAAATGAGTTCGGAAGCCTCGAGAACTAGACCAAGGGTCCTCCTAGCCTGAAATACACTTTCCTGAGCTAACGATGCTTTCAGAATTTTCATCCGAGGCTGTTTACTAGGATTTTTAATCTGAGATCAATTTCTCAACTTTAAAATTTCAAACATGAAAATGGCTTTAAATCCAAATAAACTTCTCAAAAATTGAACCGAAGGTCTCTGCAAGTCATAAATGACCTGTTGCTACCGTGGGAAGGCACGAAATGCCCAAAATGTACGAAATCTGAGAAAATAACCTGGAGGGTCATTACAAATTATTTGGTGTGTTTTGTTAGTAAAATTGTCCATGTAGTGCTTCCCAATCATCTAGAAGAAGGCCTTACCTTTCTCTATACACTCAAAATAAAAAATAAAAATAAAAAACCAGCCAAACGGGATCTGCGGTAAAATAAGTAGATGCATAGAAAATAGAAAAAAGAAATAGATGAAATTAATTTTGAAGAAAAGAATCATGATCTTTTTCCTTTTTTGCTTGTTAGAAAATGAAAAAAAAATGGGTAGAGAAATGTACCGATTCGGATCAAATACGATGAACTAAGAGAGAAGCAATGTATAATAAATAATTATTGTTTTCATAATTCTGAAAATCAATTCCTTTTCAAGATCTACACGTCTGGTATTCAATTCCTTCCCAACCATTGGTCGATCTATAAGTTGAAGAAGTAGTGTAATCATATAACAAGTGTGATCGATATATTTAAACTTTTTAATTGAACAAAATCAGCTCAATAGACAAGGCAAATTATCTTTACTCGAGATTGTAGATAAATGTTCGCACAAATTAAAGGGATCATTGATTGTGTAGTTTTTTTTTTAAAATAAAGGACCCATTGGGTCATATTTTATTAATATATACAAACATGGACCAGCCCATAGTGCTAAGCCCAAAGAAAAAGGATATAAATAAAATAAAATAAACTAATAAAAGAAATAAACAAACTGAAATAGGAAATTAGGTTTAAAAGTGGAAAGAGGAAAGATCAAGAGAAGCATCTGGAAGGTGAGACCACTCAATATCTTATAGGCGACCCTCTGATACATTGTTTATGAACTATGGTTTGTTCATTTGTTAAGACTGTATAAGAGTTGGATATGTTTTGATAGCTTATATAAACAGTGAAGTTTTCATATATATGAGAAAATATAAGCTTTAAAAAATCATCAAATTATATATCCAAATAAAAATTTTTAACTTCAAATCAACTCGATTTCAAATATGCAGTGAATGTTTAGGCGTTATATGTAAACCTGTGAAAATAATTATTTGTAAAAGCATTCCTGAAAAAGAAGTTTAGGAGATTCCTTTTACCTTCTCAAAGTATGATCAAGACTTCACTATCATCAGGATTGAGTGTAATTTTCATGATTTATTATAGATTATTACTTGTGAAAAAATGAAGTATTTGATTAAGTTGCTTCAAAGGTTGACCTTTCCTCCGTATATTGAACTCATGCATTAGAACTGATTTTTTTTGGGGGGTAGAACATTAGAACAGATTAATTACATACAATCATGTCAACTATCTTATTAGCCTCAAATTGACCGTCTAGTACTTCAATGTCGCTCTTAACTTTAGTTCATTTGTTTGAGAAAAAAGTTCTCTTCAAAAAGATGGAAGAGATTCACATAGCCGGAATCAACTAGTTTGGGTTGAAGCATAGTTGATTGATTGATTGTTTCTTACACAACTTTTGGGTTCACCCTGTAATCTTCTCATTGATTTGTTAACATTTTTATGTTGTATGTCTCTATTAATATGATGTTATCTTAAATATTTCAGGAACAAAGACCGAAGTTTCAAGAAATGAGGAATAGGCAGAATCCCAATAGGTGCATTGGTCGTCCTAACCCTCGGCTTATGCCTCAAGATTTTGTCAGGAGCTACTCAGATCCTACATATGTTGGCTTCATAAGGCAACGTGTAATTTTTCTTTGTCTTTGAAAGATATCCCATTTTTTTCTTAGAAGTTGTTTAAGTTTTTTGTTGTGTAGGATTGTCATATGTTCGACTTTTGTAATGTTTAACTTTCCTTCTCCAAGAAAAAAGACGGAAAATTAGGTTCTTAACATGGTTCTGTAGCTTTAATGAAGTATGCAAACTAGTTGATAGTTTTCAAATATTGTGGATCATTCATATTTATGAAAAATAAATACAAGTTAAGAAATTCAATTTGCATGACCAAACAAAATTCTAACTTCAAATCAACTTGATTTCAAATCATTAATTTCAAATGGACTCTTAGTAGGCCTTTGTCCATAAGATTTGGGACACCAATTTGAAGTTGTGATTTGAAATCAGCGTTTGTTTATTACATTTGCACAAAATTTCTACTTAAACTTTAAACATGATTTCAAATTCTCCAAAAAGTTGAATTTCAAATTCCAAGTTGTAATATATATATATATATATAACTTTACTTTTAAATTTATATTTTGCAAAACAAGATCCATAATTTTAAATTTCATGGAAAAAAGGGCAAATGCTCAACATGAAGAGATTGTTTGTACCATATGTGAGGATTGTATCAAAGAATAATTAATTACTATCATTGATGATTTATTGGATCAATGGTCATTGTAAAATTATGTATATTTAAAAGTTTGATACCCCAAGAATTATTTTTTAAGAAATAAACGTGTCTTTATGATACCTTGTCATTATATGATATATACCATATGTATATCACACATAACTAAAGTCACTAGCCTATTTATTATAATCTAAGTTAATAGAAACATATTCTTTAAAAAAATTCAAAACGCAAACAAAACTTATATCTAAAATATGACTCTATTTTCATATTTACTCTCTAATATATATATATATATATATATATATATATATATAAACTTATTGCGTCCAAACGCACACGCAAGTGCACGTGGCCGTACAAGTAGTATAGGATGTTAAGTCTAGATATCGTACCCTCAGAGACTTGGAAGATCACTCATATGATTCAAATTCTTATTTCACTATTCGAGAAAAGAAACAAGTAACTCTTTGAGATTTAACTATGCTACGATTAACTAGAAAGTGCTGAAAATATGCTTCAAACTTTGAAGATATTTTGGTTTCAAGACAATTTTAGAGAGAAGTCCAGGGTTTTTGCGATTCCAATAATCCAGTTGAGTCTTCTATCGTCACGTATAATTGTTTTCCAAAGTTATTAGTTGCAGGTTTAAATCCCTTATCGAGCGCTTTTCCAACAACTATAAGACTACTCGGCTACCCCTAACGCCTATATTTATATGGTCATCGGTTAATAATGAAGTACATTAAGATGTCATCTGTATCAACTAAGCTAGGTCACAGAGTTTATTTCTATTCCCTTTCCCTATAAGGTTCACAAACTAGCCCTATATCTTATTCTTACACCTGTAGTTCCCTTTTCTAAGTCCAACAAACAAGCCCTGGATGATATTCATAAGGTGATCAAGCAAACAAATAATTCAAATCAAGAAGAAATAAATAACACGAAGATGGAAAACTTAATATAATTGAACAATATTCCTACTTCAACCATCATGTTTATGCCAAAACCCTAGAACAAAGTATTTAGCTACTCATGATTCGCAAAGATATCTAAAAATTCATTAGAATTACAAAAGAAATTTAGAAGAATTTAAGAAAAGAAATAAACCGGAAGAAAGAAATCTCTTGCCCTAACTCCACGCTCCAAAATAATGCCTACCCTATTTTTCACGCAAAAACTCCTATTTATAGAGTTTAGGGTGCGTGGGAATAAAACAAAGCGTCTCCAACTCGAACTAGAAAATCTCTCTCTCTCACGCCACTGGAAAAAGTAAGTCAGTGGCGCAATAGGCAACTGAACTTCTGAGAGCATTGGCAACTCGTGCCACTGCCTGAAGTCGAGTGTGGCGTAGTAGGTACATATAGCATGTGGATATCCTTGAGGATTGATGAGTATTTTTTTAAGGGAAAGGGGCAAATTTATCCCTCGTTAATAAAGTGGTGCATATATACCCTCGCTGTCTAACAAATGGTGCATATATACCCTTTTCATTTACAGACCTATATTTACTGAATTTAAAAAATCCTAAAATTGTTTTTTTTTTTTAATTCTAAAAATATCACGTGGCTTTAAATAATTGGCTCACTCATTTTTTACCCCTCAATACCCGAACATTATGAGAAAAAAACTCGATCCTTCCTTCATTGAGTCATAAATTGGGGTTGGAACAGGTCTGTTTAAAAGATGGATTGACTTTTTCTATCAATTGGGTCGGGTCTAGAGGGGTTAAAAATGGATGAGATAACTTTTAATGTCATGTGACCTTTTTAGAATTAAAATTCAGTTTTAGAATTCTTTTTAATTTAGTGTGTTAATGAAAAGGGTAAATATGGATCATTTGTTAGATGGAGAGGGTATATATGCACTATTTTATTAACAAGGGATATATTTGTTCTAAATTGCAAAGTTGACAAGTATTTAAAAGAAAGAAGAAAGATAAAAAGAAAAAAGACAAACAAAAAGATAAAGAAAAGAAAAGCCGGTCATTGATATCACGTTGACATCACAAAGTTGACTATGCTGATGTCATCGGTCGAAAAAGACAGTTGTTTAGGTGGCATCAAAGTATATGGACATCTTAGTTGTGTAGTTGTACAACCAACACTACTTTTAGTAGAAGAGTTGTTTAGGCATAAAAATATGGGCACCCAAAATCTCAAATTGCCTATAATATTTTATAGTTTTATTCTAGCAAACATTGATTACTTGTTAAAAGTTTAATAAATGGATGAACAACCTTTTAGAAACGAATGTGTTTTCTCAAAAAAAAATATACATATGTCAAAAAAGTCCAATACAGGTGGTATAGATGAAATTTTCACTTATCAATTAAAAAATAATCAAAGAGAATAATATGCCATGAATGTTGTGGCATTATTTGTAAACCTATGAAAATAATTACTTGTAAAAGCATTCTTGGAAATAAGTTCAACTTTACACTTCTCCAAAGTATGATCAAGACTTCACTATCACGAGGATTGAGGGCTATTTCCACAATTTATTATAGAAAGATTACTTATGGGAATACGAAATACTCAAATAAGTTGCTCCAAAGCTTGGCTTTTCCTCCTTATATTGGCCTTAATACATTAGAACTGGTTAATTACATACAATCATGCCAACTATCTAATTAGCCTCAAATTGACTGTCTAGTACGTCAATCATGAGTTCATTTGTTTGAAAAAAGGATGTAAAAGACTCATATAGCCGGAACCAACTAGTTTGGGTTGAAGTGTAGTAGATTGATTGATCGTTTCTTGCTAGCAAAACTTTTGGGTTGACCCTGTAATCTTCTCGTTGATTTGTGGATATTTATGTTATCTTAAATCTTTCAGGAGCAAAGACCAGAGTTAAGGGAAATTAGGGAGGGACAGTATCGCAATAGGAGCATTGGTCGTCCTGGCCCTTGACCTAATGATGCTGACTTCACAAGGCAACATGTAATGCTCCTTTGTCTTTGAAATATTTCCAATTGTTTTTTTCATAGAAGTTGTTTTGAACTTTTTTTTTTTAGGATTGTCATCTGTCCTACTGTTTGAATGAACTATGCATGTTTGTTAGCCGTAATTATCACTCTATCTTCTTCTTTTGTGCAGCCATTTCAGTTGCCAGTGGGACAAAGAGTAGATGGACAACCTAGTAAAGTTTTGTGTATAAGTTATCTGCCCTCTGTCCATGTTGATTAAGACATGCTACACAAGGCTATGATTCTGTTTGGTTATATTTATAACATAAAAACATTTTATGATAGTAATTTTTCATTGGTTCTGTTTAGAAGGCTAGAGGAAGCCCAGTGTGCCAAAGAGGGCTTGCAGGGCAAGCTTTTCAAAGCTTTTCAATGATCCCAGAATCACAATTGAATATTCAAGCAGTGGTCCGGAACCTGACAGAGATTTCTTGGAGTACCATCCCATACCTGGTAGAAATGTTCCTTCAGGTCCTGTTGCAGTCAGTCAAGAAAATAATAGTGATGAGATTTTATGGCATGGCATTATCGCTGAGGGTGGAGTACCTGTGTGCCAGGCTCGTATTCCGAAAGGGAAAAGTATAGAATGTAAGATGTAAGTATAGTTTGTCCTTTCCATGTTGCTTCTTGAAGGAGATATCAGTTTTTTGAATTGCCTCTATGATTTAACAGATTTCTTATCTTGTAGATGTCAGTTAGTTATCATCATACCAAAATATATATATATATATATATAACTCTTATTGGTTTTTCTTCATTCAGTCACATGTGTTGTATTCCTTTTAATATGCTTAAATCCTGGCATTCAAGTGCTGACATGTTTCTTTCTGCAGCCCTGACACAATCAATTGCACCTACACAAAGGATTAGACATGTTAACTGATCACTATGTAGATGCTGCAGTTGGATTCAACATTCTTTCCGTCTTGCCACATACTGAAAATGATTTTCCCTCTTTTACGAAATTTCTGAGGTACCTGAGTGCAAATGAGCATGCTTTGGTTGCAGAATTTGCTGATGGAACCACCTTGTTCTTGGTTCCACCTTCTGACTTCCTTAAGAAGGTTCTGAAAGTTGATGGTCCGACACATATTTATGGTGTGATTTTTAAGTATGCACATCATACACCTAGTGGCACATCCTTGCCACCAGAGACTAAGCAATCTCAGTATGTCGATGCACCAAGGATAGCATCCTCTCAAGCTGCATATGGTACAATGCCATCCGTGGAAAGGTTTCAGAAATAAACAATAAGCAGATAGCCCAAGCAAGGGCCCTTTTAACCCCTGAACTTGTTGCAACCCTAAGAAATATGCTGCCATCAAGTAGTGTGGAAGGAATTGTAGGAGATTCTATTGGTATGTCTGCACCGGATATTGCTGTTGCGCCAGTCTTGGAGATATGTTGATCATCAGCTTCAGCTTAGAAGACATCCGATGCAGGGATAGCTGGCATGCCTAGCAGCTTTAGTGGTGTGTTCTGGACATAATTTCTTGAATATGACAATCATGTTTTACATATTTAAGATAAAAAAGGGATGATTGAAGTGGTCAAATTGTCTGTGGATAAGAATACCTTAGAAGTAAGATTATCAATTGCATAATATGCTATACTAATACAGTGTTTTAGTTAGCTACTTTCAGTTTATATGCAATTAGCTAAAATCAATAATTTATCATTTTCCCCTTTTATCTCCTTAGAGGTCAAGGCTAAAAAAATGCAGTTAGACATACATTAATTTGATCTGTTATCGATCAAATTAGTTTAAAGCCATCCATAAATTTTTATACATCATAAAGCATTAAACTTTCAAAACCATTAAAATTGCTTCCAAACTTGGCAAGATCATCCGCCACTTTGTTTCTTTCCCTATAGATATGCTTCAAACTTGGATTCTTTGGTTTATCAATGATGTGAGAATAATAATTATTGTCTCTTGCAAACATAGAAATAATTATCTGCAATCAGTTTCCACTTGAATCGGCAGAATATTGTTTGCTATAATTGCATGCCAATTGTAATCCTGTTTTTGATGGCAATATTTCGGAATGTATATTGGTTGATGTGGGGTCCATCCCCATGTGGTAAATCCCATGTGCAAGTTTTACTTGACTAGGATTAATTTCCTTGGAACCAAAGCTTGGAAAAATACTTGGCTAGCATTAATTTCCTAGGAGCCAAAGTTTGGCAAAATACTTGGCTAGGATTAATTTTTTCGGAGCCAAAGTTTGGCAAAATTGTGGAGGAAATTAAAAGTGCTACTATAGCATTCTTGGTGGACAAGTAGTTTTTCCTATAAAAGAAGGACCTCATTCACTTCTTTCATCACACCAAAACAAAGAGAGAAGAGAAATAAGAGTGAGGCATCACAGAGGGTTTAGTCTGTGAGAAAAAATAGTGTGTGAGCGCTATTGTAGTGAGGTGGGAAAATCAAAGGAGGGTTATTTCTTTTGAGTGTGTAGTGGTCTTTGGAGTATTTTACTCAGACCTACAAGTGTAAAATTTCATGCTACAGTGATATCAGTTGCTCCTCTCGGCCCGTGGTTTTTCTCTTGTTGGGTTTCCACATAAAAATCTTTGTGTCATTATCGCTCCTTTTTATTTTTGTTGATTAACCGTATTATTATTGTGTTCCACATTTATTTCTTATATTACCGCAAATATTATTTTTGTGGCGGGGTTTATCCCTAACAACTGGTATCAGAGCCAGGTTCTGCTCATTCACAAAAATAATTTTTTGCGGTTGGTCGTACTATACTCGGTGAAAAGAAAATGTCTGGAGTAAAGTACGAGGTAGGAAAATTCAACGATAATAGAGGTTTCTCAACATGGCAGAGAAGGAGGAGGGATCTGATCATCCAACAAGGATTACACAAGGCATTAATCGGCAAATCCAATAAGCCCAAATTCATGAAACTAGAAGATTGGAAAGAAATGGATGAAAAGGTTGCTAGTGCAATCAGGTTGCACTTAACAGATGATGTGGTTAATAACATCATCGATGAAGATAGCGCATATGGTATTTGGGCAAAGTTAGAAAATCTCTACATGTCTAAAACGCTGACAAATAAATTATACCTAAAGAAGCAATTGTACGCCCTACATATGGGTGAAGGTATGAATTTTTTGTCATATTTAAATGTGCTCAATGGACTAATCACGCAGCTGGCTAACCTCGGGGTAAAAATCGAGGAGGAAGATAAAGCCATTGTGCTCTTGAACTCGTTGCCATCTTCTTATGATACTTTGGCAACAACCATCTTGCATGGTAAGGACTATATTGAGCTGAAGGATGTCATGTCAGCTCTTCTATTTAATAAGAAGATGAGAAAGAAGCCTGAAAATCATGGTCAGACTCTCATCTCAGAAAGTAAAGGCAGGAGTCACCAGAGGAGTTCAAGTAACAGTGGCATATCCAGAGGTCGTGGAAAGTCCAAGGTCCGATCTAAATCAAGAACCAGAAATTACTAGAATTATGATCAACTAGGTCACTTCAAAAGAGATTGTCCAATTCTAAAAAGGGGAAAAAGTGAAAGTAGTGGACAGAAGAATGACGACAACATAGTTGCCACGGTGCAAAATAATGATAATGTTGTTCTCTTCATAAATGAAGAAGAGGAGTGCATGCACTTGGCAGGGACAGAGTCGGAATGGTTGGTTGACATAGCAGCAACTTACCATGCTACACCGGTAAGGGATCTTTTCTACAAATATATAGCAGGTGATTTTGGCGTTGTGAAAATGGGTAACAAAAGTTACTCAAAAATTGCGAGGATCAGAGATATTAGTATCAAGACTAATGTCGGATGCACATTGGCTCTAAAAGACGTGTGTTATGTACCTGATTTGCAGTTGAACTTGATCTCGGGAATTGGTTTAGACTGAGATGGGTATGAGAACTATTTTGCAAATCAAAAATGGAGACTTACCAAAGGAGCATTGGTGATTGCAAAAGGAGTTTCTCGTGGCACGTTGTGCAGGACAAATGCAAAAACATGCCGAGGTGAATTGAATACGGCTCGAGAAAAGATTTCTATAGATTTGTGGCACAGAAGAATGAGTCATATGAGCGAGAAAGGATTGCAGATTCTAGCTAAGAAATCACTCATCTCTTTTTTCAAAGGTACGACGGCAAAACCATGTGACTACTGTTTGTTTGGTAAGCAGCATAGAGTCTTATTTCAGACATCGTCTGAAAGAAAATTGAATACACTTGATTTGGTATATTCGGATGTTTGTGGTCCAATGGAGGTAGAATCGATGGACGGTAACAAAAATTTTATTACTTTTATTAATAATGCTTCACGAAAATTGTGGGTTTATATCTTGAAAACCAAAGATCAGGTGTTTCAAGTATTCCAGAAGTTTTATGCTCTGGTGGAAAGGGAGAGGGGTCAAAAGCTAAAGGGTCTCCGCACTGACAATGGAGGTGAGTACACTTCAAGGGAATTTGAAGTGTATTGTTCAATTCATGGGATCAGACATGAGAAGACAGTTCCTGGAACCCCACAACACAATCGTGTAGCTGAGCGGATGAATTGCACCATTGTTGAAAAGGTAAGAAGCATGCTCAGAATGGCTAAACTACCTAAGTCATTCTAGGGTGAAGCAATTCAGACGGCCTGTTACCTGATCAATCGTAGTCTATCAGTTCCATTGGAGTTTGACATTCTTGAGAGAGTTTGGACCAACAAAGAGGCTTCCTACTCACATATGAAGGTGTTCGGTTGTAGAGCTTTTGCACAGGTACCAAAGGATCAGAGAATAAAGCTGGATGATAAATCAATTCCCTACATATTCATTGGATATGGAGATGAAGAGTTCTGGTACAGACTGTGGGATCTTGTAAAGAAGAAGGTCATCAGAAGCAGAGATGTAGTCTTTTGAAAAAGTGAAGTTGGAATTGTTGATGATCTGTCAGAGAAGGTCAAGAAACAAAATGGTGTAGTCCCTAACCTGATTAACATTCCTCCGACTTCTAACCATCCCACAAGTGCAGAAAGTATAATCGATGAGGTTGCCGAGCAGGGGAGCAACCTAATGAAATTGTCGAGCAGGGGGAGCAACTTGGTGATCATACCGAGCAAGTGGAGTACCCTACTCAGGAAGAAGAATAATCTCAACCTCTGAGGAGATCGAAAAGGCAATTGGTAGACTCATCCAAGTACCCTTCCTCAGAGTATGTCCTCGTCAATGATGAGGGGGAGCCAGCAAGTTTTAAAGAGGTGTTGTCCCATCCAGAAAAGAATCAGTGGATGAAATTCATGCAAGAAGAGATGGAATTTTTACAGAAAAATGGCACGTACAAGTTGGTTGAACTTCCAAAATATAAAAGACCGCTTAAATACAAGTGGGTATTTAAACTCAAGAAAGATGGAAATGACAAACTGGTCAGATACAAAGTTTGATTGGTGGTAAAGGGTTTTGAACAGAAGAAAGGTATTGATTTTGATGAAATTTTCTCACCTGTTGTCAAAATGACTTCTATTCGAACCATTTTGAGCTTAGTAGCTAGCCTAGATCTTGAGGTGGAGCAGTTGGACGTGAAAACTGCATTTCTTCACATAGATTTGGAAGAGGAGATATATATGGAGCAGCCAGAAGGTTTTGAAGTAGCTGAAAAGAAACACATGGGGTGTAAATTGAATAAGAGTCTTTATGGGTTAAAGTAAGCACCAAAGCAGTGGTACAAGAATTTTGACTCATTCATGCAAAGTCAAACTTACATAAAGACCTATTCTGATCCATGTGTATACTTCAAAAGATTTTCTGACAATAATTTTACTATACTGTTGTTATATATGGATGACATGTTAATCGTAGGATAGGACAAGAAGTTGATTGTCCAATTGAAGAGAGACTTGTCTAAGTCATTTGATATGAAGGACTTGAGCCCAGCACAACAAATTCTGAAGATGAAGATTGTTCGAGAGCGAACAAGCAGAAAGTTGTGGCTATTTCAGGAGAAGTACATTGAACGTGTACTCAAACGCTTCAACATGAAAAGTGGTAAAGTTGTTAGCATACATCTTGTTGGTCATCTGAAGTTGAGCAAGAATATGTGTCCTACAACAAAGGAAGAGAAAGAGAATATGGCCAAAATTCCTTATTCTTCAGCGGTTGGGAGTTTGATGTATGCAATGGTGTGTCCCAGACCAGACATGCTCATGCGGTTGGTGTTGTTAGTAGGTTCCTTGAAAATCCTGGAAAAGAACACTGGGAAGCAATCAAGTGGATACTCAGGTACCTGAGAGGTACCACAAGAGACTGTTTGTATTTTGAAGGATCTGATCCAATCTTGAAGGGATATACGGATGTTGATATGGCGGGTGACCTTGATAATAGAAAATCCACTACCAGATATTTGTTTACATTTTTAGGAGGAGCTATATCATGGCAGTCAAAGTTACAAAAGTGTTTCGCACTCTCTACAACTGAAGCAGAGTATATTGCAGCTACTGAAGCTGTCAAGGAGATGATATGGCTGAAACGATTTCTTCAAGAACTTGGATTGCAGCAGAAGGAATATATAGTCTATTGTGACAATCAAAGTGCAATAGATTTGAGCAAAAACACCATGTATCATGTAAGGACAAAGCATATCGATGTGAGATATCACTGGATTCGGGAAAAGATAGAGGACGGATCTATACTAGTCAAGAAGATCCCTACAAGTGAGAATCCTTATGATATATTAACCAAGGTGGTATCAAGAGACAAGTTTGAGCTATGCAAGGAACTTGTCAACATGCAGTCAAACTAGAAGTCTGGTGTTATCTCCTTCTGGTGAATGGTTCTGGAAGGGGAGATTGTGGGGTCCATCCCCATATGGTAAATCCCATGTGCAAGTTTTAATTGGCTAGGATTAATTTCCTTGGAGCCAAATCTTGGCAAAATACTTGGCTAGGATTAATTTCCTTGGAGCCAAAGTTTGGCAAAATTATGGAGGAAATTAAAAGTGCTACTATAGCATTCTTGGTGGACAAGTAGTTTCTCCTATAAAAAGAGGACCTCATTCACTTCTTTCATCACACCAAAATAAAGAGAGAAGAGAAAGAAGAGTGAGGCATCACAAAGGGTTTAGTTTGTGAGAAAAAATAGAGAGTGTGAGCGATATTATAGTGAGGTGGAAAAATCAAAAGAGGGTTATTTATTTTTAGTGTGTAGTGGTCTTTGGAGTATTTTACTCAGACATACAAGTGTAAAATTTCTTGCTATAGTGATATCAATTGCTCCTCTCGGCCCGTGATTTTTCCCTTGTTGGGTTTCCACGTAAACATATTGGTGTCATTATCGCTCCTTTTTATTCTTGTTAATTAACTCTATTATTGTTGTGTTCCACATTTATTTCTTATATTAATATTACCGCAAATATTATTTCTATAGCGAGGTTTATCCCTAACAGTTGAGTGTTGGATCCCTTTCGTAAAGTCTTTTATCAATGTCCATTGTGATTCCTTATAACTCCCCCTATACCTCCTTTTCCTAGATTCCTTGCTAGTCTATCCCTAAAGTACTCACAGTTAACAAAGATTTTTGATAATCCGTCGCTAATTCTATTTAGATATAGATTTTGTTGTTTAGCTATATGATCTGTCCATCGCTAATTCCTATTCTTTTTAGTAGTTTAGTGGATGGAAGAATCCAGAGGTTTCCATATGATCCAAGTAATTTCACATGAAATGCTCTATCATAAATAACTTTAAAGGAACTATATATTGAAGTTAGCAACATAACGGAGGTTGTCACTTAATATAGATTGATTCAAATCTAATAATAGTACTTATGGGTACATAAGAAATGTATTGAGAAATCGTAGTAAGTCAGTTGGTTGGCTACCTGAAGTCTCACCTTGTTGGTGAGGGTTTGATTTCCCATTTGGTAATCCCCTTCCCCTACCCCCAATTAAAAAAGAAAAAAAAGAACCAATCTCGATTAGATGTGGGAGAGAGGCTTTCCTATGTTGTTCCAGAAATGTACTATCTATAATGGGCTCAGTCCCCTCTCTTCTAGGGATGTGTTGTTAATTTGAGTGAAAAACCAGAAAAAAGAACAAAGAAAATTTATGAAGAATGAAAGAATAAGAAATACAAAGCAATGAAGAACTAGAAAGAAGAGAGTTTTATTGAACAGAAGTTTAAAGTGCAGTTTATTTAACTGCATAAAATTTACATTTATACTAAAATACTAACTTAATGGACCTAAAGATCAGCAAGAAATCTGCTGAAAATAAGCAAACTCCTAAAGACTAGGTAAAGAAGTTATTTGAGAAAAAACAGAAATTAATTAAATGCAGTAAATAAATAAAAGACTGCAGTCCTAAACATAGCAACTAACACTCCTCCTTAGTTTTGGAACTGCAGACTCCTAGTTTCTCTCTGAAAAACTCAAACTTGTCGATGGAAAGGGGCGTGGTGAAAATGTCTGCAACTTGCTCATCACTTTTGCAGTAAAGAAGTTTCACATCTCTATCTTTCTGTACATCTCTCAAGAAAAATAACTTAATATTGAAATTCTTGGTTTTTCCATGAAAAATTGGATTATTAGCTATAGAAATTGCAGCTTGGTTATCAATAAAAAGCTCAGTCCCTTCTTTTTGCTCGATATTCAGATCATACATTAGTTTCCTTAACCATAGTGCTTGATTCACAGTTGTTATTAGAGCAATGAATTCTGCCTCAGTTGTTGATTGTGCTACTATATCTTGTTTCTTGGAACACCAAGAGAAAGCTCCTAATCCAAGATTGAAATAGAAACCTGAAGTACTCTTCATATCAAGTGTACCACCCCAATCACTATCAAAAAATCGTTTGGGGGATGAAGTCTCAAGGAATTTAAATGAACCCACTTGTGAAAACGACATTCATTAACTTGATTTCATGATTAATGATCTCGGTTGCCGCAATAAAATGGATGTCAATAGCTTGTTAGATTACCCGGATGAAAATGATACATGTTCGGAGGTCCATAGCTTAGAAGAAATTGTTGATACCATTGGAGAAAACAATGTTGATGATGAAGTTGAAGAAGATACAATACTTTTGGAATTATTTATGCATAAGGAAGCACTTATCGCGTCTGGAATTCTTCACAATTTTTTTGGGCAGTTCGAGAAGACAACACCGGAACATTTGGATGCAATAAGAAAAGTCAGAGATGAGCTTCAACTAGATTTAAATTCTAACAAAAAATAAAAACACTATAATCATATTTCACTAAATTGTCTTAGATATTTTTATAATTTTAAAGAATTATTAATTTATAATATTAATGGGACCATATATTTATATAGGGATCTTTCAAAAATATATTATCTTATTATCTTATCGAAATTGGTAATTTTTTCACTAGCCCTAATCGGGACTAGAGAAAAATATTATCTTAGAGAGTTTATTAATTTATCGAGTATTAACTTAGAGAGGTTTTAATATAGTTCATAAGTAGAATTATTTTCCATTTTGGACCACAAATATATTGAAGTTGGCAACAACATAATGGAGGCTTCTTAATCCTAAGTGGAGTCTCAATGTAGAATGCTTCAAACCAAATAAGTAGTATTTATGGTTACATAATGAGTGTGTTTGGTATGAAGGAAATTTCCAATTTTCTCATGTTTGATTGGCTTAAATATTTTGGAAAATGTTTTCCAAATCAACTCATTTTCCTCAAATTGAAGGAAAATGAATTCCCTTCAAAAAGTAAGGAAAACATTTTCCAAAACTCTCTTTCAACCTCACACCTCATCTTCCACCCTAAAGTAAGTCTCGGTTATCGATTCCCGACATTAATATGGGATTCGACTCCCGACCTTGACTCCCGATTCTCGACTCGGGAGTGGGGGTCGGGAGTTGGGGTCACGTCTCGGGACTGTAGTCGCGGTCGGGTCGTGGGTCCGGAGTCGGGTCTTGGGTCAGGAGTAGGGGTTAGGTCTCGGGTGAGAAATTGAGGATGGGTCTGGGGTCGAATGTCGAGAACGGGAGTCAGGGTCGAATTCCGGGACTGGTGTCGAGATTGGGTCTCAGGGTCAATTCTTGGGGTCAGGGTCGGGTGTCTGGGTCATGTCTCGGGTCGGGTTTCGAGGTTAGGTCTCGGGTCTGGGGTCGGGTGTCAAGGTTGGGTCACGGGTCGAGAGTCGGGGTCGGGTATCGGGTCTGGTGCAGGGGTCGGGAGTCGGATCGGGTCCCAAATCAAGATTTGGGGTCGGTCCCGATTATCGAGTCGAGTCCCGAGTCGGATGTAGGGGTCGGGTCTCGGATAGGGAGTCGGGGTTGGGTCCATGGTCGAGAGTCGAGGTCGGGTCTCCTATCGGGTGTGGGGTTGGGTCCCAAGTCGAGATTTAGAATGGGTCTCGGGTTGGGTCCCGAGTCGGGAGTAGGGTCTCGTATCGGGAGTAGCAGTCTCGGGTCGAGAATCGGGTCGGGTGTCTGGATCGGGGTCGGGTGTCGGTGTCGGGTCCCGAGTTGGGTGACCGGTGTCTGGGTCAGGAGTCGGGTGTCGGGATTGGGTCCCGAGTCGTAGGTCACGTTCGGGTCTCGTTTGGGTGTCGGGGTCTGGTCTAGGGTTGGGTGTCGGGGTTGGGGTCTCGAGTTGGGTGCCGGGGTCGAGGTCGGGTCCCTAGTCTCAGGTCGAAAGATGGGGTCGGGTCTCGGGTCGGGGTCTGGAGTCGAGGTTGGGTCTCGGGAGTTGAGGTCGAGTGACGGGGTCAGGAGATGGGTCCCGGTTCGTGTGTCGGGGTCGGGTTCCAAATCAGGTGTCGAGGTCGGGTTTCGAGTTCAAAGTCGGGCTCGGGTCTCTGGTAGGGAGTCGGGGTCGGGTCTCGAGTAGGGAGTCGGGGTCGGGGTCGGGTCTCGGGTCGGGTGCCAAGTCTCAATTTGATTGTCGGGTTCGGGTCCTAGATCGGTCTTTGAGGTTGATTCCTGGGTCAGAAATTATTTTCCTAAAAAGTATTTTTTACTCTCTAGCCAAACACTTAAAGATATTTTCTGAAAAATGTTTTTCATTCACCAACCAAACACTAGAAAATATTTTCTGGAAAATGATTTCCACTCACCAACCAAACATGAGAAAATAAGTAAGAAATCAACTTGTTTTCCATGAAAACATTTTCTAGGAAAACATTTTCCTTCATACCAAACACACCCAAGAAGTATATTAAATCGATTCTTTTTAATGAATAGATTCAATCGCGAGTGGATGTGGGAGAGAGGCTTTCCTATGTTGTCCTAGAAATGTACTGCATGAACACACTTAAGAAGATATCTATAATCCTTCCTTTTATAGAGATGAAATGAAGTAGGTAATCTCTCGTGACATGCTAATCAGATACTTACGAAATTTGATCTTGTTTAATTTAAAGTACTAGTTTTACATACGCGGCTCACGCGTGTACCTCGCTTCAATGAATTCAGTTTTACAAAATCACTTTAATATTAGAAAAGAAAATATGCCTGAATTAATAAATAAATTGACTATTTTATTAAGTACGAAAAAAACTTAATCATAAAATTAATATATTCATACAAACCATATAAAAGACATATAAATAAGAGATTACACTATTTTTACCCAATTATCATATATGAAAAAACTTAAAACAATAACAATAAGGGTATTAGTTGTCGATTGTTATTCTAGTATTTGTAAATTGGAGCTAGACCTCCCTTTTATTTTCTTTGCTGCCATAAGAAAATCCTTAAAGGAGTGGATACAAAAACTTGTATTTACTATATCCTTTAATAAATAATTATATATAAGATAATATTTAAATTAATTATATATATATTAGGATTCTTAATTTCTTTTAATATATTTTAAGACTCATATATTTATATTTTTCATATATTTATTTTATTAAGGTACTTCCCATATATTTTAGGAGTCCTTAACTTAATAAAATAATAATTAAAGAAAAATAGTAAAAAGACGATTTTGTCTAAAGAAAAGACTTTTAATGAAGGGCAAAAAATTCAAACAACATTTATAAGGACCTTCACACTTTTAATATAGTATAGATATAGATTTGTTAAAGGGCCCTGTATCATTCTTCCCATACTGATTATTAAGAAATTTCAATCACCAAAGTTCCATTGAATTCCTTTTCTACAAAGATTCCAGCCTTTTGACACTTACTACAGAAAAGAGTCCATTTTAACATCTTCCATCAAATTATGAAACAAAAGTTTTATGACAACGGTGGTGAGATATGTCTGAAGATGAAGACTTGGAGTTGGTTCTTTTTCTTCTTTTTTCTGCCTTTTGATGACTAGTTGGCGATAAAAGTTTATATAATCAGATGTTTTGAATTGTTTATTAGACTAGTATAATCAAAGAAATTTGGAGAGACAATGGAAGATTTGAGAGAATTTCAAAAAATATTGAAAACCTTTCTTATAAGAAAATAGGTCAAAGCATCTAACACAGCTTAAAATAGCCCATCTCCTATATTTGCAGAACGGGAGAACTACAAATCAACTGTGATATATGGACATCCATATTACAGCTCTACATATCAGAAGTTCAAGATTCAACTTTCAATAAATAGGAATTCAGAATTGATGGCAAACAAACATGACAGCAGGAAAAAAAAACTGACAACCGGGATGATCTGAGGTTTGAAGTGAATGCGTTGTATTTCATCGGCTCTCCATGTCTGAGGTTACTGTTAAAAGAGAATCTACCTTCTTCTCTTCCTCCTTGGATCTGGAAATGTAAGTGGAACAGGAAGTGTAGCCAACAGTACATTTTTTTCACGAACAAGCTTGCAACCTAAGTACTCGTAGTGAGGCCGCAATGCTACAGCATTCATTCTCAAATCTTTGGCTATATCTGATAAATCAGTACGAAAATCATCAGCAAAGAGAGTAAGCACCAACACATAGTTGATAAGAAGATTTTTTTTCTCTTCCGGAAGCCTTTTTGAATCTGGAATAGCAAACATTGAAGAGAACTTCTGGAAGAAGATGCCAGGAATCTTGTGATGCTTTGCCGATGATACACCATCCATAGAATGTTTATCCTTGAACTTAACAAGATGAGTAATGAATGAAAATATGCCTGCCAGCCTTTTCTTCTCATATTCGTCCTACAAACAAGTAGGTGAGTTTGGCACGCTAAATAAGGAAAATATGAAACTGTTTGATCTTAATACGACTGAAGTGTTCACTGCTAATACAAGGAAAAGATAATAATAATAATAATCAATCTATGCACATCAAACCCCACTATAGTGTAAATAAGACCACGACATTAGAAGTGCTTACTGCTCTTAATTAAGTCAATTTTTAAGGATTAGTGTGGTCATAGCCCCTAAATTGGTACTAACATTGAATATTAGAAGGTAGGAAAAAAGCAGCTTTGGAATAACTATTGTGCAAGAAAGCAAGTGAGGAATCAATGTCTCTCGAGTCTTGAGCTATGTGCCTTCAAACCAGTAGAAAATCACTCTTTATTTAAAAGAAATTGCATACATCACTTAACTCATGACTCATTCATAACATGAAATTTTAAGCATTGAGTACCTGTATATGTTCCAATTTGTAGGATCTATTGCAAACAAAGCTTGGATAAACATCAGGTGTCATTTCTGCTCCAGCTTTCATAAGTTTAAAAACATCCAAAAGATAATCCCATTCTCCATTGGAAATAATCCTTTCCAGTGGATATGCCAACTGGGGTGTCGTGGCAGCTAGATCATATGGTGGTATATTCCTAGCACTATCTGTGGTAACGGCTACTTCAAGAGCCTCTTTGTTTATTGCCCCGGCTATATTCCTGTCAAATTCCTCTTGATTTCCAGTATCTTCTTGTTGACGTAAGGAATCAAGCTTCTTAGCCTGGAAAGCAAAGACCAGAACTATATAAAGGAGGAAATACTACTATTACAAAAGATTGATGACAAATTTATCGGCAGAGCAATTTATCTCTTCTTTCTTTTACATGGCCAGCTTTGCTCTTCCGAGATTTATATTCGTTTCTTAGGTAGTTTCTCGGCACATGTATGCCGAGTCGTATAGTATGTATGAGGTTTTGTATAATAATATCAATATTACTAAAATAAAGCTTTGAGTAAATAATTATACATGAAATAACAAAATATAAGTCTCTGTGAATGATCAATTTGAACATCACTACAAAATTACCCAATAGTTGATATGGTAATTAAACTAATGTTGATTGTTGTAGCAATTGTTTTCTAACGAACATGATATAAATTTACATTGGATTCAATATTCAATCTGTCAGGAAAAAGAAAATAATTTCCAAATAACATTACGTTCTAAACAAACATCAAACCATAAAAAAGCGTTCCAAACTGACACCGAGCTCGGCAACCAAAAGATTAACTTGAGCCAAAAAATTAACTCTTGTCATTTTGTAAAACCTCCCATATACATGATGTTGACTAAGGAGCCAAGTTTCTTTTGAAGGCAACAATATTTTTTGAGGGGAAAAGGTTGAATTGATAAAGTTGTCAAAGATGAGGGAAAAGAACATATATGCCAATCACAACTTTAAAAATAAAAGGAATATTAAGTGATTTCAAAGAACATAAACAGCAATTGAATAAGACAAAGATACATGGTTAAGGAATCATATAACCTTTTATTTTGGAGTTCCCACTTTTATAGTAATAAAGAAGGTGTCTTTTCTAAGTTAGAGACCTCATTGATTGTCTATAAAATCACAAATTACACAAAGCATTCTTTACGATAAACTTTGCTAATCATTTAGTTTCACGATTTCCAGTCTTACGGACCAATACACTTTTAGTTTGGGAAAGTATTTGTCAATGGTATAGACTTCAAAAGTTGAACTTGTTTAGAAGTAAATTTCTTGGATGAATTGGGATATTCAGCAGTAAACACCGGTTAATTGGAACCTGTCTATAGTTGACCTTTTTGCTTTTAGCTCAACAAGCTCTGATCTTTCTCAACAGAATCGAACTAGTGTTTTGAGAGCACTGCTCTCAAGTGCTTTGCTTTATGGAGAGCCCTAATGTCATTAACAAGGAGTGGAACAAGATCATGCTACCCTTCGGATCACCCACAAGATCTGTAGTAATGGAAGTCCAACCGTTGCCAGCATCTCAATTGATAGGTTACAGTTTTTTTGTTTTTTTTTTGAGATAGGTAACTTTTGTATTCACACAAAAACTCATCAGAAAACTGATGAGGATGAGGAGGGATTTACAAACCCCCGGGGGGTGCCATCATAATCAAAATCCAAAAAACAAACTTTCAAAAATTTTACAGTTGGACTATAAACTCCAATAAACTATCTACTTCCCCCACCAAGTCTTGTTTACACCAAAAAAACAAAAGACTACGGCATCTCATCTTGATCTTCTGTATGTTACTAGCCTTCCCTTCATAGCTTCTCTCATTTCTTTCTTTCCATAATGTCCACCATATGCAGGCAAGGATATTTTTCCACCAGTCTTCCTGTGATTCTCTCCTTCCAATTTCTTGCCGAGTGTCAATACCTCAAAAGTGGTTCTGGGCATTACCCAATTTACCCCAAGTATACAAAAGAACATGTTCCACAGATCTGTAGCTGCCTTGCAATGCAGAAATAAGTGGCTATTTACCTCAGCCTCTTTTCCGCACATACAACACCTTGAGCAGATCGGCATACCTCTTCTTTGTAGCACTTTGTGGGTTAGGCATGCTCTTCTAATTACCAACCAAGTGAAACAAGCAACTTTTAAAGGAATCTTTATTTTCCAGATTAACTTCCAAGGCCAAACTGTTGTCAATGAATGGTTGATATTCCCAGTAGCAAGACTTTACTGTGAAGCTTCCTTTGGTTTGTAGTTTCCAAACTGGTTTGTCAGGCTCTGTAGATGTGCCTGGAAACGAGGTTAGAGCATGTAGTAAGGTTGCTACTCTTCCAACCTCCCAGTCATTGAGAGCCCTTCTGAACACTAGATCCCAACCCTAAGGGCTCCATATCTGTGCTATGGTGTCACTTTGTTGCAAGCTAATGATGTATAAATCAGGGAAAGTTGTCTTCAATTTCTCCTCCCCTATCCAGATCTCATTCCAGAAACTGATCTTCAAACCATTCCCGATTCTAAAGGTCACCTTTGCATTGAAGGCAGGCCACAATCTCCTGATAGTTTTCCATACAAAGCAACCAAAGGTGCCAGCCACACCTTCAGTGATCCAGTTGTTTTGTAAACCGTATTTCTAGCAATGAACCTCCTCCATATTGCCATATCTTCGCAGCAGAATCTCCACAACCATTTTTGCAGCAGACTGGTGTTCTGGATACTCAAGTTTTTAATGCCCAAACCCCCTTGAACTTTTTGCTCAACCTCACCTCATCCCATTTAACCAGATTGTAGCTATTCTTCTCTTTATTACCTTGCCAAAGAAACACCTTTCTCAGCTTGTTGAGTTTCTTTTCAATACTTTTTGGCAAGGGGAAAAGACTCAGCATATAAGTTGGGAGAGCATCCATATTTGATTTGATTAGAGTCAATCTACCTCCCAAAGAAGGATATTGACTTTTTCATCTTGTCAGCTTCATTTCACTTCTCTCCAAATCTTCATTCCATACTTGCAAATCTTTGTTCTTGGCTCCTAGGGGCATCCCCAAATATTTGGTGGGAAGAGAAGCCACTTGACAACCCAGGTGTCAGCAAGACCTTGCATGTTTTCTACTTGGTTAACTGGAAACAAGCAACTCTTCTGCCAATTCACATGCAGCCCTAATATCCCTTCAAATATTGTCAAAAGAGCCCTTAGATGTCTGATTTGTGACACTTCTGCACCACAGAATACCAGAGAGTCATCTGCATATAGTAGATCTGTGACCTCCATGGAATTTGCCCTGTTTGTATATGCACCAAAACCTTTTATCCATCCCTTTCTGAGCATATAGTTTAGACCCTCCATTGCTAGGAGGAATAAGAAAGGGGACATAGGGTCTCCTTGCCTCAAACCCCTTTGTAACTGGGAAAAAACTTCGGGATTTTCATTTATAATGACTGAGAACTTCACTGTTGACACACAGAATTTGATTCAGTTCACCCATTTCCTCCCAAATCCCATGTTACTTAGAACTTTGAAGAGGAAATTCCAGTTGACATGGTCAAATGCCTTCTCAATATCCAATTTGCACAAGATATCTGGTGTCTTCTGTTTCACCATGGAATTTACCAATTCATTAGCCAGAAGGGAAGCATCCATTATTTGTCCATCTTTCAAGAAAGCCATTTGGTGCTCATTGATCAATCTTCCCATGATTGTTTTCAATCTCTCGGTGATCAGTTTGGCTATGATCCTGTACATTCCTCCAATCAGACTTATTGATCCAAAGTCCTTCAGCTCCTCTGCTACAAATTTCTTAGGGATTAGTGCCACAAAAGTGGCATTTAAAGATCTTTCAAACAATTCATTTTGGTGGAAGTTATGAATTGTTTGCATCACATCATCCTTTATGATCTCCTAGCAAGCCTTGAAAAAACTCATAGTAAAGCCATCAGGTCCGGGGGCTTTGTCTCCATCACAGTGTTTGAGGATGTGTACAACCTCCTCCTCTGAAAATGGTTTCTGCATCCACTCCTGATCCTCTTGGCTTATTCTAGGGCAATTCATCATCTCAAAAGGTGGCCTTCAGTTTTCTGATTCTGTATAAAGCTTCTTGTAGAAATTTGTTATATTCTCCTTGATTTCTTTTGGATCTTCAATCTCCTCTCCACTGATAATCAGTCTGTCGATTGTGTTATACCTCCTATGTGCTGTTGCCACTCTTTGGAAAAACTTGGCATTGCTATCTCCTTTACAGTAGCACATTAGAAGTTGAAAACAAGGTCCAAATACATCTCCTCATTTTTTATTTGTTTTTGTTTTATGATAAATGAGTCTGCTATAAATTTTATTAGAGTACCGTTAGTTTATTTATCTTGAGGAACAGGGACTAACCACGATTAATTTAATTGAAGGTTATATATGTTCAGTTGAATAATATGGGGACCAAAAATAAAAATAAACATTAACTCAATGACTAAAATCGTTATTTCCCTTTACTTTCTTATTAGTAAATTTCTTTCATATTTTGGATAGATAGAACAAAGGATCTTTTATTTTCTTCTTCATCATCATCATACCCAGTTTATTCCCACCAGGTGGGGTCTGGGGGGGGGGGGGGGGGGGGGGTAAAGTGTATGCAGTCCATAGAGATATTTTATTTTCTTATTAGAAAATTTCTTTCATTTTTTATTTTTTTTTTGATGGGTAATTTCTTTCATATTTTGGATAGATAGAACAAAGGATCCTTTTCCTATTACTGTTATTGCAGTAAAAACAGTAAAATCTAATATACTCTCAGTACCATCAGTTTTAGCCAAAGGTACTTTCTCCTAAGATCCTAATGAAGGAGCCTCCAGGGGTCATACCAACTTAAAGACTCTCTCAGGTCATACCAACCAACAATATGAAACACCAGTAGAGATTTCCTACTCCAATTTCTCCTAATGAAATATCTCTATGAACATGTTGCAGTCGCAACATAAAAATAACACTGAATACTTGTAAGCTCATTGTATGCAATATAGGGGGAGAGATCAGCACATAAAAGCTTTTACAGATGCCTACACAAACTTTCTTCCACTGTGAGACAATATATCTAATCTATCAGACTCACATTTTAGTAATCTCACTCAAGTTCAAGGAGGAGAAGTATCAATGAGTTAACAAATTAACACAAGCACAGGACTTAACACAGCTAATAGAGTAAGTCAAATCAAACAAAAATCTTTGAAATAGGCCCTATTAGAGAAGTAAGAGATTCTCAGCACATCTTGTAGATCAAATAATCAACTAGACGTGCTGCCCAAATTTGCAAGTTTCCACAGTACAGTCTCCTCTGTTCTATCACTTCCAAGCTTATGAAAAGTGCAGGTAATTACATATTGATCTTAGATGAACTACCGGTCTATTTCCTTCATGTAACTTATGTAATTAAAAGTGCATTTTCTTTTATTCCTGGAAAAAATACTAAAGGTAGGTAACTACCAAAATGTTGATGAGTTTGTCTATAAAAGTTCAGAAAAAGTAAGGTTCAATTGATGCAAAGTTTTCTATTATCATGCTATAACGTTCAATCAGGCAAATCTCTGTTTCTCAATACTATTAGGACCACAAAGGCACCTAGTGATGACCCCCTTATTATTTTTATCAATTATATAGCATGAGCATCTGTGAGACTATATAGAACAAATTGTTCATCTTCAGGAAGAATTTTCAATTTTGATCAAAGGTTAATAATCTGCTACAAACAGCAGAGTATCTTTAAGTGAAATGTGCAGTATATATACAACTCTGGATGAAGATTTATGTAAAGAAGTGACTAGGCTAGGTGATCGCAGTACTTGTACTTAGGAAGTGAGACTGCTCACCGATGAGCGTTAAATTGCGTAAAACTAATGTCTGTATTTGTACTTGGAGAGTGAGACTGCTCACCTATGAGCATTAAATTGCGTAAAACTAATCTCTGTATATTAAACTTAAAGATACCCCCAACCAGAAAAAGAACACCACAATTGATAATATACATACAAGTGATTCATGGATGTTTCAAGTTTCATCAGATAAGAACGTTTTCTGCTAAGTAAACAATAAAGGAATTTACAAGTCGATCTTTTGGACATAGATATCTTCGAGGATTTAACCAGGAAAAATAGACAGAATAAATAGAGCAGCAGCAAAATTCTGATGATCAAATACATAAAATGGGTAAGAAAAGTGAAAAGGGAAGGCACATGGTTGGTGAAAGAGTAGTAAGACGCCAAACCTGAAGTCGATAATGGAGAAGATGAAACTTTGTTACTTCCTCAAAAAGAAAAAGAAAAAAGTGGAGAAGATGAAATTGAGAAGATAAGAGCCATGGAGAAATTGATTTCTAAAGAAAGAAACTAAATGGCACAGCTCTTTGCTGAGAGCAGCATACTTAAGATGCCTAAGACGTGACGTTGAAAACCAAATAGAAATTAGGAAGGGTTAGTTAATTATGACGGAAGGGTATTTAGCTTAAGCAGGTTTATTAGAAGGGTATTCAGGTAATGTAACTTTTTAATGGGATTCCTGCTTCTATAAGTAATAAAGATAGATAAACTTTTGCTCTTCCATGGTTTATCTTTTGTCATTAAACACAAAATCTACGAGTTTCAAGCAACTGAAAAGTAGAGAATCTTTCCATAATGTTCTTGTCTATCAAAGTTTGTACGGCAAATGGGAGGAGCATACCTGTCGTATAGATTTCTTTGATGAGTACATATGAGTTAAACCTCTCAATTTGTCATCCCTCTCTACTGCAGTGAGTTCTTGCTTGACCATATCTGCATCTTCAGTTTCCGGTCCTTCTGACCCTCTAACTCTAGGTTCCAACCTAATTATCTGTAATCATAAACCAACAAATATTAAAGAAAACAAGACATGGATATTGAAACAGCTATTGCACTCATCACCTGCTTAAAGTTACTTAAAATCAGGATATACGAGATCAGGAAAGCTATGTATGACAGCCTAGATAGTATCAGAATTACTGGTTAGACAACAAACTGAGTTTATGTGTAAAGCAGAAAAATTCTCCAGCTTCAAAGCATTTCAAAATGGCACACACTCCTAGTACCTGTTGTTGGTGGGAGGTGACAGGTATCCCGTGGAATTAGTCCAGGTGCGCACAAGCTGGCCCGGACACCGCGGTTATCAAAAAAGAAAAAAAATGATACACACTGAAACTACCTTTGCAAGAACCCTTGAGTACACAGAGTAGCAACACATAACACTAAGCAAATCAAAGCAAAAACATCTGTCTTACGACCACATTTAACCGAAATTAAAAGAATGATATGGATCAATTACAATAAATGTTCTGCCCAATCATAGTTCGAGTGGACGTCCAATTTCGACAATTATAAGACCAGAACCAGTCTACCGTTACGTACCACACCACCAGTTAATTAATGTGTTAATCTGATAATCTCTCAGCTGCCGTGGCTGGGAGATATATTTTTCATTCAAGTGGACTTGAGAAAAAGAAAAGCACGTAATAACTCAAAAAATAATTCCAGTTTTTGATTAAACATCTACATAAGATCAGAAGAAGGAGCCAATTGGCAAAACTTACTCAGGCCAGTCACAGCCGAAGTAGAAAAATACCTTCTTTTTACTCACCAATCAAACAAAATATCCTTCAGAGCCATTTACCTTGTTTACTATACTGGAAAATATTTCTATAAAAAAAGTTCCTACTTATTTTATAACCATGGTGTCCGGGCCACCTTTAGAGCCGGGGATCTATCGGAAACAGCCTCTCTACTTCATCTGAGGTAGTGGTATAGACTGCGTATACTTTACCCTCCCCAGACCGCACCTGGTGGGAATACACTGGGTATGATGTTGTTGTTGGTGTTCGGGCCACCTTTCACGCACCTCAACTAATTCCACAGGATACCTACCACCTCCCACCAGCAACAAGTACAAGATAACTCTATCCACCAAGGCTAGAATAAATGAAAAGAAATCACCAAGTGTTTTTTTGGTCTCCGCTCGGGTTCAAACCTGAGACCGCGTTATTCCCAACCAAATTCATTAACCACTAGGCCACACCCTAGGTTGTAAAAGTTCCTACTTTTTTACTCACCAATCAAATATAAATAACTTTCGTAATTGAATTCACCTTGTTTGCTCCAATGAGAATAAATCCTCAAACAAAACACCTTCTTTTCACTCACCAATCAAACACAATAACCTAGAAAAAGCAAATCTAGCTTCTAATCAAACAAAAACAACCTTATAGAACAAAAAAACACTACCTTATTTGCAGCAATAGGAACAATCTTGAGAGTTTGAGTTTCCTTATCGAATACCCCAAGCGAGTAAGTACACAACTGAGCAGATGTTGCCTCACCAGAATAATTAGTCCCGACAAAATCAACCTGCGACCCATTAGGGCTAACCACAAGCTGTAACCGGTTATTTCTTTTGACATTCCTATATAACCTTGTACTTAATTCATCAACATTGTTACTGTTGTTGTTCTTTAATGGGTCATAACCTGAAGGAAAATAACCAACAATTGGAGAAATGTTATTAGGATTTTCAGCAATTGTTTCCATTGTCACTGTATGTTTCTTCTTCTTCGTCTTCGTCTTCTTAATTGATTTTGCTTCGTCAATTTCTTGGTGTTGGGAGTTGTGTGCTTCATCATCATCCGTTTTGGCTTGTTCTTCATCAGCTTTGCTAGGGTTTTGGTCGTCTAGCTTCTTCTTCTTTTCTTTTGGTTTAGCCATAGTTGTTCTGAAGGAAGGAAGGAAAGAATATTGGAAGGCCAGCGACAAACTTTATACTAAAGCATAAACCCTACTCTAAAATGACATAAAAATATTTAAAATGGTCTTTTATTCATTGCTCCCTCCCTCCAAATTAATTATTTTTTGAATCAAGAGATTATATCGTGAGACATAAATGAGG
The DNA here is from genome assembly GCA_031232105.1 of Capsicum rhomboideum. Lineage (NCBI taxonomy): Eukaryota > Viridiplantae > Streptophyta > Magnoliopsida > Solanales > Solanaceae > Capsicum > Capsicum rhomboideum. The sequence goes on along the minus strand of CP124713.1, from coordinate 28,378,594 downwards.
CTAAAATAGTTAAAAAGCTTTCGTAAGTAATATTTTCTTAAAAGGCATATAAAAAAGAAATATAATAGATAATTTGAGAAAAAAGCATAAGTACTACCCTAAACTATATAGGGAAAATTTAAGCTACACACCTTAACTATCCTCTAAACTATTTTAAAGGGTAATAAATACCCTCTTTGGTGCTGACGCGACACAGAGAATGTGATCACTCTCTTGGAAGCAATTGAGGTAAAAATTGTGTCGCAAAAAATCCTTCTCTATACAAGTTCTCAAACGAGGTTTTGAAAAGAACTTCTATAGTCGAGATGTGTAAGCACTACAAGATGTGAAGCGATCTCGTACTAAACAAAACGAATTTCACTTTCTATAACAAAAATGAAAGAAAGTCAACCTATTCAAATATGAGAAAAATCTGTTGAATATTGGATATGTGTCCTTTTTTAAATAGACATTTTACCATTAGTTAGCACACATAATTATTAACATTAAAACTTATATTATAATTAATTATTTTTACTTCTTACTTTTTTATGAAATATTTATTCCCTCCTCACACTTAAATTTTTTTTTTACTCTTTTATTAATTTCTTTTCTTTCACTTTGAATTAATTTGAAAAAAAAATTACGTCTATTTTCATTTTTAAAAATAATTAATTTTTTTTGAAAAGTGAAATTTATTTTTAACGTTTTACTTTTTTTATTTTTTGTTTGATTTCCTTCACTTTTTTGGGTATCCGCCTGAAACTTCTTACTTATTTTAAATAAGAGACATTTGGAAATTAAATCTAAAATCAAATCCAAAGGAAAGACAGAGAAAATAAAAATAATAAATAAAAGAAATAGAAAAAACAAAAAATAAAAAACAATGAAAGAAGGTAAAAATGAAAAAAAAATATGTGTATTTGAGAAAATTTTAAATACGAAGCAAAGAAAAATAAAAAAGATACATGTATTTGAGAAAATTTTAAACACAAGAAAAAGAAAAAGAAAAAAATATGTGTAACGATCCAAATCGTCGTTACGTGTGGAAACTCCCCAAAAATAATTTACAATAAATAATAGGTTCAAAATGGACGACCCGGTAAAAATTAAATCGGGAAGGAAAAACGAGGCCTAAAAAGGGGTTGGGCTGGACAGCCGATAACCGCTACAGCGGTTGGGTAACCGCTGCAGCGGTTAAAGGAACCGCTGCAGCGTCAGATGGCAGTACCCCAACCGTGGAATTTTTAAAAACCTTCTTCTCTTTATTTCCCTAGGTCGCCCCCTTCCACCAAAAACACTCTGAAAAACTCTATCTCTCCATCCATGAGATTTCAAAGGCCAGGCTTTATGAGAGCGGTTTTGAGGCACACCTGGAGGGAACCCTACATGGGAATACGCTTAGCACGCACGGGACAGCTCACCCCTCTTCATAGCAGTATGTTTCACCTAAGAGGTAAGTTATGGTTTACTTTGTAGCAACTAGACTTGGGCTAGATGCATTTAACGTTAATAGTGATGTCGAGAGTATCATGCATTAGGCCTTCGGGTATGGATTTGGATGGATGGACACGTTTAAAATGTTGTTAGGCTTTAATATATTGTATTACTGTACATTATATTGATGTTTTGCTTGTGATAAGGGAAGAATAAAATGGTAGAGCAAATGTACGTAGCTTAATATCTCCCAGGGCCCTTGAGATTAGTGGAAAATTAGACGATACAGAGAGAGACAGAAGGAGGAAATTAAGGTAACTCAGTTAAAAACATAAATGTCATATATGTTCGGATTGTACTATAGAAAGTGGGTAAAAGGTCAGGTATGGTAAGTTGGGGTTAGTAGTTAGCATAACCGAATCGCGCGACTAAGGAGCGGGCATAAAGGAGTAACACTGTGAAGTAAAGATTAGAATTTTTGTTAGAAGTAGTTAGGAAAGATTAGAGGATAATGTAAAAAATGTGAAGTCGGGATGTGGATAAAGAGAAGTGTGTGATAATGTGAACTTGAGTTACAGCCGCCTCGTCGGGGTGTATGGTAAAAGATGATTGTGAATACATACGTACGAACTAAGGTCACTGATCAAAATGAGTTAGATGGGTGATGTTACATTTAGACTGGCTTGACCTATGTTGGGTTGTGAAATGGCATCTGTGATTGTCTTTTTGCCTAAATTATTATTTGTTGATTTCATGAGCGCATTTCATTTGCATGGTGATGATTTGTTGTGATAATGGGTCAGGTACCACGCCGATACGGATATGATGTATTGTGATGATGGATCAAGTACCTCGCCAGTACGGATATGATATGTTGTGATGATGGGTCGGGTACCACGCCGGTACGAATATGATACGTTGTGATAATGGGTCGGGTACCATGTCGGTACGATATGATATTGATGATGGTGATGAGGTTGATGAGAAGGGATAAGGAGAGATGATCCGCACATTTTGCGTACATGCATTTATTCATATGTTTTGAATGTAATTCTATTTTATATGTGTTCTTATACATGTTCCTGTTGTGGTAAGATATGATTGGTAGAATTCTGACTTCATGGGGTGTGGTATTTGATGTATTGTGACAGTGGATACCGAGAGGATTTGGGTGGAGGTAGATTAAAGTGGTAGCCTCCAGTAGCTCCGCCTTGATTTTTCCCTTACCCAGTCTCAGGTTCTTTTCTACACAATACAACCTCTTGTTTATATGTAATATAATTTGAATTCGTAACTTTATTACTTCCGAACCACAACTAACACAATTTTCCACCTACCAAATTCAACAGTGCTACACTTTCATCTATCTTTTTACTTACTCAATTCACTATCCTTAAAAGTGTTCCACCAACAGCCAAACACCTGGGTAGTTCGTAGGAGATCGGATAGAAATCAGGTAGTACTTCAAATCATGAAGAGATGAGCTGTAACTCAAGTCTCAGAAATGAGGAAACTCTCAGGATCACACCCGGTCCTTACGCCCATCGATCTTGGCTATACATCACACAACCACACACATACTGTCGGCAATCATATTCGAGAGTTTAAGCGTCACAAAGCAAGTTACCATACATTACCATTAACAGCAATACACATAGCATATTTTTAACACATCATCGCCTTACCACAAGTACTTAACACTATATCAAATAAGCATAACAGTTCACTTCCTATGTCATTACTGGCCTCTATTCATTGGGTGTTCGGTTTTAACCCTTCCATGTTAAGAGATAGCAATTGGGACCGACTAGTCCCAATTGTGACGATTGAGATACTAATTGAAATCGACTAGATACCAATTGGACTCAATCCGGGGATACGAAATTGAGATGGTACGATAGGAAAGAAGAAAGTGAGATAGATTCCTAGATTCCTTGTAGCTTCCTAATTTGATGTGGATGTCAACACACCAATCCATAGGACTCTACTCAACATTTGCTCTTGTACTGGGATACTGGTAACCTGGGCTCTGATACCATCTCTGTCACGACCCAACCTATCGGATTATGCCGGGCACCTATCTACACCTACTCTAGATAGCAGAACCCTGAATATCCCACCATTAACCAATGCGGAAGTTATTACAAAGTTCACTTAACCAATGATATATGTCATCTTAACAACAATTCAACAGTTCAAACAATTATTAAGTCAATTCGTTTCATAACTTGTTTTTAATACATTAGAAATGAAAAGTAAATATGAAAAACAACTATAAGTGACTCCCCAGAACCTAGCCTAAACCGGTACAAGAGCACTAGACAAGATGTAGGAACATCCATGACACAACATCCATGTAGGATAGAAAGGTACGAGCTGCTGCTGAGTGATCGGTATCGCTGCTATAGAAACTCCAACTGACCTGCACCATGGCTATACCCACCAGTAGAGGTACAATAAGTGTAGCGTCAGTATAACCACACGTATTGGTAAGCATCATCGGTGGATCAGGGTTAGAAACAAATAACATCAATAACAAATACGGAATAATCATAAGCATTAGGTAAGTTCCGGTTCTATACCCCAATTAAAGAATCCTCAACATATCATCTTAGCATCTCTGTGACCTACCTGTCATTTAACATTTTTGTATATCTTTGTCTTGTGACTTGCATTTTCGTATATATTTTCCCTTTGACTTACCATTTCGTATATCTTTGTCCTTTGACTTACATTTTCGTAATCTTTGTCCTTTGAATTACATATTCGTGTATCTATTTCCTTTGACTTACATTTTTGTATATATTTGTCCTTTAACTTACATTTTCATATATCTTTGTCCTTTGACTTAGATTTTCGTATATTTTTGTCTTTTGACTTACATTTTCGTATATCTTTGTCCTTTGAATTACATTTTCATATATCTTTGTTCTTTGACTACCTATTCCAACATGTACCCTTTTTCTCCCATATTCGACCATCCTTATGGTACCTACAATTCTTTAAGCTACATCCAAGCAAGTCCTCTCAGTACTCGCAATAAAAAACATCACAATACCACCTCTCTTAATTATCATAAGTTTCACCTATCGTATTACACCATAACTTAACTGGTCCTTTTAAAGGGGCATAGAATCTCACATCTAACCTGGTTTGCATAATGGACCTAACTTATATTCGTCAATCCTCTTTCATCATTTACCATAATAGAAATACCTAGAATACATACATAAAATAGAATCACATCCAAAACATATGAATGAATGCATGCATACAAGGTGTGTTCATCATCTCTTACCCTTCTCAACCTCATCATCAACATAACATCGTAACGGCGTGGTACCCGACCCATATCATAACAACCATATCCATATCGGTGTGGTACCCGACCTATATCATAACAACCATATCCGTACCAGTATAGTACCCGACCCATACCATCTCAACACATCAACACAGTGCAAATGAAATGCAATGCAGTCAATAAGTCATAAGACATGCTAAAAAGCAGTCATAGATGTCAAGTTCATAAACAAGCACGAAGCCAAGAAAGTCTAAGTGCTACTACAATCATCTAACTCTCCTTGATCAGTGACTTAGTGTATACGTACATATATATTAGCGGTCATCACGTGTCATACCTCTGAACGAGCTGCCGTAGCCCAAGTTTGCACTATTATGTACTTCCTCTCTGCCCATATTCGAAACATTACATATTTCACACTAATAATTAATCCTTACTAACTATTTTAATGGGGAATCTATTCTTTACTTCACTGAGTTACTCTTTTATGCTCAGTCAATAATCACGGGATTTAGTTATGCTAGTTTGCAGCCCCCAACTTACTATATTTCATCTCTTAACTAATCCTTTTTAGTGAAATCCGATCATCAAGACATTAGAATTAATCAAGTTCCCTTAACTCCCCCTTTTATATTATCGAATCCAACTTTAGACTATATTCAAGCCCGGAAGGGTATTAAGCTACGTACATTCGCTCTACCATTCTATTCGTCTCTCATCACAACTATTATCAAGAAAAAGTACTATTATAAAATCATATTTAAACATAATTGGATTTTTAACGTGTCCATCCATCCAACTCCGCGCCCGAAGGCCTAATGCATAATAATTCCGACATTACCATTAACATGAAATGCATCAGCCCCAGCCTAGTTGCTATAAAATAAACCTTAGCTTACCTATTAGGCAAAACATACTGCTACGAAGAGGAGTGAGTTGTCCCATGTGTGCTAAATGTATTTCCATGTCGAGTTTCCTCCGGGTGTATCTCGAAACCGTTCTCATGAACCTTGGTCTTTGAAATATCATGGTTGGGGAGGTAGGGTTTTTCAGACTGTTTTTGGAGAAAGCAGACGACCTAGGGAAATAAAATGAAAGAGGATTTTTAAAAATCCCTCGACTGAACATACTGCTTTTTATCGCTGCAGCGGAGCTTTTACTGCTGCAACGGTAATTGACAGTCCACCCAATTCCCTTAGGCCCCAGTTTTTTTCCCCGATTTAAATTTTTTTCCTATCTATTTTGAGCCTATTATTTATTGTAAATTATTTTTGGGGCATTTTCACACGTAACGACATTTTGGGTCGTTACACTCTGGCAATAATAAGTTTATTATTGTCTCATCTCTATTTGTCAATTAGACAATAGATGCGATTGTCTGTGTGAATAGGACAAATTTTTTGTCTGTTTGACATAATTTTTATCCTCAAAAATTTATATACATCACATCAAATCGATAGATGTATATTACCCAATAAGAATGAAAAATTAGGCATAAACCAACATTAACTTCAATAATGTGAATATACATGAACATGATTGGAAAAAATAAAATATAAATACATCAACATCTACGTAAACCCAATGACTTTACATGTCTTTCATAAGCATCACATGCCATGAGTTTTGTTAAGGGATCTGCTATCATTTGATGTGTAGATATCTATTTCACGGTCACTTTTTTTTTTTTACAACCATGTCTCTTATAAAATTATACTTTATGTCAATATGTTTTGTTTCCCTATGGTACTTTGAATTCTTTGTGTAGGCTATTGCAACCTGATTATTACAATATAATGTGACAGGTTCAACAACATTGTTATACACACCCAACTAGATCAGAAAACATTTCAGCCAAACAGCTTCTTGCGCAACAGGTGAAAGTGCTACGAATTCAACTTCCATTATAGATAAGCCTATACATGACTGCTTCTTGCTACTTCATGATATGGCACCATTTTTAAGCAAGAATACATATCTAGCGGTGGAGTTTCTCTTATTTAAATCTCCTCCCCAATCAACATCAATGTAGCCTTTGACTTGCAGATTATTTCCTTGATAACATAAGGAATAGTCAATTGTGCCTTTAAGATACCTCAATATCCTTTCAGCTGCTTTTCAATGTTGCGGTCGTAGGATAGATTGATATCTACTAATTAACCAACCCAATGAAATAACAAATATCAGGTCTAGTACACATCATGACATACATTAAACTTTCAATTGTGTTGGCATAAGGAACCTTTCTCATTTGTTCCTTCTCTTGTGGAGTTTGAGGGCATATCTTTTGGTTTAAAGCTTCACTTTTAGAAACTGGAGTGTTTGTGGCTTTGCAATCTTGCATATTAAAGCTTTCAAGAACTTTCTTAATGTAAAGTTCTTGTGAAAGAGATAACAATCTTTTCGAATGATCTCTTGAAATCTTAACTCTAAGAATATATGACGCTTCACTCATATCTTTCATCTTAAAAGTAGATGATAACCACTCTTTTATTTCTTTTACATACTCGATGTCACTTGCAGCTATAAGTATGTCGTCTACATACAATGATAAGATCACGAATTTATATTTGGATCTTTTGATGTATACACAATGATCTTCATGAATCATAATGAAACCATACGATATTATCACATTATGGAAACATAAGTACCATCTTCTAGAGGATTGTTTAAGGCCATAAATCGACCTTCATAGTCGTCATACTTTATTTTCTTTGCCTTCTTTCATGAAACCTACATGTTGTTTCATATAGACTTCTTCTTCTAGTTCTCTATTGGAAAATGCAGTTTTCACATCTATTTGATGCAATTCAAGATCCAACATAGCCACTATAGACAAAATTAATCTTATTAAAGTAAAGCGTACAACAGGTGAAAAAGTTTCTTCATAATCAATTCCTTCCTGTTGTGTGTACCCCTTAGCTACTAGTGAGCTTTAAATATTTTGATACTACCTTCTATCTTACGCTTAATTTTGAGAATCCATTTATTTCCAATAGTTTTTCGGCCTATAGGTAGATCAACCAATTCCCACACTTGGTTAGATTTCATTAACTTTATCTCCTCCTCTATTGCTTTTAGCCATTTTTCTTTAGAGGTACATGTAAGAGCCTCAGTTATATTTCTTGGATCTTCATCATCCGGAGTAACTATAAATGCATCCCCTTCGATCTTAAATCGACGACGGGGCAATTTGTGGACGACTTGTTCATCGAGGTTGATATTGACAAATTGATTTATTAATTGATAAGTTACGCCCACTAGGACCAGCAATATCACAAGGATTTGTGGAAATAGGAACCGATCCATTACCATCAGCATGACTCTTACTCAAATCAATTGGAACATCGGTAGGAGATGTGGTCTGGTCCATAGTTTCATAAAGAGATAAGTCTTGACCTATCTCGCCCTGCTTAGAAAATCATTCTCTATGAATGTAACATCACGTGACTCAACTTCAGTAACAGTGCCACTATCTTGTTCACCTATGAACACATAACCCTTAGACTGTTCAGAGTATCTTATAAAGATACACTTCTGTCAGGATCCTATTTCGCATGTCATGATGGCACCTACTTCAACCCACCAGTAGGTAAGCCAATCCATAGCTCGAAACGACAAGTAACGGGCTAACGGGCGAAATATGAAGAGAAACAGGATGTAACGCCAATAATAACAGAAATATAGGCGGAAGCGAAGCAATATATACATAATATACCATACGGGAAAAGGAAGAGGATAAAATATACAAGATAAACCCTCCCCAAGACCTGATAAGGTTGGTACTAGAGCCACTACTAAAAAGAAAACCAGAGTACTAGACATAATCCAAAATATACATCAAATATACAAAGTAGTCTCGAAAGCAAAAGACTATACCAAAACAGATGGAGGAGGACCAACCTCGGATGATAGCAAGCTCACCCTGCTCCGAATTAGTATTGGGATAAAGGAATCACGTCAACGCCAGCGGCTAGTACTCGGATCTGCACCAGGAAAACGATGCAGAAGTACAGTATGAGTACCAATTCAATGGATACTCAGTAGGCATCATCGGCTGACTGAGCTCATTATAGAAAAAGTATAGCTAAAACGCGAGGGGTCAATAGTATGAGTCAGCATTAAATAGATATAGAATAATTAGCTACTGAGCGATGTAAATGCTATGAAGAAATAATTAAAACGGTACAGAAAATAAATAACACGGCAACAAGAAAGTAAAACACACATCACCTAACTAGGACCCTATAAACCCGTTAGGCACACTGAAGAAGACAACTAACCCAGTTGTACCCCCATAAGCCGGTGGGACACATAGGAAACAAGTAAAAGGAAAGCTTAAATAAATCGAGCAGAACCAGTCTCAAGTAACCATAGTAACCATCCAGATATGCACCAAACTTGAACCGACACCAATGGTTTAGTAACGAGAGGCCAGACGCCGGGCTCGAACCAGTAATAGTGGATAATAACAAGAGGCCATAAGACGGATTCAAACCAGAAATAGTGGGTGATAATGAGAGGCCACATAAATGAGGTACAACAAAACTCATAATCAGAAGCCGGACTCGAAATGGAACTCATAAGAATTATACCTCCAGAATAGCAATAACCAGTACCAGAACTCCCAAACCATATCGTAGCCAGATGCCGAACTCGAACCAGAACTTATATAATCATATCTCTGAAATCACAACAATAAACACCAGAGTAGGGCCAGAACCCATAATAGGCAGAAGTAATAAGTATAGATCGATCCTAGACCGAAACTAAATGATTTATTAAAATATAACCTCATAATTTACTAAGTAAAAGTAACTCAAAGTTTCTAAGCCAAACGAGATGCTATCAGGTCATAAACTAAACTAAGGCATACAGAATCACTAAGGTAAGGCGGGTCCCCAATAACCAAGTCAAGAACTAATAGTCCAGGTCAAATATTGTCCTAATCAAGGGAAAAAGGTGCTAAAACAGACTAAAGACCAAGTCTAAGTTCACCCAACCCAAAGTAGTAGCCTAATAAAAATAGTCTGGGCCTATCTAAGCCTAAAAGTATTTATCAGTAACTACACTAGTTAAGAAATGTAGCGGGGCCCACTACTAGGTACCAAAAACCAAGGTCGGGCCAGAACTTAGTCTAGACTATCCTAAGGCTTCCCAAGCCCCAACTGAAGGTACTAAAGCATTCTCCAAACCTAAAAGGTGTTTCCACAGCAGCGTAAGGGAAAAATGGGCCCGAAACTTACATAATGGGGCCCTAATCGGCTAAATACGATAAAGATATGCTAAGTCAGCGACCGGGCTACAACTACCTACCCAAAACTAGCACAATAGCATAAAAATACTATAAATAAACTTAGTCTAAGGATAAGGTAAGCTTAGCTCACCTGGACGCCATCGAAATCCTGTCAAAGCCTCTAAATAGGAGCCTTCCCCTTTCGAGAGGCCTCCGACTACTGCCACGCTATCAAAATAAGAATCTATACTTCAAAACAAGAAGATTGATACCCATATTGCGTATAAACACTCCAGATCAGAAAACAAACTAAAAATCCCATGTGGGGTTTGCGGAATTGCAAAATTAAAACCGTCACAACGTCCCACACAGCTCAAGGATCATGTGCCACCAATTGGTAGCTGAATCCGAGCTCAATCAGTCTCAAAGCAGTCCAACACCAACGGAAAAAAAGAGACCCAAATACACAAATTTAACTCAAATTAGTCGAAAAACTTACGAGATAAGAATGATCACGGCCCCACAAACGTACTCCTACACAATTCCCAGCCTCAAACACACAATTCCACACCACAATCGAGCTTGGGACAGTCAAAAATAGAGGTTTTTCCTTTGGAGAATGGCTGGAAATTGAGAAGGCAAATATATATAATGACAACGATTGCCCCGCTAAAGCGCCAAAGAGGCCGCTAAAGCGCTCAATGCCCAACCGGCCTGGCCCACTAAAGCACCCTAAGGGGCCGCTAAAGCACCTAAGGCCAAGACCGGGACCTCCACTAAAGCGGTACAGGGCAGCTAAAGCGGTCCCCTGGCTGCTTAAGCGGCTACACCAGCAACTTGGCACCAATCAAGTTTGCCAAGTTCAATAAGGCTCTGACCGGGTGCTCGAGATTGGTTCGGAATCCTGTGCATGCAAATGAACTGTGCTACCCTACCAAATTCGGCATTTCGGACTCAACAGCGCCATTAAAATTTCCATTCGAGGTCATTTTGATGAAAAGTGGGGCCCACACTCCAAGGAGCCATTTTAACTAAAAACCACCCCATCTCCCAAAACGAGTCCAGAAGCCTTGGGACCCTGACCAGGGGTCCTGCTAGCCTAAAATAGATATTCCAAAGTTGTTGAGACTGTCAAAAATAGAATCCAAGGCTGTTTACCTGAGGTTTAGGCCCGAGACCCATTTCTTAACTTAAGAGGCTCCTAAATAGGAAAATGGCTCTTAAAACCAAACGAACTGCTCGGTAACTGAATTGTCAATCCCAGCAAGTCATAAATGACCTGGGGCAGCTATAGGAAATCTCTACATGCTGAAAACGCACAAAAATATAGGAAATGACCTGGAGGGTCATCACAACATCCACTATTAAAAGGACTTTCATCTGCTAAAGTAAAGGATATAAAAGTATCTGAAGGCTCGAACATATAGGGATACTGGGCCCGTATATCACGCTCAACCTCCCAGGTAGCCTCCTTAACTGTACAATGATGCTACTGAACCTTAACAATAGGTATACCCCTGGAGTGCAACCGTCTGACATCTCTGGCCAAAATGGACATTGGCTCCTCTACAAATGCCAACCTCTCGTCCAACTGAACTGAGTCCCACCTACATATGCTACCTCCCCAACTGTCTGCAGGATCTCAAAGGGTCCAATATACCTGGGGATGAGCTTGCCCTTCCTCCCAAACCTCATCATGCCCTTCATGGGTGATACATGAAGAAAGACCCTATCACCAACTCTGAATCTCAACGGGCGACGCCTACGGTCATTATAACTTCTTTGCCTACTTTGAGCTACCCGTAGCATATCCTGAATCATTCAAACCCGATCCAATGACTCACAAAGAAAATTCGTGCCACGAGGCCTAACCTTAGAAGTCTTGAACCATCTGATAGGAGATCGGCATCGCCTACCATACAGTGTCTCAAATAGGGTCTAAATACTGGAATAGAAGCTGTTATTATACCCAAACTCCGCCAAAGGCAAGAACTAGTCCCATTGACCCCAAAAATCTAATACACAAGCACGGAGCGTATCCTCTAAAATCTGAATAGTCCACTCCGACTGCCCGTCAGTCTGGGGATGAAATGCGGTGCTAAGATCAACCTGGGTACCCAACTCCTCCTGAAATATCCTCCAGAAGCTATAAGTGAACTGAGGGCCACAGTCTGAAATGATAGACACAGGTACCCCATATAGGTGAACCATCTCTCGAATGTAGACATGGACTAACCTCTCGACACTTTAGGAAGTCTGAACAGGGTAAAATGAGCAGATTTGGTCAATGATAAAATGAGAAGATTTGGTCAATTGATCCACGATGAACTAAATGTTATCGAAACCACGAGAGGTACGAGGCAAACCAGCTACAAAATCCATAGTCACTCGCTCCCATTTCTATTCGGGAATGGGTAGCTGCTGAAGCAATCCATTAAGTTATTGATGCTCGGCCTTACCTGCTGATAATAAAGGCAACGAGCCACAAACTCCGTTATATCTCTATGTATACCACTCCACCAGTAGTAATGTCTTAAATCCCTATACATCTTAGCTATCCTAGGGTAAATAGAATACCTAGAGCTATGCACCTCACGAAGAATCAACTAAATCAGGTCCCTGACCCTCGAAACACAAATACGGTCATCATATCTTAGAACACCCTCAGAATCCAAGATAGCCCTCCTAGAATCACCTCTACACACCTGATCTTGGATGCTACGAAGGCCATAATCCTCAAACTGACGACTCCAAATCTGCTCCAACAAGGTAGATCTAGCCCCAACCCTAGTAATAATCCTCGTGGGTCAGAAATATCCAAACGAACCATCAAGTTAGAAAAGGACTGGATATCTAAAGCCAACGATCACTGTGAAACTGAAATGAAGGCCAAGCTACCCATACTTACTGCCTTCCGCTAGAACATTCGCCTAGCCCAGATGGTGCAGAATAGAGATATCATAGTCCTTCAGCAACTCAATCCATCTACGCTGCCTCAAATTAAGCTCTCTCTAGGTCATAATATACTGAAGACTATGGTGGTCAGTGAAGATCTCGCAATGAACACCATAAAGATAATGCCTCCAAATCTTAAGCGCAAATACTACCGCTACCAACTTCAAATCATGAGTAGGGTAGTTGCGTTCATGCACCTTCAGCTGCCTCGATGCATATGCAATATCAAGGCCCTGTTGCATCAGAACACACCCTAAACCAACACCAGAAGCATCACAGTAGATGGTAAATCCCTCGACCTCAACTGGAAGAGTCAGAATAGGAGCTGAAGTAAGTAAATCCTTGTGCTTCAGAAAGATTGCCTCATAACTCCCGGACTACTGAAATGGAACCTCCTTCCTAGTCAATCTGGTCATAGGGGCTGTAATGGTAGAAAAACTCTCAACGAACCACCTATAGTAGCCTGCCAACCCAATGAAACTGGGAATCTCAGTAGGAGACGTAGGCCTGGCCCAACCATGAATAGCCTCAATCTTTGTTGGGTCCACCATAATACCCTTCTTGGACACCACGTGTCCCAAGAAAGCTACAGACTAAAGCTAGAACTCCCACTTTGAGAATTTGGTGTAAAGCTTATGAGCTGTCAAAGTATGGAGCACAGTCCTCAAATGTTGCTCATGCCCCTCCCTAGTCCTCAAATAAACCAAAATGTCGTCGATAAACACAATCATGAAGGAGTCCAAATACGACCTGAACACACGGTTGATCAAATCCATAAATGTTGTTGGGGTATTAACAAACCCAAAAGACATCACCAGGAACTCATAATGACCATAATGACTCCTGAAGGTTGTCTTAGGGATGTCCTCAGCCCTAATCCTTTACTGATGGTAACCAAACCTCAAATTAATCTTAAAAAACACTGCCGTGCCAGCAAACAAATCATCGATACGGGGCATAGGATACTTATTCTTCATTGTCACCTTATTCAACTTCTTGTGGTTGATATATATTCACATAGAGCCATTCTTTTTCTTCACAAACAGAATTGGAGAACCCCAAGGTAATACACTCGGTCTGATGAAACCCTTACCCAAAAGGTCCTGAAGCTGACTATTTAGCTCTTTTAGCTCAGCAAGAGCCATGCGATAAGGAGCCATAAAAATAGGTCAGGTGTCCGGCTCGAGGTCAATAACAAACTCTATATCTCGCTGAGAAGGAAGGCCAGGTAGGTCGGTCGATCGAAAGTAAATTGAGAAACTCACAAATAATAGGAACAGAGTCGAGCGACGGACTCTTAGCACTAACATCCCAAACATATGTAAAGAATGACTTTCAACCCCTCGATATCAATCTACGAGCCCGAATGTAACAAATAATCCCCGTCGGCGCACAGCTAACAGACCCCTACCACATAACCAGGGGTATGCCAGGCATGGCTAAGGTAACGGTCTTTGCAAAGCAATCCAAGACCGTGTGATAGGGAGAAAACTAGTCCATTCCCAAAATTACGTCAAACTCTACCATATCCAACACAATCAAATCAACCCGAGTATCAAAACCCTGAACAGTCACCAGACATGATCTATATACCCTATTAACTACTAAAAAATCACCCATGGGGGTAGCTACACGCAAAGGCACAGATAAATACTCCAAAGATAAACCCAACCGCGATGCATAATAAGCAGATACATATAAAAATGTGGATTTGGGATCAAATAAAACAGAAGCTGGCTGATGGCACACAAAAATCATACCTGTGATCACAACATCCAACGGCTCAACCTACGGCCTACTCGATACCACATACAACTGCCCCTGTCCACTCCCGGACTGGGTGCCTATATCCGACCACCTGCCCTACCTTCCTGCGGACTACCTCTGGAACCCTTAGGGCCACCCCTACGACCCTGTGCACCACCCCTAGCTAGCGGTACTGATCTGATCATCTAAGCATACTGAATAGAAGGCTTAATCATCCCACGCTAGGGATACTCTCGAGCAAAGTGACCAACAACCCAATAATCATAAAAATCCCTTGGCACCCTGCTCTATCTAGAAGGTTCAACTGATCCGGAATGACCACCTCTACTTGACGGTCCTGATTGAGTACCCCTCGTAGGCTGGCCGTCACTCTAGCCAGCAAAACCACTATAATCGGGCTGACCCCCATCTAATATCTAAAATGATGCCTTAACCGGCCTACTAGGCTGACCCTGACGTTGATAAGACTGTTGTTAGGGGTACCTACCCTGAAACCTACGACCTCTGGACTTTAAATCATTGTAGCTCCTACTGTAACTGCCCTGATAAAAAGGCCTCTTATCGCTGCCCCTTTGGGCCTCGCGATCCATCTTCACAATCGAGTAAGCATGCTCAGCTATGTCAAAAAATGACTTCCCCAAAGTCACTCAACTCTATGTAGCTCTAGAAAACGGCAATCTCAAACCCCTGACAAAACAGCGAAATTGCTTATACTCATCAGGCAGAATCATAGTGGCGTGTCTAGATAATTC
Source organism: Capsicum rhomboideum (assembly GCA_031232105.1). Classification (NCBI taxonomy): domain Eukaryota; kingdom Viridiplantae; phylum Streptophyta; class Magnoliopsida; order Solanales; family Solanaceae; genus Capsicum; species Capsicum rhomboideum. The sequence continues at coordinate 28,363,161 of CP124713.1, read as the reverse complement.
ATGAAATCGGGCCTTATACTCAGCCACAGACATAGAACCTTGTCTCAACCCAAAAAACTCATCCCGAAGACGCTCGCGCATGCTACGAGACATATACTTCCCCCAAAATACCTCAAAGAACTGAGCCAAAGTAACAGGTGGAGATCCAGCTGGCCTGAAATCAAGATAACCTCTCCATCACCTTCTCGTTGTTGTGTCTAGTTGATAGGCAACAAAATCCACACCCCGTGACTCAACCAACCCTAAATTCCTCAATTTCTTCTCACAGCTGGATAAATCTCATAGGAATCCTCTCCTTGGGTCCCCGCAAATCTGGGTGGAATCAATCTCAGAAAATGGCCCAATATTTTCTGCTCCTCCACAGACATAATTAGTTGGGCTACGACCAATGCTGGGGGAACCTCAGCTCTGGGGGCACAGCTGTGGGTTGTGCCCCGATATCAACTCTACCCTGTACTTCTAGCTGAGCTACCTCGATTGGTGGACCTCCAACCAACCCCAATAACTGAACAAATGCATCTTGGAGAACTGATGATGATATAAACCAGGGTGGGGCTTGGGCTGCCCCCTGGCCCATATGTAACTGCTATAGAGGAATATATGGAGCTATCTCAGGATCAGGTGCTACAATAGAGTCCGGTGGTGGATCCCTAGCCTGATCTTGTGTTGGGGCTGCTCTGTCCTACCATCGACCCCTGGGTCGACCTTTCCCCCTAACCGAAGCTCTAGAAGTGGGCTCGGGGTCTTGATCCCCGACTCTCGTACCTCGCATCCTAGATAGCTGTGAAAGACTGGAACAAATAAAAATTAGATACCAACACAGACACTACGCATGAAAGTGAATCAAAAAGATACAATTTATCCTAAAGATGTTTCATAGCCTCCCGAAGATAGGATATAGACGTCTCCATACCGATCTGCGAGATTCTACTAAACATTGGCTCTTGTACCAATAATACCAGTGAAACCTAGGCTCTAATACTAAGTTGCCACAACCTAATTTCGCAGGTCATAATAACAAAGAGGCCATAAGTCGGATTTGAATTGGAAATAGTGGGTGATAATAAAAGGCCACATAAATAAGGTACAACAGAACTCATAATCAGATGCCGAACTCAAATCAAAACTCATAAGAATTATACCTCCAGAACAGCAATAACCAGTACCAGAATTCCCAGACCATATCGTATCCAGATACCAGACTCAAATCAAAACTTATCTAATTATACCTCCTCACAGCAATAAACACCAAACTAGTGTCAGAACCCATAATAGGCAGAAGTAATAAGTATAAACCGGTCCTAGACCGAAACTAAATAATTTATTAAAATATAACCTCATAATTTACTAAGTAAAAGTAACTCAAGGTTTCTAAGCAAAATGAGATGCCCCCAGTTCACAAAACTAAATAAAGGCGTGCATAATCACTAAGGCAAGGTGGGTCCCCAATAACCAAGTCAAGAACTAATAGTTTAGGTCAAATATTATCCTAATCGAGGAAAAAAGGTGCTAAAGCAGACTAAAGACCAAGTCTAAGTTCACCCAACCCAAAGTAGTACCCTAATAAAAGTATTCCAGGGCCTATTAAGCCTAAAAGTATTTATCAGTAACTACAGTAGTTAAGAAAGGTAGCGGGACCACTACGGGGTCCTGAAAACCAAGGTCAGGCCAGAACTTATTCTAGGCTAGCCTAAGGCTTCCCAAGCCCCATCTAAAGGTACTAAAGCATTATCCAAACCTAAAAGGTATTTCTACAGTAGCCTAAGGGAAAAACGAGCCCGAAACCTATACAACGGAACCCTAACCGGCTAAATACTGCAAATAGATGCTAAGTTAGCGAACGGGCTATAACTTCCTACCCAAAACTAGCACAATAGTATACAAATAACATAAATAAACTCAGTATAAGGATAAGGTAAGCCTAGCCCACTTGGACGCCGCCAAAAGCCTGCCATAACCTCTAAATAGGAGTCTTCCCCTTCCGAAGGCCTCCGATTGCTGCCACGCTATCAAAATAAGAATCTACACATCAAAATAAGAAGATTGATACTCATATTGCATATAAATATTTTGAATCAGAAAACTGATTAAAAATCCCATGTGAGACCCGCTTGTGGAATCACAAAATTACAACTGTCACAGAGTCCCACACAGCTCAAGGATTATATGCCACTAATTAGTAATTGAATCTGAGCTCAAATCAGTCTCAAAGCAGTCCAACACCAACAGAGAAAATGAGACCCAAATACATAAATGAGGTACAACATAACTCATAATCAGATGCCGGACTCGAACTGAATCTCATAAGAATCATACCTCCACAACAGCAATAACCAGTACCAGAACTCCCAGACCATACCGTAGCCAGATACCGGACTCAAACCGAAACTTATCTAATTATACCTTCTCACAACAATAAACACCAGACTAGTGCCAGAACCCATAATAAGCAGAAGTAATAAGTATAAGCCTATCCTAGACCGAAACTAAATGATTTATTAAAATATAACCTCATAATTTACTAAGTAAAAGCAACTCAAGGTTTCTAAGCCAAACGAGATGCCACCAGGTCACAAAACTAAATGAAGGCGTGTAGAATCACTAAGGCAAGGTAGGTCCCTAATAACCAAGTCAAGAACTAATAGTCTAGGTCAAATATTGTGGGTTTGGGTTAATTATTTAGGTTAAAAAAATTAAAATGGAAAAGGGACAAACATTCCCCTGAACTATGATAAATGGTTCGTATATATCCTCTGTCATATTTTGGGTACACATATACCCCTACCGTTAGTGTAAGGGGTATATAAGTACCATTTCATTAACGGTAGGGGCATATTTGTACCCAAAGTATAACGGATTGTATATACGTACCATTTATCATAGTTCGGAGGTATATTTGTCCCTTTTTCATTTTTAGCAATTATTAGTTTGTAAGAAAAATGTACAAACTTGAATGACATTATTGGAGCAAAAAAAAGATAAATGACTTTAATAGGACATTTTCTAATTTGAGTGAAAATATGAGGAATTGACTCTCAAATATATTTCATTATACAATGTGAATACACAGAAAATAGTAATAATTTTGCGTAAAATAAATATTAAAGTGGCTTTAATAAGAGCAAGTCAATAAATTCAACAAAGTCTTTCCTTATTTTTAAACTCCGTGTCGAATCTAACAGATGATGAAGAAGTACTCCATTGCAAATAAAGTTAGAGAAGCTGCTCCGAAGTTTAATTGCCAACAGAAGAAGAAGAAGAAGAAATCAGGACTTTTACTTCAAATTTGTAAAGGTATACATATTACATGCTCTGTTTTTCAAATTTCAATTTTTGCTTGATTGTTTAATTAATATAATATTACCAAGGACATGAATTTAGATAAAATGATATGAAGGTTGCAGTTTAGGGTAGAAGGTTAGCACGTAATTAGATATTGCTTTTCGACGGGATAGGCTTGGTGGTAGTCTGAAGCATTGTGTCTATTGTAATTTTAACATTATTGTTGCAGTTTCTTGCCTTCTAACTACTGTTACTATATGTTGTTTATTGTGTCTCGGTTATCACACTATTTTGTTGTTGATGCAGGCCCTTTTATGAATGTTTTTCCTTATTAGGTGTCATTTTTTCTTGCTGTCGTATTTCCTTTTTCATTACTGCTTTGACGTGTTGCACTTGAGCTTATTAGAGTCTTCCGAAAAAAGTCTCTCTGTCCACCTCATACTTTACTTAGGTTAGCGTACTCACTCTATTCTCCCCAGACTTTACTTATTGGTATATTGATTTTGTTGTTTATATAAATATATTATGGTGGCAAATTAACAAACCAACTGTATGAATATTATTATCATAAAAGGCATCAGTCATTTAGTTTACAATGGACAGTTTAGGAGAGATGGCAAACTAGAACTAGAGCTAAAACTTTGTTAACCAACCTTTTGACTTGACCATGAATTTATTAAACCTTAGCTTCCATCCCATCAAATAAATACACTTTTAGGAGTAAGGTTTGCATATACTCTACTTTCCTTAGATTCCACTTGTGGGACTACACTGGATGTGTTGTTATTATTGTAAATTAGTCAAGACTCTAGTTTATGGCCCCTTTCAATTGTTGTTTCATTAATAAGATCACACTTCGACTTTGAGACTTTGATTTTTATATGGACTATTTCAATAGGTAGCCTATATTCTTTACAAAACTTCAGTAATAGACAGATAAAAAGGGGTGAGATGTGCCCTTATAGTTTAAACCAATCGGGTGATGACTAGTACTTGGGAGTTGGGACATGAGAGTCTGAAAGACAAGGGAAAGAGGAGAGGATAGAGGAGAAAATCAATTTTATGAAATATGAGGGGGCTGGGGAGTAAGGAAGGGGACCAATACCCCTCCAATTAAATCCACCCCTGGCTGCTACCTTCTAACGATGCATGCCAAAGGCCACTCTCTATATAGATTTAACCAACCATAATTTTTAATTCAATTTTAAGGAAGAGCGTATTGGAGCCGTCAAACAATATTACAGAACAAATGGATGTTGATCAGGTGAGTTTTGATGGTGTTACTCACTTAAAATTGTGTTTAATTATTTTTTGTTTAACTTAGATTCAAGGTGTGTTAGTAATTTTCCTAGGTTATGACTAGCATTATTGAATAATGATAGTAACATTTTCCAAGCAAGATATGATGGCTAGCTAACAACGTCAATTTGATATATTCTTTCTCATCCCTTTTAGAAAATAACTACTGCTTCATTGTTTTTTCAATAGTCCATAGTATGATTTTGTGACTGAGAAATTACTGGGAATTGTCGATCAGGTGAGTTCAGGGTGTTATTACAATTGAGTTTAATTATTGTTGGTTAGACTTAGATTCTATTTCGATGTGTTTTTGTTTTAAATGTGTAACTATTTTGTTTCTAGGCGCGTTTGCTATAGCTAAGAGGCAAATTCCCATGTTTAATTCACTTAAAACTTAGCAGAATGTTCAGGTGCGGTCTTTGGTGGTAGTTAGAAAGAATAAGAATAATTCCTGTTGTTGGCAACTAAAGTATTTCGGTCATCTATTGCTTATAGCAACTAATAATATCCATGTAATTTCATTTTTCTCCATAAGTTTCGTGGACTCTTCACCTTTGATGTCGTACCCGTGTCGAATTCTCCAAAAATACACTAGTTTTGGAGAATCACAAACCCTTTGACATTTGTGAAGAGTTCAAGCAGCATAGCTTGAAATATTCAATGTTACAGTTTTTTAGTAAATGGTAAATAGAAGAGATTTAAATTCGTGTTAATCTTTTTTAAACTCTTAGGTTGAAATACCTAATATTTGCATGCTTTATAAAATTTGTCTAATCACTCTTTCTTGTCCTGTCTTGGCGGTGGCAGTTCACATTCAAGAGGAAATATTTATGAATTGTAATGACCCTCCAGGTCATTTTCTGCATTTCCACATTATTTTGGTGTTTAGAGCTTTCCTATAGCTGCCCTAAGTCATTTATGACTAGCTGGTGCTGACAGTTCGATTACTGAGCAGTTCGTTTGGTTTTTAGAGCCATTTCCCCTATTTTGAAATCGTTGCTTTTCAAATTTGGCTACCTGGCCTAAACTCTAGGTAAACGACCTAGTATGACAATTTTGACAGTTTCATCAGCTTTAAAATGTTGATTTTAGGCAAAAGGGACCCTTGGTCCGGGTCGCGAGACTTTCAGACTCATTTTGGGCTATGGGTTGGAAAATGTTGAAAACGGCCATTTGGGTGTAGAACCCACATTTCATCGAAACGACCCCTGATGGAAATGTCAATTATGCCATTAAGTCTGGTATATCGAATTTGATAGGGTAGCATAGTTCATTTGTGTTTACGGGGTTTCAAACGAATCCTGAGGGTTCGATAAAAAACTTAGCAATTGTCAAGTTTAGCTGATGCAGCATCAGCTGGTGCAGGCCAAGAATGGCCTTCGCGTTTGCGAGGCCTTGGCCGCGTTCATCAAGGCCAAGCCTTTAGGCCATCGCATTTGCGAGCCGACCTTTTCGTTTGAGAAGGGTCCTTCTGGTCCGGGTCGGGTTCGTGGTGGGGTCCCCACGTTTGCGAAGAAGGGACCCCTAGCAGTATAAATACATGCCAAAATCCAATTTCTTCATTTTTCACAAGTCCCAAACACCATTAAATGGTCTAGAGTACTAAGAGAGTGAGAGGGTCGATACGTGAGTGTTCGGGGTGCGTTGGAGAGTGCGTGGGAGCGTTTCCTCATCAATATTATTGTAAGTTTTCTTTAATTTATCTGTAATTTCCCCATTTAAAAGTTTTAACCCTAGTGCATTGGTGGGTTGATTTTGAATGTTATTGTGCCCGAAATTTATTCATTATTGAGGGTAAATGATCCTTGAACCTTGAGGCCCATTTTGACGATTTCAAATTTGTGATTTCGTAAGCGGGCCCCACATGGGATTTTCGACTCAATTTTGGACCCGACGTATTTATATACAATATAGGTATTGTTGTTCTCATATTGATGGTTAGATTGTTATTTTGATAGCGTGGCATCGTGCGGTGGCTTCTTAAAAGGGAAAGGCCCCACTTTAGCTGACTTAATCGAATTTTCTTCTGCGTTTAGGTAGGCTAGACTTACTATACTTATAGATTGAGCTTAATTATGGTATTAGTATGATATTATGCTAGTTTGGGGTTGGAATTTATGGTTGGTTGCTTAGTTATTAAAAGTTGGGTTATTTGGCCGATTTAAGGGCCGTTTCAAAGGTAGAATCGACCCATTTACCCTTCCCTTATGTAAATTAATGCTTTGGGGTAGTGATATCGCTCTTAGTTCCAAGTAGACTTAGGAGGCCTTCTTTTGCGACATTATCCTTAATCTTGAGCCTTAGACTACATAGCATATACCTAGTTTGGGGCTAGGTTAATGATCTTGATTTATGGTATTTAAAGACCGATTTGAGTCCGACATATTCTATCTATTTATGGCATTTAAAGAATGGTTCGAGCCTGACATATTCTATCAATATATGGCATTTAAAGACCGATTTGAGTCTGGCATATTCTATCAATTTATGGCATTTAAAGACCGATATGAGTCCGACATATTATATAAATTTATGGCATTTAAAGACCGGTTTAAGTCTGACATATTCTATCTATTTATGGCATTTAAGGACCGGTTTGAGTCTGGCACATTCTATTGATTTATGGCATTTAAAGACCGGTTCGAGTCCTGCATACTCTATCTATTTATGGTACTAACTTACCGGTTCGAGTTCGGCACTTGTGGTGAGTTATGAGGAGGGAAATTCGGTTCAAGTCCGGTGTCTATGGGTTATTTCATGGTATTATGATACTGGTTCGAGTCCGATGAGTTGTGGTTTGGAAGGGATTCATAAGTATGGTAATGATATATTCCTTGATTGCATCCATCGGGCTTATGGGGGTTCGTTTGGATTAGCCTTCTTTTGTTTGTACCCTCTAGGCTTATGGGGGCCTAGTTGGGTTGTAGTAACTACTTTAATTTCGACTTCGCATGCTTCTTTATTTATTTACCTATCTCAGAGCATGTTTTGAGGTTTGCCCCTCTCCCTTGACTTATTTTACATCCTCGCATTTTATTATACTTTTATTATAATTTAGCTCAGCCGGTCGATGATGTCTACTGAATACCCGTTGTTTTGGTACTCATACTACACTTTTGCATCTTTTCTGGTGCAGATCCGAGTACTAGCCGACGTCGTTGACATTCCAGCCAGCTTGCTCACAGGATCCAGAGATAGGGTGAGCTTTCGGAGCCAGATCTGATCCCCTCTCCTTCTTTTATTTTGGACAGTCTTTACATTCGAGACTATTTGTATATCGATACTACTAGTACTCTTATTCTTTTGGTTAGTATCTCTTGTACTGACCTTACTAGGTCATGGGATATTCTTTTACTCCCTCCCTATTTTATATATATATATATATATATATATATATGTTATGTTCTGGTAATTTCTTTATCTTCCTCCATTTAGTCCATTACTTGTCATTTCGGGTTACAGTTTGGCTTACCTATTGGTGGGACATAGTAGGTGCCATCATGACTCAGAAATTGGGTCTTTAAAATTGGTATCAGAGTCTAGGTTCACTGGAATTGTTGGTACAAGAGCAAGTGTCTAGTAGAGTCCCGCGAATCGAAGTGATAACATCCATATCTTATCTTTGGGAGACTACAAGCATTCTTAGGATGACTTCACTTTCTTCATTCATTTTGTACGCCCAGTCTGTGTTGGTTTCTAAGGTTCTCATTATTTCACTCTTTCGCAGATGACTAAGATGCGAGCTACGACGATGGGTGACGGTGACCCCGAGCCTGTTGCTACGGCACCTGCTAGAGGCAGTGGTCGACCTATAGGTCGTGGCCAGGGTAGAGCTGTATCTCCAGCTAGGGGGATGGATAGAGAGCCTTCGCCAGATCCAGATATTGCTCCCGAGGCAGAGGTTGCTCCATAAGTTCATCCACCCCAGCCATTAGTGGGCCAGGGGGCAGCCCAGGCTCCACCAGGGTTTATTTCTTCGTCGTTGCTTAAAGATGCCTTGGTCCCGTTTTTGGGATTAGTTGGTGGTGCACCGTATGATGGTGCACTGTCTCAGGATCAGAGTGGTGGATGTAAGGATGCAGCCTGTAGCTACAGCACCCAGAGCTCTGGTTCCCCCAATGCCAATATATGCTCAGCCTGCGGTCGCCCAACCTGCTATGTCTGTTGAGAAGAAGATGTTGGGTAGATTTTTAAGACTGACTCCTCTGAGGTTTACAGGGGCTCCGACGAGGATGCATTTGAGTTCATGTTTGCTTGAGACGTTAGGCTCTGTAATTTGGGCTAAGTTGAGGCTCGTGGGGTCAATTACACTACTTTTCAGTTGGACTTGGCTGCTAGACATTGGTGGAGAGGTTTTCTTGACTCCAGACCAGCTGGATCTCCCCTTTTGACCTGGACTCAATTCTCCGAGGTCTTTTTGGAGAAGTATATACCCCATAGTCTTCATGAGCATTTGAGAGATCAGTTTACAGGGTTATAACAGGGTTCTATGATAGTTTTCGAGAATGAGGCACGATTTCACGAGTTGGCCAGACATGCTACGGCGATCCTGCCTACTGAGTATGATAGGATTCGATGTTATGTTAGGGGACTAAGACTTCCTCTTTGCATGGCTACTCTGAGTTTAGTTACTGCTGGTAGGTCTTTCGTTGAGATTTCTGATTTTGCCCAGACCATTGAGGAGATACATCGCGTGGCCCAAGGGGGCAGCGATAAGAGACCACATCATTAGGGCAGTTTCAGTGGGAGCCATAGAGGCTCACAGTTTAGAGGTAGAGGTTCTCAGGGTAAGTACCCTCCATGTCAGTCATATCGGCACTAGGGTCAGTCCTATAGGCCTGTTTAGGCAGCACTTCAGATTTCTCACAGAGATTAGTCAGTTTCAGTGATTCTTACAGCCAGAGCAGTGGCCAGTCTCTGAGTGGTGCACATTCTGGGTCTTCTAGCCATGGTGGCTATTCCGGGTCAGCTGGATCTTCTGGACCGAGTGGTATTTTGGGGCCTTGCGATACTTGTGGAGGCATTCAACGCCGAACCAACATTATCAAGATGAATTGTTTTTACACAATCTGAAAATTATGCTCATAACTCAATTTATATCGAGCAAGCAACTTTATGAATATCAAACTGTAGGTTGACAACAAACGTACATGTGATCATTTTATAGATGTATCTATTTAAGATATCACACGACAGGTGAACGGGCCCATATTCACCTTTTATACTTTCCAAATTTTAAGGGATCCAATCTCAATATTAGTTGGTCCAACCAACTTATCACGAGAACAAGCAACATACAACAATTATTGAAGAATCTTCGAGTTCTTCATTACATGTCAATACTCAATGCACATCTTCGGAATGTCATAATAGTTAATGCCAACTTATGAACTTGTTTGTACTAGTAAACTCCAAGTTTACCATAACATATGATTTTTGTTTTAGTAAATTTCAAATTTACTATTTCATGAGTAAATTTCAGATTTACTATTTTGGGAGTAAATTTTAGAATAATTCGTTTCAATTGTTCTACCTTTTCTGGAGGTGTTACCCCTATCATATTTACCCCAGAGAATGGATCTGTACTTTTAACAATTGAAATTTGCATTCCCCAGGAATATAATATAATTGTGCCTTAAGTCTATCAAATTATGATAGCTTATAATCTCTTTCAAGATATTGCTACTTTCGGAACAAATTGAGACATACATAAGATTGTAGAGAATTTTTTCTCTAACATATATTTCAAAAATATACCACGCTTCAAAGCAATTATTGATTTAGGGGTTATTGTTACTGTTGTCATTTTCTAAGTTCATGTGTATTCATTCAACCACTTGTCTTCTTTCAGACATATTATGCACTGCCACCATATTCACTTCAGGGAATGGAGCATATTCAATGGGCATGTTTCATAACTCTTTATCAAAAATACATTATTTTGCGTTAGCTATCATTATATCATTAATATGATGCATTGAGATTCAAACTCAATGTCTTATCCATATAAAGGTGTCTTAGGCTATAATCGATGGGACTTAAACCCAACACCTTATTATCATGGTGCATCAGGATTCTAACCCGATGTCTTACCCTTTTAATGGGAGAGATTTGAATCCATCATCTTATTCTTAACCAATGACATAATATGTCAAATTGTACAAACAACTTGAGTTTCAACAAGTACCAGAGGACTCATATTAATACTAATTTTTGGAATTATCGAACACATAATGAAAAATAAATTGTCAAACTAGAAATTTATCTTCCACGAGAATCCCACCAAGATCTACACAAATATATTAGTAACAAAAATTGGGGCAGAAAGATCGTGATCATAAGTTAGTGCAATTGGTTGGCTTGGTTGCATGCACTTATAGAGATGCATATAGGACTCTTCAATAATTATATATACAAAGTCATTCACCAACTTTATTATTTGTTAGATGTCATGGTTTCATGTCTAAACTATAAGCATGCTTCTATCATATTCTTTTACAAACGTAGAGACGGAAAAATTTAGTAACACCACCCATATTATAATGAATTAAAAACAAGTTGCCAGGGAGCAAATAACTTCATCAAAATTTAAATGGACAAATCCTAATTATCCACTTTCATGAGATCTTATGAAAAGGATTTCATCCTTGAGTGTGGAGTTCTGTGACATGGCCTTTGTGTCGTTAACCTTGTTCTTACCGTCTCGTGGAATATGACAAGCACTAAGATTGTTTATCCATCTGTCACAGTTGGTTTAAGACTCGTGCTAATAGGACGGACTATACCACAGGAAAGTATAACGCGGTCGCTGTATCAAATATAGAACCCAACTAGGTTGGCGTCGATTCCACAAGAAATAGGACGGACTTCTATCGAATGCTTGTCTGAGTGATTGGCAAGTAAGTAAAAGAGGGGGATCTTGTAAAAAAATAGTAACAATAACAATTGTTGATTGTCGGATTTGTGATCAATATGAGAAAGGCACTAGGACTATGATCCCCAAGATTCCTTAACTTCACTGGGTATTTGTGCTGGCAAATCGTCCCGCTGCGTTGCATGCAAAATCTAACAGGATAGGTTCATCTAAACATCTCTAGACCTTGGTTAGATGAATTTCACTCCTCTCCTCTCGGTCTCCGAGTATCGCGCTACTAACCCTTGTTCTTGATCACAAATAACTATCCCTGTTACGGCTCAAGTTATTAGAAGAAGGTTGATAGCTTCAAATCTCTGTTGTTATTTCCTTTTCCCAATCTCTACTTTTCGCTTAAGCAAGTTTAGAATACAGGCGAGTTTCCAACGTATGCAACCGTTAGAAGATCAATTATAATGAAGGAAATAACAATTACATGAAGTCACACCGATTCAGAATTGCTTCGCACTTAACCCATTTTCTTTAATTCCTTATGGTTCACACAGCCCTAGTTGAGAAATTTAGCTACTCATGATTGCAAGAACACAAGAATAATTCAATGATGAAAACATAATTATGAACTCACAAGAAGAATAAAACTCTAAAATCTCATTATAAATCAAAACCCTAGAATCGATGTTTGAGATTACAAGATCAATGTGTTTATGAACCTCAAAATAATGTAATAGAATCCAAAACAATGTAATAGACAACTCTTTAAACATAGGACAACATAGGGGCATTTATAGATACGAAACGAATCCTATCCTAAAACATGTAGGAGAAAAAAGTCGGTAACTTTCCACGGACCATGACTTGAGGTCATGGACTAAACCCACAGACCGTGGGTCTAGATCGTAGGAATCAGGCATCAATGAACAATTACAGAAGTTGACTCACGACCTTGACCTATGATCCATAGGTCCACCTATGGTCCATGAGTCACGACCGTGGGTTACTTTTGTGAAATTCAACTCCGCTCTTTTGTCTTCAAAAACTTCATTCCAGTGCATGCTTCTTTCCGTCTTCTCCATTTTGCCTCCAAAACCTATTTTCTTGCAAGATAGAATGGAAAACACATCATACCTACCAAACATACCCAAGTTATTGCATATTTTCCTTGTTTTAGGCATCGAAAATGCCATGAAATCATGGCACATCAACACCCTCAACTTAGAACACTTGCATGTACTCAGACAAACAAAACAAAACAAACATATTCAATGCTTAACTAAGAGAAACCTAAGAGACCTTTGGCAGTCGACTCATTACTTTTAGCACCAAAACTTTTTGGCCCCCTTCTATTTACAAAAAAAACTACTCTATGTATATATACAACATATTCTCATGACACAGAAGGGATCAAGTGATGGCATCAGACTATGAACAAACAACTAAGCATATATGCAAATATGTTATCCAAACAAATAGCAGCTAACAATGCAACCCATGTACTCTCACAGCAAAGAAGTTTCATACACTCACATTATACTAATGAATATCAACTTAGGGACTGGATCAAAACATTCTCTCTCACAAAAAAGTTCAAACAGTGTGCATGAAATACCATAGGCTTACCCTTATTTCTATGACTTAGTTTTTCGGACAGTTGGACTAGGATCACTATAGGACTTTCATCGGCTTGTATTGTAGGCTTGGGGATAGGTGTGGTACATATGGATATGGTGACTCAACCCTCCTTGATACTACACTATTTTTGGCTCTACTATCCAACCATACTCATTTTATTCTCACTTACTCTCCTTCATTTATTTTCAGATTTTGGGTGTAATTTTCTTTATGATTTCAATATTTTTTTCTCTTTTTTTACTCTTTTTTTTTTTTCCTTTTTGTAAACTCTATTTTTTTCACTTCTATTCTTTCTTCTTCACGCCCAACTTTATTCTCCTTTCTTTTATTAACCCATTCTTCATACCCATATCAAGCTACGCACCCCTATGATAGCCACCCTCAACTTAGGCGATTTGCCTGAGTTAAGGTACACAATGTCCAAGGAGGGACTAGGTCCAAGACAAGTTCATTATAAGTCTAAATGGGAAGGTGAATAGGCTAATAAAACAAAGTTCAATTAAGGCACAAACTCGGGATCAAGGGATACTTACTTTATTTGGTTGGGCATTTAGGCTAAAAGTGGAGTTATTCAAAAATGGCCTATGATCCATTCCTAACCACTATCTTATAACCTACGCAAGACTAACCAGGCAAGTTCTGGATCACACACACAAAGTGAACTCGGTAATGACCTCACGCACACATAGCACAGTGTTACACTATCAACTACTACCTATCCAATTCAAGCATTACTAAGCTGCATTCATTCTTCCTATAATACTAATGCTATAACAAGATCCAACAGCTATCACAAACCATCATAACTACACACACAGTCCAAAATAAGAATTACTCAGGAGGGGTATCCTTTAAACACATAAAAAGCATGATCACACTTTCAAAAATTATTCAAAACTGGACTGCACTAAGGTTCCCCTAGTTTACTCCTACTTAAACACAAAAACACATAATAAAACATAAATGACAACCTAAACATGCCGATTCTACTATAATAGCACTTGAGGGAAAAGAAACATGGTAACAAAAACCCCCAAGAGGACATATAGACCCACAAGTACCTCCGCACCCACCAAATAAGCATACATTGTCCCCAATACATTAGAATGAAGTAAAACAACGGAGTTAGGAACATACCTGTGGCACCCTAAATGCGTGGGTCTAATATCGATCAAAATAACAAAAAACAAAGCAAATGTAGAAAGAGCAAGACACCTTGGGTTGCCTCTCAAGCAGCACCTGATTTAACGTCGCAGCATGATGCGGGTGTTTTGATTACTCAAAATTCATCAAGCTATCCCTGGGTTAGCTTCGACGGTCATCTGAACTATTTATTTCTGAAACCACCCTCATGTCCTTTGGCTGATTCATAGTTCTGCAAATAATGAACGTGAATTCCTTATTATTCAGCCTGAATTTTAGCTCGCCTCACTCTATATCCACCAATGCTATGTCGGTGGCTAAAAATGGTCTCCCCAAAATTATGGGCATCTCAAAATCGACCTCACAGTCCAAGACAACAAAGTAAACAGGAAAGATAAAGTTTTTAACCTTGACTAAACCATCACATAATATGCCCACAGGCTTCTTGACTGTACGATCCACCATCAATAACCATATCTTTGTTGGTTCGGGGGTTCCCAAGCCTAATTTCTCGAATACTGCTAGCGACATCAAGCTAATGCTCGCACCTAGGTCACATAAAGCTCTGGCAAAGTTAACTGACCCAATTATGCATGAAACTGTGAAGGCACCGGGATCATCTTTCTTTTGCACAAGAGAACGGGATACAATTGTACTACAATGGTGCAAATCACCAACAGACTCATAACTGACAGTTTTCTTCTTCGTGACAAACTCTTTCATGAACTTTGCATTTCCCGACATTTGTTCCAATGCCTCTACCAATGGAATGCTTATTGAAAGTTACTTCATTATGGACATGAACTAATAAAATTTTCCATCCTCCTTCTTCTTATTCAAGTGCTGAGGGAATGGAGGTACCATTATTGTGGCATTTGTTTTCTCTTTCAGTGTAGCATGAACACACTCAACTTGTTTGGGTGCCTCAATAAGAGTCTTTCCACTTCTCGTTGTGATAGCCATACAATGAGCATCATTTTTTGGTTTTCGGATAGTGTTGCTCGAAAGTGTACCTTGTTGACGCTGATTTAATGCTGAAGATACATACCCGAATTGCTGTTCCAGCTGTTTGATAGTAGTCGCATTAGACTCAACATTTTGGATTATCCCTGAAAGTTCTGCCTTGATCTCTTTCAGACAGTTTTCTTGACTCTCTGACCCCTTAACAAGTTTTGCAAGTATGGTTTCCATCCTTGAATTTCTAGACTCAGTATCATAGTTCCCTGGTGGGACATAAAGTCCACTCTTATATTTATAGTCATCTTTTTGCCTCCAATCACCATCTCGATCTCTATACCCCAACTTGTTGTAATTATCACCGTAGTAGTTCCGACCTTGATTTTCATGCCTCAAGTTCCAATTGTCTTGATTAGACCCTTGGCCCTAGGCTTAGAAACCCACCACTTCTCTATCCAAATACTTAGCTTCTTCCTCGGAATCTGAATCCTCAAACGTAGGTGCTTTTCCATGTGCACCTACCACATTAATCTTTTTTGTTCCTCCTGCCGCGATTTGCTTAGCAAGTAATCCGATCTCAATTCTCAGTTGCACTACTTCTTGAGCTACAGTGTCATATAATGCTCTTTGCTCTACTGATGCTCCAATGGCATAAGTTCCTGCTGGTCGATCTGCTTCTTGAGTGTGCCAACCTCGGTTGGTTTTAGTAATATGATCTAAAATCTCTGGAGCTTGTTCCCATCTCAAAGTTATAAATGCTCCACCAATGACACTATCTGCTACATCCTTGGTGTTAACGTTTAATGCTCTGTAGAAGATCTCAAGTAAATTTCGACCATTCATCCTAAGGTTTGGAATATTTTGCAACTTCTTCTTGAACCTTAGCCAAGTCTCGTAAAGTGCCTCAGAATGTAGCTATCTGAAAGTATAAATCTCATCCTTTAGTTACAACATTCAAAAAGGTGGAAAAAATCATTCCAAAAACTGATTCCTTAACTCTTGCCAAGTAGTGATAGAACCTCGTGGTAACTCAACCAACCACAAAGTAGCCTCTCCCGTAAGGGAGAATGGAAATAGCCTTAATCGATTTACTTTTTTACTCACTCCTGGTAGATTGTACAAGGTGCATATCCCCACAAAAGTCATCATATGCATGTTTCATCAGTCGAAAGGCCAGCGAACATCCCTTTTAAGTTCAACAGGTGGATCATAGCACTTGTAATGTCTAATTTAGTTTCTTAAGGTAACTCTGGTGGAATAATGGCACCAGTCTCAACCGGCTCCAAATAAGCCACATCCTCTTCTTTAAGATCGTCATAAGCTGGCACATATGGTATTTGTGGGGGTTGTTTGACCCTTGGTGTTCTTTGTCTCTCTTCAAGTGCAGCAAGACGTTGTGTTGCCTCTTGCATTTCTCGATGATCTCTATCTTATTGTCTAAGAGCTGCTTGTCTCGCATTCTTCTCAGCCATTAATCGAGAAGTCATTTGCTCAGCAATTTCATGACCAACCGGATGAATTTGTGGCTGGTTATGAATATCCGCACCGATTGCAGGGTCCTAAACTCCGTCAGTGTTCACCATTCTTCGATTATTCCTTAGCGTTCCTTCTATTTCCATATCAAGTGGAATTAGGGGATTGCCCTGACTCCTAGTGTTTGACATACATTGGCGTACACCCTACGAATAGTAGAAAAATAACAATTTCAACAAAACCAACACTTGAATAAACACGATCAATCAACTTCACAATCGTATTCCCGGACAACGATGCTAAAATTTGATGTCGCCCATACTATACCTCCAGGAAAGTATAACGTTGTTGTTGTATCAAATTTAGAAACCAACTAAGTTGGGGTTGATCCCTCTTGGAATAGGACGGACTTCTATCGAATGCTTGTCCAAGTGATTGGCAAGTAAGTAAAAAAGGAGGGTTTTTGTAAACAAATAGTAACAGTAACAATTGTTGATTGTCGGATTTGTGATCAATAGGAGAAAGGCACTAGGACTGTGATCCCCAAGATTCCTTAACTCCACCGGATACTTGTGCTGGCAAACTTTCCCGCTGTATTGTATGCAAAATCTAACAAGATAGGTTCATCTAAACGTCTCTCCACCTTGGTTAGATGAATTTCACTCTTCTCCTCTCGATCTCCGAGTATCGCACTACTAACCCTTGTTCTTGATCTTAAATAACTATCCCTGTTAGGGTTCAAGTTATTAGATAAAGGTTGATAGCTTCAAATCTCTGTTGTTTTTCCCTTTTCTCAATCTTTACTTCTCTCTCGAGCAAGTTTAGAATACAGGCGAGTTTTCAACATTTGCAAATGTTAGAAGATAAATTATAATGAAGGAAATAATAATACATGCAGTCACACCGGTTCAGAATTGGTTCTTACTTAACCCATTTCTTTAATTCCTCATGGTTCACACAACCCTAGTTGAGAGATTTAGCTACTCATGGTTGCAAGAACACAAGAAGAATTCAATGATGAAAACATAATTATGAACTCACAAGAAGAATAAAACTCTGAAATCTCAATATAAATCAAAACCCTAGAATCGATGTTTGAGATTACAAGATCAATGTGTTCATGAACCTCAAAACAATGTAATAGAATCCAAAATAATGTAATAGACAACTCTATAAACATAGGAAAATATAGGGGTATTTATAGATACAAAATGAATCCTATCCTAAAACATGTAGGAGAAAACAGTCGACAACTTTTCACATACCGTGACTTGAGGTCGTGGACTCAACCCACGGACCATGGGTCCAGATCGTAGGACAGGCATCAATGCACAATTTTAGAAGTTGACTCACGACCTTGACCTACGGTTCGTAGGTCCACCTACGGTCCGTGAGTCACGACCGTGGCTCACTTCTATGAAATTCAACTCCACTCTTTTGTCTTCAAAAACTTCTTTCCAGTGCATGTTTCTTTCCGTCTTCTCCATTTTGCCTCCAAAACCTATTTTCCTACAAGATAGAACAAATAACATATCATACCTACCAAACATACCCAAGTTATTGCATATTTTCCTTGTTTTAGGCATCAAAAGTGCCATGAAATCATGGCACATCAATAACGTGTTATAAATTAATAAAGAAAAGACAAGTATAATAAGGGAGAGAAAAGTGGAGACTTCTTTATTTCTCTTGAAGAATGAGGATGATTTACAATAAAGAGATCCCCTCTATTTATAGGGGAAATTCCTCCTAATTTCTCTCCAAAAGATAAATATTTCATATCTTGATAGATACTCAATATATCTTGATAGATACTCTCTATATTCTTGATAGGCATTCACTATATCTTGATAGACATTCACTATATTGTAAATACATTTATAACATGTAAATAATATTTTGTATTTATTATTTTTTTATTGAGCGTGAAAAAAGCTAAAACGAATTAAGTTAAAATGAGACTGTGAGAATATAGTTCATCATTCATTTATATTTCTTACACAAGAGCATGCTCGTCAATTGTCACCTTGTGGATACTCACGGATGTCTTGTAATCTAACAACAACAACAATAACATATTCAGTGAAATCCCTAAATATGGGAGGATATGGGAAGGTTAGATTGTACGTGGACTATGTCCCTTCCCCAAAGGTAGAGAGTCTATTTTAGATATACCCTTGGCGTAATACAAAACAACAAATAGTATTGAAAGTACAAGAATCAACAAATAGTAACAAAAATAACAGATAATAAACTAACAATACGTATCATAATAAAATAATATGACAGTCGAAATACAAGTAGAGAACATTTAATAGAAATTGAATGACAAGAAATTAACTACAAGAATAATACCATGACTACCAACATAGGTGAACAATGCACTTCCATTCACTAATCTTCTGTCCTAATATGTGTCCTCCACAACCTCCTATCTAATGTCATGTCCTCGGTAAGCTGAAAATACGTCATGTCCTGTCTAATCACATCTCCCTAATACATCTTCAGTCTATCTATACCTCTCCTAAAATCATCCATAGCCAACCTTTCACATCTCCATACTGGGGCATCCTGCATCTCCTCATCACATCCCTGAATCATCTCAACCTCGATTCCCACATCTTGTTCTCCCCTGAAGGCACTCCTATCTCCCACCTAGTCCCCGATGTCTTGTACTCTAGTTTAGAAAAATTAGGAGAAAATCATAATAGTTAAAAAGGTAATTCTGAAATACAAAAATGAAAAAGAATGATGTTACAAATTGTTTAGATACATATGAATGCAAGCAACTCATGTATGTGATGTATATGAATTAAATGGACCATTCATTTCAATTCTCAATTCATTGTATTCATAACACGTTCATAGATAATGTGTCTCATTAAAACCTTACTATAAAAGATTTAGTGGAAAAAATTTGGTAAAGGAAAAAGAGGGGAAAACTTACCCAAACCAATTAATTAAGTTACCATAGTTGACTTACTGAAATTTATATGAATCCTATTTTTAATGAATACTAAATTTAAAAAGGAACTAAAATCATAATAATAACTCCGTTCTCTTTTACTTGTCATATTTTGACTTGTCACACCTATTAAGAAAATAATAATTGATGTGACTATTTTACCACACTACCACTATTAATTGATGTTTAGTGTTAGGTATTTAAAAAAAATTGGATAATAAGTAATTAATGCTAAGGGTAAAACATGGGGAAAAAAATTGTCTTTTTTCGATATGTCAAAAGTGACAAGTAAAAATGAAAATCAATTTTAGAAATAAATGACAAGTTAAAACAGAGGGACTACTATAATGTCAGAAAGTTATGGTTGCCATCAACATTTTTCTTTGGTCGTCTTTTAGTTCTAATCGTTTTCTTCTTTGGCTTAATTTCCAAAAATTTCCTCATTCTTTCATTTGTTCATTGAAAATTAAAAGGCATAGTTTCAAAATTGCCATGTGGTTGAGAGTTCTAATTAAGTGCGATAAGCATAAAAGAATTGATATGCATATATCAGATTGGTTAAGTTCATACTTTTATATACATTAGTGGCATGTTGCCCGTGTTGAGTACGGGCCCATTATTTATATTTTTTGTCTCAATATATATGACATATTTTGCTTTTTAATTCGTTAAAATGAATGTCATTTTTCTATTTTTAGAAATAATTTGTTTTTAAAATTTTCATTTTATTTTTTAATAAAATGATTTATGACCACAACAAAATCTTAAGTTTATTTTATACTAAGAATTTCAAAAGCATCCCATTCTTTCAACTCCATGCCTAATCAAATGGTGTCACATAAATTGAAACAAAAAAGTAGTAAAAATAAAATTTATAAATTCTTATATTTAAATGTGGGATGAAATTTCCTTTTGTACGTGGTTTATGCTTTAATTATTTGTACCTAATAAAAATCAAAATTTTGATCATTTAGATCTTAGCTCGTAACTATATATTTAATTTTTTATTTGAATCTTAATCATTTATATCCCAATAAGTGTACTAATTATTTTTTAATATAATGATTCACATTTTAATTGGGTAATACATCTATATATTCAACTCATGTTTTGTATGATTTACTCCTTCCATTCTTAAATAAGTGATTATTTTAGCTTAGACATACCCCTTAAGAAATTACTCATTCGTAGAAAATAAATAGTATTTTTACTAACTTGTCCTTAATAAATACTTTGAGAAAAATGTAACTCTTTAGTAATTTCTTGGTTATGGAAAACTCTTATTATTTAAAGAAGAGTAAAATTGACATAACATCATTAATGTCTTTTTAATTATCTAAAACACCACTTATTAAGAAAAAATAAAAATTAAAGAACCATTTATTTATGAACGAAGGTAGTTTTTTTTTTTTTTAATTTTCAATCTTCTTCTATTAGATTGTGTGTTAAATTCTCGTAATACTATAAACAAAATAGCAAAAACGAAGCAATAGAGCAAAGGCAAGAAAAAGTGACCACTTTAAGCATTCCAAAAAGGCATAAAAGTAGGCTTTATTTACAAAAACTACAAAGCAACAGAAGTAATATAATATAATACCAAGGCAAAATTTATATTAAAAAAATATTGCACCAAGGAGAGCTTTAAACATCTTAAAACGCCACAATAAAGTGACTTATATACAAGAATGTACAAAGCAACTAAAGTTAAATAATAGCATGAAGGGCAAAATGTAAATTGTAAAAGTTGCCTATAAGAAGACAATTGAAATTAAACAAAAGTTGCTTGAATTTCGGTCAACAAAGACAAATAGTACAACTTTTAAAGCATCAACTTACAAGATTATGCAGTAAAACTTTATTGTAATTACCGATGTACCCTTAAATTGACATTTAATTCCTACAAGCACACATGTTTACCATGTGTTGTGTGCTTGAGTTGCCACATTGTGGCTTATTATATAGGAGAAAAATTGAAAGAATTATAAAACTAAGGATCAGACTGTATCTACTGTTTCATTTTGAAAATAAAATCTTGCATGATGAAAAGGTTAAGTACAATTTGTGAAGATCTTTTATATGAGTGTTGATCTTTTAATGTGTAGTGAGGGTATACAAAGACAAGTATGTGTTTCTGGTTAACGTTAGGATGTTTATTCTGCTAATATATTTTCAATAAAAGATATTTTTTTATTTTGCAGTGGCCATTTGTAACGACCCTTTTAGTCGTATGGGTAAGTCTAGCATGCCAAAATTTGGGTTAAGGTTTCCTCTAAGTTAAGAGTTAGAAATTTCAGACTAGGCTAGTCTTGGATGAAATTCAAGCGTGTATGGTCTAGGGTAATCCGAGAATGAATTAGTTAAATGTTAAGTGATTTGGGGTGATTTTATGATAGCTAAGACAATAAGGAGTTCGTAGAAACTTTCCAAAGTGAATTTGGGTTAGTAGAACTCCCGATATCGAATTTGACATAAAGGGGTTAGTCCGAGATGTCGAAATCTAAGGGAATGTTGCAAAAATGGCGAAATTGGAAAAAATCTCAAGTTTCTGCCTCTCCTACCCCTCTATAGCAGGAGGTAGGCCGCTAACACTGCACCGCTATAGTGGTAATATTCCCTCTATAGCGAGAGTCAACTTTGGTGAATTCCGCCATAGTGGGTGAATTCCATCGCTATAACGGGATAAGCGCTGATTATTGCGGACATTTCCCAAAAATATTATTTTTCATTCCACATTCATCTAAGGGCTAGGAGAGGCAATTTTGGGCGATTTCAACCTAATTTTCAACAATTTCCTTTGTGAGGTAAGTTAATCCATTCCACTAACTAGTTTTTCGATAATTAATCCCTAGAATCACTAGTTTTTGAATTTTGGAAAGGATTTAACTTGACCAAGGTGAATTTTCTGGTGCAATTAGGTGATTTGGATGGAAAACTCTTGGGTTTTGGTTAAAGGTTATTAAAGTATTGCATGTTTAGAATTTACCATTATATTCATAAAATGGTAGAATTAAGGTTGAGTGATGGTACAAAACCCTAGTATGGGAGGAATGATCATGAATTTCACCTTGAGGTTACGGGATTAGGTTGTAATCCTTGAAAGTGTTGTCATTGTCTGAATTGTGATCATATAATTGTTTTTAGACCACAACCAAGTTGAAATTGTATGGAAAGGCAAGGCTCAAGCTTGTTAGAGTGGTGCAAGCTTGGATTGAGGTAGGTGATGGTTTAATTGTCACGACCCGATTTCTCAGGTCATGATGGCACCTACTCTAACCTACCAGTAGGTAAGCCAACCCGTAGCCCAGAACAGCTAGTAACGGACTACCATGAGAAATGAAGAAGACTGCGGAACAATTATAATAAAAAGACTAATATAACCTCAAAACCTGGTGGAGCCAGTACAAGAGCTTCTAATACAACAAGAGTACAAGTGAAATATAGGATAAATATATATACAAAGATGTCTCTGAATACAACATAGAGATCAATCTAACAATAAGAAAGAGAGTAGGAACAACTCCGAACGTCAAGAGCTCACCTCGAATCTCCGATCCATTGATGCTCCGCATGATGCACACATCAACGACAATAACTCGTACTATGATTTGCAGGCTGTAGAAGTGCGGTATGAGAACCAAACATGTGGTACTCAGTAGGCATCGGCCGACTGAGCGCCAAAAATAATATAGGCATAAATAGCATGTAAGGCAGAAAACAAACTACAGGCAACTATTTAAGAAACTAAACATAATAATGCTCACAGGGCAACAAGGATAAACTATCCTATTCTAACAGTGTTTCAAAACTAAAGTGCAATACCGTATCTCTCTTGCCAATATAAAAATAAAGAGTGAAAGAAGGGTATATAGTAGTAATACAAGGCCAAAGGATACATATACAATGTGAATAGATAAGGAAAGAGAGGGATATACAGTAATACCATATATATATATATATATATATATATATATATATATATATATATATACTTGTATCAAACTGAACTCGAGGGTAATAACCTGAGGAAGACAACCTAACATCTCAAGGATAATAGCCAAGTAGGGAGATAATACTAGCCTAATCGAGGTCTCTAACCGAAATGAGACTAATCATAAGGTAACTTACTAATAATGTAACTATCGTAATAGAAAAAGGGAAATCAAAAATGTACCGACAATCTCGGGTACCAGTCCATAATCAATCTGCCATAAACTAACCATAATAACCAACAATAAAGTAATCGGCTAGTCCAGACAAAAAATAACCTAACCAGGCCCAGGCCCCCATAAGCCCGAAAGGTTCAGTCAAACACTCAACATACAACAATCATAACCTGTATCTATACAGCCCCCCATAAGACCGATAGATACAGGCGCTGAAATCCCATGTCCAATCCTAGTGTCATAACGTAACAAGTGTATACACCTCCTCCAGCTCAGTAGCTCGCAAAGGCAGGACCTACAACGACCATCATTCTCCGACATTGTGGCTCTCGGACGAAGGGGCCCATAGGGGACTCGGGATATCCATATACACTGCCTGATCTCGAACCAGGACTTCCAGTAACCATCATAATCAATCTACTCCATCCAGTACCAAATATATATATATATATATATATATATATATAAGTATAAAAAGGGCACGGACTGGAACCGTGACTAAAAGAGTGTAAGCCTATAAATCCATTGCCCGAGATCGAACAAATAGTAATGGTAAAAGAGAGTGGATCAGTAATGGAATGAAATTAATCTCAGTCTAATTTTTGAAATACCATATTTAGTTTCAAAGTTCATAATTCATTAAATAAGGTGGTACGATTCCCGTTGTAAAAGAATCCATTTTAAAAGTGAAAAGTGGGGATAAATCTCTTTTTTATAAAATAGTAGAAAATTTAGGATTTGGTTGGAATCGTACCACTAAGTGAGCATAAATACGCCTAAAAGAATGCATGTCATTACCAGTATCCAAACAATACAACCATAAGCGCCTAAACGTCTATAAACTAGAAGCAAACCCTTTAGGGATACAATACTCACCTGGATTCCAACTGGTGTCGTAACCCCCGACCTCGGGACCAATAGTACATAACTAGCATGCTAATAGCATCATAATCCGGGGAACTATAGTAATCACAGGCATAATGCCACTAGAAGAAACTAACAGGGGGAAATATCATCCAATTTACTTAGTAATACAGTAAGCCTTACACTAAGGATCCTTAATGTCAAACTATGGTTATACAAGTCTATAATCAAGGATAACAGGGTTCTACAACCATTACGAATATTTTATGCCAAGGTTCGGGTCACATTTCTCTTCTAAGTCCCCTAAATAGGTCAAGTCATTAAATAATAGCCATAAACTCATCCTGTAATCGCTACCTAGCTTGAAATCTATACTATACATAATCTCATAGAGAAAAGTAGACTAAAGCGTACCTCGATGCCAAACCACAATCTTGAACCATCCACGAATTGCTCGCCTTTGCTCCACGATCTCGAAATGTCGCCATGCTATCCAAAATAATAACCTACACGTTAATAGGAGTAAGACGAGACCCATATTGCAATATAAATACTCGAGCTGAAATTTGGGTCTTAATGGGCCCGTGGGGTCTGAAAACAAAATCCAAAAATTGAATCCGTCATGAGATCCCTCGGAGGACAAGGAATGTGTGCTCAAAAGTTAAGCACAAACGGAACACAAATCGGGGCTCAAATCAGCCCCATAAGTTTAGGAATTTAAGACCTAATTTCTAGAAATTTACAAGGAAACGGATAGAATTTGACGGGCAAAATAATGGAAAATGATCAAGAGGAATTGGATTAGCTCACCTTAGCCTCAATGGAAGATCTCCTATGCTCCAAGCTCTAACAATGGTGAAAGGAGGCTAAAAAATAATGAAGAAATTAGGGAAGAGAAATATATATTGCCCAGGCAATTGGCTTTCGCGATCGCGAAGGCCAAGGGTATCAGTTGCAATGCTTGGTAAAGTTACCCTTTGTAAACATGGCCAACGAGTGGCGAATACGAAGGCAATGGAGTTAGACTATAGCGAACACGGGAAAACAGTCGCAATCGCGAAGAAGGAATCGTACCAGGTCGGGGCTAACCCATATAGCGAACGCGAGAGGTGAGGCTCGCGATCACGAAGGTCAAGAACTTGACCCTTCGCAAACATGGCCCTAGCCTCACATACGCGAAGAGTAAAACATGGCTGCACCAATTGCTAGAAAACCAGCAAAATGCTAAGTCCTAACGGACTTCGACCGGGGGTTCAGGATTCGTTCAGAATCCCATGCTCGCAAACGAGCTATGCTACCATACCAAATTAGATATTCTGGACTCAACGGAACCATAAAAACTTTCATCCAAGTTTGTTTTGATTAAATGTGGGTCCCATACCTATAGTTTCATTTTAACCAAATTCCACCTAATAGCCCAAAATAAGTCTGAAAGCCTCGGGACCTGAATCAAGGGTCCTCCTAGCCTAAAATCAACATTCCGGAGCTGATGGTACTGTCAAAATTCTCATTCGGGATCGTTTAATAGGAGTTTTGGTTCGAGTAGCAACAAAAGCTCCAAAATAAAGAAATGAGCCTAAAACCCAAACGAACTGTTCGATAACCAAACCGACAGTTCCAGTAAGTCATAAATGACTTGTAGTCGTTGTGGGATGGCTCAAAACTCCACAATCGCATATAGATCAAGAAAATGATTTGGAGGGTCATTACAATATCAACTACTAAAAGGACTTTCGCCCGCGAAAGTCAATGAATCGAAGGAGTCCGAAAGCTCAAAAAGACAGGGTGTTGGGCCCGTATGCTTGGAGAAAGACCACCTAGGTAACCTCTAAGGCAAACCAACGTTTTCAAGGGATTTCACCAAAAGTATCCTTTTTTCACCAACTTGCCTCCAACTGCATTGAACACGACTGAAGCACGTCAATCCAAACCACAACATAATTGCATCACACTGAAACAAGCACAACCAAGCAGCTACTCAACCAGGCTAAAGATCATCCAAGGCATGACTAATGCGACCAACCACAAATTCTAATTCTGAGTTTCTTTTGTCATTCCAAACTGATTGTCTACTCTAAACCGCACAGAATATCATCGAAGTCCTGTCCGCGCAATCACATCACACTAACCTCGAAAGACTGAAGCTGATATACTAAAATCCATAATGGCAAACATAAAAGTAAGCCCATAAGGTGCTACCTGGACACACAAATGAAGAGGATCAAGGCCTACGATCTCTAGCCAAAGCTACAACTGATCCGGATGACCCTAGAAAGTCATATTCATGAGTCCAAAACACAAGCTCTCGAGACTGAATGATCTTCTCTAGAATACCCCACCAACTGTGGGTGAAACCATGCTAAGCCAAACTCGATTACACTTCTTCCGATGAGTAGACATACCAAATTTCTGCCAAAAAATGAGAGTTTAAACCCAAAAGCAGTAGAAACCAAAATTGTGTATCAATGGACAATCCTCCGAGCAACTATCAATCATAGTCTACTTGAACTGAAGAAAACTAAATCGGTAGGTGAAGAGTAGGCCTAATCAGCCTATCCACGAATGCTCAATGGAACCAAACCTCAAAATGGAGGCTGCAACCAAGTTATGCACCCCATAGCTGAAACCTCAACACCGAAGTTGAACCGCTTGATATCAACTATCCAAACCAATCCTGTTGATGACAAAGCATCCAAATTCCAAAACCTATTATAACCTTCAAGCCGCCATTCCTAGGCGTCAAAAATCTAAAACTGAAGTCCACAAATCTTCATAGATATCAAATACTCAAACCAATCCCTCTATCAACATTCAAGCATTTACCCAACAATTCTCGTAATGGTCGAAACTAAAATGTAGATAAAGAACAAAATCACCACTGTGGAAAACCATCGACTGAAGATACAAACACTCAACTCCACATCTACTGGAAGGCATAATACATCAAGGCAAAACCAAGAACTTACCAAGGCTGCCAACAATACTAGCGATAGCCAAAACTCGAGCAATGCGGATAAATACAACCTTAGACTGAGTTTGGTCAATCTAATACTTGATCTACGGCCACAAATACCCATAAGAATATATCATCAAGTAGAAACACCCCACAAAGTCATATTAGGCCGAACAAATGTTGAGATGAGAATTTTCTAAATTCTCCTAATTACCACCAAATTTAACTTGGCTGAACCATGAACTAAATCATGAGAAGAATGGAGTACACAACTCCCTATCATTAACAATATCAAGACTAACACCAGGAGATGAACCAAACAAACTAGAAGAGCAAGCCTTAGACTTTTCAATATCAGAAACGAGCAATAGAATCGAATTGCTAACGCTAGAATCATAACAAAACCATGGAAGTCCAACCTACCTTCACTTTCACAATTCGCTCAACAACCGACCTTACTAACTGAAAAGGAAAGCTAACCAACCAAGATAGCCGTCTAAGCCAATGAAATAAGAATCGCAAGGAAGGGGATTCTAACTACATAACGCTAGTCTAGCTTTCTATCAAGTAAGAATCAATCAACTTCAAAATAATGACAATAGTAACCATGGCATAAAGTGCAGGTGTCACAAAAATGGAAACAACAATCAGTATCACTCTCTAACTATAACAAGGTCAATATGCCAAAGGAAATAGGATTTTCACCCAAGTGCTACACCCCAAGGAAAATACGATACTAATCTACTCAATCCACTACTAAAAGAGAATATCTACAGGGTAGTCATATATGCATAAATCTACACAAACAACTACATCAATCAACATAAAATACTAAGGCATAAGACCAACGATGGGTATAAAAACCCATACACACTTCAAACAGAAACTAAAAAGCTAGCAAATTAAGCTATACGATAGAATCTGGAGTCATAGCCCCTGACATGCCCAAAGAAGTACGAATCTGAACACGTCCAAGCCTAAACTGAGTGTCTGAATGACCAACCAAAATACTAGGTACACTGTCTCTGCTCGAAGGTACCACATTCTTAAGAGACTGATCTGGCCGACCAAAACTCTATCCACTGAGACCATCACGATCTACCTGAGACCCATAAGCTGAGGTACTAACTGTACCAGCCTGCCGACCTTTACTTGGAGGATCCTGACCTCCTGATGGAATACAACTAATACTAAATTGCTGACATGGCCTCTTACTGCCACCTCCATATGTCCCAATACATGCTCTCTCTATAGCCCTCTCATGATCAACAACCTCAGAGAAATAAAACTCGACTGCTATCAAATGCTCTATCTCCAAGCAGAGTGGTAAAGTCAACCCTTTGATAAATCTTCACACCATATTATGCCATACACCATCTTATGCTGTATGGAATATAGCATAAATGTCTGACTGGCCTACTCGAGAAACCCAATCTCATACTTTGAAGCTGATAAAGATCCTTGTAGAATGCCAACAAACCCAACTCTGGCCAGTAAATCACTCGATGTACCAGGTATCATCACTAGGTGACACTGGCGTTCCTCAATTTCAATCTCTAATTCCTTAGGCCAATGCTGAGTTGAAACTCTGATAACACACGCAGAAGTCCCATCCGCATCTATCGACAACCTCGTATGATCCATCTAGGAGATAGTGAAGTCAAAAGAAGTACTTAGAGGTTCATAGAAGCACGGACACACGACAAGGAGTCAAGAATAAAATTTACTAAGAATGCCCTATAGCCTCCCAAAGATAGGATACAGACATCTCCGTATCGATCTGCAGGACTCTACTAGACACTAAGCTCTTATACCATCAACATCGGTAAACCTAGGCTCTGGTATCAATTTGTCATAACCCAATTTCTCAGGTCATGATGGCATCTACTCTAACCCACCAATAGGTAAGCCAACCCGTAATCTGAAACAGCTAGTAATGGACTACCAAGTGAAATAGAGAAGACTGGAAACAATTATAATAAAAAGACTAATAAAACCTCAAAACCTGGTGGAGCCAGTACAAGAGCTTCTAATACAACAAGAATACAAGTGAAATACAGGATAAATATATATATATATATATATACAAAAATGACTCTGAATACAACATAGAGATCAGTCTAACAATAAAAGAGAGAGTTGGAACAACTTCGAACGTCAGGAGCTCACCCCGAATCTCTGATCCACACGATGCACACATCAATGGCGATAACCCATACTATGATCTGTAGGCTGCAGAAGTGTAGTATGAGTACCAAACACGTCGTACTCAGTAGGCATTGATTAACTGAGCTCCAGAAATATTATAGACATAAATAGCATGTAAGGCAGGAAAATAAACTACAGGAAACTATTCAAGAAACTAAACATAATAATGCTAACAGGGAAATAAGGTTAAACTATCCTATTCTCACAGTGATTCAAAACTAAAGTGCAATACCATATATCTCTTGCCAACATTCAAATGAAGAGTGAAAGAAGAGTATATAGTAGTAATATAAGGCCAAAGGATACATATATAATATGAATTGATAATGAAAGAGAGGGATATACCATAATACCATATATATATATATATATATACTTATATCAAATCGAATCGAGGGTAATAACCTGAGGCAGCCAACCTAACAACTCAAGGATCATAGCCAAGTAGGGAGCTAATACTAGCCTAATCGAGGTCTCTAACCAAAATGAAACTAATCATAAGGTAACTTACTAATAATGCAACTGTCGTAATAGAAAAATGGAAATAAAAAATGTACCAATAATCTTGGGTACCAATCCATAATTAACTTGCCACGAACTCACCATAATAACCAACAATAAGCAACCGAATAGTCTAGACAAATAATAACCTAATTGAGCCCCCATAAGCCTGGAAGGTTCAGTCAAAACACAGTATACAACAATCATAACTTATACCTACACAGGCCCTCATAAGACCGATAGATACAGGCACTAAACAACTATACTGGTGATAGGTAATGCATATGAATAAATGAAATGCAGCATGAACCGAAAATAACATGTCCAATCCAATTGCCATAACATAATAA